>JAREIS010000018.1:1472500-2945000 GCA_030060385.1 Muscicapa striata striata | reverse complement strand
CCAAATTTTTACCCTGTTTCCCACCACAACTGTTAATGTCCACAGTGGCAAAGAAGACTGTTAAACCTATTGTAAACCACAAACAAGCCTCTAAACTGGCATAAACTTGTTTAACTCATATGAGGTTAATTTAAACCTGTGACATAAAAAGACCTAGTCCAATATTTTCAAGACATTTTAGGTTCCCTTTTTATGAACATTGTTTATAAATATTTGCCTATCAATATAATTGTGGTATATTCCATCAGATTTTTATGTCATTGGAAAAATAGTCATTGCATAATTCTGCTGGAAATACTTGCAACTCTTTTTTTCACTTATTTTACTGATCAAACAAGGCTATAACTACTACTAATAATTTTTATTAGATCATTACTTATAAAACTCATAGAACAGACGTATAAAATCTGGAAATAAAAGATTTATATGAACTATATTCCAGTCTATCTAATTCAAATTCCAAAGTTGTGAAAATAGATTACATTCTAATGAACCTATGCTTACCTACAGTAGCTGTATCCTAAATTTCACAATAAAATAATTTTTTCTCTTAGAAGGAAGAAATAAAACCTGACAAAATTAGTTGACACAGCTAAAAATGAATTGCTGGTCTAGTTTTGCTATGCAGTGAGATAAAGCAGCCTTCAAACTAGTTCAAATAACCATCTAACCCAGGTTTAGTGCACTTCCTCTTTAGCAAAAACAGCTTTGTCTTTTTGGCTACCATAAAATAAGAAAATAGAATAAATTTAAAAAAATCTAAGTATTTAAGTATCAGAGGATAAAAATGTTTTGGATGACACCTTTTGTAGAATATCTTGGAAGAGAGGAAAAGGATAAAATTGTAATTGCTTTTCACAGAATGAATGTCTTTAGCTTACCACTGTTTCTGTTCCTCTAAAATTAGGGAGAGTTTATCATTGTCTTTAAAGAGAGAAGAGATGAGACAAGGCTTAGCAAGTCTGAAAACTCAACCTATAATCTTGTTTGATGGTCTAAATTACATTCTAACAGCTGGTATAGAGAGAAAAAATTCAAGCTGAACTAAATGTGATGATGCCAATAAAGAGGAATAATTTTGAGAATCAATATAGAAAACCCTTCCAAGAACCTGGGAAACCATCAAGATTGGGATATAAATGGATGGGAAAGATATAAAACTTATGAAAAGAAACATTCAAGAAAATATAAGCTGTCAGAAAAAAGAGAAAAAAAAACATGTTAAAGCACTACATGTTTGTGAAAATGATACAATATACAAATTAAAGCAAAAGTTCATAGGATGAAGACCCAAAGAGAGCATTTTAAGCTTTCATTTCATACATCTTGAGTAAATAAGCTAACAAACACACTGAAATAAAGCAGAAAAAAAATTAAATAATACAGTCAGAATTTTTTTCAGAGAAAGAATGATATTTTGTTCTCTTTCTGAGGAAGTGTCTCAAACCCAAACCAGAATTTTCTAAACAAGCATAATTCCTCTCACCTAATGTAATAGTGTAGCTAGTTTATGCTTATTGTTTCAGCTCTTCTTATAGTCAATATCCAGAAGTGAGCACTGTGAGGAAGTGATTCATTCATCCCATCCATAACTGAGTAACTCAAAGGGTTTTCTTGTTCTAAAGGGGTTTTTGACCCAGTTTGATGCCCCTGAGCAATAAAGATGGTCTAGACAACAATGCTATTATTCAATATGTACTTTGACTAAGTGAAGAGTAGGTGACATGAGCCTAATTCCTTTCCAAACTTACTTTCAATAAATTTAGGTCAGATCTCCAGACATGATATTTTAGAAATCAAACTATTAAACAACTAAAAAGAGGGAGTGGAAATTCATGGTCGGTGCTAAAATTCAAAACCACATTTTAAATAACTCTGGGTATGAAGAAGATACTAGCTCTATTATCTTTAATCTGCAAGAATATTTTATAGAAGAATTCCCAGTTTATCTTGTCTTAGATTTTGTCCAATTACGAATAAAGCTGAGTTTCATCTCAAGTGAAGATTTCAAAAACAAAAAGTAACTAGTTATCACAGGTAAAAAAGTCTGAAAAAACCACACACAAAAAAAGAACATTTTCTTTCCCATACTGGCTTACAGAAATTTTGCCAGTATCTCCATGAAAATCTATTTCATCAAGAAATGATCACTTCTCTTTATACTATTTAAAGGTGGTTTATCTTCTAGGTGATCAAAAACAAAAGTATTATAATTTGTAACTCCTTATGGTAATTTTACATGCTTCTATACCTCTATTTGCTTGGTTGTTTTTTCAGTTGTAGTCAAGGAGTTTTCACTGACTTTTAAAGGATATCTTACGACAGTCATAGACTAGTTTTATGTAACACATAATTCACATTAAATATTTGAAATTTATAGCTATCCTCAGCTCATTAAAAATGAGTTTAAGCCACACAAAAATGGTGCAAAAGGTCTTCTGCCTTCCTATGTCATAGATTTTTCCATAGTACAGATGTATTTTTCATTCAACTTAGTGTGTAGCTCTAGAGTTGTGGAAAGAAATGAGTAGCATGAACAGTGACCAGGGGATTTGCTATTTTAAATGCATTAAAAAATTATTACAAAGAAGATAGTATGGGAAATATTTCTTACATATCCTGTATATTTTAACACAACCTTAAAATATCTTCAAAAATTATTTACTTCAAAATATATGACATAAAAAAAAAAAAATATCATAAGACAAATCACAGAATCATTGAATATGCTGAGTTGGAAGGGACCCATTAGAATCATGCAGCACAATCCTGCTCAGAACAGCCCAAGAATCACACGAGGGGCCCCGGAGTGTTGTCCAATACTTAAAAAATATTATTACCAGAGCATTTTTTAGGATACCTCATGTAATTTACCTTCCTTTCAACCTACCTGGATAAAAAGCTGTATAACAGCTTTGTGGATTACACGTATGCATTTATGTACATGCACACATAGGAATAGACACAAATACTGTAAAAACCTTTATTAGTTCCCAAACCTTTACATAAATGTTGTGGTAATATATAAGCCAGTTTTATTCTGCCCATGTGAGTATGACTAAGCTTGACTCATGACAATGACAAATATTTCCATAAAAACTAACACAGTCTGAAATGGGAAAATGATAAAATGATGAAAAAAGTTTATCCAATCCAGCAACCTGACAAAATAAACCACAATGTGACAGAATGTTCATTTGTTTCATATAATTCACTGAGTCTTGATTTGGCAGCTGTTGTCAACCTAGCAGAAATGGCATACAATCATTCCCAAACTTCTTCATCAGTGAGATTTAAGGAATGAGAGTGGGATTTTTTCATTGATGTCTGGAGAACAGTTGGTGTTTCTCACATTGCATCGTATTGAGGGGCAAAATAGGCTGGACGTTGAAATTCAAACAATGGAGCACACTGACTACCAGAGGGTTCATGGAAAAAAAGCAAACCAAACTGAACCAAACCAAACCAAAGCAAACCAAACTGAACCCAACCAAACGAAACCGAACCGAACTGAACCCAACCAAACTGAACCAAACCAAACCAAACCAAACCAAACCAAACGAAACCAAACCAAACCGAACCAAACCAAACCAAACCAAACCTAACAGAACTGAACCAAACCAAATCGAACCAAATCGAACCAAATCAAACCAGTAAATTTATCCTGAGTTAGAATGTGGTTTTGAGCATGAAATAAGTATCACGATAACACTTCTAAACACAGAAAGTTTTCTATGCTTGAGCAGAGATCTTTCAAGGTCTCAGTCAAACAGATTTCCCAGAGTTCAGTCTCGATGCCTCACTCCAGGATCCCAGTGCCATGTTCCTTCAGATGAGGCTTGAGTCTAGAGTGCAGTGCAGTATCTTCTCATACCATTGTCTTTGCTTCCTTCTCTCTCAAGAAGAGGATAATGCACACCTAGAGAAAATCAGGTCCAGTACAGACCACAGGTCCATCCTACACCACTAGTTCAGGTATAGCCATAAGGACCCTTCTGCCTCCTGTCAGTTTTAGCAAAGCAAGACCTCATTCACTTGGGAATGGAGTGACTTCTGAGCAGTTTTGTGCATTGGGAAAGAAAGAAGATCACTGGTGAGCCACTTAGAACTGTTTATTTTGACTTATGAATGTGTTGAAATGCTTCTGAAGAATGTGTTGTCCTTCCATCTAAGGAAAAGGTGGCTGTATTACCAAGTTCTCATATTAGAAAAGGAGACACCATGGCCATTGCATTTATTTTATAGTCAGATATTTTCAGTGAAAATATTTCTCCCAAAATAAAGGCTGCCTGACATTTCCTCCAGTAATCCTCTCTAAACCTGTCCAAATATCAAGATCTGGTATCTGTTCAGGGAAAATTTTGTAGACATGAGAAAGGGGAGTTGAAACATTTCAGACTCAATGAAATTACAGTTACTGAATAAAACTCTTTAGTATCATATATTTCACTGTCACTTTTTGAAAACATCTAGCACAGAATTAGCTGTATATAGGAAGCTGAAACCTGGCAGATGAGGTACTTATAAGGGTGCTTTTCATCATGCTAATAAAAAATGTCTGATTTAGTCATAAAGAACTATCTAAATGGAAACTGACATATGCAAAATAGGTTTAAAACTGGAATTCTTTATAATGACTTCTCTTGGATATCAAAGTGAAGATTTCACCCAATAAATGTCAAATACAGCAGGAGTTTATACGTGAGAAGCATCAGTCTGACTGTTGCATGAAACCATGTACAGAAAGTGTCTTCGTTAAATCTCCCATATTCCATTTAATAATTTTGACTGCAGTCTCATATATAAATAACAGAAGATAACATTGATTAATATTTTAAGACCTTAACATATGTTATGGTAAAATAGCAGTTCTTTCAAATAATATAGCAAATCTCATCTCTAGTGGCAGAAAAGATTTCCTGAAGTGTAAGTACTGACTCAGGAGTGGATGCTGCCAGCAGATGGTATGATCCCAGATCCTTTCTTCTCACCATCTACAGCTGTGCATTTGTTGCCATTGCCCAGTGAGCAACACATATGCTGCCTGAGAACTTTGAGAGGAATTAGGAAGCAGATTGCAACAAGAAGTGCAATATATCATTTAATCACAGAATGACTGAGGTTGGAAGGGGCCTCTGTAGGTCATCTTGTCCACCCCATCTGCTGAAACAAGATCATTTAGAGCAGAGTGCCCAGAGCATTGTCTAGACTGCTCTTAAAAATCTCCAAGGATGAAAACTGTACAGCCTAAGTGACATGTGTCTGTGTTCAGTTACCCTCACAGAAAAAAAAAAACAAAAAAAAAAACAAAAAAAACATTAAATACATTTAATATACTTTTATTTTGAAAGGGAGGAAGGTTTACTTCTTTATGTTTTGTCTCTGTGAGGGTTAAAGGATTGTTTGCTTTTGGAAAGAGATCAAGGACAATCTCTAGTTTCAGAGACTGACTCAAAAGATGACACTTTAAAATAGCAGTTTAAAAACTGTTTCTGGATTTTTTTGGGATTTATTTTAGTGGTAAAACGTACTCATTTAGTTTTCATACACATATAGTGAATACGAGGTTTCAGCTGTAGTTTAGCCTGAATTTAATGCATTGTTATAATACCTCCACTGATAGTTATATAACACTAAATTGAATTAACATATGCAGCCTATCATTGGTATTAGATCCACAGAAAGCATCTCTGAATAAAGAAACAAGTTTCCCACCGTGTTCTATCTGTATTCTGCTCTTCTTACAGGTGCTCCCAGATAATGGCTCATACTTGCTGAAACACAGTTCTTGTGCCATATAATAATACTCAGCCTAAATCTGTACACAATTGATATTCTCAACCATTACAGAGATGTTAACCATTAAAATAGCTACATTAGATGAGAACTTCTTCTATCCCCCATGCTTAATGACAAGGAAATGAAAATAAGACATGATCTCCTGTTTATTTTATTGTCTTGAATAATAATAGCAGACTTTTTAGCATCATATCGTGTACAATGCCATCTTCATAAAAGCATAACATGATATAAATTTTCTAATGAAATGTATATAACCCAGAAATATTTCATTATTCACAGCATCACATCAACTAAAATCCTGTAATGAAATTCATATGAATTTCAGTGGAATTTTGTCCACACTCTTAGTGAATTGCTGGATGCTGGACTCT
Organism: Muscicapa striata striata; assembly: GCA_030060385.1. Classification (NCBI taxonomy): domain Eukaryota; kingdom Metazoa; phylum Chordata; class Aves; order Passeriformes; family Muscicapidae; genus Muscicapa; species Muscicapa striata. The sequence continues at coordinate 2,938,827 of JAREIS010000018.1, read as the reverse complement.
TAACAGGTTTACTTTTTATCTAACCTACTTAGTTACTTGTCCATGTTCCCTGACACAAAATACATGTACAGAATAATGCCTAGCAGATAGATATTAGATAAACTTTTACCACTGGAAGGCCTTGAGAATGTAATTTGTTATCTAGTTGGTACTGAAACTATACTTTCAAATATAGGTATCAATTATGTATGCAGATATATACAGACAGGTCCTAGAATGGAATAAAAAATACTTGCTCTGTATATTTGTAAGACCATAAATATTAGGTTTTGGATAAGTAATTTGTAATAACTAATTTAGCAGCTTTCTACTACCTATGTGACAGTCTCATCTTCAAGGCTAATTTAATACTTATAGACATAGAAAGTAAGCATGCAAGAAGCACAGACTGCACTGTATTTTATTCAAGCTAAAAACAAGTGTTATTGTGGATAACAAGTGAATCTTGCTCTTTAGTATTGAAACTAAGCATCAGCATAGCACAGACCCTTCATATGTTAGGTCTTGTTCTGGGGGAAACACAAGGGATTTCTGTCTAAAAGGGCTCTGAGCTAAAATAATTGAAACATAGGAAGGCAGAAGAAAAAAGCAGACACAATAAATTATATGCTGACCAGCAACAGTGTTTTAATTCACATTTCTAATAAGGTGAAGGGTACTTACAGTTAGTTGAAGATAGACTGAAAGAAAAGGAAAAAGGAAATGAGGGGAAGTTAAAGCAATGAAAAAGGGTAAAAAGGCAAATGTAGAAAATAAATTCTGAATGACATTGAAGATTAGAGCAAACAGTCGAATCAGAGTAAACGAAAGTACAGTCAGAATTATGCAGGGCTTTGAATGAATAAAAGTCCAAGCTTTGTTTGAGTCTGCAGCTAATATTAATAAAGTTCCTTAGCTATCTTCTCAGCTGCCATCAAGATCAGTGATAATACACTATTTTGGCATATTAAGAGCTGGACAATTTTTAAAATTCATCTTTATTTAGCAGCTTTTCTCCAAACAATTATGACACGTCTGTGCTTTTATTTAGTTTAAAGGTGTCATGAATTCCAATATAATAGGATAATGAAAAAGTAAATGAAGATGCCCATAGCTACATTGTACTACATGGCACATTTTTATTAACAGTAATGGCCTTTCACAGGTGAGCAATGAGAAAATTACCAGGTATTACCTGAGAGGTTGTCTTAATTATCTCTTTTTTTTTTTTTTTTTCCCTTCTCCAGATAACATAACAGAATATATTTGTTCTTTTGGATAATCAAATATGTGATTAATGTTGAGAAAGATTAAGTTATCAGTTGTGAAAAATTTATCACTGCATAGTCACATCCTTGAATTCCTAACATATTGTGTTAGGAAAAATCCTTTACTTGAATAAGAATATTTTTAAATTTTATTGTTGTTGGTATTATTATTATTATTATTATTATTATTATTACTATTTTTGTTCCTAAAATACAAGAAACTAAATATTATCTAGACACACAGCAATGTTTGAAATGCTACAGGCTGAAACATGTACACATATTTGTCAGAAGGAAAAACTGTATTTTATGGAATATGTATAACTTCTGAGAGCTGGTGAACAGAGGCTGGCAGCTCTTTGTTTTTCCCAGGCAGAAGGTTTAGAACACGATTCAGTTTGTCCTTAGACAAACAAAATCCTTTAGATCCCATAGCAGAAGTGAATACTGGTAGTGTTGGTATTTTCAAGGATTACCCTTTATTCATTTCAGCACAAATCACTCTTACTCTTAGATGATCCTCTTAGCTGAGATCAGGAGCATGTACCCTCTTCCCCAAAATATATCTTGTTGCTCTTATAGGTTGTTTTCAAAGACAATTTCCTTTAAATTGCATCACTATTTATTTATATATACAATGGTATTACTAAAAGTTTTTCCCTTTTTTATCAAATGGCATGATTGTTTCAAGCATCCCCAAGCTCTTTGGGTTCAATCACTCATTTCAAATAGTCTGTAAATATTTTCTTCAGCTTCTTAAAAAAATAATCTTATGATCTGCCAAAATGTTTTACAATAATACTATTAAAGAACATATACAGAGATCAGTTACTTTCTCAGACAGAAATTGGTTCTGAAAGTTTTCAGTCAAAGTATTTATATAAGCTGTGTTATGCTGGGAATTTTTTCAAATTCCTGTAAAATGCTATATACCTAGTTCTAGGGAGTTTCTCAAATACTGCTTCAGCCACACCTTCTGTGTAGCTGCCAGATAAAAACTCAAGCCTCTGTGGTTCTGTGTTCCCAAAGAAGTTGATGAATGAGAGCTTTTCTGCAAGGAGACTGATGGGGTGCTGCTGGGAATACAGGAAGGAGTCTGGGAGGGGAAAGTGTTACCTGTCTATTATTTCTTTTTATAGGCCATTGAAATAAATTGGAACACTAATAGAAGTGTACAATAAAACAGCCACCAAACAAGTAAGTATGTTGAAGAAAAATATTACTTTTTTAAATATGATTTTGTTCAGCTTCTGTTTTCTTAGGAGAGCACTGGAGCCTTGCAGAATGTATTTTATTTTGATTCATGAGAAACTGAATTAAGCAATGGGTCTATTTCATTAAATTGGTCTGTTTCTACTATATTTTTTATTTTTATGTATTGAAAAAGATATTACTAGCTTGATTCCCCAAAAATGTATTCCAGACTTATATGTATCATTTAGTGACTTATCTTAGACAATTTCAGTATGCTATATACAGAATAAATGCAATTTTTCTAGTGATTTTGGGTTCCTTATTTTTAAATACTTATAAAAAATGTATACCACTTTCAATGTATTCAACCTTTGTTCTCACTAGTGTTGCTTTTAGTCTTAACTAAGAACTAGAGAGAGTATTTTATGTGGCACTAATAAAAAATTACCAGGAAAATTAGAACTAGTATTCAACTCATGAATATGTAAATATTTTAAAACCTCAATTTAACAACCACAGAGAAGAGCCCACTGAAAATTAGGTCTCCTTCCTGAGAAATTTTGAGATTTCAGTAAAATTTCTTTCTGGTAAAGGTCAAAATCAAAAGAAAAAATGAATTAATTCATTCATTAATTTCACAAGTATTTCATTTCCCTAAGTGCAAAAATTTCATGATGTTATTTTAAAATTTTATATATAACTAGACAGTACTTACAAGTTTTTCCCAGGCAGTACTTACAGTCTAGTCTAGTTTCTCCCAGACAGCAGTTCCGAGCAGTGGTGGTTCCAGGATATTATGAAAGAGGATCTGCCCCTTGTCAAGGCCAAGACCTTCAACAATGGTGATGGTGCCTCTGGGGTGACATTTGAGAAAGGGAAGAAGTTGTTGCATCTCAATTTCCACAGCATTTGCAGGTGGAGAAAAGAGTAAGAATACATGAGAGCAACAATTTTGCAGACACCAAGGTCAGTTAAGAAGGGAGAGAAGGTCCTGCAGCTCCTGGTGATGTCCATGGGGAGGCAGCTTGTGACCCCATGAGGGACTCACCCAGGGCAGCCTGCTCCTGAAGGAGTGCACCTTGTGGAAGGGACCCCACAATGGAACACTTTATGAAGAGCTGCAAAAGGACTCACCTTGGAGAAGTTCAGGGATCATTGTCTCCCATGGTGGGAACCCCACAGAGGAGCAGAGGCAGAATGTGAGGAGTTCTCTCCCAGAAGAGAAAGGAGAAGCAGAGAACTTGTGATGGATGAACTGCTTGCATCCTCCATTCTCCATACTCCTGTGCCACTGCCAGGGAGGAGGTCGTGGAGTTAAACCCCAGAAGGAGGTAGGAGTAGAGAGAGGGAGAATGTGCTTTTAAGATTTGGTTTTGTTTTTCATTATCCTTCTCTGATCTGATTGGCAATTATTTAAAATAATTTCCCCAAGTAAAGTCTGTTTTGCACGTGATGGCAACTGGTGAGTGAATTCTCCTTGCCCATAACTCAACCCACAAGCCTTTCATTACATTTTCTCTCCCCTTTCCAGCTGAGGAAGGAAGTGATGGCAGCTTTAGTGGGCCTTCAGTCCCTGGGCTTCCAGCCAGGGTCGACCTACCACAAAATGTTATCAAAAACATATTAGTAAACATATAAAATATTACAACTCTGGTGATAAGAACCAGAATTCCCAACAAAAATCCAAGATGAATATGCTGATCATCACTAAAATCAAAGTCCTTTTCTTGCTGTTTAAGATCAGAAACATAACATCATATATAAAAACACTGAAGGACAAATCTTACTTTTTACCTAACACCTTTACTTCTGAGACATTGGCTTAAATCCAGTATTCACTGGTCTCATTTTTCTTACTGCAGACCAATTTATTTTGTTCAATGTTCACTTCATCTAATCTGACAATCAAACTTCTCTCCAAGGGACAGCAGAGAATTAACTTTCTAACTCAGTAAGGGCACACATTCTGAGCTGTAAGGAAAACAATAAGTGCTAGTTAAGAGATGTGTCATAAAAACTTCCCCCAAAAAAAACAGATAAGCAATATTCCCATGGCCTGCTATCAGAGGAGGACTAAGAGCAGTGTTTTGTCAAATAGAGCAGCAAGTGTAATAAAATATCACAGAATCACAAAACAAGCTGAATTGAAAGGGACCCAAAATGATCACCAAGTCCAACTCCTGGCCCTGCACAGCACCATTCCTGAGAGTCACACACTGTGCCTGAGAGCATTGTCCAAATGCCCCTTTCATCTCTGCCAGGCTGGTGCTGTGATCACTCCCCTGGGAACCCTGTTCCAGTGCCCAACCACTCTCTGGATTAACCTTTTTCTAATATCCAAACTAAACCTCCCCTGACACAACTTCATTCTGTTCCCTCAGGTCCTGTCCCTGGTCACCAGAGAGAAGAGACCAGTGCCTGCCCCTCCTCTTCCCCTCACAAGGAAGTTGCAGACTGCAATGAGTCTCCCCTCAGTCTCCTTCTCTCCAGGCTGCACTGACTAAGTGCCCTCAGCTGCTTTTCATTCAGCCTCCCATCAAGGCCTTTCATCATCTGCATTTCCCTCTTTTGGAAAATTTCTAGTTGTTTAATATCTTTCTTATACTGCAGTGGCCAGAACTGTCCCCAGCACTCAAGGTGAGGCCACTCCAGTGCAGGGCAGAGCAGGACAATCCTTCCCTTGCCCAGCTGTGATGCTGTGCCTGATGCACCAGGACAGGGTTGGCTCTCCTGGCTGCCAGGTCCCTTTCCCCAGCACTGCTTTCCAGCATCTCATTCCCAGTCTGTCTGTACATCCAGGTGCAGAATCCATCAGTTTCTCTTGTTGAACTTCACCTGGTTGGTGATTGCCCAGCTCTGATTTATGGAGGTCTTTCTGCAGGGTCTCTCTGCCCTTGAGGGAGCCAACAGCTCCTCCCAGTTTTATATCTGCAAACTTGTCCAGTGTCCCTTCCAGTCCTACATCCAAGTCATTCATGAAGATGTTGAAGAGCACAGGGCTGAGGATGGAGCCCTGTGGAGCCCCCCCAGTGACAGGTCCCCAGTCTGATGTCACCCCATTCCCTGCAGCCCTCTGTGCCTGACCTGTGAGCCAGCTGCTCACCCATCCCATGATGTGTTTATCCAGCTGTGAGCTGGGCATTTCATCCAGAATTCTGTGAGAAAGCATTAAAAGCCTTGCTGAAATCCAAAAAGGTCAACTGGCTTCTCAAGGTGGGTTACATTGTCATAAAAGGAAATAAAGTTTGACAAGCAGGATTTTCCTCTCATTGAGCTGTGCTGGTTATGGCAAATGACTAAATTCTCTTTCAGGTGTATTTCAATACCTCCTATAATAATCTTCTCCATAACTTTACCAGGCACTGAAGGGAGACTGACAGGCCTGGAGCATCCAGAGCTCTCCTTCTTGCTCTTCTTGAAAATCAGCACAATATTTGTCAGTTTCCAATCAGCTGGGACCTTTCTAGATTTCTAAGACCACTCAAAAATCATCAAGATAGGTTTTGTGATGATATCAGCCAGCTCTTTGAGGATTCTTGGATGAATCCCATCAGGCCCTATAGATTTGTAGCAATTCAGATGGAGCAGCAGATCCTGCACAATTTCAGGGTTGACTGTGGGTTGATCTTATGCCATGAGATGTTCACAAAAAGAAGTAGTCGGTGCTCCTGTTATCCACTATTCAAACACAACTAGAATTTCATCTGTATGTCTGTAATGATAGATTTAATTATTTTCTAGAATAAACATTACATTTTGAAACCCCTGTCCTGTGGTCATTTTTTCGTTCGGTATTTTAACACGTGGCACACACCTCTCAATGTTTCAAAGGAGATTATTATATAACAATGATTTTCACCTTTCCCTTCTCTCCAGTGAAAACCAGCTGAATTTAACCATGAAGAGACAAGCATATATAAATATAATCTGTGGCCCCTTAAGAAGTTTTTTTATTTCTCAGCTGTTAGTAACTATCTCTTAAGTAGGGATCCATCAGTAACAGGCAGTGTTAGTGGTACTGCTCTGAGCAGCTTCAGAATAAAAACCAAGATCAGAAGCTCTGGGAAGACTCTTTGGTCCATCTGCCATCAGCTTCAGTCCAAAGAAAACCACCACTCTTATTCTGTGATCCCTCTGTGGACATCAGTGTGTATGTCAGCCTTCTCTAACTTTATCCATTCCTGGTTTGTGCCACAAAGGTGAGGAGGGAATGCACAGCACTACACAAACCCTACAAGCCAGTGCTGGACAATTCTAAAGAGCAGCAGCTGCTGGTGCCCACAGAATCACAGTGGGAATGGGTATCTGATCACAGAGGCTACTCCTCCTCTGAAGCAGCTTGAGCTGGAACAAGAAAAGGGTCATTTATGCTGTTAAAGAATCAAGGAAATGTTCTAACACTATTAGGAACTGTCTCAATTACCCGGTACCACCTAGCAGCTGAGAAGCAGTAAGATCCCTCTTAGCTCTAAGTGACTGTTTCAAAGCTAAGTAAAGCATGTTGTCTCAAACTACCTACAGTGGCAGTTTGAACTAATGTTTAATTTTGCCATGAAATGGACTGTGTGTGCTCAAAGAGCCAGGAAACAGCTGAGAAGCAGTTCAAAAAGCTGTTCAGGGCATTCATCCTCTGTGCCTTGCAGCAGTCAGTTACTGTCTGCTGATTCAGAAGTGGTGTGCGAGTGCTATCCATATAAATGAATTTAATATGGGTAAACATGTCAAGTCTATGACAAGTTTGGGATTAAGCTAATTATATAAGCACTGGAGATCAAGCCAAATTTTCACTGGAAACATCCAGTTCACTCAACCTTTAATAATCAGTTTGAAATAATTTACGTTCAGGAAACTTTCACAAAAAAAAAAAAAAAAAAACAGGGAATGAGATCTGGAGCAGAACACAACCTAGTAAGGCTTAGAGTAACTCATATTTCATAAAAGCTTTTAACAGCATAGAAAAAGTCAGCATATTTATCTCTGCAGATTTTTTAATGCAGCTTTGCCTGTCCCATTCAGCAGAGGAGTGCCAAAAAGCAAATAAATAAATAAATAAATGCATTCCTAAAGGAAAACCAAAATGTATTGGCCCTAAAGTTTCTAAAAAGCAAACAACTTGTATAACTGCTCTGTAGAGCAGTAAATGAAACCTTTTGACAGAAATGACATAATATTCTATGATGAGTTTACCTGGGCTGGCTGCAAAAGTTCAGCTACCCATTCTCTGTGTCCACCTTCTCAAAAGGAAAGGAGGAGAAATTAAGATGGAAAAGATCATAAGTTAAGATAAAGACAAGAAGATGAGCCAATCTTCCAACATGAGCCAATCAGCCTTTTCTTGGGGAAAAGTTAATTTGATTTATTGTCAATTTAAAATGTACTTCAATGGTGAGAACCAAACCTTAAAACAGCATTTCTTCAATCCCTATCTCCCTCCTTTCCTGGCTCAACTTCATTTCTTCATTTCGGACTCCATCAACTCTGCTTGGAAATGGGATCAGTCCACAACAGTTCTCTGTTGCTCCTTCTCCTGCTCTAGCATGGGCTGTAATTCTTTAGGGCAAACCAAGACCAGCATGGACTCTCCATGGGCCTCAGCCCCTGCAGGAAATATCCACCCATTCCAGCACAGGGTCCACTACAGTGTGAATGTCTGCTCCACTATGCCATCTCTGTGGGCTGCTGGGCAACCTCTGTTCTGCTGGGGAAACTCCTTCCCTTTATTGTTTTTCTGATCTTGGTGCTCACACTGTTATTTTTCACTTTTTTCCTTACTCCTCATTGTTTGCTCTGCATTTTGCTCTTACATAAACACATTTTCCTGGAGAAGCCAGCGAGGTCCCAGCTGGAGCTGGCTGGGTGCAGCACAGGGCAGCCCTGACATGCCCTGACAGAGGCTGTTCCTCAGCCCCCCTGCCAGTACCTGGGTACCAGCACCACTGCACATCACCACAGAACACTTATGGTTCCACCCCTGCTCTTCACACCTCACACAACTGTAATGAGCATTCAGGTGTGCCATCCAACATGGGTAATTTAAAGAGAAATACTGACCACCTCTACCTCACAAAACATCCAAGTGATTGGTGTGTTAAGGTGCTTTCATGGCCTCATGGAGTTAATTTGCAGTTTGAGGGAAAAGAAGGGATTGAATCTGGAGCTGCTCCATGTTTTACTTGCCCTGCTAATCAACCATCCCATTAGGAACATAGAGAGACCACCTTCTCCAGTAACTGTGTCCTCATAAAGGGGCTTCTATTTAAGTCTGTACAGGATAATCTGTATTATTCTGCTGAAAGTTCAGGTGCTCTAAGGTTTAAATGGTGGGGGAGGGAGAGTTTCTAAGACAGAAATGGGACATCCATTGCTTAGACAATTACCAAAACAAGTGGTCCAAATAAGTATAAGTAGATAACAAAATTTTAAGTCATTCTTGACTTAATTAATCAGTATATTTGATTAATTAAATCAATTAATAATTGCATCTAGACTGTGGTAAAAATAAAAGCATAAACATGGTTGTAGTGTGATGCCAGTTTGGGTTTTGCCTTTTTCCTTTTATATGTTTGCTATACTCTTCACATATGTATTTGTTACTCTGTCACCTATGTATTAGTGGCTCATCCTCCCAGTACTTTTCCGTGGCCTCTCCCTAGGCAGAAAGCCAAAACAAACTGCAGAGCTCCAAACACTGGTGGGTACAAGGCCCCAGAGGTTCTGGTTCTTGGTTCTTCCTGGGAACCAAGGCTGAGAACAGCTCTTGGAGATGCATTCTCGTAGGCAAAGCACAAGGGGGGACCCCAGAGAAGGGGGTTTGACCTGGGGGCAGGGGGGGAATTGCATCACCATTTGTCATCCTAATTGGTGCTTTTAATAAATTATGCTAATTTATTAAAACCTATAAATATGTACTCTGGAGGGAGTGGGCTTTTATGGACATTTTTCCTTAACTGCCTCTGAAGGCCTTCAAATAAAGATCCCCTTTCATATTACCTCCGTACTAAAATTATCTTGAATTTCCTATCCAGGTTAGGAAAAAGGCAACAGTGTCTATGAAAGATGATGGTCACCATAATAATGATGTGTTTAATCTCAATACCTCTGTTTTTTCAAGAAAAGAAGAACCCAGCTTCAGAAGACTTTCATTAATGATAAGACCCTCTGGTCTCACTTGTTCTATAAATAGATTATTAGGCAGTGAGACAATTTTTACTTATATGTTATGCACTAAATATACTCTCAGTAGACCTCTATGTGTTTTGTCCTTGAAGTTTTCTGAATCTCAACAGGTTGATTGCATTAGACTCCCACCACCAACTCTCTTAAAGTGTTCATTAAAAAAAAAAAAAAAAAAAGCTTCAAAAAATCCACAAATCTAAACAAGTTAACAACCCCCAACCAAAAAAACAAGCAAACAAAAAAATAACAACTAAAGCAGAGCAAATAAAACAAAATAAAAAAACCCCAAACAATACATTCTTTAGCCATTGAATTGAAGTTTAAAAATTGAAAGTTTTAAGGCTGGAATACATCATGTTGGTCTAAGTGGGACATTTGTACTTCCATTATATATACCATTAGAAGATTGTGATAGCCTGCCATGCAAATCAATTTGTTTTATAAAACAGCAGGACAAAGACTCTGATGTTTCCAGGTCATTTACAGGAGTCTAGCAAGAAGATATAACAAAAGAAAAACAACAAAAATAATAGTAAGGAAAGTGTCAGCTCTTTCACAGAAAAGAAATTATAGTTAAACTTGAAAAATATCTAGTTTTCAATAAATATAAGTACAGTCAAACCAAAACCAAGAAAGTTCTATTTTGTTTATGTAATCCATGTTTTATGTGTGAGTAAAGAAATAATCAGTTTTTGGGTATGTCTTTTTTTTTTTTTCTAAAATTCATTGTGTTACACATATTTAGAAGATGAAACACTTTTTACTGGGATCAACACCAAATGTCAGTATCAAAAAATAAAAGGGGAAGAATGAGTTTTTAATGCTGGCTTGCTCTTTCATGGAAGGATTGGTAATCAGATTAACAATGTCCTTAACAGAAAGCAGCAATGCACTACATCACTACTGACAGAAGTTTTTAAATCTTAGAACAGTGAGAATGCAAAATTCTAATATTGGTCGTTATTCAGTTTTGTGACAACCAGCTGAAATCTATGTTGCCATTTGTTTGATTTCTCTGGCAACCAAAATTTGATATATTATTACAACTAAAATGCTACTCTTTATTACTTCCAGTTGCATTACACTAATATTCTCTTTCAAAGTAATGAAAATTCTTTGAATATGGATCTCACAGGCAATGGTTTAGCAGAAAGTAGAGAAATCTGAAATTAAATATGTGAATTTTAAAATTTAATTAAAATAGACCAATCTGACACTGAAGCAAACTTCTTAAAGTGTACAAAAAGTGACTTAGCACTTTAGAGGAACACTGAAATCTCTTTAATAGAAAATATGTTTGGTGCAACCACTTGTTCTTGGCCTTGATGATAAAATAGTCATAAAAAAATACTGAGACTGTTTTACATAGAAAGGTAGCCAAATATAGTTAGGCTTAAGTAGTTCTCAAACAGAAATTAGTCTTCGTTGCAGTTTCCATGGGTTAATATTTTCCCGCAAATATTCTATCAGAAAAGTAGATCACCACATTTAACTTAGGATTTCTGTCATTATTCACAGAACAAACTATTTTGGCTTTTGCTTCCATAAGTGGGTTTGCATATGAGAGTAATTGTGCTATATGCTCTCATAGAAACCAGGATACTCCAGGTAAATTTACAAGCTACAATCTGCATAATGAATGTGCAAGATCAGGTCTTTGATGAGGTTTTTTTTTTCTTTTTCTTTACCATTTAATCACACTGATGTGAACTGAGAAAGTGAGATTAATTCTGAGTGAAATCAATGGATTTGTATGAGGCATAAGATGTGACAAATTCTCTAAGACATCCTCTAGGATCCAGCATGCCCATTCTCTTCACAATAACTACTAATGAAAAAAACAGATTCCCCACACATTAAAATATATACTTAATCCTGTTACAGGTTGAGGAAGACAAAATTGTCATAATGTCCAACAAAAATTTCCAACCATTTCTAACTGATGACCAAATTCAGCAGAATAATTGTATTTAGGCAGTTGTCTAATGCATCAAGATTATCCTATTTTTTTAAAACCAAACCTTTTATGTTCCATTGTGTTGTACATACACTTCCTATATAGCAAATTGTTAGTCAACAAAACCAACAGAAAAGGAAGTATTGCTGCAATGAAAACATTTATATGATACAAAGGTGTTAGGAGTTCTAGCTTTTTTATATATTGGGATTGTAGAAATTCCATGTCTGTTGCTACATGTTTCAGTAGTTCCATTTTAAAAAAAGGAGAGGACCCCTTCCACGGCCCTTAATATCACAATGTGACCTAACATTGTATCAAAGGTAGAAAAGCTATTGAAAGAAAAATCTGATCAGAAAAAATAATGAAAAATCAACACAGGAACTGATAAAAAAAATCTTTTTTTTTCTTTTTTCCTCAAAGTGAGAGTCACATTAAGTTTTATTTTCTAACCACTACAGAGAAGAAACAGGAGAAAAAAAAGCACCTGACATTTCAAATGTTTGTCCACAGGAAAACTCAAAAAATTTCAACTGAATTAGGATGGCACTAGTAGTGCCCTGGTCACATCTCCAGTGCCAAAAATGTAGGGGTAATTAATATGTCACATAAAAAATGATCTAGAAAATAAAAAATTTAGGGAATGAGATTCCCCTCTGATTTTCCTGTGAATTTGCAACCTGAGCAAAAATAAGACAAATATTTCTTACTGAATATCCAAGACAGATGAAAGCACTCAGCTCAAAACAGAGACCCAAAAACCTTTAAATACTTAAGAATGAGGCTACCAACAATCAAGTCTTCAGTCTTTAAATTTATGTTCCCAGGCATCTACAGCAGTTTTTTTCTAGCTTTAACACCACTGTGCAAATAAATACAGTTTAATAAATGCAATAAATAAAGTTTCCGTCATAAACACCTTCACAATTTGCAAATTATCATTACCTTTCATCTACACTGAGAAGCTTAAATCCAGTAGATGACCTCAAACCCCAGTGACTTGACTCTATTCCACACAAAATGTCATTGCAGTTGCTTTCTTCAGCTGTTTGCCACTGTCATTGTCCACTTGATTGCCAAAAAAATCCTTTAATTCCATCCAGTTAATCCTGAACCTGATAAAATACATCAAATTACAATATACCCCCAGAATATATGTCTCCAGACTTGAATAGGAAAAGAATAAATGAGATTTTTTTCCTTTAATATGGTCTTTTCATTTATTCTTTGTGTTTAAAAATAAAAAAGAAAGTATTTTATTCATCATTACAATTAGTCTGGCTTCTACTTCTGGCTCTTTTGCTTTCTTCACTTGATTAATGTATGTTTTTATTCAATTCTTGTATAGGGACATGAAGATACAAAAATTCATACACTTCTGATGCTTTCTAAAATCAAGGTTAAAGAATGTCACAGGAAAAGTATTCTGATAATAAGCAGAGTGACAGCAAGTATTTCTTCAATTCCTTGCCCTCAGTTTGAAATTATCAGAAATTCTGCCTTGTTTCATTTCCCAAATGTTGGTACGAAAGCCTGAAAGAAGACAAAAAAAATCACATTATTCATATCTCCCTAGGGATAACTTCCATTCACATGGAGACTGGTAAAATTATCTGAGAGAGAAAGTAAAAAAGGCCACAAAAAATGGAATTAAAAAATAAAATGCAGATACAAACGTGTAGAAATTCACTAATTTTACAAAGAGAATAATTTGAAATACGGACAAAAAGGCCAATCATCAATTACACCGAAAAAAATTATTACTGTTATCAAAATATAATTCATCTCCAGTAAAATAGACAAGTGAGAGAAAACAAAGTCTCAATCTGGGTAGAATGGAAATGATATTCAAATGAAATCTACAGATTTGTCATTTTTCAAGGTCCCACAAAATTCAACATACTCTGCAATGCTTTTAAGAGATATTTAACTTAATATGTCTTAAAAATCTGTATCCACAGGTATCTAGACTACCTTGAGACCTTGAGAGGCATTAAAAATTGCTTAAAAAAAGAAGGAAAAGCACCAGATAGAGAAGATTCAAATTCAACTGCATTTTACATGAAAGTGTGGACTTATAATTTCTGTATAGAATTTGGAATCAAGTAACTTTCTAACCTAAGGAAATATTTGCTTCCTGATTAAAAAAAAATGAAACTTAATTAATAACGAGAGTAGGCTATGGCTTCTCTGTGTGCTGAGCTGGTTCAATATGCCAGAGAAATATGAATATGATAAACATAATGTGGTGATAAAATTGCTCCCAGAATAATGAATGCAATTCTATTTTACATTTCTTATAAGACCATTTTCCTCTATAAATATATTATTATCAAACAGTTCAGTTTTTAAATTTCATCTTAGCTGCAGAAGCATTTCACAGTGGAGATAAACCTAAATACTCAGTACTTTAAAACTGTTGACTTGAGGATTTTTCTTAGTTATCTTTATCTGTATTATGAATCCAAATCATCAAAGGAAACCAGAACATGCCTGAAGAAGTACATGTACTTGTAAATAGAATTTGATAAGAAAATCTTGCTTATAATGTATGATTTACCATGTTAATTAGAGGAAACTTATGCCATTACCCATTTCCATCCAAACTAACAGAAATAATAAATACAATCTTTTTATGGATCAGACTGGTTTTTTAAAGAGCTCAATTCTGATAACTGTAATTTAGCTGCCAAATATGTGACCATCTTTTCAGATAAGCCTGTCTCCAACACTTCCTTCCAAAAGCTCCCTGGGGGAGCCATTAAGGAGCTGGGATTTTTATTAAAACCCCCACTCTCCCTTGCTCACAGCAATAGCCACAATGTGCTCATGTTTCCACAGAAAGAGGAGGTCCTCGCCCTGAAAAGGTCACACGTCCAGAGCAGATGCATTTCCAAAGCAGACCTAAATTGAGGATAAGACAAGATGTGGAAGATGTTTACACCACCTAATTGCAATTTGTTTGGACACTGGAACTGACAATCTAGGGTTCAGTTTACACTTTGTTCAGATAGGGTTTAAGCCTAAAATTTGCCTCTTCTAGACTTCTGATTTGCCAATCATGCAACCATTCAAGGAGGACTCACACAACACATAGTAGTTAACAACCCCAGAGGTGGTTCTGCCTTCCTACCAGAGACTTTGGTGAGCCAGGAAAATTTTGTTTACAGTGGAAAATATATTCTGTTAACTCTCTCTTAGATGGAATTGAAGAAAGCTTCAGCTAGTCCTGCTCTAAGCTCCTGATTCCCAGCTGAATCCAGAGCCCAAATTACAGCAGTGTGTGTTGTTTTTTTGCCTTTTAGAAAAGGCAGAACCAATCAATAGTCATCATAGCAATTCCATGTGTCTCCATTTAATAATTTATTTTCATCTCATCCAGAAACTGATCACTAGCATCAAGGAATGCTCAGAAGCAGTTCACTTGTTAGTCGTTCAGTCTACTGATTTTGAGAACAAAGCCTTCTAAAAGTGCACATGCCTGAACTAGGATTCATCATCCGACCAGCTGTGTCAATACAACACTTATGAGACTCTAGGGATGGTGATTGGCTTAATCCTTATTGCAAGCTATTCCTTTTGCAGATTTCTTTTAGCTTCAACAATTTTAGGAACCTTGCTTACAATGGAATCCATACACAATTATACTAGCACAATTGAGTGAACAATGAAATGCAGCATGTGGCAAGAGCTTTTTAAATCAGCTTTGTCATCCAACTAGCATACTGAAAAATTCAGCTGTGACTCATCTGCTTTTCTGAACAGCATATTAGCTTAGCACTTCTGATTGCAGGAACCCCCCTACAGATCTGAAGTTCTACCTGAAGTGGCATTGTTAAGGATGGAAATGTTACTGCAGTGAGAGAACCCCGGGTGCCTGCTAAATTTCAATCAGGAAAAAACACCTAACTTCTTCATCTTGTACCAATGAGCAAACTTGAAATTGCAAGTATGTAAGTATTTGTGATCTTTAGTTGGACTTTTCCAGAAAACAGAATCCCATACGCCCTATAAAAGATCTTTCCATTTTAATTTGAGAAAGAGATGCTCAGAAATTATGGGTACAATATTGGTCATCACAGCATGATTCATTTGTTTAAGGATTCCACCCTATCTCCTTAAGTTCATTTTTTATCAAAGTACTATTTAACTACTTGGGATCAGCTACATATGTACATGTAGCTGTTCTGCAGAATGTATGCTAATATCAGCCAATGGAAAGAAGTCATTACAGTCTACTATCACTAGGTTAAATTAGTTACTAGTGAGGATTTCAATAAAATCTTATTCCAATTAAGTAGAGTATGCTGCAATAATATTTTACATTTATATGGCACTTTACATTTGGCATTTGACCAATTAGGCTGAGAGAGCCATGCTAAATCACAGCAGGCCCCTTGGAAAAAGGGCAGCAGCTAACTGTCAAGTTATTCTACTTCACAGTGAGGAATTTCTCACAACAGCAGTGGGCAAAGTCCTAAAGTCCCATTCTCACATCATGTAACAGATATTTTTCAGATTTTGAAGAAAAACAACATGACTTCAGAATTATATTAATATCAATTCTCTTCAATAGCCTCAGTATTTTATCCATTATGGTGTTTATTTTGTCTAAATAAAACCTAGAGTGCCTACAATGGGGCTAAAATCCAAGTTATATGGCTCAAATTTGAAGGGACTAAATATTTTCAATTTTTTTTTAAACTAGTTACACATCTCTAATAGAAAACAAAGATTTTGTGGCTGTACTCTGTCACATTTTTTAATAAAACCCTCAAAAAGACTGTGTCTACAAAAAATATATCCTCTCCCACTTTTTCTTTATTACATCTTTGAGGCTTTTCCTATGCACTAAGTAAAAAGTAGCAAAATTTAGCATCTAGTTGTTAAAATAATTAATCCCTCAATCTCAATCTGTAGATATGTGTGTTCACTTTATGTCTGTTTAACTGGGAAACAATGACAGTCATGGTTTTTAGATGTGCCATTGCACAAAATAATGTGCTTTATCCTGTTATGGAATTGTTAAACAGTAAAGGTATTTAACAAATTGATTTGTTAACAATGTATATTGTCTACCAGGAATATCTGGAAGAAAATGAAATAAGAACTACATTTCATTTTCCTTTTTATTTCTAATGAACTCAGCTAAATTGGAAAGGGTTGATTGCTATGGTCAGTAAACTGATGCCACTGCAGGTGTGAGGTTTAATTGAAAGGCAGATGCACAAAGACAGCAGGTAGAGATGAAATTAGGTTAGGAAAGGAACAGGACAAGGTGAATGCAGATGTCTGAAACCTAAATTAAACCATATACATTTAAACAATGTTTTCCTGTGGTCCATTCATTGTAAATTATGTCTAGTGGTTTGTATTCAGGAAGAAGGTCATGGTTTTGCAGTACCTGTTCTCTAATAAGTGCAATTTTTCTTCTCCAGATATTCACCTTTCTAAAAAAAAAAAAAAAAAAAAAAAAAAACAAAAAAACAAAAAAAAAAAAAAAAAAAAAAAAAAACCCAAAAAAAAAAAAAAAAAAAAAAACCAACAAAAAAAACCCCCAACTTATTCTTATAAGTATATTCTCATTTAAAGCTGCTGTTTGGCATACATAAGGGGGTATTTTTTCTTGCACCCTAGATCAACTAATGATTTTATATGCTTCTAGCAGGAAATATATCCCATTGCTCGCATATTGTTAAAATTAATCATCTAAAAGGAAAGGCCAAGTGGTTCAATCACAACTACTTCTAAAAGCAATTTTACAGGGTATGTTTTCAGGGGAAAAAATAAATTATGTTAATAGGGAGATCTGTAATCATAACATGATGAGATGTGTGGGGTTACTATTGTTGCAGCACTGCTGGAGCCCTAGTGGTAGGACACAGCTTATACTGAGAGCCAAAAGACAACATTTGGCCAAGAGAACCTGCAGAGATGGAAAGGACTCACAAGGTTCATTGAATCCAGCTCCCTGCCCTGTACAGGAGACCACAAGTGTCACACCACTGTGGTTGAGATTACTGTCCAAACGCTCCTGGAACTCAGTTGGGCTTGTGCAGCATCAAAAAAGTCTGATTTAAATCAATGCCCTCGCTGCTTAGCTGGAAAGCTTTAGTGGATGGTAATGTAGACAACTAAAAGCGTGCACACCAAATGAAAAGCAAAAATATTTCTTAAAATATATGTATACAAAGAAGCTATTTTGTCTGCTTGACTAGTTTTTTAAATCTTTGTTTCAGCTGACCTCCATTTTAGGGGAGACATCCATAGACAATCTTTACCTACATTTTCAAAGTTGAAAAGGCACGGAGATAAAAAAGTCCTGAAATGCTGCTCACTGTAGCATGATGTTACATATTCATTTGACCCTGAAAATATTGTTGGATTATGTGATAAAAGTCTTGCACTGCACACATTAAGAGATCCGAAACAGCAAAACTGCATGTGGGGAAACCCAGTTACCCAGTCAGAGACAGAACACTTTTCCTCAGCTGCTCCCAGATCTGCCAAAGGAGAGCCATCAGCTCTGTGTGGTGGAGGTCACATGCTCAGTGAGAAGATTTCTATTTTGTGAACATATTTGTGTGAGAGTACTGCAGTCATGGGTCACAGGGGCCATGTGTGAGTGTCTCTCTGGCATGGGGTGACACGAACACAGACCAGCTACTGAGTGGGACGAGCACCATGGAAGCCAAGAGTCCAAGAGGCTGTACATCTGGAAGAATACATCTGGGAGTCTCTGTGACTGGTGTGGGATGCGTCATTCAATTGCCCTGCATCATGCGTCAACCTTAGGTAGAGAAGATATGATCTTTAAGGAAGCTTGAAAATGCTTTGAGAGCCAGGAGAAAAATGGGGAGTGTTGGAGTAATGTGCTTTCCTCCAGCTACCCTGCAAATTAAAATTTTATTCTCCTTTTTCACCATGATTATTAATCATTTATGACTGATTGTAATCACAAACTGAGATTAATGACTTACCTTCCCGCTATAAAAAGAGTACCTGATGGATAGGACTTACACAGGAATGCTATTATGAACACTCTTCATTCCTAAAAGTTATGTGCAGCTGAGAGCCTGACAAATAACCACAGGCATTCTTTGCAGAGCTTACCTCTCTGTGATATAAAGCATGTGTGTGGAAATCCTATAACTGTAATATAAAAAGTTCTCTTTGATCAATGATGTTGATCACGAATATCTACATCTCACTCAGTTTCACTGACTCATTTGAGCAATTGCATGTCTCAAAACAACAGGAGCCTTTCTAAAACCCTACAATGAACTCATCCGATAAAGTAATTGTAGAGATCAAATTAGGGGTGAAAAGGATGATGATTTCTAATGAGTTAATTTTGCATATGCTGTATAGAAATTATAAGGCATTTATTAAAAATGTATTTTCTTACCTAATCATTCAGACTTTGAATGTACACACATATAGGGAATTTGCTAACCATGATGAGCAAACATTTAAAGCTATGCATAGGAGAGTAGGCACTTTTAATAGCAAATTTATCAAAATCTTCTGATAAGGTTGGTGCTTTCTCATTTTGGTGCAGTTTATAAATATAATTTATTCTGACACTAGCTAGCTGATTAAGAGCTTCTTTCAATTTTCATATGAACTTAATAGATTCCAATCTTTCCTAATTACGTCTATATTGTGCTCTTAAAGAGAGTTAGAATGAGAAATAATTGGAAAATAGTGTAAGAGAACAAACACTTACATGAATCCTTCATTAATTATGTATAACCTTTTATTTTATTCTAGATGTTCACAAAACTGACTTTGTTTTGTGGATTTACAGCCTAACCAAAAAATTAAATGAGACCAACTAAGCAGGCTTGCAGGAAACTGTCTCCATTGCAAATGAGGTGCTAACTGGAGTATATACAGCTGTGCTTGGCCCTGATAACATGAGCAATTCTGAATTAATTCCTCCTTAGCAACCCCTTAACTCTTAGCAACTTTCTGAAAAATGTTCAAACAGCAACATTAGACGACATAAAAGAAGCACATAAAAGACAACGTGTAAAAGAAACAGAAAACAGCCAGGATACAAAAAAAAAAAAAAAAAAAAAAAAAAAAAAAAAAAAAAAAATAGGACAATACATTCAATTTTTAAAACTTCTGTGTAACAAAGAAAATTTTCATAAGCATTAATTATATCTTTAAAAAGTTTACTAGAGTATAGTTGAATCTGCTAAATGTTAGTAAATACAACCTGAGGAATTCCTATTTGATTTTCATTTTCTTAATTAGGAAATTCTTTGGGACCATTTTTCTTGTGAATAAAAGAATATACTCAAATCTTGTTTGTGCTGCAGAAATTAAATAAAATTTTTTTTTGGTCCTTTTCAGCATAGATCTATTGATCCTTTGAAGTATTAAGATTTTGTTTAGCAAATCAAATACAGCTGACCTATGAAGCTACAAGGTGATACTTAAAGGGTATCAACAAAACATCTTTCTGTGCTCTTTAAATATTTTCACCACTGCATAAAAGTGTCTGAATACTGAGATCTTTCAATAAAGACAGTGCAATCTATGATACCCCAAAATCCCCTGTTCTATTCCCATCACTCATTTCCTTACCTTTTAGCACAAAACAACTTACTCAAAAGAGAAAACCTGTCAAAAAATATTTGGTAGAACATATAGGAAGAAAGAAAGAGAAAAACAAACTTTTAAAAAGCATAATGACCATCTCAAAGAAATTTTGGCCCATCATTTCTATCATCAAAATAAAATTCATATTCATGTAACTTGGAAATCCAGCAACTGCTGGTTTTAAACATTCCTTCTTTAGAAATTAATCTATTACTAGTTCCAAACTCTTTTACAAGAGCATATGGCTGTTCCAACTCTACTGATGAAATTTTTAACCTATTCAATCACTGCTAAAATATGCACTGGAAACTTTACCAAATAATGGCCATCATTGGGAAACTTATGGTGTCTCTTCTAGGCTTCTAAGCACTTTTAGAAGGTCATAGTCATCCTCTGTACATAAAGAATTACAAAATAATACAGTAAATCCAAGTTCTCAATAATTTCCTGGTGCCATATTGACAAGTCAGCCTGTGCACTTCCTGGGACTCACCAGAGAAACACCTGCTGCTGGAATCTGGTCAGAGCAGAGCACCTCATTGGAGTCACAGCAGCAGCTGCAGCTGCAAGGCTTTCAGTGTTTCCATGAGCATTTAGGTACATGACTTTATCTTGGTCATATCTCTTATGACTAATCAGAAACTGAGAGACTGAAGATCTCTCTTTTTTTCTGAGCTGCCACATTTTCAAGTATCCTAGTGGAGACATAGAGCCTAGTGGAAAATAACATATTTTTGAGCACAAACCCAAGATATACAATGTGTACTTGAACACAATTTCCCATGTTAGCAATTGGAATTTTCTGGTTATTGATCTTCTATTTGAACATGGTGAACATTTGGACAGTGCAATAATTCCTCTTATTGCAAAGAGGAATATATTCCTGTTAATAATTTAAAGGACTACAATGACACATAGATTTCTTTTTTTTTTTTTTTTTTTTCAGTTTTAGTGGCTTTTATATTTTATTTCCCAAAGGGTTTTCGTCTGTGAGTATTCTAAAGAACTTTGAACCTTGATCTGAAAGCTTGGAATTTATGTTCTGTATTGTGGCATACCAGATTAAATCCCAAATAAAATGTCACTGTAAACATATCTCGAATTCCTGGAAAAAAATTTTCCATGATGATTTTCTCTAGCACCCCATTTCAGAAATTCCTGCTTTCACCTAGCTCTTCCTGCTTGACTGCAATTTTAGGCCATGTACACTTTCTGGCACTAGTGGCAGGACAAATGCTGATGGGACCTTACAGATACACAGTTAATTAACTTGGGGAAGGAAAAAAAAAAAAAAAAAGAGGAAGGGGGGAAAGGGGAAAGAGGTAGATGTGAGAAGAAAGAAGAGGAAGGGTCTACAGCCCTGCTGCCAAGGTGCATGGAACTATATTCTAAATCACAAAGTTCACAAGTTCAAACTTAGCTGGGGAATGAAGAACTAGCAAAACCTTTCAGCCAGCCTTTTTTAGCACTCAATAAAAATTAATTTTTCATGTCATTTGATTAGCCACAGGTAGGCACATTGCTACTAATTTTCAGTTAGGTTAAAACTCCACAGAGACCTCTGGTTTTCAGTGCCTGAACTGGCATTTGACAATTTGTGAGGTGTCAGGTGAGTACTGATGAGGTTGAGAACTAGGTGTTGTCTTGTTAATGTGCTTGGCAGGAAAACAGAACAAATTCACAGCAGGAAAAGCCTGTAGTAACTCATGATTGAGGATACACCTCGGACTGGATGATGTATTTTAGAGGTCTGAATGCAGTAGTTTAAAACTGGGTTTGGACTTTTAATATTATGAGGAAGGAAAGTTATGATTGCAATTTCAGATTTTGAACTGGGTTTAAACAGTACACAGTGTAATGTAATTAAAAGCTACTTTACTTACACACTTGAAATAGGTGGATTAAGTCTTACACTATAACTGAAAATATTAAAAATTTAAAATATAATTTATGTGACAGATATTTAATCTTAAAAATAAGCTATAAAAAGAAAAAATATTACTAAGAGGCTCTAAACTCATACTATTACTAGAGTTTACATCTTTCACTCTCAGATAATATGAGTAGGAAATTTAAAGAATTTTATAGTTCTCAGTAATGATTGATAATTGGATACTGTGCACTTTTGACAGGAACATTCTCAGAGTTCCAAAACAACTTCCTTGTACATGTTACCAGAAATCAACAAATGAAACTATAAATATAACAAAGGTAAATTCTCTGCTTCCCTATTTAATAAACTAATAGATTTTTTTGTGCCACCACTTGCATGGATTATTTTATATGAAGTCAAATATTTTAATGCAGTTGTCTCTGCTGTGTCTTGATGTATTTTAATTTTGAAAAACACAGACAAATTGTGCTCTTAGTCAATGACTGATATTTTATGCATTAAACATGTAATCATATGGCAATTAAGGACAGTGAAATTAGAGCAGTATGATAATGAAGTTCACTTTGAAGCAGTTTTTGATAAACAACCTCTTTGCAGGGTCCCAGAGCAAGTATTTTTGATTGTCTCGTCTGTTTAAGAGAAGTTTATTGCTGAAAGATCATAGGAAAGTTTTTGTGAAAGACAGATATTATCAAAGACATCAGAGAGGATGTGTCCAAACCAAGGATGATGTATATCACAGAATTTTGTCAGTTTATATAGAATCATAAAATCATTTAGTTTGTGAAGGACCCTTAAGATCATCAGGCCCAACCATCAAACCTAACACTGCCAAGTCCACCATTAAACCATGCCCCTTAAAAGCCACATCTACATATTATTTGAATACCTTTTGGGATGCTGATACACCATTTCTATGGGCAGTCAGTTACAATGCTTTAGCACTGTTTTGATGAAAAAAATTTCTTCTAATATCCAATCTAAACCTGCTCTGGAACAACCTGAGGCCATTTTCTCTCATCCTGTCATTTGATACACGGCAGAAGAGACGATCATCATCTCGCTCCATTCCCTTGTTGGGTAGCTGGTGAGAGTGATAAGGTTCCCTCTGAGCATCCTTTTGTCCACTCTAAACACCTCCAGCTCTCTCAGTGACTCTTCATAGAACTTGTACTCCAGATGCTTTGTCAGCACCTCAATGTCCTCCTTGAATTGCCGGTCCCAGAACTCAACACAGGATTCAAGGTGCTGCCTCACCAGTGCTGGGTGCAGAGGGGCAATCACTGCCCTGGTCCTGCTGGGCACACTATTTCTGCTCCAGGCCAGCATGTCATTGGCTGCCTTGCCCACCTGGGCACATGCTGGCTCATGTCCAGCTGCTGTTGACCAGCACACCCAGCTGCTTTCCAGCCCCTCTTCCCCCAGCTGCTGTTGACCAGCACACCCAGCTGCTTTCCAGCCACTCCTCCCCCAGCCTGTAATACTGCATGGGAGTCTCGTGGCCAAAGTGCAGGACCTGGTTCATAGTCTTGTTGAAGTTCACACAATTGGCCTCAGCCCATCTATCCAGCCTGCCATACCCCTCTGCAGAGTCTTTCTACCTCTTCCAGCTGTTCAACACCTCCACACAACTTGGTGTCATATGCAAACTGGCGGAGGGTGCACTAGATGCCTTTATCCAGAGAATAAATAAAGGTGTTAAATATAACTGGTCCCAGCACTGAGCCCTGTGAAACAACACTCATGAACACGTTCCAGTTGAGTGTAACTCCATTCACCACCAATCTCTGGGCCTGGATCTTCAACCAGTTTTTTATCCAGGGAACAGTATACCTGTTGAAGCCATGAGCAGCCCATTTCTCCAGAAAAGATACTGTGAAAATGTTGTCAAAGGCTTTACTAATGTCCAGGTAGACAACATCCACAGCCTTTCCATCATCCACTAGTTGAATCACCTTGCCATGAAAAGGGATCAGGTTGGTAAAGCAGGACCTGGCTTTCCTAAACCCATGTTGGGTGGATTTGATCCTCTGGTTGTCCTGCACATTCTTGTGATGGAACTCAAGATTATCTGCTCCATGATCTTCCATGGCATCTATGTCAGGCTAACAGGCCCATAGCTCCTTGGATCCTCCTCTAGCCCTTCTAGATGGGTGTCACATTTGCTAATTTCCAGATAACTGGGACCTTCGCAGTTAACCAGGATTACTAATAAATGATTTAAAGTGGCATTGTGAGCACTATTTTTGAATTTATCTGCAATGAAGTAATCAAAGGAAGGTAATAACTAACACTTAGCAGCCTTCCAATACCTAAAGGAGGCTTACATGAAACCTTGTATTCAATGTATTGAATTGGGATGGACTTGAAAACCTGCTCTAGGGAAAGATGTCCCTGCCCATGCCCAGGTGGATGGAACTAGATGATCTTTAAGGTCCCTTCCAAACCAAACTATTCTGTGAGTCTGTTATTCTATGATTTTGTGATTCTATTATTTCTGTTTAAAAAACAAATACACAACTACACACTAAGAACCAGACAGCAAATGTTCAAAAACAGTGTAGCAAAATATTCTAACTTCTCTTCTATTTAATTCTTCTGATTCTTCCTTGAATGATAATCACAGGTGTCTCCTTTACCAGATTTCATGCAGGTGAGGAATGTGCTGTTGAAGATATTCTCCTGAAGATTTTCCCCATGTACCACAATTCAGTTTGCACAGTAGAGCAGTCTTGAAGAAGTAAACTTTTAGATGATGTTAAACTGCTAATCAGACCTAATAGAACTAGTCCACAATGCCCTAAAATCCTCATAGTGAATGTTCTGGGTTTTCAGTCCATTACTGTCCTAATTGGGTTGCATGTGCTCTGAATATAAGAGTAAGTAAGCCATAATAAAAAAAAAGTAAATTGTATGCAGAAATTTCTGAGAGGCCAATGTACTGATTAACTCCACTCTACAAATTTTATCCAATTCTATAGCTATCAAAACTTTTTAGAAAAGCTCAGCACTGGCAGGGATAGGAATCTCCATTTATCTTTGTTAGACTTGTCAGGTACTTTTGATGCCCAGACTCTCCTATACATAATCCTTTTAAACTTAACCTTTACAAGCAGTTTTAACATTGAAGCATAACACAGACGACTGCTCTTAAAATCTATGTTTCTAATAGCATTCTTTGTAGTGACAACTCAGTGAGACAGCACCTTATCATATATTCATGATTCCAGAAATCAGAAATGTTGGTGCTGTCAATGTTCTTACACTGCTGCAATGCAAGAGGAATAAGCTGGTTATGAGTTACTGATCTCATTATTCCCTTATTCCCTGTGATCTATTCTCAACAATAATGTTCAATTAACAAATAATTTCAGCAAGCAATATTCAATGTTTTCTCTGAAACTGAAGATTCTGTTTCCAATGATGCTTTCAAAAGAACCTTCCCCTATTGCACTTTCTTCTAAGTATGAAGACATTTTAAACTATTGAGAATGAGGAAATTTAAAAACTAGAACTGAATGAATAACAACTTTTTCTAATTTCTAATTTCTTTCCCTTATATTTTAAAATGCAGATAAAATTCAAAACAACAACAAAATAAAACCATTAGCCAAATCTTTATTTGAAACATTTTCTTCGTAAAGTGTCAATTTTCTTTCTATTTCCCAATTTATTTTATAATTTCATTTAAAAATACAAAAAATATTTTATATTGACAATTTAAAAAATAGTTTCAAAATAACAAGGTAGAAATTCATCCTAATTATAAATTATGCTTCAAACATATCTACAGTCAGCTAACCAATTTTTGTCTCAGAAATTCAAAATACATACTTTTAAAAACAATTTTAAAAAATATATATTTTACTTTTTTCTTCTATAGAAAAGGACTTACTATAGAAAAATATCTTATGAAGACGCAGAAGTAACTTCCTTATCCTATTAAAGGAAGCATTAAATATCAACATAATTAATTTAAAGTTATGTAAGCAAGGTAGCTAATTTTTGGTTTGCTTCCTATTTTATATCTATTGACAAAATAATAATGCAGTAAAATATGAAGAAAGCAATTCCAAACTCATCTATTTTGATATTTGTCTAAGATAGGTAAATTTAAGATATGATAGGACATGGCTTACAAATTTAACAGGTGGTCAAAGTTCATATACTGTTCTTCAAAAGTCCAGTATAAAAACAATAAAGGCTGAAATGCTTCTCCTGTTAGTGCCAATAGGAAATCTCCACACTGTGAATCAGACTGAGCATGTATAGGAAATGATCTGAAAACAAAACCTGCACCTAGAAATGCAATTGAGCATGTGTCAACTACATGTGAGAGTTAGAGGAAAATGAAATTTGAATTATATATTTAGTCTAAGAATTTCTCAGAAAACTAATGGTCTATGTTTACTGGTTTGGAGAAACAGAATTGAAATCATTATCTAAAAGAAGTTTCTTCTCATCTCTCCTTCTCTTTACTACCAAAGTGTCAAAAAAGCTTTGATATTTTCTTCAATTATTTCTGACTATAAGTGAATCAAAATAAGAAAAATAATACTAATTACATACTTAATAACATGACCAGTTCAGTATAACTTTTCTGTGGATTTCTGAGCATCAAATATTTACTGTAAAGAGCACACAAACAAGCCAAAATCAGAAACACTTTAAAAAATATTAATGGAAAATCACTCTCACAAGAAAAAGGCTTCCTCCCAGCTCACACTGCTAGGATCATTATTACTGCTTACAATTACTTCACCACATTCTCTGATTTATCCTCAGGAAGGAATGTAGCTGGGAATAGGCTGTATGATTTTTTTGTTCTGTGGGAATGTGCACTACTTTCTGAGGCAAGCCAGGGAAGTCCTTATGTCACACAATTATGCCACACGCAGTGCCATCAACTCAGGCATGTGCAGCAAGTCTGTCACTTCCCTGAAGCACCAGTCCCACTGTGTCTTTGCAGATGGATTGTAAAAAATCTGGCCAAACTGGCCAGAAATGTTAGAAGATACCATATTATTACAGAAATAGATTAAATTTACATCTCCAGCTAAACTTAACTGTTCTCTTTATAGATCTTTATGTTCCGCTTCAGAACTTTGGCCCAGAATTCAGAAAACATAATTTACTGTGCAGAGATATATATTTAGGGTATTACTAATGGAAATTTATGTAAAAAGGTTTCACATCTCCGTGTAAAAGTGTTTTGTTATTCAGTTTTTGCTTGGTTATTTTTCCCTGCAATGTAGTCATATTTTTGTTTCACTTTGGTGTTTTCCAGGATTCAAAGGCCTTTTTTAATATCAAAATCTCCTGAGGGGCCTTTCTCTAAAACAGGAAGTTATGTTGTCTCCAAAAGGATGTCTTCAAAATTACCTACTATTCTCTGAAACAAAAACATAAACATGTATATTTACATGTACCTTTCAGGAAAGGGAAAGAAATCTTGCAATTTCAATGAGGATCAATTGAGCAAGCTTTGCTCCATTTTCCTGCACTTCATGTCATCCCAGTTGCTTTTATTGTTTTCACTTTGTTTCAGATTTTTCTATTTTTTATTTTTCACATTTCATTTCTTAAATTCCTTCTCCTGTCTCTGTTAACATTTCTTTCTGGATTTGGGTTTTTCCATGGGAATAATTTTGTAAGTTTTGGTGCTTTTCAATGTACCTCATTTCATCTCAGTACATTTGGTTGTAGTCATTTAGTTCATTTGCAAATTTTCTGGGTTTTTTTTCCATTGCATTTTATTTGCTCATATCTCCCTTCCAGAGTTTTTGTTCCACTTTCTTCTCTGATTTCAAGATTTCAATGAGGATCAGTTGGGTGAGCTTTGGTCCATTTAGCTGCACTTCATGTCATCCCAGTCACTTTTGTTTTCACTTTGTTCAGAGATTTTCTATTTTATTTTTTTTAGCATTTCATTGCTTCGATATTTTTTCCTGTATCTTTTTTAACCTCTATTCCTGATTTTGGGATTTCAATTGGAATAATTTTGGCAAGTCTTGCAGCTTTTCACTGCACCTCATTTCATCTTAGTACATTGGGTTGTAGTCAGGCCATTTGCAAATTTTCTGGTTTTATTAATTGCATTTAATTTGATCATTCCTCCTTGCCAGAGTGTTTGTTTCACTTTCTTCTCTGATTTCAAGCTTTCATTCCCTTTGCTGAATATATATATATATGTATGTATACCTGTATATATGGAATTCAAAGAGAAAGCTGGGATAAAGAAAACTGGTATTTTAGTGGCAAAGTTTATTTGGAAAGTAAATACAAAACAAAGTGCAGAAGCATTTGTTTTGCAAACTTGGAGATAGGACAACTGTATTAGGGCACAAGATACCCACATTTGGTTTGAAACAGAATCTTTTGCATTCCTAATGCCACATTCTTTCTGAGAGTTAAATATTATCCATCAGCATAAGCAGGAAAATTAAATATGCATCTTAAAATGTCCAATATCCTAGTGTCTGCTGCCTTCAGTTTGACTGCAGAAACTCTTAACCTCAACCACTGCCTCAACAGATGTTAAAGAAGGGTTGAAACCACTCCCCCAACATCTTAGATGAGTCAAATAAAACAAATGACTGAAGCACCAGCAGCAAATAAGTCAGCAGCTTCCCACACCTCTCTCTCTGTCTCAACTACCTGCTGTGCTAAAAGAATCTGAGTGTGCCCTGCGTGATTGGCTTAAGGTTCCAGTCTGTCAATAATTAAATTCCAAGATTTTTGGTTTTTTCAGATTCCTCATTCTCCAGTCATCTCTTTCCTGACACCAGTAACTTGTGATAAACTCAACCAAAACATCTACTTTCCAAACCTTCTTGAACCTTCTTTCAGAAATGAGTTCTGTTGCTTGATATGACCCTTTCTGAAGTGCCATACAACCACAGACCTTGTTTTTCAAGACCTGGGATGCTGTTTTGATGGTAAGATGGACTATAGGGTGTTTCCAGCCAGCCGATGATCAGCTCTGCCATCATACACAATGCTTGTCTTGGTGAGCCTGCAGCAGTGTGACATGCTGATGTCCAACAGCCATTATCCTCTACACCTTGCAGGCTTTAGTTATCTGGCTTACTGGTTATGGCACGTTTTGCATCCATGTATAATTCCTGCAATGGTTTTGACAGTCAGGTTAACTCTCAATCATAGCCCATGTCCATCTTGCATTTCTCTCTAGGGCTCACTGAGCTCAACCTTATGTTTCCAATTTAGGTTTCCCTGAGACACTTTCATTCTTATTCTCAGTCATGTCTGTAATGCCTTATTCTTCAAGTAGTGCTGTTAATTTCACCAAGACTGTTGGAGAAACTGGAAGATATTCAGTATTAGATACCATAAGAATATATGGCAAGAAAATGCCAGTTTAATTTACCTTGCTGCTTCAGATCTAATATAAATTGTTTATGTACTATGACACCTTTGAAAATATTTTGCTATCTTTGTATTATTGAATTTACTAAAACTGAAATGGAATTCTTTCACTATCAAACACATGTTCTGTACCTGAAGAACGAAACTGGTGAAAATAGAAACATGGTTGCCATGCAGTTGAGTTGCCATTTTCTTAATGCCTTAGTCTAGTGATCACAGACATAGGAAGATTGAAGAAATAGTGTAAGGAGGCATGATTAAAATATACCAGCAATTTGGGAAAAGTCTGCTCTACGTATTTATTGCAACTCGGGTCAATAAACTGAAGATAACTTCCCCTACAGTCTTATAAAATACCAAAAGCAAAGCCCTAGGGATAAGATTAACAAACTTGCTTCAGTTTTTATGATTTTGCTTCCAAGGTTATCCTATGCCAGTAATGCTTTATTGGTTCTAGTATTTAACCTAATGAGATGAAAGCTATGGCACACACAGCCATTGCAATACTATCCTGCCACTATAGCATACATCTGAACCCACTACCAAGAAAAAACATGGAAAGCATATACTCATGAGTATTTCACAACAAATTCTTTTTGCTATGACTTAGAAATTAGACTTTAATTTTTTTCTTTATCCAATAATCTGGGAGTATAAATTAAATAATGAATAAGTTTTTATCACACAACTGTGGAAATTAGTACTGCACAGAGCCACAATGCAGAAAGTACTGTTGACAAATTGCAGCTAGCACACATAACTATACCAAAGGCAAAATGCACTACTGTTTTGGGAAGGACCACACATCTCATACAGCAATATATTAAGGCTGCTAAGTACATCATTACAAGCATAATTTGACTTCATCAGGGATTTAAGAGTTTTGATAGAAGTAATAAAGGTTAGACAGCTCTCATAAGCTTCAGGAAGAATGTTATTTAAGCTGAGTATTTAAAAATTAATTAAATAATTAACTTGCCTCCTTATCCTCAACAGTTTCTCACTAAATGGGACTGGTACAGATGCAACTTCTCTTGAATGGCAGTACCTTCCTTGAATGTCTAAACCATAGGGAACAGGTACATATTACTCCATGACAGCATCACCTTACTAAAAAGGAGTGATTATGATAATGAAAGTGTCCTACTTGTTATCAAGTACATTCATTTATTATTTAAGAAAACATCATTAAATAATGATTTAATAAAACTTCTCAAATAGAATAATCAAACATCTTCTGAAGGTAATTTGATTCTGAATTCTCAAATTAATTTTTGCCTCAGTCTTCACTGACAAGTGCTCCAGTAGAACTGCCCAAGTCACAGAGGAAAAGGCAGTGATGGGGCAATGAAGACCCACCCAACACAGGAGAAAATCTGGTTCAAAAACATTTAAGGAACCTGAAGTTGCACAAGACTATGCATGAGACTCAATAAAATGCATCTGCAGGTCCCAAGGGAACCAGCAAAAGATGTGTCTAAGCTACTGTGCATCATATTTGATAACTCATGGGAATCCAGTGAAATTCCTTCTGATGGGAAAAGGGGAAATATAACCCCTGCAGGTTAACTGCAGACCAATCAGTCTCACCTCTGGTCCTGTTGAGAGCATGGAGTGGATTCTTCTAGAAACTCTGTTAAGACACATGGAAAATAAGGAGTGACTGGTAACAGCCATCTGGCTTCCTCTGGGTAAATTGTAACTGAAAAATTTAGTGGCCTCCTTCTACAGGATTGGCCTATGAAAAAAAAAAAACAGCTGACATCTTCATTCCAAACTTGGGTGACACTGTTCCACACGAAATCCTAGCTCTAAACTGGAGAGAGACATAGATTTGATGAGAGACCACTCAGTGGATAGGGAACTGGCTGGATTGTCACACTCAGAGTTGCAGTCAACAGCCTGATATCCAAATAGAGATCAATGACAAGTGGCATTCCTCAGGGTTTGGTACTGGTACTTGTTAACATCTTTGTCATCAACATGGACAGTGGGATAGAGCTCACCCTCGGCAAATTTGCTGACAGCACCAAACTGTGTGATGCAGTCAACCCTCTGCAGGGAAGAGAAGCCATCCTCAAGGACCTTAATGGCCTTGAAAGGTGGGACTGTGCAAACCTCTGTTCAATGGGGCAAAGTGCAAGGTGCTGCACCTGGGTCAGGGCAATTTGAAGTGCAAATGCAAGATGCATGGAGAATAGATTGAGAGAAATCCTGATAGAATGGATTGGGGGTGTAGAAACTCAACATAACCTGTCAATGTGCTCTTGCAGCCCAGAAAACCAAATGTATCCTGGACTGCACCAAAAGAAACCTGACCAACAAGTTGAGAAAAGTGATTCTTTCCCTCTATTCAGATCTTGTGCCACTTCACCCAGAATACTATGTCCAGCTCTGGGGTTCCCCATGAATTTCTTGTAGTAAATCCAGACAATTGTCACAAAGATGATTAGAGGGCTGGAAAGCCTCTCCTATGAGGAAGGGCTAAGAGAATTGTGATTGTTCAGCCTGGAGAAGAAAAGACTCTAGGAGACCTTCTAGCAGTCGTCCAGTACCTAACAGGAGCCTACAAGAAAGATGAAGAGCTACTTTTTACAAGGACAGGTAGTAATAGGACAATGGATTATGGCTTAATTCTCACAGAGGGTAAGTTTAGTTTAGATATTAAGATGAAATTCTTTACTGTGAGGGAGGTGAGACACTGGATCAGGTTGCCCAGAGAAGTAGTGGATCCCTGTCCTTGGAAATGTTCAAGGCCAGGCTGGATGGGGCTCTGAGCAACCTGGTCTAGTGGAAAGTGTCCCTGTCTAAGTCAGGAGGACTGGAGCTGCATGTTCTTTTAGGTCCCTTTCAACCTAAACCCTTTTATGATTCTATGATTTAAGAGAATATGTTGGAGGAAAATGAAGTACACATTATGTATCACTGAAAACATAATAAAAATTTATGATATTTCTCTTTAGCTAACACCAGCTTCTATTTTGAATCTCATGTAGTTTTATTATCCATAGACAGGAAAATAAGTGAATTATACATGATTATTTTATTTTTGCATTGTAAAGCAATGCAAGGTTTTGGTTCCTGCATTGGCTTTTCACTCATATGGTAGTAACAAAATAGAGTTGATGAACTATGCACAAAGGAAATTGTTCCTTTATTGTTTCAGTAAAGAACATTAGTAAACAGGTTTAATACATGCTAATAAAATTTACCATTTTCATATATTTAACACTGGGACCAGTAAGTATATTCAATTCACAGTAATGTTTTCACCCTCCCTTAAAAAATATATGTGAATGCTTCCATGGTTATGTTTACTCTATAATGGAGGAAAATTGCAAAGACTTTCAGAATATTTGGCAGCACATGCTCACACTTTATAGGCTATAGAGGAGTTCTAAATCAAATGGATCCAGATGGTTATTCTGTTTCCTCCATCCTGTGGGAATATAGAAACTGGACATGGTAAATATGCCTGGAAGAGTCACCCTCACAGATTGTTGTGCTATTACCAGGATGACTGAAATAGTCATTGTTGTGTAGCTACCTTTCTCTTGTGCATGAAGAGCAAGAAAGTATATCTATATAATTATCTATCTAGATCTCAGATATTTTTTTCTTAAACTATTAATTTCTGCTTAACAAGTTCCTATTCAACTTTTTTATTGTGGGGAAGAAAAAATGCTACAGGCTTGGGGAAGAGTGTCTGGAAAGCTGTTTGGCAGAACATGAGCTGGGAGTGCTGGTCAACAGCAGCTGAACATGAGCCAGGGTCTGCCCTGGTGGCCAAAAAGGCCAATGGCATCCTGGCTTGTGTCAGCAATAGTGTGGCCAGCAGGAGCAGGGCAGGGATTGTCCATCCTCCTGTACTTGGCAATGGTGAGGCTTCAGTCAAATCCTATGTTCAGTTTTGGACCCTTCACAGCAAGACAGACATTGAAGGGCTGGAGCATGTCCAGAGAAGGGCAATGGAGCTGGTAAATACTTGGGAGCAAAGTTCTTATGAGTGGTTGAATGAGCTGCTGTTGTCTGAAAGTTGTTACAACGCTCTCATCTGGGCCAGCCCTGGCTCTGGGGACCTCTACCTCAGCCCAAAGGTGTCATTCAGGTTAGGATTCAGATGGTGCCTCTTCATACATACTCACGTAGACTAAGTGAAAATCTATCTATAGAAGCCTGCAATATAACAGAAGTAAAAATTGTTCCTGCTGAAGAAGAGAAAATATATCACTTTCCTATCTTTTGACAGATTTAAACGGTCAAAAATAAGGAAAGGTCAAAACCAAGGAAAATAAAACCCCAAACACACCAATGCTACTACACCTTTTCTTTTGAATAAAGAGCTTACAAAGTATACCTTATTTTCAAATTCAGTCATTTCTAAGAGTGTTTGTTTTACATAGCTTCAGAATACAGTGACAAAGATAAACTTGAGATTGTCAGAGTTCACCCAATGGCAGAACCACTTATATGTAATGCTTTGAGATCTGCTGTTCCTAGGGCTAATGAACTTATTGTTTAGTTTTATTGTTGAATTGCCAGTGTCTAGTGGACTTTCAGTGCTTCACAAAAATTATTTTCTGTTTCTTTCCTCCTAATTTTTTACCTTGTAGAACACACATTTAGGCATCATGTAGCAGGTGAGCCTGTGCCACCACATAATTAATGTGCATAATGAATCGAAGAATGCCACCAGAGGAAAAGCACAGTTTTTAATAATGTAATAATTATTTTTGTATCCTATCTCTTTCAAAGTGAGAACTAAAATTGACTCTGTATAATGCTGCCTTCATTTCTGTATAAAAACCCCACTCAAACCTGCATACCCTCAAAGTCATTTAGAAGGGGATATACCCCCTTTTTCAAACCTGAAGTACCTTGGACTTTACAGAGAGGAATTTTTAAAATCCCAAGGCATGGAATTCAGCTACCTCCTCTAAGCTATTGGTGTAGAGCTAATTTTGTTTCTCCACAGAGGCTTTCTTTCCTGAAGGCTGGAGCAGATGTCAAATCTAACTTCCTGGCTGTCTGAGTCCTCTGTCCTTCTGCAGCTCCCCCTGCCCAGACCCAGCGCGCCAGGGAAAGTCCGCGGTGCCACGCCTGTGCCATGTGGCACAGGGCACAGGTTTTGGGGCTCCACACATCACTGAACCCTTGAGGCTAGAATACATTCCTCCCTCCTATGTGGAAATAGTTTTCCAACTGCTCAGCAGATGCATAAATTTTATTATGGTGTTCAGCCCACAGCCATAACACAGACACAGCTTCAATTTACTGTTTATCTTGGCTGATAAATTAAAATTATATCCTTAATCACCCTTCTTGTACTTCAGTTTCATTCAAGTAGATAAGCTTATAATATGGCACTGAAATTATAAATTTATCCACAATGTGTGTGAGTGTTGCCAGTGCTGAATGTGCAGACATCAGAAAGAAGAAATGCATACTTGGATTTCTCAATAATTTTGCTTGAAGCATGCAACCTGCTCAAACTGAAAAGCTACAAAAATGCAAAGTTTATTAAACACACATGCTGCTTGTGTTGAATCATTGCTTAAATTTATGAAATAGAACAAGCCAAATGTCTATCTGCACTTCATATTATAAGAAATAGAAAACCAAAATATTAGCAGTTAAATAGGTTGAACTTCATCCATGTGATTTCCTAAATAAGAAATTTACTTTGCTGCACATCCTGATTTTAAAATAAAGCTAGAAATAGCATCTATAATATCCATCTCCAGCCAGAAAAATCCAATTAGTTGTATGTGGTTAAATCTTTTAAACCCAAAATATGATGGAAATTCCCTAAAAGAGTGAATATTTAAGAATTGGCCTTGATGATCTTTTGCATCCCTTTCAACTCAGAATATCCTGTAATTCTGTGAATGATACTTCCTATTGCTAGGTGTGTGATGCATATGAGCACTAGAAGATTTATAATAATTTTATACTTCCCATGTAAATTATCTCCCAGTATTGGCGTATAAATTTAAATAATCCTGAGAAAAATCAATATTTCTACAGCATGAGTTTTTCTGGAAGTTCAAAAATAAAATTTGTATCCCTTATTTTTTTTGTCATTCCTCTGTATAGAAGATCTTTTGTCTAATCACTGTGTTTGTTTGGAATGTATTCCTAAAAATAGAAGCAAATTAAATGATTTGTCTTCATGGCTCATCAGCTTTTATATAATCAGAGTGCCTTTGATATTGATTTCCATTTTAGTTCATCTATTTATATTTCATTTGTTTTTTTGTTTTTTTGATTTTTTTTTTTGGTTTTTTGGTTTTTTTTTGTTTTTTGTTTTTGTTTTTTTTTTTTGTTTGTTTGTTTGTTTTTTTTTTTTTTTTTTCTTAGCCACATGCTTGTTATTACCAGGCATGGTTTTATTTAAACAGAAATTGTCCTTTTCTCTCTCATGGCTCTTCCTGATAGATGAGCCAAATATACCATAGAACTAAGAGCCATAAACTACAGAATAGCAGAAATACGGCCCCCACTGAATTCCTGAAGATGACTGGAGTTAAGACATCTAGGAATTGATCAGGTCAATACCTAGACCTACAAAAAGTAATAATGCTAGATTTATGAGTCCTCATAATTTTTATTTTTTAAAAACAAGTTATAACACAGAGCTCCCCTTTTCCTGCAGGATGTGGAGAGAAGTTTCATTCAAAGATTGTCTAACAACATACAGAGCATAGAAAATGCCAAGGCAAATAAATTGCTTCTGTATCAATGCTGGGGGTTTTTTCAACTGCATTTCTGTAGAATGTTGTCCTTTAAAGATTTTCTAGAATTTTTGTTAAATGCATCCATTATCAGGAGTTCATAACAAGAATAAAATAATTTTCTTAAGGAAAAAACACAGTAGACAAGACACTGCCAAACTTAGGACTGCATCAGGAGAGCAATTTCTGATGAGAACAGGGAAATATGAATGACATTAGAGTAAAACTGCATGGCACAATTGCATTACCTAGCAATTCCAGTTGAAGCAATCTGAAGGGGAAGCACAGTCTTCTGAAGAGACTGCTCAAAACAGAATGATAGAAAAAAACTTAATTGTTTAATGTAGTTTAAGGGGGGAAATGCTGACAGGGATTTTTTTTTGCCATTTACAAAGTCCTTGAGGTAAAACAAAAGAAAACCAAGCAATATCATAGTGTGGTGGGTTGACCTTGTCTGGCCTCAGGTACACATCAAGCCTCCCCTTTCTCAACAGGACAGAAGGAATCATTAGGAAAATCTTGTAGGTCAAGATAAGGACAGAGAGAGATCAATTACTGTCGTAAACAAAATAAACTCAGGAATATTAATTGAATTTAGTGCCAATAATTAATACAGTGGTATAGTGAGAAGTAAACATAAAACTAAAACCACCTTCCCCTCACATATATTTCCCCTGCCTCTTCTTCCCAAACTCAGCTCACTCCTAACTCTTCTGCCTCCTTCCCTCAAGTGGAGAAAAGGGTGAGAAATGTGGGTTGTGATCAGTCCATGAGCCTTAATCTCTGCTGCTCTTCCTCACACTCTTCCCTGGTTCCAGCCTGGGGTCCTTCACACAGGAGACTTGTATGATGCATTCAGTGTGACCTGGAGTTCACAAACTGCTCCAGCAGGAGTCTTTTCCCTGGGATGTCGTCCTCTAGAAACAGATTTATTCAGTATCAGGTTTCTTAGTAAACTAAGAACTGAAAAAGATAAGGAAATTCTTCCTTTTATTTTCTATAACCCAATGTTCATTCTAGCAAGAAATTAGCAAATTTCTGTATTGTAACTTCTTTTAAGGTTCTCACTTGAGGAGTTTAAGATTTTACTTGACATCAGCCAAATGATATTTCTTTTAAGCAAGTAATTTTCAACTTAAAGGCCAGTCTTAAAATAAATAGGCTCAGAAAACGAGCAGTCTTTGTCAACTAAATAATGTACAACTAATGTTTGCTGGATGGAGTGGATTACACAAGATTTCACACTGTGTGAATTAAAAAACAAAATTATCAAAATTATCATCAAACATGCAAAGAAAGGGTTTATAAAAAAATCCCAAGAGATAATTAGAATAGTGCTTCTAATCTGCAAAAACAATCTAATTTTGAATGAACTGGGAAAAAATAAAAGAGAATTGATCCTCTCTCCTTGTCATTCTCCTCAAGGTGAACTCTTTTACTTTGGTGAGAAGGCATCAAGAAATTTGAATGTACCCTTTTGTGAGACACTAAGTCTCAGTCCTGAAGGCATTTAGAATTCATTTATTGTTTGTTTTGATGAGACAAGATATGTTAGTGACAATAATGCTTAACATGGTTGAAGGAAGGCTTAACAGCATCAATTCCAGCAGGTTGATGTAAGCTCACTGTAAGTGACAAAACTGTTCACACAAAATCAAATTACTTCCCAAACCTCCAAATGTCAGTAAGAGCTATTCAGAATACACAGCAGCAGGGACAGGCAATTCCAATTTTCACAAATCATCTTATATTACCCAGTCAGTAATTGCTGTGTGTTCAATTAATCATCCATGTTAGTGCTTATAAGGAGCCTACAACCACTTCTTTAGTGGGAAGCACATTATTTCCCAGAATGAACAGGCTGCAATATACTAGTAGTCTTTCCTAAATGATAAACAGAGGTTAAGTTCAAACATGTAGCTGCATGCTTTATGTAATGCATTATAATAAGTAACTACATAAGTAAATATCATTGGCCTTTTTTTTCTATTGAGAATTAAATAGAAAATGCAGAAAAAGAAAACTTGAAATTATTGAATTAGCTGTCTATTAAGATACTAGATACTTTAATTAAAAAAATAAATAAAAAATTTATGAATAACCCTGAAACAATTAAAATAAGCCTTTTTATATTTCTGTCTAAAAAGGGTTAACAAAAGGACTTCTTTGCTATTGACAAGGTATGGCAGCTAGATATCTGAGGATTAATTTTAAAGGTTAATGAAAAGCTTTTATATTGTAATTTGTACTCAGAAATTTCAAAGTCAGCAATATTATATTCAATTTTACAGATGGATAAATTCTTTAAATATGACTGAACAAAATACAAGTTTAAAGTACCTTCATTATATAAAGCATTGATTTTTTCCATTTTGCAAGGGCTGATAAGAAGCATGAACAAATCTCCTCCTTTCTTTTAAAAAGTAGCTTATGTGAAGCTGATAACAAATAAGATTTTTGTGTTGCAGACAACTGGAGCAAGTGTATATAGCATTACATCTTTTTATAATTCCCAATAAAACAATAGTTATTATGTAATTGTGTTTATATAGCTGTATATCACCATACACCTTAGATCAAAAGAAGGTTCTCAATATCTAAGTGAATCACCTGCCATCGTACAAACAAGTTAAATATCAACCTGATGTAGTGCAGTTGCTTTTTAACCAAGACTTGAGGCTAAAATATTTTCACACTTTTGCATTGGACACAAGATTTTAACAGGAGTAATAACTGATCTTCAATGTACTAGGTTTTGCTATAACTCATACCTAACTAGATAAATCATTTACTGAGCCCTTAGCAGACTGAGGAGATGTCTCCACAGGAATAAGAATTTTCTCTCAATTATTCTTCTATAAAGTCTTCTGTAATATTTATAAGAGAGTTCAAATATTTCATAACAATATTAGTTTTCAACTACTGGAATAAAAAATAATTTAGTTCCTCAAGGTGTTATGGACAGAATTATTAGGTACTTTCTTAAACCATTTGACATCAATTAATAGTCCTGCAGTGTAATCACTGAAACAATTTATACATAAATTAATGTGGTGTTTTTTATAGTTTAAATGCCTATTATAGACAAAAATGCAAGCAAAAAATTGATGTTACAAGCTAAGCGCTTAGTGTGATAAATAAGCCTGGTTTGATGTTTTTTCTAAGAAAAGCTGATTTCAGGTAATTTGTTGTAGCTGGTAAATCATATGAAGAGCATCTATGAATAATTTGGATGTGATTAAATTTAAGAACATTTTAAAAAGACTTTTAAACAGTTTTTACTTTTATCTAGGTCATGCCACAAAGCTAAAGTGCACAGTCCAGTGTTACTTGACCATACGAAAGCTGAATTGAGTTAATTTCAAATGTGCATGGCCAAGCAGTAGGTACTCCAGAATTTCAGAAAATGTTTGGCGATATCTTTCCTACCACAGATATTTGAAAGTCCCTGCTTTAATTAATTCTGAATGATTCAAGGCAGAACAACTTTCCAAAATCTTTGCAATCCCTGTCTTTACAAAATGGTGTGATAAGTAGTATTTTAGGCTATCCCTCAGATGATTTTTAAAGGTTCATTTAGATTATATTTCCCATTCACAGTTTCAAGAGTCACGACAGAAAGCAATCTCATAGCCTGACAGGTTGACAATGCCATCTGGAAATATATATAAAATACTTATTCTTACGTTGATCTTCTTGACTCCATTAATGTTACCAGGAGTTATCTCTACTACACTTTCTCACTCCACCAAGTCCTACAAGAATATAAACCATACACATTGGGTCATGTACACAAATATATATATGGTGCACATAAAAGACCATTTACTTTGGGGTTTTAAACAACTGTGCTTATTAAAAAGCATTGACCACTAAGCATGATGGTAGAAAAGTTAATTTGTGAACATAAACCAGCCTGAATTGTTTGTTTTTATAAGAGTAACTGTTCCTCTTGGCCATGTAAATCACAGATATAGTTATGACATGGGTCAGTGCCCGTAACATTTTAACTTTTCACTGTGAATTTTATCTCAGTTCAACTCAGTGCAGTAGTTTCAATCCCATGTACCATACTTCTTTGTCTTCTTTATCAGTCTAGTTCATTAAAAAGTTTTTATTAATTAATCTTACATTTATTCATTCATTAACCTTTTCTCAGGAATTAAAAAAACCTCACTTTTTCACACAAGCCAATCCCTTCAGAATCTGGATTCACTTACTTTTTCTCCAAAATTTCCATTGTTTTCTCAGCATTTTTGACAGTGAAATCACCCAACTGAAATTATCTGAGGATTTCTGGTGGGGTTTCTGGACTTTGGATCAAGAGTTACATAATAATTTATATAAAAATAATAACCTATGGTCAAAAACTACAGCCCACAGCCAGCCCTGACAGACATAAATTACTGGCTGCTTCATCATAGATAATTCTAGATATTCTTATAGCACTGTATTTGCACAAGTCTTTTGGGACCTTATCACTTTATCTATTGAAGTAAAGGGAACATCTGTATTTCATTTAGTACTCACAAAAATAATCCCCTGAATTGAAAATATCAAATATAATTGTCTCAAAGGTAGCTGGAGGTAAATGTATGTTGCAGATTGCATTGTGGTGTAAAAAATAAATATTATGTCACTTTCTTAATCTGTCCTCTGAAAGACAGTCTTTAGAGACTAAAAACTTACTTGGTCTGTATTATTTGAAAAAGTCTATTTTATTTAGTATGAAATGAATTTATTGTTTATTTCCAGGTCATAACATCCCATTTGATTAAATATGAAAATTGCATTTGGGTGTGAGAAAGCCTAACTGCAATGCATAGTGTAGCAGTGAGTCATAAAAATCAACTTTTTTCTGTCTCATTTCTTCATAATCAGCAGTTTTTGCTTCCATGTTAGACTATTTATTAATTCTGAATTACCTATTACAAAAATCAATAACATACCCTGTCTAACATAACATGGATATCCTAGTGACCAAGATTTATAGGGTAATTTTCAACTAAGTTTTTCATTCTTTCTCAAATATGAATGCTGCATCAAGAAGCTGATTTTCATGATTATCACTTGAGTTATAAGCTATGACTTTACATCTGTGCTTCTCGTTATCACTATAACATTATGCAAATGCAGTCCCTGCTGGCTCACATTTCAGTTCAGTCTGTCTGATGATTACATTGCAATGCTGTAATGTAAGCACCTCCACCTCAAGTTTTGCATTTTGATTTGTATAATAACTTTAAGCATGTTATTGCAAACATTTAGCAAAATATTTCATACAAAGGATAAATGCATATATATATATATATATATATAAAGAACCCAAGTCCCATGGCTGAAACTGTAAATCCATCATGCCATCACTGACAGTTAGCCTCCATGGCCCACATTTTAATTCATGGGCTAGTGGAGTCATGGAGGACAACAAAAACCTTCTATATTCTATATATTGTCACAGTGAAATACACACTGTTTTAGACCAGCAGTGTCAGAAGCATCATTTTGTCTGCAGAAACCATGATTAATTTGCATATTCAGGCAGCGTTTTATTTTGGAGTCACAGGAGGCAGATTTATTAACCAATGGTATCTATTTTTTACATCTCTGCTGTCTTAAGAAGTCTTGCTTTCAAAACTGGAACTAAACCAAGAAAATGGGTTAACTTTTCTCATTTCAACCTTATTTTATGTCGTAAAATAATATAGTGACCGCATCTGTAAAGAGATTCCATTTCATCTTATGTCCTGTCAGACCAATGCTACCAACAGAGTATACAGCATTGGTGATTATTGCTGTGATGATAGATAACCCCAAGAAATTCGCTCCTATTATGTATTTTACATCACAATTGTCACCTTACTAGAATACATCATCAGAGCAATAGCTCTTTATATCATCCATCACTTCAGCAATGCTGTCTGGTGTTATTCATCATAAGAAAGAGCCACTTTTAAGGCATACATCATCAAAATTATGGTCCTCCATGTACAAGGCAAAATAGCCTTTCTTGATATTGCAGTGTGGTAGAGAATTTATGGGAAACTGTCTCATGATTTTTAAAGAAAATAATTTGTTAAAAATAACTGCACTGCCTAATGATATGTATTACGCGGGGATTTGATAGCACAGTATTAACTAATGAAATAAACCAAAACGGCTCTTCCAAGTTTCTTTGTAACTAACAGGACACTTCTAAGGGTAAAAAATAAAAAAATACTTTTATTGCATTATTAAGAGTGGAAACCATGCCACAAAATAGACCAGGAAAAGAAAACTACAAAGCTAAGGCTCCAACAGTGAGTCAACCAACTTCACTTGTCAGAATTCAGAACTCTGAGCAGTGTTTCCTATTGGTAGTCTTTAACTGAGCCTCTGAATTAGCAGCTATTCTGAAAGAACATTTCTTGAACAAGGACTGTGCAAATATCTTTTATTCAGTCTGACAGAAGTATCTTATACTGCAAAGACATTCCTTTCCAGAATTCTTATCTGTGATGAACCTCTTAAGTATATGAAAATGAAATTTTTCCTCCTACAGAATATAAATTTGCCTTTGATGGTATCTTCAGCTCTACTTTTGGAGAGGAGGTTGTTTTTTTTCCCCAGAATGTAACTCTAACAAAAGACATCATACACAAATGAGACAGAGCAGAACTATTTCAGCAGCTGCAAAATCTTCTTACTGTTCTTTTGTAACCTGATAGCTGTGCTGCTACCTCAGTGACAGCTATGCTGCTGTTTTGCTTCCCTTTCCTGGTATCAGTTGATGATATGCATGCTGAGGTCTTACCTTCTGCATTAGAAAGTTGAACAATTATGTCAGGCATTTCATTATCTTATTCCTTTTGGATGTTTTTTGAATAGATCTGCAAAACACGTTTATAACACCTCTAAATACATACACCATTGGGAAAGTTCAGATTTATTTTATTCTGTCACTAAGAGTGACAGTGATTTCTAATAATTTCATTGATTCTCCTGGAGCCAAATTCAACTTTGAAGAACCATTACTTCAACCTTAGGGGTTTATGCCATTTTAACTAGTTTTTTCCAGTTAACAACACTACATTTTGTGCTAAGTCTAGCAAGTACAATTTGCATGAGCTCTGCCTTGCAAGTTCGTGGCCATGAACTATATAATATATGCTATCCTAGAATATTAAGTCCCTCTATGTTACACAAGCCATGCAGCTTACTCACTTAGCACAGTAATTAAAGTATCTCAAAGTTCTTCTGTCAAACCTAATGTTTAAATCATTCTTGGAGTGTTATCTATGTATTTGTAATGCTGTGTTCACTATTGGCTTTGCCACCTTTAGCCTTCTCAAAACACTCAGCTGAGGCAGTTCCACAGTGATAATAAGCACTGCAAAACTGAACACTACCTTGGGCAGTTTCCAGATTCTTAAAAGAACAGTGCTCTTCTTTAACAGACGATCCAAATAAAGTTTAGTGCTGTTAAGCCACAAATATTTAATG
Organism: Muscicapa striata striata; assembly: GCA_030060385.1. Lineage (NCBI taxonomy): Eukaryota > Metazoa > Chordata > Aves > Passeriformes > Muscicapidae > Muscicapa > Muscicapa striata. Next base: position 2,895,144 of record JAREIS010000018.1, on the reverse strand, counting down.
TCCTGTGAAGTAAAATAATTTTAGATATTTAGACTGAAAAGCTGTTTCAGATGTTTTTAATGCTATTGAGCAGGAATTCAGCCATTTTCTTCAGAGAAGGTTGTATAAAACAGGCTATAGAATTTGAACTGTACATTTAAGTGTCTACCATGAGAGATATTATCAAAGCTCTTTACAGAAAAAGGAACCTTTTGTTTTCATTATTATTTAACTCCCAGCACAGCAAGAGAGCAGCAGACTATAGCAATAATATTTAGTTACATCATCTTTATTAGGGAATTTGAACATAAAGCTTGTGGTTTTGCATGTGCTGGTTCTCAGTGACCACTGCCTGCTCTGAATATTAAATAGAATTTTTCCTCATGTTCTGGTGGGGTTTTTGGTTTTTTTTTTTTTTGTTGGTATTTTTAAAGAAAAATCTGGTTTCACAGAATTACAGAGTCATAGAAGCAAAGAATGATTGGGGTTGGAAGGAAGCTCTGGAGGTTATCCAGTCCAACCTTTCAACCAAGCAGATTCACCTAGAGCAGGTTGCACAGGATTGCATCCAGGAAGGTTTTGTACATCCTTAGAAAAGGGGATTCAGGTGAGTTCCTATCACTTTCTACAACAGCCTGAAAGGAAATTGTAGTAAGGCAGGAGTCAGTCTGACTTCTCACAGGTAAAAACTGGTAGGACAAGATAGCAACAAGGGAGGTTTAGATTTGATATTAGGAGAAATTTCTGAAAGAATGTTCAGGCTGCCTGGGAAAAGGGGTGGAATCATAATCTCTTGAAGGGTTCAAGAGGAGCATAGATGCAGCTCTTGGGGATACAGTTTAGTGGGGAACGTGGTGGGGCTGGGTTAATTGCTGGATTCAATTGTTGGGAAGGACGATCAATGATCTTAGAGGTCTTTTCCACACTGACTGATGGACCTTAGCCTTCCTCAGCACATCTCTGCACAGTCTGACAATGTTCTTATATTCATTCTAAGCGGCCCAGTTCTTTTTCCACATTCTTTACACTTCCTTTTCTTGATTTTTGTTCTTTGCTCATACATACAGTTCTCCTGGCCTCTTTTCTGGATTTCATACTCATGGGAATATATTGCTCTTGAGCCTGGAGGAGAAAATCTTTGCATGTAAATTGGCTTTCTTGTCCCCTCTTCCCTCCAGGGCTTATTTTCATGGTATTCTCCCAAGATCACTGAAGAGGATAAACCCTGGTGTCCTTAAGTCCAGGTTAGTGACCTTGCTGTGGAAACCTCTCTGTTGCCCTAAAGATCTTTTCAAGGTCCCTGCAGCCCAGGCTGCCCTTGAGCTTCACATTCTCACCAGAGTTTCTTTGATGATGAGAACAAGGTCCAGCAAAGCTCCCCACCTTGCTGGCTCCTCCATCACTTGGAGAAGGAAGTTATCACAATGAATTCCAGGAACCTCGTGGATCTCTTGTGCCTTTCTGCATTGTTCCTCCATCAGATATTGAGGTGGTTGAAGTCCTCCATGAGAACCAGTGTGTGTGAGCTGCCCCTATCTGTCTACAAAGGGCCTCATCCACCTGGTCCACCTGGTCAGGCAGCTGTAACAAACTCCCATTATAATATCAGCAGCCCTTACCCCTTCTACACTATTACACTGTAAGAATGAATAGTGTAACATGGAAAAGATGTTCATCACGGGTCAAAAGTTTACTGCTTGTTCAATAATTGTGAAAAAATTAAGAATAAAATACAAGAAAATACTTAGCTACAGCTTGTTTCTATCTGTATATAACTTGGAATGTCAAGATAAAAATTCAAATACATTTCCTCTGATATTCCATTAGGCACCAGAAGTAGCTCTATGCAGAGTATGAAATACAAATAATATGCTCTCTTAAACTCTCTTATGCTTTAATACAATACCTATGCAATGTCACTTAGAACATTCAGGAAGTGGAATTTTATATGCAGCAGATAGGGAATATAAAATAGATACATTCTAAAGTAGAACTACCATATTAATCAGGAAATCCTCATTTAGAACAATGTTCTTAAATGATGTGAGGGAAGGAAACAGTGCTTTAAAAGTTACATTAATGTTATTATAGCTTTAGTGGGCCTAGAAGAATTATCTTTTATTTTCAGGTATCAAAATTGTGGGAAAATTCAGGTATAGCCATAATTGTTATTCAGCTATTGTTCCAATTCCCCCATGTGCAACACTTACTTAGATATCAAAAGAACTTTCCTGGCTAGTAACCAGGCAATTATTCATGTTTAAAAAACATAGTTCTACTGCCACTAAGTAAGATAAGTCTATTGTGTAGATGCCTAGCCCACATGAAACAAATTACAAATCTCAGTTCTGTCTTCAGTATTTCTTCTCTAAGTATAATTAAAGATTTAAGAATAAAAAGTCTTAGGTAAACCAGGAACCTAAAATTTATTTAGACATTTTTAAAGCTCTTAATAGAAATTCTTTACTAAATATGAGACACCGAAAAATAACTGATGAACACTGCAAACTGCTATAATGAATAAATTAAACTTTAGGAATTTAAGAAATGGAAATAAAAAAGTAAAAATATGCTACTTTGTTTCAGAATGAAGAGTATCCTGCTTCAAGAACAGTTTCTCAAGGTTTATAAATGTGGAACTCTCGGAATGAAAGTAATTTAATAGTGCATTGATTTCAGGGATGTGAACTGTTAAGTTTAAACAGTCATATGAAAGAAGTGAATAAGGAAAGTTAGAAAAGAGGCTGTTGGTGATTACCTATTCCTGGTGTTGAATGCTGTAGGGCCTAAGATTGCAAAAAATTAGCAAAATTGTCCGGTACAATAACAAAATCATGTATCAACTAAGGCAAGGAAAATTACATGGAAGTGATTATTTTTGCCTCCTTATACACCCTGATAGCTCCTCAGTGTCTGAAAACACTGTGGAAAGAAAACTAAACCATTTTAGATAGAAAACAATTTATAGTCTGATGAAACATGGAACAGTTATAACCATAAATAGCATACTCTGATAGATAAAATTAGAAAGGGACTAATAGACATTATGTTTAATTGCCTTCAGTGCAGTTGTGGGATGACAACATTAAGGCTAAAAGACTTCTTTTCACATGTAACAATCAAATATTTTCTCTTTCTTTACTGTCCGTGGGTCTACTTTAATCTCAGAAGCTTCCTTGTGTAAGTGATATTCAAGCAAGATTGTACTGGAATAGTAGAGGCATTTAGGCAATAGAAGGTCCCTGCCTTTGAGAACACATCTGCAGCTGAGTATGAAATCCAGCAACCTAGTTGTCCTGAAGGGCCCTCAGTACTATAATCAGTAAAGCTGATGACTTCCAAGATATTTATGATGCTTTTGGGGAAAGTATCTTAGCCCTTATGCAAATTAGGAGGAGTAAAACAGTGTCATATCTGTTCTCTAGGTTACCTGGCAGCAGAGGTGGAAATTTTTATTTTTGGTCTGTTAGTTTTAACTGGCATTAAAAAAATGCTTAAGGATTGAATTAAACTTTACAATCTGTCTCTGAAAAATATTTTCTTTCACAAGAAACTAGTCATGAAATTTGGACAACATTTCCAGCCATATTTTCCTGAACACTCCTTGTCAACACAAATAATATTAGGATAGTAACAATAAAACCAACTGTAGACATACACAGACTTACACTAAATTGAGGATGGTGGGGGTGATATCCTGTATTGAAATAAGTAGCTAACAATGTCATGAAATCTAATGGAAAAAACAAACAAACAAAAAAAAGGCAACAAGAATGTAGTAATAATGTTCTCTGTAGTAATTTTAAGTATAATTTTAAGTATTATTATTTTCCATGGCTAAAAGTTAGATGAAATATTTTTCAAAACTGGTGTCCTCTTCCCTGTTTTTCTTTGACCAGATTGTCCTGTGCACTTTCTTCATTTATTTCATATGTTTGCCAAATTAATTTTGACAATAAAACAAAAGTCTAAGGATGTCTTACAATTCATGTTTAGAAAAGTCTTTATTTTCAGACAAATTACTTGTAAGGCTGTAGATGAGTACACATAGTGCACAGCATCAGTGTTGGATATTATATCACAAGGCAGTGCTTCTTTTTTGCATAATAAGTCTGTATGTTTACCTTAAGGAATGTCAATCATTCTATATTCAGACTGCCTGTCAGTGAGATAGCTGTAATGAAAGACTGTTTAAATACTTCACAGCAATTATTGCAGATTAGAAATGTTCCTGGATTTTTAAACATACTCCACAAAAACTAAAAAGTAAATGATCCTCCCTTCTTCATGAAGAACTGCCAATCTCTCCGACTTTGGTGGAAAATCAGATTTCCAAATTGCTGGCAGTGCAGGTTGAAATAACCAAGCTTCACACTTGAAGTCTATGTAAGCACATGTGGGTATCTGCTATATCCTGACCATGCCAAGGAGAGCCATGCAAGCAATGCAGGGATGTTTCACTTGCATGCAGTAGTATTGCTGTTCTGGGGTCCTGTCTGCCAAGCTGTGCAAGTACAGTTCAGTTTTTTTAGCTTTTGTTCCCCTGTCTTGCTGATTACTCTGAAGGGATTCAGAACCTTAGGATCACAGCCTCAAACTATGTCTGACATCAAGCTTGGTTCTATTTACTAGTGGCTTACAGCTTATAACTCACATAAAATAACCCATAATATTTCTTTACTTCTATCAAAAACTACACAGAAGTTACATTTACCCTTCAGAAACTTCCCTGAGTATAAGCTAGGCTCTGCTTCAATGTCTTTTTTATTTCCATTGCCCAATAGAAGATATTTTCTCTTCTAAATTTATGTGGCTTTACTGAGATTGCTGCAATTGTTTTCCTGAGCCCATTCCCTCTTGCTCCCTGGAATTAAGTATTGTAAAGCTGCATGCTGTGGCAAGCATGAACACCTGCAAATGTGCAGTTTGTGAACCTGCTTGTGCAACCCACTGTTGCCTTTTCAGCCTTTCTTTACATATAGTTGTTCTGGTAACTGGCTTCCTAGCGTTCTCTAAACTTTTCCCTTAATCCTACAGTCAAAACAGGCTTTTCTTATCTACTTCCTTTTCAACATTTAGAATATTTGGAACAAGCAGGTTTTTTCTGTATTCATAGCTATTGTATATTGACCTAATCCTAATACTACAGATGCCTGACCATATCCTGTTCTATTCTTAGGAGATGTCTCAACAATTGGATACCAAAAGAACACATAGCATAAAATGTTTTTCTTTTCTATAAGCAAAATACTGTTTCACACATTAAAGAGAAATGTGCAACAATGAGAGATACACCCCATATAAAAAGCACCACCAAGCTTTCTGAATCTCTAAAACTAGAGAGTATTTTCACTCTGTAGCCTATCTTCAAGAAAAAGTCAGCCAAAGCTTCACACTAAGTACATATTAACTATTGTGCATTGCTGTAACCACCACTACCACATGACATAAAGTACACATTCAACAGCTAGCCAAGTTTTTCTCTTCAGTGTAATCTTACCATGGCCATTTATTTATGCAGGAATACAGGAAGGAACACTCTGGGTTTAGGAATTAGTTTGAATAACATTAAATTCCTTGTATGTTGATACATGTGAGCTATCCTATAACCTGGATATGATGACATTGGGTTGTTCATAAAGGGAAGTAAGATATTTTCACTGAATTAGAATGTTCAAATAAATTACTCTAATTACTTTTGGTTAGTAGCTAACTAAAGGTTATTCTATAATAATAATGCATCTATGGTAATATGATAATAAAAAGGGATGTAATTTTGCTAATAGTGATCTGTGCTGCCAATTATAATTACATTCTCCAGTGTTAGCCACTGGGATTAAGAAATTATTAGAAAATGAATATTTAAAGTAGAGTGTAAAATTCGTGTACACAGAATATTTCCTTGGAGCTTCCCTTATTAGTATTGGACATCATGCTAAGCTTCTTCTGCTAAACAATCTTAAGCTAAACAATATAAATAGTATAAACTGCTTTGATTTTAATCACAAAGGGTGATCCATTACTTTTTCCTCATTCTGTATGTCTGGCATGAAAAGAATCTAGAAAACTTTTTTATTTTTTTCTTATTAATATTTAGGTCTTCAATGATTTTAGATTTTTCAAATGTGATTCACAGATCATGACAGATCTGTGTCACTGACAAATCTGGTCCTCAAAACATCTCCCACTGCCTACCTTTAAGAGCCAGTGCCTGTTACTCTGAAGCAGATCTCCTGTAGCCAGATATTTTCACATCTGTATTCTAAAGAATTTGGACTCAAGTGAACATAGCATTTTATAATGTTTATGGTACAAGGCTGAATTTTTGTCCAGCCTTATGTTTTCCCACTTATGAGACAAACTCCTTCCTCATGTGAAATGATAAATCCCAGAAATGCTGAAGATTTGTACAGCTATGACACACACACTCAAACCTTGCTTTATCTGTTTCCATAGTAAGTCACTGTGGGCCACACTCTGAATTGGTTTATACAGGATAGAGATCAAAGGGCTGTCCAGAAACAAGGTTTACAGCCAGCACTGGAAGCATTGAAATACAACCTGCTGTGAAATCAGACACTAGCTGTTCCTAATCCCTTTCGAATAAACAAGACCAATGATTCAGGAAAGACATGTAATAATTTTACTTTCTTAGTGGAGCTTATGGAACTCACAGATTGTTAAAGGAAAACTATCATAACAAACTAAGGAATAAAATAAATGCTGTGTATCCATTTCTAGACAGTGCTGGAATCCCATTAATAGCTTGGTCCTGTCAGTAGATTTGTCAGACCCTGCAATTTGAATATGAAAATGACACAGCTTTCTCTCATTTCTTTCCCAGTGCTAAGACTCTATTGATGATTTTCCATTAAAAGTGATGCCAGCTGTGCCTCAAAGAATTAAATCTGCCTCTTAGATTACTTTGTATTTTATATGGCTTCACACAAAGCTGCCTTCCTCTCAGCTGGGAGATTTACAAGGTACAGGACTTACAGGTTATCGAGGGCTGCATACCTCACCTGATTTATAAACTGCCCATTCTTGTGTGAGGAGGGATTTAAGAATAACCCAGGGGATTGTGAGGACACATGAAACACAGACATCTATCTTCAGGAGCACAAGGCCACCTTGAAATCATTCAAACCTTGCTGGATTACAGTGAACAGAGAACTGGCTTTTGGTCCCTGTACTCCAGACCATGAGATAAACTGACAAGGAATTGCTTGTGACAGGGAAAAAAAAAGAAAAACAAGACGAGTGCTGCTGGGCTTTCAGGGCCAGAAGTTTATCAGCATATTGCCAGGCAAAACTAAGCCCTAAATGTTATAAAGATGAATGAACAAATGACAAATTCACACTAATCATACATCTCTCTCTCCTTAATCACTGGTTTATTCCTAATGGTTTCCTCAATCCCTCAAGATTCCTTTCACAAACTGGACTTTAAAAGGCCACTTAGGTTAAGCAAAAAGACAAAAGCAATTCAAAAATCTGCCCCTCATTTTGTTTATCTATCACTGAGACTCCAGGTCACTGTTAAGGTAAACCATTAAGAAACAGATTCTCAGGTGTTTTGCTTCTTCACTGAACAGTTAAAGGTAAGTAATTTTCTCTACAATGGAATATAGAATGTGCCTTAACCTTTTACCATTTTGTCTTTCAGCTAGCAACTACATTTTCTCCCCCAAATTAATAAGGTCACCAAAAATTCTTCAACAAAAGAACCAGCCAGTCACTTGTAAAATGTGGAAATGTGAAAGCAGAATGTCACATTACTAAATTTTTTTGGGAATATTTGGGACATTATTATTGTGAAGCATCATCTTTGTGGCAAAACTTCTAGGCACCAAATTTATGTTGTTCTCTATTTAAGGGAACAATTTTTGACACAACTGCTTTCTCTGGGGCTGTTGCTATGGTAAAGGGCCCTTTTGGAGGCAATACTTCCAAAACTTTATTTCAGTACAAAGCCCTGTAAATAGTGTGCTTGTATCAGGGGAAGGGGGGAGGAGTCTATTTTCTAGTGCAAACCTTCAAAGCCCCAGTGAATTAAAAAAATAGGACTTCTTTTTATAGAACAATGATATTTATAAAGATATGTCTAACACTAAACCTGTATAATCTGAGGAGAACATATCCCAGATGTGCCCCAAAAGAGAAAGTTTTTGGCCCCTCAGTTTACTGTATACTCAAAGTACCAAACTTTATTGGTTTGGGGGGTTTTTGTAGCAACATATTTTGGAATTTCAGTTCTCTGGTACTGTAATTTCCCTTAGTGAAAGTAAAACTAAATTATAATCCCAAAACTTTACTTACAACAAACTGATGAAGAAAAGATTTGGTAAATTTTAATTGTAAGTGCATGGGAGAAAACTAATATTTGTAGACCCTTTAAGTGTTAATCTTTAAACACTATTAGAATGCCATATTTATGTATAATGCCATTTCAAAAAATTATCATAATGCATGTGCTTGCAAGAAAGAAGCAACATCTTCCTAAAAACCTGATAGAAAACAAACATGTCAATCAGACAAATTTAATCAGTAATTAGAAAAGAAAAATGCAAAACAGACATTTCTTAGTAAATAGGAATAAAATCATTGCCTAAAATATGTTCAATTTTTTTCAGAGGAGGATTTATAAACTCTTTGAACAATAAAAAGGTAAAGGATTTGGACTCTTCTGTGACTTACCCATGATCTCCACCAGAAAATGAGTGCCTGTTACTTAACAGTTTTTAGTACAGGAGGGTTGACATGCCTTGAAAATCTGCTTTTTCCAATTAAAAATGATCTTCAAACTTGGAATATTTTCAATGGTACTTAAATAAGAATAAATAAGCTTGCCATCTTAGTGCTATGCCAGTTGTTACTGTGCTCTCTGAACGCAGAGGTAAAAATGGCAACAATTATTTGAGTTGTAGCAGTGAAAATATACGTTCAAGTGCTTTAGGTTCTGAGATGAACAACTCACAATCAATTTTGAGATATCAGAGGTCTACCAGTTTATTATGTCTTAATAGCTAGAAGAAGAAAGACATCTTTTTTTTTTCAGTAAGAATGAATTATGGAGCCTGAAGGAAGAAAAGTAAAATATCCAATGTCCTGTGAAGCAAAGTTAACCTGAAAAGATTTCTAGAGAGAAATTGCAATAAGAAACTTATTTTCAGGAATCTCAGAGCACAAATGGGGTGCAAACCTTATCAATTTTTCTTGAGTACCACAGCTCTTCCCTGCAGATGCAGTTCAAGTCTGGATGCTTCTCTGATCATGAAATTTAGTTGCAGTAGAGCCCTAAGGTATCCATTTACCCAATTAAACCTTTTTATAGTGATTGAAGAGGCACAAAGCCCAGGTACAGGGAATGCTTATGAGTTTAAACCTTCCTTATAATCTGATGAAACTGTGAAGTGAAAATGCCTCACAGTGCTTGGGTTAGAGATTAAAGCTACATATCTTTCTTTTGGGTATAGTCTTTTTACCTGTTATTCAGAAATAACACCTGATAACATAAATACATATTTGTTTTTCCTGTCCACTTTCAGATGCCATTAGTTTTCAAAATATATGAGTCAAAGAGCTTAGCAGAAATCAAATGGCACTGCACAAACCTTTTTTGGTGCCCATGGTATCACTCAGATTTCATGGCCAGCCTCGTTGCTTCTCGCTGAACTCCCCTGCAGTCCCTTCCAAGGCTCTAAAAGCTAACAATGTGGTCTGTTAGCTTTTGCAGCTCATCTGTCTTAAGGCCCTAGACATTATTTCAAGCTCCTTTCAAAATATATACTGTGTTGCTTTATTTTTGAAAAGTGGTTTCATAAAGAGGTGGCTCGATCCTAAAATAGGAAGTACCTCAGACCCTCAATTTAAATTCACATTGAGTCAAACCCTTTCTGAAAGCTGTAAAGAGACTGACTCACAAATTATTCTTCAACATACATATACTTCTCTGCATTTCCCATCTTATTCTCTTTTGATGATATTCAAAAGGAAAGAAAATCTATTATCACAGAATGCCAGCCTAATGGTAGAAATGTTGAAAATCCTAACAGTTTGCTCTCATGACATTTGCCACTAGATTCACAGTGTAAAGACTGTGAAGAAGAGAATATAGACTCCATTACTCTCTGAAGGTCACTCTTAAGACAGGCTACATAGAATATTAATTTATTTTATTAATGCTGTGTTTCTCTTGCTGATGATACCATGCTAGCTACATGTCCTACATTTGCAAAGAGATTTTCAATCATCCTTAACGTTAAGAGACACACCTCAGTTTGAACAAGTACAGTATTCTCAGTTTCCATCTTGTGCAACATGCACAAGTAAAAAATGCAGAATAATCCTGGGGTATGGCACATACTGCATCATCCAGTGAGCAAAAGAATTATAAAAAATAATAATTATTTATTACATATATTAGATTTTGTCACTGGAATTCTTTCAGTATTTTTTAACAGAAAGAATTTAAATACATAATTTGATTTACTGACTTGCTTGTTTTAATTCTGGTGTCCTACTCATTTACTATCTTGCCTAGAATAATTACAACCATCACTAAGAAATCTTTAGATAATTCTCCATGGCAAATGTAGCAAAACTGAATAGGGTGAATAGGTGAAGTGGCAGAATTGGCAATTTAGAAAATAAAAATTTCTTTTTCTCAAAGAGGAAAACAGATACTTTCCAGCAGTGTTATGTTCATATTTTGATGGTGTTTCTACATTCAAATAACTCTTTTCAGTCTCCAGATAAATGAAATTGTAATCTAACATCTACTTATCTTCATCTTTTAATAAAGTGCTAGTGGCCAAAATGCATTTAAAAGGTCAAGGAATTTTAAGCATTTGTGAAACAGAGAAAGAGCTTTGCTGTCTCTGTTGTGCTAGAATACAACAAAATCACCTCCATTCCCTCTGTGCACAAATGTACCACCCTATTCAATTATTTAACTGAAAAAAAAAAAAAAAAACAACTGTTCAAGGACATATCACTTTTTAGGTTGGGTCAGAGCATGTGTGCTGCCACCATTGTTTGCTCCTGTCTCTGTAATTGGAAAAGTTAATAAACAAGTAAAGACCACCACTGACTAACTGAAAAAAGAAAAGAAATTAGGAAAAGGGAGATTTATTTATTTTCTTATGTTTGTTAGCAAATCTGTAGACTATATAATAGAAATTAAGATTCTTAGTCACTTTCTTACTTACCTTACTTACCAGTCTGAAATAGAAGACAAGTAAGGCAGAAATGAATGTGTGATGCAGAAGTTGCATAAAGCAGAGAAAAATCCATTATTTATATTTTGTTTCCATCACACTTCCAGAGAAATAAAAGTCATTCTGATTTATAGCCTTTTCACCAAATTTATTTAAACAGCATCACTGTACCTCCTCCGTGTCTCCATCAGCAGTAAGTAATTCCAGCTGGTAAGCACTGTACCAAGCACTAAGTTTTCTAATGTCAGAACACCCGAGGGAGATACCAAGAAGGATGCATATGTCAGATATGCAATACCCAAAACTGTTTTATGAGCTCAGAAACAGAGAGTACCACATTTCGGAGCCTTTCAACTATGAAATGGATTTTTTACTTGGATCCTCATGACTTAGTTTCTGTTTCAAAAATTATACAAATAAAATATAATTAAAATTTTAAAAACTATTCCCTCTGAGAAGCTTTTTTTAAGTCTACAGTGCGTAATTCTCAATGATTAAAAATAAAGGAAGGGCTTTAATGTTCCTCATAACTTGTGTGTCATGCTGCTTAAACACAAGGTAGGTGATCCCCAAACTGGGGCAGGCGTGGAGTGAAATGGGCAGAGGGAGGGCTAAAAGCAACCAGCTACCACTGACTTTTAAATGGGAATTAATTAATTTAATTAATTGTACTTCTCTGCATGTCTTTCTGACTACAATTCACTGCTGTACCATCTGCTGCCTCATATTATAAACACTTCAACTTTCTTAAAAAGGAGAGCAACCTGGGACAGCAATGCATCTTAAACTTCTCAAAGGGAAAATGTAGAAAGGCAGAAACTTAATGAAAAAAGAATTAAAATGTGAGGTTAAAAGACAAAATATTTATATACAAAATTATGGCTGCTAAAAATAGAAGTAAATAGATTTCAGAGATAGAATTATACAAATTATTTTGCATTCAAAATAGCACAAAGCAAAATTTCTCATTAGAAAACTATAAAGAAGAGTAGAAAGACAACCTTAAAAACAAACAGTTGCTAAGTGGAAAAAATAAACATACTGCTATCTTGATATCTTTATATATCAAGATATATATATATATAAGATATTTAGCATCTTGTTTCATTTTTTTTTCTTGCAATAATTTTTTTTGGAAACAACAGGGCCAGGATCTGGTCCCCAGGCAGAGATGCTGGACACGCACTGGTAAGCTGCAGTTTGGATCAAGAGTGCAGCTTCTCTGTACAGTCCCTGCTCTCAGTGGGCACAGTGCCTTTGTACAGCTCATGGCCTTCTGGTACAGCTCAGCAGCTTGACTTTGGCCTGCATCTATCTCTCTGCTCATCCAGTCAAGCTGTTTTCCAGAACTTCTGGGCAGTACTTCTCCCCATGGAGCTCATGTTGTCGCTGTTATGGCCTTTAAGTCTTAAATCCCAATATTATTCCTACAGCTAACTCTCGGGGCACTCACATAAGAATTACTCCTTCTTTCTCCTCTTTTTTGTCCTTGGATTGTGTTTTTTGCATTAGGGTTTACGTTTATTTTAGTTCACCCAATAAAATGCATGCAAAAATTTAAATCCGATCATCCTGTAACTTCCACTCTAATCAATGTCAGCAACACTATAAAGCCTCCCTCCCCCCTCAGAAAAAAAATCTTCCCTTCCCAAAATCTAAACAAAACTAAAACAAGCAAAAAAACAAACATACAAAAATCCTATACCCCCCCCCCAAAAAAAAAAAAGCCCCAAAAAACCAAAACTAATAGCGACTTCAAGTGAGTTCTGACGAGAAACTGTATAGTTACCATAGTCAAAGAATTATTGGATGACCCTGCTGCACTGGAGAGGATGCCCAAGGAATATGTTCACCTTGGGAGCCCTCCACCACCTTCTTTCCTAGACATCAACTCAGGAGAGTTATCTCTTTCCCCCCTCTCTTTCTCTCTGTCCCTGTCTCCTTTTTTTCAATTGATCTCCAGAAGTAAATTTCTACATTTGAGTCAATGTGTGACATCAGCTATGTACCCCATGGAGAAATCTTCATTCACCACCCCTTGTTCCAGGTTGAGTGTAATCTTGGAGTGCATGAAGTAGTTACTTTCAAGAGAAACTAGTTTGGAAGGGGAGTGCACCTAAAACATGCCAGGTGGTTGTTCAGTCCATGGGACTAGATTAGAATTAGACCCATAAATATATATATTTATTTACAAAAAACAAGGATACTGAAAAATGGGTACTGGAGTAGCAGAGCCTCAGCAGCAGTTGCATCACTACACAGATTGGTCTGAACTCCTTGCCAGTCCAGACATAACCAGGAATCTAATTGGCAATGATAATATAAAGGAAGGGTTCAAGGAAGGCAAGGACCCATGAAGCCTGGAGCTGTGGTTTCCAACTGAGTCACTCTCTACAAAAGGGGGGACTGAGGAATTGTCTCCTACTGGTTTACCACTGTAAGAGGATTTAGAACAAGCTGAATAGTGACAAACTGCCAGGACCAAATGGTATTCACTCAAGAGCTCTAAAAGAACTCAGATGTGAAATTGCTGCGATGTACAGCTTATCATTTAAGTCATTCTCCATACCAAGAGGTAGCAAATGTGACACAATATGATAAAAATCTCCTAAGAGATATCAAAGAAAGATAGCCTAGAAAGGCTAGCCTTCATACCAGGAAGATCAATGTCTAAAGAATAAAATGAGAAGTTATGTGTATAAACAAAGTATTCTGGGAAATATTTCCCTAAGAAAAGAATAGTCTTGCCTCATATATTTTACTCTGAGAATAGGTGTATGAAGATGTTATGATCTATGAAATGTACTTGGGTTTCAAAGAGCTTTCAAAAATTTGTTTCACTAAAAGCTCATAAGAAATTAAATCACTGTGACATAAGAATAAAATCCTTTTGAATTCATGCTACTGGGGGAAAAAAGAAAAATTGTGGTTTGAAATTAGACCAATGAAAGGTGTGCCCAAAGGGACACACACAATCTTTGACACTCAACAAATGAGTGAGTGATCTTTGAGAAGGGGTCGAAAGTGAAATAACAAAGTTTGCTGATGATGTGAATGTACTCAGAGTATACTCTACATCTCTAAATAGAAAATAATGCAGACAAGAAAAAAAAAAGTCTGACTATTCAATCACAATAACACTGACTAACAACTAACTGTTAGGAAAGAGATTTTAAAAACCTCATGACTAGAAATATTCCAAGAACTGCTTACCAGAAGCATAACTGCTGATGATAAATCCTTTTCAAAACCAAGAGAAATATGAAACTGCTTAGAACTTTGGAAGTATTAGTAAATAATCATAGAGAAAATATCTTCTCTGCAGCCACAGATGGGAGATAAGCAGTGGCTAAAACACAAATAAGAAAGTAGCAATTGTTAGAATAGCCATTGAAACTAAGGCAGGAAATATTAAGTGGCACTGTGCAAAGGAACAGTTTATCCATATCCTGAATCCAGTGAACAGTTTTATAAGGAAGACAAAAAAAAAAGATAAAGCAGTAAATATAAGGTAAAAGAGACAAAGCAAATAGAGGTATTAATAGGTTTTTGACATGTATTTAGCAGGCTAGGTATTTAATTTGGGCAAATATTTACATATATATAAAAGAAAGCACTATTAGAGTGTATTCATTGGGGATCACTTATCTACTATTACTTGCTAGTCAGTATATAGAAAGAATTGAAGTGGAATAAAAAATATATTAATTCTTTACAATGTTATTAAGTTCTTGAATTAATCTCTACAGAAAAGAATGGAGATCAAAAATATGAGTTCCAAGAAGAATTAGATTCAGTGATGTGGGGTAGGTCCTTCAGTTTCTTTTCAAAAATTGCATTGACAATCAAAGTGGAATGGGACCTAAAAAACTAGAGCTTTCAGTTCTCTTTCAAGAAGAAGATGAGATATATAGGTATTTGGATCAGACATTGGCCTAGGGTGACTTTATGATGCTCGTACCCCTGTTGGATTTAACCCAATCCATTTATGCTGGATATTAAATTCCACACCTTTAAGAATGGTTCCAAGAGTGAAGGGGGAGAGAACAGTGGACAGCAGGAGAGACCTCTCTTTTGCTTTTAGTGAGTTTTTGACTAGCTGAGGCAGAGCAGTTCCCCAGACTGTGGCTTTTCTTTTTCTTGGACCTGTTCAGCCCTGCTCTGGACTGAAAACTCAGAAAAGCACCAGGCACCTGTGGCCCCCTGGGGCTAGGACACAGAATTTTCCAGGGCAGGAGGAACTGAGAGAGGTTGAGCAAGCCAAGCTGCACCCAAAAACAAGGACTTTCTGAATTTGCCATCTCTTCAGAACAGCGAGAGGTTCCATTGTTTAACATTATTTTTTTTTCATGTTTATAAGCACCTCGCTTGTTAAATAAACAGTTTTTTCCACTTTTCTCCAAAAAAAATCTTTCCCAAACCAGTGGGAGGAAAGGGCCTCTTGAATTTGCTTTCTTGAAGAACCCCAGTCAGAAGCTTCCTCCTAAATTTACCCTAAACCAGGACAGACATATAAATTGCACAAAACATCACAACATATACAAGGTATTCGTTCTCTAAGGATCATCTTGAATGAAAAAATTTCCTCAGTGCAAACGTTACCAGATATCCAACTTTTCTAGTACAAAAAGAAACAGAACAACATCATATTAAATCCACACTGAACTTTGTTTGTAAAATGACCATCTTCTTCTTAGGTTGTATCTTTAATTTTAAACATAACATATAGTTGTCTTCTCTGCCAATTTGCTCTCTATAGTGACATAAATTCAAAAGAGGTATACCTTGAGTTTAATTAACAGTGGAAAAATCAATAAATTTTCATGATATTTCAATCAGCTAGAGCTCCCTAAGGTAAATAATTTGCTTTATAGATTTTCAAGTCTGTAAAAAGGTAACTGAGGTGTCTCACATCACCTGGTGTGGAACAGTGATCACACAACACAGCTGAGCAGTGAATTCTTAAATCAGGTAGCTTAAAATAATAAGTGAGAAGCTTCTCAACAGACATGCAAGAAATTTAGAAAAGAGAGTGGAAAGATATAAATATACAAATATCTACACGAAGATTTTTAAAATTCTGAGGAAAAGTGGCAGACCCCTGGATTGTACTAGGGATTGTGAAGATCAAAGCACACTAAGAAGACTATGGAAATCAGAGCAAGAAAAAACACTGAAGTATTTTTTAAATTATTTTTTTCTAGATCTGCAAATGTCTTATACTGGCGAAAATAACAAGCAATTACAAAACCCTTACAAGGTCTATGTGTTTCTTAGCTACTGCCTGAAAAGATGAACTTCTAATAAGTATAAATTTTGATGGGTAACAGCTTTCTAAAATTCCCTTGATGCAGAACCTTAATGAAGCCATTAAACTCTTGTCAACAGCCATTAAACCTAAGCCCTCTTAAAAAAAATAATACAGTGTGTTTAAACACTAACATATAATATAGTCTATAGGAGGGAAAAACATCCCCAGTGAAAGAGATATTCAAAATACCAGATTCCACTCTTGAAAGATCTTTATGGAAATTGCAGACAGATTTCATTAAAGATATTTGATTCAGTTTATTAGTTTACCTTGACATTATTACTAAGGGTCATGACATGAAAGTATAACCTTTTATTAATGAAGCACATTCATTTTAGTTCTCACTTGTGACATCATATACATTCACAAAACAAAGATTTCCAATGCCACAGGAGAGGTGATTTTCCATTAAAATCGAGTTTTCAAGGGTAAGTATAAGACCTGCCCTGTATCTCTGGTTTCTTAGTAATTTCTTGCACACCCACAAGTTCTTCTGAAGCAAATTCTTGAAGCGTTGTGTGAACTTGTGGTGTGTTGACCCTGAATAGATGTCAAGTGCCCACTAAAGCTGCTCTATCACTCCCTGCTCAGCTGGGCAGGGGAGAGAGTGAAAGTCCCAGAGGTCAAGGATAAGGAGAGATCACTCAGCAGTTCCTGCCACAGGCAAAACAAACTCTGCTTGGGGAAAACAAATTTAATTTATTACCAAACTAATCAGAGTAGGATAAAGAGAAATAAAACCAAACCTTCAAAACAACTTCTTCTCAACCCTCCCCTTTTCCTGTGTTTCAACACCACTCCCATTTTTTTCTACCTCCTCTCCCACAGTGGCCAGAGGCATGGGAGCTGTTCATCACAGCTGCTGCTCCCTCCTCAGAGGGAAGACTCTGCTCCAGCCTGGGGTCTCTTCCAAGAAAAATGATCCTCCATGAACTTCTCCAGTGTGAGTCCTTCTCATGGGCTGCTCTTTGTGTGGGTCACCCACTGGGTCACAGGTGTGGCCAGCAAACCTACTCCAGAGTGGGTCCCCTCTCTAGGGGTCCACAGGTCCTGCCAGGACCCAGTTCCAGCATGGGCTTCTCACAGGGTCACAGATTCCTTCAGGCATCCACCTGCTCTGGCATGGAGCCCTGCAGGGTCTGCCAGTGGTTATCTGCTCCATCTGGACTGCAGGGTGACAGACTGCACAGGAATCTCTACTCTGGTGCCTGGAACACATTATCCCCTTTCTTCTTCACTGACCCTGATGTCCACAGAGCTGTTTCACATATTCCCACTCAGCTCTCAGCCTGCAATTGTGAAGGTTTTTCTCTCCTTCTTAAATCAGTTATGGCAGATTTGTCACTGTTTCCACCATTCCTGATTTTCTCAGCCTTGGTGAGTGACAGGTCTGTCTCAGAGCTGGCTGATATTGACTTTCTTGGACATGGGAGAAGCTTTTGGCAGCTTCCACAGAGACCACCCCTGTAGCCTCCTCTGCTACAAAACCTTGCCATGCAAACCCAGTAGACATACTAGTCAAATAGAAAAAGGGGTGGCTTTAATCAGATAATATAGAAATGGAAAAAAAGAAATAGTTTTCAAAATGGTACATCTAGCTCACAATTTTCAGACATCTTATTTCAATGGAAAGATTCTCTTGCCACAATGAGACTTTTTTTTTTTTTTGTATCTAGTTTTATATAAAGCATCTCCAAGAATGGAAACTGCAGCCTCTTCAGACAACCTGTGCCAGTGCCTGGTCACCCTCACAGTGAAAATGTGTTTATCTATGTTCAGATGCAGTCTTGCCTGTTTCAGTTCATGCCATTGCTTTTCACTAGGCATTACTGAAAAGAATTTTCTATCCTCTTTCTACCCTTCCTTTAGGTATTGATATACTCTCAGGCCTTCTTTCTCCAGGTTAAACAATCCCACCTCTCAGCCTTTCCTCACAGCAGAGATGCTGCAGTCCTGGAGATCCACGGTAACATCAGAGACCATAATGCAGTAACATGGGCACACGTTTTATCAGGCAATATCTACTCAAGATAGGGAAAATCATAAAAATCACAAGCAACAGATTAATGCAAACCCTCATGTATTTTTGGAAAATTTAACAACTGAGAATAATTCCTCTCCAATATTAGTGGAGGAAAGATCAAACAAAACATTTACTGGATCAAAAAATTAATATATTACAATGTTCATTCAGTTTTGTTTTATCTGGGCCTTAAAATGTTATGAAGCTTCAATAGGGTCACTACTACCATTAGAAAAGGGGATAGAAATGTCTCAATTTTACAGACATGCCTCTGAGCTTTAGGTTTACTGAAACCTCCCTTTTTGGAGACCAAGTCTGAAATGAATGCAATACTTATAAACCCCTGCATACAGATGCCATGGTTTCACTCAACCGTGGGAGGGAAGATGTCAATAATAATTTGAGCACACCCCTGAAATCTGAATTTTACAAAGAAAAAATTAATGACATCACTTCTGTGGTGCACAGAAATACCCTGGGAATGTTAAACATTTTTCACAGAATAATGAACTAAATGTCAACCTCTGTGTGAACTACAGAAAATAGCTTCTTGCCCCAAAGTTTTCAGCAAATATAGGGGAGAGGAGGGATTTGTAACCGCAAATGCCAAATTTTCTGCACAGAGCAAAACTATATAAGGAATATGTATAAAAAATATGAAATTTATGCAGTCAGACCACATCCAAGAACTCTTAAAGCCCAATACATGTTTGAAGAATAGTTTTACAACATAAACATAAAAAAAAGTCAATCCATTTTTGAGATTTCAAAAACTACATATTATAACAGAGTGGCAAGAAAAGGCCTGATTTATGAAATATATTTCAATTATACTTTGAATTTTACATTTATTTCTGAGCCCCTACAGTGACACTAGTCAACTAAAACAAAAACAAACTAAAGACGGTTTACACTTTAGATCAGAGCAGAACTTATCACTTTGCAATTAAACTATCTTAGCTAATGTAATGTATAGCTTATTTCATAAATCAACCTCTAAGCCCTTTACCAAAGGGTAGATCTCATGCTGTTTATGTTTAAAACAAAACCAGTGGTATAATCCCAGTTTTATGGGTCCTACTGAGCTGGTTTGATACCTAAAGAGAGTCTTCTGTGAGGAAAATATTCCATATGGAGCTCAAGATGCAAATCGGTGAAAATTACACAGAGATGCAAAAGAGTGATAGCTTGTTGGTTTGGTTTTGGGTTTTTTCTGGAATTAGAAAATCTAAGCTTTGCTTATGCATACACAGATGATGCTGTTCTACCTTCAGATAGATAATTGCTATTAACTCTTAATTATTTTCAGTGGAAAACTGAGCCTTTTCCCAACCTTTCACTCTGCTCAATAGGGATCTTTTCATAGATCAGTACAGCTGATGCAAACCTCATGATGAGTACTGGGCTATGGGCACACACAATATCTTTTAGCAATATCTGTTCAGGCCTTAAAAAAGTATAATTAAGGAGGTAATAGGTAGATAACCACTGCTTCTACAAATTAAGATTATCACTGTGACTTCTTCATACAATGAGCAAATGCCTCCCTCTCTGTTTTTAGAGTGCCTGGGTTAAAGACATTACAGTCTGTGAGACTTTATTCTGGTAGTCAATCTGCAACAATATGGATGTGTGCACTTACACACACAGATATGGATTAAAAAGCTAGTTAGTTAAATGGATGGATGGATGGATGGATGGATAGATAGATAGATAGATAGATAGATAGATAGATAGATAGATATAAAATAAAAATTAAGAAAAAAGGTAAAAAATGTTAAGTGGAAAAACAGGAGTGGCTATATAAAAATGGTAATCAACTGAGGACAGAACTGAGATTTTTAAAAAATCAGCAACACAGTATATTGGAGCTTTTTATCCCTTCAAATATTGGAATGTGAGAAAACTGCATAATAAATATTAAAATATAAGTGCCTTTGGCTGGTAAAAGAAATTGTATTTCAGGTTCATGTTTGATAGAGATCTTTCAAGTAGTGCAAAGTTGTAATATGCCAACTGTGCAGCATGATTATATGAAAACTAGGATGGCTTCACTTGGGTGTGTATAAGCCTTTAGTAATGATCCAAAAAAAAGGGAACTTAAATTCCATGAGTATTTTATAAAATGTAGCATGAATTCAATATAAAGGAATTTCTTGGTAGTTCTGTAGCTATTGACAATTATTTTTATTATTGCATGATATCATATGAAATGCAGTCAATAACACTTAATTGGTTCTCTATTTATTTCCTGTTCACACTTCCTGAATTGGACAGAAGTTAGAATCTATAAAGATCCTATGTAAAATAAAGTAAAGTAAAATTCTAAGATTACTAACATCTGGAATATTCACTGAGTTGAAGGCTTTTTGTTGTGGAAACTTTGCACATCTCTGCTTTGAGGACAAGCACATGTGAGAGCAGCTGAGTAGTGTCTGACCTCTGAGATTTAAATGGGGAATTCTCTGGGTGCTGCAAAGGCTTTCTCATCACACAGTGCCCACCTTGAGCCACTAGTGTCAGTATCTATATACCAGTTATTTTCAGGTTGAAAATATTCATCATATAAATCTCATTGCTTGATGGGAACTTACCTTTTGATTCAGTCCACAAACATTGAGGAAAGTAGATTATCTTCCATTGCTTAATCATGTTATCTGAAACCTGTATTTACTACAGTAGATAACTCTTCTGCTTTTTGTATTCTTATTAGAAAAGAATAAAAAATTTACTCTAATCCTACCTTGTATATAGTCAGCAAAGGCTCGCTAGGGATTCACAGCTCTTGATTGCTGAAACATAGATGTGACCTGCTCACGTTGCAAATCAATCTAAATTGATAATACAAGGCTATTCTCCAACACTGTTTGGAATTAAGACAGAAAGCTATCGTCAGCAACTTTTTGGCTCCTGCTGTCTTGGATTCATTAACTTTAAGGCCATCCTTTGACAGGTACAGAGTGGAAGAGGGAGCCTGGGAAATAGCAGCAAACATCTCGCTATTCCGAAGGGAAGAACGATCTGCATTAAACAATTTAACTGAGGGTAAGTTATAACAAGTTATAGGAAAAGCTGAGAAAAAAGAGCAGCTTTACTGACTGAAGTAAGTTTTAGATGGAGTAAGTTTTGTTAAGGAGGAACAAAAGTGAGCAAACAGCTATAGAAACTAAATTTAAGAAAAGTTCGGTTCTCATTTGATGTGTGTATACCACAGCCACACTTCAGTAGGAATTACCTGCACAGTCACAGATGTGACTATGTGTCACCTATTTAAGAAATCAAGTCACAATATTGAATTTACAAGAAATAAAGGCCTGACTAAAAGTCCACTGAGATCCATGGAAATGCTCCACCGACATTACAGGTCCAGAGTGCAATTCTGCTTGATATAGTTAGGGAATTTTAGAATCATAAAATATGCTGAGTTGAAAGG
Source organism: Muscicapa striata striata (assembly GCA_030060385.1). NCBI lineage: Eukaryota > Metazoa > Chordata > Aves > Passeriformes > Muscicapidae > Muscicapa > Muscicapa striata. Next base: position 2,873,179 of record JAREIS010000018.1, on the reverse strand, counting down.
GACCCAAAAGGATCATCAAAGTCCAACTCCACCCCCTATTCAGGACACCCCAAGAGGCACACCACATCCCAGAGAACATTGTCAAGAAACTTCCTGAACTCTGCCAGGTTTGGGGCTGTGACCATCTCCTGGAGAGCCTGTTCCAGCTACCAACCACCCTCTGGGTGAGGAATCTTTTCTTTACCTCTAACCTGTATTTCCCCTGACTCAGCATCATGCCTCAAGATCCTGTCACTGGTCACCAGAGAAAATAGATCAATGCTGCCCATCCATGAACCCCCATAAGGAAGCTGCAGAATTCTGTGAGGTCTCTCTGCATACTCTTCTGGGTATTATCATACTCAGTCTAAAAAACTATAGCTAAATACAATTTCTTTTCAAAAGTGAGACAGAAATATTCGGGTATTCATCCTTTTTGTTGTAACTATTTCAAAAACATTCCTGGAAACTGAAGTTTACAGTACTATTCATCACAGCCCAGAAGTTTAGAGGTTTTTGCTTTTTTCCTTGCAGTCAAATTGTTCTTGGAATTATTACCCTTTCCTTCTACCTTACCAATGTGAGGTATTTAAAATTAAAAACATCTCACAAAAATCTTCCCAGCATGAAAAATTTATAATCAGTTAAGTGATTTTCAGATCCTCAGATACTCAAACATACTCAGCATATCCCCTTAGAAATTTTAACGATCATCATTAGGGGCAGACAGTCTAGTACATGGTCTGCAGTCTGGGAACTGTTGAATGAGGAGTTTATGATCCTTGTTAGACTTCAGCACATTTTTCTTCTTGAGATTTCCATAACCTTAGAAAGGGCCTGAAAACTAGCTCAGCAGGTCTGTGGTTAACCTTGTAAAGGATGAAATCTGTGTTTGGATTTATTTCTGCTCAGATATTCTCCTTTTTTTTTTATACAGATTTTACAATGCTTTGTATGTATTTCTTAAAGGAAAATACTTTCTTCACATAATCCGAGGGACTTGATTGTACTACATGACATTAGAGGTTTCTTTCTCAACCTTTCTTTATTGTAAATAATTTACAAGTAGATACTCTATTGTTACCAGAAAAATATTTTATCTTACTCTGTGTTCATTACTGCTCTAATAATGTGCTTTTACACATATGCTTTCGCTTTGATAGGTGCCTTTTATGTTTAGCTCAGTAATATCCTGTGTCAATCATTCTAAGAGTGCACAATAAATGTCACCTTTTCTTTCAGATTCTAATTTCATCAACTTAAAAAAGTTCTTTTCAGAGTGATTAAGGAAAGCATGTAAGCAATAATTATCAAATAGGAGAAAGATACTTTTTATTTTTCATAATGATTAACAAATATTTTTAAGGAGAATTTTCATCATTAAGGGAGCTAATCAACAACTATGGATTTCTGTGGTTTTCTTTAATGTGATTGACAAAGGTCTCTAGTTCTCCTGTTCTTCTAGAACCTGATTTTTCAGTAATTTTTCATTGTAAACTTCTAACTAATGAAATATTTAAGCACATTAATTCACTTTTGAATCCTTGCCCATGCTCATGAAATGAATTTATGCTATGTGCATAAGCATTTGTTACACGAGACTTTTATGTTCTTTCACATACATTATTGTCTTCCTTGAGAGGTGGTTGGTATTCCAAGCCTGTCAATGTTTAAGAAACATTTGAACAATGACCTTAAGAACATACTTTAACTTTTGGTCAGCCCTGAATTGGTCAGTCTGTTGGACTACATGATCACTGTAGGTCCCTTCCAAGTGGAGCTATTCTGTTCTGTGCTATTCTATCCTAATTTGGCACTAACTGAAAGTCTTCCTGAGTACCACTGTGGTATCTCCTTAATACAACAAATAGGGATGAGCAAACTATAACAGTTTGCCTCTTTTAAATGAAGTATCAGATAGCTATTTTATTTCCAGAAAAAAATATTTTCTACAAAAACTAGTTACTGATTTTTTTTTAAATCAACATAAACTGAAAGTCATATTTATAGAACAGAACAAGTGTGCATATACACAGTTTGCTATGTCATTATATCCTTGCAAAAACTTTTTTTCTGATGTCTAAAACCAAGGCAGAATTTAAGCCTATCTCCACAGATCCAGAAATCTTTCAGTCTAAGTGTTTTTCAGCCCTGAAAATGTGTTTTTATGGGACACTCTCAAGGTGCAACCCTTCATTTGAAAGATGATTTAAATTCACTGCTTCAATCTATATTGCACACAAAATTATCTGTGTCTTTCTCACAGATACCAGAAGCATCTAGACTTGTCCATGTGCTGTAAAGAAACATCTGCACAAATCTAATTTCTCCTAGTCATCCTAACAGTGTCAAAGTACCTATCTGTAAGTCTTTAGGGGTAACCCAATATATGGGCAGCCCCTTCAATCCCACATCTGAAAAACCTGATATTTGATTTATATTTAATTTTGATTCACAAGATTTACTGGGGTATATGTTGGGGTATTGTCTGGGAGTTTTTTTCCTCTCCACTATAGTCCTTGTGTGTAGGCTTTGTCCTATATCAGCAGTGATTTTTCAATAACACATTTGTGCTATCACTACTATCATCTGGCAACTGGCTAAAGGACTTGATCTTCTTTGATTAACGATTTTGAGATGCTTAAAAAATGTGGCTTTTATTTGCCTAGCTCTAAGCCAAGACCTGGCAAAAAATGAGACCCACAATATTGCAAATCACTTGGCCTCCTGCTCTTGAGCTCTGATCCACAGCTAAAGGATAAGATTTTGAACACCAAGCAACCATATCAATGCTTTTATATACCTAGACCAGATTAATTCAGTTTCCCACTAAGCAATATAACAAGCCAAAGGAAAGTGTCTCCATAAATATATGTTACAACTGGAGTACAGGTACATTTTTTTCACTGGTTCTAGTCCATGGCTGTGCTGCAGAGTCTTTTTGGCAGGACCCAAAGGCTGATGCTTGTCCCTACACAAGAAGTCTGGATACCCAAGGACCCAGTTCAGGTCTGCCAGGTCCCTGGTAGGCTCTGCCAGAGCTTTGCCATCTCAAGGACAATGCAATGACAACAGCACAGTGACCAAACTAAAGTTCCTGGCTAAAGCCAAGTGACTTGGATTGTCTGTGCATCCCTGTTGATCACACAATGGTTACTGGAGTGTTGCCCTCCCTGTCCTTTCATCTTTTGATGGTTCTGTCTTTTCTTGTCTCATTTACAATTAAAGGTTTTGTCCACCCACCCATGTTAGAGCTGGTACAAACGCTGCCAGTCAATTATGATAATCAAAAACTTGGAATTCAGATGTCTTTTATGGGAAAAGTATAAAATTAAGCAAAGACAAACATGTAAAGATAGGAAATAACTTGCCACTTGTATTTTGGTAGGATCTTCTGAAGTCCATTTCCACCTCCAGAACAAGTTATCTGGAGCAGAATTGTGGAGGAAGGGGAACTGATTAATCTCTACTGGAATATTTATAGAAAAGAGTGGATGTTCATTTCATTATATGGGTACAGTGATGGTCAAATCAGGCCTCACTTAAATAATCACCAGTATACTAAGATTAAAGTGAAAAACAATTGGATTATATTGAGGAGGAGAAATATTCAATGTAAAACATGTTATAGAAAATAAATAGCAGAAAGGATTACACTTTCAATGGTTTACATCTGCAAAACAGAAAACAGTTTTTTGTAAAATAGAATAATTTTTATTATTTCATAGATTATACAAAAAATCATAAAGGCAAGCAGACATCAATCTGTTTAGAGAAAATTTTAATTTCGGGGCTAAATTTCCTTAGACAATAGAAATAATAGAAAGTGAGACTGGAAGGGACTTAGGAATTCACTTGGTAAAATTTTATGGGGGGGTCCATTTTCACAAGGCTTTAGCTTCCAGACAGACCTGATTATAAATGGCAGACACTCAGAATTGTTTAGCATCCAGTGGCATAATAATCTCCAGATTTTCAGCAACTCACTAGGTAATGCAGAGAGCTCTCTGAGAATTTAAGCACTTACCTGTCACCCAAATGGGCATAGAACATGTTAAAAAACCTGGCCTTTGCTGAGTGCATTGAATGCTTCTGCAATCTTGTCATTAGTACTTTTATTAGGATCAGGGCTTTGAACTCTGCTTTGAAGTGAGTGCAAAGCCAACACGGCCTCAAAGTAAATGTTCATATCAGTCTTTGTTGCTAAGGAGGTGTGTTTTGTATTCCAAGACAGCTTGAAATTTTTTTGTAGCTATTGCCTCCAAACACAAGTAGATTAAATTAAAGAAATGGAGGCTGAAACTGAGATGTATAAAAACAAACAACAGCAAGACCCCTCAAAAAACATTTAAAAAAAACCCAAAACACAACAAAAAACACCTAACAAGACAAACAAAAAACCAAAACAAACAAAATACTCAATCAATCAAACAAAACCTTCCATGATTAAAATCAAGCAGGAGAACAACATTCACACTTGCTGAAAATACAACGTTAATACTGGGCAATTGTTCTTTCAAAACAAAATTTAGTACATTTAGTACATTGACTTGAAAAAGCAATTATTTGGAAAATTTTGTATGAAAAATTTTTGTTATATGCAGAAAAAGATTACTCTAAATCACACTCCTTCTCTCTTACACCAGGCAGGGAGATATATGAAGCAATGTTACCTCTTAAAGTGGTCTATATCCAATATAGGGAGGAAATATTCTATTTTGTCCTGAACTGAAATTGTCTCTGTAGTACCCCAGACAACAGTAGTAGTGTTAAACCTTTAATCTCGAAAAACAAAGTTGCTTCAGGCTTTCTAATGTGGCTCATTGTTGGAAAATATTTGGAAAAGGAAAACACTATTTTCCCAACTTTTGACAAGACCTCTTATTGAACAAAATTATTATTAAATTATAGCAAAAAAAATATTTGGATATTTTATGTAAGAGCTGTAGTAGACAAAGCATAATTTCAGAAAGACAAAAGAGTAAATTTATCATCCTCACACAAACGATCCTGGGTTTAATTGTCACCATTGACAAAGTGTTTTGAGATCTCTAAGAAACTGTGGAGGTATTTCTGATATTAACAAACCACAAACCCAGCAATGAAAAAACTGACAAAGTACACATTTCTGTGTGCCATGGAACTTCTTTTTCCAGAAGGAGATGTGCAAAATAAAAGGAATTACTAGTTTTTAAATACTAAATTATATTAAGTAGCATTGTTTTGGTTTATATAGAATCTTACTGATCATTTTGCTTCCATTTGCAATTTTTACTTTTTTGGTGATACTGTTGAGCCCTACAGCAATTAATCATACAATTATAATACTTCAGATATGTGGAAGATTTTTTCATATAAATCATGTAAAGTATAATTTATACTTCTTGATATTTCATCTTGATTGAAAAGTGGAAAAACATCACAACTCTTTTTTTTCCAAATTACATGAGAAAAGAAAATTTCATTCTGAAATTTCAGCAATTACCCAAATAAAGTGTTATTAATACAGAGAAAAAGAAACACAAGGAACACAATGGAGAAGGTCTGAGTATGGGCTCTGTAATCATCAAGATTATATATCCTGTGTTCTAGGTATATTGATACCTGTATACCAATACAGGTGATATCCAAATAAATTCTATTCTTGGAATAATATACAATCAATGAATCTATGATAATCAATGATTAAACAATATAGTTTTTGGCTTGATATACAACTATTTTTAAGGTTACTGTGTTGAGTTGACATGGCTTTCCTGTTTTAAGTGTGACAATAATCCCCACTGTGATGTCACAATTCTCACAGAATCATAAAGGAGGAGAAGAAAAAAAATTAGTTAATCCAAGTCTCTGCCAAAGCTTTGTTTCTTCAGAATCTAAACTTTCACTGTTAGACTGTCTGAACTTGTTGCATGAAAAATTCAGAGGTGGGATTTCTTTCCTCAGTCTCACAGAAAAATATGCACATCCTCTTCTGTCAGTTTAAAGTTTTTCCATAATGTGCAACCTAAACCATTCTTGCTGCATTTAAAGTTTGCTATATGTTATTCTAAGAACTATAGCCATAGATAATTAACTATTTCCTCCATCTGTAAAGTTCCATTTTACAAGTCTTAAGACACATATGTGTCTTTCCACCAATCTTTTCTAAAGGGTAAACAAAATCTCTTCACTTGGTCATTTTTTTTAAAAATTGATTCCATTGAACCATTTCTCAGTCTGGTTTATGTGGCACCCAAACCAAGTGGCTCTGACCCACTGAAGAAAAGAGTCAATCTTTGTCCAAGGGTACAAACTGCCTTGGGCAGGACTCATCAAGTCAACTTTGCTGTAAAGGCATGTAACACTAACAGTAATTAAATATCCCCCACAGCTGATTTACAGACACTTAAATTGCTCGTCTGACCTCAGAAACGTGGTCACAACCATCTCAAGGATACCATTTCCAGCAGGAAATGGGAAATATATTTACTATGAGATAATGTTTGATGTATTATGTAATAAAATGCATTTAGAGAAAACAGAAAATTACATTCATTGAGAAAAAAAATAACACAAAACAATGTTGGATTGATATTTCAAAGACGAACATATAAAGAAATTCAGATAATACCTATCATTACCATGAGCTGCTAACGTTGTAGCAAGATATAGTTCTATAACTGAAAACATTCACTTCAAAACAGCACATAGACTGCCCAGAATATTGACTTCAGAGTGGGTTTATTCCTGAGGCTGGTGCATGATAGCAATATTTCCCATTTATTGGAAAATCAGTGGGATTCATTATATATTATGAGAATATAAACCCATCAGAATAAATGTCTTGCATTAGTGAATATTATGTACAATAGAAAAATGCCCACCACCAGAAAATTAATCCTTACAATGGAGTTTGGCACTGAAAGGAGAAAAGTTAATTTAAATGTACTATCATTAAACTAAACTTCCCTTTCACAAGAAACTACTGTTTCTCTCTGCTAATATCTTAGGTTAAATTGTTGCCACAGCTAAATCTTAGCTCATGGTTAGGAATTACTCAGTAAAACACTACTACTCTAAGGTTGATCTCTTAGCTTCCATGTCTGGTCTTTATCTGCAGTTAGAAGAGAGACACATTTATTGTTCTGCTGTGGAGGATATAAAGCAGTGCAGAAAATATGTATTATAAACCACTTAAATCCGTATTGAGCAAAGAAGTAACTTTTGCTTGTGCTTGGACAGGGCACATTTCTATTATACACATATGTTCACACACAGTCATCTGAACTGAAAGGCTTTCTGAGTCCATTAGGGAGAGAATATTATTCCCAGGACATTCATTCAAAGGAGATCCTAAAAAAACAAATGTAGGTTCAACAGAAACTGCACTGAGACAAGTTTTCTCTCACTTGATTTTGAGAAGTTCATCCTGGCAAAACCACTCGTTACAGTACCTGTCACAGAATTCACTGCCTCACTTTATCAATATAACCATTTGGGAAGTTGTGTTGTTAACTGAGCTGACTTTGGGTTAAACCTGTCTACAAATGGTTTCTCAATGAACAAGAATAATCTAACACTTCTTGTTTGATAAGAAGATTCTTGATACAAAGATTCTTTAAAACATTTTCTTTTTCCTAGAAATTCACTGGATAGGCCCTCTCAGTGTTCTGATATATAGTATAATATTTTACCTAAGTTTTTGAAGTGTCTGGATGAAGAAAAACTCTGTGTCCATATGAAACAAATAAAAATTAAATCAATTATCTAATGTTATTGACTTCAGATTCTACTGAGATAAATATAACCTTTCTGAATTTCCCTTGAGGCTTGCTTGCTTAGGCAAGTTTTTTTCCTTACATTGTCTTGTTTTTCTTTGCTAGACCTATACTCATTCTGCTTTGAGGAAGTTGTCCATAAAAGACCTTCTGAGATTTTTTTCGCATTAGAACTGTCTCCCCACAAGACCTAACCTAATTCTCTTAATAAGCCAAAATCTGTTTTCCAAGAGTCTGAAGTACATATTCTGCTATTTTCTCGACCTTGAAATCACCAATTTCTCTGTCACTACCTTTTAAATAAACCTATATACTGTGGAGAGAGAAGACATCAAATATATTAAATACAGAAAAACATACAGTTTTAGCTTATCCAGCTACATTTCCCTAGTAGTAAATGACATGTTCATCTCCAAGATAAATATTTCAAATCCAGACTCAATTTGAACACAAATTCACAGTCCATAAGGATACCCAGATTCACTTGGTAACCAGCCATGAAGATAAATGGAAGCTGGATGATCGTCTGAATTTTTAATGATCAACAAGTTCACATCCTCATCTGTGGAAGGTTAACACAGCTGGCCTGTCCCAGTTTAAGGGGGCATCTGCATTTTTAAATATTGGAGAAAAACTCAATGAGAAAAAGAGAACATGTATGAGGTTTTTTAATAGGCCAAAAAATGAAAAAGTCTCTTATAACTGACAATGAGTGGTTCACTGAAAACTGAAGAATAAAATTTTATACATGTATCTGTGAATTGCTTATGAAAAACAAAACAGAAAACACTCTATTTGAACCACTTCAAACACTTGACGAGAAGAAAAGCTTTTCAGCCAAACAAATTAGATTTAGCATAGGGAAAAATATTTTGGATACTTTAAGTTCCATCAGAGCCAATGAGAATCAGCCAAAGTTGTCATCAGGTGTGGTCTGTGGAGTCCTTCAAATGTTAGTGCCAGTTTTAGTGCCAGTTTTAGTTCCAATTAGTGCCTGTTTTCAGGTGGCCTGCAGTCATCATCTTGGCCCTGACGTGGATGGCTAAAAGCTAAGCCATATGCAAATACCTGGGCTGAATACTTTAATTGCAGAGTGAACCCCACAGAAGAAAATATACTTTCTAAAAGTACTTACTAAGGAAAGTGCACATTAGTTGTGCAAGGAAAATGAAGGGAAATGTCTTCTGTTGCAAAGTGTCACGTCAGTGCACAATCCCATTGCATATGTCAATACAGCTTCTATTCTCTCTCTTCTCAGAGAAAAAAACAAACAAACAAACGAACAAACAAATCCCCAAACCTAATAAAAAAAGCACACACACCCCCAAAAACCCCACAAAATTAGCCCACTCCAAGCAAATTGGTGAGATGCCTTTGTTAATTCCAGGTTAAACTGCCTTTGTTATCCGCATGAAGGAATGAGAACAAATGTAACAAAAAGATATCTGCATTCAGGGCAATCAAGAGAATAGGGAGCAAGTAGCATGTGTTTCACTTAATACTACATGGAGAATCACTTAGGATGATGCACATGTAACTGCTGAGGGTGGTAGGGATTTCTGGCAGTTGTCTAGTCCATCTCATGCTGCTCAAAGCAGGGGCAACTTAGAGCCATATCCAATCAAGTTTGGAAAGCCTCCAAAGATAGGTACTCTACAAAATCTCTTGACAAAGGTTCAGGCGTTTGGCCATCCTCATTCACTTAAATTTAAATGTAATTTCCTGGTTTCAGTTTGTGATCATTGCCACTTGTCCTGTACCTGGATACCATTGAGAGGCATATGACTCCAATCTTCCTTACTTCCTCACATCAGGTACTTATACACATTGATAAAATCCCTGCCTGAGCCTTCTCCTCCTTCTTCAGACTGGATGCAGCTGGGATCCAGAGAGATCCCAGTTCTCTCACCCTCTTCTCACACCAAAGATGCTTTAGTCATATAATCCTATTTCTGCCCTACACTGGACTTGCTACAATAAGTCCACTTGACTTTCTTGCTATGGGTAGCTCAGAACTGGACACAGTGCTTTAGATATGATCTCCCCAGAGCTGAAGAGTGAGAAGATATCACTGCCAGTGACCCACTGCTCTTCCTAACACTGCCCAGGATATTGTTACATTTTTTTTATCTTGAGGACCCGCTACTGATTCATATTTAATTCCTTGTCCACTCAAATCCCCAGGTCTTCTTCTGCAAAGTTGCTTTGCAGCCATTTGGCTCCCAGCCTGTACTGTCGCATGTGGTTATTTCTTTGCATTTCCTGTATTAAACCTCACGCAGTTCCCATTTCTCCAGCCTATCAAAATCCCTCCAAATGGCAGCAGCACCATTTGGTAAATCAGTCACTTCTCCAGTTTTGTATCATCTGCAAATTTGCTGAGGACACACTCTGCCCCAGCATCCAGGTCATTAATGAAGATGTTAAAAAGTGTTGATGCAGTATTGATCCTTGAGGTACACCATTAGCAATTGGCTTCCATCTGGATTTCACTCTGCTGATCACAGCAGTTCAGTCAGTTTGCATTCCACATTGCTGTTGATTTGTTTAGCCCATACTTCACCAGATTGCCAAGGAGGATGTTATAGGAGACAGGATCAAAAGCCTTACTCATTTTGAATTACTGGTTGAAAAATCTAATTACTTAAATAGAAAAAAAAATCATCCAGTCAAAAATCCAAGAAGTACAAGGATTTTTTTTAGTTCCATTTGCTCGTCAGGGTGTACTCTAAGTTCTGAAGAAAATATCTGAGTATAACTTGCACATTACAGTACTACAGTAATACATTACAAGTATTGCTTGCACATGTACACAATATTTTTATTTTCTACCCATCACATAGTACAAAAAATTTCCTGAGTTATTAAAGATCCATTTCATTAATGAAAAGTGGAAAGAAAGAAATTTAACAATGTCCATAGATTTATCTCAGAAGAAAAGCCTAGGGTAAAATGTTTATATTTCTGTTATCCTGGGAATAGCTAAAATTTGTAAGCAAAAAAAATATGCATATAAAGAGAAAAGACATTTGTGACAGTACAAAAAATTCAACATGCAATACCAATATGAAGAAACTATCTCACCTAAGACTTCTTTTCAGATTGGCACACAAGAAAGCAATATCTGTTGATGGAAGACATGAAGTAAAAGGATAAATTCTCAAACAGAAAAGAGAGGTGAAAATATAATATTGAAAAAATCTAAAGACTGCGATTTTAAGTAATATTTTCAAACAATCGTCTGAGGAAGCCATCTTGAAAGATCCAAAAGCAGATTTTCACTTAGAGAAAAGTAGTTAATTCAGCATCAGCAGAGTCTAAGTTATCCCAAAATCTAATATTTCCCAATATCCTATATGTCCATTAATAGTGCAAAGAAGAGCTTTATGTATGTATCTGAAACCGAATACATTAGGGTTCGGATCAATAAATCTAAACAACAAAGAGTTGATTATAAAATCTGACTATGTGCAGATAAATGAGGAAAACTGCTATTAAACATTATTTAAGTACATTCATTCATATCAAGGAAGGTAACATCCTTTTCCAAGCTTATATCTTCTTCAGTTGTGGGTTGTAAGATGTCTTATGATCACAGTAACTTATTATGACATTGCATATGACATTGATAACTAATATGCAAAACCCCATTCAAAAATCACCATATTTATGGGTCATCATAAACACAGAATCACAGAACCACAGAACATGTTGAGTTGGATGGGACCCACAAGGATCATCATGTTCTGCTCCTGTTCTGCACAGGAACATCCCCAAGAGTCACATATATGTGCTCGAGAGTATTGTCCAAATGGCTGAACACCCTTCAGGCTTGGAGCTGTGACCACCTCCTTTGTGCCTCACCTGTGAGCCAGTTGCTCACCAATCACAGTGTGTTTATCCAGCTGTGTGCTGGATATTTTGTCCAGAAGGATTCTGTGAGACACTGTATTGAAAGCTTTGCTGAAATCCAAATACATCCCATCAACAGGCTTCCCTTGATAACTGGGCAGGATACCTTGGCAAAAAAGAAATCAGGTTTGACAAGCAAGATGTTTCCTCTCTTGAAGTTGTGCTAGCTGTGACCTGCATTGTCTTTCAGGCATTTTCAAATACTTCACAGAATAATCTTCTCCATAACTTCACCAAGCACAGAAGTGAAACTCACAGGCCTGTAGTTTCCAGGGTCCTCCTTCTTGCTCTTTCTGAAAACCAGGACATTAGCCAGTTTCCAGTCATCTGGGATATTTCTGGACTCCAAGACCACTCAAAAATCATTGAGAGAGGTTTTCTGATGAAACTAGATAGATCCTTGAGGATTCTTGCATGAATCCCATCAGGTCCCATATATTTTTAGAGAAACAGCTGAAGCAGCAGGTCCTTCACAGTTTCAGGGTCGACTGGGAGCCTTGTACACACCTATTTTGCCTTGCGTATAGTTGCCTTTACCCAGAATTAATATATTGATAATTTGTTATTTGCCTCCTTCCCATGCATCTGCAGCAACACTGGCACATACTTTTGTACTGATTATTCTGTACATGCTATTCTGTACAAACCCAGCTTGGGCAAATCAAACAATGACCCTCTTTTTGTTGCCTTCGTCTGCATCAGCATCACCAGTGTTATCCAGTGCTCCCAACATTACTCAGCACAACAACAGCCCTCCAGCAGAGGGACACTTAACTGATAGTTACCTTGATTTTGTAAGTGGTCTGTCATAGGCCTAGAAAAAGATCTCAGACAAGGCCAAGAACAAGTTTGATTTTCTTATATTTGCAGAAGTAGCTGTAGAAAAATTAGCTACATCTTTAAAACATGATCAAATTAGATTACAGCAAAATTGCCTCTAATTAACTCGCTTAGGTGTGAGTTGTTTACCAGCAGTTAAAATGGGATTCAAATTAAATCCCTCTCTGCTTTTGAGAAAATGAAACAAGCATCAGTAGTAGTAAATGCATTTCTAAACTTGTACCTACGCAGGCTTTCATAAGCCCTGTTGATCAGTTTAAGATCAGAGATATTAGCTTTCAGATAAAGAAATGTGTCCCTAAAGATCAAATGAGATCTCAAGTCCCAACCAAAGCTACCACATATTTAACACATCTGATAAAAATATATAACATAAAGCAAATTTCACCTCTTTATTTTACAGGTGATGTTAAACATTCATTAATCCCTTTTTCCTTTTTTTTTTTTTCATCAGCTAGTCAATTTTCTAAGTTGTGATTCAGCCAACATTCCAATTCAAAATTCCTCCAAACTAGGTCCCTTTTGTGACTGAGGATACCACCAAGGCAAGACCAACAGTTGCTGTGTATTTTCACAGCAATTGAAGGGACCTAGAGGCTTCTGTAGGGCAACCAAGCACAACAAATTGATAATTTCCCTGGCATATTCCACTGCAAGTTGAACTGTTTTCAAGAAAGTGTACTGGAAAACAAAAAATCTGTTCTTCACAGTAATTGAGAAAGCATATTTAATTCTTATCTTTTATTTACTATCTTTTCCTAAAGAAAAGTTAGTTGTATTGGTTAGCAGCCTGTTGCAGCAACAAGGCACGACAAAAAAAAAATGCATAAGCACTAAGAGAAGCTTAGACAGTACCCAGGCTTTATTACGCTGCCTATCCTTACCTTCTCTCACTTAAGGAATCCATCCTTTCAGTTTTCCTATTCAGTCTTTGCCTAACTTTTCCCTTCTTTAGTGGCCCAGTACCAACCAATACAGAAAATGGAGAAACATTTCCCCATAGAATGTCTTCCAGGTTGGTGGTTTCTGATTGTGCTGGGGATCTGGAAACTGTGGTCCAGACTTCTTCAGCCTAAATGTAATAAATGTGTGCTTCCCATTTCCTCAGTTGAGTGCTCAAGTCACAAGGCACCCCCTAATCACAACTCTGTCTCTTCTCATATTCCAAATGAAGAGTAGTCAGAGTCCATATACTAGAGAGACAGCTCGGGCTCTCAAATCTAGGATTGGCATTTCAGTCAAGAATCCAGCTCTGAAGAAAGACTTTTATTGCCAAATGTAGGCCAGAGCTTACTTTAGCAATGATGCTTTTGTGTTACTTGTTGGCTGAGGTGAGCAACCCAACTTCATGTGCTCGTAGTCATACATCTGATTTGAAAAGTTAAAGTAACAATTGCTATTATTCTAAAATGATTGTTTTCATATTTCATGCATTCCAGTGTTGATATATTTCACAAAATGGAAAAACAGAGGGTCTGAGTAAGTATACACTTCATCTTTATAACAGTGTGGTTGATTATATAAGCACAAAAAATCTTGGTCCCAAACTAGTTTTTTACTGAGTTGCGTCATGATCCTGTGCATATCACTTAACACCTGAGTCTGAATTTCTTTACTGATGAGGTGGAAGTTGTTATATTTGCATGCAAAACTATGAGCACTGTGAGTGATTTTGATTAGAACACCCTTTTACTGTATGGCATTTCAAAAAATTAGCTTCTTTTCAAGAGAAGATGATTTGCAACAAAAAAAAAAAAAAAAAAAAAAAAAAAAAAAAAAAAAAAAGGCAAGTTTGATGAAAGGGAAGAGAAGAACAGACTGATTATTAAAGGAACTAGAGGTGAAATCCTTAGCCTGCCTGATTCAACATGTTCTAGCAGGAGAAAATCTGTTTTGGTTCACAAAGAACAATGTAATTGAAGCTGGATTTCCCCTGTGCCAGGCCAGTTCCCTAATCACATCCACATGTTTTGATACATAAACATTGATTTTGATAATTCCATTTCTGCTGAAGTGTTCCAAAAGGTTTTGGTCTTGTTCCAAGGTGGAATGAAAACAAATGTTATAGTTTCTATGGAATGGAATTGCTCTAACTGTGACACACAGCATAATACATGTTATACAAAGTATTTTATACATAAACATTAGCTAAGGGCACTTGTGTACTACAGTGTGTGGGTGCTCTACATAGCTGTAAATGACAGTTTAGACCAAAATATAAGCTGTAGATACTAGCTTAATGTGATGTCTGTGACCAAAAATAAAAAATGGACTGCTTTGATACCTCCACAATTTTGTTAAAATCTACTTCGCATTCTACTTAGTGGACATACCAGTTTTCACTGGTGTTCTCTAGTAAATATAATGACAACTAGGATTTGAAGAATATTGTCCACTAATTAGATCATTACTAAACAAACATCAACTAGGTACATCTGTATCAAGATATACAGGAATAGGAAATTTTTCCAGAATAATAAAATATTGTTATTACTAAGTCTGGTAGTGGATGATGGTGTTGGAAAAGGGCAGAATAGTAGGAAGTAGGAAGATGTGGCTGTTGTCGCATCACTGCCACGACATATGTCTCCACCTACAAGACCATTTCAGGAAAAGCAGGAAAATTTCTAAACATTTTCAAGGAATAGTTAAGATGTTCACACAGTTAAATGGAAATGTACTGCAGAGTGTCCTGGTTTTAGATCCCAGGGATGATTTTTTGAAGTCTCTACCACCTGAAATTATGCTGCTCTGTTCAATGCCATTTTTCTCCATCTAGCAGTTTTTTTAAACATGGATGCATTCTCTTTTAGGTTTTCTCCAGAAAATCTTTGTCTCAAATCATACCCATACAGGGTTATATATAATCTTAGTCCAAAGAGTGCATTGAGAACTGGAACTTAGCAAGGGCAGATAGAGCATTTCTGGATCTGCCTGTGATGAACTATAATTTTTTGGTATAATGACAGCTCTTTGGCAAAGCTTGCAGTAAAGCAGGTCTCATTCAACTGTGTCCACAAGGCTCTTCTCTGAGACCTGGTGACAGTCTCTTGCAAAAAAATGGCTTTTAAGGAAATTAAATTAGTTGTAACATTTGTCCATAAGAAATATCAAAGAAAAATTATGACACATATACAAGATTCTAAAATTCTTTCTACTAAAAGAATAAGAGAACTACCTAGCCACTTATAAGTACAGGTGTGGGTGTATGGATTTGCTTTCTCTTATAAGAAAATATTTTCTTTTTCTTTCAGAGCTTTGTGTACAACCATACTTCAAACCATCTTTAAATGTGTCTTTCCAAGAATAAAATATTTTATTTTGTGTTACATCTGTTTTTGCTGTTCTTAAAGTTGCTTTGTGTTTTTCTTCTAGAGGAAAACCATAATTATTGAGAAATAATGTTCTTGTATATTAAACTATGTATCGCACTCAACAGCTCAATGCATAAAATCTTAATCTTAGTAAAGACAGTTAAACCAATATGTATTTTACCCATATATGCTGTAATTTTTACTGTAGTCTAACATAGAAACTGGACCTTCTCGAGAGCAGAGGGGAGAGGATGGAAAGCGAGGAAGATGAGAAGTGGTAAAGAGAAGTTCTATATTTTTGTAATAAGTACCTTACATTACTCTTAGGGTAATTTGAAAAAAATATAAAAATCTATTCATAAGGATATATTTGATTTTTAGAAAAAAAAAAATAAAGTTTCTACATTCTTCTTGAAATAAAAAAGATTCATGAATTCAACGAAATACTATCCAGGAAATTATCTGGGATTTTTTTCTGTAGACCCTTCAGTACTTAGTAAACCACCACCCTGAATTTCTAAATGTGCATGAGGAGCAGACCAGAATCATTGGAAACTGGGCTGAAATACATTTATATCTATTTTTTCCACTGATGTAAGCATGATTAACACACAAGTGTCTACATTTATTTTCCCTTCCCATGAGTAACCATTAATATCCTGTAGGTTCTGAACAGATAATCAGTAACTGAAGAGGAACACCTATGTCTGTCACTGAAAGTTATCACCTGTACAGAAAAAGCTTCCTAGATAAATATTATTCTCTTCATTTTCTAGTTAAAAAAAAAAAAAAAATTAGTATCCAGGACAGATTTCACCTTGGAAGGATGTAGCATTACTTCTTTTTTACAGGTAGAAATGGTAGAAGACATGGATTTTCATAGAGCCACCAAGTAGATCAGAATTAGAGCTGGTGACAGAAAGTGATTCTCCTCAATGTGAATGGTCAAGTGCTGCACCCATAAAGTCACACTGAGTTTGCACAAGAAGAGAAGAGTCTGCTGTTTGCAAACTGTGACTGTCAGACAGAGTTTGGAGGGTTTGTGTTTGGCACCCCTGAAACAGAAAGTTCAGAGGCAACCTAGAGGATGTGGGAGGACTTGTCTTTTTATTGTCTGATTTGAACTAGGCATATTTATTTAAATATAAATGAATAATAGATTAATTCTGTACTATAGTCGTTAGGATATGTATTCCTGCTATCCTGGTTCCACTGTCTTGATCAGGAAATACCTTATCCTTGCTGCAGCAATTGCACAGAAGACAACATACCCTTCAAGAACTAGAAAGGAAGTGGTTTAAGCATCAAATATTTCCTTAATTTTGCAAAAATTTTGCTTGAAGATTGCCATCAGATCTTCTATGCAAAAATGCTTTGGAAAGCGAGAGTAAACGTTATTTCTGTGTTATCTTGAGATTGGTAAAAATTCCTTCAGCTGGATATGTATATCAAAATCAGTCTCAAGCCATAAGAAAACTTTCATTGACCACAGCATTCAATTACATCCGTACTCTGAGTTTGAAAATCCAAAGGAGATTGATCATTTTAGTTAAATATCTAACCACAGAAGGCACACACTCCAGCAGTTATCGAGCTGACCTGGACTTTGCTTCTAGCGTCAGAATGTCATGTCAGGAGCACAACTTTATAGTTCTGAAAAGTTACCTAACCCTAATAATGTTTATTTTATTGCAAGTGAGTTAATTTTCTGTTTAGCCTTCTATATAGGTGTGTTTGTTTGTACCTATAATAGCTATATGCAAATATACCTGTAACATACAGTGGCCAATGCAATGTAATACTGTAGCACTTGCCAGAACATCAAACATGCATACTGACATTTTTTTCTTAAGTAAGCTGCAAGTAATTTAAGTTTTGCACTAGGAATGCTATGTTTGTATAAGTAGACTTTTAAATTTCAAATTTGGGCCACTTTGTGTATTCATAAAGAATATTACAATACATAATATTATTCAGATTCAAAATTCTAAATGCTAATACCTCTTACTCTTTTGTCAATAGTCTAACACTATTTGCCATAAATAGGTAGAAGCTCAGCTGTCAGAACACAAGTGAATGAGTTTTTCTTTCAGTCAGGAAGGACACTCACAAAACCTCTAGTTCACCAGTTTCAAGGAAAAGCTTACAAAAACAATATAAATTACAAAATGTATGTGATAGGAGCAAAATAAAATTGTGTAAATAGAGAAGTCAAAATTATATTTCATACTTATTAATGTCACCAATGAGAGTTTTAAAAATCTGGGACTGACAAACCAGAGCAAGCCAAAATTCCTAGTGTTTTTATTTTTACAGCTTCATTGGAAATCTGTGTTATAAATTGATCATAATTACATTATCATGATTATGGTTTGTATCTATACTTGAAGCAGTAATCCCACTTTAAGAGCTGAGAGAATTTCTCTCATCTGAAAAATCAGACTTTATAAGTTTTATCTTTTCCAGATGCTCATGGACAGGAAAAACATGAAGTCACTTATGAAAAGATTTCTTAATCTTTTGCCTTTCTGCTTTTTCTTGTATTAAATTTTGATCTTTTAATGCTCTTGACCTTATAATCTAATTTCATATTCTAATTACATCATTAAGTTTCTTATAATATAATGTATTCCCATGAAGATTTAGGGCTAATATATAGTACAGAAAATGTTGATCATCCTTTGTCAACACCCAGAAAATTCTCATAGGAAGGCTCATAGATGCATGCTTAGGCCATACAGCTACAAAGTGTTTTTTTCAGACTGAATTTCTATCCAGAGGCGTCTTTCTTGCCAAACATTTGCCAAGTGAAAATCAAACAAAAACAAGACTCTTTCTGCCACAAAATGAGTAGCTGGTGACATAAAAATTACTCAGCTTTTTGAATTCACAGTATAGTAGTACATACCTTTTTTTAAAATGTACTTTTTGAGACAATATTTTTAAAATTTATAATTGAAAAAAATATTAATTTTTAATGTAAAACCCTTAAATGTATTCCACACAAACACATTTCCGTCTAAAAGCAAGAGAGAGAAGAGAATACATAATAACTTCCTGGCTACCTGAGTCTGACTTTAGATTTTAAAAGTGATAAAAATTAAACTGTCAAACTAGAAGAAAATTAACAAAATCAACAAAAAAGCATCCACATCAAGGCAGGTTCAGGTATCCTTGTCAATCTCCCCTAGCAGCATCCAAATGCAAACCTACTCTTCCATCTAAGAGGTCAGGGAGGAAGCTCAGACATTGAGACTCTAACCACCCATGTGGCCTGGAAATTAACCCACCCCTGACTACTGCAGGCAACAATTTCCAATAAATTTTTTCTACCCCTACCAATTATCAGGATAGGAGTTAATCAGTGCAGGTGTTGGTCCTCATTTTTTGTTTAGTAATATAGATGTAGGTAGAGTCTTCCACTGCAGGCCAGTTACAGTTCTGAGCAGGAATACATACTCTGAGTGCATACAGGCTGATGGACCATTTTTCTGGTCATAGAGTATTTGAGTACTACAACAATAAGCACAAAGAGGCACTAAAATCTACACCATTACTCAAAAAGTCTGGGCCATGCACTCCATTCTAGAATTCACATTTGTGAAATGCAGACCTTTAAAGCCAGCATTTTGGGGAGTGTCTCCCAGTCACTGAGACATTAATGGGTTTTCTATACATTATAAATTACCAAAAAAAGAGGGAATATTTTGTTATTTGATACATGTACAGAATGAAAAGCAGTTATGAGCAGTGATGAATGAGATTATCTCAGCCACTGGAGATGGCAGTTCCTTGCACTACATAGGCCATTTAGAGCTGACCTCACTCCACTTACACTGCTTAACCTAAATTATGTCTATTACCACAGCTACAGCTCACTCCTGGTTTTGTGTCAGACCATAATCCTACAAGTGCAAAGATAGTTATAGGATACCTTGAACTATATTTGTAAGTGCACTTTTAGGCCCAGTGCCTGGGCTACAGATAAAATTGAAAACTCTGGTACAGTTTAATATGTGGCATCCTGCTGCTAATTTTGTAAGGCTTCTAACTAGTCACATCAGCAAGTCCTTGTGTATCAAAGACTGCAAATCATCTATACCCTCCAGCATTTACCTGCTTGTAACTTTGGGTGACAGAACACTTGTATCTAGAGACCTGTCAGATGAAAAGCATCTTCCCATCTGACTGGATTTCTAACTGGAAAATGTAAAGCCTTTTTACTCTTGTCTTTTAAAAAGAAAGTATTGCCAACCATTTTCATGACACCATTAACACATGCATAGCAGTCAAATATCTTAGCTTGATGTAAGCTCCTCCTTTCATCCATTAAAATGCTCTTTCCCATCAGTGCAATTCAGTTGTGTCAATCTTGGTGGCATGCAAAAACTAGAACAGTAGATATTTCTTTTTGTAAATCGAATACAATATGAAACCAAAAATTGCACAAGCTACTGTGCTGATTTTATTACTCAGGCAGTATGTATAAAAGGAACGACCCAATTACAATCTAGACCATATTAATCTCATATTTTGATGGATTATGTAGTAGAAGTCACCTAAGACATCCACCTCTACTGTTTTTGTTTATTAAGCTGTTTGTTTTGTTTTTTTTTAATTGCTGTTGTCATCACATTTTTTTTAGCCTTGATATCATCAAATTGCCCCTCTGCCCTTGGAAGCACTGATAATAATGAGGGTCTTATGCAGAAATAGTTGCCAGAATCCAGTAAAATACACAGTATATGAATAGGAGGGCAAGAATGGTTTCATGTGTTTATATATAAATTAACAAAAGTTCTTGTAATGAATGTAGAACTGGAAGAATATTATAACGATACACAGGTTTTATCTGAAGGTGTGGGTTGCCTGCCTCTGCATGCACAACAATTGGAATGATTAATCTTCCTGCTCTATAAGGTAGTCACTGCCCTTTCCTGCAGAAAGTCTCAAGTTCTCTTCTCTATAAAATAACACACCTATTTTGTATGTTTTTAGAGTGGACCACTATTACTTTTTTCTACAGAATTTTTTAGATGCATTCTGCCAAATGGTTACACACAGAGTATTTGCAAAGTGAGGAGAAAGGGAGAAGTGAGAGTGGATAAGAGAAAGTGAGAGCTCACTGCTTCATTCCATAACAGAAAAAAGGTTTCAAGTGCACATGGGAACAACAGGTGTAGAAATATTTAATATTCCAGTACTAAGCAAATGAGTTCATCTAATAGTCTAATTATAGGAAACTATGAAGCTGTGAAAATGCTTTATCTGCAAGCACAACCAATCCAAAACAATACAGGATTCTGGCTGTGATAAAACCTACTGTGATAAATTAGAAGAGATGTTGAATCTCTTGAAAGGAGATATGCCAAAGAGATTTTAGGCTTTCTGTGAGTAATGATTAAAAAAAACATGATATTTCATAATGAAGCTGAACTGCCAAAATCTTAAGAATAAATTTTTAAAAAAATAATATTTACAGTTTACTGCAATTCTGTTTGTACACTAAGGGATTGTAAGTCTTTTGTATGCTGTAGCCTCAAATATGCAATATGATTTTCTCTGGTGAAGCTTCAAATCCCAACAGAGTTAGCAATTTGCTCAAGCGTCCATGCTTATTAATCCAATTGTAGTGTCAGGAGCTATTCTTGCTCTCACATTACCCACCCCAACAATTGCTAAGCAAGAGGTTAATCGTGGCTTTTTATCAAAGATAGACCTGAGCTGCATTAAACAATATTATAGTGATGCTGCACAATATGTCAAACTAATTTTATATGCTAGCAAGGGTCAGCAGAACAATAGCATTACACATAATCAAGATACTTCATAAGAAACTGTTTACAAGGGGAAATTGTTGAAATTTGAGAAAATGCTCAGTTCTCAGTACAATGATTTTACAATGCAGTATTGTAAATAATTGTAATTGTATTGTATTGATTCTGCATTAAGTCCCAATTCCACTTGTTGCTGTAATCTTTTTCTCTCTCCAGTGAACAAGTCACAACCTTAGCAGAATCATCAGTCAAAAAAAAAAAAAAAAATAAAAAGAATAAGCACTGAATAGTGTTACTTATCCCACTTCCTCTGCTGTAAAGCAATTCCACAGATGACCATAACTACAGATTAAAATGACAACCAATTTTAGCTGCTTTGCTTCTGTTCCTGTTCCTTTTCATACATAAGCAGTAAATATTCTAGATAATATTAGAAGTAATGCATTCTTGGTTTTATATAAAGTAAAAGCCCACAGCATTATTTAATTACTATGCAATCAGAACACTTAGGCAGTTACATATTTGTTACAGCCGTCCTTACACATGAACACTGAGATAAGAATAGCTTGGAAATTACTTTTGTTTTTTATACATTCTTCACTGAAGAACTCCTTTATAAATTTGAGGTAGCATTTTCCAATTTGGCAGCTTTAACTCTGGTTTAACATAGATACAGCTTAATGTTTTAAATGTAATAAAGCACATTTGTGTTCTTGAAACATAAGACAATTTGAACATCAAGTCATTAGAAAACAAAAAAAAATGACATGGCCTTTGATTCAAGGTCTTTTGTGCAAAATCTAGTTTAAGGGTAATTAATGTCCTGAAGATTCTCAATTTTGATATAACATTATTTTCAAAGAACCTTTTGTTTCATTCAGTACTTAGTAGGCAGGCTGCTTTAAATATTTTTTATGACTACTCAGTGAAGCCCACCCGTGTACTGTTTGCAACACATGCCATCCACATTCTGCAATGGAGTCCAGGATTACAATGTCTTTTTAAGACTTGCCATAATGCATTTATAATGTATGTGCTTCACAAATATTAAATGTCTTCTGAAACCTGATCTCGTAAATTTCTGTTTTTGTAGCTGTTTAGGTTATTCTCTCTTCAGCTATTTAGCTGAATTTTTTGGTATGGTATGGTCTTCATCAGTCCCCAGTAGTTCTTCATTCAGCCTCATCACTCACTATTTCATGTTCTTCAGTCATGAATTTGACACTTTTTGAGAGCAAACACCAGAATGATACATTTGATTTATTAATTTATCATTAATTATTTTCACTTCTTCTGCAGCTGCAGCTCATTATAAAATGCCATTGCCTATTAATCAGTGTCTGTGGGTAGGTTATATAAATGAATCAAGTAACAAATTTTCTTATGTTAACATAATAGTCAAGCATCTGTCTTGTGTTTATGGGTGACACAGGTCAGAGATGGAAACTTAAAATATGTACATACATAACTTATATTCCTCCTCCTTATTCCTTGCTTTTTTTCTTTTCCAATGAAGAGTTTTTTCTGCCTCTTCCCCTTCCACGGCCAGGAATCATAATTGAAAGCAGGGGACCAGGAGGGAATGAGGCTTTCAAGGAGATAACACAGAAGGCAAAAAAAACCCTCCCTCTTTTCTGTCTGTTCTCCCAAAGGAGATGGTGACATGCATTGCTTAGTTTGGAAAGAAAATTGAGGATTTTACTAAATAAACATCAGAATTTTTATTCATTCACACTATTTTTAGCTATAGTTGGATATATGTATTTTCTAAACTATCTTCCACCTGAAAATGAAAGCATGTTACATGCATTTGTAAGGAGTCCAGCAGCCATGGTTTCCTCCCCCATTCAAACCAGGAGAAAACCATCTCTGAATTCCCAAACAGCCTATGAAAACTGACTTTCAAAAAATAAAAATTAAAATAAATAACCAAAATGAAACTAAACTAAACTAAACTTAAGTTAAATTCAATTTCAAAAAATAAAGTTGATTTAGATTAATTATTAGGAAGAAATTCTTTACTGTTGAGTGTGATGAGACCTGGTGCATGTTGCCCAGAGAAGTTGTGGATGCCCCATTTCTGGAAGGGTTCAAGGTAAGTTTGGATGGGCTTAGAGCAGCTTCATCTAGTGAAAAATAGTGCTGCCCAAAGCAGGGGGTTGTAGTAGGCAATTTTTAAGGTTCCTTCCAACCCAAAACATTCTGTGATTCTATTTCTGTATTGATTCTTTAAATTCAGTAAGAAAGAAAGCAGAGAAAATAAAATGACTAAGCACTGGATGCAACCAACCATTAAAAAAGAGGACAGATTTCCATGAAAAGGTAGACTTATTTAAATAATGAACTAAGTGTAATAAATTTTTTAAACAAGAGAGGAAGGGAGACTTCTCTTTCATTATTTCATAAACACATAAGGGCTTGTTTTTATTAGAGTAGAAGAGCATATATATATATATATATATATATATAAAATTTTTTTCTCATTTTCTTTTCCATAAGATACCAATAAAAACCATGTATAGTATAGCAAAAATACATCATTTCTGGTTGTTGGCCTATGTCTTCTACAGCTGAAAGCATTTAAATATATTGTTTATTTCTTCTTAGAACACTGACAGCTTTCACTCTGAATGAAGAGATGTGTCAGTGGACATGAGAAAAAGAAGATTCATAAACAGAGAAATGAAACTTTAAAAATTCTAGAAAAACATCATATGGCATTTAAAAAGGAGAAGCCAAATCTGTATCTAATATTTGCTTGCCTTCCTCCTTGACATATTCTCACATCAGGGAAGAGATGAAATACAGCAGAGCTGATTGACTCAGACAGGCTAAAAGTGAGCCTACTACTGTTTGAGAGTCTTATGGAAAAGAAAGATGCACATTGGGTCGATCTGTGCTTGCTTGCAGCAGGAGTAATGACACCTGAATATTCGCTTATTTATCACCTCTGAAATTCTGCTTCTGAATGTGACGTTTTGACATTCCCTGCTGAGCTGTTTGGTCTGATATGAGGAGAGCATTGTGATCCTCTGCTCTCTTAGGAAGAGAGATGCTCACCAAGGAGCAGTACAATCACAGCAAACAAACTTAATTTCCTTACAAATAAGAATGGAACAGTTATCACATATCTTGCCTTTAAAAAACATTTCTCTTGTGTTGAACATAAGCTGGGAAAAATGGTCTCTGTTATGTGTATACAAAATTACTTGAATAACATACACAGAAACTATCATCAGCATTTGTCAGCACTACTTTAAAGCACTACAGATCTTTTGAGGTTAAACAGGGACATACAAGGAGAAATTTGATCAATCATTACAAGTCCAAATTTGGATATTTCCTTCACTGAAGAAGACAGCATCAAAACGAAAAGAATGTAGAGTAGAGATCCTTCTCTTTGACAGGCATGGTGAGAATCCTTCTCTGGACTAGCTTTTAGGATATGGCTTGTTCTTTCTTCCCTTATAATGATAAATCATGCATACACTCTACAAGAGTTAAGTTACTAGGTGAAATTATGTGACTTCCACCAGGTTTAATTTAATAACGTTAATAGAATTGTGACACATTCCCATTTCTTCCTTCATTAAAAAATACACATAGGCTGGTGGAGATGATGTCTAAAAATTATTAGTCACTCAGTTACAATTCCACTTCTACTAAAGTCAAGAAAATATTAAAAAAAATAAATAGAAGACTGTGAAAAGCAAGTTTAGATTCTGTAAGGATGCTGATTGAATTCTGCTAATATTTTAGAATATTTTAGAATTTAAATTAAGTAATTCCATTTATTCAAAATGGAAGAAGAAATAAAAAGGACAAAATTAAAACTAAACAAAATTAAGAGAATTGTTAGTAAATTAATAAGACCATAGTTTTTAGTAGCTGAGGTTTTAAATCCAGCTTTGGGACTTTAAAACTGAAAAAAAGGAAATTGGAAACGTTCCATAATAGAGGTTACAAGAATAATTAAGAGTTTAGAAGACTAACCTCTTAAGGAAGTTGAAGGACTTTGTTTAGTCTAGAAAAAAGAAGACTGAGGAAGGAAGGACATTGATAACAATCTTCTAATAACTAAGCTGCCATTAAGAGAGAGAAAATCAATTGTTTTCCAGGTGTCTGGAAGCAGAATGTGAAAGAATCAGCACAATTTGTAGTAAAAATTATTTACATTAAATAGCTTGGACAGCTTTTCCGTCCCTGAAACATACCCATAGGTATTTTAGAGACATTGTGACATCCCACTTTTGAGATTTTAGGAGAAGGCTACCACATACTGTGGTACAATCCAAGTATACTTAATCCTGCAACTTGCAATGCACTGCATCACCTCTTGAGGTTTTCCCCTTTTTTTTTTTTTTTAATCATTGTTCAAAAGGCTAGCACAGAAAAAACAGAAGCTGCATACTCACCTCCCCTTTTCAAGTGCTTAGGGACAAGACTAGGTAAGTGTCACAGCAGCCAACCATTGATTTTGCCTACATGCAACAACATAGGATCTCCTGCTAGTGGTGAATATGTTGCCAATTGGAAATAGAAAGAGAAACTTACTTCTTTCTGCCTCAGAAAACACTCAAAGAAGACAAAAGTGGGATTTAAACATGTACAGTAGGCCTTCTGGCTCTTCTACACTAAAATTAATTTCCTCCAGTCTATGAAATCATTGTATTCTTTCTTAATTGGAAAACATAATACAAACAATCAAATAAACAAAACCAACAAAAAAAAAAAAAAAAGGGAACTAGAAATATTGTCACTTATCTTAACTTTAAAGAAATTAATGTTTAACCTTTATACTTAGATCTTCCCAGAAGCTTTTACTGGGAAGCCATTACTACACAGTTGCCTGCAACTTCATTATGGCTTTGCTTTTGCAAGAAATTATTTTGAGAATGACCACAAATATGCAACAGGGCATATTGACTCCTTGTGTTTTAAATCTTTTATGCACTAATTATTTTGACTAAGTTTAAAAATAGAGCCAACAAGAGCAGAGAGCAAAAAAACTAAAAAAGAATAAAATCAAACAGATTTGCTTTCATGTTTTTTCAAGAGTATCAGACATCAAGTAAATCTAACAAAGCATGCTCACTAGTTAAGGCAGTAAAATATTCCAATTTACTGTGTTTCTAAAACTACTTGCTATTCATAATAAATATGAATATGACTAATAAATAAAGGTTAAAATGTTAATGTGATTCTTGAACTATAGTTGACTAACAAAATTTAGTTTTTGACTAAGATATTTGCATAAATACATACAAGAGCTTTTAAGAACAGAATGTGTGAATTCATATAAGTGAAATACAGTATTTTGACATATGAAGGTCAACTAAAAAATTAACTTAAACTAAAAGAACATAAAAATTCTCAGCCAACATTAGTCACAAAACTATTATCAGCTTCCTTAAAAACGCATGTTTATCAACTCATCCAAACAATAAAACTAAGCAATAATCTTCTTCCCAGCCCATAACCCTGTGAATTGGTCAGTGTTGTATGGGGACTCAACTGGTACTTGTATTTTCACTTCTCATGAAGCCACTGAATTCAGACTATACCATATTCCCTTTAATTGTCTCTAACAGACTACAGGAAACTCTACAGTAAGACCTCAGTTAATCCCTAGTCTAGATAGGTGCATGACAAAATCTGTAACTAAGGACATGTGAAATGTCATCACTCAAAGATGGAGGCAGGCACATGAGAATTCTTCTGAATTATGGACGCTGGCATAAGGAAGTTGTGCTGGAAAATGTCTGCTAGTTTTTCTTATTAGGAAAAGACTAAGGTGTAAGGACTATAATGTGTTTCCAGTATTTTACATAAGCAATGTTGCAACATGTTTTATTTAGAAAAAATATTCAAAAGTTTGGATTATGGTTTTTTATACAAAATGTGTTCTTCTGTGCCCTTTTAGTAGAGTATTTGAAAATTAGTCAAACAAGCATTATTCAACACTGAAGTTAATTATAAAAAGTGTTCAACAGGGAAGTGTTCTGGATTTGGCACTAGCAGATATGATTTAGGGGTGATAATGATGGTGCTGGGTTGATTTTTGGAGTAGATGATCTTGAAGGTCTTCCAGTCTTGATGATTCTATAATTTTGTGAATTGCAAAAAATGTCATGCATTGAGAAATATGAGAATAACAGAATATAAACAGCACTAAAAAAAAAAAAAAACCCAAACAAAAAAAAAACCCACAAAAACAAAAAACAAAAACAAAAACCAACAAAAAAAACCCAGCCAGTCCTGAGTGCACAGTGACAATAAAGATATTCCCCAAGCCATAAGAAAGTACAGAGTTGGAGAACATGACTAAGAAGAAACATAAAAAATGGTCATGCTTGCACAAAACAACAGCCTTCAAACTACAGACTTGGATATGCCTTCCAAAGAGAGCAGTGCTGTGGATAAAAGCCATCAAACCCCTGGATTGTGCTGTTAGCATAAATTTAAGGAAAATCCAAATCTTTGCATAGGAATGAAAATTTTTATTGTTTTAAGTGAGTTTTAAGGATAGATATATTTTAAATGGCAAAACCCAGTCTTCTTTAGCTCTCAAAATGAAACAGTTACACTTAAACAGCTGTGAGATTTATCAGACTGCATCTCTAACCACTGTTTCTTTTTCTATGCTTTATTGCTGTTTTCATATTCTCTTATTCTTTTGTCCCTTAAAGACTAAATCTCCATACCACCATGAACTTATGAGATCATAGACTTAGATCTATTCTGCCTTTTATGAATTTCATTTCATGAAGTAACATTAATCAGTTTCCAAGATCATTTTATGAAAACATCAGATAAATTATCAAGATGTTAGCTAGATGTTCTCTGCTGCAGCTAGCCTTCATTCTTATTAAGAATCAGCTACTCCATCAAATATTATAAATTCTGTCCACTATCTAAGCATTCCTCTAATATAGCTTAGTTTATCAATGTTAATTGGAAAATAAATAATATGTTTATTCTTTTATTAGACCAAGCAAGACTACTACTGAGCAGTACATTAATATGGCATGTTGGGGTTATTTCCTTCTTTTATCTTTTTGATCACAAAATGTGTTCAAAGCCACTTTCAAAATTGAAAACTACAAGATGAACAAGATATCTATTAATTTCTTTAGATTATAATCTAGAAAAATAGCATCTGGGAAAAGCTTGTAATGCAACAGGCATAAAAATAATAAAATATATTTTAATAAAAAAGTCTTTTTTGAACTTCTAACAAAATAGATCTAGGACAAGAAGAGTAGTTGCATTAAAAAGATATGACTTAGAAATAATTTCACAAATACAGAGTAAAATTATGGGTACTGATCAGATATAAAAAGCCCCAACAAATTTATTCAGGAGACTATAATAGAGGGTATTAAGGTCCTAATTTTGCTGTGAATAATTCCCCAGAATTTCCTACCAATAAACAGTAAGAAACAAATAAATGTTGAATCCCACTGTTCTTATTTACATTTCCTAAAATAATAATGAAATATAGTAATGACAGACTAGGTCCATGAACTTGAAAATCTAACCTACCCTAGACTTTTGCAATCATTGCTATCTCATGGGATCAGGAATCAAACAGTGCAAACAGGAAAGGAAAAAGAAGAGACTGTGAAATCTCATGCCTGGTAACAGCTCTGACAGTAGAAAAGTTGAAGACTTGCCTCACAAAAAGGTTTTAGAAAATGTTACAAGGACCAATTCTATACATTTCTAAAGAAACATATTTTTGAATAAGAAGTTTAGATTGTTTCTACTCATTCCAAATGTTACATTTATTTAGGACTGGTTTCCAGAAGACTCATACTCCAGTCTCTCTGAACATCATCCTTTTCAAAATTCTGGTTTAGTTCAAATACCCCAAAATAACCAGCTATTTACTGCAAATCTCAGCTTAGGTTGGTTATGGTGTTTATAGAGTATTGTGGTCATTATTTCTCTGTCCTGCAAGATAATGATCAGATAGAATATCATATACGTGAATTTTTTTTCCAAAAAAAGGTTGCATTTTCTGACTTGAAATATGATGAGCAAAGGGAATACAAGAGAAGAGAAAGAGCAGCACAGAAATGCCCTTTCTGTCTACCTGTGCAATATATTAAACTAACATTGGCCAACTGACTTAAAACTTATCAGGAGAAACCAAAGGCACAGAATTCATTCCCACAAGCATAGTTTTTTACTTGAGAATTCCACTGAAAATAAAATCATACATTTAAATTATAGTACAATGTGATGGTTCTAAAATGAAAAATATTATTTAGTTAGGAGATGTAATGATTTGATGCTTACTGGTATATTTTTCTTCTGATTTTAATAAACTGAGTGGTTCTGTACTGGTGTGGCAATCCATCCTATTCAGAAAGAATGAAAAAGGCATTTAGTTCAAATTATCTTGCCAAAGAATCATAATTTTCACTGCTGTACATTTTTTTTTTTTTAAACACAGTGTTTTGTTGAGAAAAACAGATAGAGGCTACTTTGTCAAAATTATTACAGCTTTCTATATCCATTGATAAGCTTTGTGACACTAACTAAACTCCAAAAGTTAATCTCCAGGAAACTCATCCGTGTTCTTATTTCACCATGTAGAGTAGAAAAACATAGCAGAGAG
This sequence comes from Muscicapa striata striata, assembly GCA_030060385.1. NCBI lineage: Eukaryota > Metazoa > Chordata > Aves > Passeriformes > Muscicapidae > Muscicapa > Muscicapa striata. Next base: position 2,842,971 of record JAREIS010000018.1, on the reverse strand, counting down.
AAAAAGTTTCACTTCCATGCTTTTAAGAATGATTATCAAAGAGCATAGTCTGAATGGAAAGAAATATTGCAAACACCCTTTTGAAGCCTTCCTCAGAGACCAGACACAATACAAGGAAACAAGTGCAAGTACTACATATTCTACAGTGGATCTCTCAACATGACATGGCTGGGAAGCCTTGGAAAGAAGTTCACTTGTTGAGTGTTAACTCTTCACACAGGAATAAGTCTCTTAATGAAGAGGTAATTAATGAAGTGCTCACTCTCAATAAAGCTAACTCTCCAATTTCTGTACCATTGAATTTCTTTTTAATCGAACCAGAACTAGAAAAATAAGGAAAGCAACACTTACAATTTAGATGGCTGTGTTGTTAAAGACCAAGAGTTAAATACACCATTTGAGCAATAGGAATACACTCCAAAGAGGACTAACATAGTGTCTTTGCACATAGGGAATTTTCATAGTTTGAAGTATATTGAAAGATAACATCCCCAGTAAGATAAAACCATTAAGACAACAAAAATCTTCTTCCAACTTCACAGGAGCTGCAGGAGATTAAATACCAAATGAAATTCATTTAGGAATATTGCCAGAACATATCTGAGAAACAAACCTAGTTCACCTTGCTTAGATATGGTCTTGAAATAAAGGCCCTATGTCCACAACACACATACAGAAATTTAACAACACACTGAAATGTGGGAAAAACTGTGCAATACAGATGAAAAAGCAAAATTCTGAAGCATAGAAGCAGTGTCATTTAGCAACAGATGTTTTGTTGGGGGTTTTTCGGGGAGGTGGTTGGTTTTTTTTCTGTAGGGTGGGAATTTCCTATTCAAAGTAGAAGTCATTGTTATAACAAAAATGTTTGAGGGAGTACAGATTAAAGCAAATCTCACATAGAGGCAGAACACCTCTTTAATAAAGGCCATGATGAAATAAAATGCTTATTGTATTTGATGAAAAGAAAAAGGCAAAGTGGAAGAAATTGAAAATAAATTCATACATAGAATGAATTGCTATCCTTGATGGAGCTGAACTTGAAGTGTGTTGTCTTAGCTTTCTTCCACTCAGATGAAGGATAAAAATGACCACCACAAGCTCCTGCTTCAATGGACTGTGCATTGAGGACTGTTTTTCTCCCACCAAAACATTTTCTTTAAATCATCAACCCTTGTTCTTCACTGAGAATTTTTGATACAGTTGTCTAAATGATATTAAGAAATTTCCCCTTTATTTTGTATCATTTTCTCATAGAATCACACACCTAAGCTATTTCTGTCACTCCTGCTGCAACCAGAAATTGACAGTCAAACAGGTGCTGCTGGCTGAATACAAACATCATCAAAAAAAGGCAAGTGAGAATAAGGCTGTGTCTGCCATACTTCCAACTGGTTTATATCTAACACAGAAACAAATTAAAACATACAGAGATTTGCCTTTTTTCATCATCCATTTATTTCTATTTTTCAATATGTCTTCACCAAACAAATGCAAAATGTTTGTTTAATACTCAAAAGCCACATTTTGCATGTCTATGACAGTTTTTTGTGGTTTCTGCTAGAATACCTGCAGCCAGCCTCCCTCTCTTCAACAGCAGAACCCAAAAATGGGCACAGTATCTCAACTTAGATAGGTGGGAAATCACTCATAAGTAATTTTTCTACTTTTGCTTTCTGTTCTCTAGCATCTTTCAAAATCACAGTTTGCTGACTCCTGCTCACTCTGCAGTCCTCTGTATCTTTAACCACTTTCAGAGAAGCTGTTACTTATACCTGTCTCTGTCTGCAATTCCATAATCTTTTATGAGAGTAATTGTTTCTATCTTCCAGCCAAGCAGTTAAACACCAGATAAAACACTTATTGCCCAGAAAATGATGCTCTAGTGGTTACTGGGCTAAGCTGCTAGAGGGTGACAAGTGTTCCACAGGTAAAAAAAAAAAAATATTAACAAAACAAAGTTTTGCATGCAATTAATGAGTCAACTAAAGGGGAAAGCAGCACTATTTGTACTTGTCCCTTGTTTCCCTGGAGGGAAGCAAACACAAAGTGCTGCGAACTGAGTCATCTGTGTTTGCTGCTGCTGCTGACAGTATAAGCCTGAAGATATGTGAACTGACCCAAAGAACAGAGCAAAATTTTCTGAGAACCCATGACTCCCATAATTTTTTCTTTTAATCTGGTTTTTTTTTTTCCTAACAAGAATTCTGAAGCAAATCCAGTCCACTCAGACTTTACCAGCTCCAGCTGGCCAGAAAATGAAAGGACACAGCTTCCTCTCACTTGACCTTCCCAGATCCCCTGAACTTTGGTGTTCCATTTATTGCTCCTGTATGGGAGGCAGGAAGCCCTCTATCTGGCTTCCTGCAGGGTACACCTCTATTATCATTCTTGAGCAAATAGACTGAAAATTGTTTCGTTGGGGCCCCAGGGACAACAAAATCTCACTGGGTTGTGCACACACTGTTGCAGGCCCAGAGCTCTGCTGGGAAAATCATTTAGGAATATTGGCATTGGAATCAAGCCCCATGAGTTGACAGAAGTATGCTGATAGTAAACAATCAAAACAAGAAAAAAAAAATCAAATATTTCATGTTGTCTACAATTTCATCCTATACTTTAGAAAACACAAAGAAGAAAAAAAAGCCTGAAATCGCTGACAAGATTAATAAATTTAAAGAGATCAAGATATTGGTGGATTAAAAAAAGTCACAGACAGGGTGAAAATAGATGACCTCTTGAGAAAAGGTTTTTTTACAAAGCCATAAAAATTACTTTCTGGAGCTTCGTTAGGGTTTTTGTGTTGGCTTTATTTTTCTGAAAAACAAAACCACACATGGCAAGGGGCATGTAGTCACTAAGCAGAGTTGAGTGATTACACAACAGTGCCATCATATGTTCAAAGTTCATGCATTTCAAATGTCATTTGAGAATCAAAGTGAGACAGACTAACAGAAAATAAAATAAAATACTATGTTTAAGTACATGAATGGTGTAGTACGAAGAGAATCTGTGCAATCAGAAGTTATAAATTTGGTGATAAAAACAGTTCTGTGGGTCAATAATAAAACCCAATTCCCACTTCACTCAAACAGCTCATAAGAGACTCAGAATTGAAGATCTGTGTGCACAGAAACCTGATGAGCAGAGTCTCTGGATAGAAATCCCCATGCAGACAACCTAGAAATAATAGAAACCAACCAGGCAAGGAACAAACAATTGCTCCACACATAGTTGTGTATTCTTCTCTTTGTAATTGCTCTCTGTGTTATTATTAGAGCTGAGAAATTTGGTAGGTGTTCTGATTCCAAGCATTCCTGAAGTAAACAACCCCACATTGGGCTCTGTTGTTGCTTTTCCTAAAGAGAATTGTTTACAGCCACATCTGTGGCCACCAAAAAGAAGCACCCCCAATGCAATTGAGACCTCTCAATCCTACCAGCTCTGGAAAAACTTCACAGCAGTCTAAGATCTGTTAAGAAGAAGAGAATTTTCTTTAAATGAGTTTCAGCATGAATAATCAAACCAGTAGATAAACCCTAAGCTTTTATTTGGTTGGTTTTAGACTATTCCTGGCATATTCAACTTTAGATCTTCTATAAGGGTTTTATAATTGATAAAGTTTGCTGCTTCATAAAAGCTGCCAGGGAAAATTGAAGATTTTCTCAGTAGGATATTGGGCAGCTGGAATTTTTGGCACCTCAAAAAGCAAGGAAAGCAGCTTGCAGTTGAGAGATAAGCAAGCTAGTTGGATTCTTCTGCTCAAACATTTGGAATAGAAATTGTAAGCAAGAGTGACATTTATCTTGTTATTATGAAGTTCCAGAACAACTACACAATACAGGAACAGACACCACTCACACATTTAATGTTTCAGGGTTGATGTGGGTTTGTTTTTTTTCCAAATTCAAATCATTACCCGGTCCAGTAATGATGGTTCAGATTTTTGTTTTCTCTTCTCTTCAAAAATTTTAATTTTTGATCAGTTGTTCTGGAACAGAGGCATTTAAAACTAAGGTAGTCCACTGCATATACTATGGAATACTTAAATCTTTAGGCTTCATTCAAATCTAACATATCCAACCCAAAGTCTGTTGACTCAGTTCCCCACATTAAGTGATTCTTAACTGAAAATGTAAAACTAGCAAATGTGAAAAATAAAATTTGATATAAGGCATGGCAAGTAACAAATTGTCAAAATTTTCTCTACAGCTTGTGATAACAGACTGGAAACTTTTTCACAAAGACAAATACATGTTGTGTTCTGCATCATATATAGTCTAGTAGTGTTTATTACTTTTATTTGATAGTTGATTATTATTATTATTATTATTATTATCATCATCATCATCATCATCATCATCATCATTATCATGTAAGCACCTATGGCCAATATATATTTTGTACAGGACTATAAAGATAAATTAATAAGTCTTCTTCTTGATAGCAGTTCCATATTATGTGGTGGATTTGACCTATATTGATGACTTACATTAGTTAAAAAATAACAAGCAGCATAACTCATCTGTGTATAAATTCTGATAAATTAATAAATGTAAACACTACTTCGTGCAATTTACTCAGCTGAAGATAAACTATGTTGGAAAGTTAATCCAGCAGCAGATTTGACACATGCTTTGCTATGATGACATTAAAGCAACATTCTTAATGAACACTTGTAACTAGTTCAGTAATGAGGGGATCAAAAAATTGAAAGGCTAATCTTAATCTTCAAAAGAAAGTGAAATAAAGCATAGGTCCATGTAAGTTTTCTAAATTGTAAAGATTATCCAAAATCACTGCTCTGCCCATAATTTCATGAGGTAATGTATCTTGTTCACCAGTGTCTAACTTGCTACAATCAGAATCCTGCCTAACGGTTCAAACATGGTGTCAGAGAAACAAAAAAGAAATAAATAAGTGTTTGTACAAGTATCTCACCTGAATTTCATATTGTCTGTTGGGTTAAAAAAAGTTAAGCAGTGGTGATGGTGAGAAAATAATAATTCTAGTTCTACAGTAAACTTTTGCTTTTTCAGTGATGCTCTTCAAAATATCTATGCTTCCTGGTGCAAAGAAGACAGGATATTTATATATGGGATTGCACACACAGTCGTTCTGTTATGTGTTTGCCAGGCAGATTAGGTGTTTCCAGAAGAGTAAGGGATCCATGGTATTCCACAGAGCAAGAAACACTGCTGTGCTAGAGCTAATCACTAGCAGCTGGATTTGACAAGTCAAATCAGTTGCTACTCTCATTGATCCCACTATCCAGACAGGAATAACTATTACAGAATAATGGAATGCAAAATTTTAATATTAAGGAGACAAATGCTTTAAATTGGTGAACTTTATAAACCTTAAAAACATTTTTCTTACTCTGTACCATATAGTGAACCAACCAAATTGCACAGGGTTACTTTAATAAGAAAGCCTGATTTATATTAAAAGGCAGATATCTAAGTCAATGTACTGCTATGATATTTTGATTTTCATTTACTGTTTAAAGTGGTTTTTAGGATCAATCTATACTGCAACAATTTAATAGGCAAGGTTATCCATCATCTCAAAGCCACAGTTCCAGTAACATTATTATAGCAGTATCAAGCCTGCATTATAATTTCACACAGCAGGAATCAGCTAGATTTGTTTGATTCACGGTATCAATAATAATTACTCGCAAGAATGTAAAATATAAGCTTTTACTTCAGCAAAGAAAAGTTTTTAGGGGTAAAAGATCATGGCAAACTGAACTTGTGTTGTGGGAAAAAAGCTTTGAATATAACACATCCAATTAGTAGGGGCCAGAAACAGACTTTGAACAAAAGACATCTAAGCAATCAAAGTAGATTACGAAAGTAGAGAAGGACCACCTTTCATCTCATTTCAGAAATTTGTATGTAATTGTCTGTTTCCAGCATGTTTTTTCTCAGATAACATGAATGCCTTCATCCTATCCCCAGTCATGTGAGGCAGCATATGTTCATCTCATGAGAACTGCACTTCCCAAAGGCCTGGATCCTCACCTACACTACAAAACTTAATATGAGCAGCTAAGATTTAGTCTAACTTTGATAGAGGAAAACCACACAACATCTGTTTTCTTTTCATATACTTTTATTTTTTTATCATGCTTTTGATTTTGTGCGTTGAGGGTTTACGTACTTTCATAAAGACTCGATTTACAACCCAATAACTGAGAATTCACTGTCTGTTATGTAAGCTTTTTTTCAGCAATGCTGTTAGATAACTTTTGAAGATGTGAAATTTGATCTAAAGGCTTTGCTGATGTGGAAAGGTTTTGCTAATACACCCTGTGGGAACAGCTGACTACTGCCTGGGCTGTGGGAATGACTGTGATTTTTGGATGGCACTTTTCAGAATGACTCCACCCTGAACATTCTGGTTTCTCAAACTATTAAACTCATCCAGAAAAATAATTAAGAAATGTGTAAAATATTTTTTTTACCTCTTCCAATATAGCAGATGACCTATGTCCCCCAGGTTTTCCACAAGTTTTGGCGTGATTGTTTGCTGGTTCGTTTTTGGGGTTTTTTCCAGGGATAAATGCTAGAGGTTAATATCTTTTGAGATATATATTTTCTTTTTTTTTTTTTTTTTTTTTTTTTTTTTTCAGAAGAAGCTAAGCTTTTAAACATTTAGAAAACTAGATATTAATAACTAAAGGACTATACACACAGATCCATGCATGCAACCTCTTGGATATATAATCATGCTAGCAGAAATGTTTAGTCAAAAATAAAAAGACTGTAAAAATCACATCAATTTCAGAAAAAAGGGGTAAAAATATCAATGTTGATGTATTGAAGAGTTTTTCTGAACATTGGGGTGCATAAGACAGGATTTTTGCAGGAAGCAAACACCTGACTGACTAAGAAAAAGGCTCAGGGGAAAAACAAATACAGATTAACTCTAAAGAAGACAGAAGAATGAAGAAGTTATTAACCACTGAAAAGTCTTTCATTTCTTCTTTCCTTTACATTACTTAGAAACTTACTGAATTTATTAGGCCACTGGCAAGGTTAAAGACTATACGTTTTTTTTTCCTAGACATGTTAATGATTCCAGTGTTACAAAATTTTCACTTCAGTATCACCAATTGTGGTAACTACTATAAATTCCTAATAACATTCTTTATGCTTAACCATAATAAGATATTTAATATATTTTAGAACTAAAGGTCAAAGAGTCCACTAGGTACTTTTTTATCATGATTGGAAAGGTGAATTTAGAAGATTAAGACATCACTTCAGAATAAAATATTGAAAAAAAAATTCAAACACAGTTTTATAAAAGGTTTTGAAATAGACAATTTTTCTAAGGCCCTCAGAAAAATTAATTCCCATATCAGTTCTGCAAATGTCTGCACTATTCCCAAAACGATTGTTATTAAAATAGGATGTTAAGGAAAGTAACATAATTTAATAGAGCCATGGAAATTAATTTCAATAATTATCACGTGACCCTGATAAACTGAACCCATCTTTAAACAGAACAGAGTTCAAGAGAAACAAAAAATAATCTTATAATTTATACTGCACCAGGTGAGGAAATACATTTTCACTGGAACACTAAAATTGTTGTATTAGCCATGCAAAGAAGGGTGGCCTCAGTATATGGAGAAATGGGCTGACAGGAATCTCATCTAGCTCGACAAAGTGCCAAGTCCTGCTCCTGGGGAGGAAGAACTCCAAACACCAACATGTACACAGGGCAATCCAGCTGGAAAGCAGCTTGGCAGAGCAGGACCTGGGGCTCCTGGTGTGCACCAAGCTGAACATGAGCCAGCAGCCTGCCCTTGCACCAGATGAGGGATGTTCTACAGAAGACTGGGACAGGCTCTGTTGAGAGCTATTTTCAGTCAGTTTAGAAAAATTTAAATTCTGTTCTTACAGGTTTAGAAGAAAATAGGGGAGGGCAAGGGAATTTTTTCTGTCACTATGGAACTGTCACAAACACAATATCAACAATAGAACATTTTTTTTTTCTTTTCATATAATAATGAGGAATATGCTTGAATATTCCATAATTTAATGCTTTATTTGGACTAGCCAATTTACAAAGAGAACTAGCCTCTGTTTTGAGGTGATTTCTAAGTCTGGGACATTTTGCAGCTTTTATGTGGACATAATTATCTGTTGTGTAACTAGTGGATTTGCAGCTGAGGAGCTTGAAACTATAACAAGAAAGAGGCTTTTCAGAGAGATCAAGGAGAAGTCTTTTGACACTGCATTTCCACAGAAAGTTTTACTTGGGAGGTCAGAAACTGAGACAGTCTAGAACCGTGGGAGTTCAGAAGAGTCTTAGTGTAGGGATGCCCACAAACATGAAAATAATTAGCTGTTTCAAGAGGATTGTTTTTTGGGGGAGAGAATGGGTTTGTGTAATTCCCTTTTTACTAGTTCCACTGAAGCAATTTTTAGAAGCCCCACATATATTCATTTACTAAAGGAAGCCAGAAGAAAAAAAGATAAATATCAACAGAAAGTAATACTATAGAATAATATACTCAGGGAGAAATGCTTAAGTTGTTATTCATCCTTCTGTTCAGCGAAGTAAAAAAACCACATGTTGAGCAGAACTTGCAGATGACAAGGTTTTTTATAAAAATGAGTGCAATTTTATGAAAACATTAGTGTCTCAATCTATCCTTCTGATTCCTCTGAAACAAAGGATTTCCAGAAGCACTTAACATAATTTCTCTTTGCTTCAGCTGAAATTAGGAAAAGAGCAAAGTCAAGTCAACAGTGAAGAGCTCTGAAAAATTCCTTGCCATAACTTCAATGGATTCTATTTCACATGCTGGAATACCAACCAAAGCTGGGTGATAAAATGTCCAAGATCCCACAGTAAAATTAATATGCAATTCTTTTTTGTAGCTAGAAGAGCACCAAAAAGGCACTGGAGAGCTTTCATTCTTTGTTTGGTTTAGATTTTAACAGAAGAGAACAAAACATAAAAACTATAGCTCTTAGTTAGACAATTGTATGAATTTACAAGATAAATCAGAACAATTAATTTTAGGTGCACGTTATAACTGATTGGGAATCAATTGTGGAACTTGTTTGTTTTGTTTTTTTATTTTAAAGACTGCAGCTACAAAACCTGGCTTTATCACTCTATAAAAAGAGACCTGTGGCAAGATCACTAAGGAAAGAGACTGGAATAGAAATTACATTTCCACAAATGCCTACACAAATATTTCTCCTGGGAACAAGGATGAAACAGGGTGGAGACCAGCCTGTTTTTTAGTTACATATCTGTACCCCATGATTTTTCTAAAGAAAATGAAGAGTACTGAAGAAAATAATGAATATTCTGTTTAAAAAGAGAACTTCAGAGATGCCAAATTAATTGTCAATTTGAGTTTAATTTAGGTAACAATTCCAGTGGTGGAAAGAATTAAATACGGGTATAATGTTATAACCACCACAGTTTTCTGAGTGAGAGCAAATTTTAATTAAAATATTTCTTGCATATTTTGCATCAAAGTGGTATCTTTTGTTTAAAATAGAAAATAAATTTAAAATAAAATTTATCTTATAATCAAAAAATATATCTTTTTGGGTCAATGGAGCAATTTCAAGTGGCACTTCTTAAATACAACTAATACAATTTTTGTTTGTTGCTTTTTTTTTAATTTATGAAAAAATATCCAAATTCTCTACCACCAGATCTTTAAAAATTGCCCAGGTTTACTAGTCAGAGAGCAGCTGGACCAGCACAGGTTATGTTCTGGAGAAACTGATCCATGCCAGGGTTCCCCAGCACCATTAAAACAGCCTTGCCTTGCAGTTTCAGGGATAAATGGAATTTTCTTATATATAGAGTTCTTTTCTATCCTTAATTTGTATTTGAACCTGAGTCTGCATTATTGGCTCAGCCTTCAAATTACACATGCAGATGGTCCATCCTCATCAAACTAGATTGTCTGTTTTTCCCTTCTGCACAAATAGTGCAGGACAATCTCAAAAGAATCTTTGAAAGGGAGAAAAGGCAAAATGCATCAGCTTACAGACAGCAAAACAATGATCTGCTGCTCAGTCCCCTGGCAGTGTCAGCAGCATCTACAGCCACAGCCACAGCACAGACACCACCAAGGACATCTTGCTCTTCCCCCAGCCACCAGGAATTTCTGAACCAGAGTGTCACCCATCCTCCTTCCTGCACCATCATCACCAGAGTCTGAACTCCCATCTTGGTATTCCTGGCACTCATTCTTTGGAGGGGTTCCTTGAAAAAGCCTTGTGTCATCATGCTACAGGAAGATAATGATCTTCAGATCTGTCATCCTCATACAGAGAGTCTTAAACTGGCAGCAGTAAAAGCAAAATTTTTTTCTTATTTTCCCTCAAAGGGTCTGAAACTTCCTGGCACATTGAAAAGGCAAGAGAATTTACAACCTCATGGTATGCACAAAGCTCAAACTGAATATTTTCACAACCAATTTACGAATTCATATCCCTTCCAAAATGAGTTACAGAAATTTACCCAGATATAATTGAAACAATTAAGAAAAACAAAGCCTCCTATTTGTAATAGAAAAATAGCTTTTCACAGCCACAAATATTATAGAGACACGCTTTTGATCATCTTCATTATCAGGAAACTCGTTTTTATATACTGTTTGGCTGCATAAAGGAATTTTGCCAGGAAAATTATCTCTTCCACTAATGTAGACTCTGGTCACTGATTTCTTCTACTGTGTTGAGACTTGGAAATGGCAGATTAATATTGTGCCAGTTTTATTATCACCTATTTGCAATGTAGGGCTAGAATTCTAGGTGTCATAAAAGAGACGCAATAAACAGGAAAGAACTAGTCATAATTTTTTTTTCTTTCTGAAATAAAAACACTAAAATCATGTGGCTGCTTGTACTTGAGACACCAGAGAAGCTCCAGATAAGTGTTTTTCTTATTTGCATCAACCCAGTAGATACATTTAAAGATTAAATTTGCTGGTTGCCTGAACTGATTGTGGACTACCACAGTCAGTTTCTACTCTTTCCCTTGTAAATCATCTGATAAAGTAAAGAGGTGATTTGAGTAGTCATAGGGTCACAAAGCTATTTTTTAAATAGATTTTTTTAAACAAATTATTTCTGTGAACTTGGTCGCCATCATCCTCTGACAGGAATACTGGCCCAGGTGTAAGGGAAGATGCAGCATCAGTGCTGAAGTTGTGTTTTAGATTAGGTTGCCTTACAATTATATCCTAAACCCAGAACTTTGCATGGATTTGAAGCAAGCAACCCTGTGTAGAGCAGCCTTACTTTAGTCCTGGCTGTTAAGCCATGCTCTGCACTATCCTCTCCCTTATGGCAAGGCATGAGTTTGCATCACTGTTTGGTAAACTTGACCCAGACTAGAAATACCACAGGTCAGCTCTTTAGCTCCACATCATTGCCCCACAGATGTTCATGCTGACAGGAAGGGAGGGAAGTGGGCTGAGGGTGAGACTGTGTCTTCCAGAACATGACAGCATGTTTGGAGAAACTGTGAGCTGTCACTGTGCAGGGTGGTCTCTTTGCCAGCCCCAGCTGCAGTTTCATTTCCGTGCATGAGATGTAACTAATCCACAGCTGCAGGATGAGTCACTTTAGCAACCTAATCTAATGGAAAACTAATTTTTGTTTGCTTTGGGTTTATTCTTTTAGTGGTGGGCTAAATTTCTGTCATTGGATCTGGCTCAAGGGAAATACTGGACATATGCAGCCAAAAGCAGGAGCAGAGAAGGGAAGAGTTTCTTTTAACACAGCTCACATCTACACTGCATAAGGGATAATGTACTGTCTGATACTGAAAGGCACAAAGTATCTGTTGACTACTCCATGCCATCCAGTCAATTTCAGGCAAACTGAACTCCATGATAGCTTGCAATTGAACTTGTTATAAATATGGAATTCTGGTGTTACTAAGCACTGGCAAAATCTCCAATAATTTCAGTTTTCCCCTTTTTGGAATGCAACTGCTTATATCAAAGACATAAGATATTTCAAAAATATATCAAAGATATTTCTCAACAACGGAGAGGTTTATATCATTATCACTTCTCACCCATTGTCAGCTGTTTGCTCCTACACTTCTCTCCTGCCAGTTGTGTAGACACAACTGTTTAACCCTTCCTAAGGCAGATATGTGAAATTATCTAGGTTAAGGAAAACAAACACTGCTCTAAAACACCTCAAAACTAAATAAATACTAGTTTCCTTCTAGACATACTATTTGTATATTCATTTGAATAAGCAATTCAATATGTACTTAGGTCAGCAGAAGTGTGAGGATAGAAACCTCCAGCAGAGTTACAGAAATATTGAGGGGAAGAAAGCAAAGGACATCTTTGATCCCATTTGTTTTTTGTTCCAACAGAATCATTCATACGTCCTGAATGTGACTTTTATTACTAAAGCTGTACAAACACAAACCACCTTTCGAACCACTTCTAAAGTGACTGAGGGGTTATACCACTTATTTTTTAGTGGCAAAGTTGAGAAGTATGACTTTAGAGGTTAGGCAATCCTGTCTAACCCACAGGGCTCTGACAGCTGTGTTGAAGTTATAAGAAAGCAAAAAATACTGTTTACCTTGTACTTTGTTCTCCTCATCAACTGACAAGTCAAATCTACAAATATTAAATCAGTCAGATATTATAGATTCCAAGTTCCATTCACAATGGCACTGACACAATTTCCCCCATGACTCCCACCTCCTTACAAAATCACACACACATACAAAGCTCAGCACAGACACAGACTGGTAAACAACAGTGGCAGCAGCACTGTCTGAGATCTCTGGAGGACAGATTAATTATCATCTTGGAATAAACAGTACATCATGACTATGAGCATGAAAACAAGAACAATTTAGCTATTTAAATGGAAAATATTTTGAAAGTAAAAATAGCTACTTAAAGTGATTGAACTGTCAGCTCATACTATGTATAATACAGTAGGATGTCTTAGGACTCCATAGACTAAAGAAAAATGGGCCAAACAGAATGAGGAAAGCAAATATCCAAATTAAGAGTCCCTCTATTTCTAGTACAAGAACAATATAGTCAAAATGTTATTAATTTGAGTCAGTAGAATCACTTTTATAAGAAATAGACAATGTCCTAACAATAGTGGTTAATGGATCAGCTCTTCAGCACAGAGAAATTCAATAATGTTAAGTCTTAAAAAAAATCCATATTAAACCTTCAGTTTTTCCAGTAGCATTAATGCTTTTTTGTAAAAGTAGAAATCACTTAGAATAATAAAATATGCACTTCTAGTGCAATCTGAATATCAGCTTTTTCTTTTTTTTTTTCTTTTTATGTTGGTGACACTGAGAAAGTGTGTACTGTACTGTGTACTGTAGATGTGAAGCCAAAATATTTTTTTCTAAATAATTTTCAGCCTAAAGACATAATCAGAGTAAGGCTACAGAAAGGAAAGCATTGTGGCCAATTGCTGAAGATTACAGATCATGTTCCACATGTTACTAGCATGCTTTTCTTATGTTTGGAATTTCCCTTTAGATCCTTTTAAAAATCTTTTTCTCCCTTCAAAATCAATGGCAAAAGTTAATTTTGATCCTAATACTTACAGTTTCTCAAATATTCTTATTAAGATGTCCATATGGCCCTTTTCCTAGAAAGATTCATACTCAGTTTTTAAACATCTCTGATCATCTTAAGCTAAGTATGTGTATCATAAATGTACATCTACACATTGACCAGACAATTTTGGTGCACTAAAGCATAAAAGGCAGATTTAGAAATGAGTCTTTTGCACCTAAGAAAACACAGCTGTGCACAGTTTAGGCCACTAAAGGGCTTCTGTTTTAAACTTCCATTTTTTTAACTCTCTAAACTCTTCTTTAAAGCTCCAATTTTAAGTGTATAAATAACTCTAATACTATATTTAAAAGAGAAAGAAAATATCATTAGTGAAAGAAAGATATACATATTTATAAAGGGTTGTCTATATTTTTTAAAGAATTCTAATTTCTTTAGCTAGCCAGTAATTTGAAATACAAGAAAAGGTTATCTTTCTGGTGAGAACAACAGTGGAACAAAATTTTTGCCCAAAGTAACTTTCACCTTTTTCTATTCCAGAAGTAGCTCACAGGTAAGCTTTGTCTCTTAGAACATCATGGAGCTCATATTTGGGCTTAAAAATTAAGTTCAACAATTTTAATTTAAGATATTATGATTATTTTTTTTTACTACATTCTTTTGCAAATTAAATCAACTACCTTAAAAAAAAGATTTTACTATTCATTCTTATTCAGAGCTTGCCTCATCAGTATTCTCCTCCAGCCACTGCAAGAAGATTATACATCTGTTTTAATTTTATATGGCTACAATTATTTTCATTGTGGGTTGTTTTTGTTGTTGTTGTTTTTTTTTTTTTCCTGTTGACACTGTGTGGCAAAATAAGAGATTTGGCTCTAAGCTATATTTGGATCACATGGCTTTTTTCACAGTGGACCTCACAGATCCTTGGCTATTCAGGGCTCCATCATCCCTTCAGGCATCCTGCAAAAAATGACACCAATCATTTTCCAGACCAGAACAACCCACCACTCATGCAGGCTGAAAGAGGTTCTTGGTGGAGAGCAGTATATCAATTTTATGGTTTTAGACACTAAAATACTTTTTTGTTGAAGTCTCTGCTTAGATCACTTATAGCAACTTATTTGTTCCTTCTATGTGCTCCTTCAAGATGAGTCTTAGAGACTTTATAAAAAAAATTTACTCACATATTGTGTGCTGGGAAGAAATTTTCAGAGTTTCTTAAACCTATAATTCAGGTGAATTTCACAGCCTAAGGGTTCATTACAACAAAGCCAACTAGTAAAAGTGACCAGTTCTGAATTGTTCATAAGATTGATGAAGACATGGGATTATTGGGCACTGAGAACCTCATGATATGTGAACTACAGGCAAAAGTAACTGTAAAATTCAGATCTGCATTTAAGTTTCACTTACAATTTTTGAGGTGTGAGTACCCACATCTAATTCAGGCTATTACTGTAAGGAAGAAAAAGTTGCAATTTTGCACAGTATATGCCAAAGTTGATTAATCTTCATATTTAGGCACAGCAGGTCTGAATAGACATCATCCTGGGTCCTGACCTGAAAAAACCCAGTGCAATGTGTCCCCAAGCCATCGTGTGGCATACAGGTTGTACTGCATAATTGATGACAGAGGCTCTAGGAAACAGAGTCAACCTTAGCACTAACTCACATATTTTGTATAAATTGACTTTGAACTGAGTCCTTTCCTCATGGTTATAATTTTCATCTTTCTGTATGTCAGTGGCTACTCAATAAACCCCTCCCCCAGGGACATCTCAAGCACATTAGATTCTTCAGGCAACAAAGTTTAATTCCTTAGGTATTTGCTCTTTTTCCATTTGCATACAAATATTGAGAATAACTCCCTGCAAATCAAAGTGAACTCCTTCAATTTTATATTTTAACACTGCAAATTAATACCCATCATTAGTCACGGCCTAAGGTGCTCATCCAGGATCCATTTGCCATGTGCTATCAAAGCACATTGGAAATGTTACTGTCACTTAAAGAGCTGCTTGCAGGACATTTGCCAGAATTGAGAAGAGAATGCATCATACACAGAAACTTTGTCCTTGGAATGGAGTGAGTTTTCTTCATAACAGCCAGCATGGTGCTTTGTTGTGGGTTTGCAGTCAAAACAGTGCTGAGAGTGCAGGGAAGTTTTGGTTAGTGCTGAGCAGTGCTCACACAGCACCAGGGCAAGAGGGCTGAGGGTGCACAGGGGTGGGAAAGGGGACACAGCCCTGACAGCTGACCCCAGCTGGCCAGAGGGATGTTTCACACCATATAGCATCATACTTCATAATAAAAGCTACAGGGAAGAAGGGGGAACATAAGGAATCCTGGTGTTTGTCCTCACAATTAAAAGCTACTCATGATGAAGATCTGATTTCCTGGAAATGACTATGAATCTACCTACCAATGGGAAGTAGTGAATAAATTCCTTATTTTACTTGGCTTGTGCACACAGTTTTCTTTCCCTATTAAACTGGGGTTTTTTCAGTCTGCAAATTTTCACACCTTTACCATACCAGTTCACCCCTGAGGAGGTGTGAGAGAGCAGCTGGGTGAAGCTGACTCCTCACCAGGGATAACCCACAAGGGTGTTTTTTGTTGTCATTGAAACCCATTAAGTGGCATAATGACTTGTGAATCTAATTATTTTAATGAATCACCTCCACATTTTACCATTCCCTCATATATGAAATATATCGTTCTGAAATGTTTCCTTTTTATTGAAAATAAACAATCATTTCATCTTTCAAATCACTGTATAACCTTTAAAACACATAAAAATACGTACCTTGCTAAAAAAGGTAAAAAAATTGAGCATTACTTTATGAGCTAAACATCATCACTTATAGTTTTGCAGTATTAATAATATGTGTTTTATAAGTGTGGCATTTAACAAAGGGAAGTTAAAACCATGTGTTTCATCACTTGCCCATAGGAAGCAGAAAATTAGAGTAACAGACAAAAGGAAGTTGTTAAAAATTATAGACTCTTGATTAAATTTTTAAAAAGTAAAGAAGACAGTCTAAAATTATCAAATGGAATTTTACAGGGAAGCTTCTTTCTGTAAGAGTTTACACAAGTAGATTTAAATGATACATTTCTGGCTTGCATAATGCCAAACAAGCAAGACACTAAAACAGCAAAATGATGGATTTTAATTCAAGCCCTGAAGTGAACGTGATGCAAGTTTATCTGTTGTTTTTCTCCTTACTGTTTCCTTAGGCATCTAAGACAATAGGCCACTGAAAAGGAGGCTTAAAATTTCTCTTTGGTAAATTTAACCTCTACAGATTTTCTTAAGGTTTCACTCCCTTCTGCTTTTTTCTAAAGGCTTTTTATAACTGTCACTTCTGTATCTTGTATAACCTGAAGATGAATATAAAAAGAGGCACTGACTAGACAGAAATAAAAAATTTTAATTAGGTAATTATATACTCAGCCTGGCTCTTCTATTATACCCCCTCTGCCTCATTTTTATTTTGGCCATGACCATTACCTTGCCAGGTTTTAAAAACCACAGACCAAACTAACTCCTCCCTTAGAGAGACAGTCTGTTTTCTCTCACTTGGGGAATAAATCTGTTCCCACATTATTTATCTCTTATATTACTGCTCTTCATCTTCTTTAAAAGAGAGAAAAAGAAGATTAATTAAGCCCAGTGGTGCCAATACAATCTGTGTTTCACTTGATATTGATACACCAGAGGAAGCTATTTGCACATGCATGAAAAATGAAATAACCACACAGGAAAAAGGTTGCAGCATCCTGAAGAGAAGTTATAGATGCCTCAGGAAGAGGCAGCAGTATTTTTAAGATATCAGTTAAATTAAATATTGACACAAAGTCACTGGTGGTAGGAAAATTATCATCTATGGACACTGTAGCCATGTCAGGATTTAATTTAGACTTTAATATAGTGCTTTCATCAGAGTTTTTAATTCTTAATAATAAAATATATGCCAAGAGTTCTGATATAAGTATTGTGGTATAGCTCCCATCTCAATGTTTATTTTGGTTTTAAAATATTTCTTCCTTGTATCTAGTTTGAATTTACCTTCTATTAATTTTAAACCATTACCATTTGCCTTACAGCAATAGGCCCTATTAATATGTTTGTCTCCATCTTTCTTACTGCCTCCTTTGAGTACTCAAAGACCACTCAGACCCTTCTCTTCTCCAGGCTGAACAGCTCCAAATCTCAGCCTCTCCTTGTAGGAGAGGTGCTCCACCCTTCTGATCATCTTTTTGACCCTCTTCTGGTCATGCTAAAACAGATCTATATCTTTCCCATGCTGAGGACCCCAGAGCTGGATGTGGTATTCCAATGGGATCTAAGATGAACACAGTGGAGGGGCAGAATCACTTCCCTTGAACTGCTGGTCACATTCCTTTTGAGGCAGCCCAGGATACAGCTGGCTTTTCAGGATGTGGCTGCACATTGTTGTATTAGACACAGATTGTCCTTGACAAAAAATAGACTGAAATAAACTTTTGAATTTCATCACCTTACCTGCATACAAGAATCCCAGATTTCAAAAATGGCTTTGTGTTTCTTCCTCAGTAGTCAGATTTATGCAGTATGGTTTTCAATTCCCCTTCCAAGACATCTCAGGTTAAACATGACAGTCAGTCACAGTGTGCTTTGAAAATTGTGAGCTATCACCAACTGCAAATGGTTGAAACTAGTTTTGCATGGACAGCCAAGAGACAGTCTGTTATGGTAATCTTGTCTGTCAAAACCATGCTCTGTCAATTCCTGAGTGTCCAAAGTCATTTTACACCTCTTTTCTTCTCACAGCTGTTTGCTCCAAATGGAGTAGAGAAATAACCATGAACCTGAGAAAACTGAAGGACATGGCTACAAGTAACAGGGACAAAAATCAGAGCAGAGTAACACAGAAGAAGGCAGAGAATTAATAGTGAGCCTCGACACAATAACTATACATTCCATTCACAAAAAAATACATAAAGTGCTTGGCAATGATCTTATCTCTTATTGAAATCGTTTAGTGTCCTTTTCACTAGAAAGTGAAATATTTGGTATGTGAAAGATGAGAAAGGTGGGAAAGTGGGTAAACAGAGATAAGTCAGTGAATACAAACATCAACATTTGGAAGTTGTCACTAACATGCAAACAAGAAAAACTGCTAACAGCAGTTAGAGACTGGATGTCAGAAATGTTTGTTTTTCACTCTTGTAAAGGGCTCTTTCTGTGAAATTTAATTACACAATTAAAGTCATAAGTGTTTTCTGCACATGTTAAGATCCACAATCTGCTGAGCAGAGCAGCTCTGTTTTGCAGCTTTATACTCAACAAACTCTGCTGTAGAAATTGTCTCAGGCTAAGCCAAATGAAATGCTTATATCTGGACTGGGGCCTCTAAAGGCTAGTAAATAAAGAGCCTCCTTTTCCAAATACCACGGCATAAATGGTGTGTACTGGGAAATATAAACACACTCCCTGATACATCCACATATGGCTGTGTAAATGGACAGCTAATGTATTAAGTTTGCATAACAAAATCACATTAACACCTCTGCTAAGGCAAGATTCACTTGGGAGAAAAGCAAGCTGTATGAGATGAGGATAATTCTCCAAATGCTATCAGAAAGAAATAGAATTTAGTTTATAAGCCTCTATTTACCTCTAATGTCATTCTAGAACCAGGAGTTTTCCTACAAACTTGCAACAAATGTGATGCTGTGTACGTGAGAAATGGAGCAGTAATAACATGAGTAAAGGTCTGCAATTCAATATATAGATCTGAAGCTTTTTCTGCCTATCATATTACATCATCATAGTTTACATGCAAGTACAAATGTCAGCTGCACATAAAAAAAATATTAAAGACAGGGAACACAGTAGAAATATGGCTCAAAGGTCTGCACATGCAGGAAGTATGGGAACAAAAGTGAGAAGACAGTATGGGAACAAAAGTGAGAAGACAAAGTGGCTAAGTAGTTTGCAGAAGTGACAATGGTTTAACAAAAATTCCTATATAGATTCACATTTGAATTTAGGATTACTTATGTCTCTTAAACTTGGACTTACATTCAAGTCTACCTAAACCAGCCCAGGATAAACTTCTGTCTTCCACTCTCTAGTAAGCATTATTTTTTAAAAAGCCTCAAGGCAAATCTTCTAAGAGCACAGATTTTATGCTATGACAAGCATATATTTTTTCTGAAAATTTAACTTTCCAACATTTGGGAAATATCGTTCTAGACTAGGAGATTGTTTGACTACATCCATTTCATTTTGATTAAATAGATAGCACTATAGATATTTGTTTAAAGCACAGACTTACACAGTGCAAAACCATGATTTTCCAGCTAACAAAATAGACTTAAACCAGTTCAAAAAACTTAATCTGAACAAAAGTTGATTTTGTTGACATAGCACTCAACTAGTGTCAGTAAATTGCAGTGATGAATATTAAACAGCTGTTAGTATCTACTCTGGGGAACATTGTTTTATAAAGCTGTCCTCCTTATGAGACTGTTACAGGTACCTTTGACACTGCTTTTGAGAAAAAGTGTCAAGAGTTTAAAAACTGGCAAAACACAAGAGGCAACTTAAGAAAAAAGGCATAAAATGAGTATCCCAAACCCATTCTTTCTAGTCTTTCAGATTCATTAAATTTAATTTTCCTATATCCTTAATTCCTAATATTCTAGTGGTTTTAACTGAACTTATTTCTTTTTTTTTTTTTTTTTTTTTTTGAAAAAGACTGTCAATATTTTCCCTGTAATGTGGAAACTTCTCTTCCACTCTTGCAAAATATGTGACTGGTTTCTGCTTTCACCTCCAATAAGCTACTCTCCTTTTCTCAGTTTGAGAAACTTTATTAAAACATTGTCCTTATGTTATGTTTATTCTTTGGAGTGTAAAACTTTGGATTTGGTTTGATTAAGAAGACTGGCGTGGATTTTTTTTCAATGTTTGAGCATTGTCATTAGGATAATTTATATTCCTCAGAGAAAATTAGAAGAAAAGGATAGCCTTGCTACTTCCCCAATTTCCCTTTCATCCAGGGTAGTCCACCAAACAATACAAAAAAAATACATATCTTTATTTATTCATTATGCTCTGTATTTACTATGCCTATAAACTTATTAGTTTATTCATCTTCTGTTCGCTTGTAAACTGAACCACACAGGATGTACAACAATGATTTAATAGATTATTCAGAATATATTTCGAAGAGATCATTTAGTGAAGCAAGAAGAGTCAAGGCTTCTGCTATAAAATATATGCATATATATTTCTTCTGTCTGAATCTTGGACAAAATCATCACTGCTTAAACCCTTTTTCTCTTGAAGGAAATAAGTAAAAGTGCCTAGAGTGCTGTCATTTATTGAATATCTTCCTGAAAGGAAAGGGGATTGACTGACTATGACTGCTACAAAATTCCGTAACTGTAAATACTAGAACAGATTACATTCCAAATAATAAATTTCCATAAAGGAATTAATTCTGCCAGACAGTCATCTCCCTCCGAGACCTGTTAGCTCAAGGTTATTGACTGGGCTGATTACTGCTAAATATATGATACATATTGAATGCTCTTTAAGAATAAAAATTGAGAACAGTTTTGATGTTGTGTTCTCAGTATCTGCCAATATATCTTAGCATATTAAAAGTGCCAAAGTAACACCAGGTTTTAAAAATTTCCTTGTAGGAGGCAGAACTTGCAAGTTTGAAGCAACTTCTCTACTCTTACATTCCTACCTTAGGGTCTTCCCATTGCAATAATCAACTCCACACAATTGTAAAAAACTAGTAAATTCATAGCAGTAAGCTCGGGATTTTCTTGGTGAAGCTACAACACATGAAATTGACCTGGACCTTAGTATGTAAATGGAGATGTTTTCACTTGATGAAAAACAGTGTGGCCAGCAGTACTGGGGCACAGATCATCTCCCTGTACTCAGCACAGGTATAGGTTTCATCTCAAATCCTGTGTTCAGTTTTGGGGCCCTCACTACAAGAAGGATGTTGAGGTGTTGGAGTGTGTCCAGAGAAGGGCAACAAAGCTGGTGAAGGACCTGGAGCACATCTTGTGAGGAGCAGCTAAGGGAGCTGGGGGTGCTTAGCCTGAAGGAGACTCAGGGGTGACCTTTTTGCCCTCCATAAATCCCTGAAAGGATGGTGTAACCAAGTGGTGGTCAGCCTCCTCCCAAGCAACAAGTGATGGGACAAGAGGAAATCACCTCAAGTTGTCACAGGGGAGGTTTAAATTGGCTATTAGGGAAAATTTCTTCACTTGTCAAGCATTGAAACTGAGTGCCCTGGAAAGGGGTTGGATCACTAACTCTTGAGGCATTTAAAAGACCAGTAGATATGACACTAAAGGACATGGTTTATCTATTAATCATTAGATTCAATGATCTTATAGTCTATCTCAGCCTAAATGATGCTTTGATTCTATGATTCTTTGTTGTTTCCTGCATTTGGACTACTAAAGCATCCTCAGGTATACACTTCTGTCATCAGATCTGAAGATACATTGATGTAACTGGGAATATTATTGAAGATGAGAGAACTTCAAAAGACCTGGGAGAAGAAGTGTCACACCTTCTTATTTTCATTCATTTATCTATTTATTTATTTTAAACTTGTAAACCATAACTATCACAGACCATACATTCATTCCTCAATATTCAAAGTTTCTTTCTTACTTCAGGCTGGAGACCAAGACATTGAGCTATTGACCCAGGTTGAACTGCTGGCCAGGTTCTGGCTTACACTTAGTGGAAGTTGTAAAGATAAAAATTCCCAGCTCTATCTTCATTGCATGCTTCAGTACTGCTTCAGAAGCTCAAGGGTAACAAATCTTTTTACTGTTCTCACATGGCATATTTGTATGAGAATCTGTATCATTCAACCCAAAGAGACATGGCTAATTATAAGTAGCAGAGAGGTCAGGGAACCACGAAGAAGCCAGGGAAATATGCTGTGCCATCCAGTTTGCATTCCAGACTGCAAGCAGAGGGAGCAATAAGAATTCAACCATGGCAACTGTGCACAGTTCCATGATGAATGGTGCAGACTGCCATGCCATTCTCCACCCTACATGCCAATGACTGAGTCCACCTTCAGAAGTTTCATTCAGAAGACTTGAAACACACTTATCCACCGAGCTGATGTGGCACTATCAGTGAGACACCAGAGACTTTAATCTGAAATTAGCTAGAAAGCCCAGGTGGAAGGGGGCAGCGAGGGAGAAAATTGGGTTAAAAAACTTCATTTGCTGCAATCAAAAGACTTAGATGTTGTGAAACAGCATCTCCAAAGACAATCAAGAGTACTGCACCCCAAAATACCATGTAAACTACAGGATGGAGGAAAGACAGAAAATTATTTCAGAAATCTCTCATTACAGATGCATGCTATAATCACAAGAAGACTACATAAGAGAAAATACTTTTTTTTCCATCTTTAAGTGGTCTCCAGGAAAGAAGGATTGATGGATGTATGCCTATTCAAGACAAGTCTTCAGATTCACAGTCTTAAAGCCTTTCCTGGAATTAAATGCCTAAATACTACAGCAAAAACCTCCTAACCATTTGATAGAGTAAAATGATGACACTTGTAATTCTTCAGGACTTCTGGTGGACTATTTGTTTGACATATTAAGTTTGATTTCTCATTTTCACATTTAATCTGGGTTTTCAGATTAATGATGGCAGCATTTCCTGGCTCCATCTAAATACCTTATTGGTTTTTAGTTCCATTTCCTCACACTGCTGTAGGCTGTTGCAGGATCCTCCACCAGGTTAACTGTGTGATCTAGTTCACTGGTTTCTCTTTAATCTTGACGTCTCTTGTGAAAGTTTTTCACAACATGGGGACCAAAACAGACCTTTAACAGGGATGTTGTAGAGAACTAACTGAATTGTATATGAAAAATAACAGTATCATGTTGGCCATTGGCATTCAAACAGTTTTCTGGTATATTTGGAGTGCAACTTTCAGAGAATGCCCCTCTTAGGATTCCAGGGTTGACCTCCATCCTGCCTCTAATAGTGATTTATCAAGCAAGATACTGTGCTGTTTATACTTTTATTGCAATGATTCTACATACTGCACATACTTCCATAACATTTTAGAAATCAAACACAGAACTAACAGTACTTTAAAAAAAATGTTCATATGATCATATAGAAATTTTATAGGAGGAGGAGGTGTTTGGGGTAGGAAATCTTCTGGACATTTTCCTTCCATAAGAAAAGGAAGAGAATTTCCCAAATTAAATAGCAGTGAGTTATTCTAAGTTTTGTGCAGCTTGCACATAATTAAGACCTTGCATTCTAACTTTAACAGCCTCAGAAGAAAACAATCACACATTGCCTCAAAACCTGAATTCAATAGCAGGAAAATTTAAATATACAAAGCTCAAGACTGCTTTGTTCAGTGCTGTTGCTGCAGGGCTCTTGTCTATAATCTAGCAATTACAATATTTGCCTAGTACTATGAACAATTCCCTATACAGCACTCTGCATCTCAGCCTGATGCAAACAAACTCAAGTCTCTGTGCCAGATTTTTTCTTCAGATGCACATGCAATAATCCCTCTGATACACATAAGACGAATTTCTTCCAAAGGAAAAAATGAGAATTTTTCCACAGGCTTGAATCCCAGTGTCTGTTAGTTTTAACAAGAGTAAGGTAGAGAAAGAAACAGAGAAAGCATGTCACTAATCCTCTATAATTAAAATTATAAAATATAAAATAAATAAAATAATAAAATACATTACATTTGAGAAAGCTAATATTGTGAGGATGAACGTTACAGTACTTAATTTAAAATGTGTTAACACAGCTATTTCACACCTTGAAGTTTTGTAAGAGAGTCACACTTAACAAGATTTGTAGCTCTCCTTTGAAGACTGTGAATCTATAAATCAAACTATCATTTGATCAATGGTCTAAAAATGGCCCATAGGTTTTCTTTCCACCCAAACTGTAGCCATATGATACCAACAATCTTCTTTTCAGTTGTGTTTTATAGAGTGCTGCTTCTGTGAGAAAACATGAGAAGTCAGAAATTAAACAAACAAAAGCGAGCAGAGCTAGAAATTCATAATTATATTAAGATACCAAAGGCAATACTTCTATAAAATGTATTTATTAATTTAATATAAAAATTCAAAGTTAACACTTAAGACAGAATAATCATCATCTATGAACAATGATTCACCAAAGCAGTCTTAAGACTAATTGAAATAAAATTTAAAATTATACCTTTACATGAATTTTTATATCATATTTTCTAAACAGAAGTGAAACTTTTAGCAAAAGAAAATTCTAGAGCTATCCTTCAGAAGGTAATTAGATATTTGCCTGAGGTTCAATTACTCAAAACTATACTACATTTTTGATTAGCAACTAACAGAAAGAGTTATTAAAAATAAGTCTGAATTGTAAATGGTTACAGAATATTTTCAGAATTCATCTTTGACACATCTTTACAGCAGGAACACTTTCATACTAGTGCTGAGCATAACATATTCCTGAGGCATCGTTTCTTCTCTGATATTTTAATACCAATTTAAATGTCCCTTTTAGACCAGACTCATTACTGAATTTCAAAAATACATTCCCAAATATGCATTTGTTTTTTTTAATATATATGAAAGTACAAGAAGATTCACTTTTACACTTGGTTTAAAAATTCATGAAATTACTTTTCTTTGAAAAATCTAACATTAATTTAAAGGAAAAATACTAATCATTCTTATGTACAAGGCAGTAGTGCACTACACTACACTTGTGCCTAGTGTAGAAAAGAAGGGAATAAAAGCAAACCAGAGGTGAAAGTTAACACCACTTAGTAGACCACATGCACAGTAATGCTTGTCAAGGGTTACAACATGGTGCAAAATATGATGTGACTGGACTGATGCATGTGTACATTCTCATCTGCTATGTTCTTTCTATACAGCTCACATTTTTGCAAACAAAATTCAATAACTAAAAGCAGCCACACTTTAATCTTTCCCTCCAACACAGAAATTCAGCTTCATGCTGAGAAGTGGGTATGTATATCCAGAAGTTTTTGGAAGGTTGGACAAATGAACTTCTCAGCAATGAACAGATGTTTCTGCTCATGCAGAAAATGAATTTACCACTAGCTACTAATCTTTGTCTCCTCCAGCTTTTCCACTGTACTCAGTAGTAAAGCTTGACCTGATAATATCTTATGCTCTTCCTTTGTAATATCCCTCAAGAACATCAAAAAAGAAACCAAAAGAACATTCCACAAAAAAAAACCAAAAACCCAAAACAAAAACAAAAAAACCCAAATTAACAACAAGAAAAACCCAAACGATCAAAAGTATCTTTATTGGCTTCTGAGATGTGCTTCAGTAATTCTTGGCAAGATTTTATTTTCTTGGTAGAACACTTTAGGATAAATTTGAGTAAACTTTTGCTTAGCTCCTTGCATGCACTGTTTTTAAAATAGTTTGTTTCTCCAGAGGAAATAAAACTACTATCTTAAGACTAGAGCTCCCATAAGAATTTTAAATAATTGACAAAAAATCTTTCAAAAATAGCCTTTACAGGCACTAGAGAGTTCAGGACAAACAGTATTAATCTTTCATTCAAGTGTGTACAGGAAGTATTAGTCTAATCTGTGGATATCTATAAACCATAAAAAAATGGTGGTGTCCTGCTAGGGTACATACACACAGAAGACAGTCAGCTGTCAGCACTGCAATTCCACAGTTGTTCTATGCCTTACACTCCCAGCAAGTGTGCAGTGAAATAACCTTGAGAATGTAATGAAAAAAAAATAAAAACAAAGGAATCACTAGATGGAAGTTATAAGCCTAAAAAGGAGGGAAGATTCTGCCATTATAGTTGATTCTGAAAGAAATAATTGAGTTTCCCAGAAATATTGTCTTTTTCCTCATTTCTCCAGTCAGCCTAATAAAAGACACTGAGACATCTCCTCTGTTATGTTTCACAGATTTTTTCATAATTCTCTCTCAGAACTAGTAGCACTTTATAATAAATAAACAGACAAGCACAATCTCTATGCATTAAGATAATAAGTAAATTTATTCAACTAGTAAAAGAAACTAAAAAGTTATGCTCATAATAAAAAAAATCATAACAGTATAAAATTCTGAAAATCAATAAAGACTTGCCTATTAGTTGTTAAGATCAGTCTGGTAGAGTTATAGAACATTCATCCTTCTTTCTTTACATGCTAAGATGATCCTTTAAACACTTTAGATGTAGAAATAGTCCACAAAAGAGCTTATTTTATTGAAAGAGAAAAGGGAAATCAAAATCTATACCTTCCACTTCAAGTAAAGAGAAAAAATAAAAATTAAAAACCAAGCTAACAAACAAACAAAAAGTTTCATACACTTTCAACCAATTTCAAAAACATCTCAATATACCCATTGCTGAATTATTTCCTCTAGATCCTTGGATAAACTTTTAGTGGAATTATAGAAAAAAAGGTCCTAAGATGTTCCAATTTAAAAGGTTATTGCCATCAATAAATTATTCAGATATAGTTTTAAATTCTTACTGTTTCCAAAGCATCTATTTGGGATACGTGTGCTACTATATATTTTCTGTTTGTGGTAAAGAAGCAGAGCCTTTGTGGTTACCAAGTGACACCTTTTTTTCACTTTATGAAATGTATTTTTGCAGGAATTTAGCTCAAGTATCAATCTAATCTCCAATGCAGTTACATTGTTAGGAATTCCCAAGAAAGTAGGCATAGCTTATGGATTTTATTTTTTTGCTTTACAAATATTTGAAAACTACATTTTGCAATAGCTATCATAAATGCATCAACAAATTATACCTTTTTTTTCAACTGAGAAGCAAATTAATAAGGAAAATTCAAAATTTTGTAGTCAAGACCAAGCAATTATTCTCACAAACATCACTGATTCAATGTTTCCCCTGGCAAATCATCAAATAGCCTTTTTTCCTTTCAGAAAAAAAAAAAATAGAAGCAAATAGGCAAGCTCTGCATGAAATATGTGAATGTGAACTAGTTTATGAACTAACTCTGTCTAGACTGCAGATTTCATAAATATACTATACAATTCTCCTCAATCTGTCTGATTTTTTTGCTGACAGGCCAATCATATCCTGTAGAATGATCAGGAAACATCTTCAGTGACTCTGGGCTCTCAATATGAGGGACTCCTCAAATACAGTGAAAAGAACAAGTGTATTGTTTAAATTAAAATGTCTGTGGCATAAGAGGCATATATCACTGAGTAAATATAATTTTGTGCTTGCAGTTTCTGTTGGGAGGTTTTTTTGATTGGCTGGTTGGTTGATTTGATATGAGTTTTTTATGGATTTTTTTTTCCTCTTTTTCTCTTTATTTAAGGAAAACAACTTATAACCATGCAAATGGTAAAAGAATAAAACTGGTGAAGATGTATGTTCGTTGTGTAGCTGTTTGCTGTTTCTTATCTCCCAATTCCCCCCACTAATTATCTGAAAGACCCTGGGACTACTTTATGCAAAGTAAGTTGTTTGGAGAGCTGTTGGCATGCCTCTAAACATGACATTAATTAATGTATGCGGTGTTTTTTATTTTCTCAGTTGAACCAAAAAAAAAGTTATTTAGAATTCCAGAGATTTTTTGCTAGCATCAGGGTAAATTGCAGAGCTACTTTCATACCATCTTTTGTGCCATGTACTCTGCAGTAATTGTAAACTTGGGTCACATTAGGCAGACTAGATTCTGTATCTTCTAAACTGAAAAGCAATGAATAGAAAGAAAGTCTCATAGATGGCTGCATTACAAGTTTTCCAACAGTGTAATTCCCACATATTTTTGTGGGCCGATATGTCATGTAGGAGTTAATATTAAAACAATAATAATTTTTAAAAATCAAACAGGAATGCTACTGCAGCAGAGACAATATTTTCTTTTCTGCTGGACAGCACACTCGTATATTGCTGTTTTATCTAGACATTGCCAGCACTGGTGAGGCCATTTCCTAGTAAAATTCACTTCCCCCATTCCCAGTCCTTTGTTACCAAGGTTTCTTGATGCCAGGAGGATTGGCAGATTTTAAAAGAAAGAGTAATGAGGGTTCAGGGTGAACTCTACACAACATGGTAGCGATAATAACTGAAGGATGGTCCATAGGAGAGGTATGCATGTCATGTGGTGCTGGTGACAGAGTTCCCTTGGAATCTGACATAGCATGTGGAAAGGATTTGTATTTTTATGATGTCCTGGTTCCATTAAGAACAGGGTTAATTTTTGCAGTAGCCAGGTGGGGCACAGCTAGGACCTGGAGGTTATTCTGTACCACCTCACACCATTGGCAGGAGCAAAAGGAATGGACAATGTCTGCGGAGAAGGGATTCCTTCCAGCCAAGTAAGGGTGGAGGAGGGAGAGGTTGAGTAATGCCAGTTCTGAGCTGTCACATTTGAATCCTTTCCCTCTCTTGCATACTTTGTTGTTGATATTGCAGCTGTTACTGTTCATTTTCTTATCTCTTGATGTTTCCGGTAAACTCTTCTTATCTCAATCTGTGATTTTTACCTTTGCATCTCCAATTCTCTTCTCCAGCCCATCACATGGAAGGGAGAGGGAGACAAGGGAGCAGCACACAGTTTCAGTGGCAACACTAATTTGGGGAATAACATTTCTAAAACACATTGTATGGACACCTAAAAAAAAAAAAAAAAAAAAATTAGGAATAAAGTTGCATTGCTTAGTACAAGACATCCTTCTAAGCAAACTGCTCACACTTTTTCCTAAGTAGTCTAACAAATGGCCAGAGACATGATTAATACTAGCAGCCAATTTAGTCTGCATGTATCTGGACAGCTGTTCTAACATGTTTTTAGTCTATTTACACATAGGAAAATTCTCTAAGCTATGATAATGAAAATTGATTCCATTTACAAAGAATTTCCAGAGTATGAACAGGGTGAATGCACATGTGTATCTTATTCTGTTTTAATCTGCATTTTGCTATTTATGGGAGTCCAGGAAGAAGTGTTTTTAATTCCTGAGAATCAGAAACTGATAATCCCTATTTGGCTTCCTGAAGGAAGTAATACTGTCAGAATACAAACCAGTAAGAATTGCAACTTGAAGAAAAAGATTACATCTGTCCTATTGAGTACCGTCCATTTTAACTGATCTTATATAAAATAAAAATCCATTCCTGCTATATTATTACTTGCTTGCTCTAAGGATTTATGTTGTATATTTGTAGCAAGTAACAAACATCAAGTTAAAAATGAGGCACCTTTTCTTTGAGTAGATACTTCTCTTAATGGATTGCTGATTTTCAGAGTGAAAAAGCCATCCTGAATATTCATGTAATATAACATATTCATAGAAAGGTTTAGGTAGGAAGGGATATTTAAAGATCATCCTAGTTCCAACTCTCATGACATAGGTAGGGACACCATCCAGCAAATAGGTTACTCAAAGCCCCATCCAGCCTCATGTTAAAGACTTCCTCAAATGGGGCATCTACAGCTTCTCAGGGCAACCTGTACCAGTGTCTCACTACCTTCATCATAAAAATTTCTTCCTGACATCTACCAGCCTGGATATTAAAAAAAAAAAAAAAATAAAACTCCTACATTTTTCTTTTAAAAAGGCCATGATAACATGTTCCTAGAGAGTTCTCTTCTCCATGCCAAATGGTTCCAGTTGTCTCAGCTGATCTCCTCAAGCAACATGTTTAACATGTCCATGCCTTTCTTAGGCTGAGGACTCTGAGCTGGATGCAGCACTCCAGGTGGGGTCTCACCACAACAAAGGGGAGGGCAGAGGAACCTCCCTTGACCTGATGGCCACACTGCTTTGGATGGAGCCCCAGACATCTGGACTGAAAGCACATATTGATGGCTCAGATCCAGTTTTTCACGCACCAGTCCTTCTCTGCAGGGCTTCTCTCAATGCCTTAATTCCTCAACTTTTGCTGATATAGGGGATTTTCTCGTACCAGCTGAAGCACCTTATATTTGGTTTTGTGGAAATTCATGAGACTGTGAGATTAATATGGGCCCACACCTTAACCTTGTCAAGGTTCCTCTGGACAGCATCCCTTCCTTCCAATGAATCAACCCCACCACTTGTCTGATGTCATCTGCAAACTGGCTAAGGGGGCACCCAATGACATCATCCATATCTGTAAGGAAGGTAAGTAGTGTTAGTTCCAGTATGGATTTCTGAGGGACACTGCTTGAGCCACTGATTATAACTCCTGGGATGTGACCATCCAGTCAATTCCTAATCCATTTAATAGACCATTTGTCAAACCTCTTCCTCTCCAATTTCATAGCCAAAATGCTGTGTGGGACTAAATAAAAGGCTTTACACAAGTCTAGGTAGATTACACAGAAGTTCTTACCTTGTCTAGTGATGCAGTCAGTCTGCTGAAGATGCCACTTTACTAGCAATAAAATAAAAATTTGGATGATATTCCAGTTCCAATCACTCTTGTACTACTGGGTTTCTATTAAAGGCATAGTAATGTTAAAGATAGGGAGAAAACAAGGATCAGTTGAAAGTGCTTCTGAAAACAAAAAGAGAAGTTTCCAAGAGTATGAACATACAAGACACATTTATTTTTATTACATATCAGACTTGTCTTTTAGAATTATCTTAGAAATATCCTAACACCAGATCTAGATCTGGATCTAGAATAATTTTGAATATGATTGGAAATTCCTGGAAAATTATATCATACATGCCTAACAGCAGTTGCTACCCCTTCATACCCACCTCACCTGCCTACCTTCATATTGTGGGTTTCTCACTAGTCTCCTTGCTGGCCTTAGGTATAAATGTTTAGATGTCCCTTCTATCAATTCAATCTTTCTTCTTGCTGTTGATCACGATCTGCTTATCGTGGAGCAATATGATTATGATACCTGCAGTATGCTAGTCAGTCACAGCAATGTGCAACTTATTTCACTTTTTTTTGCATAATGCAATCTCTCTGCTTAATATGCCTTAAATCCTATTTTTAATTAGAAAATCAAAATCTTCAGTTTAAAATTTTTGGATCATTTCATATCTATAGAAAAAAACCCACTGATTTGCATGATATTTATCGCATCCAGAAATCAGAAAAGCAACTCATTGCACATGCAAATTAGCAAGCTTTGGCATAATAAATGAAATCACTGCATTGATGAAGTGCTATGCCTGAGATTCATCATGTTTACAAATCTTGACAATCTAAGGCTTCTGTTTTTCTTTCAAGGACAGAATACTGTATACTTATATTGTTTTACAAGACCATATCACATTAAAGTATTTCACACAAAACACATCTATTTGTGCACAGAACTTAAGACACATGATGCTTTATCAATACAGCCAGCTATATTTTTGTTAACACTAGATTCATTAGTAGTACAGATTTGATCATCATCAGAGTTTATTTCTCAATAAAATATTGTCAAGTTATTGAATCTGTAAAAATATTTATTGATGTGACACACCCTGACTTGCACACTCTGTTTTGATCATGGTTGCCATTCTAAGCAGTGTTAAAACTACTTGCAATGTGTATTGGAAGATATTATCTTCTCCTAAATAGCATGAAGTCTTTTTTGAGCATTAGAGAAGTGAAGAAATATATTTGCCTGTTAGAATACATCAGTTTTGAAAAGCTGTATAGAAATAAAAAAGAAAAAAAAGAAATAGAAGCACTATTTCTTTAGTGCTTCTCAGCATAAATACTCCCAGCCTCAAAGTGAAAATTTTGCACAGCAACACAGGTGGATTAAGAAACTGAAAACAGAAGTAGTGCAAATATGTGCTCCACAATCAAGCAAATCTCCTGGAAGCTCAGGTGTGGGTTGATGTCCCACCCTGAAATGGCACCTGCAAAGTACATCCTGATAGCTTTGCATTTCCCTGTGATTTCCCTGTGACTTAGTTCGTAACAGTCTAGCCTGGAACCACACAGCCTCAACATGGCAAAAAAACAGATCAAAAATTCCCATCTTTCTTGATCTCATCCTTGTTTCTGCCCATATGTTCCTTTCTGTGCTTTTTTTCAGAAAGTTGTCTTTTATCTTAGTTCAGCCTAGTGATTCAGTTTTTACTGAAGACAGAGAAGAACTGCCAGTACAGCCAAGGAGATTGTGAAATCTTACAGAGGGGTAAGAAGAAGTAGGAGAAACCATTTCATAAATTACTTCATAGACTACCTTCACTGTTAAATTCAGTAAATCCTGAAGTACAGTCCAACTAGAGAACACAAGAGAAGCAGCACAGCATCTAAGACAGACCTATCGAGGTCATCAATCAACAATATTCATAGTTCTGCTGAGGAATATTGCATGGGGCTGCAAAAAATAAGGAAGCACAACATTCTGGCATCCCATTCTGGCATCCTGGCATCCCAAGAGCTGAGTGAACAGACCAGGGACATAACAGCTTTCATTTACTTATCACTGAAAGTTTTTCAAGATACAGCCAAACAAGCAAATACAGGTAAAATAAAAATAAATAAATAAATAAATAAAAATTAAAAAAAAAAGTAAATCCTCGTACAACTGAAGCCAAACTCAAGTTTTTATACAATACAGCTGGAACAACAGAGGTAAAAAATTTGGAATTCAGATAATACTATTACACTTCACAGCCTGATAGCATAAAGCTCTTCTCTTCCTACCACTAGGACAGCTTTTCATGGACTGCTGAGCCCCAAGCATGTAAGAATATAGTGAAAGGCTGTTATTTTCTAAGCCCAAAAAGAGTTGCTTTGTCTCCTTCCACCCAGTGCTGCTCACAGAGAATGGTACAGACCCTGCTGGGATGTTCTGGATTCCAAAATGATAAAGTGAAAAAGCTAATATCCCCAAATTGCTACCACTTTTTATTTTTTATTTTTAGATAATGATAATTTTGCCTTGGTACACATTAAATCTTAATGGGAAGATAGAGTTGTCTACAAATTAATCAGCAATGACAGATGCCATGGTCTAATTATAACACTGAAATGTGCAAAGAACTGTAATGAAAACTGATTACTATCCACATAATTTCTACAGTTTTAATTATAATAAACACTTTAAATTACTAATTATATAAGTAAGTCACATTTGCCTGCTCCATTTCTCATTACAAAATTTATACAGCAATGGATTTTCTATGCTATATATTTTTGTTCTATTAGTTTATTTATTCTGTTACGACCCATTTCAAAAATCTTTTTTCTGAATCAGAAAATTGAATCTGCATATTATTTCTGTAGGGAGATGCTTAAAGAAGTAATACACAATATTTAATTAGTATTTAAGCCACAAATAATATAGAAGAAGAAAGGTATCTTTGGCATAACATTGCCTGGACAAGAGCAAATGGCTTCAAGTTGCAGATTTAAATAAGGTAGTAGGACAAATTTCTTCACTGAAGGATGTCAGGCACTGACATAGGCTGCAGAGAAAAGTGGTCATGGTCTCTGGAAATGTTCAAAAAATGTGAAGATGTGGCACTTGGGGCAGGTCTGAATATATACAGTTGGGCTTGGTGATCTTAAAGGCCTTGTCCAAACATATTTTATGAGTCTATCTTCTCACACTACATTTAGAAACAATAAACTACCTAAGATAAACATCCTGCAAAAACTTCCCTCTTTGAGAATCCAAAGAATACCTGGCAAGCCCTGATATATGTCTACCATGAAGGGCTGATTTCAGGCTATGTGAGAGAAAATACAGGGAATTTCAGAACTCAGGAACTCCTCATAAAAAGTCGAGAGAAGCATCTTCTATGCTGTCTTCAGTTAAAGCACTAAAGGATGATGACAGATAAAGGAAATGGGGCTAAGAAGGCCTGGAAGAGCTCTGAAAAGAGCAAAATGTGTACCAAACAGGAAAAAAAATCCTCCAAAAGAAGAGGATTTCCCTCCAAAAGAGGAATATTATCTCCTGCAAAGATGGAGTTGAAAGAACCATACTCACATGGGCACTGAAGTTCTAATTTGAGTTTGGAACTCCCATTACCACCTCAAAGTAGGGCACTCAAGCAAACAAACCAATTTCCAGTGAAGAGAGTGGTATATAAAAACTCTCTTGTGCATTTTAGGGTATTAGTACACTGTCTTAAGAGTTAGAGTATTGTGGCAACTGTGAAGAAAAAGACTGGATAGAATCCCAAAAGGGCACTGAGTCCTTTAGTAGATACCAAATCAGTTTTAACAATACGAAATTTAAATATAAGCAGAACTAATACACAAAGGGCAAGGCATGCAAGAAATGCCTATGCAAGCACACACACACACACACACACACACACACACAGAGCTCTTTTCTGTCAAATTAAACATTTTCCCTGCATGCTTTTGGACATATCATGTAGGAATTCTGCATCCCTTCTCTAAGTGCAGTTGCACCCTCACTCTGCATATGCACACCCTCACATGCAAGGAATTTGTGTGCACATGCTAATTCAAGCCTATACAAAATAGCATTATAATGGTGTTGCCTCCAGCTTTCAGAGACTGGCCCACAAATCTTTATTGCTTGATAAAACCTGCACTTCACCAAGACAGGCTTTGCACATAGTTGAATATGTGTCTCCTTTGAAAAGAACTCTGCATATCCTCCAGTGCTGAAGTCACTTTTTAAAAATCCATTCACATTGAAATATATTCTGCGTATGATAACACCTGTTTTGGGACTGAAAGACAGAAGAGGGTTCTGATGAGACAGGGAGAAGGGTGGGGAGAGATGCAAAATAGTTAAAGCAGAAGTTCTGAAAACATAAAAATTTAAATTGGCCCAGATGTTTAACTGCTTTGAGCATCCCTGGGCATACAGCTTGTGCCTAATGAAGCAGCATTAGTTTAGCCTTTGGATGTCTGTCACCCCTGATGCATCACTGAAAATAATTGGGCCACACTAAAGGATATCAGATGAATGATATATGTCATTCAACATATAAATGTCATCATTATTTCAACTAGGAGAAGAAATGCCCAGAATAAAACCCTTATAAAGGCTGGAAAAATGAAGAGTTTTCTTATTTTGAATATAAAACATTTTAAAAATAAAACTGTTTATTTTCTTCTTAATTTTGCAGTGCTCCCTGATTTTATCCATAATTTACTGTCATTCATTACTTAATTTGCATTAATTCTGGTAAATTAGTTTCATTTTCTAAGCCTTCTTATCAAGCCAGTTATACAGATGGCAAACTATCAGTATTAGAAATATTCTTCACTGCTCTGGGATTTTCATGTGCTTTCCAAACAGGAATGGAATAATTGTCCTTCTTGTACAAGAGGATGCTTGACCCAAAAAGGAGCAGAAGGAATTTGACAGCATTAAAATAAAGTGTTGAGGGTAAAATCTCATCTCTCCTGTTGCTGGTGGTCTGGATGCAAGTTTTTGTCACAGACACAAAGAAATCTTAATCGGATTATTTCAAAGTAACCATGGAACTTCAGCTCATAAAAATTCTGCTTCCTCAGCACTCTTCAGTCAGGTCTATTCTGCCTGCTGCTCCATCTAAGGACTGCAAGGAGCCTACTACAGCCTTGAAACAACCAGGTACAACAGCTTAGAAATTGCAATGCCCTGGCAAAAGCACTAGCTGTTGATTATGCTGGGTGTAAACTTTTCGGATATGATCCTCCCAGCCAGCGACGTGCCTGTGCAAGAATTTTACTTCATCAGGCTCATGGACAGAGCATGAGAGACAACAGGCATAGCCTGAAACAAGGAGGTTCAGACTGGAGAAAAGCAGTATCCTTTTCTCCCTGACACTGCTTGGAGTAGGAGGTTGGACAGACTAGAGAATTCTTGAGGTCCCCTGCAACCTGAATTGTAGTTCTGTATCTCCTGAAGAAATAGGAATATGATATTTCCAGGACTTGCTTTGTGCATTTGGATGAATTGATACAGCAATAGCTACTGCTTCTCCATCTGAACCCAGTGACCACATCCCTTCTTGCTAAACATTCTGATAAAATCTGATATTCTAGCACATATGGATTTAAAAATATATATAAAACTTTTTAGACTTTATGAAAATAAACATGCATAACACAGAGTAAAAAGATGTGTAAGCCTTGCACAAACCTGAATTGCTACTCTTCCTTTAATAGTCATAAAAGTATTTCAGGCTATTTGGAGGAATATAGGGATATATAGGGATACTCATCAGGGAAATCAGAACTTGAAATTTCTTTGGTTTTAAAGGAAACTAATTAAATTAGAGTCAAGCATCATTTTAGGTGCTGTATATTCGAGTCTCAAGCCAAGATGTCTTTAAGGTGGGGCTTTTGGGTTTGATTTGGTTTGGTTTGGCTTGGTTTGGTTTTCATCCTAATGTAAAAGTTCCTCTCTCCTTTCCACTTCTATTTCAATGATTTGAACATATATTGAGAAAAACTAGATATGGAAAACCAGTCAATATACCACAAATACATGATGAGTATGGAATAGGTAAAAGATAATTATTTTCTTGCTTTCTTATTATTATAAAAAAATCCTTGCTGTTATTTTTTGAAAAAAACAAGGAACAACATAAGAATGAATGTGATTTAGAGTTAACAAATCACCAAAATGTTTTGATTGCATCACTACTTGTGTGTCACAAAAAATTTGATAAGAGACAGATAGTTTTCTCAAAAGGAACTGTTGACTCAGATTCCTAGAAGAATTTCTTTTGGAGAAAGCATATGTTTTCAATCCTATCTAACATCTAAAAGTCAGTTTGGCTAGGGTACTAAATGCTTACTTTGAGCACATAGATTTTCAGCTTGCGTTATAAAAGCATCAATCAGTGTTTTATGCTGCAGTCCTGGGGTGTAAGAGGCCACAAGGTCAGTATTGGGTCCTTTGTCTCATACCCATTGCTGCATGCTACAGCAAGGGATGTGCAGTGAGGGAATGAGCAGGAAGAAAATCCAGGCTCTGACCATGGCCTCAGGTGTCACCACCTGCAGCAAAAAGCATGCAGCAGGTAGTGGGACTTCAGTCTGGAGGAGGTGCAGGGTGATGAGGTGTGAGATGTCTTTTCTTAGCCTAGAAGGCCCTGGCTGCTTTGTTGCATAGTGACACACTTCCAAAGAATAACATATGTTCCAGGGTACTCCTCAAGTAAGGGCAAATATGAGTGGAAATATCAAAAGCAGGAGCAAGTTTCAGACTGGGTCTGTCGCATAAAAATCAGATTTTAACATCCTGGTGATTCATGTGGACACTCTGCTAAATCACCAGAACAGAACCCCAGACAGTGTCACCAGAAGGTTGTGAGGTAGGATAGAACACTGCCTCCAAAGTAGTCAAAATCCTCAAAATAAAGATGAGACTAAAGACTAGCAGTGGTATCGAGAAAAAATAATTTTAAAAGGATCCATTATTAAGCTGTTAAAAAAAATTCCAAGCAGGCATTTTACCACCATACAAGATTTAAAATCTTAACTTGATGAACAGCTCATGAGAAAAAAAAACCAAATTGTGACAGCCACTGCCTGTTTAAATCTTCAAAAGGATCAAAGACCTCTTTGTCTGTTGCTTCATGCTCCTGGAATTGGTTTCAGACATTGTCAACACAAATGAAGATGATGAATTTATTGTTTCCAGTCCATACTAGTGATCAAAACATTTCTATTCTTAACAAAGATTTCTCAAGAAACAAGATTAAAACACTTACATATTCTAGCAGAGGAAGACAATCAACGAGAAGGGCAAGGTCTCAGCAGAGTATTCTGAGGACAAGGATGAATGAAAGCACATGCTTCCAATTACAAATGCAGAAACAAGTAAATGAAATCCTAGAAGTTTTGTTAACTGGTGTTATTCTAAAGCATTTTCTTTTGACAGATTGAACATATCATAGTTACAAACTGGTAGCTAATGGAAATCAGTGTCTTGACATGCAATTTCTGCTTTGGAACTGCAATAGTCAAGGCCTCCTGAGGTTCCCCCTAAAACTACAGGAGAGTAGGGGAGGGATTGTTATTCAGAGCAACCTATTCCCAGTTTTACCATCTGCTATCTCATGTTTAATATTTACATGAAGCTTAGAGAAGAAAAGTAATTATGCATCCAGTAAGAAAACCATGCATAAACATTTCTCATAACATTATTTTACCAGTTTCTTCTCAGAAGTCAGTAAGAGAACTAAGAAGCCTGAAGCCAGAAATATGCTAATTGAGGTGCACAGATATTAATCAAGAGACTTAAGAAGAAGAGAGAAAGGAAAGGATTTGGTTTCCTGCATTGGAAGATGATATCCTGGTGCTAATTCACAGGAAATTACAGGAAATAAACAAGAAAGAGAAATGCAGATAATATCATCTGGGACTGACAAAGAAAAGACTTGCCCCAAACCTTAACACGAATGACTTCAATAAATGCCTTCCAAAACAGAAGTCAGGCAACTGCAGTTTCAAGAGCTCACGAAGATATAACAATCCCTAAATTATATTTTGGCCTGTTAGTCAATTTTGAAGGCTGGCATAGACACAGAAACTGTTAGGGAGAATCTTATTGTTAAATACATTTAAATAATTTATTTATAAACTTTTTAACGAATTTGATTAGTTTTTCTACATCTAAATCTACTTCATTTTAAATCCTGTTACATGCAACATGACTGAATAAACAAGGCATCCCTTCATGTTGAGTAGATAATTTTGGAAAACATCCTGCATCATCACCTTCTGTTTCCCTGGCACACCAAGCTGTAACAAGATTTCCTATCTCCCAGCTGCACAGTCAGGCTCTGCACAGGTCCAACCACTTCAAGGGGTGAGGGGTCAGCAAGGAAAGCTGTTTCTTGTAACAAAGCATGACAGGGAAGATGGAGACTTCCTAAATTCCATTTTGTAAAAGTTCAATGTAGAGAGTGGCAGCTCTGGGAAAACTGAGGGAAGAAGTGTCTCTTCATTACCCCATAAAAGCAGCTGATATATAAATAGTCAAAGAATAAGAGTTTAGCAAATAAAATGTTGCAGATTTGCTGTTTTGTGCTACAGACAGCTGTGGGAGGACAAACCATCATATTACAACTGATACTGAGCAGCAGCAAGATTTCCAATTTTGCCAGCAAAACTTCCTCAGCTTCCTGATCTTCCAGGTGCAACCCAGCTAATAAAATGTTTGTCTGGTCTTGTAATCTTTACACATCATTAATCTCTACTCACACAAGAGTCTTAGCTCTGATCTCCCTTATTTCTGAACAAAGAGGAGTAACTAGAAACTAGAAAAGTAAACAAATAGAGCAGAGAAGCTGAGATCATAGTTGGGCCAATTAATGTGAAGTTTTTATAACTTCCATCAAAGTGCCAATCACGTGTTGCTCTGCCTGGAGCCTCACTCTCCTATCTGTATATTTTTCTTCCCTCTCCACAAAACTATGCAATATGCAATCCACAAAAACTTCTCCAAATTTCTTAACCATAATGCATTTCTTTTTTGGACTTCATCCTAAAAAATTAGATTGTTCTGTGATATTGAGGAATACTAAATGCTAAAATTTTTGCAATGAAGCCAAATACCTTACTCACATTGTTGCAGA
The DNA here is from genome assembly GCA_030060385.1 of Muscicapa striata striata. Classification (NCBI taxonomy): domain Eukaryota; kingdom Metazoa; phylum Chordata; class Aves; order Passeriformes; family Muscicapidae; genus Muscicapa; species Muscicapa striata. Next base: position 2,802,854 of record JAREIS010000018.1, on the reverse strand, counting down.
ATGGATTCGGGGTCTGAACATTTCACTTGACAGGGTTTACAGAGTCCCATTGTTACCATGGAACACCTTCTCCCAGTCCACAGCCCAGAATCATTCACTGGATGTCTCCTAGGATATCAGAAGCAGAAAAGGTTTTACTTTTAAGCCCTAGAGAAAATAGTTCCCATTTTTTGGCACAGGCTTAATAGCAATGTTTCTATACATAGACAGAGAAAAATATACCTTTTCTCAGAGTATTTTTCAGGTAAAGGATGCAAATGACTAAACAACATTGAAGAATGTACTCGAATTTTTGTTTACACAACTAAAAAAGAATCTTTTTTTTTCAGTGAGAAGATAGCACTTTCATTTCGTCTTTTTATCTTAACAATCCTTTATTTTCTTTGTTTTACTATGGAATGAGAAACATATATTTTTCATCCCATAACCTAAACTCACAAGAGATTTGAGATTGAAAATCCTGACCAGGAAGAGCTGAAATTCAACCTTCTTTGTCCTGACTGCATGTTTTAATTTCTGATGTCCTATATATGAGGGGAGGCCTCTTTAGTGACATACCTCAAAATCTTGTCCAGTTGATGCATTTGGCACACACTGGAAACACATAATAAACCTTGGTCATGAAAGGCATGTACCTAAACCTTAGGCATGTAAGCACTGGACCTTAACCAGAGATTAAATTAAACTGAGGTTTATTGAAAAATAAAATATTTTTGTGCATTTTCTGTCTTTATTAAATCTCCGTGCACATTGGAATTTTAAGTATCAGAATCTTAGTAAAAAATCAACAAGAATTTTTTCCATCTTAAGACTTTGAATTCCGATTTAAGCTGCAGGATTCTCTATTTATGGGAAGGGTGGGATGTTGGTTGAGGAATAGCATAATTAAAATCTAATCAACTCCACAAACGAGGCTGCTATAGATGAACAAAAAAACCTTCTTGACGTCAGCAACAATAAAATACAGATTAGTTTGGAAAGTTTAGGTATTTTCTCTAACTACTTTGAATTGTAGATATCCTACATATAAAAGATAAACATTAATTTGTAGAAAATAGTTTCAGCAGAGGGTGAATAAGAATGTAATTATAGAGCTGCAGAAATCTAAATTCTCTTTATCTATTGCTCTAGAAGGTATGCACTATAAAATTGTACCAGTTATGTTTAATAGAAGCCCAAAGCTATTGCTACCAGAGGGAAACTTAGTCTTTTCCAAAACAGCCTATTATAAGTGAAATTAGTAGAAGAGTGGAAAAAAATGATAGGCTTGCTTTGTGGGGGGGGTTATAATCTGTGTGTGTCTCTTGGGCTTTGGAGAGGAATGTTGCATGAAAGTCAGGATAATTAAATTGATCCAATGAAAGATGAAGTTTTTTGGACAGATCGTGATTCATTAGGAATGTTTTCATTCCAAGTTTATTCTGTAAGTCTGACATTCACAGTCATCAGAATAACTTCAAACCAGAAATGTTCACTTTGTCATTTGCTGTAGTATCTCATGATCAGGAAGGCAGAGCTCCTGCATGGGTAAAGATGATAATGCAGGAGATATTATCCTGTGAAGTAGAATTATATAGGAGGCATACGCTGCCATAAATCTCAACAATTAATGCAAGAGGAATAGAGGACAAATCTGGAGAAAATAGAATTAGGTACTGTCCTTTCAGCTCATGCAGCTTCAGGCTTCCAGCACCTTTTTCACCTTTTTGGTTCCAGCCACAGAAAAGTATTATCCTGGACATTAACTAATATTTCAGAAGATTAAACTGAAGAATGATCACAAATACCTTATCACTGAACACCAAAACTCTTTGGTATAATTTAAAAGCACCTTCTAAAATATACGAACACATCTCAAAAATTCACCAATAGCTCTGTGGTTCATGTTGCATTTTGACAGAATAAGTATTGTATAGACACTTTTAATAACAGTTATTAAAATGTTGAAGGCAAGTGCACTTAAGCAAGCATGATGCTATGCTATTTATCTTAGTAAAGCAACTACCTCAGCCAAAGACAGCCTACAGTTTCAAGGTAAGGTCACAAGGAAGACTGTATTCAAAATTCCATAAATAAACTTAGCAGATAATCCGTTAAATGTTGAGTTTCAGGCTACAAGACAAGGGATCCTGCATGCTCCTTTGCAGTGTTTAGTTTTCCATCTACTCTGCCTCAGGGACCACCTTTTTACATTTGGATTATTCAAGTAAATGTATATGTTTTTATAAAATGACCAAACAAACAAAAAACAGCACAAAACAAAGAAAAAAACCTGCTTCAAATCCAAATCCTCTTATGATGTAAAGTTTGTTCCATTGATTATTTATAAGAAATTTCATTTTTAAAAAATTAAGTCACTATAGACTATGGAAGATTTGGAGACTATAAAATGTGAAACATAGATAGGATATATTATTAGAAAACATACCTTCACCTTCTAGTTGACTTTAGCAATCAAGTCAGTAGCACTAGTTTGATTTAAAAAAATACTTTAATGAATGCATTTTCTCTCAAGTTTTGATCATGTCCTTTAATGTTTTCAGAATTTCCCAATATAATCTGGACTTTTGAATGATAAATTAAGGGAAATAACAGCAACAAATTCATTACTTCTCAGGGAGGCATGTGTTCTGAAAGTATAAGCTGCCTTTTATATTTTATCAGAGCAAAGTCTATACAAAAATAAAGTTCTCCCAGGTTTAGATCATATTGGACTTAAATCTCACAAGGGTATACATTAGCACTAGAGTGACATATGGAAAACTATCAGCAACTGGAAATTTTCAGAGGGAGAAAAACTGTGGAAAAGTGTCCCTTGGATAATAGAAAAGAGAGATGACATTCTTATTATAAGCAGAAACAAGCTGAACAGCTGTGCATCCCAGACAACTAACTTTGAGAGATAGAGAAACCAGGACATGGTTTAAAAACATGTATTTCATGAGTCAAAAAGTGGTATGTCAGTGACAGATAAATAGAAAATTCATCAGAGACAAAATCACAACAAAAGAAAAATCCTCAATACTGAAAAAAACCCACCTAAGTTATGATTATTTTATCATTAATTATTTTATTTCTTTCATGTGTTTCAGGTTATTTACAAATCTTTTATTATCTCCTGAGAAGAATATCTTTAAAATATGAGAATCAATCTTAAGTATTTGTTTATCTGGTAAGACAAAAATTAAACCTTGTATGCAATACTTTGTATGTCAGATGAAGACTTGTCCCATACTACAAAGTTATTACAGATTTGCCTGTTTACTATGCTTTCAGGCCAGAGAGTAAGAATGAACAAAATTGCTCTTGCTGTGATATATAAATCACAGTAAGAATTGTAATATAAATATAAATATATATATATGTATATGTATGCATATAAATATATATATATGAGACTTTTATGTAACACTTTGAACAGGTGACATGACTCATGACTTTGGTATTATTCTTTCATGAGAAGACACTGGCAGCCAAGAGAGGTGTCCAGATACACATTGGGGTTTAATATTATTAGAATGCAAATTAAATGGTCTAAATAGCATTAATTTATTCCTCTTCTACTGGACAGACTTTTCGTGACAAACAGGTATCAGAATGATTTTTTTAAAGAGCTTCCAAGAGAAGCTTTTGTTTTTCCAATAATGAATTCTGAAAGTGTGCAAGCAAGAATCTCAGTCAGGGAAGATGTGATCCCTATCCCTGTTCATCTTACAAGGATAGCTGGATGACCGTGGTGGATAAGAATATTCAGATTTTTTTTTTAAAAATGGTTTATCAAACACATTATGGTTAGGAAGATGACATTTTTTGAGACACCTAAAAATGCTGGTATGCTGTCCCACTTTCCCTGCAGTTGAAACACATTCTTTTTTCATACATCACCTGTCAGAGCCCAGAGCTGCAACTGACTGAGAGATGGCAGACACATTTGAAATTAAATTCGTGTTCACTGACTTTGGAATATATAGCATTTTTATACAGGCTAATTATATTCACCCTCTAAAAAAGTTGGGAGAAATAGGTACTTACAAGCATGATTCACTGGATTCATCTAGGATGTTCATAACATTCATATTAACAATGGTTAATCTATGCATTAGAGACCAATCTAGGCAATTAGTTCCACTAGTAATATCTCAAGTTGGTTATGATGAATTCTACACCAAAACCACTGTGTGCATCTCATATTGTCTATACCCAAGTAAAGGTAATCAAGGAAGTAGCAAAAAATAGGTGATGAGTAACATCAACAATTTTCTGAAGAGTAGATACTTCTGATATTAGTCTTTTTGCCAATTAATTGTTGTGGTAATTAGACTCCTGGCAGATTAAAGAAAGGCAGCAATCATACAGTTTGAAAAGTCCCAGGAGGGGCAAATGAACCAAGGAGAATAGACAGCTTTTTAAAGCCAGTCTGTCTTAATAAACCAAAGTATATTCATTTTCCATCTCCATCCACTAGGTCATGAGATGAAGAATATGTGTTTTCCACATCTTTACTGAGCAACAGGAAATTGGGAAAGAAAGGCAAGAGACTGGCATGGCTGAGCCAAACATGCTGGTCAAACTAAAGGGAAAGAAGCAATTGCACAGGAGGAGGAAACTAGGAGAACGTGAAGCTGGGGCAACAAAGTGTTTGCTACTGTAAGTAAAGATCAGATTAATGACCACCTGAGGAACCTGAATTTACCTATGTCTATTGGACCTGATTAAATACATCCCATAATCCTGAGGGAATTGGCTGTTTTAGTTGCCAAGCCACTCTCCATGATATTTGAAAAGTCGTGGTGTTCCCAGTGAAACCCCAGGTGACAGAGAAAGGGGAAGCATTGTACCCATCTTAAAATAGGGTAAAAAGGAGGATCCTGGGAACTATCAATGTGTCAACTTCACCTCTGTGTCTGGGAAGATGATGGAACAGATCCTCCTAGAGGTTATGCTAAGGAACATGGAGGACAGGGAGGTGATTTGAGACAGCCAGCACAGCTTCTCTAAGAGCCCTTCTATGATGGAGTGACTACATCAGTGGACAAGGGAAGGGTTACAGATGTCATTTGTCTGGACTTCTTTACGGACTTTGACATGGCCACCACAACATCCTTCTCTATAAATTACAGAGAGATGGCTTTGGTGGGTGGAATGTTAGGTGGATAAGGAAATAGTTGGACAGTTTCATCCAGAGGGTAGTGGTGAACAGCTCAAAGTTCAATGGACATCTGTGGTGTCCCTCAGGTGTCCATACTGTGACCAGTGCCATTTATAACCCTCATCAAATTTGCTGATGGCACCAAGCTGAGTGATGCAATTAAGACATCTGAAGGATGGGATGCCTCCAGAGGGACCTGGGCAAGCTTATGAAGTGGGTTCATGGGAATTTCCTGAGTTTAACAAAATCAAGTGCAAGGCTCTGCATTTGGGTCAGGGCAACCCCCAGTATCAACACAGGTTGGGGATGAACAGATCCAGAGCAGCCCTGCCCAGAAGGACTTGGGGGTGCTGGTGGATGAGAGGCTGGACATGACCAACCATGGGCACTCACAGCCCAGAAACCAAACATGTCCTGGGCTGCATCCAGAGCAGCATCACCAGAAGGGTGAGGGAGGAGATTCTGCCCCTGTGCCCTGCTCTGGTGAGACCCCACCTGCAGTGGTGCATCCAGCTCCAGGGTATCCAACACAGAAAGAACATCAACCTGTTGGAGCAAATCCAGAGGGAGCCACCAAGTTGAACAGAGGGATGGAGCACCTCTGCTATGAGGAAAGGCTCAGACTGTTGAGCCTGGAGAAGAGAAGGCTTCAGGGTAACCTAATTGCATCCTTCCAGTACCTGAAGGAAAGCTACAGGAAAGATGGGGCAAGACTATTTGTACAAGAGCATGCAGTTTTAAGCTGAGTAGCACTAGGTTTAGATTAGACATCAGGAAGCAATCCTTTACTCTGAAAGTGGCAAGGCACTGGAAGAGGTTGCCCAGAGAAGATGAGGATGCCCTGTCCCTGGAGGTGTTCAAAGCCAGTCTGGATGAGTGATTTGAGCAAGCTGGTCTAGTAGAAGGTGTACCTGCCCATGACAAGAGGCTGCAACTAGATGACCTTCAAGGTCCCTTCTAACCCAAACAATTCTATGGTTGTATGATTTCCCCCACCCTTCCTAGCCTAGTGACACATACCACATCAAATTCAACAGAGGCTAGTAGTTGTCTAGAAGAGTTAAAATTCTTAGTCACACAGATAAAGTTCTAGATTCTGATCCAGATATGATAGGAAGAATAAGGTTCATCAGGTCTGTAAGGAGTTTCTCACCCAACAACCCCTTTCTAGACATGACACCAGCAAGGCAGCAATCCCCAGGGTCAGCCTGTACATAGAGATTTCTCATCGGTGCACGTGTTTAGTGTCTCATAGCTTAAAGCTACTTCTCACCTGTGTCTTTCATGATACAAAAATGAGATCTTAAAGTCAATATTGGGATATAAACAGCTAAGCTGTTTATACCTCCTTGCTGAAGATGAGGGACTACACTAGAAGAGAAATTTGAGAGTTACATGGTTAGATATAACTAATAAGAACCTGATAGACTCTATAGTTCTAAAAAACAATCTTAGACCCCAGTTCATACTTGCTTTTTGCTCTTTAACTGAAAAATAGAAACTTATCATGTAATGTCTTGTAATCTTTGTATTTCAATCAGATACTTCAAAGTATAACTTTGTCACTTTATGAGAAGAAAAAGTATTATTAAAACCAGATTTTTTTAAGTAGGTCTTTTAGATTTTCTGCAGGAACTAAGAGAGTTCACTGCAAAACGTAATTATGTATATTTTGGACATCTTGATCATACAAAACTGTCAAACTCCTATGCAGTTATTAGGAAACAGACCAATTACTTATCTGCTCTCCTATCTATAAACATTGAATTTTCTTCATTGAAAGCAAACAAACAGAACTGGAATGAGGATGTGTTGGGAGTTTTAGGCTAGAAATTAAGAAACAGTTCTTTCCCAGAGAGTTGTTGGGCAGTAGAACATGCTCCTCAGGGAAGTGGTCACAGCACCAAGCTTGACAGAATTGAAGAAGGGTTTGGGCAACATATCAGGCATGAGGCATATAAGATTCTTGGTGATGGCATTGTGTAGGACCAACAGTTAGACTTTGATGATCCCTGTGGGTCCCTTCCAACTCCAGATATTCTATGATCCTATGAGGTTTAATCCAAATCATTCCTAACTTTAATTGTCTATGGACACAAAATTATTTTAAATTATTTTAAAAAGGGTAATTTCTTAGGATTTCAAGTTCCAAGTTTTTATTGGAATAATTAGATCCAATTTGAAAGAGGTCCATTTTCATAATGATACTCTGATCCAAGTGGAAAAAAAGGAAAGCAAAATTTGATCTTAGAGAAGATAGAAAACTTGACAAATATGTTTTCATACAAAAATAGAATTCATCTTTTTAAATTGGTTTCCACTCGTCTGTGCATGGCAGTAGAGACCAAGAGGGCATTTGCAAATTATGGAAAGCAGAATGCCAGTAGATAGTGAATTTTTATAGACGTGCTTGACTAGAAAGAAAGATGAATTTATAATTAAGGATCCTTTTCCTGGATTTATTCTTCAAAGATAGCTGTGGGGTATAACATACAGGAATACTTTTCAGTGCAGGGGTGAAGCTGTCTAAGCATCATTTTAAGAGCAAAATTGAAGTGCTTCATGACAAAAGACTTTAAATGTTTTATACTCCCTTAGAAGCATTTCCAACATTATAAAACAATACACAGACATTTTTCTGTCAGAAAAACTACTAAGGCATAAAATCACATTCAAAAGATTTCTGAAGGTGCTTCATTTAAAGTTTAATAGCTTAGCTTAAGTAGAAAAGATATTTTAAAAACTGGAAAATAAAGCTGAGTTACATTTCAGTCTTAGTACTTTGTAATAGAATGAACAGTCAAATGTTGTCATGTAGATGAAAGATATGTTGAAAAATGCATTTCTTTATGAAAAAGCTCTTTGATTAATATCATGTTTTTATGCATATAAAACTGCAGGTAATCCTGCAGTTTAAGTATAGTGACAAATATTTGGGGCACAAAATTTTATTTCACATTTTAAAATTTTTAGCTATTTCAACTTATAAATCATTCATCATGAATATTTTACTGCTTTGTTAAGCTGGTGGAATTTGAAAATAATTTATTTTTCTTTATAAAACTTTCTATCACATATTCAGCATCACCTTAAACAACTATATGTTAGATTCCATTATTTTTTAAAGCATCTTATGGCAAGGTCTCATATCTAAGACTTTGTCTCAGTGTCTCCAAACTTATAATGAACCTATTGCTTTTATATTATTGTGATTTTTAAATCAGAGTATAGAGTGATAATGTGGGGAAAGAATCGAAACATATAGGGGCAAAAAAGAGAATTTAAATTATCTAGAAGATATAGTGAATGGACATAAGAAATAATTTATCCTTGCTTGCACTGCATTCTCTGAAATGTTATTATCCAGCCATGACACTCTCAGAAAAATCTTACAAATTTTCACTGGAGCTGAAACTATGCGAGTTATACTCAAATAAACCTGTGCCAGACTTCCATTAAAGGGTAACTTTATTCAGTATTACTCACCTGGGGAAGAGCTATGGAGGTGACAATTTTAAACACACGCACACACCCCATCTTTTTGTTTTTCTCAGCTTTATAATATCTCGCTTATAAAATGCAATGAGTCTCAACAACAAAAAATATTTGTATAAGAGGCTCACATCAAGCAGGGAAGCAGCATTAGTTTTGAAATTTAAGGATATAGGACTTTGCTAGAATCTCTACCTTCAGATCCTATACCCAAAGGGAATTAATTTCCATATTTCCATGACAGGATTTTAAAAATAGTTTTGAAGCATATGTAATTTCCTTCAGAAGCACAAAGAAAATGAAACAAAAATACCTGAGCACCAAAGATCACTCTTTGAACATCTCTAACCTTGTGCATAGACAAATTTCCTTGAAAATCAGCACAAAGAGAATTCAAACACCCAACAAAGGGCATTTGGGGTAGATTGTCTGCTTTTGATGAATAATATACCCCGTTGCTTTATGTGAGATCCTCCCATTAAAGTTCAGTTGTCACCAGCCAAAAAAAGAAGTATAAGTGGGGCTTGTGCAATTATCTTTATTCAACAGATTTCTATGCTTGGACATTTTTATGGTCTCAAAGAATTCCTGTTCACTTATTGGTTTCCATCAGAAGGAAAGAAATAACAATGAGGGCACTGTTGTGGGGTTTTTTTCTTTTTTCTTTTGTTGTGGGTTTTTTTTTTTTTTTTTATGTTCAACAAATACATTTCCCCAAATAAATATCTCAAAAGCACCATTCACAATTGGCTTTCAGCATGAAATAGCACAACACACAAAACATGTTGGAACATTAGTCTTGTTTCATACAGTGCTTTTCAAATGCTGTGATAAGAGGTCTTCTTAAAACCAAAGACTGAATGAGAGAAGCATATTAACTTGAAGGAAGGATCTGCCTTTTTTGTTATTCCATGTGTCATGACAAGGTTTAGACATTAGAACAAGTTTTATATAAATGATGCACTCTGCAAGAATTGTCTTTATTTTTCTGTCTAAAAAAATATTAGAAACCAGACAAGATAGCTTGACAAAAAAACAGTCTAATTTAAAATCTGTCAGAAATAAAGAGGCCTCCTGGTGAGATACTCTGTGACAAGGTCTTAGATATGCGATCACATCCAAATCACAACTTCTGTATACAAGTAACAGCTTCAACTCAATTGCTTTTATAGCTCCTTATTTACACCAGAATTGAATTATATCTACTAAAGAGCAAACTTTATCACTGTCTGTGGCTGAAGAAGCAAGTGCTACTGCTCTGTACAGAGACTTAACCAGGACTGTAAGCTGGGCAATTCACCTATAAAGAGTACACCTAACCAAGGCAGCAGAATACTGTAATTAAAGTCAATAAAATTACACCAGCAGTTAGGACTAGAGAGTTAGAATCTCTGCTATGCTATACCCAGCAGATTTGTACGTCTAAAGAATGTCTGCATGGGGAATTTTAAACAAGATCTGAATGCTTGTATTTTATTTTGTGGTGTAAGGCATAAGAAGCATATCACTTGTAGAAAGGGTATTCCTTTTTTTACAGCCTTCCTGGATGATAAATCTGGCTCCCTGGTTGAACATTTTGCATTACAGAGTCCAGTTCCCTGTTAACACAGGCACCTATCTCTCTCTCACTCATGTGCAGCACCATCTGCAAAGCAGCTCATCTCTTTGGTCCAGTGCTGTGATCAGAGACAGCTCCAGAGCATCATTGCCATTGCAAATCCAAGCTTTATCATGGCCAGTTTACACCTAACAAGAAGTAAGATAACACAAAAAATAAAAATCTTCATTATTATTATTATTATTATTATTATTATTATTATTATTATTATTATTGTTGTTGTTGTTGTTGTTATTGTTATTATTGTTATTAATATGCAAATATTTATTATAAACAAAAGTATTTTCTTAACTTATCACACGTAAGTCCAGGTTTTATTTGTTATGTAACCTCCAAAATATTTGAAGTTCATTAATTGCTGTTATGAGTCCTGCTCTTTCATGTTGGTATCTTATCAAGTAGATACCAGAGCCCAGAAGCTTCCTCTTCTATTCAGTTGTAGAACAGAAATATTTTCCCTTTGTCGTGGAGAAAGACAATCATTTCAACAATACATTAGAGAACACATGCTGAGTCAGCAGCAAAGATAAATTGAGCTCTCCAGTTTTCCCAGCCATTCCTGGTTCACTGTAAGCTTTGGAAATCCCCACCAGAGTGCAAATTCCTCATAAACACTAACCTATGGGGATTACTGGAGTGCTGGAGAAGGACGTCTTGTTCTTCCAAGATCACCAGAAATCTCTCAGAAAATGTAAGTGTACCTTTAATCATATAACCTGTCCTGCCTCAGATTTCTCATCCATCCTCAGATTTCTCATCTCATTTTCTACTGAACTCAGAAATGGTATGAAAAGTATTTGTATAGCTGCCCAGTTAGAACAGTTGCCTGAGACCTCAGAATTATCCTTACACAAAGAACAAGCCCTCAAACTATAGCCCTATATTTTAAAACTGAATAAGGTCTATATGTACTGGAAATTCAAATCTTCTTCACTTGTGAAGACAAAATAGAAGTCTTAATGACTTTCCATGCTGATTTCTTTTCAAGGAAGATGAAGTTTTATATATTAAATGAAAGTGATGACAAGATTCATGACAATTTAATTCATACACTTAGGTGGGTATGCATTCAAAGTCATCTGACCTGTTTTAGGAGTTGAAATTGTCTGTAAATACACTTTTTTCCTTATTTTGATTTCCATCAGAAGGAGCTGATATAGTAATCCAAGACTTAGACCTTCAGGTTTTAAATGTCTAAGGTCTAAGATGTGACTCATTCTCAAGGTGCTGTCACTCAGAAGAAGAGCCTGCAATGACAGAATTCAGCTTATCCATTTACCTTCTTCCCAGGTGTCCCTCTAAGGCTAACAGTAATAGTGCCCCAAATGTTACATATTTGAAGACATCTATCAAAAGGCACATCAGTGAATTAAAGGCTTGTGAAAACAAACATTAAATCCAGTATTAAACCAGATTTATTTCTTTCTTCAGTTGATTCTCCAGTTCGCCTGCAGACTTCTTGGTTCTGCTGTCCCCAAGAATTTTTACAAGTCTGAGGATTTTAGTTCAAATGTTTCTCCCAAGTTTCACCAGTACTCAAGTTAAATTCAAAAAAGTCATGTTAATCCCAGGTCTGAAATTCAAGTATCTGGAGACCACAGAATTCTATGCTAAGTTTTGCAGCAATTCCACACTGTCATCACTGTCAGTGTCAGACAGTGGGGAAAACAAGATCTTACTGTCTTATGATTCTGTCATCAAATCTAATGCCATTGGTACTGTCATTTAGTTATTTTAAGACACAGAATAAGCCATAAACCAGGATCATGGCATTGGAAAGGGGAGTCAAAAAAGACCACTGATCATAAGAAAGATCTCCCTTTTTCCTGTTCTGGACAAGAATGTGCTATGTCCCTGTATTTTCCCCACATCAATTACTGAATTTATTCCAGCAGAGCAAAGGAAAACAAGGAAGGAGAAGTCTAACCCCACTGTAATCAGACAACACCTTTTTACTTTCTTTTTACCAAATTTCTAAGACAATCCAGATCCCAGCATCCAAATCCAAGAAATTCCGTAGTTGTGGAGGAGGATCAAGCAATATGCATAGCTATGTAATTGTCCCAGTGCACTTTGAATTAATTATAAACCCAGCAGGAACTCATAAAGCATTGCACAGAACAGCAACAACAATTATTCTTAACTGTAGGCCCAGCTGGCTCCCAATCTTAAACCAGCACGAGTTTTGCTAATAACCATGGCAATACCAGAAAAATAAATACCTTTGCTCCACACAATCATTATTTACTTGCATCCACCCCACTGATGTCATTTAACTTGGACTCTTTATTCTATCTGCTCTCCTCCTGTCTCCCAACCAGAGTATCCAGGACATATGACACTAAAGTATGTGCTGAATAACTGCATTGTTCCCACACTGCAGAAAATCTACCAGCTAGAGCTGGGAGCACTGAATTGAAAATAAACATAGCAAAATGTGTATTTAAAAAAAAAAAAAACAAAACTCTCTAAATTAGTTTACCTCATAGACTGAACATAAACTTGTGTATAATGTAAGAAATGCCATCACTGATGACAGCACTGGGGACTATGATTTGTGTCAGGAAAGATGATCTCATAACAGGTATCTCGAATTTAACTTTTATAAAATGAATAAAAAATACAGTTTGCCACTCATAACAGTAAAGTTTTCAAGGAATGGAAGAAAAAAAGAATACCAAAATCTGAGTGCAACTGAGTCAGAATATGAAATTTTCATGTCTCCAGGGTGTTAATTCAAGAGAAGGTGTAGACTGGCAATTGCTAGAAATCAAATGGAAAACAAGTTCTGACATTCTGTCAAATTTCACCTGTAAGTGCAGAATACTGATAAAAATAAACTCAGCTCAACCCTTCTGTTTCCATAATGCATCAAAAATAGAAGATTGAGGTTATTTTCTCAGTGTAATAAAAATGAATCTCTTCAATAGATTAAAACCAAAAAACATGTTTTGCAATTCTAACTAGAGTATTAATCACACTTCCTATATTCAGGAATGCAGAGTAACATTTTCAAAAGCATCCGAGATTTTTCACTGACCAGACTTTAAGTTCTCTTTGAAAGTTTGAGTTTGGGTTTAGATCAAATGAAATGTGCAGAACATCAAGCAATACCACAGGATCATACTCAGCACTTCCCCTCAATGTACAAACTGGCTTTGAAACAACTTCAACAGAAACAAGTTAGATATGTCAATTTTGCTGAAAATATTTTATACTATTAGAGTTTTACTTTTTAGTTTGTGTATTCATTGTTCAAACCCAGTCATACATGAAGACGGGTTCTAATTATTCCATAGAACCCCACCAATATCTGTGAAACTTTTTTTTAAGCATCCAGTCATATGACTAGGACAGACTTACAGCTCTTTGCACCTCATTTTTTCTGAAACAAACACAGACAGAAAAGTATCATTTTTTTCTATATTTGTCTTTTATTGGCTCTAATATAGCAACATTTCTCTTAAGATTCATTGCACTACCTTCTGTTTGTTTACATGCAAAAAATGTATGTAATATAGTGGAATTCTTTAAGATAAACACCAACATGCTTCTTGTCATATAACACTTCTTTAACTCACTCTTGATCATCCTTTGCACTTTTTTCTTTAGTTTTGAAATTACATACTTAATTCTTTTTGTATAATTATTTGGCAGAATGCCATTGTAGTGACTTCTGCAATCTGTGCAAGATCTTTGGAAAGTATTATTAGTTCTGGAAAACAGAACTTTTTGTGACCCAGAGGAGTGAAGATCTCTTGCTTGTGAAAAAGTAAAAAAGATTTTTTTGAGCCAAAAATTATTAAACTTTGTTCCCCAATCAGACAAAGGGGAAGGGGAGTAAAGAGAAAGAAGGGTTTTGAAGTTTCCATCAGGTGGTATACACTTTGCAGCCATTTCTGGTGAGATGCTAGTACACAAATCAATTCTTCACAGATAAGTTATGACTCTGTCTGAGACTTACTGCTGCAATCTTTCTGTTGTAAGCATAACACTTTACTGGACAAAAAGAATATGGGGATGTCACTGCATGTTTTTACACATTATTATATGCTTATAGTAGGGGAAGAGAGGGAATTGAGATGAGGGAGTGGATTAGTTTACTTACTCCACCAATTTTAAATCAGTATAAATTTCCAGTGTAGGCAATGCCTTACCTGGCTTCAGCAATCACACTGTAGTGTGTAGGAACTTTTCACACCAAAGTAAGAGCCAGACTGCTCGAAACTCTTGAAAGGTCTGAGAAAACTGGGACTGAGAAAACACAACAATGAGCAACACTTGTGCTTTGTGAGCAACCAGAAAACTCCTGAGTGCAGAACATAACTTAGTGGAAGTAGACTACCCAGCTAAAATGCCTAGAAGGGCTTTGGTTTTGTGTGTAAGAAGAGTAAAATCTATTTTCATACACTAAAAAAAAAAAAAAAAAAAAAAAAAAAAAAAAAAAAAAAAAAGTAAATGCATTAAAGTGGCTTATATCCAAAACTAGAGAGATCTGTTTTTCCTTTACAACACAAGATGTTGCAGCTGACCTATATTCCTAAAGGAATATTAGATCAAGTGTCAGATTTAAGTGACCTAAATCTCCATGGCTGATGCAGACAGTCAGAACTGCACCATTGAACAAGGAACATATCGTGGTCGTGCTAAATTGATGTGTAATTAGGCTGGCAAACATTCACTGCTATTCCATTTCTTTCAGATAGTCCATTAAATCGCTTGTAAATAGCAAACCACCTACCTTCAGAAGGAAAATTGAGAATTAAAAAGTACATTAAAACACTCTAAAATAAGGAAATTACAGAATTAACATTGCCCATAAAATTTTCATAGGCTTCCCTGTGTATGGTGATAAGACCCCTTGGTCCTCAGGACATCTGTCTCATTCATTCCTGAAAGGAGACAACTAATAAATTGAAAGAGCATACATACCATGCCTTGTTTTGCCAAAACTGCAATTTTTTTCTAATAATGTTTAATTCAATAACTGTAACGACTTAAAAATCTCAGCTGCCTGTCTCACACACTGTTAAACCACAGAAGAACTTTGCAGAATGGAGCAGCAGGGTGGCGCTGGTTCCTGACAAGGGTTCCCTCTATGGCAAACCGGGTGGAACAGCAGCTGCATGTACTCATATTGCTGGTATGACCCCAAGTTATGGGGCTAATGGCATCTGTGACCCCAAAGCCCCCCTCCTCACAAACACTCACTCACACTTCTTCAAGGTAAATGTATATCATTTGGAAGAAGGCTTGGCTTGGCTTGCAATGCCATCTTATCCCATATTTTGCTTATAACTGAGCTGGGGAAACCAAATACTGCAGCGTCCTTCACAGACATACAAACCACGATTTCACTGGTCACAACCCAACACTACATACTGAATAATTAAAAAGCAATCTTAATCCTAACCTATTCTGATTTACAGCTGTGTAGCATTATAATTTCCAAATTTAAGAGTTCAAGTGAGAATACTAAAATAAAAAAAAAAAAAGCCAAAACAGATAAATCCCACCGTGTGACACCACACACAGCCTTTTGGCAGTGTTTTGGAAAGGCATTAGGACATTCACAAAGTCCTGCATTAAAACATTGCTTGTTTCCAATCAGCCTAGTGTATCATTCAGGATCTCTCACTGTACAGCAACTGCTTTTCTGAAATATATGTAGAGATGTTGTATGTAAGTTTTTCAACTGATATGGAATTGCTTAGTTGAGGAAATGAGAGCATTTTTAGTTGCTCTAAGCAAGTTTGGATTTAGACTTTAAGGATTCATAATCTAAAAGCATGTCTCCCAAACTTTTCTGGTAATTTCTGAAATCTATTTTGAGGCAAGTCACATAGAGAATCACTTGAAACAGTCTTACCACAACCTCAAGCTACTCTTCTGAAATATCCCTCAAGTATTTTTTCCAAAACTGTCCTCTAAGCCTCTGACCATAAGAATGCCTTTGAAGCTTCATAGCAGGAACTGTGGGGACCCTTGTGAGTGTTACTCAGAAATCCAGTAATTTGAAGAGCAGATCTTAAAAAAAACCTCAGTAAAACTCCTGACAGCTGCTTTGTTTTCACCCAGGATAGCTTTATCAGGCTTGTTTGTAGCTCATTGATTTTGCATGATCTGTCCTGGTTTTAGGACTAGATGAAAAACCTTGGGATAAATAATGATTTCAGGTGGTCCATAGAGATGCAGGAATACTTTCTTTCACACGCAGAGCAGTTGTCATTATAAACATTTCCCAGATCCCCTGCACAACGCTGGATGACAGATAAGTTGCACCCACACAGCCTTCTGCTAAAGATGCCAACACACAACACAGTAGAGATGGTTACATTTCTTTTCAGAATATTCTTCATCAATCTTTTAAGATAAAATCTCCTGAAAGCAGTGGTAGAAAACTATACAGACATGCAAAAGGGCAGATATCTTGTCCATAAGTCAAGGTAATATAAGTCACTGAGTCAAAAGTAACTCCATACCAATAACTGGAATTAATTTGTTTTATGCATTGGTACATGGTGATGGTTTGGTACCATGTAGGATCATGTATATTGTATAGTTTACAGATTTCTGTCCTGGTCGTTGTGGCCTCCCTTGATAAAAAAACATGTCCTGCACCAGGCTGACAATTACCTAAAGAAGTGGCAATAGAAAATGAATTGTTAAAATGTTATTTCTGATTCTTTTTGGGGAATCAAATCTGTCTCAAATCATGTTAATGTAAATTACTGTGGCAAATGTGACATCTCTGTCTGAGAGCATGTTAATGCAATTTACTATAGTGAATATCACATCTCCATCTGCTAAAGCAATCTGTTAAAATTCACTAAGATTATTATCTTCAAGAGGAAGAGCTTTTTTAATCTTTCAGGTTGTTTTTAAGTTTCTTCTGGTGAAAATATTATCTAACATGTGATGCTGACTGACAGCCTTTGATTAAATTAAAAATGGAGTATGTAAATTCCTAACTCTTACCAGATCACTGTAAAACATCAGGTTATAAAGTTAAGGCCAGATTTTCAATAGCCCAAAACTTTCAATTTCAGACAGGATTTCTTCATGAATGGTAGATAGACACCAGTGCTGTAAGACTAATATGATAAATTTTACATTTGCTTAAATGCATCAACTTTTGACAAGTCTTTCCTTGCTATCAGAGACCAGAAAAACTCCAAAGTAAAATGTTCTTCCTCAATAGGCTAAACAAAATTAAATATAAAAATGATGAAACAATGTAATGGATACAACTATTTCATTATTAGAGTTAGGCAGTGTTTAAAACATAAGTCTTTCAAGCACTATCACTGTGAAAATCAGGGAAAAAATCTGAAATATGTCAAGGAATCACATATCTTTCCTAAGAGCTACCCAATCTGTGCTCATTATATATAATCTATAATAATATAGAAAGTAATGTGTTTTTACTACTAACTGAAGAGATCTCAAAGCCAAATCTATGAAGACATCATGTAACTACACAAAATATTATAAGATTATGTTTCACAAAGGCCTAAAGTCGGTAAAAAATACAAAAATAAAAAATAAAAAATAAAGAAAATAAAAATTAAAAAATAAAAAATAAAAAAATAAAAATTAAAAAATTAAAAATTTAAAAATATAAAAATTTTTAAATTAAAAAAACTTTAAATTAAAAAATTTAAAAATTAAAAAATAAAAAGAGAGATAGAATACTTACTTAAATGCTGAAAATTTTGCTGTAAACAAATTTCACTTCAATGTGTTTTTTTTTTTTTGCATCTAACAGGTATCACAGAAAAAATCCAGAAATATGGATGAGAATAACACTTTTAGGACAAAAATATATAGGATGCAACATCATATTGACAGCTTTGATTAAAGTCCATTGCATTGATCAAAATAACCAAGTATCTCGCTTTTAGATGCTTTTCCACTGTTTGGCTCTGGATTTGGCCAGGATGGGTAGGGAGCACAGAGGGGCTTGAAGACTGAAATCAGAGACCACAAAGCTTTGCTGTTCTGGGGATGGAGAATAAAAATGCTAGGATCAGTAGGATAAGAATCTAAGAGGTACCTACTATGGGAATGGAGGGTTTGCTTGTTCCCCTCCCGTCTTTCCCCTCAGAAGATGGCTTCCTTTCTGGTGGTGACAAAGCACTGCACAAAGTCAACTTTCAAAGTGAGACATCCAAAATACTTACACTCCCTGTTCCAGCCTCTTTCTAGCTGGATTTGGCTGCTGGGCAGCTTCACTTTGGGGTATTGACACCTGCTGGCCGACATAAAAATAGCAAACTGTTTTCTCGGGAACACAGTCCCAGTGCTGGGTGCATATGGTTTCATGTTCTCTCTCTGCCATATGTTAGAAACTTTCTGATTCAAACTGGCTGCAAGTAAAAGTCATCATTTTAAAACTATCTTTTAAAAATATCTGGCTTGGATTTTGTTTTGCTACAAATTCCAAGACACCCCAAACAATGGAAACATTACCAAGTCTCTCCAAATTCTCCAGTATGATATAAACAACAAAATTATTCCTTAGTTCCTGTTTTTCATGGATTCCAATAAATCCAAAGAACCACATACTCCAGATTTTGCTGGAAGATTATCTGAAATTAAAGAAAAGATCCATATACTGACTTTTAAATGTCTGCTCTTCCTATGTTTATGAAAACCTTCAGCTCTTCAACTGTTCAAAATTCATTTAGTTTTAGAATCTAAATGAAGACCCTTTCAAACACTTACACAAGTCAAATGTTTTCAGTGAAAGACTGGAGAGATTCGTGAGGGAAAAGCCACCAAGGGTCACTAATCATACAGGAATTGCATTTAGCTAAATTTTTAAAAGTGTCAAATCTGAGATATCATGAGAGGAAATATTGATGTGATTGTTGCTTTCACTCTTCATACAAGTTTTCCTGGGCATCCTCTTCTGGTTATTCTGAATGGCAGGATACTGGGTTAAATTACTTTTTGGTATGGTTCCATATGAATATTCTTATCTACTAAAAAATGTCTATTAATGGATACATGACAAATGCCATGACCAGTGTCCTACATCTTGCAAGTTTGGACTTAAGTACAAATTGATTTGTTTTCCTCTATAATCCCACTGTAACCTGAAGCTCACAAGAATTTTCTGCTTAACTCTATGTCAAATAATCTTCCAGTAAATGTTATTCCAAATTCTAAAAATAAAGCTTTACACTGGATATCCTACTATTGACAGTCATTCACTTCTGTTTTACAGACTGGATGTTAAATATTCAACAGTGAGATAAAGACATCAAGGGTGTAAATTCTGTTTTCATCTTTAATGTACATTGAATCCCTATACAAACATCTTCATTTAAGAGATTGAAGAGTAAAATGGTTTTAATTTAAAAATCCTTAGAGCATTGACATTGTCTTCATGATTTTTATAAAAAGAAAACCAAAGAAATTGTACATTTGTTTCTCTCGATTTTTATTTTGGATAAACTATTGTATTCATGAATTCTAAAAATGAATTAGCCATGTTGCTGAGGAAGACTTTAGGATGATTTCATCATATTTGCACTGCAGGCAAGATGGAGCTACTCATTTTCACAATTTCAGCTCACTTTATCTCATCCAAACATTCTGAGCTACTGCAAACTGAAATGTCATGATGCATGACTGAAGGGACATTGCAGTGCAGTAAATTTGTAATGCCAGCTTTTTCACATTTCAGTTTATAAAGAATTTTCTCCACCTTCCCTAGCATTAGCAGACCAGTTTTTTACTCTCCTTCATGAGAAGAAAGAGGAGGAAATATAGCCATAGCTAGACAATGAGAGGCAGGAATTGAAACATTAATCAGAATAAGGCAAAAGAGGATATAAAAGGCTAAGCAAATTTATTTGCAACCTTCATAAGAGATAATAAAATGTTTCAATAATCAAACAGTGTAAATCCAGACTGTAAACAAACAGAAGTGTCATGTTTCTCATTGTTAAAAACTCATAGTCTAAAACAGGATATGACAAGTAAAAATAAATAGTATCTATGGAATATTAATGAGGTGAGGGAAGGAAGAGTAAGAAGGAAGAGTAGAGTGGTCAGGGGTGGTGCCAGGAGTGGTACACTGGCCATCAGCAACCTGAACAATCAAAACCACTGTGTTTTGGCAGATTTTTTTAGATGGAAGAAACATTCTTTTAATACTTCACAGGGATTGAATAAATTTCTTCATCACCATCAGGAAGATCTGCCCTTAAAAATACTCTTAAAAATAAATGAATAAATAAAGCCCAGAAATGAACTGATTCTTTTCTATACAAAACACTGGCTAGTAGCTTAGCAAAAATACATACATGAAGGGATGGCTGACTTTGAAAAATAAGCACAAACATGACATGTGATAAAAATTACTGCAAACCACTGTGATTAGAAAGATAAGTTGTAACTGATATGAATGATTCTGATGTTCACGATGCTCTTCTCACTTGTCTTTAATTTGCAATTCTTTTACTACTTGGTTCAGAATATAGCACTGTTTCATCATCATCAATGGTGTCAGTTCCAGGGCTTGCTGAAACCCACCAGAATTGTCAGAAGGGAGCTAAATGGAAGCAAATGCATAACCATGACATCTGGGGAGTTAGCTGAATTTTCAGTATGGTGTTAGAAACTCTCTGAACAGCCAAATGCCCTTGGTTATCTCTCCCTGCTTCTTAGCTGAACTGTTCTTGCAATAAATGGAAAGGAGTGGCATTTGGTTGTGTGTCATAGCTGGAACAATCCCAGATGATGCCTAAATATTCATTGCTTAGAAGAAAAGAATTCCAGTAACACTGTTGATTTGTAATATTTTTATTATCCTTGATACCCCTACTGAGACAAAGGAGTGAGAAGACATGAATTTAATACACTTATCTAATTCAAATTTGACACTTTCAAATTTCACTTGAAAGATGGTAGTTTTCCACCTCAGTTTGCAGCATGTATTTCCTCAACACTCTTTCACAATTACAGAATAGTATTCCTTACATTATTCTTCATATTCCTAAGGATGAAAGAAAGCAGCTGCATTGTTTGTAACTAAAAAAGTCCTCAACATATTAACTACTGAGTGAAAATTTGCTGCTATGGAAGCAACTACATTAAAAATGCAAACTACTAACATCATATCTGAGGAAAATTCTGAATGCATCAAGTTTTGCTAATATTTATGGTCCACACCTTTGATTTCCTATCTGCTGACAGATGTGCTCCCTCTTTCACATGTCCTCTAGAAATGCTGTTTCAGCTGTGCCCATGAAATACATGGATACAAAAAAAGTAATTAATAAATTAATAAATTAATAAATTAATAAATAAGCATTACTAACATGATATCCTAGCTCAGAACTTTCCTCTAAAGAGCAGGACACCTGAGCTTTCCAGATATCAGAGACTTTTTACCAGACAAGTGAGGGTAGGGTACTCCCACCACACCCAAAAAATGATGTGGTTACCAGATTCTGTTCTCATGAGTACATGGGGATTTTGTTCAGTAACTGCTTGGTTTAAAATGCATAAGATATCCTTAGGAGCAAGGAATTTGGAGTGGCTACAGCCCTTTCCCCAGTATGCACCCTAACATTAATGCAAAGACATGCTCCCTCATTCATGTCTTATACTGCCCCTTGAATCTTGTGCTCCCAGCTGCATAATGGTTCAGACTTTCCAAAAGATGGGAAAACTGCCATTTCTGCCTACCCTGTCTGTGCTGGCACTCTTCTGCAACACAGTACATGTGCCTAGAACACCAAGGAGTGAACAGACCTTAAAATGACTGCTTTGCTGGGTTCCAGTGAATCTCTTACATGCCAAGAACAATACCACTGTGGTTTGCATTAAAGGAGTCAGGGATGATCCAGGCAGTCCTGCCCACATACATTTCCTCTGTAATGAAACTCAAGAAAGGCAGAATTTCAGCAAGGTCCTGCTGTGTGACACAAGCTGTTGGCCTGTTTAGGCACCTGGCCCTTGGCATGTGCTTGTGAGTCTCAGGTAGATCCTGTGAAGTCATGTACATCACAGTACTTAAATCTCTTTTTGTATCCAGAACTTCTGAAACATTAACCAAGATCTACTTAGCTCTACCATCAAGCTGATTTAAAAATATTAATTTTAACAGCTCTGTCCCATAATAGACTCTGAAATATCTTGTTTCAGCAGTTCAGAATATTACAACTTGGTTTTAATTACCCTCGGATTATAATTTTCATATCTTCTCTAATGTTAATAACTTGAAGAGATACAAGACTGCCAGAGATGAGAAAAGTAAATATTGTATTTACAAATGCAATAATAGGACAGTTTATAAATCAAGAAAAGTCCTGTGTTTAGTTTGTATTTTGTGTTTGATTGCCCATATGTCTGCATGCAGGCTTTACTTTTTACCTTTCTGAATTCCTAGAAAGATTTTGTTAATATACACATTGACCTTTTGAAAATAATGTAAAGGGAGAAACATTTAATCAGTTCAATATAAATTTCCCACACTTCAAAGGTTTTATGCAATCCACAAAATATATATCTTAAAATGAAGGTTGCTAGTCTATATTGGTGATCTAAGATGTAATACAACAGCCATCTATAAGCCTGATTTGCAGAATGTGGGTTTATAAACACTATTTCTTGATAATTTCCCTGATGAAGTACACCACTTTGTGAAAGAGTAGTTTTTCCTATTAATTTGCAGTTTCTGCTTTTTGAAGCATTTTGCATGTAGTAAGGGAGTGAAGAGGAACTTGAATTTTACTTCTGAGGTTTTGGTTGGTTAAGACAACAAACCCATTTTGCAAAACAGTATGAAGAGATTCCTGATGGCCTTTGCCATGTGGCTGTTGGCTTTGAGAGTGTCATAGGAGGCAAAGTTCAGTATTCACAATATGGCTGCATGTACCTCTAGCTGTGAGTCACTGGAAAACAGCACAAAACCTGTGTGTGAAGACTTGGAATAATTTTTCTATTACAAAGAAATTCTACTTAGAGTGGAAGCTTGCCTTTTTTGTGTTCTAACATCACACAAAACCTTATACCTCTGACTTTTTAGTGTTTTTGAACTCTGGTTAAATTAAGTGGTTTAATCAGTATATTTGATCTTACTTTCCAAATGAAGTAGGGCAGAATTGTGATTATGTAAGTTTCTTGGATAAGTATTTTATACTTTTACACAGCTGGATCTAAATTTGTTCTTTCCTCTGAACTCCCTGGATAAACAACATTTGGCTTCCTAGCAACCTCATTTGTCCTCAGTCATTCCTACAAATTATTGCAATTCAGCTTTAAAACAGTTCAATTCTAAAATATAAACAATACCTGTGTTGCAGATGTACAATTTCTATTACTGCAAAGGTCTTGCACTATGCAGTAGAAACAGGCAAGAAGAGATGCTTCAGGTGCCCTACTCTGTTAATTTCTCTCCTGCTTCTTACCTTCAGTGAGAGGAAGTTGCAAGCATACCCATATTATAAAAAAAAAAAAAAAAAAAAGAACGAACATCCCTTGCCCTTTGTGCATAACAGAAACTTTAGAAGGGGAACAGAGACCTGACAGTGAAATGAGTTCAGCAGAGGCCAGACAGATGGACAGTGGGCTGAAGTTCATGGCATGCAGAGTGAAGCTGAGCCAGGTTTATTCTGTTTTCAGGAGAAGGCAAATGGTGACCTATCTGAAGATGCTGCCTAAAAGGCAGCTGGAGGATGGAGTCAGACAGCCCTTGGTGATGCACAGCAATAAGGTGATGGGTGATAGACACAGGTATTAGGAAAAAATCACAGTGTAGGTGATCAGCCACAAGAACAGCTTACCCAGCTGATTAATGATCCTCCTTGAAGGTATTCAAAACTTGACTGGACAAGGTCATGATCGAATGCCTTAGGCCATCCTAGATTTGAGTAGGGATTGGTTGAGATAACCTAAAGAAGCCCCTTAGTTATTCTATAATTCCAGCTTTGGAACATGCTACTCTATCTGAAACAGCTGTGTTTTAGCTACACGAATGTGCTAGTCAATGCCTATTGTACAGAGCAGGTCCCTCACCCTGAGCATTAGAGTCAGTTTGGGGTTCTGCAAGTGACTTCAGCAGAAGCAGATGCTAGTTTCTGTTTCAAATATTTGCATTTATTCATTGACCCAAGTTTACAACTTCTGATACTCATAAAGAAATGCTTGAAGTTGTTTACTAACTGTTCTACTTGATTTAAGGCATATGCAAGAGCAAAGTAATCCAAATCCAAGTGACTTGAAACTGCTGTTAATCTCTCCCCATGATTAAATATTTTGTTTCATCTCAAAACTCATTTAAAAACTTTGCTTTTCTGTCCTGCATTTACCTCCATCCCTACACTTCATTTTTTTCCATGGTTTTCCTCTGACACTTCAAAGAAGGAAAATAGAGCATGCAGTGTAAATGAGAATAAGTTTTGCCTTGGTACCTATATTTTTTTAAAAAAGAGCTAGTACAGAATTTCATAGTTTCTGTGGCTGCTACTATCCTACTGAGATCAATACCTCGAATGAACTCTTATAGAAACTCCAAGAAATAGTCAAACACAGGAGTCTGTGCACTTATAAGTCTGGGTTTATAACACTTGCTATTACATTACTTGGGTATGTGTTGCCATTGTTCTACACAGATATGCCTCAGACCTCACTCAGATTTAAAATGACCTTTGGCAAGATGCACAGAATTTAGAACCTCAAGTTTTATGTCATTCCTTTATATCTTTTTGAAGTCCTTCATTCCACTGAGTAATAAAAAAGAGCAAATAATTTAGATTGTAATGACACAAAAAGATCAGAATTTCTGTCAACAAATGCACCAGGCAGAGAAGGATAGAAACAAAAATATGTACATATCCAGCACAGAAGCATTTCCCAGGCATGTTGTGTGATGATCAGAAATAACATCAGTTTAGATGGAGTCAGTTGTTGTTGCATAACCTATAAATAAATGAAATTTTGACCAATTGCTTCAGGAAGAGGAAAAAGTGGCATGGTTACACTGGTGGCTTTGCACTCCCGTGTAATAAGCATCCAATTTGTTTCAATAGATTTCCAAAGCAATGTGCACATAAAGGTCATCCCTCTCCAGGGCAGGCTGCCACTCTGAGTGACTGAAAAAAAAATCTATATTCTCCCATTTCTCAATGTAAAATATGAACATATTAAGTCTTGTAGAATTTATAAAATCAAACAGTATTTCATGCATGTCTTTGGACACTGTGATTCAAAGTCAGCTTTTGTTTCACCTAGTACTAGTCTCTATCTGAAGATATTAGTAAATAGTCTTTTCTGAATGAGTGACATATTTAAGTGGCAGCTAATTTGTTTCTGGTTCACTGAATCATATTTGTTTGAAATTTGCATTTCACAATTTCACATTAGTTCCCTAAAAATGGTACTCTAAGAAGATCTTTGTCAACATTTTCTCAATACTGCTAAACATCATAATTTCTTGGCATTTATACGCAAACACCACGGGTGTAACCATGAGCACAGTTCTGACTAGGTAATTACTGTACTGCTGCCAAAGACAAGGATGCAGTGGGAACCAGATGAGAAGGAGCTTTTTAACACCAGGTGAACAAATGTGCCTTATGGGTGTCCATCCAGAGGAACATCCAAGGTAGAAGATTGCAGTTGTCTATGCATCTGTGTTTCCTGCAGCAAAACCTGATAAATTTTACTGCTTTCAGTTACTTACCTAGCCTAACTCCACCACAAATATTCTGAATGTTTCTACATTGCTGTGGACAGACCCCAGCTTACTAGGTTTTCTGCAGATGGACCACGTGTTACTGGGGTAGGAACTGGACAATTCTGGTGTAAGTATGAAAGTTTTACTACTGTTTCTACTCACCCAAACCTATTCCTTCACTGTGCAGAACTTAGGTAGAAAGGAGAACCTGACAGAAAATAGAACATCAGATACTTTTCTAGTGATAGCTGAATTTTTAATGGTGACAAATCAGAAATATACAGATTTTTTTTGAGATGAGGAAGCAGAGCGATTACCCTATTCATATAACACAAAGAATATTGAAAAAACCCATCTGAAACCCTGAATGCTGAGGTACACAGTTTAAATGCAAGACTCTCACATTAAAATATGGTGATTACTCTTCTCACATTAAAAAATGGTGATAACTGTCTTTCAAAGAGATTTACTGGAGAGACCAAGGGAAAGCTGTCTCCAATCTTTGCAGGACTGGTTTTTTTCTGATCTTACATTCTCTTTCTCTCAAAATGTCTATTTGTCATCCTTTGAATCTCAGTGTGCAGCGCTGCACATCTCACCTTCAAATGCTCCAAACACTAGAAACTCAAATCACTAATAACTTCCTTTTGTAAGTATCATTTTCAGAATGTGACCAAGGTATTTATTCTATTGACTACACTCTTTGAAGTGCATAGAGAGATATCCTGCAGAGACTAAAGGAACTATATATACTTCCCATGGGTAAAACTGCTGTCATCTTTCTCGTACTGCCACTAACTGGCCTGATTGCCCTCACAATGGAGCCAATTTTGCACTGGAGCTATTCCACTATCTTAAAAGAAGGTTGTCTTCACTTAAATTTAATCTGAGAAGGAGTGTCAGGCTCCAAACATGATTTAATCCACAGAAAATCATAAGAAAGTTGAAGTGAGTCTGTTTAAATCTTAAGCTATTTGATTCCATCTCTTTTAAAAGAAAAAAAAATCTTCTAACACTGAAAAAGTAAAGTCAAGAGATTTACCCATCATAATCATTTGAGCTACACAGGCTGTTTTCTCCACCTTATACTCCAATGTTACTAAGTTCCTCCAGTTTTCTGCTTTTTTACTCTACTTCAAGAGAAATGAAGTTAGCACTGCAAAAATTTTTATTTTTCATGCTTGAGGTCTCAAACACAAAACATTTTGAACACTCAGCAGAAATTCTCTAGAGTTATAACAATATTACAGAAGTTCATCAGGGCAGAACTAAAAAACAACTGGTCAGGATCACTCAAAATAAATTAATGAAGCATGAACTCTAGTACTGGGATGTAACTTAGATGTATTTATTAGTCTTTTAGGGCTTCCTTTTCTCTTTCCAAGATGTTCATGTGACTTTGTAAGTAGAATCAGTATGGTTCTGAGCATTGATGACACAGTGCTTACTTCAAAGCCCAAATTATTACAAAAAATATTATACATATTATGAAAGTCCTAAAGGTATTTCTATATAGAAAAATATCTATAATTTTGGGGAGTGGGGGTGTGGGAAGTGTTAAAGAAGAATGTGGCCATCACTTGCATCCTGAGTTATTTTCTAAGGAGAAATAGCGAACCTCAGTGATCACTGAGTGTAACACAACACCTCTCCCAAGGAACAAAAAATCAGATTTTTCTTTCATCCTCTAGATTCCAGAAATGTCCTGCTTCCTGCCCCACACTTTTACAAGGCACAATCCACCATGCAGGTGGTTGATTCAGAGCTACGGACATAATAATAACTATTCATATATTTCTTGGCTGGCTGATTTCCATCTGATCAGCTCACAGCTAACATGTACCTGCAGTATCAGCAAATTCAGACCTCTCTCTAATATCCCGAGAGGTTTATACCTTTAATTTTTTTGTCAGATTTGTCTACACAGGCCAACATTAAAAAATTATTGTAGTGAACTAAAGACAGGCAACATGTCTATATAATCCTGATATTGTTAAAATGTTAGGTTAAAAGAATTATCTTTCTGTTATTGCAATGAATGCTGTTCTGTTGCACTCTGTCTCATTTGTTTTGGGTAGCTGAAAAACTGCAAATTTACAGAAATTCTG
Source organism: Muscicapa striata striata (assembly GCA_030060385.1). NCBI lineage: Eukaryota > Metazoa > Chordata > Aves > Passeriformes > Muscicapidae > Muscicapa > Muscicapa striata. The sequence goes on along the minus strand of JAREIS010000018.1, from coordinate 2,774,793 downwards.
AATGAGTATATCCTGTAAATCCCAAAAAAACATTGTTTATCATCCACTTGAAGTACTTTCCTCTTCTGATTCTGGGAATACTTTTCATGATGTTCTAACAGCTTAATGCAATGGTCCATGTAATTTAAGCCTTAAATTAAAGCAGAACAATGGAAATGTTATGTTTGCAGTATTATTTATTTGACCTGAGATTGCCTTGGGGTTTTATTGTAAGTTTGGAGACTGCAGAGCTCTGAAAGAAGCTTTTAGCAATTAGCTAATTTACTGTCTTTGGACATATCCTGAAAGGTAGAGATACACAATTCATTTTTATTTCTTAGCTCAGACTTGGACTCTTTTATGCTTACATTGGCAAACACAAAATCATTTATAAGCAGAATAAATAACAACTTTCCAAGAAAGTAGTGAGGCTCAAAAATGAAAGGACTACAACAGTTAGCTAGAAAAGATTGCATGTAGAACTATTATCACTTAATTTCACAGTGAGCAATACCTTCAGAAAAAGAAAACAAAACATTACTATTCAGTATTAGAAAACAGAATAAAACACATCAAGAATTTTTACACCTGTGCAGAAAGGAGCACTAAAAAAAAGCTACTCTTACATAAAGTATTATCCACCTTATGCATGAGCATGTCTAATGGTCACCTGGCATATTTACCACAGAAATAGCATCCATCATCTCTTAATCAATTCAAGTTTTATTGTTGAAGCTACTTTTCCTAAAATTACACATTTCAAGGAGATTAATCCATTTAAATAAAATAAGAAGTTGATCCTGACATAACCTCTTTGCCATTCAAGTCTCCTTCCTACTCTTTTTCTGATTAAAAAAAAAATCATCCCCTGATTAAATCATGCTTCCTGTCAGATTCTGCATGTGCTTTTTCAGGAAAACTACAGTTTTGTTGAAGAAACATATTCTTACATAAAAAGCCTTTCCTGTCGAAAATTCCACACTAACTCTAATCCAATTCTCTTTGTTGAGGCCCCAACAAGATTAATTCCTGCTATACTTTCACCATAATTTCAAACTGGCCATGCTGCTGTCCTGGAAGTTCTGAGTCTATTTAATTGCTGCCCCAGAAGTATTTTGCCCATCAAAAAGCCAGATACAGGTAAAGCATCCACCCTCCCTGTATTAAAATTCCTGTTCTTGATGCTGGTGTGAGCAGCAGCCACATGGCAGAAGTTTTGAAGCACTCCAAATTCTCAGATGTCCTTTGTGCCACCTCCTGCCCCATGCACACATACAACAACAGAGCTGCACAGGGTCCACCAGCAGCTCCCCCTGCTCTGCCCAGCCCTGAGACTGCACAGCAGCACCAGGAGGGCTGATCAGACAAGGCACAGCTTCTTCTGTCCTCAGCTGTGGCACCTCTCCCAGTCTAGCTCAGCCATCCTATGGATTTGGGAGAAGTCACAGCAATGAATGTCCCCTCACTACTACTTGCAAGGCAGGTGTTCTTAGAGCAGAAGCTGCTGCAAGAAAATTATTTTTAAAGGCACAGCTTTTTTTTTCTTCAGAGCCTTTTTTCCCTACTGCACTGCTTCATTACAGCTTAATTCTGACTTTGTGCTGCTGCAAGTTCCAACAAGTTTGTGCTCCCCATATAAACTAGGAAGTCCACAAGCCCCTAGAAGTGCACCAAAGCTGGAAGATGACTAGGCTTGTCTCTTTAAATTTATGGCATAGTAACTCCCTTATAATAAGGAAGAGTTTTATAAAATATTTGTTCAAATTAATTTATTTTCATTGTTTCTTATTGAAAAAAAAACAGCCAAAAAAAGTCTACTGTGGAACTGAATTGAGACGTATCAACATCCAAGTTCAGTCAAAAAGAAAAGAAATTCAGCACTCAATGAGTAAGAATTTTAAAAATTTGCTTTGTTGGAAGATATAAACCACTGAAAATATAGTATCCAATATATATGGCATATGTAATATAATGCCATGTGAAAGCTTATTTATCTGACAGTGGCCTTAATGACAAATAAAATGGACTTGACAAGGACAGACTTAATGATGTGGCACTTCACTCAATTGACTCTTCTGTCTCAGGACAATGGATAAGAATTCATCCATTCCTAAATGAGTCCTTCTGCTAAGAACTCCTATTAACCTCTTGTGAACCTTTTTTAAACTGAAGAGTATTGAAAATGTTCTAAACCAATAAATGATGAAAATGTGAAATAAATGTTGCAGAAACACAAATCTACTGGGATTTGTTCTTTGAAATTTTTCACTTTGCACAAACTTGAAGGCAAGGGCTTTGTTTCCTTCACAACAGGTATAATTTGAGTGATTGGTTGTGTGGTTGAAAATTGAATTTAGTATTTTTGAAATATGCTTTGTGTAAGACCCTAATACATTTGAGCCTACTTCTGTTTATAGCTCAGTAACTGCTCCTCTATCTTGCTTTCAAAAATGCAGCAATTTTTTCCCTCTGCTTATTGTCAGTTTCTCTAGAAAACTGTGTATCTTGTTTAATGATTTTCTTCTCAAAAGATCTTTCTAGTAATTTAAAACTTTTTCTTTTGAAAAAAAAATATGTAGAAGAAATGTTATAAAAATTCTTATCCCAAGGGATTGCAAGACTTATGTCCCTATCCAAATACAAATTCTCATCATGGACAGAGTAGAGTCCTTGAGTCACAAATCCTATGGGATTATTGAAAAGCATTAAAAACATATATACTTCTAGTCAGTAAAAACACAGAGACAAAAATTATATAAAACAAACAAAGGATGCAACTCCTGAGTTTATGGCTTCACAGAATGAAACAGAATCCACAGAGAAATAAAGTGTCATATTTGTTTAATTTGTTTTTATTCCCAAGAAGATATTTACTTCATTAAGCTCCAAAACAGTGTGAGTGCCCACTCACCACGGGTCTAAACCACAGTAGAAATGGAGGGATGGTCTTTAAATTTAAATTCCAGGATTAAGATGTCACTGTAAGCAAGTGAGAAGATGAAAAAATTTATTCCTCTTTTGTGACCAGCAGACTTTACAGCATCTGGATGCATCATGACTCTGACATCAAATCACATTGGCCTGTTTGTCCTAAAGCGTAGCCACATGTAATCATCATGTTGTCTATAGAACCTTCTCTGTAGAAAATTCTTCCTTTCCAATACATAAACATCTCATTATTTTTACCTTCAAAATGACATGGAAATTGCTCTCTTGTCTTGGATTTTTTTATCCCTAATATCCAAATAGTCTTTTGGCTATTCCACTCTTTGCAGTCTCATTTTCAATAGCTTATTTAATTGCTACTTTTATTCCCCTTTTAATCATTCATACTGTGTTCAACTCAGGCATGGAACATATCATATTCTCTTCAACTAAGTCTCTGTTAAATTCAAGTGAGAACACTTCATTAATTTTGCCACATATGTGCATATCTTGAGTTTATAAAAATACCCTGCCTCTTTGACTACTTTTTATACCATTAACTCTTTATAGCAGAGACCATATTTAATTTATTTATCCAGAAGCTGAATAAATATTTGCACATCCTGTAAAGTCACAATACCCTTTATCTAAGTTGGATCATAAACAGAACTCTGCATTTTCTGATCACAAGAATTTCAGGTATTTTTGAGTTTCCAATACATGTTTGGCACATTGGTGTTAGGAAGTGTGAGTCTGTCAAGAGATATGGTGGCTTTGAGTAGCTGGTCAAATGAGAAGATAAGTGACATAACATTCACAGCCTTGAATATTATGGGGATGTTTTTAGCTCATCTCATAGACAATCATATTTTGGGAGTCTAAGGCAGACAGCCAATTGAGAGCCACATAAGCTAAAGAAGCAGTCATCTAAGATGGCATGGCACTGTCAGTTACCCTTCACACACTGAGCTGCCCTGACTTCTGCACCTGAGGAAGTAATAAGGATATATGTCTGTTCCTGATAGGAGAAAGGAGACAGAATGTCCCAGAATGTCCCAGAAGGTCCCAGAAACAGCCTCAACTCTTCCATTTGTCCACAATGCAAGACCAGCAAACTCAATCATCTAATGTGCTTTCAAACCTGACCCACAGCCTTGCCGTCGTAACATGGAATAGATCCACCTCCTTGAAGAACTAAAATTCAATTTTAACTACTTTTCTGATAGATCATAATCCAACATTTTCCCCCCATTTGTATTGCATATATCTAGTAACCATGTCTACTATCCAGAATATAATAATTCTTTAGGTTAATCTTTAGGTGCAACCTAACATCTGAAGTTAGCAGCCATTTTTGGATCTTCTTCTGTCTACACAAGGAAAGGAAGATGCAGAGAACTACAGGCTGGTCAGTCTCACCTCCATTCCCAGAAAGTTTAGGGGCAAACTGTCTTTGAAGCTGTGTTAAGGAAGATGGGAAATAAAGAGGTGAGTGGTGACAGTAACTCAAGGTAAGTTGCTACTGACAAATTTAGTGTCATTCTATGATGGGGTTGTGGATTTGGTGGATAAGAGAAAAAAAAATGGATGTAATATACCTGGACTTGTGTAAAGAATTTGACACTGTCCCGAAGTGTCAATTTTTCTTTTCTCTAATCTGGAAAAATGTGAATTTACATTTGATAGATTGACCAATAGGAGGATAAGGAAATGACAGGATGGTCACTTTCAAAGAGTTGTGGTCTGAGCTCAATGTCCAAGCAGAGATCAGTGATGAATGGCTGTGTGAGCTGACCAGCAGGAAACTACAACAACCCCAAAACCACTGCTGAAATGTGAAGAGTACATTTATTTCCTTACCTTGTTAAAGAGAGGGTCTTTAAGCAGCACCCAGGCAGAGACACACAAGAGGGAACACAGGCCCCATCAGTCCAACCCAACAAAAGGCAGGGCTGCTCTTTGCACCAGTCTATCAAGGGCCCATTTGCCAACATGCTGTGACCTCTCCTGTGCTTTTTATGATCTCTGAGCTTTGATCTTCTTTCTCCCAGAACAGAGAGCTCATGCATGTCCATGAGAATGCCTCCAAGTCTCTCAGAACTCCTACATTATCTCTACACAGAAATCCTATTTCTCAAAACAGACAGAGGAAGAACAGCAATAGGCATAAAATATGGGCTTTCCCACACCCTTATTCTCTGTGCTTTGGCACTCCCAGCAGCAAGGCCACTTAAGCAAATCTAGCCTCCTCCTCACCATTCTTCCACTTTTAGCCCATTCCTCTCAAAACTGGCATTCCTCATGGGTTGGTATTGGAACTTACAGCATCTTGTTGGGAACACTGTCAGTGGGATTGAGTGCACCCTCAGCAAGTTCGCCAAAAACACCAAGTTGAGAGGTGAGGTTAACATCCCAGAAGGAATGGATGCATCCAGAGGATGTCGACAAGCTTGAGATATGGGCCTGTGGTAGAATCCAATGAAGTTCAACAAGGCCAAATGCAAGGTCTTGCACCTGGGTTGAGGCAACCCCAATCAGAAATATAGTCTGTGTGAGGAATGATTGAGATCAGACCTGGGTAAAAGAACTGTAAGATGCTGGTTGAATAGAAGTTTGACATTGATGCCTTGGCATCATATGCTTGAGCCCAGAAAGCCAGCTGTACCCTGCACCAAAAGAAATGTGACCAGCAGGATGTGGGCTGGCTGCAGAAAGTCCAGGTGAGGGATGTGAAGATGGTCAGATGGATGGAACACTAGAACAAGGTGACAGAGATGCTGTGGAGGCCCCATTCCTGGAAGTGTTTAAAAGCAAGTTGGAGGGGACTTTGATCAAGCTGGCTTAGTGGAAGATGTCCCTGTCCATGGCAGGGGATTGGACTTATATGATCACAACCTTTCCTTCAACCCAGGCCATTCTGTGATTCTATGACTAACAGTCTGTCTTTTCCCAAATGAAAGTACAGGGAAAACACAGACACCTCACCCCATCCACCCCTCCAAGTTATTCTTTGAATTACTTTTATTAGGATAGCAAAATATTGAAGGGCAACTGTGGTCTTCCATTGTACAGAAAGAAAAAGACATAAAATGATGGTGCAGGAAAACTCTACACTGCAAATTTTGTTAAGAGCAGGACTTGGTGACTCAGTCCAGAACACAGAAAAGTTGTGCATCTTCCAAGATGAGAAGGAAAGAGAGAAGGGCACTCTCATCCCTGACTGCTATGGCAGTTTCATGCCTTCTGTGCTATGACATTATAGAGTTAACATGCATCACTGAACAAAATTTGTCCATCTGTTAGAGAAGAAATCTCTATATTTAAATTCTTGTGGCTTGCTACAAGACCTCTAAGAGACCATGTCAGACACTCATCTGCATTGTCCAACTCAAGAATTCATTTGTCCTGATGTTTTTCATAATGTTGTGAGAAGAAAGGCATAAACGAGCCTAATCTCCCTTCAAGAATCCTACTGCTCCCCCTTCAGATAGTTGGGATGAATCTCAGTCTCTGCACTGCTTTAAGACAAAGCAAAGAAATGAGAATAAACATGTTACATTTAGATGACCATATAGAGTTTTTAATACAATGTTTATTGTCAAATAAAATTCTTTTCCTCTTTTTCATTTTTAAATTCATTGGACAGGTGTGTGACAAAGAGTAAAGCAACATAAATAGAGTAAATAAAATAAAAAACAGCATTAAGAAATAATTAATAAAACAAAAAGAGTTGGCAAGAAAATGACAGATTATTTGGAGCCTGATTTATCGAAGGCTAAAGCATAGTAGGTGGCTGAGGTTACTGTATTTTTCTATTAAGGAAGAACAGTTTCTTATCAGATTCTGTAGGCAGTAAGAATCTCAAAGCCATTTTTAGCTTTGCATGCAATTAGGCTGCAGAATCTAATGGGAATGCATAAACTCCCCTGTGTCACTCATCTTGTAGGATGTCTTTATCTCATGTTTTTGTGTCACATAGCAGTGCAGCAAAACCTGCTTGCTCCTATTTAAAAAAAGCTTAAGAAACATCTATATTTAAATGTTTGCATACTCTGTATGAAATACTTATTACACTTAGAAACCACAAAATGTAATTTTCAGTCTATGTTAAAAGAAACTGTAAAGACATTACATTATCTTAACAAACAGGCTGCTTCTCCAGTGAGTTCAGGATCATACTGCACACTTAGAAAATATTTGGGAGGGGAGGTTTGCCTCTTTTGTCTGTCAAAATACAGGCAGTTGAGAGTATATGAAAAAAGTACATGCTTGTCCAGCTGACAGTGGTGCAATTATCTGATAATTTTCCCATCACTTGTGCTTGAGGGCACCACTAAAGCAGGAGCAGTGCTGAAAGCAGAGATAGGTTATTTGCAAAAAATAGCAGGACAAATTAGTAATTTAACTACAGGCTACACAGCTTCTCAGAAAAACCTTGAAACAGGAGTGCAAACTTAAAGTTTTACTAATGTCTAACATGAAGTTTAATTTCCAGAAAACTGCAATACATACCCATAAACTTTATTAAGAAAGCAAGACCTTGATGACACAACTGTGCCTTCTCAGACAACATTATCTACTAGAATAAATTAATACAGTTTTAAGTAGTATACATCAGGAGAGTAGAGGGTGCAGCAGGAAGTTCTAAATCCATAGCATTTGGTTGTAAATTCAGCAGACCTGGCCCCTAAACATTCAGGATTAGAATCATGAAAGGTATTTCTGTGTGTCTTACGCTGTAGTGACCATTCAGTATTTATTGACTTAAAAGGGAGGTAAGCAATGAAACCTCTTTGCAGATCTAACACTTGGCTCTTATCAAATAGTAGAGCACTCTAAATTACTGACATGGAAAGGATGCACTCAGTCTTTTGCTGGGGCTGTAGCACTACCTTCAAGACTGCTTAATGTGTGTATTCTTAAATAGCAGGACTTCTCAAGTTGTGGTCTATAAACCAGTTTTGCTCATTTATCAGGAAAAACATATCTGTCCACAAGACCATTGTCATTTCTTGCATGGTCTAAATAAATTTCTTATATAAAAACCTAACTGAAGAGCTCTGACTGTGATTTGCTTTGTGCATCAGTGATTCAAGAAGCCCCACTTACTATTAGAATTTGCCACTGCTCTGGCTAATAGAGCACCAGTTGATATTCCAAAAGAGCACAACCATCAGCTTGTACAGGATACATTCCCTCTGACAGATTTGACAGAGTAAAAGCAAAAAGATTATAGAAGATTAACAGAAAAACAGTGAGAAAGAGATCTGCTGTAACATCTGGTGTGATTTTTAAGCAGGCCACAGCATTGTGCTCTGAGCTCTGACAAGAGGAGCAGGTCTAGCAGTCTCAGAAGAAAGTGATCCTGGATCTCAGGATTCTCTGGCACTGGCATGGTAGGAACCAGCATGAAATACCCAAGGAAGAATATAAAGTCTAGTGATTTTAAACAAGCTGAAGAGGCAAAATCAGAAGATTTAGGAGATATTTTGCAAAATGGAAATGAGAAAGAAAGGAATTTCAGATCACTATGCAAGTAAAAATTAACAACTGTGTGGCTGACAGCAAGACTCATGGGTTTTCTGTGTTGACACTAAGTTGGGGATGAAAAGGGGGTAAGATTTGGTAATCCAGTGAAGAAATATGTTTCTCACAATACAAAGGGGTTGAGGATGCAAAAGACATGGGTAACTGGAGGTATGAGTAGATGCCATCCTCCATATTCTCCATATGCATGCACATAGAAGGAAGTAGAAGAATAGGATTACTGTGGTGCTCAGTTTTTAGTCTCTCTCTATCAGTCAGGTGCCCTTAAAAAAAAGGTCTTTGTTAAAGAAAAAGCAGAGAACTATAAACAAAAAGGAAAGTTATAACTAAGAACTTGTCCAGTATTTCATCTGAAGGAAAAGCGACTACTGGTCTGCTGCTCTATAACTGGAAAACTATAAAGAGAAATATAAATCTTCTCTCTCCTGATAAAATTTACTACTTTTCATAAGCTGCTTAATCATGAACTTACTAGTGCTTTTGATTAATGGCTGGGGAGAGAAAAAAAAGTCATATTTTATCTGAATAAGGAATGGCAGTTTTGTAGCAGTGAGAGCCATAACCAAGCTAAATCTATAACATAAAGGAAATGGCTTCTTTCCAGCTTGTAGAGGACTGATTGAGCTTTTAAATACTAAATAAATCTATTTTCCCAAACTGCAAGAACTTTCATTTTTCCAAGAAAAATCTTAAACTTGATATCAAATATATTAACAAAGTCAAATGCAGGAGAGGAAAAAGAAGGGCTCTAACCATTGCCCTAAATTCTTCAGGTGTTCTTTAGAAGTTTTTTTCCTCCTTAAATAGAAGTACTAGTGACTTAGAAAAGCAAACATTTTACTGTATTTTACCACCAAATATGTTATATCACCTTTAGACTCTCTTTATCTAAGTTTCTCTCCAGCACACACTACTGCAGTCTAAGAACATTCACGTATAACTCCTAATACTTAAGACACAGTTTTTCAAAAACTTATGGACATGGTGAACTTTAAACAGAAAGCTAATTGCATCTTTTTTTTTTTTTTTTTTTTTTTTCATTTACAATTTCAGTGAAGGAATTTACTTTTTAAAAAGTTATCTATATGCACTTATCCCAGGAAACCAGGATCAAAAAGCATGACAGATGATGGCAAGTAGAAGAATCACTAGCACAAGTAACTGTCTTTCTCAACTATTTGTATGCCTACAAGAACCATTCCAGTGGCATGTAGGGACACAGGAGAGAGACTGATGTTTCTAATGGGTGCAAGCTTACCTCAACACATTAAAGGAAGTTAAACTACCTTCTTAAGTTATCTGACAGCTGTGTAGAGGTAACATTGAAACTAATGAAAGATACTTTTGTGGAGAGGTGAGAATGCTGAGGTTAAAGAGATAATGGACTAAAATGAAGAGAAATCAAGCAAGTTATAAAATATTGTTGTGATTAGAAGGCTCCAACAGATGTAGGATTTTCTTATCTCTATGATGGAAATGTCACAATTCTATGAATAATTTTTCATTAGGAGAGGATGTGCAAGTAACAACCTATCAATTTAAAATTTGCAAATAAAGAACACCTTTTCATTCACATTGCCCCCAAACAATATTAGTAAAATGGGAATATGAATTCTTCACAGCATTACCTAAACATAAGTAAAACCCTTCCTGCAATCATTAAGTGAATAGGTCAACCAAGCCAATAAAGGACTTTTTTTTTGCCATGCAATACCCTTCTTTTGAAATCTATCTCACTGTACAACGGGAGTGTCTCTAGCAGTACTAGCCTCTACTGCTTCCCTTGGAGCTGATCACATTTTATCAATCAGAAGTATAATGAATGTTAGACTTGCAAAAGAGATGTCTGGGAGAAACTAGCAATGTAGCCTGGCTTGCTTATAGAGTCATTACTCTTCTGCCTTTTATTACTGAATCAAATGAGTTTCTAAATCAAGTCCATCATTAACACCAGAGCCTGTTGAACTGCAGGCCAGTCAGGTCATGACTACTGTAGAGTCAAGGCTTATTCAAAGAATTTTCCATTTGATTTTCACTCCTACAAGTTTTATGTAGTTTATCCAGAAAGTAGAAATGAAAGTATTTGTATAGAATTTCCCATCTCTACAAGGAAAGTTACCAATCAGCTCTGTGCTACCCAAATGATGGAAGTGCAGGGCTAACACCTGCTCTGGCTCTTCTTCTAATCTTTGAGTTATAATAGATACAGCTACACTGATTCAGCAGCAGATATTGAGATAGTTCTTTTCATCTTTACTAAAGGTCAGTTTAGTATTGCAGCAGAGTGGGAACTGTGAGTTTGAATCCATTTTTGTCAGAGGTCAAAACTAAAGACAGGTCCTGGATTTAAGCTTAAGATGGAATTGACTAGATAATTGCATTAAATTATGCTCACTGCTCCCTTTTAAAAGAAGATGAAAAGAGAAAGCAGAAGTCAATACAGCACTTAGAACGGTTTGATTATGTGAGATACCACTTTTCTGAGCCAAGCTACTTACACAAAGAGTTAATATTTCCTAATGTGAATGTTTTCATAGTGCACTATCTCATTAGAGGAAACTGTAGTGTTAAGTACCATTAATAATGAATTAAAAATAATAAGAACTCCTATTCCTTCCCCCAGAGGTTTCCCCATCCAAACAACTTATTTATCAATCATGAAAACTCTAAAAGGTGCAAAAGAGCTAGAATTAAAAAAAAAATAAAATAAAATAAAATAAAATAAAAAAACATTGATCTTGATCTCTGCATGACAGGGAAGGCCTCCTCAGACAGCAGTGACTTTTAAGGAGAAGAAAGTACACAAAGGAAAAATGTAAATATTTGGTGGACTGGCTGAAACTGGGGTAAGTCCCAGCTCAATGCTTTATCATTTATATCAAATTACCTCCATGTTTAAGGTGGTGGGTTTTTTCTCAGCTAAGGCACTGTTTTTGCAGTACTCTGTTTGCAGTTTGTTGCCATGTTGTTGACTAGATGAGGTAGTTTGTGTTGGTGGCATGCTTTAAATATTTATGTTAGCAGAAACATAAGGCTTAGCACCACTGCAGTGGGAATAGGATGCTCTGAGAGCACAGAGAAAATACGATGTGTTTAGAGGAATACATTACACACTTCTGAGAGTTTTTCTTCTTTTGATAGCACTATGAATTTCAACTTCCCAGAAGAGATGCAATTTGCAATAACCAAATTTCTATTTCCATTTCCCTTGGATAGAAGTGTTCACATACACAAGTGTTAACATTTCTGGCATGAAGGATCTTAAATGTATAACCTTCTTTTCCTCCTCTCCCCACAGCATTCATTTGCTTGCAAGAGAGTACACTGGACACAGATGTTTTTCCTCCCCACTTATTTCTGCTCTTCCCCACAGGTACCTGCCTTGCACCTCTTTGCCCTTTGTCATCTAAATTATGCCATGTCATCATCTCCACAGTCCCTCTTCAAGAAAGTATGGCAAGCTCTTATAACTAAAGTAATTGAGAAGCAAAGTACGCTTAAGGAAAAAAAAATAGTGGGACTGCATCACTTAAGTTATCACATTTGCTTATGGTTTTTAAACTTCTCATTTTTATTAGAAAGGAAATCATCAAATACCAAAAAATATTGAACATGAAATTGCAATTCTAACCTGATCACCTTAAGATATTTTTCAGTGCAAGAAAATATTTCCTTCTCTCCTCCTCCCCACTCCCACCTTACTCCTATAAGAGAATATAATTGCAGAATGTTGAGATGATATTGGACAGAAACCTGGCACCAAGAATGAGATTATATATTGCAAATATTCTGAGTAAAAGACACTTCTTTCATTGGTTTGATTTGTTTTTTTGATTGGTTGGTTGGTTGTGGATTTATTGCTTTTTTGAATTTTTAAAGAAAAAATTCCCCTTTTTTTAGTTTTTTTGTTTTGGTTTGGTTTTGGTTTTTTGTTTGCTTTTTAATGAGGGCTCCTTTTCCTCTCATAAGATGGTTGTGAATTCCAAAATTAAGGATTTGGACTTAAATCTCATCAAAATTTGAGATCCAGTTGTGATTCAAGAATATCTTTTCTTCTCATGTACAATGAAATTTCCTTTTCCTGATGTGCTCACGCATGTGAAAGACAAACTCACCCAAAGTTTTCTTAGAGTCTTATTTAAGGGAATTTTTTTCTACCGCTCTATCATCCTTGTTATGCATGATATTTTTCATAAGAGAAGCAATGATCAGTGGTTAAATAAGTAAGTGATAACCCACTAGTCTGATGTGAAATCACATAAATATAGTTACTAGAGAACAATCCTTGAATTTTTATTTGAGTATAAATATATATGTAAAGCAGTGCTTCTGAAACCAACATCATAATATCAAATTTTTTAACAACAAGTAGCATTCCAAATTAATGCTATTTTATAAGGCTTGAAAACAAAGCAGCAGAACCACATTTTTTGGGAGTCTTGGCATTTTACTGAAATTTTTGACAGCCTAATATTTTAGTGTGGGTTTGCACAGTTCAGAGATCTTACTGCTCCTCCTAGCATTTGAGGGAAAATAATTTTACCAAAGTGACTTAGTTTTCTAACTCTTGATGAAAATACCCTTCAAGCAGAAAAAAACTACTTGTCCAGTAGTTTTCAGTAAAAGATTTTAGATTTGATGCAAAGGCAGTCCATGCAGCTCCACTGAAATGCAGGCTCCAGTTCAGGAGTCAGACCTTTCAAAGGACAAGCTTGTCTCCCCTCCCTATTTTCCTCCTGGAGCTTCCTACTGAAGACATCCAGCAAAGGAGCACTTGTCAACTTTCCTACTGTAAACAAGTGCAGTATGGATTCTCAAAAAAATTTAGCAGTACAGAATGATGTTTGAGCTCATCTCACATCATCGTTGTTAGGGAGACAAGGGTTTGTTGTACAGTTTCTGGCACTGTTAAATTCTATACCAATAATATCATGGCATGTTTGCAGCAGAGCCCAGTCTTCATTTTTGCCCTTGGGAAAAACCACACCAAGCACTGTCTTCAGGATGCATTTCTGTTTGTTCAGTGGTAAATACCTTTCTGTGGGTAAAACACTGTCTCTTCTGCACACTGTTTTACTCGTATTGTTGTGGTTATTGCAATTTTTTAGCAAATTGTGATTCCATTTTCTACTCTCTCAAAGTGCTTCATCCACTATTGCAAGGGAGGAAAGGGGGCAGCTTGAGTGGGTCTAATGTTCCCACTGGGTTTTAAAACACCACAAGCATATTTTGAGAAACTCTAGCACTTGAACTTCATATTTTGAACTACTTTAGTCTCCCTTGAAGTGCCTTAAGCACAGAGGTTTTCCCCTGGGAAATATCCAGCAGACCACATACAGTCAATTTCCCATCTAAATGTTGTGGCAGAGAATTTGTATCCTTTTATAGCAATCTATTCTTCTTCATGGAGATGAAAAATAGGAACAGAAAGGGGACTATGACCTCAGCAGTATAAGGTTACTAAATGGCTGAATGTGGTATGAGAGCTGTTTTTTTAGGTTTTGTTTGCTTCTGACACAAGAGTGACCTCTTACACATTCCAAACAAGTACTGCTTACCCATGAAGGTACTTGAAGAGACCCAAACTTGCTGGTTTGAGATTATGTGGTCTTCCTAGAGGGGGTACAGGACACCTAATTCTTTCTGATATAGCCTTGGCTGATAATCCTCCAAGAAGATTTTGCAGCTACCTTTCTAGAGGGTCTGTTCCTTTTTGGCTCTAGGTCCAGAGACTGATTTTGGATACTCATTTAAGTGAAAGAGACTCTTTTGAGCACCACCTTAGCAGATAAAGCTTCCTCATGTGATGAGTCACATTTTAGGTGGTGACAATGATGTTACTAAAGAAATTCTGAAATTCTGCCCATAAGGACATGCAAGAAATACAGACATAAATATCTATTTGTGGTGCCTTTTTTTTCTCCTCTCTCTCTCTGAGGGGAAAAAGAGATGCCAAAAAGATAGGGAAAAAAAAAGAAAAAGAAAAAAAGCCAGACATGTTAAGGGAAGTTATCTTCTACTAGTAGACCAGAACCTTTCCTCAGTATTTATTATGCCTGCAGAATGTCAACATAAGGAGGTTTGCATTTTATTCTCTCTTAAATCCCACTCCTTTGATTCACATGCCACTTTTATCAAAAGAGGTCACTAGCAAAAAGTGGCATTAGCTATTATAATTTTGGCAGGCAGATAGTCAATTTTGTCACCTCCTACAACCCTCACACCACATTATAGCATGATTCTATGATCATAGTCAAAGCTAGCCAAGATCTGGTGCAGGCTCTAGAAAATGAGTCTCTAAGATATGGTTCTCAACCTAACTAAGCAATTTTTTATGGAGGAATGTGAAAAGGAATAGGAAATAATGTTCTGTGTTTTTTCAGCATGTTGCCAAAGAAGTGTTCTGATCTCTTTTTTGTTGTAACCTGAATATATTCTATGATCAGATTTTACAGCTAAAACTGAATTTGAAAGGAAAGCCTGCATTCCTTGAAGGCCAAAACAATCAAGATTATTGTGTATTTTCAGATTCCTCCAGACCATAAGATCTATTTCCACTTCAAACCTAGGATGCAGAGGATTTGTGCCAGCACATAAACTGCAACATATGAAAAGCCTTATAAATCAGCACAAAAATTAAATATAGTAAAATGGTGAAGGAGTCATCCTAAATTAATCTTTGTCATTTCTTGAGATACCTCACTAAATGCTAAAGTTATAATACATCTAGCCATGACTGTGATAATATGCCTAAGGAAATATATTTTCTTTGAAAACATGAATTAATTTTCTTTACTGAGGCAGAGTTAGTTCGGAAGATAATATCACATCTGTTTAAAAAAGAAGACAATAAGTAGATATGAAAAATCTGAGCTCCAAGACCAATTTTTATCTGAGGGAAAAATAAACAAAGTGTTTTAACAAAAACCTCAGTATTAAGGAAGACAGATAAATTACTGTTAATTTTCATTAATCCACAAAATAGTGAAAACTGTCAAATCTTACACTGTGAAGAAGAAAAATTATGAAAAGTGCTTGATTCAGCTTTTGTCTGACTACTGTTACAGAGCTCTAAAGAAAGATGTGCTGCTCTTAGCTGTCAAGATCCTTGAATCACAAAGATAAACAGAAGAAAAATACCTATGAAAAATATCTGCACACTACATTTTGCATCATGGGAATATCTGAACAAAAGTGAAACCCAGACATTGATCTTTTTAAATGTTACATATGACTTAATACAAAATAAAAATTCCAAGTGGTATCTATTGATCTGTACATTCAAACAAATGGAGCAACTGACACTGCCTTTGGAGGAATGAAAATCAGTCCTTGGAATTCACTCTATGCCTATTGACTACATTGGGAGCTAAATCTGCACTCATGGTGCTTTCAAACATTTCATTGCAAGTTCCAGGCAAAAAAAACCGACAAACACAAACCAAGCTGCCTCAAAGAATAGTCTTGATAAAAGGAATCTCTTCCTATTAACAACTCTCCTAATTCCTCGAAAAAGAAGTCATGCTTCCTTTTGTATATTCTTATGATTTGAGAATAAAGCTCTTTAAGATTAAAAATACAAACATTTGAATAAAAATTTTATCAAAAGTTTGAAAAGCCATTTCATATGTCACATTTATTATCGGAAAAATAGATATTTCCTTGAAGAAAAAAAAAAAAAAAAAAGGGATAGCAGGTAAATCAATAATAGATATAGGATATACTCCTCCTGTAGTTAGAGAATATATGAGGCAGGCCTGAAATTCTCTGTACCCTCTGGGGTTTACCATAAATAAGCACCTAGTAATCCCTGGCCAAAGCCAATGTAGGTAAGAAGCTAACTGCACACAGTCTATCATCTCTTCTGCTGCACTCTTAATCGTCTTACTTAACAGTGCATCATGGTATTCAATTCCCTGAAAAGCTTTTAGCATGTTCAAAATGTGGTAGAAACACCCAAACAGCAACTGCACATAGAAGAAAAAGGATACATTGAAGCAGATTACTCATTTTACCAGGGTTGGACATGAATTTGTACCTCTATTGGTATCAAAATACAAGTTTTGTTGTCATCTGCTTGTATTTACAAAATCAGATCATATGAAGGGAGTTTGAACATTCATTTAACTAGTCACAGACTAAGCAAATATAGCATTCATTAACTGTGGATGTCCATAGTATGGACTTATTCCCAATGGCACTTTCCTTTTAATGTCTGTTACATGCCTTTTGCATGCCTCTTAATTATAAATTATATACTAGCATAAACATTATATTTACAAAAAGTATTTGAACATATTGCTTCACATTTTTGAAAATGACTGGGCATGATTTTGCAGAAATTCTTAAGAGAGTTATATATTCTCTTAAGAGAGATAAACGCTATATATTTTCATTGTATTATGTCTTTTTATGCAGAACTTTAGCATTTTTAATAAATAAGGAACAAAACTACCTGTTCTAAAATATTTTTAAAATTAAGAAATTTTTTTAATGAGAAAACAGTTGCCCTCAAAAAGGCTCAGTATTAAAATATGGTTTGTATGTGGCTATTGTTTAAAGTTTCCTGAGTGTATCAATTTAATCCACTGAAATTTCACATAGGAAATGGAAAACAAACTTGTTTTCTAAGGTTCTTCTGTTAGGAGATGTAAAAATTCACATCCAGAGGAAGAAAAGCTACCTGTTGTCCAGACCTGCATAAATAAGTGAAAAAATACTTTATATATTAATTTATAATTTACTCAATCAAACACTAATTTTAAATCAGTGTGAAAGATTATCAAGAATTGCACTGCTTTTAAAGTAAGTCATAGAGGCTAATAAAAAGGGAGGTCCTTAACTCTTGCTGTATCTAGCAGCTGTGAAATAATCATGCCCTGAGAGAAAGTTCTCAGTTACAAAACTGAAGTCTGGCCAACTATTATAAGGTTTGCTTCACAAGTGTCATTGGAGGGAAAATCTTGCAAACTAATGAATATTGTTGGTTCATTCTTATACTTACTACTATGGTAGAGTAAGGATTAAAAACTATCCTTGCCCAATGAAAACCCCAAGGAGGGACATTTTCAATACTTTGATGCAATTGCTAAATATGTCATTTAAGGAGCAGCTCAGAGGAGGTTTCTGTATTTCCTGATGCCTTGATGATCAGCATAAATCAATTGTAAGCTGTTAGCTCAAATTCAAAGCTCAAAATGAAGGCATAGACTAGTAACACAAAGGGAAATTAGGGATAAAAAGAGACAATTAATTTGTAAAGATCCTTGCTAACAGGAGCTTAATCTACTTGGCATTAAAGATACTTGAAACTGAATTTACCTATAAACTATATCATACCTGATTTATACAGGATGACCCAGAGCCTATAGAATCTTAATATCATGTTCCAGTTATAAACTATATTTTACTAATTTATGTTCACTCACCTAACACTTATTCTCATCAAAATTCTAACCAAAACAAGGAAAAGCTGTATTGTCTGTAAACACGTTGAAAAATGAAAGACAAATTTTTTTTTCATGTTTTAAAATAAGAATGAGACAAGGTATAAAGTTTCTAAAACAAACCCCAAGAGAAGATCTTTTATTGCCATTCACTCAAAAATAAGAACAGGACTGCAAAGAAATTAAACCTTTTGAGGTATTTTTCAGGTATTGTATTGTTTAATTATTTATTAATTAATAAATAATTAATTAAATATTTTCCTTTCCTGATTAAACTACAGATATGCTAGCAACTTAAAACCTTATCTCTAAACATAAATTAAATTCTTAATATCCAATGCATAAAAGATTAGACAGTCGTTTCTTCTAAAAAGAAAAAAATCACTCCCCTCTGAATTTTTGCATGAAAAGAGGAACTGTATATATGATGTAACTTTCAAGATTAAAAATAACTTACAAATAACTTATTCTACAAGATATAAAGAAAAGGTGTTGATGATGACAAAAAAAAAAAAAAGTCACTGAAATAGACTGTGCAAGAAATTTCTTTAAGACACTAATCAGGCCTAAACCTGATTAACTGTCTAATTGGCTTGATTACTGATGGCAAGAAAACACGTGCTATAAACCTGTTCACAGTAAAAGAGTCATAGAGGCTTCAGGGGACCTGAAGAGGCAAGATGTTTAGAAAACTGAGATCAGTATTTTCTAGACCAAAATTAGCACCTGAGATAGTAAATCACAAGAATGAAGGTGCCCCTCCACCCCCAAAGGCATCAACAGGCCAGGTATGGTTTTTCTTGCCAATTATAGACTCATTAATACTATCTTTTTGTTTAGAAGGTATTTATGAAAGTAAATGTCAAATGTTAGAATTTCAAATATATTTACTGAATATGGTATCAAACTTTATTTAGAAAAATGAAATAAATATATTTATTCTCATCCATCTCACCATCTCCTCTTTGTGAAGAAAATATAATTTTCCCTTTTAAAAAGCTGCTTTCTGAATAGAGCTAACCTGAAATAGAACAGGCTTATGAGAGGTCGTGATCAACATTGCAAATGGAGAATTAGAAATACAGGTACTGCTGCTTTTCATATGATGATATATTTTTATGCATCTTGTTTCCTTCTGGCAGGAAATGTCAGCATGTCCTTTCTGAATATTAGAATGTCATGCAGGTATATATCAACCTGCTTCCTGTTAACCACAGGAAAGACAAAGTAATTTAGTAGCTTTTTAAATAAGTCTTTCTTTTTCAGCTTGGTTTTGGTAATGTAAATCCTCTTGGAAAAATAAAGTAAGTCATATTAGTCTACAGTCTATATTTTTCTATAATTTCTTCACTGTAAAAATTAATTAATTTAATTAATTATTATTTAATTAATGAAAAATTTAAACTGAAGCAAAAGGCTGAGTATTCTTTCTCTCATTGTCTTTGAATTTTTATCTTTTCCCAATAATTTCCAAAAAAATGTTTTTGTTTTTTCCAGCTTGACATAATCAAAAATTTCAAGACAAAATGGCAACATTTTATGGTTTCACCAAATAATTAGGGAAGTGAGAAAGGTTCTTTAGTATCAGCCTGAGTTATTAATCATTCATGCTTATTGAAACAATCAAAACTCCTCCATTATAAAGGAAATTTTAATTAAGTGGACTTATCCATACTGTCATCCACAAAAAATGGCAAAAATGTGTATATTCTATAACCTTTATATACTGCAGATCTACAAGCATTGTTCATGCTTCTTTTACAGTTCAGTATTCTTGTGTCAATAAAATACTGTTTTAAAGGAAGAAAACTCCTGAATATCAACAGGTTAGTTCTCTGCAGGCTGATATCTCACTTGGCAAAGTGCTCTAGCAAAACAGAATTATTTAGATTTCACTGGAGACAAGGATTACTCTTTTGGTGAGGATAATTTCATACATCAGGGCAACATTCAGATTGTATCAGTTTACACCCTTCAAAACACTGCTAACATGGAGGCACATGAATGGATTAGGGATTAAGACATTTCCTGCCAACTAGGAGATACCACCTAAAGAGTAAAGAAAGAGAAGGTGGTACATAATATTTGGTAACTGATTACTATATTAATTCATGCACTAATTTATGTACTTATGTTTTAGGAGGTAGCCTGAAAACAACCTTTACAACAAAACATCATGCAAGAACCTTGTACATGTACAGACTTTGATTGCAAATTTAATATACATATATAAAAATATTAAAATAAATAGAAATATAAAAATTATAATTTCATTTTCTATACATATGTATATTAGAACTTCATTGCCTTGTTTCCAAATAGACAGGAAAACACAAATATTTTCATAGAAAAAAACAAACTCCAATTTATTGTCAGAAACACAAACAAAAACAAGGTCACTGGTCTAGGAAAGAAAAAAAAATGCATAAAGACCTGAAAGCTCTTAATGTCAAATAATTTTTCCATATGTTGATACAACCCAACATCCTTCTTTATTAATCTGCATGCTGCACACCAGGAAAACTAATTCTGTATGAGACAGCAAATGCTCATGGGCTTGATTTACAAATGCTGTTGTGTAGTACTGTGAACTCCCCATGCACATCTCACTCCATTTTCCAAAGGCCACTCTGATAAAGCTGAGATGAACCAAGGTCCAGGTACACAGGGATTTTGTTAATGATCTAATCGAGCAAGTGTGGGGGGAAGTAAATTCTTTCAGTGAAAGTTGACACTGTCTCAGTATTTTGTAGAGATTGAGATGTGCCATTGTGGTGAGGCAGGTCAAAATAAACCAGGTGTGTTAGCCCAACAGGAGGTTGAGGCAGAATCAGAATCATGGCTAACTCAGAGGAGCACACTGGTTTGTGAGAGGCAGCTCTGAACAAGTCAGCTCTGCAAACAGGCAGCAGCAGACCTCTAAGCTAAACAACTGGGTTTGCACCATGGATGTGAAGATATCAGTTTTTGATATCAATATTCATCACAACTCCTTTGGCAAATCCATCTGGAAATACACAGAACACCCAGGAACAATGGTCAGTGTGTGGCAGCTTTCCCAAATTCCTACAGAAATGTTGCAAACATCCAACCACCCTTATCATTCTCAACAATGACAATCTACAGTTTCTAATCTTGCGCTTTTTTTTTTTTTTTTTTTAAGGATGAAAATAAAACAACAAATGAACCACAGAAAGCAGAGGCCAATAATAAGGCAGAGCCTGTACCAAAGCAACAAGGTCAGTAATAAGCTATTTATGAGTTTTGAAAGATTATCTGGACACAATATATGTATACCTTATAGAATTGCAAACAAAACTGTTGTTCTTCCTAGTGCTCTGGCAGGACTTTCTTATTTTTTATTTGTGGAAGAAATTAAGATCTCTGAATTGCCACTGATCCAAGGCCAATGATTTGTTACAAATATAGGAACAGTATCCAGCAATAACAAAAGGCAACAAGCTTTCAAGCACAGCGTCTTCATGAGCTTGCCCCTCTGATAAGCTAGTTTAGGAAGTTCTATTTCTTCTTACTGCAATTTGACTTCTTGGAAATCTTAAAATAAAGGTATTTAGTAGCTTAAGGAGAAAACAAACAAAAAAAAAAAAAACACAAAACAAAAAAAAAAAAAAAAAAAAAAACAAAACAACAAAACAAAACAAAAAACCCCAACATATTTTTAATGTTTCTTTTAGCAATACTTCTCATATGTACCAGAAAAGACAAGACAGATTTTAAACTATCTGATATTCAAATATTTCACTGAACAGCCATTCCAAACTTAAAAGAAGAAAAACAACAAAAAAAAAAAAAAATTCCAGACAAGAAAATATTTTTTAAAACAATTAAAAAAATTTAAAAAGCAATTCTGTTAAAAATATTTGCCATCCCCATTCATGAGTTATTCAGGACTGGTACACAGTCAGGAGTTATTCAGGACTAGTACACAGGACCGCAGAACTCAGGGCAGTAAAGGAAAGTAATTTTTTGCCTAAGCAGCTGGTTTCTGAAAACAGAGGCAGATGGTCATGGCTATGCTGGCCCCCTTTTCCTCCCCCTCCAGTAGCCAAGCCTGTTTTGTATACTAGTAGTTTATACTACTTTGTAGACTAGAGCCTAAATAGCTGCTTACACCCACTACCAAAATAAAGGCTCAGGATGGGTGAAGCAATAATTACTGCTGGCCCATATCCCCTCCTCCCTTCTTCACAGCATGAGTGCAGCCCTTTCCTTCTCCATCCTCAAATTCTGGAGAAAAAACAGAGTCTAGTTTCCCTGTCACCTCGTGCTTTTCCTTTGGAGAGAAGTTCATGTTCATTTCACTGAAGCAGCAAAGCAAAGACTGGGGAATCGCCAGCTTTTTGTGATAAAAATATAACTAAGAAGAGTGGAGCAACTAGAAGAAGATTATAAGGGAACTTTCATAATCTTTACTTGTGTTCATATAATCATAGCAAGTGTTACAATTTCTTTCCTCGTGTAATGAAACTTTAAACAAAGTCCATTTAATGCAATTGTCTCGTTATATAATGGCTGTAGCATGAAATCAAGGGAAAACAAATCTGACATGAATTCACCATAGCAACAATGGAAAAAAACAAATTTCTTATTTAGCTTTTTAGCAACACTAAGTCACAGATACTATCCCATGACAGAATGGAGTATCAGTACAGAAATTCTTTTTGTTTACATTAAAAACTTAATCTAATTTTACAGATAAATATAACTCATTAAGATATATTTTGGGATAATAAACTATTTCTTCTCTTCAAAAATATAAAATAAGTGTTGGTATAGTAGCAACTACACCATTAGTTACTTCAGAAAATTATAATAACACAGTTAGGCTCCATGTTTTTGGGGGGTATTTTTGAAACTATCATTTTTTGAAAGGTACTTTAAGTTTCAAATTCAAACAGCTCCAAGACACTGAGGGTATTAATGAGTTAGACAGACAATGGCTGTACAAGCCGGAAAATTTACATTGGGACCACACCTCAGGAGGAGCTTATGAATTTCACCACCCTGAATGCAAGTCCCTATCATCTGAGATACATAAGGAACTTCTTTATCTCTGCACAGAAATGGAGGCTGGTCTAAAGCAGTTTACAGGAGGGTCTAAGATAAAACTTCTGCAAAATTTTGTGAACTTTGTTTCAGACCTAAAATTGCGTGGTTATCTGCTGGAGGAAAAAAATGGAAATTTGTGTGGGTCAGCAGAGGACAAGAGACTAGAGAAAGCATTTTATGCTGCACATAGAAATTTAGAGAGAATTACTAAAAGCATAGCCAGGACTCAAACAACATTAATTAAGGCAGATTAGCTAAAAGGAGAACTTCAAGTGTGTTAGAGAAAGTCTTTCCAAGGCTCCTTGTGACTTTCTCTGGCATAATCAAAATAAAATAGAGCAGTAAAACCCTTAATCATGGTACCAGTTTTCAGCTCCATAGTGCTAAATACAAATCAACAGACTGAGCAGAGCTTATCTTCTTTTCATATGACCAAAACCAGCCATTACCCTCTCCCTTTCTCCATGTAATTCACAAAGCAGCACAATGTTTTTAGCACACATGAGAATCCAGCAGGAGCTACCATTGGAGCCTGTTTGATTAAAACTTGACCACTTAGGTCAGTCAGGAGCACGTGGTACTTTTGGCTTCTTTGTTGGGTACTCATTGCCCTATCTCCACCTCCTCAGTTGCCCTCTCTCTCACTAGCTTGCTTTGTGATTAATCCTCTGCATCATTAGTTCACTCTGTAATTAATTCTCTGTGCTTAGTCAGTTTGTTCCATAATGGATTATTTTTTAAATTTATTCCCTGCTCTCTTTTTGTGTACTTAACAGTGTGATTCACCTAATTACAGATTCTCTATGATACTGAATTCAATTGCTATAATTTCTTCACATATTTATCACCTCCCATATATATATGGTTATACAAATGCTTCCCTTGTTTTACCCACTGCTGTTCAATAGCTCTGTTGGTGGTTATGCTCTTTAGAAGGACACATCCAGCCTCCAACTGCTAGCTGGTGACTCCATTATCATTCTCTGCTTTATAATTTCTTTCGTCTGCCTGATGATAATTCCAGTTTGATCCTTTCCAACTACATTTTAGTATTTCTCTGAAGTCTATCCTTATCTTTTCATTTTTCCCTTACTAAAAACTAGTCTGTTTCCAATATTCTGGGTTTTGATCTTCTACTTAATCAACAAGTGTCCCAAAGATGTTTTCCAGAACCACAGACACATTTATTCAGCTTTTACTTAAGTGCATATTGACCTTGCTTTGTTCTTGGTAGGACTTGAGTGAGAAAGCTAAAGTAAAACTACCATAGGTATTTCTACATATGCCTGTCTAGATCATAAAGTAGACAGAACATCTCTTCTGGGAGATTGCCATGCTACTGTTCAGTGATATTTAATATGTTCAGAGCCTAGATGCTTTGGAAAGTATCTCAAGTAAGCAGTGCACCACCAGAGAGGAAGGGCAACTCAAAAGGAACTTTACTTCAGACTCTCTCTTCTGTTCAGGCACTTGAGGAACAGTCACTTTTCCTCTAAGAAAAAAAGTAAAAGCAGAAGCTTCTGATAGCTGTCCCCTCTCATTTATTTGCCTACCTGTTGCACCTTGCTTCTTTCATAAAGAGAGTTCAAACCCCTATCTCTTACACTCCTGTAGAGTTGCCTAACTAGCTAGGAAAACCTAGACCAGAGAGGAGTGGAAGTACCATGGCCTTCCCAACCTCTTGGCCATCCTGCAAGAAAGAATGCAAAACCCCGTGGAATCCAAGGGGTTAGAATGCAACATGGAGCATGTCACTGACCTAGACATGGATTGCAGAATGAGAAGTTAATCAAAATAGTAACCATGCAGGAAGAATGAAGGACTTTTATTCCAGTATGTATTTATATTACAATTGTTGAATCTTTTAAAAAGGGGGGAAAAAATCCTCCCAACAGGTATTTGCAAATAAATAAGGTCCAGAGTCAAGAAGAGAGTCTTGATCACTAGCTGCAATACAGACTGGTCACTCTCTCTTCCTGGAGATAAAAATAAAGCAGATGCATTTATTGAGGGTTCCAAAATCCTATGCTGTAAAACCTTAGCTAATTCTGGTTAATTAGGTACCAACTAACTCTGCATGGACTGCAACTAAGTAAAACCCTGAGAAGGGCTATTTGAATTAAATGTGAATTTTTGCAGCTAAAATCTCAGTTTGGCCTGTTATGAATTTGACTCCTAAGTTGCTCTTAAGCAGCTTTACAAAACCTGTCCCTTAACACCAGGAAATCCAGAGTTGAACAAGTGGGTTTTATTTCAAAAAATACAAATGAAGTATGTGATTTTATAAGCTGCAGCCCAATGGACTAAACCTGCCAATCCAAAGACTTTGAAATAATCTTATTCCTTGTTGCCTTATCCCTTATGCTCATCACTGGCACTCAGAAAACAGGCAGCTGTTATTCCCATAAAATATTTTTTTAAAGATTACCAAGGACTTGAACATGTTTAATCAGCTTGCTTCCACTCCAGCTGATGTGAAGTCTTTTAACTCCTCTCAGGTCTTCATTTTTCACATAAGTGGCAGATCTAAATGCTAGGAAAACAAACTCAACTTCTTCATACATAATCTTTCTTTCTTTATAGAAAATAAATAATACCTTTGTTAGCCACTGAAGTTGAGGGTCAAGTTAAGATGGACCTACTTGCTTATTATTTTATTTCACCCCTGCTGATTTCTGAACTTTTTTCCCTTGCACATTGCATTTCTTCAAGAAAGGTTGCTGGTAAAGACACAAAGGTGTGCTTTTTGTAATGTCAGAGCTGAACTCTTTTCTCTCCTTCATCCATAGGTTTACTGTGTTTTCATTTTTTCTTGAGATCTTTTTGACCTTATAGCCATTTTTATATATTTTGAATAGCTCAAGAATATCTCTGTGGGGAAAGACAAAAATTTTACAATCTGGCAAATTACTAATTATGTCAGAAGTATCACATGGAGTTTGTATACTGGTTCTCTTATTCCCATTCCATTGCTCCAAATGCAAAGTCAGTCTTTGCTCCAGCTATTCAAGAGAACCTGCTCTCTCTGTTACTTTGCAGGCAATCCCACTTAAAAGCCAATTTGAGACTTCTAATGTGTTTTGAAATGTTTAATACTTTGTGAAAAGAGGAAATCTCCTCAAAAAATCACTGGTTTTAAGTTATTAATATTACATTTCTAAGGTCTCTCTGCCACTGCTAAAAAGAGCAGATTACTCAAACATTAGTCACTCTGCCTCCTTCTAGTGGACTCTACCCATGTCTTTATACAACGTTTCCTGTTTCAAAAATGCTGTCTAACCTAAAGTGTTTACATGCACCATTAGAACTGGCAACATTGTTTGTATATTAACTAAATTCAATTTTCACATAAGAATGTTGTAGTTTAACCCCAGCCAGCAACCAACCCCACACAGCTTCTCACTGACTCCCTGACCAGCAGAATCGGGAAGAGAATTGGAAGAATAAAAGCTAGAAAACTTGTGGGTTGAGATATTTTATCAGTTTATTAGGGAAGGCAAAAGCCATGCACACAAGCAAAGCAAAACAAGGAATTAATTCACTTCCCATTGACAGGTAGGTGTTCAGCCATGTCCAGGAAAGCAGGGTTCCAATCATATGTGACAGTTACTTGGGAAGATAGATACCATCACTCCAAACTTCCTTTCTACTTCTTTCCCCCTGAGCATAGTCAGTCTATAAAGTGTCATATGGCCTGGAATATCCCTTTGGTCAATTAAGAACAACTGTTCCAGCTATGTCTTTCCCAGCCTCCCATGCATCCAGTCTCCTAACCAGTGTGGTAGTACGAAAAGCAGGGAAGGCATTTGTAATGGTTTTGAAATCAAAACCTGTGAGTGATTCCAAGTCAGAAGAACAATTTAATAGGAAAAAAAAAAAAAAAAGAGAGAAAATAAAATACATGTAATAGTACAAAAGAAAAAGCACTGTCAGAGTCAGAATACAACCTGACACCCCGCTAGTTAAGGTGGTGGTAGCAGTCTGGATGAAGTGGTCTTCTCAGAGCAGTGGTCCTGTAGAGATCCTGGCAGCTCTTGTCCTCCAGAAACCTGTGGGAAGGGCCACTTTGGTGTTCTAAATCACAGTTTTTATCTAAGTAGGAAAGGCTTAGCTCCTCCCCCTGGGTGGAGCATCTCCCAATAGGATGATGTAATTTTATCAGTCATGCAATGGGATTCAATGGCTCATTAACAGAAGATATCTTCCTGGAGGAAGGGTGGGTCGTGGGAAAGACAAAGAACATTGCCCCATCTGATTTTTAACAGATGGCCCATTAGCAGAGGATATCTCCCACAGAGAGATAAGGATCACTGCCTCACCTGGTTTCAGCAGATGGTGATAGAATACACACTTTGGGCATATCTTTACATTGTAACCCAGGACAGCCTTGGCTCTGTGTCAGCTCTGCTCAGCAATGACAAAAACATCTCAATATTATCAACCCTGTGTGCAGTACAAATCCAAACATAGCCATAGCATCAGCAGCTGTAAAGAAAATTAACTCTACCCTAGCTGAAACCAGCACAGAGTACAAACATCAAGCTACACAAAGTTTTCAAGTCGCCATCAAATACATATTCAACAGAAGAAATATAAAGTGTTCCTTTATCTTTGTCTTTTTGTCTACCATGACTAATTCTGTTCAGTGTTTCTGCCAAGTATTGGAAAACAGGTCAAGATAGTTCAGGCCAACCAGATTTACAGGATTATTTTTCATTACTGAAGGAACAAAAGCAACAACATTAAATGTTCTTTAAATCAACATTGCTTACATTAATCCTGGTAATAAACATCAGAAATGAGTAGTAACATTTACAACTGTATTACATACATAGCAACTCAATTAACTATAATTAGTATTACACTATCATTGTGCAATCATATAGTAGTTTTTAAGCATCAGTGCATTTTAAAATTACCATATTTTTGTAAAAGAACTTAGCAGTAATAGGAAGCATTTGATCATATATATTTAATTAATATCAAATAGACATAATACGTGGGTGTTCTGATGGAAATACTGCTTCTACCAAAGAAAAAGAAGAAAAAAGTGAGTCAATGGTTTTTTGAATCACCCTACAAAACAATATATTGTGGATTTGAAATTAAACAAGATAGTGTCAGTTGGTGATAAAGTTGAACTAAAATGTGGTTTTGAACAGACAAAAGAAGAAGCAGCCCAGGAAACACGTTGCTTTTTATATCAGTAACTGCTAGCTATAACAAGTTCAACTTTTATATATATCTAACCAGTAGAGACTGGAGGGGAAGCATAGATGTGATACTGGTCAGAGTGCTAGTGCAAGGCAGTGAAGCTGGCTGGGAATTCTAGGAAAGAATTTCTTCCCTTCCTGAAGTATAGCAAGCCAAAGAAATTTTCTGTTCTGTATTCAGACTGCTGCTATCCAGGTGCTGACATTTATTCATATTTAATACCAAAAACTTATCTAAGAGAGGTAAACAAATAGGTCTTATAAATTGCTTCTTGGGATCCTATGCAGATCACTGGTATTATAAGGTTTCAGTGGGCCTCTAAATTTAATCAGATTTATTTGGAAGGATTCCATTAAGCAGTGTTTTTCCCACAAAATAATACTTCTACAACTGTCACTTTCCCCTT
The DNA here is from genome assembly GCA_030060385.1 of Muscicapa striata striata. Taxonomy (NCBI): domain Eukaryota; kingdom Metazoa; phylum Chordata; class Aves; order Passeriformes; family Muscicapidae; genus Muscicapa; species Muscicapa striata. Next base: position 2,746,206 of record JAREIS010000018.1, on the reverse strand, counting down.
CAATCTTAAAACAGAACCAGCAACACTTATCCCAATACAGTTTTAAAGTACATTCTCCTTACAGGAAGGCCAAAATCTAGGATGTGTAGACACCAGTGGGCTGCATTCCTCAACTCCCACTACTAATGCATTGGGAACTTCATCCGCCTATATTACAGTACAATGAGAATGCAAATAATTCAGAAAAACTCAACCCCCTTATTTTATGGATCAGTATGTTTTGAAAATTGTGTTCATTGTTGGTCCCTTGGTATAGTTTAAAGTTAAAAAAAAAATGGGACTAATTATAAAAAAAACAACACTTAAGGCCATTTAAATGGCAAGACACTATTCCATTTGCTTCAAAATCTACAGACTTCCTCCTTAGATGACTTTGAAAAAGTTATCGGTAACAGAATTGAAGAAATAGATTAAACAAAATATAATATACATCCATAATCATATATTTCAATCACAATTTACTCTACAAAGAACACCATTGTCATGACAGCTGAAGCAAAAACATCTTTGATGCAGTACAAAGATGAAGTATAGCTAATTTTATTAGCATTTCTATTGATAAGAAAATTAACTACTCTTCATTTTTCTTCCTATATTTCACAAGGCTTTTCTGGACAGATCTATCTGTTGTCTATCTTGCTGCAGGACTTCTTGTCACTCCTAAATACAGAAGAGCTCTGAGTTGACTATTGTTGATCTGGCTACTGATGAATCTAGTTAAAAACCACAAGTAAAATACATATTCTAAAAGGCGAACTTATTATAAACATGCTGTGTACAGTTGGCACTGAAACAGATTTATGCAGGATATTGTTTGAAGGTCAAGTCCCGGAAGTTGTGTCTTTTAGTGCTTGTTTTCTGCAGAAATAATGTCAGACAGACTGCCATTCTTTCAGAAGTATTATTATAACCCTTTAAAAATTAATTTTCAAAAATTAAAACCTTTTTTCTAGATACAGAATCAGCAAAAGCACCTGAGCCTTCAAAACCTGAAAACTCAACTGAACCAGCTAAGACAACTCAACAGGAAGAGCAGGAACAGAAAGATGGGAAAGAAGATGTTAAGTGAGTAAATTCAATTAAAAAATTTGAAGATCCTACCTGGCACCCTGACTTAATATTTCTGTGTGCCATATATCAGTTCTTTAGAAGTCCCTCCTGTAAGGATCTGAAGAGCTTTATTTCAATTTCAAGGTAGCATATATATGAGGCATTCATTTATTTGGTTTTGATTGTTTCTTGTGTGTACAGCATCTTAAATTGCAGGAATGAGGAAAAGGATTTGCTCAACTACAGTTATATGCTAATTTTAGCAGTGTTGTTGCTCAATTATTGCTATATCTTAGCAAAGAATAAATGCTGTCTTGAACCTAGAATGTTTGTCACATAATTCTGACTTGAAACTTTTTACCCTGCACTTTCTTTTTTTTTTTTTTTTTTTCTGAGTTACACCATTAAATTAGCATTAGCCTCCACAATAAGAAGATTAGTACTATCTCTGCCTGAGACAAATAAATGAAACAGTAGTATCCCTCCAGGGGAATATCTAGGGTCATTCAGCCTTTGTAAAAAGTTGCAGTGACTGTTTTGTGGAAATAGAAATAAATATGAAGTCTATAAAAAAATAAACTTCAAATAGTCAGCAGTCATTTCAGGAGACATTCATAGATTCATCTAACCATAGAATTCTTTGGGTTGGAAGGGACCTTTAAAGGTCCAACCTCTAAGTCCAGCCAAGTCCAACCCCTCTGCAATGAGCAAGGATAGCTGTAAGTGGATCAGACTGCTCAGAGCCCCATCCCAGATGACCTTGAATGTTTCCAGGGATGGGGCATCCACCTCATCTGTTTAATAGGTGCCACTGTTCCACCACTCACATTGTAAAAAATGTCTTCCTTATATCTAATCTAAATCTGCCCTCTCAAAGTTTAAAACCATTAAACCTTATCATGTCACAACTCTTGCTAAAATGTTTGCCCACATCTTTCTTACAGGTCCCCTTTCAATACTAAAAGGCTACCAGTAAAGTTTCCCTGAAGCCTTCTCTTCCCCAGGATGAAAAACCTCAACTCTCTCTGTCTTTCCTCATAGAAAAGTGCCCCAGACCTCTGATCATATTTTTGGCTCCCCTTCAGGCCTGCAGATGACATTACCCAACCTGGTGTCATCTGCAAACTTGCTGAGTGTGCACTTTATGTCTCTGTGTCACTGTGGAAAATAAAGGTCTTGATAGAACAAGTCTGGTTGGAAGGCTCCTCCAGAAAGAATGAGGTCCAAACTCCTGATGAAAATATTTAGTTTAGATCCAATTCCCAGGTTAGATCAAGGCACCACAAACCTTTTACAGCATAATTGTGAATCCATATCATCAAGAATGGAGTTTCCATAATTTCTTTTGGCAATCTGGTCCACCCTTTGACGACCCTTACTACAAAAATTAAATGGAATTAATTTTTCCTTTGCTTTAACTGGCTTCTTTTGCCTCTCTTGCTGTGCACCACTGGTGCTCTTCCTAAATTAGAATGTGTAGTTAGCCCTCATTGCTTGCAAGAACACAGTGTGGGTTCATGTTCAATTTTTTGTCCACCAGGACTCCCAGATCCTTTTATGCAGAGCTGTTATCTAGTCAGTCAGCTCCAAATCTTTACTCTCACATGGCCTATTGCTATGCATCATGAAGTTTCTGCCTTTTGAGATCGCTTTGAGTGGAGAAAAACAGATACACTTAATACAAAACAGGGTAGAAACTCCCCCTGCTTGTCTTTGCCTTCTATTATTTTGTTTATCCTAATGAAACAAAGAAAAAGTCTTTCCCTGACATGGAGTTAATTTATAGAGATGATTACGTATTTCCTCCACTTTACTAAGACAAACTTTGTGTCTGGAATTAATCAAGCAAAATGCTACTGCACACGCCTCTAAAAAATAATAGATGCAATTAAAAATAACTCTGACTAGAAAGAATGGAAAGTTATAAATAACTTAGTCACTTCAATGTGAATCAGTAGGTCAAAAATGAAAACTTGGATAAGAATCTCCTTTTCTTGTCATCATACAATATGTTATTCAATGCTTACAGTTCCACTGGTAAATCTTGTAACCATGGTTAACATAATTGTTATGTGCTTATGAAACAAAAGGGTATGTTGCTTATTAGTAGAAACAAAATCTGTCTGTTAAAAGGAAATTAAAAATATTTACATTAAACATTGCTTTCTCAGAGGTGTTCTGACTCAGTGTCACATGTCTATCCAGATATACCTTGTCAGTCTAATTTGAGCAACAGCTTCTAGAAATACAGTAAATATTTGGTAAATTCTACTGCCAAAACAGTTACCCACTAAATTCTGCAGTGGAGTCTGGAAGTCATGGCACTGATGTCATTGCACTTCCATGAAACTAAACTAACCAGATCTCTTGCATTTTTTTAAATGTGCATTTGAGATAATTTAATTCATTGCTTCTTAAGGTTCATGGAAGTGCATTTAGACACCAGTCCTGATGAAGATTACTGCCTTATTGAGTCTGTGTGTTCAAATTTGCTCATTAGAATATTTTTAGGGAAATCAACTGCCTTTGACACCTTGAGAAAAGGTGAGAATTTAAGTCAAATAGATACACATGATCTAGAAAAATAGCAGTAAATGAAACATGCTCAAACCACTGTCTAGCACTGAGGCCAACCAGAACAATACAAAATGCCTCCTGAAGAGTTTGGTCATCACTAATTTCTAGTTATTTCCATACCTGGGAGTTATTTGGAGAAGTGCTAGTTTTGTTAGTCAAGGTCATATCAAGGACTGTTAGGACAGTCAGGGCAGAGTCCCATTGTCCAGAAGTTTTCTCTGTCACTGTTTAATTCATACTTGGATACTGCTCAAATAGAGATTAGTAAAACTGTGTGGTGCAGCCAACAAACTGGAAGGAATGGATGCCATCCTTTCCTGAACAGGCTTCAGAGGTGGGCCCCCAAAAACCTCAAGGAGTTCAAAAAGACCAAGTGCAATGTTCTGCACATGGGTCATGCTAAACACCAGCACCTGTACAGCCTGCACCATGAACAGATTGAGAGTGAATGAAAACTTAGCCATGGGATGGCAAGGTGTGCTCAGAACTCAGAGACCCAGCTGTATCCTGGGCTGCATCCAGAACAGTGGGGCCAGCAGGTCGAGGCAGGGGATTCACCCTCATCTACTCCACTCTGCTGAGATTCCAGAAGTGCTGGATCCAGCTCTGGAACCCTCAGCACAGGAAAGGCATTGACCTGGTCTAGAGAGAGACACAAAAATAATCAGAGAGGTGGAGCACCTCTCCTATGAGGAAAGGCTTAGAGAATTGTGATTGTTCTTGCAGTTCTACAAGAGGTAATGATTTTAAGGAGGGCAGATTTAGAGTAGATATGAGGATGAATTTTATTTTTTTTTGTGATGAGAGTAGTGAGACACTGGTTTGTCAGAGAAGTTGTGGGTGCCCCATTTTTGGAAGTTGTTCAATGTCAGGCTGGACATGGCTCTGAGCAGCTTGATCTAGTGGACAATGTCCCTGCCCAAAGCAGATGGCATGGACTAAATGATCTTTAAAGGTCTCTTGGAAACCAACAATTCTAGGATTCTATTATATTGTTATAGAAATCAAGATTGGCAAAATACTGGTAGAATTTTCTCAACTGGAATTGACTTTGCCCAGATAGATTTCAGGATGCAGCAATGGCTTGCTGAGAGAAGAGGAGATGGGAGCCAAGATAATACAGCACAAGCAGTGTCCTTACCAACAAGTTTCAGCCTCACAGGGTCTGAACACAGCAAACAGAGCAAGATCCCAACAACAGGTCCATCAAAAAGGCAAAGTGATGGACCAGGTTAGGACCCATCCAGGGAGTCCAGTCAGGGGCAAAGAAAGGGCCAGAGACAGGGCTGGAGACAAGGCTACAAGACAGGTCCAAAGTCTGTCTAGGAGACAGGACCAGAGACAGAACTGGAGATGCACACACCTAGACACAGCTCAGGCAGTGACCAAGGCCTGACCTGAAGTGCACAACAGAGACCCATGGGCATAGAGTACGGGTGGAAGTCCCAGGGAAATTAATTCATGTAGACTATTTTCTTATGCTAATTATCTTTCAAGAATCAAAGATCAATCAAAAGTCACCTGATTTGCAAGAAATCATCAGTATGCCCATTGACTCTGAGTAATATACATAATGAAATAAGGTTCATGGTATATATTTTTTCACAAGTCATATCCATCCAGAGTTCATCAACTTTCATGGAAATGTTAATAGAAAAGTTTTCGCCTTATCTACTTTTACTGTGACATTTAATTTTTTAAAATACATCTGTGCAAGCTCAGATACATAGAACAAGGAAGAGGGAAGGAAGGCAATTTTATTGTTTGAAACAGCAAATTTTTTAATTTCCTCTAAAAGAGCTATTTTTTTTTCTTGTTAAGTGAATAACAATTTTGACAAATACTGCCTTTGCTCCTAAAAATTCCCACAGAATTTTTTTGTCCACAAAAAAGAATTTAAAAAAGAAAAGAAAAAAATTAAATGGAAAAAAAAAAATCTGCCTTGCCATCTCAGCACATTCTCATTTTTTAAAATACTCCAGTACACAGTGATGGACATTAATAAAGAGTAGAGAGACACAGCACTGCTCTCAACCACCTGACACTATGCTTGAAAGAGGAAACTCACAAGAATGGATGTTGTGCCAAGTACTGAATTACAACCTAGTGACTGAAGCATTTAATATCTGTTTCCTAATGGCTTGAATAGAATTGCACACAAATTGGTTCTCTCTGCCAATATATTTTTTCTCCCTTCTGCCTTTATTATTAATGTAACAGAGCAACAGGTAATTTTCATTAATTGCTATTTGCTGAGCAATAATAACCTCTGGAATGGTGGGCTAAGACTACCCTGTCTCTTCACAGCAGAAATAAGGGAGCAGAACTCTCAGCACCTCATTTGCACTCTAATAGAAGACAGGAGAGTCTTATTAACAAGGAACTAGCACAAAGCTTGAAGGTATGAGACAAAGAAGTAGCATCAAGTCCTGAAAAAGATAGAGCATGGAATAAGGTAAACAAAGCATCTGAGAGTATAGATCAGAGAAAATGGAGGGACACAAAGAGCTTCTATGACCTGTTCTCTCCTCTGTGACTTTTAAAAGCCTTTAAACTCTGTCGAATTTGTAAGAATATTCTTCCCAGATTACCAAAGAGATTACAATATACTATTTATACTAAGGCAGTATGCTAAAACCCCCAAAGATCATGAACTCCACTGTGCAAAATACTGCATAAAATAATAATCCATATTTGCAGGCTAAATATTCAAGACGATAGAAAGGAAAAATTTGCAGTAGGTAACAGAGTCTTCCTATGCTTTTAGATTTCACCTCAAAATCTTACACATTGTCAGTTATGTTTAGAGAGGAACAAAATATTTTATCTGATATGCCATCTTCAGAATCCAGCTATTACAAAAAATATAAAAATAAAATATAAAATGTATTAAATAAAATTTTAATAAAATATTAAATTACAAAAAAATCACATTTCCACAGAAAGCATACCCAGCTGATTCTGGTTTTTCAAATGCAGTAACACAGCTTTCAACATATTCCCAAAAAGTGAACTCCAGTTCTGCAAACTTCCATATGACCATGGGTGGTTCAGGCAAACTGAACTTCATGCTTTTGGCTGCCTTCCTCATAGCTACATCCTATTACTTAATAGACTCTACTAGTCCTTCCATAAAGAAGATTTTTTTCCTCTTTAATTTGGCTAATAGCAAGAAAAGAAAACAAAACAAAGATTAAGAGGCAATTTGCTATGTGGTGCATAGCCAGGTTAATAAAGAGAACTCCTGCTGGTAGCATGTTCTTTGTGAGTAATGCACTTCATTTACCCCAATAACCTCGAACAAGAAAATTACTGTGCTTATTAGTGCTTGCCATCCACTAGTTGCAACACATCAATTCACCAAGTAGGTGCACCTTAGAGAAACTATGTCCTATCACAAGTACAAAATCTCAGCACATTAGTGCTGAGAAACAGACCCAGTATCAACCCTCTGCAGAGTCTCCAGAAATCCTTGATTACTGTAGGAGCACCAGGGATGTACGAAAATTATACTCATGGCAATAAACTCCAATCAAATTTAGATGGAGTAAAACAAGGCCAACGCTGGGCCTTACCAAACATTCCGGTTTAAACACAGTTACAAGTACATTTTATGGAGAGGTTAATACATTTCCTTAGTTGTTTCCAGCTAATCACTGCAGTACTTGAAACTGTAAACAGATAAAATGCATCTAGTATATTTATTAAGCCTGACTGAAAAGACATGAATGCATTAAAAAATAAAAATACTTTCCTTAGCACTTATATTCCCTCTGCTTAGGCTTTTTTTTTTCAGAGCCTGTCACTTCTACTTCTTGGACTTGAATTTCTGAAATGACTACATTGAAAACCTGAAAATTAAATAGAAAGGTGATGGTGTGCTGTCTGTACCAAAATGGATTAAACTTGCTGTAATCTTTGCTGAGATGTATTTTCCCAGAGCCTTTAAATTCTATCCGATCTGCAGGATGCAGTTACCCTTGCTATTTAATTTCACTCACTCTGCATGACAATCAAGAAGGTAGCCTGAAATTAAAAAGTAGTGGATTCAGAAGTTTTTCATTGCAGAATAAATGAAGTGAGGAAAGGATAGGAATGTCATTATACAGACTGAAATGATGGAGTTTTTTACCCTTGTATTATTTCAAATCATATACTCATAATATTCATATATATTTATTGCTAACCATATCAATGGAAGGAATTGGGTTTTTTTTGAATATGTAAAAAAAGTAAGGGTATAGTTTCTCATAATTTGCCACTGATTGACTCCTTTGATTAAAAGAAATTTCTGTGCATTCTGTGTAAATCCTCCATTCTCTTAATACTTTTCAAAGAAAAATCTTTTTGTACAGGGAGAAATTATAATTTATTCAAAATATTATCTCTGCTATTATATGTTAAATCTTTTGGGGGAAAAAGAAAAGCAATGGGATTGTGATAGGTACATTACTATACTACATTGTGACACTACACTACTATTTATATTTAAATAATATATGTAAATTTAAATTTATATTTAAATTGCATTTGCATTAAATCACATTTATACCAAACATTTGAAAATATATCAGGTCCTTTCTAGATAAATGCAAGAGGCATATAAATCTAAGACATAATGCTTATCATTTAGTAAAAGAAAACTGATTATTACTTCATAACTAGTGTAAGTATTTATGTCTTTGTTTAATCATGTCCAACATATCTTTTTAAAACACCCGTTCTCCAGTTATTTACTCTTTTTCCAAACCTTAGCAATTTGGATGAAAACATCCCATGTTGCACAGCCCAAGAGAGAAGCAGAGGAAACAGTGACAGGTGGAGATTTGAGGGTCAGATGAGAAGTCAAACACACCTGGCAACCCAGTTTTACTCAGTACCTTGGGTAAATGATACACAGGAGAAAAAGTGTGATGAACAGTCTTTCTCTCAGAGTTTCTTTATGATCCTGGGAAAGGTACATGCAGTGAGCTCCTATAGAGGTTACTGTTTAACAGTTTACCCTAATGAAGGTAGATTTGCAACAGAGATGGTCACACCAAGGTAATTTTATACAATTAGTATAGGCAACAATGGCTCATGGCATGAAGTTTGGGAACACACTCTGAAAATTATGGAATTAACTGTCATTCTTAGTCATCACACAATTATTACCCTTGTACCAAACCCTTTCTGTTTGGGGAAAAAAAAAAAAAAACAACAAAAACAAAAAAAAAAAAAAAAACCAGTGAGAAAATTAAAATGTGCAAATCACCAAAAAGTGGAATAAAAGAGAAGGGACAATAAATTTTACCCCATGCTCAAAATGCATAGGACAAATTGTACAAAAAGAGATTTACATTGAGGAAAAGAAGGTGTAAAATGAAGCTAGTGAAGCACAGAAATAATTTTATTAGGAAGACTATGGAATAGCCATGACTAGACATATTTAAGAAAAGATTAGATAAGAATCTTTCAGGTGTACCTTATCCTGCTTTGAGCAGTGAGGACAGGATATCTCAAACTTCTCTACAGCCTTATGGTTGTATGATTATTTTAGGGACTCTGTGAAAACAGATGACAAATGAAAGCAGCTACTGGAAATTAAGTTTTTCAAATTTGAGACTTTTTTACAACCTTTGAAAACATTTAAAATGGGAAATTTTCTGGAATTTTTATTTTAGTTTTTAATTCTCTGCATATTATGAAAAATGGAAAGATAGAAAATAGGAGGAAGGGTTTGTGCTGCGTTCATGAACTCTGAACAGCAATGTATCATACTTTGATTAAATTATTTAACATAGCCATAAATTAAAGGCTTATGTAAATAAGATATGTGTTTGTTTTTAAATGTTAACATGTTAAAAATTCCTGATAAGTAACAGATGCCCCAGAAAGATTTAATTACTTATGATGCCTTGTACAGAGGCTAGACAGTATTAAAGGAATAAAGTAGGTATTTATTAAAAGGCCTTCAAAGGACACACCTTAGGCAGTACAATAGCCTGGCCCTGGCTCCACCTAAGATGGTCACATGTTTTCACACTTTTATAAGTTTTGGTCCATTTAAATATTGGAGTCCCATTACAGCTTCAGGTTATAAAGTCCCATTCTCCCAGATTGCTCTCTTCAATAATAGTTTTTTATACTTTTAGGGCCTGAAGCTGTAATGGTGTCCTTGGTTCTCAGGCTGGAAAAGGATTATTTTGTCTAACTAAACTGTGAGGAGAACTTGCTAACACTTTATATGAAGTTCAGAGTTATATACTAGTGCAGTACAGAATATGGAAAATATGAAAGCTAAAACTTAAGGCATCACTTAGAAATAAGAAAGCCCCAATGACACAACAGCATCCGATAGGGAAATAAATGAGAATGACTTCCTAAGACTATTATACCTTTGTTCTAAAGCAATTAGTATTAGAAATTATTCTGTTCTTATTTTCCACATCATAGTAAATAGTGAAATTAAACAACTTTATATCACCAGTTACCTTAAGGAAAGATGATTTTTTTCACAGCTAATTGATACTTCCAACATTCATGCTACTTTCCTTCTACTGCTTTTATAGTTCCTACTGCAGAATTTTTAATTAAAATAAAATCTTATTCGCATTTTAATCTGGTACCTCAGCGAGAGTTCCATGTGTTCAGCATTGAGGCAGACTTCTCCTTAGAGAGTACTGTAAAGAAGATTAGAGGATTCACAGATTGTTGTGATTGAATAACTAGGAGGATTGTCAAAGAAGCTGCTGTGGAAAAAAAAAAAATTGAGCTAGAAAGCAGGAATCTCTGCAGCCTAGATTATTGGATTTCAGTCTGCATTGCATCAAGAAGTTTATTCTGAGTTCAATACCAGTGGACAAGTCTGAAAGATAGTGCCTTGCTTGGACACTGTTGCTTCCATTTCTGTTTTGCTTTATGAACACATGAGGTCTGGGAAATGGATGATCTATGCATTTTTTTTTAAGAACACTTGTTTGGTGCCCAAACAAGCATGATCTCTGTACAAAGATTCTGAACTAAGGGAAAGTCATGAATTCCATGGAAAAGATTTTTTTATATGTTGTCTGCATGAAGCTCATAAATGCTTATGGCCTGTTCTTGCTTATACATATGTAAAACCAAAACCAACCCAAATATTATTGGTATCACTATGTTTAATTTAATGAAACAGGTAATAAAATATGTAGTGAGACAAAGGAACATCAGTTTAAAATAAAATTGCATTGTGAAGAATAACTCAATTCTAAACTGAAATTATATAAAAAACGTGATGTGTTCTGTTTTATTGCAAAGAAAACTCAATATAATCCAAGTATTTAAAAAATGTGGCAAATAGAAAAGGATATAATCTTCTGTTATCAGTAAAGATACAGACACTTTCAGACACTTTCCCTTGCTAGGGGTGGATCTGATTAGCTATTAGGAAAAAAAAAATCATCACTGAAGGAGTGGAAAGGCATTGGAATAAATTGTCCAGGTAAGCATCTGGATGAGGCACTTGGTTTAGGGATACTTATGATGATGCTGGGTTGACTGTGGGACTAGTGTTCTTGAAGTTCTCTTCCAATTTTGATAATTCTGTGTTTCAAGGAAAAGATGATGGGTCAGAGGAAGACACTTGTTTCAAGACTGTTAGGGAAAGTTAAAATTTACCTAAGAGCTTTTTGAAAGTCCATGGAGTGGACTAATGGGTGAACAGCTTGTTCCAAGACTTTAAGATAATATATTTATCTTAGAAACTTACTTTCTTAGCACTTGGGGTCTTGAGATTTTTGGAAGAAGAAGTAGGTGGTAAATATACAGGTTAAGTCACAGGTTAAGTTATCTACTTCCCAAACTTTTATACATTTCAAGTTTGTTTGCTGAAAAGGATTTTCTGTCATGCTCCATACATTCTTTTGCTTTCTTGGGTATCACAGCCTACAGTTCTCAGGATTTTAGCTAATATAATCTTCAAGTCTATCATGCTTGTGTCAACTGCTCCTCACTCATAGCAAAAGCTCCCTAGAATTCTGGTCATTAAAGGCTTGGAAACTTTCTCCAGACATTTAACTCATGATAATTCACTGTGCCTCTTTTAATATTTCTTCTTCTCACAATACTTTTTTATCAGCTCAAATACCTATTTTCCAATGGTTCTCCACCAAAATTTGATCTTATAGGCACTGATCTTATTATGTCTCAATCTGGTTTTTTGTTCTTTTCAAAGCCATGTTCCCAGTAGCCATGGCCATTCTATGAGACTTTCTAGAGTCCCCTGTGGGAATGCACCTTTTGAGTATAGCTGCTCAAAATAATTCTCACATTGACCTATATCCCAATATTAATGCTTTCTTCCCTGGCAGTATGTCATATGTGGTCTACAGTTATATTTGCACCAGTGTTTTTCATAGCCAGATTATGTGAGGCTCATAGGCAACCTCCTTTTGACTAAACACTTGGACATTTGTCCTTTTGTCACCTGCAACTGATGATCCCAACATTTACAAAAAAAAATCTTACCATTTGATTCTAAGTGGGTGTCTGCAGTATAGGGCATTAGATTTTTCCTCATTTCTATTATTTGGACTAAATAATTCAAATTTTCCTGTGTAGGAATCATTACTACTTTTTAATCTTCCAAATCCAATGTCCTATTAAACATCTTTAGTACACTACTACATTTTGTACCAAAATCATGAAGGATAATATTTTAGCTCACTTCTAAAACCCCATCAGCATCCTGTGCAGATAAAGGAAAAAAAATAGTCTCTCTTTACAGACAATTCAGAGCAGAAACCTCTCCTCAGGGAAGCTTCTTTCAACTACAAAGACACTACAATAAAAATAGTGAAAGTTAGTTTTTTGGAATACCTCTCTTGCTGCATTCAGCAAGTCTCTTGCTGTACCAAGCAAGTGACTAATGTTGGATTTTTTCTATTACTAGTTTTCCTACTAATTTAGGATGACTGGTTTTAAGCTTGGAACTCAAGGCTTCTATGGCATTACTCACACTGCAACAGTCATCAAAAATTGAGGTTATGTTTTTGAATCATTTCATGATGCCTGGAAATACATTTTTTTGTCTCTGAAATCCTTCTCATCTATGCTATCATGTTTTGTGTATTATCATATCCTTCTGAAAATTGATTATCCGAATTAGAGATACTCTATAATTTACTCAGAAAAGAGAAATTATTTTTTTAAAGACACAGATTGTAAATGCAATCATAAATCACAACATCAGAGCTCAATAAAGCATTGGAAGCTCTATTGCAAGGCCAAGAATTCTATTTCTATGTAATTAGCAGAAAGTTTCTTAAGTGCCGAAAAAAAATACTGTTATAACTGAAATCAGCAAAACATTTATAAAATATATTTTCTCAGGGTCACTTGGTAGATAAAATATGGAACTGAACTCAGGTATTTGCTGTTCATGGCCAGAAACAGGAAGGAATTAAAACCCTAGACTGCAACTTAGATAAGGGCAAACCTTCTGCAATAACACTGCACTTCTTATCACTGTTTGAACTCTTAACACAGAAAACTTTCAAGCCACAGTACTTAACAGCTGTTGCATACATTAGTATACTCAATACAGTATTTCCATGGACTATTTCAAGGTGATATTCTTTAGCATGCTAGAGGTGTCTAAATCTTCTCTTGTGATTTGGGGAGAATAAAGGCACTGCAATTTTGTCACTAAACAAACAAGTTTAAATCTACAAGTTACAAAAATAAAATCTACAAATAAAAAATATAAAAACCCCTACATTATTATTATATTTCTAATGTTACATATATTTCTATCATAAAACAAAATATGTTTGAGGTAGTAACAAAACTGTGTACATAGTACATGAATTGTTGTTCAGGTATTCATTTCCTAGACCATATGAAATTACTTGCACAGGGAATAAACATTTCCACTCTGTACAGGACTACATGGAGAGTAAATAACATAGACCAAGCCTATTATAACATACTGCACAAAGGTCAGAGATAAATTGCTTAAAGAAAAAACATTCTTAAAGAATAAGAGCTTAGAACAAAATCCTAGCACACTGTGATGTGACAGAAAGAGTCAAGTTTAATTAAAAGTGATTTAGTGAAGTTTGAATGGTCTTCATTAGCCCAGGCAATTTAAAGTGCACCCTCAAAGAAAGTACATCTACAATAAACATCTTCAAATTAGCAGTGTTCAACATGCAGCCTCTTCCATCTGTATTAATCAAAGGAAATTTAAAGTAAGCATTTTGTTGCAAGAAAATAATGGAGCAGGAGGTAATGCAAGGCAAATGAGAAGCAGGGCAAAGAAAATCAATTTCTCATCAGCTGTGGGGCAAATAACTTTAAACTAAGTCACATAGATTCTAATCAGTACCAAATGGAAACATGGTTCCTCTGCATTTTGCTGCACTAAATTCATGGTAGAGGAGATTTAAACTTTTGTTGGAAAATCTGTGAAATAAGAGGAAACTCCTAAGCAATTTGTAGCTTATTCCTAGAAAGAAGATGGGAGGGGCCTTTGGCACGACATCTAACTATAAGATAGCTAATGACCTGAGCAAATACAGCAACAGCAAAGACTAAGAACTATTTTAAACTCTTTGCATATAATCAAACTAATTGTGAGATGTTAGCTGAAAACAAGAAAGGATGTCATTACATTGCAGATGGCCTGAGCAAAGGGACAATGTGACCCAAAAGGAATTGTGATGAGATTACAAAATGTTACAGAACTGTTTTGATTAATCTCCTGTCTGAGGAGTTTTAAGAAATAGACAGTATACAAGACTTAAATTAGAGGAATGACAAGCATATACTTCCAAACTTTTACTTCTGCTGCTTCTAACAGCATATCTCCACTTTACCTAATGGTTGTATTGCTGAAGGACTTTCACATGTTTAAATTATACTTCTTTGGGCACTATGATTAGTGTTGAGTCTCCAGAAAACTGCTTCTCAAAAAGCTACACACATCCCACTCTGAAACTCTCCTTTTTTAGCTACAGCTCCTTCTGTTAGAAATTTCAAAGTAGGTTTAGGTCTTGAGGAGACGTGGTGTTTATTCAAAGATCACTTTGCAGTGGTGCTCATTTCTTCCCTACCCAAAGTACTGTCAGACCACTTTCCCTGCCCCACTCACATTTGGGAAGATTTTCTCAAGAATCCAGACATTTCAAGCACATATCACTTTTGGTCTGCCACTACTCTTGCTGTGGCCACATCCCTGTGGTACAAGGGACAGAGCTGAAAAACTGTTAAGAAAGAAAGAGCAATTTCCTGCTGTAGCCCCTATATTGGGCATAGCTTTCAGGATTTCAGTACAGGGGTGGCAATTGTGACCTCTCTGGAAGGAGACTTTGAGCTGCCCTGTGCCAGTCACAGCCATTTCCAGCCATCTCTGGTATCTGTGCATCACATCAGCTGACAAGTGTTGAGTCAAAGATACAGAAAAAAATCCTATGTCCTGGTCATTACACAGAGGAATACCAAATGTGTGGCCCAGCTGCCAGCTCAGTTGCACTCAAAAACAACCCCAGTCTGCAAAATCAGACAGTAGCAAGTAATTGAGGATGAAATTTCAGGTAAGAATAAGCGCAGAAGAGTTGATCAAGAATCACTTTCACCTAGATTTTCTATTTTATTCTCCAGCATGCATAAAACCTAATGAAAACAGTTTCAGTGCAGAGTATGAGTTTGCAAGTGTTTGAAAATCAATAGTTCTCAGTTTGAACAAATGCCGTGAGTGCTGGAATATTAGCTTAGTGTTACTATGACCCTGAGGAAACCCTTAGCAGAAGAAGAAGAAACCTCAGCAAGAAGACCAGTGTTTTGTTTCCACTGAAAACAGATGCATTTTTTTTTCACCTCATGTTAGCCATAACAAACTATTAAAAACATAGATGAAATCAATTTTCCCAACATTAGGAAGTTTAAAGTAAGCAGGAGTCCCTCCTCCTTTGCCTGCATTTCCTGTCATCGTTAGGTATTGCCATATAACGAGCACATTTTCATACACAGATGTGAAGTGGATGTCTTGTAACTTAGTGAATACATCAGGTAAGCTCTGGGCCTTGCACAACCACAGTAGAACTTGGTCAACAGCAGCATTGGGAAACCATTAGTGCAGTAGGCTAAACAGAGTATCCTGAGCTTCTTTGCTTGAAATAACACACAGACTGCTGCTGACATGAGCAGGAGGCAAGAGCAGGAACTTAGGTTTCCACTTAGGGTGAACTGATATGAATAAGCACTGTGCTCAATAAGGATCTAATCTTGATGTCTGACTTCAGCTCAGGAATAGAATTACCACTGTTTCCTTCCATCAATTTCTAGTACATTTAGCCTTTCTTCCCCTTTTGTTTCAATTAGTGCACAGAAGCCAACGCGTCCAGGTTTCCAAACAAATGAGTACACTGATGCCCAGCTTCAAGAGATTGTCAAAAAACTTCGTGAAAGGGCAAATGTGTATAAAGAAAAGCTAAATGATCCAGTGATATCTTCACCTGAAGCAAGTCCTCCAGTTTGTAAGTGCCTCTAGAAACAGCTGTGTATTTGTTCAGTTTAAAACTGAAAATAATTGTGTGGTAACAGAAAATATTGTTATAATATTTTTGTAAGCATAGTGTTTATCCATAGTTTATCCACTGGGAGGATCACTTTGTGCTCTATGAAGTCAATTTATCCCTATTTGTCTACAGTAAGCCAGAGTCCTTAGGTAAAACCTCCGTTTGAGTGACAACATTGAAGAATTTTGGAAAAAACCTTATAGAGGCAGTATCTAAAATAATTTGTGTCAAGAAGTTTTCTATATTTTGAACTAGCTCCCAGAGATGTTTATTCATGGAGATGCATCTGAAACGTATGAAGAAACATATATATCTTATGAGTGGATATTAGTCACTTTGAAATGACATCTTCTGTGTAAATAAAGTTAATAAAATTTTAGCCTTGACAGAAATCTGGATGCACTCAAGACTTTAAATCCATGCTTTAAATAGAGCAAACTCATCTGACATTAATTAATCATTGACTTTTGACAAAATTTGAAACATAAATTTTTCTCCTCTTCAGAGGAAAGTTTGACTTTCCTTTTCCTTTCCACAAAGAATTGAGTGTGGTGGGTTTATGTTCTGGCACTTTTTAGAAGCTGTTCATTACGTATGTGTTTTTTAAAAAGCTGTAAAAATGGTGCCTGAAGAAAAATAAACTAATCAACTGATAAACAAATTATTTTTAAAAAAATTTCTTTGCTGATCTACTTCTTTTGTTCTCTTCGTAGAATTTATGACATTTATTTCCTAACTTATTATAGATCCAGTTTACTGCTAAGACTGTATATCCTAATCAGAGGTAAAGCAGCCAGAATTGATAGGCCATGTGTGCAAACAACATTATCTAGCTCAAAGATGGAAGAACTGGTTCAAAGGAGTGCTACAAGACTTTTATAAACCTAGAAATGAACAAAACCATAGACTTCCCACTTGTTTCACCTGCTGCATCTTGCATATCAGGTCTCAGGAGAGGGGAGAGATCAGCCCATGGCACAGGTGTCTTTTCTTATCTCCATCCTCACCACATGCATTCTTTGCAACAGTAAAGAGAAATGTTCAGTTGCGTTAATGAATGGTAAATTATGAATTAAAAATTTACTTGTCAGTCTTATAAAAGGCATAACTTGTAGGCATTGTCCAGGGAAATTCAACAACATAGATATTGTACCTTGTGACATAAGTGCCCTGTTCATGATAGGAGATGCACATGTGTATACCAATGGTGATTTTATTCTTCAAGTGGTATTCTATGGATTTAAAATAATGGATTTAGTCACTCACTGCCCAGTGTTTTTAGAAGATATTTTAACATGATGAAGCTTTTGCTCATGTTAAAACAGGGTGAATTAATTGAGACTACTAAAATGCCAATATTTTTGGTTATCTATGTGTCTAGCACCAAAGAAGCCTCCACCACCACCAAAAGAAGAAAAAAAAGATGAAAAAAAAGATGAAAAAAAAGATGAAAAGAAAGAGGAGGCAGAAGCAAAGCCAGAGGAGGATCATTACTGTGATATGTTGTGCTGTAAATTCAAAAAACCTCCACTGAAAAAATACATGGACTATATGAAGCTACCAGATACCATTGACTCATACACAGGTAAATTTAAAGCTGTATAATAGAATGGGGTAATGCCATACTGAAGTGACCTGGTATTACATGGTACCTGTGAGCCACCATAAAATACACATCTCAGAGACACAGAGGTCCCGTCCTAAACAACATTTATTCCAAACAGGGAAAAGTGACATCAATTGTAAAGATGTTATGCAAAAAGGTGTAATGCAAACTGACCAGAATTGGAACTCAAGTCTTCTGTTTCTTGACGTGGAATTTGTACCACTCACTGGGGACAAATAATTATTTTGTCACTTATAATATACATGAGCAGGATGCAAAATGATCATATGTTTCTTCAGATGCACTGAATTCTATATGCTCTCATTTTTGCAAATTCCTTGTGTGACTTCTATTTCCAAGCCACATCCCTTTAGCAGCATTCCAGTTGCAAAAGGGAGAATGGTAGGTTGGTCTGTGATTTACCAAAATATGAGTACTGGTCTAATACCGATACTCATCTGTGACAGACAAAAGACTCTAACAGTTTAAAGTTAGAAAGTGTGTGTTTATTCAGCATTGGGCAGCAGCATGAGGTAATCCTCTGATATGCACTGCAAAATCACAGGTGATCACTGAGTCTATTTATTAGCAAAGGATTCAAACAAATACATATTCATAATAACAGCTCCTCCCATCCTCGCTTCCCATGGTAATTAGCTTGAATAGCTATTAAGCATACATGATTGACTTCTTCAATTAAGTCTGGGGTCATTTTCATGGGGAGGGGTCTTAAGAGGAGGAAGTAAGGCGAGTCTTCCTCACCCTAAACTCTTGACCTTTTCTATCAATGACAATACAAATGATTTCTAGGGATAATCCAGTTTCTCAAAGAATGGGTTTCTGGTTGCATTGTCTGTGTTCCTTTGGATCTGCTCACTAGTTTCATCTTTTCCCATTGTAAGCGTAGCTGAGCAAACATGAAATGACAGACAGTCAATTGCTTAAGTTTCAGATAACTACTCCCTTCTAACTTCTAACTTTTAATTATTTTCAACAAGGTAACTAAAATCCTAATTTTCTAAAATTAGTGTTTCAGTCTGGGCTGAAGCATTCCCAGAGGCTGAAGCAGAATGAATGTGTCTGAAACAATGACAGTAGGCTCCAAGTTCACGCCTCTACCTCGATGTTGTTTCTTTCAGATCGGCGTTACGTGGCGTGGCTCATGCTTGTGACCATTGCCTATAACTGGAACTGCTGGTTCATTCCCCTGCGCTACGTGTTCCCCTACCAAACCCCCAGTAACACAATATACTGGTTTGTCATCGATGTCCTGTGTGACCTCTGCTACCTCTGCGACTTAATCGTTTTCCAGCCCCGAGTGCGGTTTATCCAAGGGGGAGATATCATAGTAAGTATTGGAAGTGGGACTTCCATGGGCAGTGGTTGTGTTTAAGAGTATAGAAATTCATCCAATCTGACACTTCTTTTTTATCACTTTGCCAAATCTATGTAACTTTTTTTATTTATTAAAGGATACTTATATTTTTCGTCACTGACCTTCCATTCTACATGGATATTAGATTATTCTATGTAGGAAGAAACATATCCATTACCTGAATTGCTAAAAATTGAAAAAAAATTATTTGAAAGTAACAGATGACAGTAGCTGGAACAGGCATACAGCTCTAAACAGATTCCTCACTGGAATCAGTGATCATATGTACTCGTACATGTGTATGTAACAGTTTGTATGTTTGTATGAAACTTTCACTTATTTGCCTTGTACCAGAATCAGTTAAAGGGCATATTCTGCTAGGGTTGGACAGGAGATGCATGCTTTGTAACAGATTGTGAGACAGTGGTTTTATTTCTTTCCAAAATCAGATCAAATCCCTGTAACTTTAGGATACTTTGAAAATAATTTGAGATAATCCCTTTGGGGGATAAAATTTGATTTTTGCTACAATTTTTGTGTTATCTATTTATAGAAAAATGTAAAATAAAGTTTTAAACAAGTATCTGAAAGCTTGCCCTTAACCTACCAAAGGGTATCTAGAACATTAACTTTTCTTTAAAGTCTTCCTTGCTTTTGATTCTTTGACATCTTATAGAAAAAAGATATCTAATTCAGAGAAAAAAAAATTTTGATAACTTCAGCATGATATTACTGTGCCCAATAGGCAGAAAATTCAAAACTATATATCTTCAAATCTAATTTGGAGCTAGCCTTAGTTCAGTGCTTTTACCAAAAAATGTTATACATTGCACGATATTACTAATACCTTCACAGACCAAGCTGGACAAATATCCTTTCAATAGGTATTAAATGCAGTGCCATGGAATGTATTTTTCCACACCAAGACATTCAGTAACTGGATCTTGCCTAAATCCCACAAAACTCAATTGTTATGAACAAAGTTAAAACGAAGCTCAGCTTGTATTTCCCTTGAAGCTGTTTCTACAATTCACAGATTTTAGTGCACAGAAACCACCTCTTGCCTGATGTCCTGCATTTAGTTTAATCTTTAAACTGATAATAGTGAAAGTTGGAATGGAAATATGATTAAGATCTTAAAGCTATTTTTAAAGTTTTCCTGATATAAATACAGAAAGTATAATAATAGATACATTCCTTTATATACTAGTGATTACCCTTTCTTATTATATTGGCATCAGTTCCCATGAAGAACAATTTAAAAATAAAAAGCTAATCACTACTAATGAATGCAGTGTTGATTATTGTAATGCTAGTAATGCTAGCATGTTAATGTTAGTATTCAAAGAGCTAATTTTGTACAGCACCATTAGAAACACTTTGAATTTCTTCTTTGAATCTCAGCAGATAAATGCATTTTTTGCAATGAAATTAAAGGGGGTTGGGTTGAGCATGAAGTGGTACAGATGTCTCAAGTGGGAAGATTTGTGGAAAAAATGTAATGTACTCTTCTAGACCAACATCCAGATTGGAAAAAATCAGACAAACCCCAATTCTCATTTTTTCAAGAAGCTCTAATAAAATATGATCTAATGTAAGCTAGACTAATAACAGTACTACTTCTCAAAAAATAATACAGATATTTCTCTATTCATACTTTCAGACCACCATTAATTTAACTGTCATCACCCTTGCTATACTGGGAGTATAGTGTGGAGTAGCAGAGGCTCCTCCTTGACATTCTGATCTTGACTATCCCTTTTTCTCCTTTTGTTATAACCGTAGTCAGACAGAGTGGAAACAAAGAAATTCTACCGCAACTCTGTGAAGTTTCGGGTAAGTAGAGCCTGTGCACTGATATCAATATGAAGTTCTGGCTTTATGATTTCACAGGATTTTTTTTTTCATTCACTGAAAATCACTGTTGGTTTAAGAATATCACCAGAAAGCATTGGCTTAATGGCATATCAGTGCTCACCTGCTGAAGACTGCCATCTTCATAAACAGTCTTTAACCTGGAAAAGAGAATACTTATAAATGCAATTGTAAATAGTATTTTGGAATGATAATAAATTAATAAAAGAGAATTTGTTTTTTTTTGAGATCATCCCAGCACACACTAAAGCAAATAGCACCATTTGCCAGAGATTCATTAAAAAAAAAATAAAACTTCTGAAGAGAGATTATAACTCTATTCTGTATACTCTTTTGAAGAACCTCATTGCACTGAACAGTTCATCACTCACTGGAGCAGTCAAAAATTCAAACTAAGATTTTTGATGCTCATGGCACCTTGTAAAAACAATGATGCATTTGATTTAAGTTGTTAATGTTGCTCCTAAATGTTTGGGTTACTTTTCCAATGGAAGATAGGCAGTTTATTGAATTCCTGATGAACATACAGCTCTGGGACAGTAAGCACACATCTCAGTTATTGCCCTCTCCTCTTCTTTACTTTTGCACCTGCCTTGTTCAGAGTTAGTTTTTTCTCAGTGATTGTGGCATCATTACTTAAATATTTGATATTAAGCTATCCAAAATTGCAGGATATACACCATACAGTCAAATGGGTTCAACAGAGTGAAACTTAAAGCAAGAGACCAAAGTGGATTTGTATGGTTTTATTTTAAGTTCACACTTGATGTATGTTTAGGGCTCTTGATTTCTGGAGAAACTAATGAGATTTGTTCTCACCATATGCAAGATATAGATATAATATGGGAACTTGTTGTATGATTAAGCACTAATTAGACGTTACTGATATTAATGCACTTTTGACTAAATTTTCCCCCCTCTTAGACATGTGCCTGAGAGTGGGAGAGAGGGACACCATAAGAGGCTGTTTCTCCCAATCAATTTTTTGGTTTGCTTTCCACACTGTTCAGGTATTAATTGTTTCTTACTTGCATGGAGTAAAAGGTCAGTGCTGCAGGCTGGTTGCTGCCAGCATGATTTACACCCCTCAGAGCAAAGACAGTTCTGATTACAGTGAGATGAAGCCCAAGAGTTCTACATCCCTCTCTTGCTCCCAAGCAGTAACAGCAACACAGCAAGGTATCCCAGGATCTTTAAAAAGGAAAAGATAGATTTGCCACAGCTTTCCTTCTCTATCTTGGGAAAGAATAAAGCATGCAGATAAAAAGAGTAATCACATAGTTGATGAACTGCAGGGAGATGTTGAAAACCTTAGTGGTATGGGAAGAAGCAGCATAAAAATATGCTGGAAGAAAAAATCTATTTTAAAAAACCTAAACCAACCAACCAAGCAAACAAAAAAACCCCAGCCAAATTTATCATCCTGTGATGAATCTGTTGTTTGGAACATATGCCTTCTGCACGTTGCAAGCAAGAAATCTAACTCATAGTGCTCCCTTAAATTGCTTTAGGTAGCCTTGTTTTAAAAGCTGAAAGAATTTTGAGAAATGCTTGTGTAGTGGCCTCCCCACCTGCACTCACCAGCCACATGCCAAAATTTTAGTCTTGTCGCAACTACTGAAAAAACAGAATGTATTAGTAATCAAATGTATGAGATATTGTTAATAGCCCACATGAAACAGATTAAAATCTCAGGCACAGGGGACTCAGAAGCAGGGCAGAGGCAAGTTGGTGTTTTTAAGGAGATAATCTTACCTGCCAGTACTTAGGAAGCTGCATGCTTAGCATGCTGACTCTTCAAATATTATTGCAGTCATGATTCAGGTTAAGCAGGTTTTGACAGCAAATAAATACATTATGATTACTATGAAGCTTAAATTGACCTCTCTGCTCTTCAACAGCTTGATGTGATATCAGTGTTTCCATTTGATATTTTATACGTCATCTTTGGATTTAATCCAGCACTTCGAGCAAACAGGATGCTGAAGGTAAGATCTGTGTTAGTGATGGATGGTTAACAATGCAATGTTTTTTGCAATGCAACAGAATTTCTTTTTTTTTTTTTTTTTTTTTTTTAATTTATTTAGGAATATGAAATTTAGAAACTGAAAAATATATTCAGGCTAAGGTACAACATAATTAAACAAATAAACAAAAAATACAAGTAATAGCCTAGCCAAATTAAGCTATTTTCTTATTTTTCTTCTGATTTTATTATTTTCTAATTTCAAAAAGTATTTTTGGTTAAAGGTTATCTTTGATTAGGTTTTTCACATTATTTAAATTAGATTGATCTCAAATGACCAGCTTAGTTTTCAAAGATTAAGAAAAAATCACAAAATAATGCCAATGTACTTTCCCATTCTGTCACTTATGTCAGGAGTTTAAAAGCAAAGGAGTTAATTTTAAATACAAAAATTATACACAGAATACCTATCAAGCACAAACCTGTCTTCATTGTTCAGTACAAAGACACTTGGGTTTGGGTAATGAAAGGTCTGAGAAGGGATTAGAACACAGTACCTAGCAGGCCACTCTGTGACTAAATGCATTTGTCTGCACACAAGAACTCTGACAATAAAATAAAGATGTTCCTCTTTGATATTCAATAAAGCTTCTAAATTCCTTAAATCAGAACCAAAATAACATGATAAAATGAAAAGTTTAATATTACCTTGTATTAGGCAACCAGCTGTATATTGAACTAAAACAAAAAAAAAGTTACCTGTGATCACTAACCAACTGCAAATACTAAACAGGAAGAATTTGATACAGCTGCCATTGATATCACAGAATATCCTCTAGTACGTGGCTGTTGATAAATATGATCGCTTACTGGAGAATTACTGGAATTTCAGGAAGAGAAAAATGCATATAGTTCTTTGTGATCATGTTGCCCAAACAATTATATATGTTTGAGGGAGTAGATGGTGTTTACCTGCAGTACTCTGACTAGAACAGCAAGGTTATTTCTGTAATCAGATTAAGGGGACATTCAACACCCAGAAAAACACTTGACTCAAATTTATCTTTGTTTTGCCATTCACATTTTTGTTAAATGTTTGTCATGGTTTAGGAATAATATTCTCCAATTTAGTACTCCCACTTAAACCATGTGTTGGTCCCTCTCCCCCCTCAGCTGGAGGCACAAAAGGCAGTGATCACAGGTTGACATAAGAACAATTAATCGGAAACAAAAATGACACAAGAAAATGAACACTAACAACAACATTGCTAATGACAGAGGGGATAAGAAAAGCAATGATTCACATGGAAAACTCCCCAGTAATAAGCAATACCAGACAGCTCCCTCTGTTAGATTTTCTCAACAGGAAGGAACACCTTTCTTCCCTGGAAGAGACAGTCCCTTTATCCTACTCCCAGCAATGACTTGAGGTGGTACAGAATAACATGGAGTCCTAGCTATGCCCCTCCCAGCTACTGCAAAATTTAACCCTGTCCTGGCTAGAACTAATATTTATAGAAAGTTTGATTACTGAAAAATCCATTTTCAAAATGTGTATGTGAATTGATCCAGTACTATTATTAAGAAAATGTGTACAGAAAAATAGTGATTGGATTACTTTCATTTGTTTTCCATTCAGCATAACACATTCTTTGAGTTTAATGATCGTTTGGAAGCTATTATGGAAAAAGCATACATCTACAGGTATGTGCTGATAAAACTCAAGTAGCATGCAAAGCTTGGCACAGAATGCATTTCAATGTATTTCATGAGTTGTCAGTTAAGCATTGAGTGGAATATGATACATCCTTAACTGTTCAATTTAAAGGGTTTTTTAAATATCTGTCTTTATGGTAATCATTAAAATTATGTATATAATGCTTCACTTACATATGGAATCTAGCTCAGTTCAGCTGGCCTGGTTCAGGGAAAATATTCACCAAAATGAGTTGTCTGCCAAAATTTAATTGATCAGAAGTTTCAGAAAGTTTCTTTACTAAAAGAACTAAAGAACGCTTTCTTTAGGTTGCTAATAGCAGTTCCAAATCCTCAGTAGCTGTTTATTTGTACTTAATAGGAGTTATGAACTTGAGCCTGTGTCAACATTTTTCTTCAAACATGCTCTCCCCATGAACCTGGCATATACAGAAACTTGATCCTTCACTGCACTGACTACAGCTGGAATGAGGACCAATTCAGCACAGTTCTCAAATAATGATTATAACCTCCCACCTTCTGCATTGACAGAAACAATTTTGCATCCAATTCAAGTAGTCCATGGACATAGCTATGGCAAGTTTCATGGGCTCCTCAGCTGTCAGTGATGCTGATAAGATTCAATTAACCCATCTGCTTTGTCATCATCATTGTCCATGTCATCAGGCCTAATTTACCTTGTGTAATACCTACACCACCAGATCCTTTTCCCTGTCCCAGTTTTGGGGCATGTATTGCTTCTGCCTGTTGGTGTTGCAGAAATATGTTGGTTACCACCTTACTCCATGTCAGAGATTATTGCACTTAAACAGTACACTTATTGAGTATATTAATACTTAAATGAGATATTTTATGAGATTTAAAAATAAGATATATTTCAAAAGAAGTTTCAAATATCACCACTTTAATTTTTTCATGTACCTTTGAAATAAAACAAAACTTAAAAGTTTAAAAGTTCTGCTAAAATATTTTTGAGATGCTGACCTTCCCAAATCTTATTCTTATATTGCCCTCTTTTTTCACTCATAGAAGATTCCTTTGTGGTTTGATTTGGGTTTTTTGTTTTAGTTTTTTGATTTTTTTTAAAATTCTTTTGGTTCAAGGACTGAATTTCCACAAGATGAAGAAATTTCGTGTCAGTTTCTGAATCTCTGCCTTCTCTAGTTTCTAATTTTATTTTTTTTTAAAAAGGTCCTTCATCTGCTTATAGTGTTTCACTTTTTCTAATATTGATAAGATTTAAAATTAATTGTTTTGAAATTAATTATTTTTTATATTATATCCCTTGCTTTTTGGGGTCATAATTCAATGATTTTTCTGTATCTCCTATAATACTTGCAGTGAGTATTGGGAGATACAGTATGTATAATATAGATAGTATATAATAATATAGACAATTCTGAATCAAGTAATTAATTTCTATGTAACAACACTGTTGTGTGTATATGGATTTCAAAGTAATGGGAACAAATTTAAAACTCATTTTCACCCAAATAAAATTTTTCAAGAGACAGAGTTTCACACTATTATCAAGATATGGAATGGGAGATGAATGTTCAAAGGACAAGTAGTGAAGGAGAAGTGTATATCTTCAAGCTAGACCAGCTTTGAAGGATGTGATGTTTATTTACATGTCAACAGGAAAGGTGTTCGTTCAGAAAAGCCAAGACACACAGAGTGAGATCTCATTGGTCCTGTAAAATGTATGTATGCAGTACCTGGAAAGACAGAGCCAGTTACTCTGCCCTGTCAGAGAGTTTTTTAGCATGATATTGGTTAAGAACCACAGCTGTGTGTTGCTGCTTGTGTCTTTGCTTCCTGGTGAAAGGCCCACTCAGATTTCCAATATTAAATCATTTGCAGACTGTAAACTGCAGAATCTAAATATAACAAAGTGAATCTATTTTCTAATTCACTCTTCAGAAAACACTGACTCCAGGTTTTACTCATTGACAAATGGAGAACAGAGGTTGTTATGCAGAGGAGTACAAGCAGGAGCTAAAAATTTTTAAAAACCCCAGTCTTTTTGTGCAAACTACTGTATTTTATTTTAGTGTGGCAATCTTGCTTTGGTCTGAGATTGGTATAACCACACTTTGAGCAATAAGGCACCAATTAACTAGATAATATCAAACTTAGCTTCTATAAAGCAAGTGGATATACCTGGGGAGGATTCTCTTCTCAAAGTATTTAGACTTTGTAGGAATAGAGCTAGCACGAGTTACTTACATCTTCTCATTGTGATACATCCAACTTATGTCTGGAAAAATATAACACAGTAAAGGTTTTCAGAATTTTCACTCAGACCTCAAGAGTCTTGAACAGGAGACCTAGCATGGCCAGTATTGCAACATGAGTAGATCACAACAGCTCTCTGCTGTTCTCTATAGATTGCAATCCTAAACAGAGCTGTCCTGGAAGCACATCAACTTTTATCAGATAAATAGCATTCATTTGTGAGCATCATAAAGAAGAAGAGTACACTTAGGTATATTATCTAATGTCATGGAGAGGCCAAGGAGGGCATACAAAGGCACCAGAAGAAGCAGCAAAGGAGTGGCTTATGAAGCAACCATAGGGATAATAGCTCCCATTAACTTTGTTTATAGACTCAGCTTAGTTAGATCTTATTATATTCTCAGAAAACCACTTACTCAGTTATTCTGCACTGCATACTGCATTGAATTCTAGCTGTAGCAGATAAACTCACTAACTACCAGCCTGTGTTTAGGCAAGTCCCGCACTTTTCTTGCTTATTTAACCCCTGCTTGTATGAATATTTCAATAGAGATCTAAATCCAGGAGATCTTTCTTTTGATCCCCATGAACTGAACAGAGGATATACGATGAGATCATTATTGTATTAAAAAGAAAGCTGCTTGGTGCTTAAGGAGTTCATCATTGGTATTCTTCAAAGAGCTGCCCATAAGCATAAGAACTGGGATTAGGAATGATGTAACTCTTGCTGTAGCAACTAAATCATATTATTTAGAGGATCTACTGCAGGTTTTATACTAGAGGTCTTGTAAAGCAGTTCATTTCTGACCTCAGACATTTCTTGGCTTTGGTTCACAAGTTTAGAGCCTATCTTGGATAGAGTTTAGGAACCACATTATTTTTTACCCTGTACCCTCATTAATACAGGTTCAAATTTCTGGAAATATTCATAGCCATTTAAAGAAGGGAACCATAATTTAAAAATTATCCCATGTCAAATATTCTAGGGAAGATATTTATTTGACCTTGGACAGATGTGAGAGATTGGTAACTGCCAGCTATTTCTTTCATAGACTCAGTACAGGTGGGAAACTACTTAGTATATCCTTAATATTAACATCGTTAATCCAGAAAAGTAATGTGTTCTATTTAAAAATAAATAAATAAAAAAGGAAAAATTTAAGTTGTTTTTTTTACAGGAATCTGTTGACTTTTATAGGGTCATTCGAACAACTGGATACTTGCTGTTTATCTTGCACATTAATGCATGCCTGTATTATTGGGCTTCAGACTATGAAGGAATTGGCAGCACTAGATGGGTGTATGATGGTGAAGGAAACATGTAAGTCTTTTTCTTTTGCAAGATTTTTTTTTTTTGTTCATTCCTGCCCCCCCATCCTTCTCCCATGCCACTGCTTGCAGGGTATGCCCTTACTTTTTAAAGTGCTTGGCACTTTAAAAGTGCTTAGCAAACTTCTAGCATCATGACTGCTGATTAGCAGCTTCCAATACTAACACATATTTGGAGGGCAGGTGCAGTGAATAATTAGTTCACCACTTTCAGCTTTTATAGGTTTATGAGTCAGTGTTAAGTGCTAAATTAATTAAACATTTAGAAAGCAACAAGGGTCATAAATTAAACTTAGTGATTGCATATGCACATGGGAACTGTTAGAAGGATTGTTATAGTAATCCCTCAAAGGAAACACAGGGATAGTTTGGGAGGTTTTTTGCTGCCACACAGCACTGTGTCATTAAAGAGCAACATTTTAGTCCCTCTTCACCATGGTGATTGGTCTGAAAAAATTCTACCAGCTCTCTCTGATCTTTTGAGAAGGTCATGCTTAAACATGTGGCAGAGTGTCTTCAGGGGAAATTACTGGATTTTGGCACAATTTTCCACAAACTCCTTGTGACAGCACTGGTTGGGTGCCAAGTAAGGACCATTTATTAAGATGACGGAGAGGAAGAGAAAAAAGCAGTCATAATATATTCTGTGTGTAGTTTTGTAAAGATATAGCTAGTAGGTTCAGTTAGGTGAAAATTTATTTCTTTCAAAAGCTATAATATAGTTAAAGCCAGAGAAGCTCAATTTCTTCTTTGATTGCATTCCTTGCAAAACCACATACAGTATCCTACTGCTGTCATAAATTGCTTTCTAAACAACTTTTCACCTTCCGCTTGGAGATGTGCTCCACTTGTTTGTAGTTTTGTCAAACTTCACAAGTTTGGTGTCAAGTCACTACCTTGAAGGCTAAAAAAATAGCTTTTGAGAGCAAAGCACACTTTGTGTAAACCAGCAGTGATTTTTTTGTAAGTAGGGTAATCTCTTGAAAAAAATGACATGTCTGAAGTTTCCACACACCATTAAAATACACAGCTTGAGTACTGCTCTTGTATCCCACTAACAGCAAATGCTGACTGTGTGGAGAGAACTGCCTTAGAGAATTAGGCATGAAATAAAATCTAATCATCAAATGTTTGAGGATTTTTCACACACAGAGGCATCATGTGAACATTAGTTATAATTGGAGATGTAAGTGAATTTAAACTTATCAGACAAGATACTTCTAGTATATCCATTTATTAGGAAAGCAGATATAAGAATGATTTGTCAGGAAAAGTGACTAATACTGCAGCATATATTATGGCACAGTAGTGAACTTGTAATTTGCTTTCACAGAGCATTCAAGGTTGACAACATTTGAAGCAAAATATGCCAACAGTCTCATAAAGAATGGGAATACATTCAGAAAGAAGATTAGGGAAACATAGCTATTCAGCTAACTTAAAAAAAAAATGATGGTAAGCAGTTTGACAATTAAACCAAAAGTTTAGCTTTCTCAGATTACATTGACCCACAGAAAATGATCTGATTTAGTGGCATTAATGCTTTATGTAATATCCCTGCTGTGTCCATAAAATATTGCTAGTTATGTCCAAAACCAGTTCTTAAAAATATCAACATTCCTAGGATTTTTGTTTTGTTTTGTTTTGTTTTGTTTTGTTTTGTTTTCCAGGCTAAAAAGAATTAACAGACAGCAGTTTCCATTATTAGTTTGATTACATACATATTCCTGAACTGGTACACTAGCTGGTGAACTAAATCTACAACTGACAGCTATACACAACACTCAAGCAAAATTATCACAGCAGCTCTTCTGCAAGCTCTATTCTTTTCTGGCTCTTGTCCAATAAAGTGTTAGTATCAGTCCAAGATTTGAGCTCTCTTGCACAGCAGCCTTCAGTCAAAGCCTTTCACTTGAGAAGAATAGGCAATTAACTTTGCTACCCTACAACACACCCAAATTAGCCACCCATGGTGTTTCCAGCATTAAACGTGCACTTGTGAGCTTGAGTTTGGCAAGACCTCAGTCTCTCCTAATGCAGAAGCATAGCATCAATAATGCAACACCAGAGTGTAGAGTCTAGGCAAGGACAGTAGCAGACACTGAAAAGGTCTCTTAAGTGGACAATTTCAACTATATGTGTTTACTACAATCTAATTTAACTACCTAAGTAAAAGATCAATCCCCCTAATTCCTGAGGAAAATGGACAAATCTTTTTTCAGGTATTCATGTAATGTCATTGTTCTGAATTATTCCAAGGAAGTATCTCTCTTTCATCACTGTTCACAGAGAAACTAAAACTAAGGAGCTAAAATTCTCATGCAAACCCTCCAGGTCAGCAGTAAATTTAGGCAAAACTAATAATTTCACTTTGCTCATGGTATGCTTCTGCTGTTTGCATGTCATCCACAAGCAGTCTGCAAAATTCTTTGGCAAATTTAAGACATCTATTTGCCTCCCAATTATGTTTCTCTGCACTGTGCTGCCTTCCTGTTATGGGCACAGACTTAGTAGATATCTGTAAGTCCCAGAAAATGGTCACTGTACATGTCTAGAACAAATCCACTTGTTTGGTTTGCATTGCCCAATGCACAGTGGCAAATTTTGAAATGTGTCTCATGGGTATCAGATGCGCATCGCCCTTGCAATAGCTCTGATGTGTCATGACCGCAGTTCTTGCTATGCAAAGAGAGTTTTGTGCCTCCACAAAAGCTGTGAATGCACAGCCCAGCTCATCTGTCAGACTTGCAGACCTGCCACCCACAGCCATACTCTTTTAAGTGAAAGCTTTATAGTTTGCTCCACTGTGGCTGAGATCATCACACCCACTGACACCTGAGGAGCACACTCCAAAAGAGGTACCAAGAAGGAAGTCATTAGTTTATAAAGGCTGCTGCTTTACTCTGTTTAAACCCATCCTGGCTGTAATCTAAGAGGAGTCAAACATGACAATCCTGAAACAATGCTTCCCTGGGCTGAAATAAATATGTGAATACCACCTTAAAGCTGAGAGACCCATGCACAAAGACTTGATTTACCTGCACTAACTAAAACCATGAAAGAAGTTTAGTGTATTCTGAAATGGACTTTTCCAAAAGATATTTCTATTGACATAATATTACAAGATATCTTATTTGCAGTGTTTCTGAATGTTTTCATACCTAGGATTTTTTTAAGGAAAAATCTAGTAGTTTGATTGCCAGAAGGATAAACAATCTCTCTATGATGTGCAGAGGCAAAAATTCCCTTCTTGTCTCATGACTGTTATTTACTTCAATAGTAATTTTATAGCAGGATGGTAAGCAGTATAGTGAACAGTGATAGTTTCCAGACACATGCTGGTAGGAAGCAGAGCTGTTAATACTGTTGAAATTGGAGTTGTTTTTTCTGGCTTTCCTTAAACAAAATTTACAGTCTCATTTCCCCCTTCTTAGGGAGGAAAAAGCTGCTCTGTATTTCAACTGTGCAGCTTCCATTTCAGATTAAAATTTTAAAAAAACTGCTTAAATGGAGAAAACCTGTTCCAAAGAGATAGAGAATATCACATGCCTTGCCAATAGAAAGTTTCATTTGAAGTAAAATCACAGAAGAATACAGTATATTAACTAAATCTTAAGAATAGGGTAGAAAGATATTAAAAAAAAAAAAAAACAACCTCACATTTTGGACATACAACACTGCAAAGAAGAATGTGACCCCTAAATTCCTTAGAGGAGCTGCTTTCATCCTTTGTGGACATTCTCAGAATAAAGATTATATTGTCTGTCATGGCAGAGTTTGCAAACTTGGCACGCAGAGCCATTGAGAGTGAGGGAGTTGCATAATTACTTTTGTTTCCTAAAGTATCACAGAAGTAGTGTTAATTTCTTTACATTTATATTACCCAATTATACATGCTTCAAGCACCACAGCATTCTAAGTAATGGCAAATCAATATAATATTAATATGCTTTACATAATTCCCCTCAGTCAAGCTAGAGGCATCATTTTATGCTTAAATCTGTAATTCTTCCAATTCTTTTTCTTATTACTTGTTCATGCTACAGAAGTCTAAGAAAAAGCTGCCACTTATGCATACTTTGCTGGAAATAAGCATATGTGATTTTTTTTTTATCTCAAGTGAAAATATTATTTTGGCGTAATCCAGCAGTTCATTTTGCATCCCTAACAAGAAAAAATGATAAGATGGAAAGTATACAATAATTTTTTTTATTTAAGGACTCTGAATGAAAATGGCCAATTCTGACTGTTAAATCTAAAACTAGAAAACTATGGTAAAAGTGATCATTGCTACTGCATTTTATTAATCTGCAACCAAGAACAAAGGGACTTCATAATGAAAAGCAGATATCAATTGCTTGGTAAAGCCTTATAGTTTGGATTAAAAACTTGCAAACACTTTCAAGTGATTTAAGAAAAATAGCCTCATTGGAATTGGTTGTTATTGTGAGTTTATATTCTCATATTTGCACAAAACTGACTCTGCAGTTGTATTACATGAGCCTCTTATTATAGTGGAGTTCATATTTTAAAAAGAGAGGAGTCTGAAATACACCTAAGGTCTGCAGGCAGACCAGGGGGCGTCAGGTTCAGAGCAGGCATGAGAAGATTCAATGGGATTTTCTATTTCAAAACAAACTTATCTCCAAAAGTATTTCTTCTGTTTCTTTGTGTTTTGGGGGAGGGGGGTTGTTTGATTTTTAAAAATTATTATTTAAAACAATAAAATACAACACACATAAGGAATTATCATTGCTTCAGAAGCAGTAGCCACAGCTGAAGTAACAGAAAATTCCACTTTAAGGGAAATGAAGTTCTACTCCTAATCATCAGCAAAGCTGAAGCCTGATTGTACAGAAATTTGGGAAGTCCAATTCTAATTAATAGCAGACTTTTAAAAATATACCTAAATCAATTACTAGTTTGCTCAGAAAAGAAGGAAATAATAGCACTGTCACAACAATGATGTGAACTAGTTATTCCCCACCACAGCGCTGCATTGCTTGTGGTACCATGTTCTAGAATGAAATTTAAACCAGAATTTTAGAGATGCCAAGACACTCTTTTAAAGCTTTCTGTCCAGGTCCTTTGCTGCTTTCATAAATTAGTGTTATCAGGCTAGTAGAAATACATGACTTGAAGGCAAAAGGCTCTGTGATGAAAAAGGCAAGAAAGAGTTTGTTAAGGTGATAGAAGGAGTTGTGGAGACCAGCAGCTAGGAGATGTTAATAGAGGAGTCAACCTTCCAGTGCCAAATTAGTGAAGTGGTTTGGAGAAGCTGGATTTACACACAGTTTGTGGAAATATGTAACTTTTTTGACATAACCCAGGAGGCAGAGCCAATGAAAGGTGCTCAGAAGTAGACAGGGAGAAATACCAGGATGGTAAAAGGAGTAAAAATGCACACAAGAAGAAAAATATGGCATTTGTCATTGCCACCATAAGGCTTTGCACTGGTGTCATCAAATGAAAGCCATGAAGGAGACTTTCAAGTGTTTGAGCATCTATTATGCTGCTACAGAGAGACTCTGGGAAGTCTCTAATGCTTTTACCCTGCTTTTGACCACTTTTACTGGTAGCATTCCAACACTGTAATGTCCATCTTGGCAATCTTGTACACAAGCCTTCTTTAATGCTACCTAGAGTTACTAGAGAACAGTAAATTAGAGTTTCATTTCCCATACATTCTTTGCTGAACATTCAGCTCAACTTGACCTATGTAACTGTATCATTTATAAATTCATGACCCTTTATAAAATGCCGAAAGTCTTTTGGACTGAAAAGCATCACTGAAAGGCCCAAGTCAGGTAGGCATATGCTCAACCTCAAACACATAAGTAGCTAAAGTCTGACAAAAGTGCTGTTTGTACCCACAGGTACCTGAGGTGTTACTACTGGGCAGTTCGTAGTCTGATCACCATCGGTGGCCTTGCAGAACCACAAACGCTGTTTGAGATAATTTTTCAACTGCTGAATTATTTCATGGGTGTCTTTGTCTTCTCCAGCTTAATTGGCCAGGTACCTTAAAAAATCATTAAGTTACATTCAAATTACTGTAATGTAGTGAAAATATTCAATTTATTATAGTTTAGTTCTGGAAAAATGTTAGTTTCCATCTTCTATTTTAATGTCAAACATACTTACTTTTCTGATAAATACATGTGTTTAATCAGTTCCTTGTTTTATAGCTCTTTTGCACACAAGCTGATTAAAAGCCAAGACTCTGCAGGACACGGATGACCCTTGAAATGATGCCAAGGAGACAAATCTTTGACATTCACATTATACCATTAAATCTGAAATAAAAATTGTAATTGTTGAATAAGTCATGCTCAGTACTACTACAAATAGGATTCTGTTAATGGAAATCCCATGATTTTTGTCAAACTAGAACTCTGATCTCTTTCACAAATTACAATATATTTGTCAATCTGAAAATTAACTGGTTTCTATTTCTCTTAGTTCTTATTTCTCAGGAGGGAAAAAAAATCCCATAGCACAGCAAATCAGTTATATTTTCAAATTAATATAATTGAAATGTTTCTGGTTTGTAACTATTAAACTTATGGTTTAGATCATAGGTTTTAAAACACATTGCCTACAGAAAAACAAACACTGAGGTTTCTGAGCGAGGTTGTGGCTTATCGATTACTGTAGAAACCATTCCAGAGTTTTTGATTCCATGCCTGTTATAAAATTAATTTTAAGAAAGAAAGAAAGAAAGAAAGAAAGAAAGAAAGAAAGAAAGAAAGAAAGAAAGAAAGAAAGAAAGAAAGAAAGAAAGAAAGAAAGAGAAAGAAAGAAAGAAACTAAATTAAAACTGAAATTTAATTCTTATTTTGAATACAGCAATTGAAAAGTTCAATAATCAAGAAGTTAGAGATTGCATATGTCTCTTGCTCTTTGGAACTGCAAGGTAACTGTCACTAAAGAGACATTTTTACAAAAAAACCACAAAGCATACATATAAAACATTTCTTCTGGAAAACTACTGAATTCAAGAATATAGAATTAAACTTCAGAGTTTGCAGATTTATAATTTTCCCCTAAATTGTTGTAACTATCAATGAAAGCCTTCCCCAAGATTCTGCAGGATATTTTTTTGTATCTAGCATAATCATCTGCAGTCTCAAACTTTAAAATTTAACACACAAACTGCTTCACTGCAGTTTGATTGTTATAATTCCTGTTTACAAAGAACCTTAAAATTATTGAGTTATTCCTGCTTTAGCACACTTGCCTAAAAATTGTTATTCCCATTGCAATCAATTGCATCTCTGTAATAAAGAGCAAAATTCAGCCCACGGCACATTAATCCTTGGCAGCTGCCACATGAAGCCATTCCACTAAAATCACATCTCAATACTTATTCTTTTGAAGAAGGAATATCTATGAGCATTAACTCATCCATTTTCTAAAAACTGAATCACATTTGAGTTGAAATGTTAAATGTCATTCCTGCACTAAAAACTTTAAGGTCACCTTTCAGCTCTCAGAGCTTAAGACTCTTAGGATCTCTTAAGGATTTAACAGAGGCTCAGTCTTAGTTCCAGTGGTGTCAGATGATGTTATTACAGACATTCAGCCCAGTTTGCTTCACTTCTGATTTGCATTGCTTGCCAAATGCAAAGTAACTTTATTATGGATTTTAAAGAAAAGTATTATCAATAATTTTCATCCATGTCCACAAATACAAGACAGAAGAATAAGCTAAAACCCAGAAACAACCCCTGTAAAATCATGTTACACTTTCTAAGACAATCAGATTAAATCTGTAATTTTTCTGAAAAAGCAGAAGAAACACCTATTCAAAACATGCAACCAAATGCATAATTAGTCAATGATTTCCCAAAAAGTATTATATTGTATATGTTGCTGACAAGAAATTAAAATCAGGACTATTTTTTCTAAAATGTGTAGCAACAACAACTGATTTTTGCAGATGAGAGATGTAATTGGAGCAGCAACAGCAGGGCAGAACTACTATCGTTCCTGTGTGGACAACACTGTCTCCTACATGAACACTTACTCCATTCCAAGATTGGTGCAAAACCGAGTTCGAACTTGGTATGAATACACATGGGACTCTCAAGGAATGCTGGGTGAGCATTTCCAATTCCAGGTACTTAGCATGTCTGAGTGACAGTGGTTGTACAGATACAGATATAGGGTGAAATTCACATTTCTCCTTTTCTGAATTGCATGTGGGAAGTGAGAGGAGGCTGCTCAACTTACTTTGGAACTACAAAGAAATATGATTCTTAATACTTCATAAATTCTATTAATTAATACAATGTTTTAGACAAGATTTATTAAGCATCTTAGTAAAAGCATATTAGCTGCTTCCTCACTTGAACTTGTAAGTGTTAGAATAACTCCATCAAGTTATTTTTGCTCATTTTTGTGGATATTCCTTAATTTGTCTTTTTTTTTTTTTTTTTTTTTCAGATGAATCAGAATTACTGGAGCAGATGCCAACCAAAATGCAATTAGCCGTTGCAATTGATGTGAACTTTGCCATTGTCAACAAAGTGGAGTTATTCAAAGCAAGTAGTTTTACAGGAGAATGCAAAATATGTGGTATTCCATAGAGAAAACTTGTTTTGTGCATCTTGCAACACTTAAGTACATGTTTGTTAGTATGCAAGGCAAAATAAGCCAAAGAACTGTCTCAGAAAATTGAGACATCAGAAAAACCCAAGTGTATGCATTTGGTTTTCTTTTGTGTCAAGGCAGTGATCTTTAAAGAAAGCAATAAAGATTAAAACAAAGTCCTGTTATGATGATATCCTATAGCTGATGGTATGGTCAGACTATGAGTGAATTAAGAATATAACTAATCTCAAGGGTCAGACTGAGAATAATCTAATTTTAGACACAGTCCACCTTGCTGTAGCCACCCAAGTCTGCCTGAGATCACCCATACTCTGTGTTCTGGCAATGTAACATTGTTGGAGAGAAAGCTGCATCATAGTCCCTTTTCGTGAAAAAGAGCTTTCCCTCTACTCACCATGGTTTTCTAGAGCTACAATTCAAATGTGCAGTTAAAATTGGATTTTTGTGACAAAAGCAATACCCTGAGTTTTTAGAAGTACATAGAAAAAATTCTTGTTAGGATATTTGCCAGCAATCATATGGTATACCTGTATAAAAATTACATGGCTATACATTTTTTCTGTGTGTGGTGAAGACATGGAATTCATAGACTCATATGAGTATTTGACAGGATCTGTTTCTTTCCCTCTGATCAGTTAGAAAAAAAAAATCCCATAAAGTCCCCACAAATGACACATAAAGCTCTGAACATAAACTTACTGAGCTTCCTCAGAAAATCCAGTTGTACAGAAACTCACTTTATAAAAAAATGAAAATATGTTCAATCCATAGAGAACTTCATAAGTGTTTGAAATAACTCTTTTTCAGCTCTAACAGCTGATCTTTTTGATGTTTTGCATTTGCATTTCACTTATGGAATCCCCATTCCTGTATTTTTGGCTTTTGAGGCACTAATAGTCACTTATAATACTGAATTAGCAGAGTGATCAACTCTATTTTAACAGGGCTGTGATACCCAGATGATATATGACATGCTGCTAAGGTTGAAATCCATTGTATATTTACCTGGTGACTTTGTCTGCAAAAAGGTGAGCATTCTTGTCTTATTCCAATAAGAATTATATTATGTATTTTAGAAAAGGAGTTCAGATGTTCTTTAAATAAAATTAATCCTGACTGAATTAGAAAGCATAAAACTAATTAAGCTACTCTGTGTAATAACAACAAATATGCTCTCAAATTTCAGTCTAGAATAAGACAATATGGATTTTATTACTTACATTACCAACCATGAAATTACAGTAATATGGGAAAGCATTTAATGTAAATATGGCTTATCTAATGATACCTTATGAAATTTTAATATTTAAAATGGATCAAACAATGTTTCTATACTTCTATACATACAAACTCAGCCTACAGATCTCCATCTATGATGCTTCATCTGTGTTTCATTTATGTACTCAGACATGCTTAAGTAGAATTATCTAAGAATGTAGAAAATAGACTGCATCCCATAAAGCTCTTTCCAGCAGGATCTGCTCTACCTTCACTCACAGCTCTGAGCCATCTCCAGGTTTCCAGCTGAATGCTGTCACTCTGTCTCTTAGCAAAGATGTCTATCTTGTCTCAGCATTTTGGTTAAACCTGGCCAGACAGGTAGTTCACAGCTCAGCTTCTGACCAGTGAGCTCTGGTCTCTTTCCAGAAGCCATGTAAACATAGAGCAAAGTCAGAT
The DNA here is from genome assembly GCA_030060385.1 of Muscicapa striata striata. Classification (NCBI taxonomy): domain Eukaryota; kingdom Metazoa; phylum Chordata; class Aves; order Passeriformes; family Muscicapidae; genus Muscicapa; species Muscicapa striata. The sequence continues at coordinate 2,707,642 of JAREIS010000018.1, read as the reverse complement.
GTAAACAAAGCTTGAGGGGATGAATAGTAACCCGTACTACCACTGTTCTGGCAAGTGACCCACAGATCCCATCACCCACACAAGTGACCACCAGAACCCCTTAACTTGTTTTTAGCTGTTCTGGTCCAACATCTTCACTAAGGTCCTGCTCCCTCCAAGAGTAAAGCATACAATCCTCCTCCAGAATGCTGAGCTAGCTCCACTGACTCCACGGTGTAAAAGTTAAACATTTGTGATCACACTGAAGGATCAAGTGTGTCCCTTCAAAGACCAATTCCAGAACTGCTGTTGGCTAAGAAGGGTGGAAGAATAGTTTGGTGTGTTTGCTTATACAATGGACAGCATGAATGGATCTTAGACAAGTTGGGCTCTGACACAACAGAGAGAATAGACAGCAACAGATTCAATGCTTGATACTGCACTCCATGAAAACAGTTCTTAACAAGACAGCTTATGAGAAATTGAAACATCAACTTATTACAGCTTGATTCAGAGATAAAAGGCCTCTCGCTTGTCTAAGTCTACTATGTGACCAACAACCATAGCAATCTTATTAATGCTGCAACAAGTAGTTGGAATGTTGGAGCCACCTTCCCCTGGATGCATGTTGGTCTCACTCTGCTTCACCAAGGAGATGCTGCATACAAGCTTGGAGGACCAAGTGAAGAGACAGGAAGTGCAACTTCCTACATTTTCAGTCCTGGCTCTGCTGCTGCTGCTTTTTCACTTTTAAAACTACACTGCTGATTTGCCTCATGATAGTGGTACACCCCCTGCTCATGACAGAGTAGAAATATATTTAAAGAAGAACCTGTCATATTGTTCTAACAACAAAAACCACTGCTAAAACACAGGTTCTTTTCTGTGTTTGTATGTCCAGGGCGAGATTGGCAGAGAGATGTACATCATCAAACAGGGTGAAGTTCAAGTCCTTGGAGGCCCTGATGGCACCAAAGTCCTGGTTACACTCAGAGCAGGAGCTGTATTTGGGGAGATCAGGTAGGTCCATCACTATTTCTAGTACTTTTTTTCAGAACTTGTCAAATAATCAGTGGTTGTTTAACTTCTCTGTGGTAAGTGTGACAGCCATCATGGGGAGGCTAGAAAGTGGGTAGGATCAATAAAGAGGACACTGAGCAAGGAGATGTAAGTGAAGGAAAATCTAAGTGAAGCATCAGTGATTAATAGGGTAAGATCTGAGACCAGTGTTTTGATCAATGCACACAGGGTTATACAGACAAATTTCTTCTTTAGCATTTTAAAGATTTAAGTCATCTCCTTGTTATGCTGTCTGCAATACAGGAAGGAGGACCAAATCCATTTTATTCTCTGTATAATAAGACTAGGTAAACTTAAACAGCAGATGGTAAAGATGAATATTAATCTCTAAGAAAATAGATACAAAAATCTAAAATAGCAACTAAAAATAGATCGTTTAAGAGCTGATTAAATGGCTGAAAATCTGACATCCCAATTTGAAAAAGTATTTATTTAAAAGCATACAAGACAAGAAAAAGGTGAATATACCAGATTTTTTTGTCTGAATTTATCTGGATGAGATTTTTTTCTGGTGGCTACAAATGTTTTTTATACTCTGCATGTACTTACTATGCAAAATCCATTAACTCTTTACATGCTATGTTCCCCAGTTAGGCAATCAAGTGCTAGTTTTTAGGTATGGCAGCCCCCTCCTTAGGTTGCTCCAAAGAAAAATAATAAAATAAATGTGCTGTTGCATGTGATAAACTGGAACCTTGGTTTCTTCCAGCTGTCTTCCTGTTATTGTTAACATTCTTGCTGGTAGCTTTAATCTGCCTTTTGAAAAGCAATACAGCTCTGTGCCAGGTTTACATTTGTCCTCTAGTTGTGTCTCCCTTTGTAGCAGGGGAAACATTCCTGTTTATCCAGTGATGTGCATACAGAACTTGCTTAGACTTCAAGGGGAAAACATCTGATATATCCCATAGTTACAGAACTTATTCATTAAGTGGGAAAGTGAAATTATATCAGCTCTTCAAGAAGTATTTTTGAAAGGCACTTCTCTGTGTGACAATATAATTTCCTGAGCAAAGTCTCCAAACAAAAGGCTGTATTGTAAATTATGCAGAAAGACTGAGAATGAACTCAGGGATAGGGTTGAATAATGAAAAGACAGAAGAAAAAGCTAAAGCATCCCTCATATGTAACACACGTGGTTTTCAATTATTTATTAACTTGGTATTTGAAGTGAGAACTTTGCATTTTAAACTGAGAAATGATAACTGCTGATTTCAAAACAAGGAAGGGATTTTATAACTTTTGATCTAACACAGGTGAGCACTTGTTTCCATGTGAGAACCACACAACGACCTTTTAAGATTCATTTCCCAGTACGTGTTACTCTTTACATAATTGCCAATATGGCCAGCAAAACCCTCAGCAATGCTATAACACTATACTTCTAGTCTTGTTTTATTCATCATTGACCTACTGCAGCAGCAAACCCACTCAAACACGTGCAATTTGCATATAAAATGTCAGGCACTGGATAAACTCAAGGAGAAAAACCACAGCAACTGGCAGATATTATGTACTAAATGTTTCAGGAGAGATATGCTCTTCCTAGTGGCAAGGTGCTAGAAAATAATGAGTTTGTACTGTGACTTTTTATATAAATTTTGTCAAGGTCTTTTGAATAGAGAATACCATGGACAAATGGAAAAAATATTCTTTAATGGATTATGCACTACTTTTTTTAGGACATCCAAATTTTCCTCTCACTTCATAATGGTTATAACCTGATATCAGGCTGATTTCCTTCTGATTTCCAATTCAAGATTTGTTTGGAGAAATATGTCAACTTCCTTCTGAGTGGTTTAGGTACATGATTTATAAGGTGCTTGCTATTTAATCTCACAGTAATATCACAGTAATGATGCTTTAAAGTCTCCAGAAGCAAAGGAACTGAGGAAAATAAAACCTGTTTATTTCCAAAAAATTCTCTGAATTATACTAGAAAGCCAATGCAAGAGTAGCAATCAAACATGTCCCTTGTCAATATCATCCCTGAAAATTATTACAGGAAGGGATTAAGTAATAGGAGTTCCAATTAACATTTTACCCTCATTGCAACTTTCCTGTATAGAAAATATCAGTTTGGGGAAATAAATAATTTCAGAATCAGAAGCAAACAGATTGTTGCCTTAATGAGAGCCCATCAGAAAAGACAATTCAGAACAAGAGAAATTCAGTTATAACAACATTTCACTAGCCCAGAGAAAATTACACTTGAAGCCAGATGTCCTCCTTCATCCATTTACTGGTATTTCACTAGGGCTACTTCCTATCAGAAAATGTTAATCCTAGAAAAACTGAAACATTTCTCCATTTTATGTAAATTTTTGACCAGAAGATCACAGCTTCAGTTTTCAGCTGTTTTGTAATTTAAAACTTTATATTAAAAAAATCCAAACTACAGTGACTAGTAAGTTTGGTGAAAGATGGCATTTCCCAGTACTTTGGTCCAGGATTTTCCTCAAAGTAGTAGCTGCTGCTGCTCTTTGATGGGCTCTGCCCTTTGGAGTCTTGACATCCTTCTCAGAAGCAAGATCGAGACCTATTTCCCTTTCCTGTCTTACCAGTTCTCCTCATATGCACACAGGTGCCCAGTTGAGCCACAACAACCCTGCATGTTCAGCTGATAACACAAGTCATTCCCCAGTTTCTATTAGCAGCAGCTTCCTACAGAGATCAGCTAAAAAAACAATAGATAAGCTGAGTCATCACTTTGACAACTTCGTAGCTTGAAATTTAATTGGCTAGCATAAAAATTCTAAGGTTGTCAACTTCTATTAATATTACAGCATTTCAGGCTCTCAGCTGGAGTAAAAAAATATTAGATAAAAAAGCCAATTTTGTGATTAATATAGATACTGCATTACCAAGAACCACTGCAAGGCAAATGTATCTGTTTTTAAAAATTTGGTCATATAACTCTTCACACACTTACCAAACCAGATTGAATCCTGAAGTACATAACACTGTCCTTAGCCAAAGATGATTCTGTTTGAGCAAAGATTTCCTTACCTGTAAAATTCACCTCACATCATCTCCATAATGAAAAAGCTGATCTCTTTAGTCCTCATCTACCTTGATAAAATAAGCTTTCTGTTAGGAAAGCCTAAAAATGATTGTTCAATGACTTGTTGAGAAGTGATTCATCAAAGCTCAAAAGGTGTTTGAAATTTTCTTTAGCAGCTTTTCTTATTGTGAAAAGAGTTTTATTCTGTCTGAGGAATCATAGAGAATTGTTTAAAAAGAAGATGATAACTGCATTTTCAGCATCAGTTCATGTATTGATTGTTGTCTTGAGTCACAGAAAAACACTCTGTGGGCATGTAAAACTTGCCTTGCACACAGAGTTGCAGAGGTCTCCTACTGTCCTTTATAAATTAAATATATTGTCTATATGATTCAATAGTTAGAAATATGTTTTATAAATATCTTTAACACTAAAACAAATATTTATATATCCTTGGTTATTACTTCAGATGGGTATTAATTCCTGTTTACTGGGGTCCAGAATATCTTTTATTAATAACTTTAAATTTAGATAGTATTAAATGTTCCCTAAAAATAATAATTCACTGGGAAATCTTTAAAGGACAAAGTTTGGGGTGGATCTTGAATACAGTGATAGAGCAATTTTAGTATTAAGAGCAAAATGCAAATTCTCATACTTATCAGCAGAGCTAAGAAGTGAAATCTCTTCAATTGCTTAGTACAAGATGAACAATTTATTTTTATTTGCACATTTAATTTTTTTTTTTAGATATCCTCCCTCTGGCCAACTGCTGCTAGCTAAACTGGTCTAATGCCTTACGTTCAAAACAAAATAGCCTTCTTTTTCTGGCAGACACATTTGTAACTGTCAGCTTGAAAGACCTTCCTAAACTGTATCATTCAACTTGCCAATATTTAAACACTAGATGTGGTAGGGGAGAAAACCAAGAACTAGAGCCCCACAGAAGTTATTCACTCAGAAAAAAAATCCTTGGAGGAGAATAATTTATTCACTATAAATAATGCTGCTTTACTGCTGATGCAAATAATTTTCAGCAATAAAACTGAGGAAATGCCAAGTTCACATGAGAACTAAAACAAGTGCAGTCCAAGCTGTGGGTATCTCTTAACAGAAATGTCTCCATGTAGCAAAACTTTTCACAGTCCTTAGCATCTACATATGCCTGCACAACAGTGACAGTTTGCCTTCCTGAGATGGAATTTCTAATCCCATCTGCACAGGGCCTTTACAGAACATTGGACAGAACAGCTCTGATTCCTCACTAGGGCAAGTGATGCTGTCACTGATGGTGTTTATTTTCATTCCAGCCTACTAGCTGCAGGTGGAGGAAATCGAAGGACTGCCAACGTGGTGGCTCATGGCTTTGCCAACCTTTTCATTCTGGACAAGAAAACACTCAATGAAATCCTGGTGAACTATCCCGACTCAGAAAAACTTCTCATGAAGAAAGCAAAGTATGTCCTAGTAACAGTTTTTAAATCATATCATTTAGCTGCAGGATGGACAGTTGTGACTTCTAGACGATTTGCATTCCTTTCTTGTGAAAGTAACAGTTGTAAGCACATTTGGTGCTAGAGGTCAGATTTGCCTAGTAGTTTCTAGTTGAAAGCATGGTCTTGGAAGGAATCCCAAGGGTTGTGGAAATGTGATAAGCAGAATGAAATCCTGAATGGAGTTGCCTTCTGCATTATATTTAAAGTAACAAAACAAAAAAACAAACAAACAAAAAACAAAAATAAAAACAAAATGAGATAAGGATACATATCAGGACTTCTTATATCACCAAGAAAGAAACTGCAGGACAGATACCAGTTAAGGAATAGATTTTCAAAGATGCAAGGAAATGCTTGCAATTCTACAGATATGCTTCAATGCATCCACAGACTTGTATGCATTTCCAAAACCTTAAGCAGCACGTAGGAATGGATTTAAAGTAAGGCCTGACAAGATGGAACTACACAGATTAGTTAACTGTGCATTTTATTCAAAAGCATTCTGAAATAGGATTTCAAACTAAGATTGCTTTTCACTTTCCTTTGGATGTAGCTTGCCAGAATGACCATTTTCACAGCTTTGAAAGGGCAAAGTATTGTCAGATTTGGTCATAAAAATATGACAAAACGAGTACCTTGCTACCTTGCAAAAGGTCCAAATATCTGAAACAGTTTGTCATTTTTAGTATACCTCAGCACTCTTATTGGTCTCAACTGTTGCCCTGAATTGCTATCAAAGGTTGGAAGGTTGGTCCCAGACTTGAAATTCCCCCAGAGAAGACTAAACATAGCACAGGAAAGACCTTTTGTTTTTTGGAAGTGCTAGCAAATGGCTGCATTCATCATGATGTAACAGCTCTGGTAGTCAAACAATAGTATTTTAAGAATCATGATGCCCCTGAGGGACAAGGAAACTAGACACAGAACGGGCTGAGTGCTCAATTTTCAAAACCAGCATTAACAGGTAGAAAAGGGGAATGGATGCAGGGACCAATGATCCCCAGCATCAATCATTCCTGACTTTTCACCAGCTTCTATCTAAACAGTAGTATGACCTTGTTATTCCTGTCTCTTTTTCCTACACTGCCTCTTCTGCTTTCTTACCCATCCATTAAATTCTGCATATTCTGCCCATCCATTAAATTCTGCTTCCTCCAGACAGCCTTTCTCAGCCATGGAGCTTAATCATCCACCTTTTGTATCTGCACTCCCATTTGAGCTCAAAGACCTTTCTAGATACCAGACTAAAAAGAGGATATCCTGTTTAATTTTACAGATATGCAGTACCTGCCCTGTGCAGGAGGCCATGTATTTTGCTTACCAGTCTTAGGCATCCACCAATTCTGCCAAAATTAGGCACAAAGAGGAAATTTGTTCTCTGTTTTCATAAAGATTGTGGTTATGTTCAGTTTTAGAATGACATTACCAGTTGCTCCACCCTGGAAGGTTTACATTAGGGTTTTTTGTGGTCATCTGACACCTTTAAAGGGCTCCATGAAATAAATGTAAAGGATTTATTCATACAATAAATTTGCTCTATTATCACCTGCCCAATAATTGCATTTTTTTTTGCATAATAAAGCCATGCAAGCTGCTAAAGTGTAATTAATTTTTTTTTTTATTTATGGCAATGAAATTTAAAAAAAAAAAAAAAAAAGTCAACCCTTCACTTCTGAAATTCCAGAAGTACAAGATGCTGGAGAAAATTATAGTTTTAGGGATTTACTGGACTTCAGACTGCAAATACAGTCCTCACTCATAGAGAGCCTTAAGTCAGGACTTTTGCAAGGATAGAAAGGTGGCCTTGAAAACTGTAGAGTAATTTAATAGAAACTGAAAGCACGGGAACCCTCAGCTTTTTACGGGTCCCATCTATCTCAGATCTTTCATCTAATCTTTACCTTTGTTGTTAATTCTCAGTTCTTTCATTATGGCTTCAAATCAGTACAGCTGAGGAACTGTGTGAAAATCTAGTCTGCCACAAGATTGGCAGTAGTTTTTATACTGTCAGGGTGTCTTCTTCTAATGAAGAGGGCCAAAATAAGTAGCACTGTCTAACTTGACCTATGAGAGATAAGCCATGCTGGAAGTTAGTTTGATAAAGTATTTACTCCACAAGTGCCAACTGGAGTCCTGGTGGAGCACTAAATGCTCTCTGAATTTGCACCCAGAAGGCCAGATAAGGGACTGCCACCTGAGGTATGGGGCACCCATCCCCCTCCACACTTCTTCCTTCCTTATAAAACTCTTTAATCTGTTTTGTGACACCGTAATTTGAGCCAGCCCTTGTTTACACTCCAGGATATAGGTAAGCAACTCCAAATTTGAACAGACGCCTCCATCTCCACCAGAGCCTAGGGCAAAACCTTTATTGTTTCCAATTTTGCTTGTCACTTGACCTGGGAACCAAGTAAGAGCCAACAGATTTACATGCATAAATGTGGTATTTCAGCTTTGCAGGAACTTTGCTCAGTTTCACAGCACTGCTGTGTGTTCTTATCCCCTTCTTTCTCCAGGGTGCTGCTGAAGCAGAAGGGGAAACCTGCTCCAGGACCACCAGTGCCACAACCACGGGGCTTGGCCGGTCTCTTTGGGCAGAAACAGGAAACTCCAAAATTGTTTAAAGCAATGCTTGGAGGAAGAGGAAAAGAAGGCCTTACTAAGCTGCTGCAGCTGAAGAAACAACAAGATACTCAGGTAAAGCCACAGAAAACAGAATGGAATCTACTGAGAAGGCTTGGGCAAACAGAGTAGATGAAAATTTAGCCTTGCTGCAATCAACAGCAAAAACTCCCAGTAGCTGAGATATAACCACTTTTCCTAATCTCTGTAAACACTAACTCTAAAATTTGGCTCAATCTTTCTGAACCTGGATTTTATGCAGACCAGAGCAAACAAAAGCAAGGAAAAAAAACAAGCAAACAAAAAAACCTCTAAGAAAGTAAGGATAAGTGGATTTTACAAAGGCCTCAATGGATCTTCTAATTTTATGTAAACAATAGTAAATACAGAAATGCCCAAACACAGTAATCTGATCCAGCTGACTCGGGCACAGGGTGAACTTTCTAATTCAGTGTGAGAGCTCTGGTTGTTAAAAATCCTGAAGACAAAATACAAAGTGTAGCCCACACAGCTAAAACTGATTAAATCTCTAATATCTTGCACTTATGAGAAAACTGTTGTTTTATCTGATGAAAAATAATTCCCACATTATACTGTTCTGAGAAATGTTAATGTTAATAAGAACCTGCTTACTTCTACATATTTACCCAAAGGTGGCAGAATTATTTTCTTTATAGCTGAAATAGCTGTGGTTGTATTTAAGTTAATCAAAGAACTTTGCCCTTTGCTCACACAAATGACTACACAATATGATTGGAGCAGGAATGCTGCTCATTTTAGTGCGTATTTGTGAACTTATTAGCAAATAGGCTTGGCAAAGGAATGGGGACAATGTGAAGTATGTCAAGGTTTACGTAACACTCTTTCTTTCTCCCCTAGCATAAGTACATAAAGGAAGGCAAGACCTAAGGAAGGGTTCTGTGCCCCAAAACGGGTCTGTTTCATCCCTCTATATTAGTAAGAAGCAGATATGAATATCCACAAGTGTTTCCTGGGTTTTATACTGATACTCTGATTCTGAAATTACATTTTTCATTTAGAAACCGATTTTTAACATCTGAATAGACATTTACAGGTGTTGCATACCATTAACCATAGTTGTCATGCTGTGCCTTTCCATGGCATGTACAGAATAGAGCTACTTCCTGAATTTCTTCTGCAGTATTGGAAAACATTAAACTTCTTGTTTCTAGGAAGCTCAAGCTGCAGCAGAGACCAAGCCTAAAGAAGAGGAGAAGAAACCAGCGGAGCCTGCAGCACCCCCTGCACCCCCTGCTCAAACAGAAAAGCCAAAGGAAGATGCTAAGCCTGCAGTTATGCAGAGAACAACCAGTAAGGAGTCTTTGATCATTAGTATGACACCATCCCCCAGAGCAGGAGAAGGAGAGATCCTTAAAGTTGAAATCAAAGAGAAAGAAAAGAAATAGATAGTGCTTTGTGGTGTGGCTCACCTATTCGTCTTGCTACATTCAGAGGGCTGGCTGGACTTTGCTTTTGGGTATAGAATATAAAAGTAGAGACTACGCACGAGAAAAATCCACTCCAGATCCTGGTCTTCTTCCTCTCCTCTCCTGGAACAACTGCACAAATTATCTATATTCTTAACCTTGACACTGAAGAGAGAACTTTTGGTGTATTAGAAATTACGGCTCAGATTGCATTTCATGACCACTTGTTTCTTGTTTCATCCATGCTCTCCCTTTCCTCTTACTCCATTTTGTTCCTACTTCTCTTCCCTCTTCTCTTTATCCTAGCTTTCTTACTCTTGCTCCTGTTGCTCAGTTTGCTCTTAACTTTTGTGTGTATTCTTTCCTGTTTTCTCCTCTACCTTCCCATAGTTATCCTTTTCCTTGCTACTGCCCTACTGTTGCTAAGGTTCCTTATGTTTCTCCCTATCCTTCTCTCTCCTTCCCTTATATTTCTAATCGGTGACCTGGGTTTGTGACCAGCGTGGCTCAGAGCAGACAGCAGGTGCTGTGTGTGGGATGTTTTACCTTGGGACAGAGGGCAACATAACAAAACCACTGTCAAAAAATAAATCCCAAAATCCGCAAGAGGGAAGGAGATTACAGAATTATTGCCAGCCCTCTGAAAGCATAAACATCTGCTTCAGCTGTCTTTGACTCTGGCAAATTAACATAGGAAAGACTTAGTTCACCCTCCAGAGATGACCTATAACTTTGGGCTGCTGATTTACTTGCTTGATCTTGTCAAGGGGTTGGGCACACTCTCTGAAAAGCACTTGATACAGCTGTCTGAAGAATCTTGGTATCTAAACCAGCTACTTCAAAAATAAAGGCTATTTTATAAAAAGCAGGATTTACATTTTCTGGTTCTGCATTACAAACTTGTAACCAATGCTCCATTTGTTCATCTACATCATAGACTTTCAGAATGGTGCAAAGAGAAACCTGTCTTCTATGTCTTAGCTACATCACACTTGTGAACTACAGTAAATCCTTTATGAGTGCCACAGCTGGAGGATACTGCCTTCCATTCAGGAGCTCCACACTGCCAGCCTTCTGCATCGACTCATCAGTCTCAGATACAGCATTAAACAAAAGCTTGACACTGTGTTTTAAGCTTAACTCCCAACTACTTTCTTTTCTTCCACGGGTTTGCATCTCCTCTCTTCTATAACCCCCTTTCAGATATCACTGGGTGAACAGTTTTGTAAACTAAAAACAGAGGCCAAGCCAAGAAGTGGCAGGAGCAGGCTTCACAGCTTCTTGGCTGACCAGCCAACCAGGAAGGCACCATGCCAAAATAAAACACTCACTTTGCAGGCTACATATGACCCTGCAGGCTATGCATTCTGTAGGCCTGTTCTTTAAAGCCTTTCAACTTCTGTAATCACAGGGAAAACTGGAAGCCTAACCAGAATTAGTGGGAAGTTTGCCCAAGTAAAAGCTGGATGACTGAATTCTATATGTTGCATATTCCGCAATCCTCCGACGTGACCAAAATTGTAACCTCTTTCAAAAGAAAGTTTTGCTGCATTAGCAGTGAGGTGAAGGTTCAACTGCTTTGTGGAAAGAATCATCCTTATTTGTATGCTACTTGGTATTTGATACGTAAGAAAAAAGGACATCACAACAGAGGGAGAAAAATTTTAAGTTGTTTCATAAAGAATTATTCATCTATTGCACATCCAGGACTGTCTCAATGAAATCTCAAGATTAGAAATACTGCAGAACTGTTTCATGAATGAGACCTTCTATGAATAATAATAATCTATGAATTAAAATATATAGTTTCACATCCTTTTTTTTTTTTTTTTGAGACAGAGTTGTCAAAGCATTATGGAAAGGGGGGAATATTCTCCATATTTTAACATTTTTATATGAGCAAGTAAAGCTCACTCTCATTGAAAAGAGCTGATTCCCTTCTGCCTACACAAATGTTACCAGGTAATTTTGAATGTTTTCTCTGTGGGCATATTTAAGTCCATCAATCACACACTGACATAAATTACAAAGTAAAGGCTGAGACTGCAGCACCAAGTGCTTCACTGCAGTGACAGAGCTTCCCACGAATTGCTGCTTTGCTACAGCTTGTAAAAGCCCAGGTTTGCAGAAAAGTTTGACAGTTCCATCTGCAAGACCACTGTTATGCACAGCTCTCGAGTTCCTTAGACCCAAAACAAAATAGGGGAGGTATCAGTGCAGAAGGCACTGGCCACACATAAATAACATCCATCTGATTTTCTGTAATACCTTACTTTTCTATTGTTGGGGTATTTTCCTCTTCCCACAATTCTTGCATTCTTAGGGTTGGCAGGGCAAAAGAAGGCTCCAAAATCAAAGTTGCAACTACTTGTATGGTTTTCATGAGATGGAATGATACAAGAAATGTCAAGATGTAATATGTAATAAATTCTTTCAGGAACTAATTCTACCCTGTAGATTCTTGATTAGTGAAGAAGCAGAATGAATTACTCTGGTGCACTTAAAAGATGCAGTTTCCAGTATCACAGTTGTCTCTGTGTGGCATCACATTCCACTGCAACAGTCCCTCAGACTTGACTACACTTGAATGTAAAGAAACCAAAGGGTAGAGTAGGACAATGTATTTGAAAACTACAAATAACCATATCTCCATGCCTAACTAAAATGTAGACATTGTTCTGGGAAAAAAGTTTTGGAAAACCTGGTAATAATTGTATGAAATAGCATGCATGGGAGAACTCTAATGTAGCATAGAGCATGAAACAGTCACATTTAAAACTGTCCAACTTCAGAGTATCTTCTTGCTAGAAACCTGTTTAAGATGCTTTATGAAGAATAAACTGCAGACTCATTACCACTAAGTGGAAAGGCGTTTTTTCTCTCCCTTTTATACTTGTTATAAATCCACGGCATACTCACCACAGGAATCACAAAAGCAGCATTTAGCATTACACACGATACACTGAATACAAAAGCACCACAGAACAGTATACTGAAATGATCATTTTAATGCACAGGCATCACAAATCAGCTAACTTCATCAGAACTGAAATACATATAAAAGTACAAAATTCTGGTTACAGGTGAGCTCTCTGCTGTACATATGTATATATTATGACCAATACACGGCAAAAAGCATCTGATGACAAAGACTGCCATGCATCACTTTTATCACAAGGTGGTGCCAGTGACCGACGAGCACATTCACTTTACAAAACTTGGATAATATTTTGCTTTGTCACCTTCATGCTATTAATACATTTTTTTACACGTAAAAATAAACAAAAAATGGCAAAACAACACAGTAACTTTCCTTCCTCTTGACTCACAATCTTCTGCATTTCTTCATTCAGAATATCACTTCAGCCTACCCTGGAAGTTTACAATAGCCATTAGCTGTACCCCTCTGTTTTTACCAGTTCTTGCCATGGTCCTGTCTGAAACATTTAATTTACAAAGAATATGGCAAATTGAGAACTAGATGTCGTTGATACTCTATTTAACTCCCTAAGCCTGAGGAACACGGGAGCAATTCTCTAACAAGTGATAGTGAAGTCTCCACTGCAGAAACTCAGAATTTATGTATAGAATACAGACAAAATGTTTTCTTTTATATGCAGGAGATACTTAGTATAATAATACATATATAGTAGCATATAATAATGCAATTCCATGGCAACTTAAAACAGAATTGGTAACACAACTCAAGTGCAGCACTGTACTTTTGGCAGACAGCTCAGAGGAACTTCAGTAGTATCCTGTACTCCTATCAGTAGTACTCATTCACTACAATTAGTGCAGACAAAGCATTAATACTGCATCCAGTTCTCTCTGTACAGGAAGCAGGTAGCTGTGAAAGAGTTTACTTTTCCAAAATCATACACTCTTAACTTGCAGCAGTGTGATTTAGGTTTATTATAGTAACTTCCTTGATCTCAATATTTTGAGTTGCATATCTGATATGACACTTCATTCTAATTAATAAGTAGCAACAGATTTTCACTACACTGATAAAAAGATGATTAGAGGTTTTTTTTAACATAAATATATGAATTACATTAAAAAAAAAAAAAAAAAAAAAAGAAAGAACTTGGCTTAACACGGAACAAACTTTTCCTTAGCATTCTACTACTTCAGAGTATTTAGGATCCCCTTCCACCAAGAAAAATGGAATGAAAGTAATATATCCATTCATGATTGATTGATAAATGTCAACCATCTACAAAACATTTGGAATGTCTTGTGTAAGATAATCTCAATAGATATATCTTTCATCCATCAATGTTAATGTGAATTCAGACTTTTGAGAGGATTATAAATGTTAAAAAAAAAAAAAAAAAAAGCCCACTAAGCAGCTCCAGCAACTAAAAGTCAAATACACTATGACCTGGTGAAATCTTGAGTGTCCAAGTGTGCTAAATTTAGCATTAGCCCATTCTGTTCTTACATACTACAGCCAGACCATCCACATGAGGTAAGTTGGATGTCTAACTCTAAACCACTTCAAATGTGAAACTGCAAAATTAATGTTCAAGATTGACATTTCAGAAATGATGAATGTGACCTTGCAATCCATTTACGTTACACTCAGTGACAGGATCAGAAGAGATCCTCAGCAAGCAGTATGCAGCTGGGGGTCAAGAAACCTTCATTTGTCCACTAAGCAAACACATGATTTACATTTGGCATAAAAGGCAAAGGGAAAACTCAACCCAAGTAAATAAACCAGAAATTGTTTACCCTAGTATGCAGTATGATTATAGACCTTACCTCAAAATATGCAGTTGTATATCAGAGAAAATTTTTAAACTATAAACCTAATTCCTACTTCCAAAAAGCCCTTTAAAGATCAATAGTCATGATTGTTTTATGGGAGATAACCCCAAAACAAAACCCCAACCAAAATAAATCTGGAACTTCCATTTTCCAGTACACTGCACATTGGAACACATCTTACAGCCCTTACAGTAGGAGCTTCAAAGGCCAGAAGTAATCTGAGATGCTAGAGGTTTGATTTACCCTAGTTATTCCCACACTAACTTAAGAGAAGGCATATTATAAAGAGTATATACTTTAATGACTTCTTTGGCTTGTCTTCCCACAGCCCTGAATCCCAGGTATTGCCCAAAGGCACTGAAGTGGCAAACAAGAAGCAGCTGTGCAAGGAGGGCCTTTATACTCTGTGGCACTTGTCTGAGTATGGAACACCTGTGTCAAAATTTTGTTATGGTGGCTTAATAGTAACTCTTTTTTACATTCTTTTCCAAATCAAATGCATCCATGTAAGCACTGTCTCTCAAATCAACATCAAACCTAAACACCACTACAATTTTGGCCCTTAAAAGGCACACTTGGCAAAGTGATCTGTAGGCAAAAGCTAATAGACGTTACGATACAGAGGCATGTGTACATGTTTACAGAAGTATTTTGAGAACCAAAGTCTGTAGATTCAGCAAGGAAAGCAAGCACAAAGTCTTTCCTCTGCTCAGCCCATTCACTTTGCAGCAGGATTCTTAGGAGGCTGAAGTTTGTAGGTGCTGAAGTAGTTCACCACTTGCTGAGGGACTTCTGCCAGGACACACTGAGCCAGAGCTTCTTTGGGAGACTTATAAAAAAAGAACACCACGCTTCAGTTTCCACCAACTGCTAATGAAGATTCTAAGGCAAGTAATAAGCACCTCCTCCAGAAGGCCAACTTAAAGTCTGACATTTCACAGAGGACTTTACAGAGTGCCCTTGTGTGACAGACAGATGGAAGCTTCCTGTCAGCTTTACCTTCTCACTCCTGTTACCACGAATCAGATGGCTGTCTTGTGCCACTGAAGTAACAGGAGCTGAGTGCACAAAGGGCTGCCATGTCTGAAGACACCTTTTGTCACATGAAATACACAGCTCAGATATCAGACTTCACCACGTAAACATACTTCCACTATCTGCTTAAGATGATCCTTCAGGGACTTGTCTAAATCATCTGCAATCTTTTGCATGAAGTTTCATCCACAATAACTATTTCTATGGAGCAGCTCTTCTGCAGATGATTTTACTGTAAGACTAGGTATCCATAAGAAAAAAAAAAATCTCTTTTTCTAGAAAATGAAAGCATTTGAATATATATTATACTGAGCATTGACCCTAGTAAATTACATCCAAGTGCATTACTTGATAAGCATATTCTGCATTGATTTTGTTCTTTCTCATTTCAGTTTGCCTGAGTTACTCTGAGATTAAACAAAGAATTTGTATCAAAAGTAAAAATACAAAATTAAAATAAGAAGTTGTAAGGAGTATTATTAACAACTTTATACTAAGACATGAAATAAAATTAGAATATATTAGGATGGAAATAAAAATAGTCATCTTATTTGCCCATACTAAGGAAATTTTGGTGGTTTTTATTTAAGTCAACTCTTTCCAACATTATGCTGCTTAAAAGTTGACTTCTGTTAGTCTACACATACTTTATTGGGCTTTACAGAAATTAAAAATTATCAGGACTTCATTCTTTCACCACATTTTATGAAAATGAAAACTATCACCACTACTGTGGCCATACAGTTTCTACTGATTTTGACCTCTCTGATTATGACTCAGCCTTGAATTTTAATAGTGCACTAAATTGTAATTCACATTCATAAATGGGTATTCACAATAAAAAAGAAAAATTACCATAAGAAAAAACTTATAGTAAGTTTTTCCTCACAAATAAAAAAACCCATCCATTTGTTTAACCAAGTTTTACAAAGGTCATTCAGCTGCAGCAATGCAGCTAGCCAGAAATGCACTGCTGGAATTAGAAACTGAGGAATTTGGGGGTATTTCTTAGCATTTGAAAAATAATTGTCTTAGAGTACATATAGGATAGACCACAAAAGCTTAGAACTAGATGTAGGACATCCTAGCAAGCCCAGCATACCTCCACCATACTTATTAAGCGTATCAGTAAGAGTACTTACATTTTGGAACTTCCTGAATGGCACAAACTGGACAATGTCTCTGACAGCTGGTTCTCCTGATGGGGACCTAAGAACTCCATCGTCACCATCAAGAAACTCCATGGCATCAAAGTCTGCTCCCCCAACACCAACAATGATAATGGACATGGGCAATTTTGAGGCATTAACTATGGCAGCTCGAGTTTGATCCAGGTCTGTTATCACACCATCCGTTATGATCAGAAGTATAAAGTATTGCTGTCAAATCAATAAACACCGTGTTGTGACAAAGAAATAGCAAACATTTAGGCATGTACACTTAGAAAAACCCACACAGACTACCTAGTGTTGTCACTTTGGCATGTTCAGTGTGCTCACTGAATTTTACAATCAAACATCTAATTTGTAGTCAGGCTTCACCTGTAAAGTCTGAAGAAGCTCGTAAGGACAAGATAATCTTTTAAAAGAAGTCATCTATAAACAGCCACCATCCAAAACCCCAATGCTATCATCCTTCTTTCCTCCAAAATCCCCAGACAAACCAAGACATAACCTATTTTCCCACTACTTGTTCTGGGATAGAAGGCAGTTTACTGAGGTTTTAGAAAAGTAACACCTTTGAAACTTATATTTGTTTCCTTTCTGGTCTATCAATACCTTTATGAAACACTACCCCTTACTTCATTCATTGTGTCCAGAAAATTCTAAAACACCTTTTAGTGTTGAAACAGCCAGTCATTTACAAATTCCTTTAATCATGTTTCCTAGCTGCTTCATGAAGTTAATTCCCAAAGTGTCTGAGACTATTTTGTAGTACATCAGTAATTTAATTAAGAACCACCTGAGTTGCCTCCACTTTTCTGTCGGGGCTTCTAAAAGTTGGTATCTTAGCTTCTGTTCTGGATTGGAGCACCAAAAATGAGCTAGAAGTACCAAGTCTGGAAATTATCAAACACTTTTTGAATTTCCAGTTTTCCCTCACTTCATTTCATATGATTACTGAATAGCATCAATTCAAGCCCCAAAGATATTCCCAGTATTCTTAGAAGTCTCTCTTCACTACTTTCCCTCCCGTCTGCTTTTATGTGCCTCCAAATAATTGTTCTTCCCTTATCTTGTCTGTTTAGGTATAACCTTTTCTTCCTTCTTTCTGCCAGTCCATTCCCTTACTCCAGGAAGAATATCTATAAAGCAGCTATGACAGAAAAAATATAAGCAACTGCAGCAGGATAGCCCATCACATTGGATTTACTTCTCTCTTCTCACACTTCCTTCACATTGGCAAAAAAACAGCATCAGAACCAAAAGCCAATCCAAAACGACTATGATATGCATTAAATGTCAAGGTAGCAAATTGTCTTCAATATATCCTTTCAGGCAGGAAAAATAAATCTCTTGCTAGGCATACTATAAGAAATAAAAGTCAAAAAAACCCAAACAAAACAAAACCAACAAGAGGTTTTCTCCTTTCCTAAGATATAGACATATATACATATACTTTTCTTTTTTATAGCTACTAGTGAAAGACTACCAAGGCAAAACCTGACTAGCCCCACAGCGCATGAAAATCCATAGCTTTTTCAAATTGGTTTCTACAGACAATTTTACATGCAAAAATAGCTAATTTTATTTTGTTTTTACATTACATCAAATACACCAGTATTTGCTGTCATCAGTGATTTAGAGTTTTCTGAACTTCCATGCATTATCAACATGACTGAAGACTTGGTCTTCAGAATTTCTGTTTTTAAAATGGTCAACAACTCAAGTATAAAATTTTAATATGGAGGAGGGTACACCCCATACAGCACCTAAACCTTTACAGTACAGTTAATTATCTGTGTTGGTATCTAGCTGTCAGGAGCTATACCATCTACTTCTTCATTACCTTAGTTAATCCTCTCTCCCAGCTATAGTTGATTTTTTTTTATCAGCTGAGGTTAAATCACTCTCTTAGATATAAAGGCCAAAATTAAACTTCAGTAACTGTATAGTACTGCAAGAAATTTGAACAGAAGATGCCATAAGGGTGATGGGTACTTTTAAGTTTCTATTCCAAATCTGAAGAGTTTATTTAGTTAATTGATGAAGAGGACTGTTATGTACCATCTGCAAAACACAAGTGGTTTTTCTATTGTTTTAAGGGTAACAAACATTTATTCACAAGTTAATGGGCCAAGTTTCAAATGAATACATTATAAATTTAAAAGAGAAAAAAAGTACTTATAAACAAGAAGAAAAATAAGAAAGTAAGAAAAACACAGAGTACCATAAAGAACTTACAGATGCTGTTTGCTGTTGAGTAGCTGCAGCAGCAAATCTTGCCACATGATTTATAATTGGAGAAAAATTTGTTGGTCCATATAATTTCACTTGGGGAAGACAGGCTCGATATGCATCAACAATGCCTTGGATCCCTAGAGAAGAAATAGATGCCTTTTTTTTTTTCATATTAGGATATTTTGAAGCACCTGATTTTCCTAAAGCTGCATAAATCAGTTACTTGATGATGCAAAGATTTAACACTAACCATGGTGGAAAAAAAAATTATTCATGAGCAATGGAAGCTTTCAGTTTGACCAGTGCTTAAGACACATACACAACATGACTTGCCTAGTGTGAACAGAAAGGCCACATACTCTATGCTCAAGGGTGTGAAACTGAACTACAGCAGTTCTCTTCACCCCGCAGCTTGTGGTAGTTGGTAATCTGATCAGAGAGGCCACAATGAACAAGCATTAGCAGCACCACACTCAAACCAGACAACTCCATACCAGTAGTGAAGCAGAATAGAAGAAAGTGGTTTGACAACATGAGAGAACTATTTCCAGGCTTGTGCCCTGGCTGTTTAAACCACTTCTTTCACAAATCATTACACAAGATTGACGCAATGCTATTTCTCATAAGAAATTGGTTGCTAAATTAATTCCTGCTACAGTACTAAACAAATTATTTAATTAGAACAACATGCTTAGTTCACTTTTTAAGTGTCTTCATGCCTTCAACTTAGGCATTTTACTATCCAGGTCTTTCTCAGACTTACCATTACAGAATGGGTTTGACGGGTTAAAATTTATTGGGAACTCATGAGAAACCTGTGAAGACACAGAAGACAGTCAGAACTTCAGATACCTCTTGAAGTAAGTGCTGTCCTAGGTACTGCATTTACACATTCCATTACCTGAAAGGATGGAGGAATTTGTGCACCAAATCCAAAGGCTGGAAACATCTTATCTCTAAAGAAGCAATTTTAAAGAAAACAAAGTCAGTGCCTTCTGTTAAAAGCTGCCATAGTTCAGTAAGTTTAGTTATCAGTGCTGTTTTTCATCACTAAAAATCCTATTTCAGAGGCAAAATTAAATGGAAGTTCCCCATTGTATTTGTTTCTAGGATCAAAACCAGTCCTGAACACCAAACTGGCAAGAATGCAAGCATTTATTTAAATCAATGCTGCTCTTTTCATAATATATGAAAAACCCTGCTTGTCTTCAGTAAACACAAGACTTGCAATTATATGGTGGTGGTTTAGTTCTATAACTTAGCTCACAAGTTTCATTCCAGTGTATCTGAGGCATCTTGAAAACTGGTTAAAAAAAAAATACCACAAATATCTATACATATCTAAAAATATGATCAAAATAAAAATCAAACACTTACGTATCATAATCCTGAATGACCATCCCGACAGACCAAATGGCTGTTAGGTATTCATTAACTCCATTAGGGCTGAGGTAATGCAGAGAGTCCGGAGAGCGAGGGTCTCCATTGGAGCCTGTAAAATCTATCCCCACCTGTCAAATGCAGTATTTATATCTGGTTGCTTTTAAAGGTTAAATTGTGCTTCTCATCTCTGGCAAAGCCAAAGTGAAAACCATGAAAGAGCAGTAAACAGGACATCTACAAATCTAACCTGCAATTGGATGCAGGTTTTTGGAATATCAACACTCTTAAAACAATGCCACTACAAAACCCTCAAAAGCTCTGCATCTCTCCAGAAGTGCTGAAATTACCTTCATCTGAATCATAGAATGGTTTGGCTTGGAAGAGAACTTAAAGATCACCTAGTTCCAATCCCCCTGCCATGGGCAGGGACAACTTTCACAAGACCAGCTTGCTCAAAGCCCCATCCAACTTGGAGATGGGGCATCTACACTTTGCTGGGCATGCTGTCAGGTTTTCGCTGTGTTTACTTCCAGTTACTATTCACAGCAGCTCTTCAAAATCTGGCAAATTAATTTCATTCTGTATCTTGCCACACACACCTTTCTTCTCAAGAACTACAAGTATCCAGGCTCCACAGAAGCCTAGAGTTCTTTCTTTGACTTCAACAAGTCTTCTTTGCTTTAGCAATGTAGCATGTTACTAAGGTGAAGACATCTTACTGTTATTTGTGCTGCATTTGGTTCACAAATTAAATAGCCAGGGGTTCTAACCCATATGATAACCTCTGCATGTTGCTTTCAAAGAACTGTAAATTGGTCTCCATCCACATAATTTAGCTAGTTACTAATGAACATAACCAGAGGTTCAGAACCTTTAAAAGTAAAGAGTATCTTTTTTTCTAAACAGACTAGAAGCGCTCTGGCAAAATAGCCTCCTGCTCCATTCAACAGAATAAAAAAGAAGTCAACAAGAAAACAGAATACAATAATCAAATAAAATGCACAACCAATCAATTCTATGCTACAATTTGTTTCAAAACTCAAAAAGCATTTATATAAATTATTTAACTTACTGTGAAATTCAGCTGACACCCACCCATGATGTAATCAAGGAATGTGCATTCTACAATGATCTAAAAATAGAAGATAGAAACTTTGGTTTTTTTTAAATGGAAAAACCCAGCTAATATCACTGCAGCAACTTCTAAGGCTCCAGATTCATTGTCTTAACCCATGAAATGCACTGGTTTTGTCCTATAACTATTCCACCCACCCACTGCAATGAGGATATTTGCAACATGTGCCACCACACACTCAGTGCATCAGAATCAGGCCTTTAACAAAACTACACCAAAGCAGCTCCAAAAGGACTTTCATGTATAAAGTAACACTTTATGAGAGTAAAAGGACTTTCATTTATGAGAGTTACACAATTTTACTTGGCTATAAAACAGTAAGTTGAGAAATGCAGTGCTTCAGGAATGACTTTCTGAACTGGTAGGCAACCTTTCTCTTCAAGAGGAAGTGAGTGGACAGGGGACAGGAGGTATGTGATTCAGCTCTCAGTTTGTCTCCTTATATGAATCAGGGTCCCTTGTATATTCATTATGTCTGAAACTTTCAACATTTTAAAGTTTCTTACGGTTTGAAGATGAAGATATATGAAATGAGAGGTGTTATGTGTGAACACTTAAAACCAGAATCATACCAGAATATATTACTGACCTCACAATGCTTAACGCTCACAATGCCAGAGTTTTTATAGTTCTTTTTTTTCTGTCTTTTCTTTTCATTGATGCACTCAAACTCAACCTGCAGGAATGCAAATAAATCCAACAAAATACTATAATATCATTTATGCAACAAGTTTAATAATCCTTTTTTTCAGAACTGATACTTTGAGCTTATATTAAAAATGCAGTTTATTTCATAATCCAGCAAAATTAAACCCAGCCTGCCCAATGTCAGCAAGAAAAAAACCCACATTCTCAAGACAGAAATCCTCTCTTACCCAAAAAGGCTACAAATATATTTGTTTTGACAACTGTATTTCAAACAAATAAACAAATTCTGTACCATTCACCCTCTGAGGATTCTGCTAACAATTTTCCTTCTGGTAAAAACATACCAAAGCAAACAAAGCATCAGTGTTTCCAGAAGCTGTGGCTTCAATTATTATTATTATTATAAATACAGCACTCAAAATATTAGAAAAGTACAAGCATGCACTATTAAAAGGTTTGGAAATTGTAGTAGTTCGTAAGACCTGGAAGGGTAATATCACTTTAGAGAAAAGCCATCTAAATGCAACACAGCTGCATTTTTGTGCAGTGGCATAAATACTAATTTTTGTCATGTTCACTAAAGTATACATAATACTTAATAAGTGTTACATTTTTAAAATAAAGGATTAAATAATACTTGAAAAAACACAAGTCTTGGTCTTCTAACGGTAGTTAAATTTGTGCTGCATTCTGTCTTTTCACAATCCAGGGGTTTTTTATTTCTGTATTTTTATGATTAGTAAAATTTTTTTGTGCTGGTGGGGCATTTATATACATAATAATAAAAACTGTAACCAAGACATTAATCCTAAGAAAATGGACATAAAATCTAAATGCTTCTTCAGCCTCAATTACAATAGCAATGTCAAGGTGTAGCCCAACACAACTTGGAGGTCACCTGAGGCCAGGTGACCTAGGTTTTGCTCCAGTATGAGTGAAACAACTTATCATGAACACACAGGCAGCTTAGACTGGGTAACACTTACAGGTGATGACCGAGATGCTTCCTTCAGTTTTGACATTGTCGTCTGAAAACTTCCTATGAGATCATGAGACCCATCACCATCATAGTCATAGCACTCAACCTAAAATACAGGATTAGTGTTAGTAACAGAAATGGCCCCACAAAAACCAACAAACACTGCAACAGCAAACATGAACATCCCAAACATTCCTGCATCTTTTATATCACAGCATTTTTGTCACATTGAAGTCTCAGAACTGCATAGAGTTGTACTCAAAACAGATTAAGATTGGGTAGAAGCCAATATGCTCAGTTTTGAATCTAATCTTCCACTCAAGTGAGGGAGAGATAAGAATACTAAGTAGCATCAGGTCTGACACGAGCAAGTAACATCAATTATATTGAACTATGTTTTGAGAGTGATGGGGTGCTGGGAAGAGCAGGAAAACAATGTAGGGTTTTTACATTCATCATGAATCTGAGCATCCAGCTAAAAATTTAGTAAATCAGTTATGTAAGCAATCATGAGAGTTTTAGCAACACTTTTATACTACTTCATTAATCCTAAAAATAACACAGAATTTATAAGCATATGAAGGTTCAGCTCTAATACTAGAAACAATATTTGAAGTTTTGTTTTGCAAGATTAGCAAATTTAAACAGTGGATCTGTTAAACTATCATCCACACTTCATGGATCAGAATGTCAACTAAAAATAATTTCAGAAGCTTAAAGATAAGCTTTATTATTTAATCAATGCACCCTTTTAACAGCCCAATCTACCAAAGAAGGCAGGAGTGAAAAACACTTTTTTTTTTCTTTTTGAAAATATGACAAAATTGCCTTTTTTTTCTGTGTAAAAAGCTGGTTATTTATCTATAAAAGCTTATGTTCATTTCATCCATTTTTGATATTTTATTTCAGTTCAGCAAAACAGACATGATAACTAACTTCATCAAATCACATAAAAACATACTAAAATAATTTAATAATTATGATGATGAATAGAAACAATAATAAATCAAGAGTTGAGTAGGTATCCCACATTACTAGAAATCAAAATGAAAGCTTCAAGAAAAATGTTCAAAGTATGTATGGCTTAAACTGAACAGCTATTTGTATGTCCATCTTTCAAGTCTAAAAATATTGTACCTTATATTCAAGAATCAATTTATCTGATTACTTCAGCATTTCAGTTAGAAATAAAAAAAGCAAAACAAACAACTTTAACAGACACTTGAGCTTCTGAAAGAAATTAGGTTTCTGAAAACAAACAGGAATGTTGAAGTACAAAACATGACATATAGATTGGGAGTTCTACTGCACAGAACATGCCTCTATCTTGCAGTTTGCACTACCACAACATTTTAAATTCACTAATAAATAAAAAAATGCATGCACATGCACTGAACAGCACCTTAAATCATGCAAGCAGCCAAAGAACCAGTAGGCTAATTAATGTTCATGGCAGATGCTATGTAAATTCTTCTGAATACCATAAATTATGCCAATCAAATACTCAGCCAAGTGCTTCAGTAGCTGAAATTTAAAATTTAACATTATTTCCTGACCTCCAGTAGTTCTGACAATCTGTTAGCACACTTAGTAGATGAATTTCCTTTTATTTCAAAGATACCAAAATTTGTTTTGCTTGACACGTTTGACCCATTTAAGATGACTTTTAATATTTATTCCGGACAAGAGAGAAACATTTCATTTTATTCCATAAATGTCCTCCTGGACATGCAATAGCAGTAGGGAACAATGTGATTTAACATCATTTTCCCAACAGAACTAGGCATGCCTGATCCAGATGAAAGGTTCACATTCGTGACACAGAAAAACTTCACTGACTGCAAACACGGAACATAAAAATGAATCCAGAAGATAAAGGTTCAACTTGGTTTGTGCACTGCTGGGCATACACAAACTAAGCCATTAAAGAAGTGAAAAGCCACTCACAGAAAAATTGCTGGTTACTTACTATGACAAACAGCCCATTACACATGCAATCGTGTGCATATAAAAGTATTAAAGGCATTGTTTAATCCTTCAATAACATTCCATAAAACAATTCTGCCTACATTTTAATGTTTGAAGTGATAGGTCCTGCATTTCTAAGGCATAATCAAACTGCCTGTCTGCAAGTCTATAACTATTCCAAGTAAAGTCTATTTCCTCTGGATATAAGCCTATACTTCTGAGGTAAGATTTCAAAGAACAGACTTCATTAGAATAATGACAGAGCTGAGAATAACTCTTCATAGATACATTTAGATCAATGGTGTATAGCTTTAGTATGGCTGTTTAATGTAAAGGAGAAATAAATTTATAGTATATAGAGATATAAGAGCTAAGCAGCCAATCAAGCAGTCACAGCTCTTTTTGGGGAAAAAGGAAGCAAAAATAAATGAGATGGAAAATAACATAGAAGCAAGCAGTAAGGGATGAAGGTTCTGGGCTTGAAAAGTTGTTCATTAGTCTCCTCTATAAACATATATTTAAATCTATCCAGGTGCTGGTAACACCCAGATCCCTGTGGCTGTTAAGGATTTTCCAGGACTGCCTCAAGTCATATGACTAACACCCATTACATGCAAATCATGTTCTAAGTTTTCCTTTCCAGAGGAAGAACATCAAATACAGCAGTTTGCTGTGTTCAGGTTTCTTTTTCAAATGTAAAAATACCAGGTTTCTAACATGACCATAATAGCCTATAAATGGCATTTTGATTGGCTGTTTAGCTTCAGTTCCAGCCCTAAAGGGAATTCCTAAAGAAAATATTCAGAAATTAAACACAATTTATTCAAGATAAAATTGGAAAATAGAAAACATTAAAGTTCTGGTAGAACTACCACTTTACAGGTTTCTGTTTCTGACAGAAAATTCAGTTTTATATGAAGGGAAAAAGTTGCTATAATTGGTATTCACAAGCTGCATCTGACCCACATCTGTTAGCTAGTATATTAAGTGTAATTTATTTTATGAGCAGTACATTAAAAATTTCATTAACGTTACCTGTTTCACCAATAACAAAGTATAACAAGATCCATCACTTAGAACAAAGTATCTTCCAGCTTTTAACATGCTTCTTTCACTGTACAGTATCTTTAACACCACCAGTATTGACTGATGCCATGCTAGAACTGTACAATCAAAATAAGAAACTGCACTGGACATTTCAAAGATACTTGTGTTCAACTGGTGTCCCAGACTTTCAAAGACCAGCTTTTACCCCACAACACATCACAAATGTGCAGTACTTTCCTTTTTCCCCTAAAACATGTATGTGTATCTGTGCCTTTCAAACAATACTTTCATTAAATTTGAAACAAAAACCCTGCAGTAACTAGAATAACATATCTTCTTCTTGTTACATATTTTAACTTTTAATGCATTAATTTATACACACATTAAATATGCATTACCTTGATTGATTTATCCATGTCACTATAACACAGAGAATTGAGAGAGATTTTAAAGGGCCTCCAAACAGGATTCAAGTTGTTTTTAATAACCTGTTGAAAAGAAAAAGGCAGAACATCATTTTTCACAATGGCAGAAAGTAGTCATTATAATGGGTCATACCTTCATGCTATGACTTTTGTGTGCAATGCTGCTGCCTAATGCACTCCAAATACTATAGGATACATAGGATATAAATCAAACTACTCAACATGCTGTTGTTCAAAAAGAGATGGTCTCTTTCAGCTCCATATTTTGCTGTAATTCACTGTCAGCTATTACATCCTTCAGCTACTGCACTGCAAAAAAATTAAATTTATCATTACTTTTGCTTTATTTTAATAAGCACACACACATACATATAAAGGCATGAGTTACCAAAAATGTGTGAAAAATATTACATAGAAATTTCTGAATACACCAGTGCTCCAGAGATTACAATTCACTCCCATGTATTACTTATTCTGAAATGCCATTCATGGAAACATGTCCTCAAGAAATTCATGGTGTAGAAAAGTAAAAAGAGTACATGAGGATAAAAGGCTTCTCAAGCTGAACACTAAAGCGTTATTTACAAATAATACTGAAAGATCTTCAAAATTTCTCAACTGTTATCCTAAATATACCCAATAAACCAAATAATGATCTTACATAAGTACAAGAAACTACACATAACATGCACACTTAATTAATAACACCTAACAATAGTAATACTTCCAACACTGTAGGAATGCTCAGAAAGAGATCTCTCTTGAAAATGAAATTAACAAAAGCAGTAGTCAGAAAAAAAGAGGTTTTTTTAACCTGTAATCCACCAGACATTTCTAGGCTGAAACAATAAATTCTGAATTTGTTACTGAAGCTGATGACTGAAATCATCATAGAAAAGATGCATCTTAAGCAGAAGAACCACCTAGTGAGAGAAACGATAAGTCTGACAAAAAGGATTTATAGTTCAATATCCATACTTCAAAATGAATACAGTCACCACTTCCTATGGGCACAGCACCTCAGCTGTAACTGGGCCCTGAGCTGCCACTGCAGTGAGACGTTTTGAAATCACTCTTAGCCTGTCAGTTGCTGTCACAGGACCCTTATACCTCCTCCTGGGTGAAAGGCTGCTGCTGAAGCACATTTTCCCTCACTCTGCATTCTCCTTGATTTGCCCTTGCTATGCAAGCATTCAGCATCATTGTTTTCATTAGTAAAGGGTACAGCCAGGTGACACTTTCCTAAGAATAGCAGAGTCAGGAATGCCCAAGTCCTGCCCCAGCACTGCACAGAACTGAGCAAATGTCCCTGTGTGAGTATGCAGCTCTTTTCCAAAATACTTGTTTACTCCTAAATTGCTGGAAGAAAAAAAAAAAAAAAAAAAAAGGTTTTCTTCCCAAATAGAATGGAATGTATCAAAATCAGCATAAAGAGAATAAGGTTGATTTCCCAGAGAAGTCAGTGGGAGAGATGAAGAGATGATGCAAATTCCAACTAGTCTGCACATCAACTCCAGGCCAGTCAATTCTTTTCTCTTTGCATTGTATCTCTGGTGTGGTGACACACTGGAAATTGAATAACGTTAACCTCTTTGTTGCTAACTGAAAATATCCTACCTCTGTTCTGTGAACCATCACCCAGTTTCCATCTCCAGTCTGTTTGTGGAATTCCAGATAAGGATCTGACTTTCCAAAAAAATCCTGTATTTAAATAAATGCAATTATCTCAGAACAGCCTGTAGTGTGAATACCATTAAATTCTAGTTAACACACACTTAGATTAACAAAATGTAAATTAAGGGAACAAGAGCTTTAGATGATGAAATGCAAGACTGATTATATTACCACCTGTGAAAGAGGAAAAGAAAGAAGAGAATGTCCTTCAATTTAGGAGAAAAATGTCCACATATCAAATACCTGACAGTTCAAGCAGAATATTTATACCAGTAAGTGTTACAATGAATAGATAGGAAACTAAGTATTTCCTCCAGTTCAAAGAAAGTATCATTAAATCAAAAGGTAAAAGAAAAAAAAAAAAAAAAAAAAAAAAAAAATTCTATTATTTTTCTAATGTTGTTTTTAAAAGTCTCTATAGCCAGTCCTATATACAACATAATTAATTAATACACCCCAGGTACACTTTTCACCATTTATTTCAGAGAGGTAATGGGCAATCATTTATATAGCTATTGAAACTAAAGTATATACCAAAAGTCCCTTTTATTTATGAATAAATGTAAGGATTTACATTTAAATAGGAACATGTTGTTCATGGACTACCCCTGAAATGCATTTTTATCTTACTTAGAAATACATTACAATTAATTTCAAAACAGTCAATGAAGTTACTCTGCAGCAATCTTACTTCAATTTCTTTTTTAAGACAAAAGATCTTAAAATCTTAAGATTTTAAAAAAATACTAAAAATCTTAAAAAAATTTAAAATCTTAAGATTAAAAGAAAAAGCTTAATATATTTTATTTTTTAAGCAAAAATGAGAATGAATACTCAAATGTTTCACGCTTTGACAAGACTGATTTTATGACTTTATCAAAGAAACAGCAATCACTTAAATACCTTATTGTCCAGTTTCCTTGCTTCTAATTCAAATATAACCACCCTGTTATCCTTTACTTCTTCTGCTGTTATCTAGGTAAGCAAACAAAATACTTAGTTTTTATTCAGGAACTACACAGTTTTCTCATACTCACAGCATTCCCATGACCATTTAAAAAGCCCCCATGTTTTCCCACAAATGAAGCATTAAAAGATGGGGGGGGGGGGGGGGGAGGTAGAATGAGAGGAACAATTTGATTTGACATTGGAATTCCATTCCATCAATTTACCACAGATGATGGCACTCACAAAGATATGTCCCAAACAGTAGCCCATTGGATGCCCTAATGATGTATGCAATGGGACTTACAACACAGAAGGATTTGGATGACAAAGCTACTGGATGACAAAAATAGATTAGTGGAGCATAAAAATATACTTTACAGGACTATAGAACAGACTCACTGCATTCAAGCCACTAACTAGAAATAAAACCCAGAAATAATTAAAGATGAATTCTGAAGACATTTTTTCTTAACTGTCTTACCGTAATGCTTCCTTTTCCAGCAGGTTTGCCATTTTTAAGTACTAAAGGTTTTGTTAGAGTCCTGCTAGAAACTATCTGCAAGACAAAATTTGAACATTAAGCATTATTAACACAATTTAATAGATTTACAAAGGAATTAAATTAGTTAGTGTGGTATTTTCATTTTAGTAATTTCTCCTTTTTTGTAAAGATGACAGCATTACATTTACTTCTCATAACTTTCTGTAAATAAATAGGTAAAATTTTATTCACTTCAAAATTTTTAAATATATATGCAGGTGAAAATATCCAGAGCTTCAGGAACAACAAGAATTAAAATGTCTTCCAGTAACATGATACACATTCACAGACAAAGATAATACCTCAGGTTCCAATTTCAAATTGCTCTTTAAGTTTTCCATACATATTTTTAAAATGCATGCAAGGCATATTTCACAAACAGATTCTGCTAACAGATTTATAAACACAATGTCATTTAAAAAAAAAAAAAAAAAAATCAGGTTTCCCTGCACAGTTTCCAGCTGATTTTATGTTACCCTATTTAGGCCACGCTTCCTCAGAAGTGTGTCTATTCATTTTAGAGGTCCTTATTTGGCTTAAGAATGAATGACTAATTTTAATTGGCACTAAATTTCAGTTCACAATGCCTCTATCCTTATAATGCATTTAAAATAAAAATACTTAAGACACAGGGCAGGAAAAAATCCCAAGCCAGCTCTTCTGAGAAGTGCCTTTGAAGGACCTATTCAAAAGAACAAGTTAAAAATAAACTGCCCCACTGTGATAGTATCGATAGTAGAATATGAATGGGAAATAGTAGTAAATCTACAGCTGGCAGAACTAGAATCACTGTTGGCATGGAGTGGAAAGCAGGTTACAAGGATAACATAGCCCTTGTGAACACTCACATGCTGTTTGATACTGATTCTCTTTTTTGGGAACAGAAAATAAGAAATTTGAGTATTAGAGCAAATAAATAGCAATTACTACAGCTTTGTGCTCATTGACAGTCCTTTTACTTTTAGACAGCAATCCAATAGTCATCATCCTAGTAGAGCACATTTCAGGGCATCACCTCAAGACCTTTTGCAAATAAAATGTATACACACTGAACTGAGGCTTGAAAAAATAACTGAAGGGCATCCTATTCAACTTAAGACATCCTATTTAACTGCAACTACACAAGAACATAATGATAAATTCAAAATAAAAGTGGCTAATGATTTCCAGCAATTTAATTCTAAGGGAAATCATCTGCATGCTTACCTGTCCCAGCGTACATTCTAATTCTCCTAAGAAGTCATCATCACTCAGATCATAGGTTTTGTTATCAATGTCATATATTCCAAATTTAAGTTTCTGAACAAGCTCAAAATAATAATCAATTAAGAATTTCTTGGCAAACCTTGGGTTCAAGGAATTCTTAATTCTTTCTGTGCGATCAACCTGAAATTAGAAAGATACCACTTTATCCAGTATTTCACAAGCTAAACAAACAAGCAAATCAAATATCATATTATTAGATATATTCAAAAGTTCTTGAAGTACAAAGGAGTATCTTCCTATAAACCTTTCATCAAATATTAATTATATTACAAAATATTATATTATATTATATTATACATATTTCAAAATCCACTGCCCTTAGTTAGGGATGCTTGACCTATTTTTCATCACTCCTTTTAAGGTGGGATCTATTCCTGCGCACAGAAGACCAACATAAAATCCTGTATTGTCAAATCCAGGATGAGACCCTAGTGTTGGAGTACTGTATTTGTAAAAGCACATTTAAGCACTTAGAAGGCTTCTTATGTTGGTCCACACAGGGCTGGGAACAGTGCTAAAAATCAGACAGTTGTAAGTATTTAATAGTAAATGATTATGAGTATACAGCCCATGTAACAGTTTGTTGTGGTATGACATAGCTTGGTTTTTAGGTAAGGGAAAAATCCAAACCCACTACACTATTAGAGATACAATCTGAAAAAAAAACTATTCAAAAGTGCTGATACAAAATTAAAATATTTTAATAAAACCTCATGTTATAGTATTTTTAAAGGTCCAACAAGGCAGAATGTGCTTTTAGCAGGTTTGTGAGAAGCATCAGGCTGTACCTCATACCACTGCTGACCACTTGAGTTTTGAAGTAGCACACACAGAGGGTCTGACTTGGAACCAACATCTTTATCCAAGAGATTGGTGCAAGAAATAGTCAGCTCCACCTTTGTCACACACTGTGCCGCCATTGGTTACACTAGAAAGCAGCAACAGAAATCATCATTAAAATGGACTAAAAAGCAAACAACAGGATTGTCACAATGCATTAACTCTCTAAGTGATCACAAGAAGTGTCAGCTTGTCAAAACTGATGATTTGAAGTTACAAATGTAAATTTTACCATTTATGATGTACCAACATCATAGCATTATTACTGCCACACTCTTATCTTTTCCCCACAGGTATAAAAATAAACTTCAAAAATCTGCACATAAAAAACAAGATCAGGATTCTGAGAACACCTGAGGAACCAAATGAAAAATGGGATATACCTCAAAGAAGGCATAGCGATTTGAATTGCTGCCAATAAAACTTCACAACCTTTAAATGAAATCCAAAAGCCCACATGAATGCCAGTATCTTATAATATAGATATTATTAATTCCATTAATAAGGAAAACACATTGTATTACATACTCTTCTACCAAACCTTTGTAACAAAAAGCTGAAACCATACACATGGCAGAATTGGAAAAGCCATTTAAGCAGGTAACAGGTGATCTTGCTTTAGTAAATCTACAAAAACAACTCTTTAAAGTCAAGTAATAACTGAGGGATTGAGGGGAACTGCTCTTTCTGAAGATGCAGTTTAAAAAAAGAATAACTGAAAGCATCCTTACATTTTCTCTTTTAAGTACCTCCATCACTGTCCAGTGGACAATGTCCACTAAGACCAGCAGATATTACAAACATGCAGAAATAATGTGATTATCAGTAACGAATCCCACACTGGCATAACATGCATTTGCAAGCCCAAGAAGGTCTGAGCACCAGGTTATTTTCTATATATGTAAAAAAAATCTCCACAATTATAAACTTCAAGGATAGAATTGATCATTTCCAACAACTCTTGGGGAAGTAAACTTCTACAGTACAATTGTCTTTGACTCAGAGACTAAAACTTCCAAATCTTTCCACAAGCAGCCTTCCTTGGAAGCTTCCAAGCCTCTTTAGCTTCAGGTTTGCCTTCTCTCCAGTAAACCCACAGTCTAGACCAAGTATCCCTCTGAATTAATTTATCTTAAAAGTGCATGAGACACCAAAGACAACAAGGCAGAAGGAAAGGCATCTGCTTCTATCTGGTCAGCTCACTAGCAACATACGCATTCATATTTGAATAGGAAACTATACTTATCCCAAGCCAGCTCCCTTCCTTTCACTATATTCATAAGACTTTTCATGAAAATGAATTATTTTTTTAGAGACAAAAAAGGGAAAGGAACATAGAAAAGACAAAAAACAAACTGAAAAATAGGAGAAAGAAAATTTCGTGGGGTCTGATGGAATTTTCCCAAGGCTTCTTGTACTCCACCAGGGCATAATTCACATGTCTCATCTCCATTTTGCTATCTCAGAGATGGACCTTTTGGAGACTGAGTACATATCTGTAAAAGAAACACTCAAACATCCATGCACATATTTTTAAGAAGATTTCTTAGAAATCCTCATGCACCTCCCAAATGGCTAAATGTGATTTCTTCTTTGTGTATCTTTTTATTCCCATGACTTTATAAGGTTTAATTCATTGTCCTTGAGGGGAGAAGAGTGAAGGTCTAAGTATTAATATAGTTTTTAAACTAATGGTTTTTAGGCTTAGAAAGTGTATCTCTTAAAAACAGCCTGCCCTTTTTTATTTTTATACTGGCATTTTCCATTCCCTATTGCTTTCCTGGCTGCCAGATCAAGCTCATTAACAATCAGTGCCTTTCCCACAGAATCCAGTGCAGACCAGTACATGACTCTTTAACGACAGATTCCAGAGAAAACAACTTTCTGCTGACAAAATGATGCTCTAGCTCCCACTGATGCTGCAACAGCAAGTAGAAAGGGTTTGTATGAAACTCAACAGAATTTCAACTTGAATTGAGATGCATTTTCAAACCAGTCAAAATTTTCTTGCTTCAACTGTCTGAAACTCCTCATTATTAAGAGTCCTTGAAAGCACCCATTTCTTTCATAAAGGTCATTTTCCCAAAATCATTGGCATATAGATAGCATCCAGTCAACCTAAAAATATGGTAAGTTTTTTCCTCTTTTTGTCTGTGTGTGCACTCAAACTTCTTGTACATTGCAAGTACTTTCTCACATGAAAACATCCATTCTGTTATTTCCTCTCATCCTCCATGTCACCAACTCTCCCACTATGCTTCTAATGCAGGAAAAGAGCAGATTGAGTGCTGTGCAAAAACATCCTTTAGCATAGAAAAGGTAAGAATAAAAAGGCTGATTCCCTTCCCTGAAATGCAAATGCTCAGTTGAGATGCAACAACTGTGTCCATGATAGATAAAAGACAACTTGTAGCAGGAACACGAATTTATTTAAGTGGAGGACACTCAAAATCGACATAAAGAGCAAAACTTCACAAACCAAAAGATGGTCCTTTAATCTTTACCTTTTCCAGTTTTGAAAAATCCAAGATGAAAAACAATATAAGGCATTTTTCTCAAAAGTTTTGAGAATATTAGAAATCTATATTTGCATAATAGGATTAAGAGGTCTGTAATACTACTGCATTTCAAGAAATAATTTTACTATTTTACTCAAAAAATATGTTTCTCCGTAAGACTGATATCTTTTACTGCAAACAGTTATACTGATTTTCAGTAACATTATAAACATTTAAAGTTAGTAAAACACTTATTAGCAAGGAAAAAATCATGTCTCATTAATACAAAGCAGTATTTGAGGTAGTGAAACTTAATAAATAAACAAGAGATACTTTTTTTACAACATTGCACATATTACAGAATTTACAGGACACATATGCTTCACATGTGTGAAGTCAGGAGTCTTTCAAACAGCACTACCTGCTGGAGCTCTGCTCAAGCTGCACAAATCCTCCTCATCCCAAATGCATGAATGAATTACTCCAGCCCCACCCAATTCTCCTCACCTCTAAAAGCCCGTGCTAGCTGAAAAGTTCTCACAGTTTGAGAGGTGGATGGTAGGGTTTCTAAAAATGATAAACATCCTCAAGGTAAGCAAGCAACCTCTTCTTGAGGACTTGATGCAATACAGAGTCTGGCAAATTGCCATCTTTTCAGGATGGTGAAAATAAATCACGGCTGCACTAATGCTTTCCCTCTTGAATTACCATTCTACAACATATCTAGTAGGCAAATCAAATGTAAAATATTCTGATACATGACCAGATTACTTGAACATTTGGAATTCTGGAATAACTTTACACGGACAGATTATATTGTTCAGGCTGTGGTAGGATAAACCTCAACTGCCAGGAAGTTACAACACATAACAACACTTATTTAATTAGATAGTGTTATTAAAGTAGCTGTGCTCCACATTGGTCATATTTAATTAAAATCTTCGCTTTTCTCAAGCTATCAACTTGCCCTCCATGTAAGGTACCATAAAGGGAGGCAAAGCACACTAGAATGTGTGCAGGTGATAACTGAGTAATCCTTTTTATTGAAATAGCTTTTATGACTGCAGAAGTATATCAGGCTTTAAAAAAAAAATATTTGGACAGAAAAAGACTGAAGATTACTATATATAACATACATCTGAACTGCAGTGATGTACAGTCACAAGGGATCCTCTGCCATGTCTAGGCTGCTCAAGAGCATGATTAGGTCAACTAAGAATATGTCAAGTCTTTCTGTTTGAGCTGTAATTATCAAAGGAGAAATCTAAGTCAAGGACTAGTCTTGTCTTGCAGGTTTATAGATCAGAATGTTCTTTGGACTCCAGTTATTATTCTAATGAAGATAAGTGGTAAACATCAAACAACTCAGTCATTGTCTGTTTTCCAACAGAAACTGCAAACATGGCATTCTACCTGGAAAGGAGCAGATCTATTATCAGAATGATCTAAGAGCACAGTTAGGAACTGCTAGTCTGTAGCAATCCTCTCCATGCTGCATTGTCAGAGGACAGTGTTGGTTTGCCCAGATAACCTTGCAGAGCATTACAATGACATCTTCCCAATTATAGATGCATTCAGTCTGACAAGCCAAAATACTTAACTAAAAGACAAAAGGACTAATGAAGTGGATTTGGCATCACTGTCTTTAGTCACAAGTCTCTAACCTGTTCTGATGGAAATTATTGCTGACATTGAACATTTCCTAACTCCTGTAAAGCGGCTAATGGCAATAGACCAAATATCCATAATTTTTAGATATCTCAGGGCCCAAACAAATGCAGAAAGGCCACAAGAAGCTTGCAAATGAAGTCTATTCCTGATCAGCTAATCTTATTGCCAGAATGCTACACTTATATCAGCTGTGTGCCAGAATGAAAAAAGGCAGAAAATGTCATGTCTGCTGCAAGGAGCTGACAATGAAATTATGACAAATAGATGCTTCTTCTCACTGATAGGGTGGGTAGCAACACAATTTCTAGTGATCTTGGGCTACATACATATAAATATATATTTTTTAAATCTCAAGGTAATCCTTCAGTTCTCAAGGAAACAGACCACCCCACAGGAAACAGACATTTCATACACGGTTACAAAAACTAAGACTGTTTCCCAACCTCATTTCATCACTGCATTTGAAAAAAATCCCCAAAAGACAGCTTCTCTAAAAATCCTACATCCAAATCAGAATGGCTCCTCTTTTCAGTTTGTTTACAAGCAATACAGCTGGACAAATCTTTTAGCTGATGTGCTGACAAGCTAAGTACCAGAAGCAGCTTGAATCATTCTGTATTTGAAGAACCACACAAAACCTTGGGTGTAAGCTTTCTCTTCTAATAGTACAGATACAGCTATCACTACTTGAGTGATAGCTCTATCTGTCTTGGAGGGTAGGAAGTCTCTGCAGAGGGGTCAGGCTGGATCAATGGGCCAAGGCCAGTTTTTTGAGGCTCACTAACACCAAGTACTGCATCCTGCACTTGGGTCACAATAACCCCATGCAGCACCACAGGCTTGGGAAAAACTGGCTGAAAATCTGCCCAGTGGAAAAAGACTTGGGAGTGCAGGTCAACAGCTGGCTGAACAGACCAGTGCGTGTCCAGATAGCCAAGAAGCCCAAAGGTATCCTAGCTTGTAGCAAAACAAGAGTGGCCAGCATGACAAGGGCTGTGATTGTCCCACTGCACTCAGCACTGGTGAGGCCACACTACAAATCCTGTGTCCACTTCTGGCCCCCTCAATTCAGGAAGGACATGTCCAGAAGAATGCCAACAGAGCTGGTGAAAGGTCTAAAGAATAAGTCATATGTTGAATGGCTGAGGAGGCTGGGGGCACTTAGTGCTGTGGTCTAGTTCACAAGACAGTGATAGGTCAAAGGTTGGACTTGATGATCTTGGAGGTCTTTTTCAACCTAAATGAGTCCATGATTCTCATATTCATTATTTAGTATGCAGAAAGGAATTAGAGCATTCTGAACAAAACAAATAAGATTAGGCTGATAAAACCCTAATGACCACACCGCTCATTTTACTGGAGATTACACCCATCAAAAACAAAAGCTAATATTCAAGAACTCTGATGAAATATGCACACATGAGATTGGAAGCATGGTTTTCTGTATGGGAAATGAATCATCTATTTATACAAGCTTTATGATACTCTATCGGATTGGCAGCACACTGGTATAACAAGTCAGGCAACTACATGCAGGTTGTTTCCATAAATAAAAAAATCTATCACTAAGTTATGTTGGCAATGAACACATTTAGATTTCTGGTTTTTTTCTTTTTAAATCTATTATACAGAAAATATTAGTTTGATTTCTAGGACACCTGCTCACAAAATTATTTCAAAACAGTTATTTCTAAATAACCTGCTGCTATTTATTTGGGTGTTTTTAAATTCTGTATATTTGTGTTTGCCCATTAGGCACATCTTTAATGCTTGGCTCTTCCCAGCATCTTCCTCACACAAAAGTATTTTAGGTGATGTTTTGATTCATGTGAGCTAAACTATAAGTGGTAATATTGTGCCTTGAACAAGAAAATTAAGAAACACAGATCTCCTGACTTCAAAATTCAATTATTTTAAGACTACAGCAGCAAACCAGAGGAACACATGTTCCTTCCATATATGCTTATCTGCTTTATCAGTGTATCTTTATACCAATTATTTCATGTAAAACAATCTATCAACTATGCAACATGAATAGTATCTTAAATTGTGTTCTCTTCATTGCAATTTCTCTCTGCAGAGCCACTGACTGATTGATTACACAATTAACATTACCCACAAAAAAGAAAAGCTTTTACTAAAACTTGCTGTACTTTACTGCAGAAACAAGATGCAGGTGAACACATGCTTTAGACTAATCCTTTTTACAGTTAGTTTCAAGGGATGCTGTGCCTCTTCACAATTACAAATGTTAGTTCTTAAAAATGAGTTAGAGTAACTTACCTCAGAAGTCTGCCTCAGGGCCCCTCAGAAAAAGGTTAAAGCTTCAACCAACAGTAGCACTAAAATGTGAAGTGAAAGGAAATTAAAACTGAGAACTGTTATTCCCATAGATCAATCAAAGTAAGAGGTTTGAAGGCATATGGTTTGAGGAACTACTGGTCCTCTTAAAATAAATAACCTGTCCTACAGTTTTAAGGGTCCATGACAGCAGCACTGGAAAGATTACTCAAGGGAAAGTCAGAGCCTTTGTTGGAGAATAATACATACTAAATATTATAAAAGTTCAGCAGGAAAAGTACTTTAAGATTTTAAAAATGAAGACCCGATTACTGGTTTTGTCCTATTCATTTTTTTTTTCAATAAGGTGACAGTGGATTAGAGTAAGTAGATCAAAATCAGCGGCTCCCATGTTGTTTGTGTTCTAAGAAACCTGTGCATCCTCACACAGCTAAAGGATGACTAAGGAAAGTCCATGAAATCAGTATTCCACAGTGGTCCAGCACATCCCAGCAAAAACAACAGCAACAACTTGAAGCCAACAATCACAAAACTGCACTTTACTGTAGCCCAGAGGTATTTCAAACCTTCCTGTATGCAAACCAAGAGCTCTCCAGTCAGCTGCCCATCAGTGCTGTATCACTTGCACTCAGCATTCCCTGTGCCTAGCAGGCGTCATTCATGCTCTACATATCCACAGGCTCCCAAGTGGCTCTGAAGACAGGCACACAGCAATCATGTTAATTCCTGGAACCATCAGATAATTGCACATATGCTAACCACCTGCCATGAGGAATTTTTAACAACCCTTCTGAGTAGGGGAAGTACCAGAGCAAACTGCCACAACTAGAACTAATTCAGCTGCCTCCTAAGTGTGCCTTTGATAAAGCCCTGAGTCAAAATGCACTTGATCCATCTACAAGATGGAATGGATCTACAGGACATAGTCTTCCTTCAACCAGAAAGCAAAGTACAAAGCAAGTGATCCAAATCAGTAAAGACTACTCCTTAAACAGAAGCTTGGATCAAACAACCAAGCCCTAAAATTCCTCTATTCATAAATCCTTCCGACACTTAATAATGCCCTTTCAAAATGTCTAAGCAAAAGCATCTCATCTAAAGCAATATTAAAGATAAACCAAAGAAATCAAACAGAATCAGAGAGTTGAAGGAAAAGACCTTTAAGATTATAAAAAAACCAAACCACAAATCTACTTCCTGCCTACTTGCTTGCACAAGCCACACCACACATTCAAATGTCATGTTAGGAAGAGCCAGTATTAATCTTTGCCTAACTGATCTACAAATAGAAGAAATTTTCTTGGGTTTAACAGGAACTAACATCTACAAATACTAAGTTGATCATATATTACTTATGTTGGAAGAGCATCCTGACCTTCACAGGAAAATAAACAGCAAGGAATAGAAAGCATCTTACTCCTTGTTTCCGAAGGTATTTCCTTGTGGAAACCATGTAATGATAACATTTGTTCCTAAATCATATTAAGGTTTAAAAAAAAAAAAAAAAAAGATTAATTCCATCCCAGATATGTGTACAGTTGAGATCTGAGATTTTAGTTTTATTACTCGTAACATTATGGCTTCCCTTCAGCATTCAATTCTGGAGAAACACCTGGCATAAAAGAAGGCTGTACAAATACTGTGGTACCAATTCTGCTACTTTGGAATTCTGGCAAATTACATTTAATAACAGCTTAGCTACTCAGCCTACCAGAAATAGCTTTTTGCTTTCAATAGCTGAACCAAAATTAGTCTAATGGTCACCTATAATGAATCGGTACAGATTAATTTTAAGACATTTAGCACAAGCATACTTGTTGTAAAAACACTGCATTCTTCCTAACACTGTAACAGATAAACAAAAAGACCTCTGTCTCTTACTCCTTGAATATATTTCCTGATTTTTTTCTTCTAATGCTTTTGGTGTTCTGCATGCACCTCAAAACATCTTTCCTCAGTGATTATACACATATAAAGTTAAAATTAAAAGCTAAAAAAAAAAAAAAAAAAAAAAAAAAAAAAAAGAGACTACCTGGAATTAAGCTTGACTGTCTTTACTTTTACTAAACCAACTTTTTGCACCCTCACAGAAATATTTTAAACTTGAACCTTCATGGACATAACCCTCCAGGAAAACAAATGTAAGTGCTGGAGGCAGGGTAATATACATTACTTTGAGAATATTAATATACTTTCAAGATAGGAGTATGCAAGCAAAAGTGAAGAGGTTTCACATTTTAGAAGTTTTCCCTAGTGGAAGAGTAAGTTATGACAACATGAACATTATCTAAGGTTTGTCTTGTATATATTATGCAACTACAGTGAAGGAAGAAAACAACCACCCACTCAACCAGCAGCTCAGAAAGAACAGCATGTGGTTTTCAGGAACGACGCTGACTCTCGACAGCCTCCTCTCCCAGAGGCAAGGATGCTTCTCAGAGCGGCGTTTACACCGCCACAGGGGTCGGCACTACGGACTCGAACTTTCCGGCCTACAGCTTTAACTTCACGGAGCTCCGCTACCTGCGGGCCGGCGGCAGGGGCAGCGATTCCTCGATCCCTGCGGCACAGCCGCTGCCAGCGCGCTCCGTGTCCCGGCGCAGGAAGCGGGGCCGCACCTGCGGGGACGCTTCACGCGAGGAAGGGCTGGGACAGAGCCGCCCGGAGCCCCGTCCTGCCGCCGCAGCCCCGCATGGCTCCCACCACACAAGGCAGCGGGGCCAAGAGCTCAAACCCCGAGGGCACAGCGGCCCCCGAGCACGGCCGGCCCCCACCCTCACCTGCAGCGCGGCGCCTCCGGACCCCGACCCGCGGCGGCCACACCCGCGCCGGACACGGCCCGGCCCGCCCCGCCCCGGGCGCAGGCGCAGAGCCCCCGCGCGCCCCCGCCGCGGCCCGGCCCGGCGGCCGCTCGGGCCCGGCGTGGTTCGGGGCCCGGCCGCGCAATGTCCGGCCCTCGGCACGGCGGGCCGGCCGGCCGAGCGGGCGGCCCTTGCCCTTGTGTGCCCCAGAGCCCGGGCAGGGCCGCGGGGCGGAGCGGCTCCTCCGCAGGCGGGGGGCGGTGCTGGCGGCGGCGATGGCGGCGCTCCTGGCATCGTTGGCGCGGCCTTTCCGCCGCGGCCCCGCTGGCCTGGGGACAGCGCTTCGGCGGGAGACAGCACCCCGCGGCCGGGGATGGCCGGGGACTCAGGTAAGCCGGGGCCCCGCTCGGTGCGGGAGGGCGCGGCCGCTTCCAGGGACAGCTTGGAATGCGCTGCCCGGGGGGGCTGGGGAATCCCCGACCCTGGGGGCGTTGAAGGGAAGACCGGACGTGGCGCTCAGTGCCATGCTGTATTTGACGTGCTGGGGTTCGTAGGTTGGACTCGGTGGTCTCGGAAGCCCCTTCCAACCTGATTCCCTCTGATTCCCACGGGGTGTGGCTCCGCTCGCCCCCGCGGAGCCGCTCCGCCGGCATGAGGGAGGCGGGCGGCGGCTCCGGCAGCGCGGGGCGTAGCGAAGGGCTGGTTTGTTTGTGCGGAAACCGAGCCCTGGGCTCGTTTGAGCACTACGAATTCGGTTTTTGCTTCCAACCTTGTGCTTGCTCCGTACTTACTGTTCATGTTCAGCCTAGTGGTCTGTTCGTGTTTTCAGGCGTAATGAGCTTCTGTTGAATATACTTCAAATACCCGCTTGATAAAGTGGTGTTATGTCTTATGAGGGTTTTTTAATATTTTAAAGTTGGTTTTCTTTTCCTCAGAATCTGAAATATAAGCGGTGATACAAGAAAAATCTTCTATAACTCGAAGTGCTGATGTTCATTAATCATTAACCTATCGTATGATCCTACACAGGTGCTTAGAAAAAGCCTTCAGAGAGGGGCTGTGCTTTCATCAGGGTCCTTTTTGGTTTATGAAGCTCATAAGCTGATTTCTGGCTTTGCTGAGGTTCATGCAAGCTTCAAAGGTAATATTTTCAAATTTTTAAGTATTTTGGTTATTAAAATTTTTAGTGCCAGAATTATAGAGGAAAATGGTGTAATGCTTTTGATTTTTTTCCATTAAGAAAAATGACACTCATGCCGTGTCATATCGTGATAGGATGCTTTTAAGTTGATTATGGATGGTGTGGTAGAACTTCAGCAAGCGTCTATTTCAGGTGTAACCGAAAGCAGATTAGTAGCTCCTCCTGTCAATGATAGAGCACATGCACAAAGTAGATAATAACTAATTTGTTGCCCAATCTAATTAACTCCTATTGAGCAACACTGGGATAGTGCTTCATATGAAATTGAGAAACATCTTCTGTTTCTGTAACACTAAAAAAGGGGAAGCAAAAGCTTGCTTTACCTACTAGAAAACAACAAGTGGTAAAATGCTTTTTCGTATCTTTTGAATAAGAATGGTGTCACTGCAAAAAGGACGGTAACAATATCTTAGAAGAGGATATTGTTGCAGACTTAAAACTTTTCTGTCTAAATAAGGAATTTCAGCGTAAGCCTGACTGAAAGGAGCATGAGCCTAAACTGGATGTGTGCTCACTGCATAGTTGAGGTAGTAACCAGTTCAGGTAACCTCTTTCTCTGTGTCTCAAAAAAAGGAGCATCTTAGATGTTTATGAAGATAGAAATAAAAATTCAGATAATAAATTTTTAAATGGATAAGGAG
This sequence comes from Muscicapa striata striata, assembly GCA_030060385.1. Classification (NCBI taxonomy): domain Eukaryota; kingdom Metazoa; phylum Chordata; class Aves; order Passeriformes; family Muscicapidae; genus Muscicapa; species Muscicapa striata. Next base: position 2,664,837 of record JAREIS010000018.1, on the reverse strand, counting down.
CTGTTTCCTGTGCTATAGCAGAAGGAGTATCAGTGAGTAGATTTGAAATAACTAGTCAGTACACAACTAAGGAATAATAGTAATGAGGAATAAAGAACTCATCATTTCTTATGAGGAACATAAATAACACTGCTTAGTTCCCTTTGGTGTTTTCAGCACTCCCACGTGAATCTGGCATTTACATTGCCAAGAAAAGCAATGCTAATGGGCTTTCTACACAAGACATAAATATAATATGTATAATATAATAAATATGGTGCAAATAAGGGTAAAATAGAAATACCTGAAAAATACTCTAAAGTAATAGAAGTATAATAATTTATATAAAACACCTTGTGGGAAATACATTCAGAGGTTTTGAGTTCTGAGCATTTGGTTGTTAGATGTGTTAGTAGTGTTCAGGTCAGCAAGCAAACATAACTGTTTAGTGAAGATCATACTGAAGATGTACCATGAAGCTCATTTTAGACACTAAAATCCAAAGTCCGTGTAGACTGTTATCTTGTATTCGAAAGGGTTGAAAGAAGACATTTAGAGACAGCAAGGTTAAAAATTATCCCGAATGCATTGATTTATATTCTAGGATCTTTTTAAGCTGAAGAACAGGCTTTTGTGTTCAGTAGCCTTCAACTTCTTCTGTAAAGAAAACTGTGCTGACTTTAAATGTGGCTACCATATTTAGTGGGTAACTTGAAAAAGGAAACCTTATAAATAGGATTAAGTTTTGTTAGAGGGGTTAGTATGTTTTGACTTCTAAGTTTGATCATGGACCCAGGAGTGATACCAAAGAGACAATAAGGATAGGTAAAATGTTTGTAAAAAGTTAGACAAGGCTTTTCACTTAAAAGATAATTTTTAATGCTTTAATGTAGGCAGAAGAGTAAACTTGAAGTTTATTCTTCCCCTATACCGTTACATATGTCAACAAAATTACCTATCTGCTCCCTTTGGGTATTTTTCCTTCTAATTTCATCTTTTTCATGCTGTAATCCTCTGTAATGTGGTGTTTGATAGTTCTGTTTCCTGTACGCTGTTCAAAGTAATGTATTTGTTTATATAGTATTATATTTGTGTATTATTATATTCATCCAGTTGGGGAAATATTCCCCCACCACTGTTGTGTTTCAGAGTATTTTCTAGAAAAAGAAAGTATCATAAAAATAATGGCACTTAGTTCATAAATTGATACTCTAGAAAGCCAATTCTGATTTTCATAATTATTTTTGCTATTAGTATCTTGAACATACAGTTACAGTAGATTAATTGTGGTTTTTGGGGTTGTATTTGGGAAAATCCTAAGGACTTCAGTCAGAAACCCCTAGAGCAACATTTTGTTTTGGCATTTGAGTAAATAATGGGACCAACTCAAACTGCAGTAATGTTCTGGCAAAACTGTGGAACCATATTGAGAATGAAGAATATTTTTAAAAGTTGGGGTTTTTTTCATTGTTATTGTAAGATATAAATTCTCTACATATATTAATCAAAGGGCTTTGCTGCTCTCAACTCTCTATTGTACTTGCTGTCCTGGTCCATTTTCTGTACCTTTTTTTCTTTTCTGCCATTTTCACAAGTTAAAAATTAAGTTTTTTGTAGTAGTCTGATTCAATGAGAAAGACACCTTGGAATGTTAAATTTGTCCAGCAAGCAAAACTGTCTTGCTGAAAGATGTTGTAGTTTCACTGGAGAGGCACCAATTGTCATCCTCATTGTGCAATGTACATGTTGCTTATCAATCCTGCTGTGCTTGTAAGTTTGCAATGATGGCCTGAAAATTACCTACATCATTTTCAGCTAGTTTGTCTTGCTCTGAAATGTTTTGGTTTTTGTGGTAATGTCTTAATTAACTATAATTTGTTCTTTTGTTTCCACAATTTTAATTCCTTCATAAGTGGAAGATGTGATAGAACAAGCAGACTACCTGTATGGGAGTGGAGAAACTGAAAAGCTGTATCGGTTGCTGGTTCAGCATAAAAATAGGTACTTAACTGCCACGGGACAATACTGTGGCTTCTTTTCTGTACTCTTCTGTGTCTGTTTTTCAACTAATACTCTCATTGTGGAATGCTGGAGAACCTATTTTTCACCCTTTTGTAAGCAGGAAAGAAGGACTTGTGATCTTTTTCCTCCTAATGGAAAAATGAATGAAGAAAGAACTGATAGTTACAGGAGGTGAAGGTTAAGCCTCGAGTTTTTCAGTCATGGCTGTTTGTTTTGTTACTCTAAGAACCCCTTAAAATACAGTGCAAAATTCTGAAAGACTCTAAAGTCTCTATTAAATTAGTAAGCCAGTGGTAGTTATTTAAAGAACAATGAAGCAGTGTTCCATACCACTATGTTAACAAAACTTAAGATCCTTAAGCTTGGACTGCAACCTGCAATACACCATTTCCTAAAGTGATATAAATAAATACATGAAGGTACAGGTTTGCATGCTGGTGGTATGGCTAATCTGTGGAGTTTTTTTCTAGGAAGAATTTAATAATTTAAGTACAATTAGAGGAAAAAAAAGATGCATAGTGATTTAAGTATTCCAAGTAAACATCAATACAAATCAGCAGAGTGCTAGAAAAAATACATCTATCTAAGAACAGAGTAGCCCTCCTTTTCTTTCTGGTGTTCTCAGTGATACCATTGGAGTTTCTTAAATCTGTATCTTTTTTTCTGAGAAAACAAAAACCTTTCCTGCAGATATGTTTACTCTGCAGACCAGAATGGCAGAACAAAAGTATTGTCAGACAGTCTATAATAGTGGGCTTTCATTTGCTGTTTGTTACCTTGGGGTTGTACATAGCACGACAGATGGTTCACTGTTGTCCTATCACCCACTTGAGATATACTTTAAAAAACTCCTTTTTGCTCTGTTTCCCTGAATGCTTTAAAACATCGGTGTTTCTGTTCCTAACCAGTGATGATGCAGAGTTGTTATGGCGGCTGGCACGGTCATCACGGGATCTGGCTCAGCTTGGTAGCACTTCTGCAGAGGAGAAGAAACAACTGACATATGACTCCCTTGAGTATGCAAAAAAGGCACTTGAAAAAAATGAATCAAATTCCGCAGCACACAAGGTGAGCCATACAAAATAACTGAGGTGAGCCATGCAAAATAGCTGAAAACAAAGCAAATGTCATTGTGCTGTTTTAGGCAACTTCAGCATAATTTAATTTTTCAGTTGAGAATTAATGAGGTTTCTAGTTCTTCCTAATGTTTTTGGAAGATCTGAGTTCAGACTTTTCCAGGTAAACTTCCTCTAGGGAAACAGAAACATTCAGTGTGTGCAGGACCATGGAAAGAAGTGACTGATCAGGGTGATTACAGTAATCGGCTTCTTCTACCCTGATGTAGCCTTAAAAATGTTGTACATCCTACATTCAGCATGCCTTTTCTGGGCTCTGTTGAGTTTCACTGAAATGTTTCAGGCCCTGGCTGCATTCTGCCCTTATTTTATTTTTGGTCCTGCTTTTCTCACAGGCAAAGAGGTAGCAAAATGTAGTCACTTGCCTTGGTATCTTGGATCAGAAGAAGAGGACATTGATTCCCTTTACACATGCAGACCAGCAGCTTGTTTTGATGTTGATTGAGCTGTTCACAACAAATACTTACTGCGTGTTGTCATTTGTGGTGGTGGCAGCTGTTTTGGTTGCAAGTTTTTTAAAATGTATTACTAGTATAGTGATGTATTAAATGTTTTATTTTTGTTATTTGAATTACAGTGGTACGGAATTTGCCTCAGTGATGTTGGAGACTATGAAGGAATCAAGACTAAAATTGGAAATGCTATTATCATCAAAGAGCATTTCCAGGTAATGCAATTTTTTGTATATGACAAGATTAATGTGTCCAGTATGTAGATTGCATGACAGCTGGTAACTAATTTTTGGTGAAACACTGAAAGCATACTTCTGTTCAGACTTCCTAGTAGCGCTTTGTTTTTTGGGTTACTATGACATATGGTCCAGAAATGCCCCAGAAACAAGGAGTACAAATTCTCTCTTGCAGTAAACTAAGTCACTTTAGAAAGGAGTCTTGAAAAAGTTGAAGTCCTTTAGACACCTCTTAGGACTGTGATATTGAGAAATGGCAGTGTGGCTGTCCTTTTAACTGTGGATTATCTAACAGTAAGGGACAAATACGGGAGAAGATAAAGAACTACTAATTTTGTATTACCAGAGATTATATCAAAATCTGAACATGCCATGTCTCAAATGCAACTTTCAGTAACCTACTGAAGAGAAATTCTCAGTCATCTGTCAGTGTCATCAGATTTCTGGAGGGGAGCTGATTAAGTTGTGCACTGAATAAATAGTGTGTTGCCTTGAAATTCTACACACCAGTCTGGTTTAATTGACAGTAGGATAACAAGTCTATTTTTAAATGTATTTTAATTCATGTGTCAGAACAACTTCTTTACATATTGTGTTGTTTTCTTCTCCCTGTACCAGAGAGCCATTGAACTGAATCCAAAAGATGCTACAACAATTCATCTTATAGGGATTTGGTAAGATGTATTTTCAAACTAAAGTTAGCATATGGCACAGGAAAATTACAAGACTATAAAATATCTTGCATGAATTGCAGAACTGTTTGGAATAATTTAGAAGGTACTTGTAATGATTTGATTCAAGCATGAAAACATATTGAACAGATACTGGACGTCATGCCTTGAAAAAGTCTAGCTATTAATTCTTACGCAGTTGAAAAATATGAAAAATAATTGTTCATTTAATTTATTTGTATGGAACTATTAAAAACTTTTGCAGATGTTAAGTTTGCTTCATAGAATCCATAGTAGGCATCAGTGATAGCAAGTTGTAGCTCATTTTGTTCTGGGGTATGAATGGAGTCAAAACTCAGAACTGACTTTGCGTTGAATTTCAGTGATGGCTGCAACTTAATACAATCCCTGAAAAGCTATCAGAAGTGAGATGTATTCCTAAAGTATTTCTGTTATATCTGACAGGATAGAGTATTTTAAAAGTTGCATTAAATAAAGGGAGCTTATAAATGCTTATGTATTAACCAAAAATCACTGAAATTGAACTTACTGGTCAGTGAAAATGAGACTAAGAATTACTGTTACATGGCAGGCAAATGGACTGGAAATTGAACTTTGCATAGTAACCAGGGTATTCTGTGCAAGTGGTGTCATGGAAAGCAGTATCGTTTCAATGAGAGACTCCAGACAGCACTTTTGGTTATTTATCTAAAAAAGACTAAAGGTTATTGCTTTACTGAAGATCTCTATTGTAAGATTGAGATTTGGAAACTTTGTTTTTTCAGCATCCACCATTCATTCACACGTCACCTAACAATTGCAATAGTTCAGATTTTTAAGCAGAAGTATATGCTACCAACTGACTAAGCCTTACAGTCAGTTTTGAGATAGGAAGCTTGTTCTGGAAAACACTTAAGATATTGTTCATAAGCAAAACTAGAAAAGATGATCAGAAATGTTAGAATAATCCTTTTTTTGGCTCTAAAATATTCCCATGTTTTATATTTGAATGTACTCATTACTGAATTTCAGAGCCATCTTGGTCTGAAACTGGCATTTAGTATCAGCCAGTTCTTGAGTATTTTTCTCTTTTCTCTTTCTAATCTATCCTGGACTGAATCTCTTTCTGATAAGGCACATCTAATGACAGAATTTCAACTCTGATTGTGTATTCCATGTGTTGTCCCCCTCTCCCCCAGACATTTTCAGTTACTAATTTTTCACCTCCTCTACAATGCTCTATTTTACACAGTGAATAACAATTGTAATCTCATTGTGGGAGGCTGCTAAAGTGAATATCATTGTTCAGTGTTTGCACCCAGAATGTTCTGTGCACTTGAAATGCTTCAATAAAAATGTTTAATACTTCCAGCACCAATAAGATAGGTGACTGATTTATTACTTGTGTTATTTAGTAGATAGCAAAACAGCATAGCATGGCTTAGCCTAGAGCACAAGTGGTTTGATTCTTGAATTTATTTTCATTCTTATAGATCAGAGTCTCAGGAATGTACTGCAGATCTACTTTATATTAATAATTGAGAAAAGCAAAGTAGTGTTGAGGTAAGGCAATGACATTACTCAGTTGTACTGCTTTTGCAAATACATTAGAACAAAATACACATAAATCATTAAAATTATTCAAGCTCAAAATCTGTCTCATGCTTAGTAATCATCGCAGTTTTAGCTAATGTAGTTAGTTCCCAGTAAAATACACACCAAAACTTCTTTAGTAGCAGCTTCAGACATCTTGCTATTTTCTTTTACAGATGTAAGAACACTCTTATAGAACTTGCAGTGTGTCTGCAGTTTTGACTCTTGGAATCAACAATTTTATGTCCAAAACAATTATGAGACTGTTGCTCGAAAGCAAGAGAAATGGTAAGGGTAGATAAAAATGTTTCTTTTTGCTTTAGGTGTTACTCCTTTGCTGAGATGCCATGGTACCAAAGAAAAATAGCTGCAACACTGTTTGCCACACCACCAACCTCCACTTTTCAAGAGGTACAGTATGAAAATATTTCACAGATTATCTTTCCCCCAACAAAGCTGATGATACTCTTTTTACTGATTTTCCTGACAATGCTGACCTCTGATTATGGAATAAGCATGGAGTTGTGAGTTTACAACTGTCAATAATAAAATGAGAATATAACAGGAGAGTGAGTGGTATCTAAAAACATAAAAACCTTTTTTACTTTTCTTTAGCTGTAGCACACAGGCAATATTTTGTGTAGTTTTTGCATGAGAAAATAATAAACTATATGTAACTTTGTTTTATTTACTGTTGTCTCTGTTGCAAATAACTGTTTCTACTAGTCCAGTGCTGATAATTTATGTGGTGGTGTTATGCCATGTACTTATTTGCTAGTTCTAATAGAATTTGTCCCCTTATATTAAATGCAAAAAGCAACAGCTTGCTTTGTTACTTAAGATGAACAAATACCCTTTAATTCTCTGGCCACATATGGTGTGGGATTTTCTCAATTGAAAGTACTTTTGTTCCTCTTCTCTATGACAATTCCTGCTGTCATACACCCTAAAACATACTATTCAGATCTTTATCCTTTAAAATAGTGTGTCTAAAACTGTCTGTGTCTAAACCAGTGTGCATCTTATTTAAACAGCCATACATATGTAGAAGCTTGACACCTAAATTGGTAATAGAAAAGTTTGGTGCAGCTGTTTTAATCTTTGTTTGTTTAAAGCAACCAATAATTGTTTTGTTCTCTTAAAGTGGGGGGCGGCAGGAGTCACTAGAAAGTAATTGTAGCAGGCTGCTTGCTGCTACACAGAAAGCAATTTCAGCGCTGATTGAAAAAGAAATAAAACTTTTTAATGGAATGTCAAGCTTGTAAGTTTTGCTGAAAACTTCTCAGAAGAATACGAAGTGTCAGCCAGGATTTCAAATACTGTCAAGAATAGTGCTGGTCCCAGCATTCAGTTCTGTAGCACTTCAACTCACTGAAGAAGCAAACTTGTAGTGGTAAGATTTTTGCAGTTTCAGTGCAAAATCTGTTTTGTAGATACATCCATATTTTCAAGTTCTGTGAGAGCATTTTCCCTCCAACTATCATTAGGAAAAGGGATGGACTGAAATTTTGTATGTGCTGGATAGGAAACTTGTTGAAAATGTGTGGATATCATAGATGTTTATCTTCATGTAAGAGGTTACTAACTGGTGCTCTGTGGGAGTTGGTTCTCTCTCAAATATTTATTAATGACCCAAATCATAAGATTTGTTTCATCTGTTACATTCATACATGAGACATGGATAGGGAAAACTGCAGATGTGCTGGATAGTACAAACAAAATTCAAAATTTATCTTCACAAGTTGAATCGGAAAAACATATTCCAGTTTGGTAGGAAAAAATAGGAGAACCATCAGTAGCATGCTGAATTAATAAAAATAAGATCATAGACAGGAACTCCTTCTTCAAGTATGTGCATAAGGCTTTACTTTGACTATTGTATTGAGTTTATTCTCCACTTTAAAGAATAAAATTTTGTCTTTTACAGGCTCTTCGTTACTTCCACATGGCAGAAGAAGGTAAGACTTGTGGCTTGTTTTAACTGAAAAGTATGTTTTAGGATTGAGGACTTGCAGTAAACCTTTAGCAATCAGTATTACCTTAACTGTAGCCATTAAACCTGAAACAAGAGCATATGATCAGCTGGTAAATGTGGTGTGCCAGACAGCACACTGGGCTGTTACATTGGAACATTTTATCAGTGATACTTGAAAGTATGTTACACACCTTAGTACACAGTGTAACATGAGGATTTTTTCAGAGTAAATAATAAAGTGAAATTTGTACCTTCCTGAAAATAAAGTACTCTTCCCTAAGGAATTCAACAGGCGTGCAGGGAGGCAGAAGAAATAAAAAGGGGAATTCTGTGTCACGCTTTCAGAATTTTCTTAGTATAGTACCACAGCATAGTATGCTGCTGATTCTCATCTGAAGCTTTTCTCCTGTCTCTATGCAGCTGATCCAAATTTCTACAGCAAAAATTTGCTCTTTTTGGGGAAAACATACTTAAAGTTAAACAATAAGAAGATGGCTCTTCTGTGGTTAAGCAAAGCAAAGGAGTATCCTGCACAGACAGAGGAGGACAAACAGGTAGGAAGTTAAGAACTGTAATCGTACAATCAATATTGTATCCAACATGTATGACATCATGGCAGTGGAATGTTTTATAAAATAACTCAGGGGAAGTTATAGTTCAGCACCTTCAATTCAGACTCACATCAACACCAAAAAATTCTAGTATGGTACTAGCAACCTCTGAAAATAGTGGTTGGAAATACTTTGTTTTATTAGTAACAGGGAACTATTACCCTTTCTTCGTCATGGTAATTTCATAGTGCTAACAATGACCCAGCCTTAGCTGTGTTGCTGAAGTTCAGGCAGGCATCTGCACTGGCCTGTTTCTATGCGAACACAGATTCACCTTTCACATACCTGAAATGGGTAAGGTAGGAATTATATTTTGGAAGAGCTCACAGTCATGTGAACACAAGGAAGAAAAAAGCCAAGATGTACCAAAATCTTAACACTGCACTCCTTTTCAGGCCTCAGGGAGAGATTCACATGATCTGAATAAGACAAATTTAGGGAATGTATCTTTGACAGCAAATCTCCAGTGCTAGATTACATGAGTCACTTTATTTACCCTTTGAAACTATGCAGAAGGATTCTTGTTTGAAGGGTATGCATCTGCTTCCTTCCTAAACATTCGAAGAATTTCCAGGAGAGGTAATCCATTAGCATTTGCAGTTACCTTTCAAAAACAGTCCTGTTAGCTTCAGGACTAACAAAGCCTGATTTCCATTTGATTTTTCTTATAGTTGTTTGACTTCTATTTCATTTAGCATAAAGCTGCAGTTACAGTGCACATTCTGAATGTCCATACAACACTCTGAATGTCCAAAGTAAGAAATACTTTGGTAGGATTTTGCATTTCACACCTCAGAAAAAACATTACTGAGCTAGTGCTTAAGAATCCCTCTGTAGATTTGCTAGTAAGCCTCCAATTTTTTCTTCCAAGAGTTCCTTTAGTAACATCATGAGTCTTACATTCCTCCAGTGCCTTGCAAAATGTTAAGGAATTTAATAGCCTAAAGGAGGAGTGGTTTCAGGTGTGTAAGAATTTGATCAGTTCTTCTGACAGTCACTAGTTTTCACACCAGTGATCCCAAAAACTTGTCTTTCTTTAGGAACTATACAAAAAGTATAGTCAGGAGTCAATTTTGTGCAGTAGCCAAGTTGTTAAACCACTGATCTGCTTCAGCTACTTGTGGCTTCCTGGTACAGACATCTGTTTCATCTCTTAGAGGAGTGCAGAGCTGCTGAACTGAGAAAGGTGGAATTTCCCTATTCTCTGGGTGAATGTGTAAAATGCAAAATTCATTGGGAACCAGACTTGATAGTCCACTATGAAGGAAACTGGCCTGTGCAAAGACATTTGAATTCTTGTCTCAGCATAACTAGGTTTTCTGAACATTTGTTACTGCAGATACTCAGAGTGATCTGGCTTACACTCTCTGCATGGCTTGCTGTGTCATTACCAGAAGTTTGTTGCGTTGGTGGTTTTTTTATGGTTTGAGGAGGGAGGAGAGGGTGTTGAGATTTTTTTTTTTTTTGCTGTTTTGTTCAGTTTGTTGTTGGGGTGTGTTTTAATATGAATGTTAGAGATCATATTAAAATTTTATTAGGTTTTAGCCAGAAACCTTAGGCAAACAGAGCCTCAGAAATGGTCTCACACTTCTTAGTCACTGTCTAGTGCATTGAAAACTCTAGGTTGGTTTGGTATGGTCAGAGGTAGGACAACTTCCTACATGCAACTATTGGACTGCAGCAAATCAAGAACTAATATTTGTATTCAACATAAATAAACTTCATTTATGTAGTAAGTGAATTACACTGAAGACACTGGCTTAAGTGTTTTTTTTCCTATTCATATTTCAAGTATTGAGCATCTTAAAACTACGGAAGGAAAAATTGCATGTCCTAGGACCATTCTGAATTTACACAATTGCAGTGAAACATTTGGGTGCTTGTGAGGAAAGTTTTGCTAGAAGAGCCTGTAACTACCTGGGACTGTTATGTACATTTATTTCTTTCAGGTACAGAAAGAAGCTTTGGAGCTCCTTAATTCTATATAAGAAGAAATAAGATAATGGGAATTCAGTGCCTCAGGTTTGAGCAGCATAGGAAGAAGGCCCCAAATACTACTTTGGTTTACTGAAGCTGTCACTAAAAGTACAACTCAGACCTTCTATCTCCTTCTCATTTCTATTAAACTCTGAATTGGAAGATCTGTTTCATTATGTGGTCCTGTCTGTTCATTTACATGGAAATGAAGAGAGTTTCATTCACAAGCAGGGCTTATAGTTAGACTGAAAAGGCTGGGAGAGTGATGGCATGGGGTTTAAATTAAGTCTTTTACACTTTTAAACTAAAGTTATTTATGAGGAATAATGAGAAACATGACTAGCATAAGTTTAAAGAAAGGAGGGACTGGGTCATGACATAATTATAATCCTGCAGTTTTTTCTACAGTGTTTTCCTATGAGGTTCAATGGTCTTCAGGAGTTACAGATGCTCTTACAGATTTATCATTAAGGCTGCCCCATCTTAATTCCAGTACTCTTAAATGCTAGTGTTTGACTTTGCAGAAAGTGTTGTGGTTTAAAATAAAAAATGAAGGAAAAAAGAACAAGTAGGGAACATCTAAGAAAATCCCTTTATGGGTGATATCAGCAAGTGCAGTGAGCAGCTTCCTGATGATTTAGTGGCTATAAACATTTGCTGGGCACACACACTTTACCCTAGACTGTGACAATAGGAGGAATATACATTAGAAAGGAACTACTGTGTGGAAAGATGTGGACTTCTGTTTGTAGACATAAAACTTTCTTTTTGTTCTTTCTACTATGTTGGCAGGAATTTTCACCAAAAATACAAAGTAACCTATGTTAGGTGTCCAGCCAAACAATATATTCCAATTACTCAAGAGAAAATGTTGAGCAAATAATGAAAAAATGGTAGGCAATCACTTACATGTGGTATTGTCAGTAGAACAACCTAGAAAAAAATTGACTAGAAATACCCAATATTTGCTTTACTAGTAAAAGGTATTGCAATCTCTAGGAGGAAGATGAAGAACAGCATAAATTGCTTAGACTAACAAACCAAGCCTGAGCTAAGTCAGCAGTAAAAATTCATGGTTCAGGGACATTCTGGGGCTTGAATTAAAGCCTGATGACACAAAACTACAGTTAAAACAGGGTTTATCAACTACCATGAAGTAATTATTATTCTTCTATTAGTAAAGCAGCATAATGAAGTCCTCTATGTCACAGTGCCTCAGGCTGGATGGTAAGAGTGTTTGAGAGAGAATTTTCTGCATTCATATTATACAAAAACATTGCATAGTTACCTCTAGTAGCTTTGTGGCAGAGGTGCCTTTACTTGGTGCCTTTGCTGCTGCTGCACAAAAGAAGAATATCCAGATACTGAGTAAGAGCTGTGGAGTGTGTAGTGAAGAGCAGCTGAATTGCAGGAAGAAAGGAAACAACAAAACCCATGAACTACACAACAGCTCCTTCAAGTAGTACTACCTCCCTGGTGCTCTGGTCTGATCTGCAACCATTGCTGCCTTCCCTCTTTTTGCTGTCTTACTCACACCAAATATAGGTGAAATATGGAGAGTTTAAGTGAGAAAAAAAATTACAACATAACCAGAAAATTCAAGTACTGTACACCCATGCACACAGGTATATTAATTTTGGTTTCTTTTCCTCTGGAGCCATTCTTTCAGTCAGGCCCTTGACACAATTCACATACCATACACATGGATGGAAAGCTACTGGCTTTGGTTTTTTCATGCTTACTAATCCTTACCCCCAGGAAAAACCACTGCAGATATGAGACAGCTACGTTACCAAAACAATAAAACAACTACATTCTTGTGATGTGCTGGTTTTTTTTTTTTTTTATTTTGTTCAGTTACTCACAGATTCACAAAATTCAGCAGTTGGTAGTGGGTCACCAAGTCATTCATTAGTGCAAATTCATTAACTGTGACATTCAGCCCTCCTTGTATTTTAGGCAAGTGACACTCCTGGTGCCTGGCCTTTGACCTGCTTGGTTTGTTTTCTTAAACTTCCTCCATTCTAACCAGCATAAGTGATAATTTAAGTGGATTTGCACTTCAAATGAATCTAGTGCTATATAAACATGGTTTTGCAGAAGATATTTGGTGGTGTATGAAAAACCCTCAAAGTGGTGGAGATTTTTGAAGCTCTTACAGAAAAGTTCATGTAAGACAGCAGTCTGTCTGGGCCCGCTGCACCACTGCTGTGACCAGAGCTCTGTACAGATACAGCTCCAGTGTAAGCTGTGCCTATTAAATACAAAGCCTTGAGACAATCCAATATGTAGAAAAATAAATTTTTGGCAGAATTCAGCTGCTGCATTGGAAAGATACATGAACAGATATAGCAGTTTTTTTCCGCATGTACACTTTTAACAGTGCAATATGATATGTTAACACAAGTGTGTTGAATCGTATTCTAAAATCATTTTCATGTGTGTACAAAATTCTGTGTAATTTAAATGTAATGGAATTTACAAGGTAATATTAAAGCATATTACAAATGGTGATTTAAAACATGGTTTTACTCTATAATAAGGAAGCACAGTTTGCTAAAAGTAGCATTTTATATTCACATGAATAAGGTGTTAAATTATAGCATTTTTTAAAACACATCTTTGCAGTTCAGCAAATATATGCCAATAAAATGCCAGTAAAACTAATTTTTAAATGCTTTTATATTATTGTGCACTTAGGACAAACCTGACCTACATAAAAGGATGACAGGTTTTAGAAGTACTTCATTCAAGTACATCTAGATTTCTGTAAGAACTTTAGAGAAATGGGAGTATTTTATACTAGACAATACTTTTTCTGTGCAAAGCTTAAGTAACTTTCCTTTTATTTGAGTTTTCTAGATCCAGTATCTGAAGCTGAACAAGAACAGAAAGCAGCAAAATTCACATTACCTTTTGTATACCCTTATAGCTCAGTTTACATTAATATAACTTTACAAAGTTATAAAAAGGACATCACAGATTGAAAAGGGAAACCAAATAAAACAAAACCAAATTAAAAAAACAAACCCTGCAAGACACCAGACCAAGAAGAGAATGGGTAGTATTTTCTCTTTTATTATTTTTAATTTGAAGATTACCTAACATCCTTGTGGTAATAACCCAAGGTACTATGTAAACAAATTTCAATGCTGCTCAAATGAATTAAAATACTCTGTTCAGCTCCTGCAGTAAGTCAGAACAGTGGCATCAATTCTTTTCAACGTTAAATCACATTCATCTCATTGTACATGACTCTTGTGCAAGTAGTAAAGGCTTTATTCATGACCTTGGCTACATCAGTAGAGAGGGATATATCAGCTATTTATGTATTTTAAAAAAAATTAAATGGACAGAAGAACAGATTCTGTCATCTCAAATACCAGCAGCATCTTTCTACATATTTAGGATACGTTTGGCCTAAGCCTTTAACACCTTTTAGAACAGCCATGCAGTAAAACAAACTTGGAGATGTTTCTTTAGAGAACACTGAGCAGTTTAAACATTTTTCTGAATGATAAAGCCAAGATAAAGCAAATCCAGGCCCTTTTAAATGGCTGCAACTTTTCATACACTTAAAGCTCTATAAAACTAGAGCCCATTAGTATATATATTTATTTTTTATATATATATTTTTAAATAAGTCTCTTGTCTGCTTTCAAAATTTATGGAGGGGTTTTTCTGGTCTTTTGAAAGGGCAATAAATAAAAGTAGAAAAGGCTGAACTGTTTTGCATATATTTGTGGAAGAACGGAGAACAATTAAACTTTGAGAGTTCCAGAAAGATCACTGTACAGAACAAAAAGCTTATATACAATTAAGTGTGCAATTTTAGTTGGCTGGGCCTTTTATTATGCAAGATATCCTTTTTGACTTGAAGCCACTTCTACTCTTGTCCAAATCCCTCCGTTTCTTCAATGGCAAAAAGCAACTTCTCTTTTAGTTGTTCATAGCTTTTATATGGTGGCAAATCCAAACGATTAAAACTGAGCAGGAAAAAAAACAGAATTTTGTTAAGCTTATCTAAATCCAACACAGAATTCTACAGAACTCAATTGTTATAGTAGAAGTTATAAATGTTGTGATCTAACAATTCGAAAAAAAATAAATAATCAGCACAATCTCACTGCCTTGGCATTTCTACAAAAAGTAAAAAAAAAGTTTCAGAGGAATATTTTAAGAAACAAAAGACTGTTACCAGATAAAAACAGAATGGTGAAAGACTAAAGGCTGTCCAAGATACAAAGATATAATACTTAGAAAAAATATTGTATAAAAACATGATAATTACAATAATTACTTATAATAGTAATACATAGAAAAGGAAATTTTCAGCATAAAGTTTAATATAATCCTAGTTTGATTCATCTCCAAATTTCAACAACAGCATGAAAAAGCTGAACTTTTCTCCTTCCTACACGTTCAGATATAGGTGGGTGTTTTTTCCCTCTAAACTTTGCCCTAAAAGGCTTCTGCCAAAACATTTCATTCCATGTCTTCCCCAAAATTGTTCTAGACAAGATATGTTTAACTCTTGCAAATATCACTCAAAACAAAATCCAGTGGAGGAAATGTAAAATGGAGGATAGCCTTCACAAAATAACTGAGTTGGAAGAGACCTCCAAGATCATCAAGCCCTAACACTTCAACTTGACCATGGCACAGAGTGCCACATCCAGTCTTTTTTTAAACACATCCAGGTATGGTGACTTCACCACCTCCCCAGGAAGACCCTTCCAGTACTTTATTATTCTTTCAGTGGAAAACTTTTTCCTAATATCCAACCTATTTTTCCCTTGAGCTTGAGACTGTGTCCTTTCATTCTGTCAGTTGCTGCCTTAAGTAATTTAATTTTAAATTACTTAAATTACTTTAAATTAAAAATATTATTGTCACAGATTGCCAAAGGAAAGTGTGTCCATTTTTCACAGTTTATATAAAAAACTACTTTGTGTACCTGATGCAACAGTTCAGTATGCACAGGAATGCCAAGCCAATAATAGCCCATCTATCATTTCTTTCATGCTACTTCTTCTTATGACTATACATTTTATCTTTTATAATGTTACTGCATAATAATTGTATCTAATAACTATGTGCCTACTACTAACATGATTTGTTTGGTTATTTAATATTCTCTGAAAGAATTAGGAAAACACCTTTCAGTTCTACTCAAGGATGTTCTCATGCTTTTGATAGATCTGACATTGACAAACTGTTTCAAGAAGAGGGCAACTAGGAAACTTTTCAATACTGGCATGTCATGGCAATCAAATGAAGCTGAAGACAGAGATAGAGAATTGATCCAAATTATATTGCATTTGATTTGGCCAATGCGAGCCTGGAAGAGATAAACCACTAAAGGTACAGGAAGTTTACACATAACAACTCACCAAGTGTGACTTCTTGGTAACCAGGTTTCCTTACCAACTTTTTCAATGCAGAATTTCTGAGGACCATTACTTCCTAGAAAAGATTTTGAAAAGTATAATCTGTGCCTTTTAAGTAGCATACATGATATATACATGGCATAAGACACAACTGAGACACAGCAGACAGAGTTCATTAGTTACATGAACATGCTTCTCACAGACACAAGCTAATTTCCAAATAGTTTGCAAACGTATTCATGGGATTTATTATATAAAAAACCCTTCTAGATCCAAGGTGATGAACATTAAGTTCCTCTTATATGTACACTTGCAGCATGGTTCATTTACAAATGAAACAGTGACAATATAAAAACACTTCTGATCACCTTTTACTTACCCATAAGTTCAGCAAATCCACCCAGTGGTAATCTGCAAGTGCCAGTGACAAACTGCAGAAGTCGCATGCGAACCTCATTGTCTGTTTCTTTTACAAACTAGGCACAGAAATTCAAATTACTTAATAAAAAGCTTTAACACAGTGGGACAAAAACAAAAACCCCACGAAATGGTTGAAAAAGTATCATTCCATTTAAAAATACACCACCTTGTTTGGTACCGGTTTGCATTTCTCTACTTCAGCAAAACTGGAGGGAAAAGAACAGTGACTACAGATTATATGCACTGTCAGCCATTATAATGTGAAAACTGGGAACAGCAAATAAGAAGAATCCTTACCTCTTTTATTCTACACTAAAATGTAAATCGTGCCAATGCTTTATATGAAGACTACTGCCATTGTTATTAAACACAGCACTAGTCTAGCCACAGACTCTGGGTATTTCAAGACTAAGAAAAACTTGCATATAAAGTTTTTACTTCTGGTATAGATTCTTTCAGTACCAAGCCTCTTAAAAAGATATATAATCAGATCTTACAATACAAATAAGATAGGAAAGAACTGATTTGCATCACCTTCCCAGAGAAACTAGTCAAAAGCATCTGTAAAATGGTAATTTTTTCAAAAGCTAGGAAGACCCTAGGTCTGACTTCTGTTTAGGAAAATTTGTAGAAACTGTGAGCCTGAATGGTATTTGAGGGTTTTCCTTAGCCAACTTCATTAAAATGTGAGTGAAGATTAGTCAGTGCTAGACTGGAACAGTTAATATGATAAATCATCATAAGTACTATGTGACATTTTTAGATTGCAGAATCAAAATGGTTTGGGTTGAAAGGGACCTTAAAGTTCATCTAGTTTCAACCCCTCTGCCATGGCAGGCACACTTTCCACTAGACCAGGTTGTTCAGAGCTCCATGCAGCCTGGCCTTGAACACCTCCAGGGATGGGGAATCCACAGCTTCTCTGGACAATGTATTCCTCACCATCCTCACCGCAAAGAACTTCCTCCTAATATCTAACCTAAAGCTACTCTCCTTTTTAATCCATTTCCCCTTGTCTTGTCACTACATGCTCTTGTAAAAAGTCCCTCTCCATCTTTCTTATGGCTCCCTTCAGGTACTGGAAAGTGAAGATGTACAGGTGTACTACATATAAGAACTTTCAGAAGGTAGATCATTAAGAATAAAATAAACTTCACTGAATAATCAGTAAGGGCAAATATGGCAGCAAATATTCATAAGCCAGCATACAAATGCAATGTGTGTATCTATCTGCCATTCCTTATCCTACAGTATCCTTCCTAAAGACCAGTAATCCCCCTTTTCTGAAAAGAAAAAAAGAAAGCAAGCTGAAAGAACCTTCATTTGGACAGCCCTCCACTCCACATGTCATTTGTGCAACAGATCAAAACAAAACCTACAGAAGTCAGAAATGTAACTGATTAACATACCTGCCAGAACCATATGATCTGCTTGCTATTCCTTGTGTAATGACGATAAACAGTGTTCCTCTGCCAGTCTGCTAAATCAACTTCTTGCATACCACAGAGCATAACCTAGAAAAGAGAATGATTTCTTCACATTAAACACATAAATTAAGAGTATTTTCTATTTTGTATGAGACACAGTAACAAAAATGAAAATTTCTGATCTGGAAAAAGGACCGGTAATTTTTTCATTTTACTACACAATTAGATTTTTCTTTATCCTGAGTTTACAGAGCTACTCAAAAATTGTGTGATCTGAAAGAATGAATGCCAGGAACTTGGTATCTTCCAACTAATAGCTCAGTAATAAAATATACTACCTTTCCCATAAGAGGAATTTTTATATTAAGGAGGATATTACCCTTTCCATTAAATCTTCACCTCATATTCCAAAACTATGATGATTAAATTGCTGCTACTGCTACTACTAATAAAGATAAAATGTACTGCAAAGTATAAGTCCGAAAAGTATTCATTACAAGAGGAAATGAAAGCTGAAAGTTCTAAAGGCAAAGCCTTCTACGAAACTGAACAAGACTGAGCAAAGTCTTTTCTCAGAAAAAAATCCTCCCTATTTAACTTAAAAAGATTTCAGAAAACTGCTCATTATATACAGGGAAAATTGTCAAGTCACACACAAATAAATGAGCACAGCACTACAGAGCCTTTTGTCCCTACTCCAGATCACAAGCCCAAGAGTGAACACAGGCCAGGCTGCTTGTTAAGTAAACATGGGGCACGCAAGCAATCCCTTTTATCAGTTCTTGGGTTGCATACCGAGGATCTGCAAAGCTCCATTTCATGCTTTGTTGGTTCCTCCAATATAAGAGCCCTAGAACCTATCTCAGACCATATATTTGATACTAAGCAATCACTACTTTTGTGTCATCTGTTACACGGTAATTCTACCCATATACCACAGAGCGAAAAGTCTGTGACTCAGATCCATCAGTGGTCTCATTTACTTTCACAGAAACTTTCAAAAATACATTTTAATGCTGAACACCTCAAAACACTGATTCAAAACACTGATTCAATTTTCATCATGATTTAATCCCACCATTTCTAATAAATTCTCCATGTTCCAGAAGCTATCAAATGCAGCATGCACAGAGGAGAGATTCAAGCTGACCTATCCATTTAAACTCTGTACACATTACCTTTGCAAAAGGCAAAAATGCTGAATAAAAAACCTCACCTCCAGTTCCTTTTCATCAAAATAATGTAGCCATTGTAGAGGAACTACTTCATTAAAACCATCAAGAAAAGCTTTGGTTTGTTCTCTAACTCCCCGAGAAAATCGCCACTCTGCCATTAGCCTGGGATAGAACAAAACCAAAAAGGAATTAAGCATCAATAAGCACTCAGCATGAAGTTCAAACATATAGGATTGTGTATGTGTTCCCATTATATAAGAATCCCTCAAGTTTCACTTCTTACACTGTTCAATTCCATTAACTGTAAGGAACCTACTGTACTATAATACCACAAATCTTGAAATTTAGATAATACTAAATTAGGAAAATGTAATGTAGATTACCATTCCAAAAAGTAATATTACTATTAACCTTAATTTATCTATATACTGCAGAAACTATCTCTCTGAGAAATTGAAGACCGCTAATTTAAGTGGAAACTTTATGTGCAGCACTGGACATACACTGTATCACAGAAAAGGGTCTGTGTATATCTGCTTTTGAGATTACTGAATAGACAGATCAGAAACAGAGGTTCAGAAAAATAAGGGCAAGATAAAATTAGAAAATAAGCAAAAAAGAGTAGCAGAAATAGTTTTTTAAAAGTTGAAATCACAGCATGTTGCACGCCATTCTGAATTTCAGTTTCCACATTACAGTAAAGGTCTAAACAATTTTATAATCTTCTGTCAAATAGGTATCTTCCCTCTACCTGGATTTGTTACCTGAAGTTACTGAAAATAGGCTTGCTCATTTCAGTTTCACCTGTTCCCTCACTGTACATAAAAGAGCATGGTCTCCTTTCGTTCCAAGCAATTGTGTATCAAGACAGCAACATGTACCAAGATACCATTTCAGTAACAGTCACAAGAATTACATAGTAACATCAGAAGAAAAAGTAAAAACAAAACAAAACCAAACCAACAGAAACCACCATGTCAAAAAAAACTAGAGCAACAGGAGAAACATGGAACACTTTTTTCAGCATCTACACCTTCCTACCCAATATATTCTTCTTTGTTCTCCTCAGTTACCAAGATATTTGAACCTCCTGATTTCAGTTCATGTGAGGTTACTTTTCCTAAGAGCTCCATATCCACACAGAAGTACATTTCCAAGTTACACTCCTCAATGTTATTATCCCTGGATGTAAAGAAAAAAAAAATTGCAATGAATTCTGTATAAACAAAAAAAAATTCCATAAAATATCAAAGACACACACATAAAAATAGACTACACACCTTATCCAAATAAGTGAGTTGTAAAATTCAGTATCAATAGATTCCAGGTCTTTAATAGTAAGCTTTTTGCTCAGCATTCGTTTGTAGAAAGGCAGAGAAAAACCAGTGTCAATAAATTTCCCATGAAACAATGCCTGTTGAACAGAAAAATATGTTAGTTTTCATTGAACTACTAAATTATTAACTGTTTCTGGACTTTAAGTCTTTTTTTTCTTTCTTCTTCAAATAATAAAAAACACCAAATAGCACTAGCAGCTTTATAAAGCCATATTTATAAAGAACAAAACACTAAATTAAATGGGAAGCAAAAAAATGGACATAATTTATCCAAGCATATGTTATCACAATTTAGAAATTCTTTTATTAAAAAAATAACAAAACTTCTCATAAAAGGACTTCATCCTTTCTTCCCTTAATTATGTGAATAAGCATAATTGCCAAGTGTTGTTTTATCCTACTTGATCAGAATATTTGATCCTACTTGAGTATTACTGCCATTTTTTACTACATACATACATCCAGCAACATCATCCTTTACAGAATGCTACTGCAGCTTGTAAGAAAGAGCTTTGGGAGTCATATCTTTTAACAGGTGAGTAACAGAAGCAAGGAATTAAGTTCTCTACGAAACTGAAAAAACCACCAAACCCGAAACATGGTCACACTTGTCTCACCACACATGCACATAGGGTGTAAGCTGATTTCTAGTACTGAAGCACAGCATTACACACACATACACACACACACACACACACACACACAGAATGTTAACTCCTACACTGACTCAGTGCATCCCAGAGCTCATGGAGCACAGCCGTAACTGTGAAAACCCTTTCTTCTCCTCAGATTTATCAAGTACACTTTCTTCACTAAAATAGCTCTTTAAAAAAAAACATCCTAAGCATAGGCCATGTATGGCATTAATTTTCCTCTCAGCTGAAATTCTGAGTGGAAGAGCCAATTAACAATCCATTTCCTCTAGGCTCCATCTTTTTTCCCCACCTAATTTCCCCCTTCTAGGTTTAGTCTAGCATGCATTTTCTTCTGCTTAAGGAGACCTTAAAGGTTATCTTAAAGGCCTGCCTTTATTTATTTATATATTAATTTACTTTTAAACTAGTCTATTCTTCTCATGGGAGGGTGACCTGATAGAAATTCCATGTCAAATGCAGTATCTGGGCATATGATTTTTTGCTTTTGCAAAATTAAGCTCTCAAAATCACCTTATTCAGTGATTTACAGCAAAATAGAAAAGTTGCCTGAGCCAACTTAATTTAACAGATTTTTATTAAAAAGTAAGATGTGTATTCTTTATGTTTAATCTTGCTTCAGCTGTAAACAATTGTGGTTACTTCAGTACTTTAAACTAAAAATCTCACTCTATTTTAGAGCTGTGGGAAGAACTGCAACTTCATTTCCCAGTTGCATTATTAGCTGAGCTATCTTAAGCCACTAGAGGGTATCCCAGGAAGCACTGCAGAGAGTTCCATCCAGTATAAACCATGAAAACACTCAAACCTTGCAACAGACCACATCAGGCAGCATTACATGGGTCTCTCTCTTGCCTCGCTTAGAGAATTTAAAATATAAACACATGAATACTTCAGGAAATAAAACAAATTGTCTTTTAATTACATTAAGTACTTTAATTAAATTCTCTACTGTAGTCTGCACTGTTATGAAATAGCTTTCCTAAAGTTAACATTTCTTACACACAAGATCAAAAATCACCAACTGAAAGAAACATTGGCTTTAGCACCTAGCTGGCTTTATCATGCTGTTCTGCTCAGTGGCCTTAGAACTTGCTAAGGTCTAAAAATAAAGAAAAAAGGTGGCAGCCTACTTAAAGTGTTAACCCAATGAGGAAAATTTTCATGACAGCACAAAAATTGCAAACTCAGCCACAAAATGCTTGAAATCAGCAATGTTATTGTCATAATTGAATATGTTTTTTAAGAAGCATCTATAAGAAAAGCAAAACGAAGAAACTACCTAAACCTAATTTATTTTAAGTCTGAAAGTAGTTTTTCATTTATATTACACTTGGCTTGTATTTATTCTAATTTTATACAAAAAGCCTGAACAACACAAGGCAATAGTCTCTTCAGTATGAAAATGCACTTTTATCTACTTTTTGGTTTCACTATTCACCAAGTTGAGGGATGTTGCTGATGACTACCTGTAGGCATGATGATTATGTGGAAAGATGACTGTATCACTACATGGAGGGAAACAAATGTGACAGAACAGGAGTCAATACAGAAGACCAACTCAGTGATACCAAAGAAATGATAACAGCATGCCTGATCTGCTTATAGTGTAAGAGAAATCAGATGGCAGAGAATCAGCTCCCTGATAGCTTCTGGTCTCCTCCTTATCTGACTTTTATATCCAAGCATATACATTGAAATTAAGGCCCAGTGTACTCACATTCTAACTCATATTTTTATATATACTAAGGTGTACCAAGTCCAACTGAAGAGCCTTTTTCACAAAATATTAGTCACATTTTTCAGAGCATCAGTATTCAGACACTCAGACAACAGTTTGCATGAAGTACACACATCCAATTGATGAAAATAAAATATTATATCAAACGCATTAACTGTGAGCACTCTCCCAGGAAACATGAGTGTGCAAGAGACTTAACTCTCAGGGAATTGGCTCAATAAACTTATATGCCTTAATCTTCCATTTCTATGAGATTAATATAACCTTTAATAACTGTACAAACAAATACTGTTCAGGAGTAAATGTATAGCTACAGCAAATATAAAACCTTAAAAATCTAACCTACCATGGCAATAAAGCGCCCAATGAAACAGAAATATGAAAGATGGTCAGGATTGATTGTTGATGCTGGATTTATCTGCAGGCAATAGTTGCTCTTGCCAGCATATTCAAATAGGCAGTACATAGGGTTCAGTACTTCATGGGAAAGCAAGAAAAACCATTCTCTAAGGAAAAAAAAACATGTATACACATAAAAACCATCAAATACAGATGCTTATCACCATTCCCCTTAGGTAACTAGCAAAATGGTCAAAATATATGCAAACTTTGAAAAATAATATAAACAGTGTTGTATTAGAATCACAGAATAATAAATGGTATTATATATTTCTTAATTATAGAAAATTAATTATCAGATCAAATAATGTTAGAAAATCATGGTTTCCAAAGTTTAGAAATTACAATTAAGATTTTTATCTTGAACACACTCTCACAGCACCAGTTTTAGCTGCCTATCAGTAACATTTTTTTTCTTACACAGTCCTTGCCTCAACCAGTACACAGTATTTGCCCTCCTCATGCCTACTTTACTGTCTAAAACTCACATCTTTACTCAAAAAAATCACAGATTATTTCATGCTTATTATAAACAACTTAGATAAAACAGAACAAAACAAACAAATTGAAACTTCAGCATACCTTATTTGCTTTTCCAGTCTGACAGCAAAACACTCACTGACTTACTGTACTTTAAACAAATTACCATGCATTGGTTAAGTCTACACAATATGACAGTGTAAAAGTATCTTTTTTGCTGAGGTTAAATGAATATATGTTTTTCACCACTTTAATTTTCTTCAACTCAGCTGATCTGAAATAATACCAGAATCTAGTATTCAGTGTTCAGATAGGTGATTTTTATAATATTTCTGGCTTTATAGTATCTGCATATAGTATTTGCAGAGACCTCAGAACAGTCATACACACTCAGGAGCTTTTGTATCAGCACAAAATGTTTGGTACTGAACCTAGAGACAACCCATAAAATCAGCTGAAAATCTGTCCTGTAATAACTGTAGGGACTGAATTCCATTCTGACTGCCTCTCAGCTGTCACAGTTAGGAGGCATCTCTTCTATCCCTGTATTTACTCAAGATCCAGGAATAAAAATTAAGTTTGCTGGCATGTTTCTCATAACAGTGCCATGAAACTCAAGTCATGGATTATGAGTCACTATGATACACTTCCAATCCAAAGGCCAAGTATAAAGAGTAAATAGAGAAAGGCAGCCAGGATCCAATAACCCTAACAGGGTTCCATGTATCTTCCAGTGAGCATGAGAATGTTGTACTGCACTCTAGGCAAGTTTCATACTGAGACAATTACATTAACTACACAGAAGCATCAAATTTAATAGGCATTTAAATTAGAACAAGTCAGATAACAAGGGAGGAATAAACTAAATCAGTCATTAACAAGAAGTTGCAGAAGCAATGAATTTTTCACATCAACAGCTAAAACTTGCCACAGGACATAATGTCAGATTGGTCCTTCTACATGCAAGGTAAAAATCTGACAGGAACACTGAGTTTAGTCTGCTGAGAGACAGCTGATCTATATTTGTATAAATGCAGTATTTCATTAGTCAGTACATGAACATTTATTTAATGTCACTTAAGAATTCTCAGCTCAAGTTACAATGAGATCCTGGCTGGTTCTCAGTTTCACATACAAAATCTTGGGGAAGACTTAAGTAACTATGAAACTACACTACTTATGTAGTATTTTTTTCTTTTATTTATTCTCCTACTTTGTTTGATTAACACACTTCAGTTAAATTATTCTAACGTCTTTTCTATGGAAAGATGTGTAACCTGTTCTGGTTCCCATCCTAAACCTACAGCCCTCACAATAGGGACACCAACCAAACAAAACCCATGCAAAGTACAAATTGAATTCCTTCTTGCAATCACTCCCCAAAAGTCTATGTGACACTGTAATCAGAAGCAAAACACCACATATCCAAAGAAGCTCAGCCTTCAGAGGCAAGCTTCCTTACTTAAAAATACTACTCATTTTCACTGAATTCAGTTTTAACACAGGGAACTATACAAAACCAGAACAAAACAAAACCAGAACATCACCAAACCAGAACATCTTTACGTTAAAAAAAAATCAAACAAAAAACCCCCAAAACAATCTAACAAAAAAAACCAATAAAAAATAAAATAAAATAAAATAAAATAAAATAACTAAAAAAAAAAAACAACCTAACAAAAAAAAATTCTATCACTGATAACCTCTTCCAGTTCCCTGGATATACAGTAGTACTGAAATTTTTTTCGTAGCAATAGCATTTCATTCAAGTAACTGGCAGCAGTAGTCAGTGGTTGTATTCTCTGTGGTCAAGAAATGAAACCTTGTCTATGGTTTTCCTGTTATCAGATTTTCCCCTCTGAGTTCCACTTCAGATTCTAGAAAAACCCATAGTCCAGCTGTTTCACATTCCAGTGGAGCCAACATAGTCTATCTGTTGTTCCTCCATGCCTTCATGCCTCTCCTTTCATTTATTTCCTTTCTGCTCTTATCAGCCTGAATCTGGTGTTTGCTTGCCATTTTTCCAAATAAGCAGAACACTTTATTTTCCCACAGTCCCCACTTCTGAGAAAATTGAACTTTCTGATAGAAAGTTTCTGAAGTAACTCAGTCCATAGCAATTAATTTCATTCCAATATAAACATCACTCTTTGTCAAAGAACTGAAAAACTGAGACCATAGTTTTACCAATGTGAAGTTATAACCTGCAACAATAGCCAGTGCTGCCAGTTCCACCTCCTTAATACATTTAGGAGGACTAAAAAGGTACCCAAGATCAGACTGCAAGAGAAATCAAGGTTAAAGTGCTGTTAAAAAAAAAAAAAGGTTTAAGAAAATTTCTTTTACCTTGCCAAGCCACCATAATCCAATCCTTCTTCTCCTCTAAAAATAACATATAATCTTCTCCTCAAATCATAGGGTTTTAATGCCATAATCTATTAGAAAATAAATTAATAAGTTATAAATTATGGATTGCCACTACATCACTCATTGAAATTTAATTTATGTTGACACAGAAATTGTATATACATCAAATGTCACACAAATTTGAAAAGCAAATAGACCATCTCATGGAAAAAGGAATCAATGAGCTACACACAAAAATACCAACTTGGACTTAAAATCCTTGAGCAGCAGACTGCTAGCAGATTTGGATTTTAGCAGATTTTAGGAAAATCACATAAAGAAATAATTCAATCTAGACTAAGTTCATACTTTTTATTTATAGAGAATCTCTGCCAAGAGGTCTTGTGTTGACAAGAGCAAGAATTTTCATCAGCCATTGGCAGCAGACTGTAAGAGCTCAAGGACTGTAAGCTTCAATTACAAAGATTTAATCTTTGAAGGACAAAGCAGGACACCAGTTCTAGCTGGAGAAAACAACATATTGAAAGGTATCTAAACACACACAGGAATCAGAAAAGCAAATCCAATGTGGCTGATGCCACAGTAGGTTAAGCTATGGACTCTACCACAAGAGGCTATAGATGCAAAAAGTTCACAAGAGGAGCACAGACTAGCTCACAGAAGAGAAATCCCTTGAGGATTATAAAATACTCAGAAACCACTTCAAGCTCAAGAAGCATTTCAATTGTAAACAGCTAAAAATGAAAGATCATATTATATACAATACTTCTTTTTTTACAGTCTTTCCTAAGAAACCCCCACTAGCTACTACCAGGGGAAGATTACTGTGCCTGAAGGACCATTAGTCTGAACTAGCAATGGCCATTTTTGTTCTTCTGCTGTCTTGATAAACAAACACAATAATTTTTGCAGGCTTACTTGTTGGAAGGAATCCTCAAACAAAGTCTGTCTGGATACATTGATTTTCACATGACTTGGCAGTGCATTGGACTGTAATCATAAAGCAATAACATTAAAAGGCAGCACATATATAGGTAAAAACTCATATAGTTTAAATAAATAAATAATTACTAAATCAGTACCTGACACAAGTAACGGAAATGAGCAAGCTTCCACCTAAAGCTACGCTCATAAGCAATCTGTGGCCCTTTATTTCTGTAAGGAAACATATTGGAGATACATTAAACATGCAGATATCAAATATTAGTTTCAATGCTAAACAACAACATGAAGATTTCAAAAATACACAAAAATTGCTATTCTAAGATATGATCAAATGCAGCTGGTGGTTCAGAATGCCAGTCTTCCTTTCTACCATCTCTCGCCCATTCCTTTTTTGCAAGTCAATTTACCAAATTTGATAGAAAGATAAAAGATCAAGGAGATATGAAATACCTATGAAATCTGTAAAAACTACAAGTCACATAGATGAGAGACATCTAATTTATCATCTCCACTCAGAGAAAGACAGCTAAGCAAGGCTTTATAAATTCGGCTGCTTCTGGAAATACCAAGGACTTTCTAGTGCAACATTCTACAGGCTCACTGAATGATAAGTCATTACTATCTTGTCAGAAGTAAACCCTACCTCATATAAAAGACATTAAGAAAGCCACTATAGGTTGGGTCAATATTCCTATTTAATCATTGTGTACATCATTATACGCAATACTCCTAATGACCATTTTCTGTTACTTTAAAAATGCAACTATTAGTTACATTAGTTCAGTATTCAAGTTAACCTCATTGCCCCTCCCTATTTCTAAAATTATTATAATCTTGGTATTTCAAAAGCATATAAAAACTACTGAACATCAGAACAGTACAGCAAAATGTGTCATAGATAAAGTCACAAATAAAATTTTTAAATATATTAAATTTATAATATAAAAACTTGTTGATAATTTAGTGTTCAATTCCAGCTAAAAGAGTAGATCATTTTATAGCATGAGAAAACTTCACTATCAAACTATTACAAGGTAAAACATTCAAAAATATATTTGATTTCTCACTTACACAGAAGATTTCCCAGTACGAGGATCATTGAAGGTGGTCGTTCTTGTATTATGATCAACAAAGTATCTGACACCTTCTCTGGTATACCTGATTTCCCAGCCCTCTGGAAGAGGGTCCTCATTCTGTAAACTGCAAAAGAAGTTGCAGGCAATGCTTTTTCCCCCATATCACGACATAAAAGAACTAAGCAAGATCTTTTGAATCTGCACAGTCATTATACACACCTACCCTTGAGTTCGAGGGTCTTCCCACTGTGTTGTCTTTGTGTTATGATTTACAAAATACACCCTATCATTTGAATCCACTCTTCTTTCTAAAAAGAAGAGGAAAAAAAATAAAAAATTCCACTATACAACAACTGCATTCTAAATTTCTGTAACTGCCACTTCCTGAAATCCACAGCTAATTAACTTACCCCAGCCTGGTGGTAAAGGCCCAAGTGGATCATTTTCTGCTGACAACATTGAAGCCTGTTTAAAAACAAGAGGACTTTCAGTTAGGCCAAATATTATTCATATTATTTTCTCAGTGTTTTCTAAGATTATAACTAGTCCTGAAGACTATTCATTCTGAAGAAAAAAAAAAATCATGCCATTTTGAATCTGGTTTTGCAGAGAAACTTAGACTGCATGATAGTAAGATATGCTTTGCACACTTGTTTCCAACACAATGTACCCTCCCTTTCCCTTCCCATACAAAGTGCTCATACAAAGAGGTGCAGTTCATACAAGTTTTGAGGAAGCATGTATCAGCAGATAAGCACTAAGTTTTTGCTTAAGAGCACATTTTACCATAATAAACATTTCCAAGCACAGTGACTACTGCCAACATAGGGGGTTTTACTTCCTCAATACATGATAACTTCCCTGGATGTTTGGCTATTTTCAAACATTGTCTTTTTTTTTAATGCAGCTGCATTCATATGCAGATGGGTAAAATTATACCAGCATACAGTAATGTTAAAAGGGGGGAAAAAAAGGGATTACATTATTATGTAAACACATGCTAAGCTCATAATATACTGTAACCTTGAAGAAGTCCCCAAGTAGCTCCCAAAAATACCAAGCATGGGAAAAATAAAAATAAAAGGCAGAAATCCCACAAACTATAGGATCCATGCTCTGATTAGACGTATCCACCCCTAAAATTTTGTGGACACTAACTTTTAGTGTGTGTGGCTGCAGAGTGGAATTTTGATATAGGGGAACCAAATTATGTTTTCCAAAGAGTGTCTTAGAAACTATTACTGGTTTATATAGCATTACAAAATATCAAATAATACAAAAATATCAAATAAGAGTTTACAGGAGGAAATTCAGGCAAAACAAGTCTACGATATTTTTCCTCTGAAGGAGAAATAGATCAAGGATCAGAAGGAAATGCATTAGTTTCACTCAAAATTGAGCTGTGTAGCTGTTCCGGCCACCAGCTACTACACATGAACAGAGAATTATCATTATTTCAGCAGCAAATGCAGTTAGTCTTTTCTGCTTTAGGAGACCACACAACCACAATAACCCTCTAACCAAAGACTTCTCTGTGGTGACTGTAAAAGAATAGTGCACAAAAGCAAAAAGCTGTTTGCCAAAGAACTGAATGGTGGCACAGTTCAGATATTTCCGACCTTCTTAATGGGTCTGAGGATTTGTGTGTGGCTGCTGGCCACACAGAGCTGTATATTTAACAGAACACACTGAAAGATCAGGCAGATTCACTTCCAAAATGACTATGATAAATTAATCCAAGTAAAAATGAAAGTAATTCAAATAACTATATCCCATCTATTTTTCTCTCTTTACAGAGTTCAGCTTTTCCCACTCAAGGCAATTGAAACATTCTCTAACTGAAAGTATTAATCTACTTTTTCTCAAAAAATAAAATACAATCTCACTCCAACTGCTATATAGGCAGAGTTCTGGTATGTCACCATAACATGAAAAGGTAGCTACAATTTGACTTAAACTATTTTAGAAGAAAAGTATACAGAAGCACACTAAAGTAAAAAAAAAACAAAAAAACCACTATTTCTACAAAACAATTTCAATTTTCCCCCTCAATAAATTGTGAGTTCTACCTGTGCAACAGATATAATACTTAGAAAACAGATTTCTAAAGAGATGCAAACAGTCG
The DNA here is from genome assembly GCA_030060385.1 of Muscicapa striata striata. NCBI lineage: Eukaryota > Metazoa > Chordata > Aves > Passeriformes > Muscicapidae > Muscicapa > Muscicapa striata. The sequence continues at coordinate 2,634,650 of JAREIS010000018.1, read as the reverse complement.
TATTTTCTCTTCCTTCAAGTCTATTCTGTCTCAGTAACAAATCCTCATTTATTGATTCTAAGGTCAGATGTGCCATTTTAAAGAATGGGTATGTGGTTTTCAGTAAGGGCTACCCTTTCCTAAAGGAAGTAACATAATTTAATTTTAAAAATATATTGTTCACCGAAGGATAAATCTAGCAAAAAAAAAAAATCTTGGCATGGGAAAAGCAAGAGTTTTCTCGGATGTTTTATGCAGCTGATCAAAGTAGTGCACAAGTACACAAAGTTGGTCAAACAAGAGTTTTTGGCTTGGTGTGCTTCAGCTGTGATTCTTGGATTTACATTAGAAAATTACCAGTGTGTTTAAATACCCACTGAAGGAGGGTGCAAAAATGATGGAGCCAGGCTTTTCTCACTGGTTCACAGTGGCAAGACCAGAAGCAATGGCACACAGGGGATTCCCTCTAAACATCAGGAAACACTTTTTACTGGGAGGGTGACCAAGCACTGGCACAGGCTTCCCAGAGCGGTTGTGGAGTCTCCATCCTTGGAGATATTTACAAGACATCAGTCCTGGACAGCTGGCTCTAGGTGGCCTTTGCTGACAAGGGACACTCAACCAAATACCTTTAAGAGGTCCCTTCTAGCCTTGACCATTCAACTTTTCTCTAATTGCACAAAACAAATCAAACTTGATGCACAGCTCTGCGAGCTCAGAAAATTAGTGGTGATGTACATTTCTGCTATTGCTAGTGACAAGATATAATGTCTAATTCAATAATTTGAGAAATTTTAAATGTAATACTGCAGCATCCTTTACTTCAGTGGGGTGTGTGAATAAAGTCCATCAAATTCAAACTTAGGTCTGCACATGGAGAGTGTCCTATTCCAATGAAGCCGTTTTAGACTTGCACTTCAATAGTTTCGTCTCTAAAACACTCCAGCTTTGCTGCATATCACTTACAGAATTTCTGGGATCAGATAATTTTTTAAGAAGCCAAGCACAATTCTTAGAGTACACTGTTTAGAGTGATAGTGACATACAGGCACCATTACTCTTAACTCTGAAGAAACAACTATCCTATTTATCCAGCCACAGATGCAAAAATCTGACTCAAATATTCTCTGAAGCTACTCATATTTTCTTCAGGCAGAAGTACGTGAGAGAAATGGAAAATCATGTCAGAAATTCCAGAACTGAACCAGATGCATAACCTCCAAATTAAAAGAACTGCCACTCGTGTTAATGAAGGACTTCACTAATACAAAAACCAAACAGTTTTGAAGGCTATTTAATGCTCAAAATAACCCCTAACAGCATTTACATTCCTTTTCAGTTTAAGAGACAGTTTTAGTTGTACCTCTTACTATTGGCACTAAAAGTCTTATGTAAAATGCAGTATACAAGGCTGCTGTTGGAGAACAAACTCAGAAGGGAGTATTTTCTGCCTTCAAGGATGATTTTTAACTTTTTTCAAAATAATCAGAATCTAAATTACTGATGCTAAATATCTTCTAACACATATGGTTGAATAGTTACAAAATCCTTTTCTTTAAAGTTAAGGAACTTAAAGAAGTTAAAAAGTGTACCTATACCTATGTACTAATTTCAGATTTTGTATACTTTACCGAATAGAGGTATCGTTGGTTGAATTGTTGCATAGCTCCCTGCAGCTGATTCCGTTGAGATTGCCATTGCTCAAAGTTCCTCACTGACTCCATTGTTGGCCGCTGCCACGTTGTGGTTCTGGTGTTGTGGTCGACATAGTAAACTCTCCCACGATCGTCAACTCTTCTTTCCCAGCTTTCAAGAAACACAAATGTTAACAGTTAATTCTTTCAGTAGTGTTACTAACCGATTTTCTTTTATGCTAAATTCCTAGCTGGTACTTGAATGAACTACTGGAGTCACAGGCATGATTTCAATTTCTAAAAGACACAAAAGCACTCTAACTTAACTGGCAGATGAACAAGCACAATGAGCATACACAGACTTCAAGCAACTGCCTCCTCAGCTGCCTGTCACTGCATTTTTAACTTTGTAAACACCTGTGACTGCAAGTAATGCTGGCAGATTCCACAGAGAACATTTTGCTGGGAAATCTGAGGTTTGGAACCAGTGCACTACACTTTGTGGTGCCACCTAAATGAAGGCGACCAAATATGCATTATTTCATGCTTAAATTTTAAAGGAAGAACAAAATATTTTAGCAGCTGTATTTGAACAAGTGATCAAAACTAGTGGCATAGCCAGTATCACCATTCCTGTAACAAAAGCTGCAATTAATACAATTAAATGAAAGATAGAATTTTGTAATATATGATACAGAATACAGTTTTGATGAGCTGCTGTCTGTTTCCAGCAAAAAACAAACAAAATCATATTTAATTCATATTTAATTCAAAAAGTCTACATTACCCAGGAGGTAAGGGCTGTGGTCTTTCCCATGTTGTAGTTCTTGTGTTGTGATCAACATAATAGGTTCTACCATGAGGATCCTTTCTTTGCTCCCACCTTCAAGACAAAGAGACTTCCACGTAAGTGAAGGTTCAAATACTTACTTGGGACTTCCCACTAAGACAAAAAAGTACCTTGGCATTGAATAAAAATACCATGGTCCAAAACCCATTCTCAAGCATCAAAGAAAATTCACACCAGAATAAGATCAGTTACTTCCTGTTTATCTGATATCACCATAAAGACTTCTTTAAAGACTTCAGTACATACTGAGCATACATCAGTATTCACAAGCATTTTCCTTTTATATTTAAGTTGGGAACAAGGTCAATTAATTACCCGCTCAATGCCTGGATGCTAAAATAACCTCATTCCAAAAGTGCTCAGAGATGCATTCTTTGCATTTCCAAGTTCATGTCTTTCAAAAATGAGTGTTCACATTTTGAAGCTCTGTTCCCTATATCCAACAAACAGCATCTTTCACAGTGAACCTGAAGTGTGTGCTATCAGCTGTTTTTCCTGTGTTCCTGTTTCCTATCCTGGTAAATTCTATATTTGATATCCCTGGGGATTACTTCATTTTGTGAAACAATCTTACATCAGAGATGGAGCTAGGATCAAACATTACCAACAGTTGAAGTTTCATGATGCTGAGAACTACCATAATGCCATAGAAGTATGTATAAATGGTGAGGAAACCAGGATAAACATTAGGTGAAAAGCTGAAGTGCTTGTCTGCAGTTGATTTTTTTTTTTCTTACATAAACACTTAATTAGTTCCTAAAAATGTTGTAGGCAGAACACTTGGCCTGCTACTCATAGGATTGGATGTGCATTTCCTCACTATTGCAGAGCATTATATAAAACTACAAAATCTTTTCTGCAATTTGAGACATTATATGTTAAGATTTCAAGAAGAGTAGAGGGGAGAGGAGCAGCAGCATTTTACAGAGTTCCAAGGCTATTGATAATGGAGACTCAATTTGGTAGGGGGGATAAGAGGGTGGAGGGGAGAGGAAGGAGGGGAATAGAATAGATAGAATCTCTGCAAGATCAGCTACAATGACACAAGGTATATAGGCTTTGGGTTAGTTTTAGTGATCTGAAAATGCTAGAATAGTTAATATTTACAATATTATGGAAAAGTCAGTATTTCTAATTTGAACTGAAGGTATGTCTTCACCCCAACATGAAAGCATATATTAAAAATGTTAAGATCTATATATCTATATGTATTTGAGCATGTATTGTACTTTCATTTAATGTCAAAGTACATTTTTATTTTGTATTTAAGACTACTAAAGCAATTTCTAACAATCTAGTAAAATTAAAATATTCTAGCTCTTACCTACATACACATCAAATCTTATTTTTAACTATTAGATTATTGAACTCATTCTTACACAGCAAGCACCTACAAGCACTTCTAGACCAGTCAGTTTCACTTCTTTGTACTTTGGTCCCTACTACTAAGAAACAAAGGAATAATGAATTACTGCCCAAATGAGTTTGAAAATATGAAATTAAAAGTCTTCACATCCATAACACCCAGGAGTTTGTCTGTTAAGATCACAATACCTTCTCAGCAAATCAGTTATCAGTTGTTACTTTCTGGGACAAGAGTAGCCAGTTACAGCAGCAGTACAAATCCCATTTTAGATCAAATAACCCCATCTCAGCCAGCTGACCTGCATTTGACAATCCCTGTATAGAATTAAGTTTCTGTATCTTTATATGCACATTTAGATGACACAAAATGATAGCATTAAAAACAGAACAACATACCCTGGTGGCAAAGGTTCTGTACTGACAGTAGCAGGCTGCTGTCTTACAGGTTCTGCAGACGCACTCGGCGTGGAGGAGGATTCCCTTGGCTTTGCTGCATCTGCTGCTATGCTGCTTCGAGCACTAGGCTGAGCACAGTCTGCTGCAGCTGCAGGTTCTACTTCAGCAGACACAACAGGTGATGCAGAAGTGTGGCTTTCTGAACAACTAGTTGCTTCTGCTGCTGACTGAGGTTCTGCTGTATCATTAGTGCAATCTGCTGAAGACACAGGAGCTTCAACTGAACCCGTGGGAGCCTCAGAGACAGAGGAATTGCCAGCTTCAGGTGCAGAGGCAGATGACTCACCATTAACTGAGAAATGGGAAATAACATTTGTGTATCAAATCTGATTATATTTACCTTTCAAATAACCAACTTCTGGAATTACACCTGTATACCATAAGCAGCATTATTGTCTAAAATAAAAGTCACAACATACTTACCTTCAGTTAAAACTTACCTTTTGCAAGCCATTCTCTGTACTTCCCTGTTACAGAGGCATATATATATATAAATACTGTTTTTCTTAGTTTCTGCATGTCTTGGACATCTTAGTCTAGACTAGCAAGAGCACCCATCTGCTTCCCAAGAAACTGTATAGCCTTTTTTAAAACTGAACATACACTGAAGTTCAAAAACGAATCTTCATCAGTATAACATGAAAACAAATATTAAGAGATTACTCTATGAGATTTGGAAAACTAAGAGGCATTTCCTACAGATGATTTCTTTCCTTTTTTAGAGCTGAAGTACAGAACCCTACAATTAACCCTACACCTGTGCGTGAATTGGAAAAAAAATCCCCCTTCAAAAAAGGGATTAAAATATAAAAACTATTATTGGCTAAGACAACTTACATTGTTCAATGACTAAAGAAAATTACTTTGGAATCACAAAGTAAATAGATTCTATCTTTTGAAGAACAATAAACTGCCATCAAACTGAAGCAAGCACAATCTCATAAAAGGGTTAAAGCAGGTATGGATTTAGCAGGCAAGGGGTGCTAAGAAGGCTTTATTAGTCCCAAGCCCACTTGGCCAACAGTACACCAATCATCTGCAGAGCTTAACAGAACAGTCTCTCAGCACATTAGACAAGTGACATCAGGTACAGCAGTCTGTAGGACACTCATTAAAAGTCAAGGCCCTATAAAAAGCAGTGCAACATCATTCAGCACGTTCATTTTCTGCACCATTAATCAACATCATACAGTGGCATTTCTAGTTATACTTAGTAGCTTGTACCTGTTTATAGTTGCAACAATTTTCTACAGGACTAAGGATACACAACACATGCTTCAAGCAATTTTCTTACCTCACAGTATATTATCACCTTACCATGCTAAGGACTGAAACTAACATAATTCTATATTCTTAACCTTTTTGATACACATTTGCAAAATTAAATCTTACACTAGTGCCTATATAATGTTGCTTCATTATTTTAAAGAGTTCACTTGTTTAATTCTTTCACCAGAATTTAAATTTGAAAGTCAGTTTCTTTAAGGAATTATTAGAATTTTCTTGATATGCATAATGATAAGCATGACTTTACAGGCAAGAGATTTTTAAGTTCTAAAAAGGCACTACTTTTTGAACAAAACTTTTCCAGGGTAACACATCACTGCTTCCAGATGGCACAAAAGAAATATGAAGATTTTGTATTGTTTCAGCATGACATGAAACTATGAACAATTTGATCAAATTTCATCAAATTTCTGCTTAAACTAGCAACAATTTAACTTACACAAGAAAAAAACCATAAACTGAAATTTCAATTTCCATTAAAAAAATTCAACTCATCCACGTGAAAGAGTGAATAGGATTACATAATTAAGTTAGAAGTAAAATAATGAAAAAATCATCTGCTCTATTAGCAAGTTCATCTCCAAAACAGACATATAAAACATTACATCAGATGATTACTTCACCAATTATGCCTAAAACAGCAATTCTGGCACCATCACATAAAATTACAATCCTGCTAAAGCGCAACAGGGAAAAAAAGGGTATTTAAAAAATGCCAGAGATCTGTTTTATGCCTTGCCTTAAAAACATCTTCACCCACTGATACAGTAGTTGATTACTCCTACATCAATGCTTTAGTGCAAGCCCAGGATGATTTAATCAATATTACCACTTCAACAAATCAATTATTTTTCAATTACCCTATCCTAATACAGATTTCAAATGGCTCTCTCTGCTGTTGAAGAAAAAGGGAGCAATGCCTTAATAATATATATGCCCTCTAGCCTTGAGCTGAAAAGAGAGGAGAATCAAATTAAAGTTCTCCAAATAGAGAAAAACTTCAGAAAAGACCTAATTTAATTATTATTTTTTAAAGTTCATAATTGTTTCTGTTATCTTCCAACCATACCAATATTTTCCACTGTATTACAGAGAGTTTGACAATCTCTGTTCTCCCATTTAGTAACAACTTTCCTATTTCTATTTACAGTTGTCTTTTCTCCTTGCTATCATTCTAATCTCTCTCAAATAGCTGAGAAAAGACAATAGGCTTAGAAAGCAGTCATTATTAGATGCCAAAAGAACAAAAATCAAAAAACTGTTTTATTTCACTAGTTTCACTGAATCAAAAGTGAACTGAAGTCAGAATCAATATTTTTTTGTTTAAGAGGGAAATGAAATTCAGTATTTGCCACTACCTGTTTTTAAATGGAATTTTTGAAAAAAATTGAATGCATGGAAAGTCTGCAACACATCTTGACTCAGAGCACAGCAGTTCCCTGCCTAAATCAGATTTATGTAATGTCAGGAAAAATTTAATCATAGTTACTCAAATTAATTCTGAAAGAAATCTGATTTTTCCTCCAGACAAAGAGTAATTTGGTTTCACCATCTGGGACAGAAAAACTGAAGATTTTGAACACTTAAATCTTTCTTCATCAGAGAAAAGAACTTATGATAAAGTGTGAAACTCAGTATACTTAAGAATGGGTCTACCACAAAAAAAATTTACAGAAGTGGACACACAAGGTTATAAATTCAAGCCACATCCTTTCAGTACATTTGAAATCCAACAAAAATTTTATAGAAAAAGTAGCTCAAATTGAGATACTAGATTAGTATCTATTACCAGAACTAGATAAAAAAGCCTCATGGAACACGTTCTCCCATTCTTACCAGTGCTGTTGACAGGCTGAGCTTCGAGTGGTTTTGGTTCTGGTGTATTTTTGGGTCTGGCTGCAACATGATTAGGAGATGGTGCGCTGTCTCCATTAACAGCTTCTACACAGAACGTACTCTGTACTACAGAGCTGGAAGGTACTTGATTGTCTATCCCATTAGAAATGTCACAAGCAGATCTTGGTAAAAATAAAAGATGATTTTAGGTTACTACAAGCAACATGTTAAACAGTTATGCAACTGAACTAATGCTACACTAAACTGCTATACAAACAAAGAAACGTTGGCAAATTCCAAGTGTTTATAGCATTTTATCTTAGTGTTTGCAGCCTAGATAACTGTTCTGGTCTCACCCTTGACTGTAAAGAAAAATGCAAGAATCATTTTTGAGGATTTCAAATACTTTAAAACAGGTAGGAGTTTCCATTTTCACTTTCTCTTTTACTTTTAATGACATTGGAATTGAATTGAACAGACTGATGCATCTGCTGCATCTTCCAAAATGGCCTTCGGGAGCCTTCCAAAGAGCAGCTATGAGCAGGAAAGCTTTTTCTCCCGTTAAGCAGAGGAAGAACTGGTTTTGTTAGCCATATCACTAAAAATACCCATAAGATAGCAACAAAATTCTCCCTCAGTAAAAGGAAAATAAAATGAGTATGTCTATGCATTGGCAGAATGGGGCATTGTGAGAACAAATATACTCAGGCAGCTCTGTGTTTACAAGGCCATATGGAAATAAATGTACTTTAAGGGCTTGTGAATGGAAAGTTTTGTTCAGTTACAGCAGTACACTGGTTTTTTGCTTAAATTTCTTTCAGAATGCTTACAGCTGTCCACCAGAGACATATATTTTGAAAATTAAACTCAATGACAATTCCTTATCATCTCAATGAATCAACAAGTAAAGGTTAAATACTGAAATTATACAGATGACAAAAAAGGTGAGAACAGTTAGAAGTCCAACTTCATGGAGTAGAAAGGGAAGAAGCAGCATTTCCATGCTACCTTACCCATCTCCAAATAACAGTATAAACAGAGAATTGAAGTATTATCCCTTTTCAACTCTGGACTACAAACTCAATTTACCTCCAAAAGACATGCAGAGAAGCTACCTTTAAACTTTTCTTCATGTCTTAATTTAAAAACTGTAAATCAAAAGTGCTGGATAGTTGTGTTGAAAACTGCAGTAAAATAAAATATCAACACCAAGAGCAGGATCCCAGTAAGAGAGATTACCTCCAGCAACAATAGCTGAATGAAAACAAATGATTGTTACTACTATTTCAAAGTGGTATGCAGATGTGTTTCAAATTACTTTTAGCAGTCTGAAACCTTTAAAAAAATTAAAAAAAAAAAAAAAAAAAAAAAAAAAAAGCAGAAGCAACTTCATATTCTCACTCCATACTCCTTCATCTTGAGCACCCATTGGGGATGAGAGAAAAACATCCATAAATTCAAAAAAAGAATCAAGTCAAGCATACAAGGACAAACATGTCCCTGTCACTCAAATGCATAGCAACTGGATGTTTTTTCACTCCAGTCAATAACTTAAACAGAAATGGGTTCACACAAGGTAACTGAGCAGACCAGTAACAATAAATTGATCTGAATTGACCTGTTTGGCTTACTAGAGATGAGGGGGCAGAAAAATTTATTCCTGCTTCTCTCCAGCCAGTCCTTGAGTGGCTTATAATGGTAGAGAGCCAAGAATGAAGCTCTTAATTGGTCTGAATGTCTTTTTCTTGCCACTTCAGGAGGAAACAGGCCTTGGCCTCAGTGTTACAAATACTGCTTGTGAAACTCAATACAAGTCTCTTAAGTTCCTGATCATATACTTAAAAAGGCTAAGGAGGAAGTCATTCAGGTTTTTTTTCCCTTTTCCTTCCGTTCAGATGCTACATTGCAAAAAGCTAGTAGACATTAACAGAAATGGTTCTTAAGCAGCAAAAGAAAATAAATTGAGTAAGTACATAAAAATACACTGAGTCACTGCTCCCATAATTTCTGCTGCAGCATTTTATAGATTTCCAATCAGTTGAACTAAATTATGTAATTATCAAACAAATAATGTTTCTAAAATCTGTCACAACATATTTTCAACTTCAGGAGTTGAAATCTCTCATCTTCAAAACCATTTAAAAAAAAAAAAAACAAACAAACAAGCGAAAAACCCCACCAAAACACAAACAACCCAAATATTTCCACTGATAAATTTGCTAATACACTTCATATTGCATAAAACACAAAAGTAAATTCCAACCTGGATGAACTTCTTGCTGAAGCATCTCTGCTTTCATGTACAGCCTCGCCATTTTGCTGAACTTCTACTGAACAGCAAGAAACAAATTCAACAGAAATAATTCTATTATATCTGTTTGAAATCTTAATCCAAATATTATCATCTGACTTAATACTTTTAACTTACTGGTTGCTGATGAACTGAGATTTGTAAGAGATTCTTGTTCAACCACCAAACCATCTAGCACAACTGTCAGTTCACCTGTTTGCACCATGCCACTCTTGTTTTCCAAAGAGAGTTTCAACTGCTCTTTCACCTTCTCCACTAAAAATGGAGTTGGGATGGGTAGGAGAAAAGAAGGAAAGAAAGGGTAAAGAAAAAATTAAATTCTAAATAACATTAAAAGAGATCTTCAACACAGAGATGTGATATATGCATTTAGTTCTGTGAAACTGAACATCAGAGATATTCAAATCAAAGCAGAAATCACTGTGGAGCTGTACATAATTACACCTGCTTTGTGTAAATGCACACTTTAAAAAAGAACGGCCTGTTTACATAGTATATTATAGAGATATGCTAAAGAATCCCTGTGGATTCAGTACTTTGTTGTTAATGATTTCCCAGGTCTGCCACTTCCATTGAGCCCTTTGGAAATTATGCACTACCTACATAACATGTCGTGGCTTAAAGTCAATCAACTTGGAACATCCAAATATTAAATATTATTAGGAACCTCATTTTATAACCAGAGCTTATATTAATTTCTCATAGCACCTTCCAAAACTAATTCTAAAAGATCACTGAAAAAAACATCTCTTTGAGGAAGAAGTACATGCAAAGACTGCATAGAGTCCTCCCTCAATTTTAAAACTATTTTTAGTAAATACTTACTAGCATTTTCATAGATTGCATCTCAAAGGATTAAACAGTAAAAGAGGATGCCTCAGGTAACCAAAAGTTAAATCAGAAACTATTTTCACCAAAAGAAAATTTGAGATAACTGATGGTGCAGGAAAATAATTCAATCTGACTGACATGCAATACAAACATTTGTAGAGAGACATATATAATCCAGAGGTAAAACATGCTGGAGATGCTACATAATTCTCTCCAAATCAACTATTACAACAGTTAAAGCTACATGTCATAAATCCAAACACAGTTAGCTAGGAGTTCACATTAATCAGGTTAAAATGGTTAAGACCTTTTTAGTATTTGTGCTCTCAGATTAAAAGATTAGTTTTTAAAGATATGACATCATATTTCCCTCCATATGATAGCATTCCAAGTTAAATTTAAACTGGGCACTTCTATGCATTAAACTAGCTTTTTTGTTTTGTTTTTTGTTTTTGTTTTTTTTTTTTTCATTCTTAGCATGCACCACAAGTGATCAATAAAGATGAAAACAAGGGAGGCTGCCATAACCTATTGTCAGATACCCCCAAGCTATTCCTTAAAAAGGGCAGGTTTAACAGCACAGTTGGGCAGCAGTTACCAGCAGAAACATACTGCTGTGCTACAATGGATTTTAAGGGACTTTAAATCTCTGTAGCAAGCACAAAGCTCCTAAATCTACAGGATTACTGATCTAGCAATACATATTTTGAAAAAGTACCATCTCAAAGAAGAGAAGAAACTAACCTACCACTGAATTGTTTAATTAACACATTTTTAATTTTTGGAAAGGGTGCTTGGTTTAACTACTGCTATTTTAACAGGTTATCTTCCTAAACCAGATCAACTGTTGGCTGTAGTTCAACTGAGCTGGCAAGAAAACTTTGAGGTGTGTGGGAAGCAATTTAATACTTGTGGTATTTAGCAAAAAAGTAACCAAATTAATGCCAAAGTTTCTGCATTTAGAGGAATTCCTGTTCCATATTCACCAGCAAAGAGCATTTCAAGTGCTACATTTTAGAATAGGCATCAATAATTAAATGAATGAAGGATATCAATCAGATTATTCTACCAGCGAATTCTTAGGTAATCCAGTAAGTGCCTAACTACTGACATGCCCAAATAAGAAACATTGCACATAAATTACTTCTGGTGCAATGTACAGAAAACTCAGTTAATCATTCCCTGAAAAATTTGTCAAATTGTTAGATCCAATCTCCCCTGGATCTACTGTAATAAAATTCCAGTAATAATTACAGTAATAAAAAATAAAATTACGGTAATAAAATTGTTAAGTATTTTGCTAGAAATTGTTAAAATATTAATTACTTTTTGTGGCTAACATTATTATAAACCAAATTTCTTCTGATACAGTTTTCTTATTTAAAATTTTCTGCTTAACTATGAAATTTACAGCTGAATTGTTAAAATACTGTTGAAGAAGCCCCACTTAATTTTGGATTATGTTTCAATTTTCTCTAAGAATCAGAAAAAAATTATCTTTTTTTTTTTTTTCATCTTCTCCTTTCCCCCCACCCTTCTAAACAGTCACCTCAGGTTTATATATGTAAGTTGTAAGAAAGGTTAAGATTGGTTTAGCTGGAATTCTACTGCCACCCTGGAGTGGAATTTAAAGTGTGGATTCACCATTTTGTTGTACTAAAGAAAACAAAATTTGCAAAGCAAATCAGATACATTCTATTAAAAACATTTAATATTAGAAGTTACATAGCACAAAGAATCTCTAATGTATAAAAGGAAGATTTCAATTGTTTCATTAATCAATGTTTTCTTTTGCTCTCTGGGCAGCTAAATTATGAAGGAAAAATATCCAGCTTTTCTATTAGTGACTCCAGAGAAGGAAAACATGAAAAATTACACATCTTTTATGAAAGTTTATTTTTTTTTTTGTTACCAAATACAAAAGAGATCTGCTATCAAATTAGTTACTAGCTTGCTACAAAACATTGCATTAAATCACTTCTGCATTCACTTAATTTTCAGCAACTAATATTTTACTGTTTGTTTCAAAAGTATTATATCCCATTATTACATTTAAAATGTAATGCCGTCAAGAGCACAGACATTTCTAGAAGATACAAGTAAAGATATCAACTGAAAGCCAGTTGTAATTCACATATAGTTAGTAGTCCAGTCGCCAGCTTGATATATAGATTAGTCATAATAATTTTACTTTATTCAAAATATCCTTCAGGATAACTTACATTTTCTATTGTGTACTTCCAAAGCTTGTCTCAAGTCTACAGTGGCTCTTCCTAATAAAGCATCTGCTTTTAAAGTGTGATGGCTCCACACTCTAAATTCCAGCGTAGTCTGTGGAGTCACATTCCTGCATATAAAATACATTTTTTTAAAAATATATACAGATTTTAAAGAATTCATTCTTGTTATTAGGAGTATTTGAACTTTATTCATTTTCTCATTGTATTTCTTGATACTACCAAAGTGAAATTTTGTATTGCAAGGGGAAATTTTAAATTAAGAACTGAGAACACTATGATATTTACACTTAGGATCAAACTTAAAGTGCATTAATTACTATGATAGCATAAGGAATTTGAGAAGTATCAGAATAACCTACATTCAGCTCAAATCTCAGTTATATCAAACATATCTTTATTTATGAAAGGCTTATCTCCCCTATTCTTTCAGAGCTCTAGCTAAAAACTTATATTATTAAATGTGGAGAAAAAGGTGGGAAGCATATTTGTTTGTCACTGAAAGAAAAATACTATGTATTTTTCTAAAAAGGAAAAAGCAACGAAGCACCTGTTTGCAAGCAAGAACAACCCACTCAACAGGTATCAGCCTGCCATGGAAGTGCTGGTAAACATTTTTTATGAATCCAGGAATATATATAAAACCATAAGGCATACTCACAGAAATCAGAAGGGAAAATTCAAATGGTGAAGCTACAGTAAAAACTGGAGGGAAGCAGAAAGGTAAAGGACCCAATTGCAGTAATATTATGACAAGCTCTGGCATTGATCTCTCCCTTGCTCAAGCTATGCTAGGTTCTGGAGAGCAGGTTTTGTAATTCAGGGCTTAATACTGCAAAGGTGCTCTTGGCTGTGAAAAATGGGAGTAGAAGTACTTCATTGCAAAAAGTAAAAGGCCAAAATTCATCAGTATTGACCAAATATATACAGAAGGTTGATGAAAATAATAACAAAAACGAGCCCCACTCTCCCAACAACAGGAGCTCACCAGTCACTTGAACATGTTGGACAAGGTGGACCATTTTTGCTGAAACAAAAGCAAATATAACTTCGCATTTTGAATAGGCTGCCTTCTAAGGGAAGTCTCAGTAGAAGAACAGCTCAACAAAGTAAAGGAAAAAATCCCCAAAACCTACACAAACAAATACACTGCTGACCTACAGAAGTGAGGGAATTGGGTAAGCCAGAGAGGTCACTTAACCTCAAATACCATTCCAACAGCCAGAAGAAGAGGGGGCCAGAATACCTTAAAAATACATGTAAGGGTAAAACCTTAAGTAAGCAGTACTCATTATGAAATGAGTCTGCCTTTACTAGGCATTGCAATTCAACTCATTTCTATCAGATCATAAAATCCTGCCAAAGCAAACCTCCCTCCTCGAGAGACTCTCAGGTCCCTGTGAATATATTGATAGCTCTGTACTTTTTCTAGTTCTTGATCCTGGAAATCATCCTCAGGTCCAAGACTACGTTATCCTCTTTAGCAATATTGCAAAGGGCTAATAAGTTCACTAAACCTGAAATAGCAAGAAATGAGGCACAGGAATACCTACTTGCTTCAGACCAGGTCTGGAGTAAGTGTTTCCAAGGAAAGAATTCCCCAAAGTAGTACCACTCCCCATTCTCCAGCACTGTTACTGGAATCTAGCATGGCTCCTACTGCTAACAAAGCTGGCTATTGCACACAGATATGTCAGATGCTGTGAAATGTACTGGCCCAGGCTCAATGCCACTTGATAGGAGCTGTGCTGTTTCCAGACCCAAGTCTGAACCAATACAATCTTGCTTGTGAATAAAACATTCTAACCAAGTGCAAGATTGCCAGTTCTTCTTGGAGTCCTATTCAGGTATATTTACATCCCTAGCATAGTCAAACCAAACTAAACCACAAGATTAAAATGGTCAAATATCGGGGTAAGTTGGAAGGCAACTCTGCAGTTTTTGTGTACATATCCATTCAATGGGAAATTGAAAGGAAGAAGCAACCTTCCTCATAACTATTACTTATCCAGTTGAAACATTTTTCCTTCTAAAGCTGAGCATGACATGGTTACAATTAGTATTTCTAGCAATGTGTGCTAAACACAGTGCTAACAAATATCAAGACTATATCATGTACAGCCACTGTATGCAAGTAACACACTCTGTAGGCAAAAATATTCTCAAAACATTGTAAGGATTCAGAAAAGAAATTATTTGAGATAAATACCAACTTATGTCTGCATTTAGACATCAACAGCCAGAGCAAACTATGTAGGCAGTCAAGCTTAGTAAATATTTGCCTGCAATGTCTGTCTAATAAATAGTATCAAACAGCCAAAAAATCTACTTACACTGTCAGCTGCTCATCCCATTTGGGATTTGAAGAACTACTTGATTTTGCTGTTTTCTTAATTTCTCCATCTGCAGTTAATTCCGTGTAGAAAGTTGTTCCAAACCAATTCTTTTTCCGTTTCAGTTTGGCACTAGAAACTAATAAAATACATTGCTTTATCTATAACAGCATACCATTGCTGAAAAACAGAAAATGTACTGCCTACACACTGTATGAAATATTTTGCATGGCAGTGTTTTTCCTCACCTTCTCTACTTCTGCTGAACAGAAAGAAGTCAATGCAAAAATGGTAGCTTTTATTTTCAAAAGCTACTTTGTCAGATAGTTGAAAACAAGTGTCACATACTCTTCTCCACACATTGGCATGACTGATTGCAGAGACACCACAATTATTGTAGGGATAAACACTGGAAATAACTTAGGTTATTTTTTCATTGTTCTCCCTATTCTTCCCTTAACTGAAAAATGCCTAAGTATGATACATCTGATGATGCATCTCAGGGATAGACTATTTTTTAGCTATACATTGTTATGCAAGTCGATGCAGCTCATGCCTATTTCAAAATATCCCTGCACAGCAAAGCCTGAATACAGAACTTCATTTCTTTGCCTGTATTACTGCATGTTTGAATTTGTGGGTTTACACATAAGTTTGTCAAAATTAAGAAACTTACTCTTAGATCTCCCCCATTTAAACAGCTTTGCAGATGAACTCAAAGGTTTCAGGTAAATATTCAAAAATTAAGAAACACCACAGCCAAAGAAGCTATTTTCACCTCCAAATCACTGGTGAGTTCCTCTGTGCTCCCAAACATAAATCTGTTTTCCCCCTTCCATGCCCAGCTGAGGAAGTCACTATAAAAACCAACAGCAGCATAACTCCCAAAACCACAAGAATGGACCCTCAACTATATTTACCTGCTGGCTGCAACTTCTCTCTAATTCCTCCCTTGCTTCAATGTGATTCTTGTTCCCTCCACTTGCAAACTAAAACAAAGCTGAGTATTTTCAGCCATTTGGAAATAATTCTTCCCTGTTCCTTTCCTTTCTGGTACTTGCCAATTCAATGTGGAAGTTAACTAAACTGAAAGGGAGACGTTTCTGGACTGCAGTATTCTGAGACATATACATTAGTCATTTAAAAGTTAGTGGGATGCAACCATCCAAGATTCTAACAGCACTAGTCATGGACTTTCACTCGGTTTCAAATAAAAGGTGCAAACTTAACTCCCTCACATTTGGAAAGTCCAGTCTTAGTAATGCATCATGAGTCATAAAAGTGAACTGCAGCCTGATAATGATGGAAGCTGGAATATAGAAAACTGAAACTGTAATTCCACACACAAGTCATATTTTTCCATCTGAAATCATGATATATTTTTAAGCTTTGACAACCTCTACTTCTTCCACATTTTCCTCCAGAATTTGCTTTCCAAAGGAAAACACAATATATATTAAAATAGAGGTATTTAGTAATGATATTCAAGCTTCCTTTTAATTTCCCCTCTTTTGTCCCATTATGTTTCAAGTTAGTAAGTTTCAAGTCTCCAAACACAAAAGAAGACCATTATCATCTTTTGGTTAGGACATCTTCTAAAAAAAACTATGCTGGTAAATAATACCAGCAAGACTTCCAAAAGAACTAACAAGACAAGATCCCACCAAAAATATGTGAACAAATACTGATGGCAAAACATGCCTACAACATGCTGTATCTGACCAAACTCGAACAAGTCACTGCTCTATAAAAATTCCTTACTTGCAAAATGAGTCTATGATACTTGCTGCCTTTATAAAACTGCTTTTTAAGTATAGTTCTTGAAATATATGTCTAGCTTCTACAGCAAAGAAATTAAACAAAACTGCACATAAATATGCAGTGTAGGTCAGCAATACTATAGTCTCACTCTCCTGTGTCTCCCACTACTTTCCCTATGATACTGCCACTGGCATTCATTCCTGTGATCATGCAATAAAGACTAGGTTTAGAGAACTAAACCTTCAAAAAACTAATCACAAATGTTGTCAAGACTTCTTCCCATTTGAGCCCTCACCCAGATTTCTTGGAGTCAAAAGTGGTACCAGCAAAATACAAGACTATTTACACAAGGAGCAGCTCATTACAGGATAAAAATTTACCATTTCTGTAAACACAGATCTGAAATTAAGATTCATTTGTAAAAGTCAGTTTACAGTTATATATATACATTCAATCTATAGGTGGCTGCATCTCTACTGTTATTGACAGTTTGGATGATTCATCACATTATTGAGTACTCTGCTCCTTACATAAGGTTAATAATTTTTGAGGTTCCTCTCTTACCTAATTTCATTAAATATCAATTTGAGGGACTCTTCAACAATATATTTTTTCTCAGATAACCTGGCTATCTTTGGATCATCCAGCAAGATGCATCTTTCTTTAGATGCAGCCTTTATCAAGACATGGTATCTTATTCATGTTTTTCCCAAATTTTGTTCAGGATAGCTTTAATATTTTATTGGCCATGCATCCTTTTTTACTTCAGCATTCCCAGATTTCTCAAAATCCCTGGAAACTTCAAGTTAGTTATCAATGGTAAAATAATAGTTATACACATAAATACATATATATATATATGTTTATGATAGGTGTATTTATGTACAGTATGTTATCTATGTACTGGTAACATTTTCACTTTTAACAGCTGTAACAGTGTCACAATTAGCTTCAAATTTGTTTACTTACACGCACTTTGCTTATCTTCAGACTACAAGTTCTACTCTACTATCCCACAGAGAGAGTAGCTAAGACTGACAACAATTGTCACATCTTTGACCAGTTCTTGTCCACCAGTAGCAAAATGCATAATCTACTTGGCCTGTTAACATCTGTTGAAAAAGTGTCCCCCAGCACAATCAAAATTTTCCAGGACTGTTTGTAGCCTACTGTGTTTCCCTGCCACAGATACTGTGATGGCTGATTTCTGCCTCAAACTGTGAGAACCAGCAGAGCAAAAGGAAAAAAAATTAAACAGTCACAAGAGACAACATAGTAAATTGCAACAGGATGGAAGGAAAAACTTTCAAAGTAACATGGCTTATCACAAGGAAAGCTGGTAATCTACAGCCTTTGAGATACTGAAAATTCAACTGGACAATATAATGAGCAACCTGATCCAACTTCAAAGGTAGCCCTGCCTTCATCAGAAGAGTGGACTAGGGAATCACCAAAGGTCCCTCCCAACTAAATTATTTCATATGTCTGCACAGTCCAATCTGTCTCACTAAGGATATCATATTCAACAAATTTTTACCTGATATGTAATGAAAGAGCCTAGTCTCTTGAAGGCCTAGAAAATTTTGTAATCTCCTCCAGTTCTCCACCTTCACTTAAACATTGTACTCATTTTCAGCTTGGGGTTTGCTACAACCACCAATCATTTTCCAAGAATTTCAGTAATATGTGCTCACTCTTCAGAATACATGTCATTAACCACCTGCCCCCAAGCAAAATTTCTTGCAATTGTCTGCACTGTTGTAGAGAATACCTCATCTTATTTTCTTTTTTATTTTGAAGATTTATTAGACCCTGTCATGCAACTCACTGCATAATCTCTATTTAGCTTCAGATCATCTACACATATTATAGACACATTATTAACTGTAACATTTGTATCATTCATTAAAATATTAACTAGTTGATTTTTACACTCACTTCCAGGACTGTTTTTGTACAATACATATGTTTTCCTGTAAAAATTTCTATCATAAAAATCACTACTTGCCTGTTACTTGCATCTGTAATCTTCCATTACGGTTGTGACTTGCATCAGATCTTGGTGAGGCTGTGGCCATGTCAGAGGTTTAGGCTTCAGCCTAAAAAAAGAAAACAGATAGCTTATTAAAAAGTACTTATCTCTGCATGTTAGCTACAGCTATTAAATGAAATGTCCAACTAATCAAGAAGTCACCAAATATTATTTAGGTACAGCAGAATACATTATTTCGTAACAGCAGTTAAAAAAAGCAATCACTTTGGAAATTTGTCCCACGTTACACCTCTAAGGATGCCAAAACACTTCAGTAACATATATATTTACATCATTTAGAACAACTGTGTAAGTCAAGAATAGAAATTCAGCTGTGATATATCAATTATTCTCTCTCTAGAAGACATACTTATGGTCTGATTTCAGAGAAGCCAAGCACCAACAACTTCAAATGAACAAAACATTTGAAATATTTTCATGCTTGAAAATCATGCTGTCACCAGAACAATACACTCAAGCAACAAGAGCAATTCAGACAAATAATTTGCATTCTGTCCGCAGATTTGCCACCACTGCTGTCCACCCACAAATCACTTCCCTCATCATTGAGGCAGGAAGCACTTTTCAAGGACACCCCACCTCACCACTCAGCAACTAAAACTGAGTGTGTCAGATCTCAGCTGGGGCATCCCAGCATACACACGTGCACACAGCATCACTCGTGTCCTCCTGAATTACTACACCTAAAACACAGCTAGAAGTGAAACATTCTGTTTCTATCAGACAACTACCTTTCATGAGAAAAGAATATTTACATGAACAATAGACTTTCCTTGATCTGGATGAACTTCCACGTATTTGTTTCTGTGAACACAACTAGTTTCAATAACAATATGGGAAGAGCTGTCACCAAACCTTTTTGATCATGCACCTCTATAAGTATGAAAATTTTGAGTACGTACCCCCAATATGTATGCCTTTTTTTAAATTAAATTAAATATATGTACCACTTTACTAATATACTCCGTAAATATTACAACATATAAAACCAGAAATTAAAAAGTATGAGATGAAGATGAAATTAAAAAATAAAGAATTTTAATGGTAAAAAAATCTTTCGCTCTTACTAAAAAAATTTTTTTTTTTTTTTTTTTTGTGAGAGTCATGTGATTGAATATGCTTTAGCATTTTTTAAAATGTTGACTTAACATTTTGTAATACATTGATTTGAAGGTCTAGTATTAAATTTAGTTTATTGGCTGTCATAGCTGGAAAACACAATTTACAAAGATATGTACATCCAAATCAAAGTGCATCACCTTCTAAATCATGACACTCATTTTGCATCTCCATCCATTAATTATGCAAAGGTTTTTCTTGAAATCTGGCTAGTAAATATCCATCTTCCCCTTTATCAATCACTTGTTATTGCAAACCAATTTTTATACTTTTATCAAATTTTCAGATTCTGAAACCCTTAATTGGGAAGACTTTTAAGCAGATAACGAAATTCTGCTTCCAAGTTTAAGCGTACAAATATGGAAAGTTTTACAGCTCTTTTCTGGCAACAAAAACTGCACAAGGAAACATTTCAAAACATCAATTTTCAAAATGCTTATCAGTTTATTTCAAAAAGTAATAGGTTTCTTGCTTGTTAAAATACCATCTTCACCTTCAAGGCAAAGTGCCTTAAGTGTCTTTATTTTTTAAAACAACTGATAGTCAGCATACTGCTGACTCTTATCACCAAATGGGTCAGGAAATTCGTAACACTTGTCTTTTTGTGAGACAAAACATGTAATTAATCTTCAAGTTTTACAACCCTTCTAAGCACTTTGCTATGATAACCAGTGATCCTCTGCACAGTACACAAGATCTTCCTGGTCACACCCAGTGTCATTGCAGATTATTTTAAATACTCTACTATTTAAAAGTTTTGTTTTCACAAAATGAACCACAATGATGACATCCTGCAGCACTTTGTGCACTTACGGCTCCAACTTCCTTGTTGCTTTCCTATACATGATGCAGGAAATGAATTCTGCAAGTGGTGCTCAACTTGTAATCTTAGCCAAGAACCACTTTGGTCAAATCAGCCACTCCATCTGTGATTACTCCTGTACAGTTTTTCCATTTAAAAAAATGCTGTTATTAAAGAAGATATTGTTTAGAATTTATGCTTAAGAATGTCTCTTGTCTGGTACATCTCTCCCTAGTGACTTAGTTCTTTGTGAATTTCATTATGGACACAGAATCTAGCAATTACCATAATTTGAGCCACACCACAAACACCTATACTTTCATCCAACTGTCTGCACAGCAAGCCTCTCTGTGTAATTTTTCTCATATTTATTTCTTCAGAACATTGGCAATATTTTCCAGACATCTTCCAACAGTATCTGCTGACAAAAGAATGTGTTTTAGTTTGTCACCATATTGTTTGCCACTTATTATTTCAGACATTTATACTACCACACAAAGATGAAATGTTTCCCCAACAGTATCTGTGTCTTCTGCTACTGAGAAATCTTAGAAGAGGCTTCTAATGATTTGTCACTAAGTTTAGTGAAACCTTGTAAAGTCTTGGATTAAGTATAGCATGACTTTAACATTGTTTAAAAAAAATTGTAGATGTTTGTCTTCATGTTCTAGGTGCTCAGTTTTTAAATGCCTTGCTAATGGTGATGGCTTCATACTATCATTAGCTGATACCTCACGAAACAATGTTCATCATTTCCAACAGCGGATGTACATCCATATTTGAAATACCATTCTTGATAAACCAAATTGTTTGGGCTGACTTTTGCCAGATCTAATTGCCCATGGTTTTATCTCATACCTGACCAAGAGCTCATGTTAGGAGTAAAAGAAGAATCAGCTGTGCCATATTCTTATTATTCACATTACTAGTACTATCTTCAATACATGGTCTATTTGCAGAAATTTTTTTAAGCCACTTGCCTATTTTGTGAGGATTTGTTTAGTAAAAACTAAGTATCATAATCCACAAATCCTCATAGCTGGGCACAAGTAAACTGCATCTATTACAACACACTGGAAGTGAATAAACAAATGAAGGTGTTACTGTGACCCCATCATACTGTGGAATACTAAATCTGTCTTCAGGACATCTCACGAACCAAATGTGACACAGGATCATTGAACATACAGACCTAGAGTCTGTCAGTGTCAATATGTGTACTAAATAACACTTAATTTCTTTCTTATTTTTCAGGTAAAATAGAAGTTCCTAGATTTTCTTCCCACATTTCACTGGATGGTCTTCTACAACTGACTTTGGAGGCCAACGATATGGAAAACGTCATAAAAGCAACACATTCAAACAATTCTGAGGAAAATAAATTTAAATTCTTCACAAGAAACCAAGATCTGCAATCTAGTTCTAAACATACATTAAAAAACTAGTCTAGACATACCTTTGCAATTGACAAATTATGATTGTTTCTTTCATCCAACTGTTTAACCTGCATAGATCTAAAATGCTGGGGGGAATTTGGTTTTTATTTGGCCAGTTGGAAGAGTTTTGTGCTTTTTTTAACTTTACATCAAGGATGCACAAAGCAAAATAATTAAGAAGTAAATATAAAAATTGTGTCAGAATCCTCAGATAGGCAGTTCATTGCATAATCTCCTCAGACTTCACATGTTGATTTATCTGCAAGTAATACCACCTGCCCAAACCTGAGTCTCTGGCCCTGCTAGCTACTAAGCTGCTAACTACGTTTGGCAAGCACGTTTGCCAATCTTCTGATAACAGGGAAATGAGAATTCACTACACTTAGCTTTGCATCTTTCCTCTTGGAGGAAAAAATGACCACAATGCCTGGGAGAAATTACTGCACTGTGAGGGAGATCTCAATAACTGATGAAGATGAAACAAAGTTAGGCTTGGGGTTGGCTAAGGGGTTGTAACTGCATGACTGCAACCCACAACAACAGTGCCCTCATGTTCTGTTCTGACCCTGTTGAATTAACATCCTTCCATAATAGAAATCTATTTTATGTTTTTGCCAATATGATACACTTAGGTGCATTCACACAGCAAGATTACAGTTCCACACTTCCAGCATGTTGTAAACAAAATACTGACATGCATGTCAAATACAATTTAGAAAACACATCCAAATATATGAAAAAAGAGTATTTAAACTTTTAAAAATAAACATAGGTTTTTACCAACAATATACAAAGTTTTGTGTCATAGTTTATATTGAACAGGGCTTTACTGAACAGAGCAAATTAATTGAACTGTTTTCATCACATTCCAAAAATTCTAACACATTCCAAAGAATCTAACAGCTGCAGCCCACTCATCCTTTCTTAACTCATTAGAAATCAAGAACTGGTTAGGAATTAAGGAGAAATGAAACATTAAATTTATTTAAGGCTTCAGTCATTAGTTATTTTCATCACTAACTATCCAAACTCAGTTACTGACATTTTTAAATTAACAGCTTATTGCCTAATCAGCCCAGAAGCAGGTTGGCTCTTTCAGGGGACTGCCTGCTCACATGACAATGTTTGTCAGTCTCATTCAAGATCCAAAAAGCTACTCTAATGTTAATATTTAAAAAACAAACAAGAGAGTTTTCACTGCCTGATGCACACTGGGTCATACTCATTTCTAATCAAACATGTTTTTACTCCAGGTAAACAAAGCCTTCAAGAAGAAAAATCAGCCAAACTAGATTGTACAAGATGAGCAATTTTGTCTAGAGCTTCAAATGCCTATTAATCCCTAAAGGCTGGTCTGAACATATGACAAATGTTGCTGCACAACTGGAAAAGAGAATTCAAAACTTAGCCCTTCAACCTTTGACAGGAAAATTACTGAAGCAGACATGGCAGGGGGCAGAGGTGAGGTGAGACACCGGACAAAAACTATCACAGGAACTGTTTGCAGTGCTGACAAAAACAGTATTATTGACCTTTCATAAGGTACTAGTACAGATTGCCATACTAAAGAAAAAGACATGAGAAGCTCTCTGGGGATAATAAACCATGAAAGAGCAGTCCAAAATTAACAAAGATTGGAAGTACATAGTGTTGACATAAATGTTTCCAAAAATCTCAGGTTTCTGGGGAGCAGCAGAGAGACCAGGCATACATATATTGAATGAAACTAAGCAGGGACAATAAATAAGCAGAAAGACTAACAGACTTACATTAAGATGGGACTATCACCATTTTTTTTTCTTTATTAGAAGTAAAACCTTTTATAAGTTGAGGAAGATTTATGAAAACTCTAGCAGAGATTTTTCCAATACTGAAAATTTGACCATTTCAAGGACTAGCAATCTCCCGTCTTGATGAGCCAGAAGAAATTATATCCACACAGTCAAAAATAAACCAAATCTCAACTAAACACATTGTCTGATCTGCAGAAATGCATGGGATGACAATTAGACCAAGTGAAGTGAAAATGCTCATTAGGAGGACTGAGTAGTTTTCACATCCAAAATAATGTCAAAAGCAAAATACCTGTATTTTCTTGATCTAATTTGCAAAAAAGACTCCATGAGAAAGAAAAAACAGATGGTGAAGAAACACTGAATGATGAGGATTTTTTAACTAAACAATTTTAAAAGTCATATTTCAAATAATGCAAGCCCTTACCACTAAAGGACAAAGGAACACTATAGGGCACTATTTATGTTTTCCTGCATCATGGACAAACTTATTTTTCTTCATTCCTAAATCCCTTCTTGTCTCTCAAAATAAATGCCCAGTTTGGCTCCTGAACATGTTGTTTAAGGGTTAAAATCTTTGAGGTTATCTTTACATAATCTTAAAAGGAGGGTTACATATAACAATGTAAGAGTCACCAACTTTACTGTAGTTATAATATTTCTGAAAATCAGGGGATTCATTCTAACAGGGCTACAATCACCATACATTTCCAACTATGAAGTTGCTACACCTCTTTATTCAAGTTCTAGGTTAAACTTCATTGGTCTAAAGGATGTGAAGCTTTACTTTCACAACTGTTTCATTAACACACACAAATACCACCCTCAGCCTCAAATTCCTGGACAACAAAAATTCAGAGAAAATCTGGAGAGCCCCATGAAGACCACAGTGATCATAACCCTTCTGTCTAAGCCACCCCCATCATAAATAACTGTTACATCAACTGGAGGAGTACAATCTAGTCATTAACTCCTACAGCTGATATCTTAATAGTACTTCAGTTGTTTTATTTTGGGTAACTACAGATCAATTAGGACAAAGGAAGACTCAAGCAAAACCATGAAATGGACAACACAGTCATCTATTAAAACAATTAAAGGATCATTTCCTAATTCACGTGAATCAACAATTTCATGGAAGTCAGTCTTGCTAACAATAACATTTATAAAATTTATGTTTCTGTGAACAATACTCTCTAAATTTCAAAATGCTATTAAAACACCAGAAATCAAAGAGAACAAAACCAGTGAATATTTCATTGACTTATTTTTCAGTCATTAGTAGAATAATTACTTATTCATAAAATTTAAGTAGGCACATTTTAAATTGCATTACTCATTTGATAATGAGTGCGTCTGGCGCAGGTATTTCTTATAAAGCTGAAAGTTAGAAAGTATCACTGGAGCAGCAGACACACATTTATAAATTGCCTGATGCTGTGAACCAGCAATTGAAGAGATATTTCAAGAAGAACCAAGGCACTTGGGCATAAAAGAGTACACCCAACAAGAGAGAAAACCATTTCCTTACTCATATGATACCACTAGTCAAGCTAGGAATAAGACAAACAAAAAAAATGTACCAAGACAGTATGGTACAATTACCTGTGATATCATTTCATAACATATGGAAAATCCCATCACAGAAAACAATTAAATTCTTTTCAGCCATTTTAATTAATTAATGTAAAAAGGTGAATTAATGCTAAAGGTTGGAGAAGTGATTTCAGGAGTCTGTAGGGGTCAGAATCTCTGTACTGTAGCTGTTCTGATCTTCTGAGTGTGAGGTATGGAAAGATTCAAGGGAATCTGCCCATGGTAGAGCATGCAGGGTGACAAAGCAGCCCTGTGAGAGAATCTTTCAGGAAAAGACAGTTGTTCCACTTTGTTGGGGAGCATAGGAAATCATCCACACTTCCAGGCCTGCCTCCAGGCCCTCATCTTCAACAAAAGAAACAAGGCTGGGGTGGGGGGAAGTTACCAGCTGATGAAAATCAGCAAGTATAGGCCAGAAGCAAGTTTCTTGATGTAAAAATAAGAAGAATAAAAAATTTAAAAATGCCTGTTCTTATGTTAGATGCAAGTAAGTTTCTTAATCAATCTCTTTCCATTAAGACTTTCAAAATCCAGGATTTTTATTCAACACAATTCTGATTTTAAAGTCCATTTCACTAATTATCAACAATAAGAAAGGTGATGATTTTGTCACAGCTAATTGAACACATGTCTAATTAACTGGGTTTAAAAAGAAAAAAAAAAAAAGAATCAAAACTGTATTACTTCCAGAGATAATCAGTAACCCCAATATCATTTTAAAAATGAAGGGTTTCTCCCTTTGCCATCAGGAAACTTTCAGCTCAGTAATTCAACATGCACAAACAGAAACCAGATCTGAAACAGATTTGGAGGAACGTCTGTACACCCAAATATGTGCTGGCCTTTCTTACACCGAGAAGGATAGTAGAGTCATTTCTACAATTCTTCTTGCCTTCTGCAACACTAACAAAAACTTGGCATTCCCTATATGGATAGCTTTGATCATGAAAAGTTAAAAATAGAGTAATATTTACACCTAGGCAAATAGAGAACTTAAAGGTTTCTTTCCTCAAATGCCACAAACCTTACCGCAAATCAAAAGCTACTTTAAGAAGTAATGGAATTACTTATTAGCAAGAGATGTCTTCCACAAACACCAGAAGAGCCACTAAGATAAAACTAATTTGTTCTTCACAAAAATCTCATCTCTCCTCCTCCATTTCAGATGTTCTCTTCCTCTTTACTATTACAGGCCAATTCAGAATGTCTGCAGTTCCATTCTCTTTTCTGAACAAATATATGGTAACCAGAAACACACAATGAGCCCAATACAAACTTTGGTTTAGGTATAATGGATAAAGGATATAGACAAAGGATGTAGGCCAAGGTATTAGCTTTAATTAATCAGCAATTAATGGGTGTATGGGGGAAGGGTGGGAAGAAAAACAACCTTACTCCTGTGAGTATTAGCTTCCAGTAAAAAGCTATATTCATGGACATCTTATACACTTAATGAAAATATTTGCTGGTTTGATTCCTTTTAATAGAAGGCCAGAATTTAAAATACTCATAAAGCTGGCAAAAAGCTACTTTGACATGCTTCAGCTACTTAGAAGAACTCTCTCACATATGCACTCTGTTACACTCACTCTTAAGGAACCAAATTGTTTAAACATAGCAACGAACTTTAAGAAAAGGAAAATATTGCCTAGTTATACTATTGTTTTAATTAATTCACATTACACATCCTTCTAGCAGGCAAAGACTTTTAAAAGGGTATATATAGCTGTAAATGAACATATTGTAACAGTTAAGCAGGCAATAAGTCCCATTTAAAATTACTAGAAGTTGCAAAAACATTAAAGAGATTTTTTTTAATGTCAAATAAAAGCCTTGACATGCTTCAGTTAACTGAAATTAAGTAAATTAATTGAACAAGAACTAGGGAGTAATGAAGCACTATTAAGCAGCAGGTGGGTTTTTTGTCATTCTTACAGATACACTGAAATAAATGGTTCAGTGTAAAGCCCAGTAGTAAATAGTGCTTCAATGTGTGACTCCTGCGAGACATGTGAGAGAAAAGCAAAGTCCAAGGTACACAAACAGCTCTAAACTTTGATTTCTAATCTGGATGCCTTACCCTGAAAGTCTTGGATTCTTTTAATTTAACTTAATAGATCTATTTATATGACATTAAAATGTTACTTTTTTTTCACTCAACCAAGTTCCACATCTTCTGGTACTCTGCTTTAGCCCCAAGCAGCCAATTCCCATATCTTTTCATCTGCATTAATTTAAATACTTCCTATTATTGAAACCCCTTACTTTTTTGTTGCTTTCACCTTTACTACCTTTAAATTTCAGTCCTATGTATATTTTTTCTTTGCATTTTATACCTATATAATTTAATTTTTTTCTGGGAGATATTTTAATTATTCTATGCAAAAGTACACAGGAAAGTCATATGTTACAACATAAAAAATAGTTACGAATTGAACAAAGTAGCATGCACACTTACCATCAGGTTTTCTATGTCTTAAAATTATCCATGAAGCTAAAGAACCTGAAACATTACAAATACTAACTTATGTGACAGTATGTTCAATGAAGAAAAAATTATTAACTTTCAGAATCCCTGTGAAAACAATTTAAGTAATAGTTCTATGCTCAAATTGAATACAAAAGAAGGTACAAAATGTATTCAGAATCATAAAGCATAGAGTAAGTTTAATAATTAGCCAGCAAATTTGTAAGATGCATTGAGTAGTACTGAACAGTCTCCTCACCCATGAAGTACCATTTGTAAAAGTATTGTAAATAGTAGCTTAGGTCATTGTTTAATAGCTTAGAAAGTATCAGAAATGGAAATCATTTTTTCCCTGATAATTTAAAATAATGCTAAGTGCACTGATTTTACTTCTCACATAGTGGAAACACATGGTGACAGTACTTCTAGGGAAGGATTGTAGTAAAGACCACTGTTTGTTGAGTAACAGATTATTTTATATAGTACCTACTGCTAGACTTGATCAGACAAATACTCATGGACTTAAATGTAGGTCTCTACCTTAAATAGAAATATAAGATAGTTTATAACAATGCAAAGCTAACAACTTGAAACTATTTAACAGAATAGTTAGCTACTTATCAAGATCATAAGATTCCTTCAGATCCCTTTAGTACTTACTTCTTACTAAGAGTTTCTCCAATTCCTTAGGTATTGATGAGTTTAAAATATGTATGTTTAAAAAATAACTATTCCATCAGGCACAGAAATATTACCTATACAAACAGATCTGAAAAACCTGAAAGGATAGTAAAATGTATTGTTCAAAACACTTGTAACTGTAGGACATATTCTATGCTAATAGCGAATATTGTAAACTTTTTTTTTTAATGTAGAGGTGCTCCAGTGCCTTAATTATCTTTGGCCTTTAATTAAACTCTCTCCAGCACATCCATGTCTCCTTTGTACTGAGGAGCCCAATACTGGGCACAGCACCCCAGATGTGGCCTTATCACCAGTGCTGAATAAAAGAAAAGGACCAGCTCCCTCAATCTCATGGAGATTCTTAGTCTGACGTAGGCTGGGAACCAGTCATCCTCTTTGCCCCCATGGCATATTGCTGCATCATGTTCAACCTCATGTCTATCAGGACCTCCAGATAGCTTCTGCCAGCAGAATGTTTTGCTTCTCCTGTTAAAACTCAAAAGTACTATCAAAACCATCTTCAACTGACAACATCCCTCACTCCTTTATCTAAGAACAGCTTAAAAGTTTTCCCTCAAAAAATGAGAATTACTTGAGGCTGAGAAGTCTAGAAAAGGACTCAAATTTATTAATTAAAACTCCAACAAAACAAATGAGAAGGAATCCATGAGAATATCCTCATACTTTCTGTTTTCATTAACATACTTTCGGGAGTGAATCTTCAGACCAGCCAGAACAGCTGGGGATATAAGAGAATTTAATTTCTCATCTTTTTGCCAAGCCCACAGTACATACTGCTGGGTATAGATACGGTAGTGGCTTCCTCAGGATCTGCTTTCACAGAAGTAGAACTTCAGCTTCAGCACTCTCCTCCTCCCAGGTTTATGAGGCCTTGATAATAAGACAAGGCATTAGTTCTCTCTGACAGTAAACCAAGAGCTCCTCCAGAGATACTTCAATGTCCCTGATACATCGTAAATATTTTGTTACTAAGTTCCAAGTTGCCAGCCCTGCAGCAGACCCACAGAGAACTGAACTGCAAAGCAAACTGTAACTCTTCTTCAAACACAGGACATCCTGAGATGGAAGAAACCCCTGAGGATCAGCCCATCCAACTCCTGACTCCACACAGTACCACATAAAATTTAAACACTGTATCTAAGAGCACAGTCTGAATGCTTCCTGAACAGGGTGGATTGGTCAGTTCCCAGGGCTATGATGTTATTGGTGCTTGCAACACTTGCTGGAATGAGTCCCATGGCTGGAACACTGGGACTGAGGGCTACAGGCTGTTCAGAAGCAACAGGCAGAGCAGGTAAGGTGGAGGAATTGCTCTGGATGCAAGGGAGGGTTTGATTGCACAGCCCCCACATTTAGTGATGATGTGATTGAGATCCCCTGAGAGAGGATTAGGGGAATGGAAAAAAAGTTGTTGCAGTGGGTGTCTACAACTGATACTCCAGCCAGGATACAATCATTGATGAATTATTCTCTAGGCAATTTAGGGGAAGCCCTTGAACCTGTAGCCCTTGCCCTTATAAAAGATTTCAATTAATATCAACCAGGAGCACCATACCACTGAGATGTGGAAATCTTGGAAGATTCTTGAAGTCTGTAGGAGGTAACTTCTTGTCACAGGTACTTAGCAAGCCAACTAGCAAAGATGCTCTCTCAGACCTGCTGCTTGTGAATATCTTGTCTTGGCAGTTGTGATCATGAAATGATCCTGTTTAATTTTATATCATTCTAGGATAAGGCCACTGACCTTGTGGATGAAGGGAAGGTGGCAGATAGAGTTCTGGATTTTAGCAAGGCTTTTGATACTGCTCCTTACAACATCCTTCCAGACAAGTTGCCCAGCTGTAGGATGAGCAGGTTCATTGTATGCTCAGTGAAGTATCGTCTAAAGGGCAGAGCTCAGAGGGTTGTACCAAATGGGACTACATCCAACTGGTGACCTGTCCCAGTGATGCTCCTCAAGGCTCAGGTCCAGGGCCAGTCCTGCTCAGTATTTGTATCAATGATCTGGTTACTGGAGTTGAATGCATCAGTAGCAAGTCTGCTGATTGGAAACTGGGGAGGGAGGCACTAATCTCCTCTCTGGGTTATTTAGTGACAGGACCTGTAGGAGTGGTTCAACATTGAGTCAGGGAAAGCTCAGACATGACATCAGAAAGCATTTCTTCACTGAGAAGGTGGTCAAACACTGTAACAGGTTTCTTAGAGAGGTGGTCTATGCCCCAGGCCTGCCAGTGTTTAAGAGACATTCAGACAACGCCCTTAACAAGATAGCTTACCTTGTTGTCAGCCCTGAACTGCTCAGGCATGTGGACAAGATGATCATTGTAGGTCCCTGCCAATTGAAATATTGCACTCTATTTTATTCTTGCAATCTGACAGCTTGGTGCTACAACCACTTCCCTGGGGACCATGTTCCAGTGCTTGATCCTGCTTTTGAGATCCTTTCCAACATACATCATTCCATGATTCAGCAGAGAACTTCTTATTAACCAACCAAACCAAAACAGTTTTAAGCCATTCCCTCACCTCCTATCACTGGACACCAGAAGATCAGCACCTCCTTATCTGTTGCCCATCATAAGGAAGTTGTAGACAGCAATGACGTCACCTCTACATTTCATCTTCTCTGAGCTGAACAAACAGTCTCCTGAGCTGCTCTTCATAAGTCATGCTCTCTACTTCTCCTTTGGACAAATTCTAACATCTTCACACTGGGTCTGAAATAACTATTACTGTATTTATCTTTCTTAAGCCAAGCTATATGCATTTTCCATCCCTCCACCTCAGAAATCAAACCTTAATCTATTCCTATTGATATGGAGAGCAAGCTATATAAAAACAATATTTTCTGCATTTTTTTCAAGCACTGACCATTGCTACAAATGCTGCAGAATTGATCTGTGCATTATCTCTTGCATGTTATCAGCCTCATATAAGGGTTTAAGAAAAAATATAGTACCATTACAGAAGTTCACAAAAAACTTTATTTCCAAGTGTTTAGCAAGAGGTCCAGACAAATGACTATGATTCTGATGCCTTAAGTTTTAGCTTTCATATTTTCCAGATTCTGTACTACACTAGTATATAACTCTGAACTTCATACAAAGTGTTAGCAAGCTCTCCTCACAGTTTAGTTAGACAAAACAATCCTTTTCCAGCCTGAGAACCAAGGACACTGTTGCAGCTTTGGGCCCAAAAAGTGTAAACAGCAGCAACTTGAGGAGAGCAATCTGGGAGGATGGGACTTCAGAACCTGAAGCTGTAATTGGACAATTAATCCCGATATGTAAATAGACCAAACCTTATAAAAGTGTGAAAACATGTGACCTGTCATCCATCTTGGGTGTAGCCATGGCTGGGCTCTTGTACTGCCCAAGGTGTGTCCTTTGAAGGCCTTTTTAATAAATACTTCATTAATTTAACACTGTCTAGCCTCTGTTCTAGGTAGCCTCTAAAAGCATTAGTTCCAGTTCACACATCTGCCTGTTCTGTTCTGCCTTATACTTGGACCTTTTTAGCATTGTTTTCCCAAGCAAACATCAATGCGTGACTCATACTGACCACCTGCCTCTTCCCCCTTTTCATTTCATCTCCATCCCTCCAAATGAATCTGTTCACCACCAAATTCACTTAAAATAAACTGTGAAGTAATATCTTCTGAAACACTAAGTTCCCATGAGTTTCACAAAGTCCAATAGCATAGCAAAAGAAAGAGACACAACTTCATGTGCTTGCTGAGCAAAGAGCTGCAGCGTGAGCTCAAGCTCTCTACGCTGCCTGACTCAAAATCTACAAACACCACAGAGGGCTCTGAATCAGTCTGAGCTTCAGCACTGCATAGCACCTTTTTTACTACAAGTAAGAAAGGTTTAGAACAGCACATGAAGCAAAGAATTGAAAGAAAGTTCCACATGGAACCTAGTTTCAGTGCTACACAGCAACTTACAGTAAAATATTCACAGTACGCGTTGCTCGCTAATGTTAATCACAACGATGTTTCCAGGTCCTGCCACAATGTCAAATAATGAAAAATACCACAATGCCTCCTCTGTGTGTTACAGATAAAAACAAACACAGAGTGAAACAGAGCAAACAACTTCCAGGTTTCTTGAACAGAACAATGGTAATTAAAGGCCAACACATCGAGAAATCAGGGAAGAATATTTTCTCCCCAATTCTAGTATTTAGCTGAATAGTTCTCATATCTGCCAGAACATGCAATATGCTAGCTACACAAGCCTTTTGGGCTATCTTCTGTTATGGATAATCCTAATGCTGGCATAAATTATTGCTCATCAAACTTGCATCAAGAGCAATGTAAAGCAATATATTATGACTGATTGTTAAAATATGGGCAGATTTTAGTGTACCTACACTGGAAATAGAAAACTTTATCCCCTAGTTACATACAAGCACTTCAAACTATATAGGTAATCTATTTTAACCACATGGAAAATGGACAAGCATGAGCTTCCAAATAGGCAGAGAGCCTGAGCACATACCAAGAGTACCAGATAGCTTATAAAATCCACTCACAGGAATTTGTGCCTGTCAGCACCACCTTAATAGTTATAATAGCTTTGACTGGTATAAACACATCTCTACTGCAGCCACAGCAAAATTAGCAAACATGGAACAACTTTAAAGATGTTAACAGAGTGCTGCTGTTACTGTTACATCCCCCCCACTATTTTTTAATGGGATATGAAAAAAAGGAGACTAAGGAATACCAATAATGGGGAAATATATTATAACTGCTCCCCAAAATAAGTTTCCCAGCCTCCCCATTTTTTGGTAAGACATAAAAAACAACAATTCAAGGAGGGGAAGAGAAGCCTACTTAGTGTTACAAGAAAGTGGGAGGAAGGGTTTTGCACAATTTTTGTCAGTAAGACATTTGATGTGATCCACCTCTCACCAGTAACTTTATCTCAAAAAATAGCTCAAAGAGGTATAAGTAGAATTCACTGCATGTTCTCACTCTCTTTTCTCTGAATATTTGATTTTTTAAAAGTGCTATGCAAGGCTCTTTCCAGCTGTCAATCTCAGCAGTGTTAAAACACTAAAACATGTCTGTCCTACTTCCACTCACAGACTGCACTAATCTTACCTCTAATCTTACCTACTGCTACCTGACATCCAAGTATTGTCACTCGGTTTTTCAAAAATAGCCCTTCAGTCTATATCTACAGTGTTAGAGAATTCAACCTGATCCCTACTAAGGCTCCAAGCTAATGAATAATTCTCACTTCTTAAAACAAAGAGTTGCCTGTTTCTGCTAATTATTTTCCAATTCAATTTTAGTCTGAGTTAATCTGATTCCAAAATTTAACTACAAAAAAAAAATCACAAGCTGAAAACATGAAAATTAATAAAACACAAGTCTTACCAGAAAAGCCCAAAGTTTGATTTCTCAAGGGCCCATACTGAACTACAATAATACCTTGCATATTAAGTTTAACACGTTACAAAAGCAACAGTCAAAGAAAACACAGTTTCATGAAGGCCAGTATCATTTCTAGTGAAAAGCAAAAGACTAAGTTATAAAACTTAAAACTATTAACAGCTTATTCTTGAGAGCAATACTGACTTGAAACCAGGTGCTACAAAAAGTGCACAGAAAGACCAGCTTCCCATTGAAGGATATTCCCTAAGTTATTCCCACTGAAGTTATTCCCTAATTCAGGTTGATTTTCGAGGGACTTGTGAGGGTAGATATCAGAGGAAAAACAAGCAAGAGAAAAGCATCTCCAGCATCCTTTACCCCCAAAACACTCACTTGCATCACAAGGCCAACACACAGGCCTTCAGTCTGAAGAGTATTAAAAACCCTTAGTCATTCTCTAAGTCTTCTTCCATATGAATCTCTCCTCTTCTTGCTATCCTTTTTTGAGCCTTCTCCAGTTGTACTATACAGCTTTCAAGACAGGGCAGAACATGGAAAAGTTGAAAAAATACACGAAGCATTCATTCAAGCTAGGAATGCACTGTGCACATAAACTGTGGCACAATGACATTGTCTGTTTTGTTCTATAGTATATTCTACTCCTACATTTTCTATATCAACCTCTAAAAATACCAGTTTTTAAGCTATGGAGTGTCACTAAACATCTGGAAAAATGTTCTTAGTTCCCCTCTGTTATCAGGAGGGATTGAAACACAAAATGTTCAAATATGCAGGAAAATAAGCATAAAGTGTATGTCTGCTAATAAAGATTTATTTAATCAATTTTGATTTCTTATGGCCTTCAAAGCTTTGAAACTGAAGCAACCAGCAGGACAGATTTATACAAAGAGACAAGAACAGCAGCCAACTCTGAAAGTAGGCTGTCCCTGACAGTTATATTAAAAAAAAAAAAAACCAAAACATAAAAAACTATAACCAAAAAAGGGCTGCAGCAGGCAGTCCTGATGAACTTGCTCTTATAAAGTATTTGAAAATGCATTTGGTTTATGCACTAAAAAGTACAAGCTGTATGATCTTTGTTACTAAAATCCCTATTTCTTAGCAATGGATTTCCTCCTTGTCTGTAAAACAATTTATTCCTTATTTTGAATCATACATCAGTCAATCTCAACTGAATTGTGTAAGAATTATTTCTTGATAGACTACCCTCCTCAGCTTTTCAAAGTGTGCTCTAACATCTCTTTGTTTAGCTGTCTGACACAGGATTAAAAACATAGCCTGAAAGTTATATTTAATAAATTTAATATATACTTAGGGTTCTGTGGGCCTCTGCTCAAGGCCTCTCCTCACTTTTCTTAAATGCTAAAAATTAACATTTTTCATTTTATTTGCACAGAAGCTGTATTACTCTGATGGTTTTCTCCTCAATCAGTTATATTTTCCTGATCAAAGACTGAATACAAACAACTAAAAAACCCAACAGTTCATTTGTGAAATATTTGGGAGATTCCCAAAACCATTTACCATAGAATAGTAACAAATATGCTTATGTAAGTAATATAAAAATAGCATATAAGCTCATATATGTTATATTCTGAATACATTCCAACATTCAGTTTTAACTCCATTCCTGATGGGACATTTCCATAAAACAACTCTTAACTATGTTTGGTTCTTGTTACCAAATACTTCATTACACTTCATTTTGAAGAATAGTTGCAGCTACTCTTTCCAACACACGTTAGGTCTCCTATGTTAACACAAAAAATGTACCTATCACCAAATATTACACTACACACTGTTATTTCCATCTGAAGGTTCAACTTTCATTACTCAATAAATAATGTCACTACCTAAAGATTTTGTCAGTTCATTAGCAGAAGACTTTTTATCATGTTATGAACTAAGATTCCAAATAGTTTTCTTTCCCATAGAAATTCCCTTAACAATGTAATTTAATTCACTATCCCATGACAACATTTTTCAGCAATCTCTTACAAGACATTCAGCCAGGGATTTATTTTATTTTGGATTAACACACAGATATCAGTCTTCCACCAGATTTTCAATACTAACTGAAATTTTGCTGCCCTTGTAACTGGCATCTTGAAGTTAAAATACTTCTTTTTTTTTCCTTTCCTTTTTTTAATGCCCAAAATCTTTTCAGCCACTAAGTAAGAAAAGTGACCATTTTTTTAAAAAAGATAACACTGTACAAAGATAGCTGAAAGTGGAAAATAAATTGTGCCAAGAATGTAGGAAAAAAGGGAAGTGAAATTTTCGAATAAGCAGTTTTCACACTTCTAACCTGAGGGAAAAAGGGAAGCTTGCCAATCCTATTACGCTTCATCTTCTACTGAGCTTTCCTCTTTATTTTATTTTGCTTATTAATTGTTATGTTTACAAACATAATTTTATGTCATCAGAGATGCAAGGAAATTTTGGTACACCAGTTTGTAAAAACAAGGTCAGCTTTCAAGACTAAGGTATCATGATCTGTTTAGCAGTTTTACTTCATCCCTACAAACAAAAAAAGTCTTTCTGAATTTTTCAAGAATTGCAACAGCATTCTATTTCAAAACTGGACATGCATTATTTTTTCAGTTCTAATGCCAAAGCATATTGTGCAATTTTACAGATTATCAACTTTATCTTTCCTGTTTACTTTAGCCCATTCTAAAACTACGATCATTTGATTTGATTTATACTAAAAATTGCTGGCTACCTTGAAATGCATATACAATCCAAAGTTCTCTTATATTTTTCACCCACCTATATGAGGAACAGATAGAAGTTTTTAGTTTCTCCTTTTTCAAAAGATTCTTCTGCTAATCTCCTGCTTCATTTAGAGCTTATAGCAAAAGAGCTGAGTTAAAAACCCCAGTAATGAGAACTGTGTGCAGAGTATCCTGTTTACTGCTATCTATGCTCACAGAAGCACAGATGAGAGCTCTCCTCTGCCCACTTCAGGCTGCAAGGTGAAGATACTTAAATGCATAAACCAGAATTATTTTGCTTCTTATCTTTAGAATCTGACTTCCTCTTCTCATCAGTTTTTAAATTGCTTTCTTCTATCTTCAAGACAATTTCCTGCAAAATAAGCCTAAAATCCTAATGGAATCAAAGCAGACAGGAGTAATTCTATGCTGTTTGAACTACTTGAGTGATCAGTTACTAATATGCATTTGCATTCTCAATGCCATTTACACATAAGAAAAATTAAGAGACTGTCCTAATGTGTAACAGATAATTTTATTTGAAAAAAAATCTTCAGGTTTTGAACTGGTTATATTTAAGTATGCTCAGATGCTAGCCACTTAAAGCAGAACATAAGCATATCTAACATGCTCCAATGAAAAGTGGTGATTAATAAAAACCAAAGAATGTAATCTGCTTTGTTAACAACATGCTTCACTCCAATTTTATTCATGACTTTATTTTAATCAAAAGCCATTACAAAGCAACACAAGCATCTCAGTAAATTTCAGTTGACTCTTCAAAATCAGTAGAATATATAAGTTAAATCCAAAACCATACTCTCTTTTAACAGGATTTTAAAAGCTATTTTTTTGACATTACTGAATTATCAAACTGTACATTAGATTAACAATTTACACAATCTTCAACACTAACTGAGGGGAGAGGGAATTAAAATTGTTTCTTTGCCATACATAGGCTGCTATAGAACTACAGCACTACAGTCAGGTAAACCTGCAATGATTAATTGCTTCTTACTGTATGTGCAATCATTAGTAAGACCTATAAGTAACAGAAACCTAAAGGTTTTCCTGGCATACTTTTCCTACAACGTTAAGAAATTAAAAACAAAACAAAACTTAGCACTTTCCCCTATAAACAATTCTGACATCCTATAACCACTCTGACAGCTGATCTCTTCCCTGGAATCTCCAATGTTTCTCTGTAAAGCAACACTACACTTGCAAAACAGAGCTAAACTTAAATACACTTCTGATTAAACCAAGCAGGTCCTCAAACACAGTAAATACATATCCCAAGCAACAGTAATTGGAGCTTTTCACTTACAAAAAGCAATTAAAAACACAAACTCCCTCTTACTCTCTCTTAAAAGTATCACAGCAAATTTTAGTAAAAACTATGCTACATCAGTGTTCTACAGGGGAGAGAGGCAGGGCAGGGAAAGAGTGTGCACCACTCTATGTCTTGTTCTTTTTTACAAGCCTTTGGAATGCCTCTTCTGGACACTCCCAACTCCTGCTGATAAGAAGAGGAGGTTTCTCTTTCCAGCTATATTATTTTTCTTCAAGAAAACAGAGGTGAGACCTCCAGTATTTCCAATGATCCTTACCTTTGGACACTTTGTTATGTAACCACAGGAGAACTCCAGCACACTACAGTAAATCTGAATGAACACTGACACAGAGAATGGCCTACTGATGCAACGGTAATAACATTTGAAGAAGGACCTGGATGTAACCAGCTCCTGCTGTCTGCACTAGGACACAGACCTAAGAATATAGAAGAGTGTCACTATGCATTGCATAACTCATAATTCAAAGGAAGAGTTCAGCAGTTCTGGTTTAAAAGTTTCGCAAGGACAGGAAAAATAACAGGATTTTTGCTAATATGACACTACCATAGAAACTGGGAAATCCTGCCCCAGTTTACATACTTTATTACAGGCACACTGGAGCAGCTCTTCAGATTTTGAGTCACTACGCAACTGATTTTCTGGCAGAGCCAGAAGGGTTTTTCTTATTTTTTTTTTAATTCAGGTGAATGTTAAACTGTGCAGAAGCAGACAATTGCAGTACAAAGCTTGCTTAAAAGGTAGAGCATTTTTATCAGTAGCTTCAGTCTTTTTAACCTAGCTAACAGTAACTTACAAGAATCACTTGAAGACAGCTTGCAGCAAGCACTTATTTTTGTTTATCACTCCATCCATTAGCTCACCTAGCCTTCACACTTCATTATCTCAATTCTAAAATGAACTTGGGAGTTTCTGTGGAGGATTTAAGTTGCAGGGGTTTTTTTTAAGCTAACAATGAATAATTCAAGTGCATAAAGAGAAGCCATTTCCAATTAATAGACATGGCTTAGGTCATGATGTTTCGATGATGGCACCTTAGTTTTCAAGGTTTTTCCATGTTTTAATGTCACAGGAAGCATGAAGAAACTGAATGTGATACCAACTCTCTGCTGTGTAGATTCTTACTCCTGATTCCTTCTGTCCAAAACCCTGATGAAATCTCCTTCCCCACACACATTCTTTCATGAGAAACAAAAGGGAAGTGAGCAGAAGTTCCAACTTATCAAAATTTCCAACTTTATATTGAAAGATAAAATGGAATATGAAGAGCAGTAAAACTAGCAAACATTTTTCCTTCTTCCAAGGGTTCCATACACTCATGAAAACGGGTTGGCTCCGAACTCCACCAGTATTCCTGTGATTTAAGAAGCACTTGTAGGCAAGTGATTATTCAAACTTTATTAAAAACCCTTTAACAAAAACATACTGGCCGACTTACAGTGTTCTTCTCACTGATATTTAGCAATAAATGTAAATTATTTTACAATCAAAAATAATCCGGTTTTTTTGGTAACAAAGTATCCCATACCAAGAGAATAAATCAATCCCAAAGCTTTCAAGCTCTCAAGTATAATTGTGTATTTAAGGGAATTATTCTACAGTATCTCTGGGGAAAGTCTACAGATGGTACTAAACTGCTCAAGCTAGAAGCACTTACAGGACTAGACCTTTAAAATATAGCTCAAAATACATATTGAAGAGGTGACAAAGGGATTCTAAACCCACAAGTTCACAAGCAGCATCAATCCAAAGTATTTCCAGTTGTCCCATTTGAAAGCATCTTTGTAATGAATCCAAGTAAATTGTGCTTTTGCGGCTGTAAAATTTTTCTCAAAGGATGAAAAATCTTCAGTTTTTTTTCTCTAAGTAAATTTCTTTAATCTTTATTAATATTTATATAGACCAGAAATAGTTATTCAGATAAGGCAGCCTAGAAAATTTTTTAAAAATATATAACCGGTCTAAGTTAGTAAAGCATTATCACAGCCAACATCAGTGCCTTTGTTTCAATATTGCAGAGATTAAACCAGCATACCAATTTTAAGAGCAGACTTCTTAATATTAAGTCATACTGCCTTTCACATGTATGACCATATATAATCCAGCTACCTGCAGTGATTGCATCCCCTAGTAAACCAGTATTATTAAACTTGCAAAACCTGAGTTTTTTTCAATGCACAACATTCTGATTACTCTTTATAAGACACAGCTTCTCTGTGAAAATGAAACTAAAATATGAGTGGCTCTTCTCACACTTTCACCCAGACATCGAAGAGCTCCCATTAAAATGATTAGATGGTGTTAAGTCCTTGTCTCTCTTTGATGTACAGTTTAAACATTTATAGATCTGGAAGCAGAGCTAGATCATCCTAGTTAAACTGGGATGAGAATTGGTACCGTTCCAAAAATAAGACAACTACAAATAAAATCAAGTAAATAAACACACTGAGTTGTAACATTTCGCAAAACATAAACAAAGATAAGCGACACAAACAGGTCTTTTGAGGTCTTCAGTTCACAGAGTCTGCTCAACCCATCAGAGGGTCCTGAGAGAAGAGCAGACACCAATAACCTGAGCGCTGACCGGGAACATCCCGCCTGGCACCGAGAGGGGCGACAGCAGCGACCGGCGAGGGGACACGGCTCCTCACCCCCTCCCAGCCCGGGGTCACCAAAGGAAGGTGAACACCAACACAACAATATCCTTCTCCTCTGCTTTCACCCCGCACAGGAGCAAGCCAGGGCCGGCCGTGGAGCTGCCTCTGACTCCTGGCCACTAAAGCCTCTCGCAATCCACTCAGCGCTGACACAGGTCACGACTCAGCCCTCAGTCACCCTCGCAAAGGCCGTAGACAGGAATAAACAAGGTTATTCGCCTGACACCGGACACCGGCGACAATCCCCCTCCCTCTCCCCCCGCCCCACAGCGACACAGGCTCAGCACAGCCCCGACCCTCCCTTCCCTCGCCAGGTGCGGGCCCACAGGCCCTCAGTTCTGTCCAGACGCCAGCCAGAGTGGGAGACGGCAGGGAAACAGCGATTCCCGAACGCCGTGCGGGGAGAAGCAACAGCCGCCGCCCCCCGCCAGCAGAGCCCGAGGGGCGCGACGAGTGGAAGTGCCGGAAAGGAGAGCCCGAGACCTCAGCACGGCTCCCTTCGCCATTTTAGCCCCCACGCCCATTCCCCTCCTCCCCGCTCCTCGGTGACAGGGGCAGATCGCAGCCGTGCAGCGCCCACCCCCCGGCTGCCCACGGCCGAGCGGCGGCGAGGAGAGCCCGGCAGCCGGGGTTCCGCCGGGCCAGACCGCAAACCGAAGCGGCTGCGGCACAGCCTGTTTTGTGCCCTTACCGTGGCTCGCAGCCTCGCAGCTGCTGCCGCCTCCCTTCTCCTTCCTCCCACCTTTCTCTTCTTCTTCTTCTTCGCTTCCTCGCCGCCGCGGCGGCTCCTCACCCCTCCGCGCCGCGCTCCGCCGCCGCCGCCGCGCAGAATGATGCCATCTCACAGCGGCATCGGCGGCT
Source organism: Muscicapa striata striata (assembly GCA_030060385.1). Taxonomy (NCBI): domain Eukaryota; kingdom Metazoa; phylum Chordata; class Aves; order Passeriformes; family Muscicapidae; genus Muscicapa; species Muscicapa striata. The sequence goes on along the minus strand of JAREIS010000018.1, from coordinate 2,592,805 downwards.
CCCGCACGACAGACCTGCTCCCGCCCCTCCCGGCGCTGCTCCCGCCGCCGCTCCCGCCGCCACCGCCGGCCGCCCCCGACGGCCGGGCCAGCCTCGTGCGCGCTCCCGGGGCACGGGCAGCAGGAACTTGTGGAGCCGGAGCCGCTGGAGCCGCCCCGGCGGGAGGGCCCAGTCGGGACCGAGCAGTGCGCAGCGGCGGTGGGAGGGAGGAGGCGAGCCTGATCCGAGGCTCTTCAAAGGGGACAGGGCTTATTCCTAGCGCCTGCCCCGGGCTGAACCAAGTCGGGCGCCGCGGCGGGGAGAAGAGCCGAGAGCACGGAATCCACCTCGGGGGAGGCGGGGCCGGGCTGCAGCCCCGGGACACCGAGCGCGGCACAGAGCCTGCTGGGGCAGGATAAGGAGGGCTGCTGCCAGCCGCTGTCCCCCGACAAGGCTCGTGTGCGGCGCCGAGAGCCAGCGCACCCCGGTGCGGTGCGGGCGATAAAGGCGGGGGTGTCTCCTCGTCCCGCCCTCCTCCCGGGCCGGGCAGGCAGGGCGGGCTCCTGCTGCCGCCGTGACAGGAGGCTGCCAGCGGTGCCCCGGCTGGTCTCCCGGCTGTCCCCATCCGAGCACCGACCCTCTGCTCCCTGCCGGGGTCACGCAGCCGTTCCCGCTGCCGGGCGGAGGGATGCCGGGCAGAGGCGGCTCCGCCGAGCCGGAGACACCTCCGGCAGCCCCGGGGCCGGCTCTCCCCCGGCAGGAACCACGGGCCTGCCCTGCGGATTTACAAACCCAAAAGTAGTTATGTGCACAAATATGTGGAGCTGAAGTTGTGCCTGGCGTTGAAGACTAATGAAGCTTTGTCTTCCTACCGTACAACATAACGCTGTGGAGGCAGTGATAGCATGAACTTTCGGGCATAAACAAGGCCTTTGAGTGGTTGTCCCAGAAAGTCCAGCACTACTGTTAATTGAAAGGAACAAAAGCTTACAGTATGAGACCCTGAAGCAACTTGCAGCAACGTCTGGTATTTCATTATTCTTAAAAAACAACATGGGGTCCAGCAGTCTGATTTGGGCATGTAAATTCCTTCAGGAAATACAAGGAATGCTCTCAAAAGTGCTGCTTTCCAACTTATTCATTCTTCCTAGAAAGTCTATAGGGAAACAAAGTTTCCAAACAGAGTTTGGAAAGGAAACAATATTTACAGTTCAACTTTAAAAGTATCTTAGAGTATCCTAGAATAAAAAATACTGGTCTTCTCTCGACTGGTAATACTAGTACAAGTGACTGAAAACTGATGGTTTGAGCTTCGGCACACAGCAGAAATAACAGAATATGTGGGCTCTACACTCACAAAATCTGGCATGGGCAGTAAGACTAGCTGTATGCAGTTAGCAACCTAGGTGCTAATTGCAAGTTAACCAAGTTAATCCATTTGATTTACAGACTTCAGCATATACTATTTTCTCTACAACAATTAAACCTTAGATTTAAATAAAACTAGAGTGTCTCTTTACTTCTTAGATTGTCCAAAATTAGGAACTTGCTTACTACAAGGAACCACTTTTACAGTATTTTGATAGCACTTCCAGAGTGTAGTACTAAGCTTCATCTTGCTGTCCTGGCTGTTTCTTTTCCTGGTGTAGAGCAATCTAATTGAAATGGATGTAGCATTATATTCCCAGCTGCAAAGGGTGGATGAAGATGCAAATGACAACATTCTATCTGGTCTTTGCAGAAGATATTAATTTCTCTTCTATAAAACTTTGCTTGTTACTAATATCAGTAATCTGATACTGATACTTCATTGAAAGTATGAGCATTATTTCTTAGTATATGTGTAAAATTCCTTCATGCTTCTTTCTTGCCTTATGAAGTATTAAAAGTGAGTAGTTACTTAATACTCTGTACACAAGTTAAGGGCTTCTCTGGCCTGCTTCCTCCCTGTTTCAAAACAAATTTTGTCATATATTTGTCTCACTCTGGGGAACTGTGACATTCCAGTATTCTTCCATTTTAAGACATTTGATACCCTAATGAATGCAAAATGTCACAAGTTTGTTAGTGCCACAAGTTTGGTTTTTAATGTCTTATAAAACCTCAAGACTTTTAAAATATTTCTGACTACTTTTAGAGTAGTACGTAATGGAAACATAGAATGGTTTAGATTGAAAAGGACCTTCAAGTTCATCCAGGTCTCCACCCTCCCTGCCATGAGCAGGGACACCTTCTGCTAGACCAGGTTTTACTCAGAGCCCCTCCAACACGTCCTTGAGCACTTCCAGGGTCTGGCAGCCACAACTTCTCTGCACAATCTGTTCCAGTGCCTCACCACCCTCACAGTAAAGAATTTCTTCCTAATCTAAATTTGCCATCCTTCATCTTAAAACAATTCCCTTTTGTCCTATCTCTACATGTCCATGGTAAAAAGCTCCTCTCTGGTTTCCTTGCAGACCTCCTTAGGGACTGGAAGGTGCTATAAGGTCTCCCAAGAGCCTTCTGTTCTCCAGGCTGAACAATGCCAACATTCCCAGCCTGTCTTTGTAGAAGAGCCCCCTCACATTCCAGTCCCAGATAGTATCAAATACTTAAAGGTTAAAAGCCATTCATTGAAAAGTTGCTGAAAACATTCAAGTTGTGGAGTTATACTTGTATACTTATATCTGAGAAAGTGCAAATACAATTGTCTTCATTTTGCAGATAAACATGTTTATTTGTTTGTTGTCTTCTTTGTTTTGGCCTGAAAAGATTACAGACTATCATACAGTGCTGAAGGTTAGCAGGAATTAATGCAGGTCTGGTGTCCTTGTTACCTTAGAGCTTTGCTCTTTATAGGGTGAAATAAAAAGTGTTTATTAATGCCTTTGCTATCCCTTTAGAAAAGTTAACCTCAGGTAAAGTTTGATAAGCTACTAAATTTACCACAACAAATCGACCAAAGTTGGAATTTTGCAAGGGGGTATGCATGAAGATTTTTTTTTTTTTTTAAATAAATATAAAAGTACCTTCTAGACACAGCATTCATGAGATAGTGATTTATGGTACTAGTAAAATATTTTAACAACATCTTCTGTATTTCTGACCTTTTTGTTTTTGCTCATTACAAAGTAAGAAGAATTTTGGAGAACTTGGGTTCAGAACAGATCTCTATAAAACAGAATTCAGAATTTACTGGGTTTATCCTCAGATTTTAGTAGATCTTGTCTGGCATGCTTGAACAATGTACATTTGATGAGCATGGATTTTGTCCCAGGCTACTGCAGTATCTAGGTTTTAATAGACTAGACTGTATCCAGTGGCTGGAATTGTATCTTACCTTTTCAGTAATTGTTTCTCTGTTGTAACTGCACAAACAGGAGTGGCAGTGAGCTCTGCTAGCCTTTAATTGGGAAGTCCGAGTGACAGTAGTTTTGCTTAATTTATTCTTCTGGAGAACTCTTGTAGACCTCAATAGACAGTGAACCAGTAAAATTACAAATTAATGGCTTTCATAGCCCATAAAACTGTACAAAGCCATCTATTTTCATTTCTGTTTGTTTTTGGTTTGTCTAACATTTTACAAAAGCCTTGTGTTAAACTATAATCCCTGAATGTTGCAAGAAAGTTTAAAAACTTCTGTAGAAAAGTGAAAGTGTAATAATCCAGCTTCCTTATCAGTAATGCAGTCGTAAAAGATGAGGCTGAACCCAAATATTTCTGCCATTAACAGACTCCAATGCAAGCTGATTTCACCTGAGCAAAGGCATGCAAATCTAGTCAGTGTGGTTTCTGTCTGAAATGAGCAAAGTTTTATAATGCAAGTCTTAAATGCAAATGGTTAAGTTGATTGTTTATTCAGCTCTAATTTCCAAATGGGGGGGAGGGGGGGAAGGTGTCTAATGAGAGTAGAGGGAAAATTTCCTTGGTAATTGTTGTTGGGGGTTTTGTTTGTTGTTTGTTTGTTTGTTTGTTTGTTTGTTTGTTTTACATGAAGATTAATTATTACAAAACTCATGCAGAGTAAGAAAAATTTTGGACAAGTTTCTCTGGGCCATATTCAAAAAAGCATTTAGGCACCTGAATTGTGGTTTAGCTAAAACATAAATTTTATCTTCAAGACCACAAGCCACAAAACCATGTAGATGTAGTCACCCAAGTCTGCCAGTGGATGTATTCAGTGTCCATAGGCATTGGCAATAGGCATCTGATAAATAATAAATAAAAAAATAATTATTACTTGGCTTATGCCTGGTTTGTTTGGGGTCCAGGTGGTTGGTAATATGTCACCTAAGATCCATGGAAGGGTGAATCAGGGAAGTGTGATTAAAGGTGTATCCAGTACAGAAAAGATCTGAAATCAATACAGAGTACAGAAGTTACAGCGAGGACAGAAGCAGGGAGAAATGTGTTAGCAATGATCACCAGGCATGACAGTGTCATGACTGGAGAGCTCAGAACCTAAAACAACCTGTGTTCTGTGCCCCCCTAAATTCAAACCAATCTCTCTTTCCAAGTCAGACTGTGCTCAATTAGTGCTGTCTGATTAGGGACCAGGATTATACTTCCTGTGCCAGCCCTATGGATCTTGACAGAGGAACGCTGAAGTCATAATGCTGGACAACTCAGCAGCTAGGGAACATGAGCTGGAACAGCTGGGAAATTTTAGTTCCTGCTCCTGCTTCCCAACAGTGTTCAGACATTTTAATCAATGGCTTTTCAATGCACAATATTGGCTCCTGTTCCAGGACAATAAACACTCCCTATGACAACTGAATGTCTGCACTTTTGGCATTCGGTCAGAGTCTTCTCAAGTTGCTCTCTCAGATTCCATGGTTATTGTGTTCTGAAAGCAGAATGAGTGTAGTTATGTGTGTGTTTGACTTCTCTACATTCTTGTGTCTGTAAAATTATACCTTAAACATATATTGTCCTTACAAAATATTTATTTATATGGTAAGTAAGGGATAAGGGTTTGTGTCTATGTTGTTATGTGTTTTTTTGATGTTACACTTATAGTACAATCCTACTTTAGTCAATACAGTCCTACTTTTTTTTTTTTTTTTTTTTTTTTTTTTTTTTCTGTATATAATTAAAAGTCTCCAGTTTCACAATGGTTAAGGAATTTGGGTACTATACCATCAATTTATTTAATCCTGTTTATTTATTTCTTTCCATCTGTCAGAGGTATGCATATGTTGCTTCTCATTTAAGGTGTGAGATATGGATTCTGCTATTATGTATGCAATATTTGGCACAATCATGTTGAAGTTTGTAATATAAGACTTTTTGTATATGTGGTAGTGTAAATAACACATAGCAGTAATCACCTTGGGTACACTTAATTTAACTTGATTCCTCCCAAAAATTTGGTGTCTGCACTAAAATGAATAGGTTTTTAAAGCAGTATTGTGGAGAAATTCAAATGAAAAATTGCAAAGACTTGACTTCAGGTAGGATAAATTAATAAAATTGCTTGCCTCTGGATTTAGTTTCTTTGTCTACAAACTTGGAATTATAAGGAGATTCTTCTTCCTGCACCTTTTTCCAAGACCAAAAATTGTTAATTCAAAAGTTTTATATTTTTTAAGGAATTAATTAATTATTGAGGGGTTAAAACTCATTGATTTTCATCTACAGTCCCAAAAAGTGTATTTTTTTGTGTAAAAATGTCTTCCAAAATGTATTCACTGATACAGTTATTTCAATACCTTGATATTGTCAGCTTTTCAGATCTGTTAGTCATCATTGAGACATTAGTGAATCAGCAATTTATTGCTTTTCTCATGTAAGTCTAGAGGTTTGTGTGCCAAATCCTAAAAAAATATGAGAACAACTTATCTAAGGGTTGTTGTTTCTGTGCTATTATTGTTGCCTGTTTCTGTGGGGAGCAGGGGAATTTATAAACCAATACATCTCATTTTCTATTGTAATGAAATTGTGTTGTAATTTCCTTTAAGTCTGGTGCTGCATGGTCTTCTCTAAAATCAGAAACATTAGATTTTATGTCAACATATTTTAATGTATTTGAAAGACAGCTACAATCTAATTATCTTTTAATCAGGTACTGTTTCCCCACTGACAAGAGCATGAAATCTATTAATGTAAATTCACTTCTGTCTTGAAATTGTAGCTGCTAAATGTTGAGCCAATGTTGGAAGTCTCTTTTTGTGTATTTTTTTGTGTACTTTTTTGAAGTATGCCTGCTCTCCTGGCTTGGAAGCAGGGCTGAGGTTGAGCACAAATATGGAGTAAGCTGAATGTGGCTTAGGTGCCTGAGATGAGTATAGAGACAGGTAATGGAGAATAAGGGACTCCAGTCCCAGTGGAAGTGGAAGTCACAGAAGAGTGTGGGAGCACAGCAGCTCACCTTGGGGTGGAGAATGGAAGAGAATAGGATTGTTTAGAAGGTATGACATATGGGGAGGGCATTTAAATAAGGGAAGGCAAATAGTTCAGTTTATTCTGCTCATATTCCGGTGGCAATATTTTGGGTTATTTTCTCACCAATAAACCTTCAATGAGTTTTGGAGAAAAAAATCAGAGTATGGCAAGTTATTTTATTCTTGATTCCCATGGAAGGAAGATGCATGTTTACCAAGTCCATGCAATTGCCCTTAAATCTCCATAATAACTTTTTTGAGTTCATAGGCCAACTTCAAACATGCCTAGTAAATCTGATAAATTCTTTTTCCTTGAGAAAATAGATGGCAAAGTATAGTAGAAAGCTTCTGTAAATGTTCCCTGGAAGGCCTGCCAACAAAGGAAAAGCTACATCATTAAATTGCACACTATTAACCACTGGAGAATAGGGAGCAGAGTAAGAGTAAACAATAAACCAGCCAGCACTTATAAATGCCTACCATAAGAGAAGGCTTCAGTTGGAGTTTGCATTCTTAGGCACCAAAGTCAATCAACCATGAAAAACAAATCTTTAAGAGACCTAAGCTTCATTAGTTCCAGTGCTCACTGAGTGATGTGATTTAATTGCAGCTCTACCTAAAGCAATGCTATGCAGCCCATAGTCTGTGGGTAATTGATGGTCAATAAAAACCAAAATGGGGCTCAGAAGGCAAGTCAAAACCAGACATTCCTGCACAGCCATATTCTCTCATATATATAAGCAGAAGGGAAGAGGAGAATGAAAATTAAGTAAATTTCTTTACCTTTATTTTTACTTGTCTCTAAAAGGCCATTGTGAGTACTTTGGCACAGTAAGCACAAAATGGCTTTTGAATTTGTTTTGCTTCCAAAGGTTAAGTGCTCCTTCATTTGAAAAGGCTGAGAAATGTAGTAGTCTAGAGATCACAGTCAGAGAGTTAAGATTTTGGTTGTTGTAAGAAACCCTATGTCCTTTTTCCTTTATTGCCCTATTTAGTTTGCATAACTGAAAATGATCAAGCAAATGTAATTTGTGTTTGTCCTTTGTCAGAGCATGGCCTATCATAAACCAGAGTCAGCCATCAGTTTGAGCTGCAAATTATTTTTGTCCATTGTTGAACATTCTCTGAGCATTATCAGAAAAACTAAGAAATTGAAATCTTCAAATTCATATTTTTTGAAACATATATTCTTTCTCTTAGCCTTATAGTGGTTCATATAGTGTTCATGCTTATTTAAGAGCTGAGAGATCTTTCTTCCTTTAATATAGACTATGTGCTTATTAAATTTCTGTGCAGAACTCTTGCCATGACTTTTCTTCTAAGGAAAAACAAAGATATTGAACCTCAACTTTCTCTTGACTCTCCTCTCTGATCTTTCTTGGATTCTTATCTCCAGGCCTTTTTTGTTTCTCAAGTCTTAGAACTTTTCTTGTCTCTGAAAATCCCCTCTTCTTTTCCTCAAGCCCTAGATTTTTTTTTGTCTTTGAAAATCCTCTCTTCTTTTTCTCAGCTGGACATAAGAATCAGATCACAGTATTGTATGTATACTAGTGATAAAATAGATTTATAAATTCATGCATGTGTTTTAACATCTTGGGAGCATCATTTTTTTTGGCAAGGTATTTACAGTACAGTACTATTTGTTTCTTTATGAATAATCTCAATGTTTAATGCAGTTAAGTGCATTCCAATTTTAGGACAATGTGCCTCCTTGGTAGAACATGGTAATCTTGGTAAGCCATTCCTTCTATGACTGTTTAAACTGCTAATGGGAATAAACTAGGAAATGTTTAACTTTGCCTTATATAACTTATTATTCTCTTTTAATGCATCTATGACACATTGTTGCCAGATTTTTATTAAAATTTCACTAGCAATTTGTGCATGTTGTGTGTTTTAAAATGAGATATAAAATTTATACTTTTAGGTATAGATGAGAGTAATGCTATTTTTTAATTGTTGTTTTTAAAACTTCATTTTTCTTATGACTTATACAGGAGACTTTTAACCAATTAAATATTAATACAGAATGTTTCAATGTTTACTGTAGAAATCAGTGTACTGCTGCTCTTTAAAAGCCTTTAAAAATGCATTGCACTTTTCCTTCTACATCCTGCACATTCAGCTTAACACGTAAAATTTTTAGCACAAATCTGATGAAATGACAAAAGATGTTTGAAGTAGACCTGCTTTTATGCTCTTTTTTTTGTCTTCTGCCTTCAATTAGATGACATCTGTTGCTTTGGTGGGCCAGCTTGTGACATGGTCACTAAAATATTGGCAGTATCACAAGTAATGCAACTAAGTCTGTATTTTCTGCTCAGCTGTTCGAGGTATAGCAGAGGGAAATGAGCTCCTGCCATGAGTAAAAGCCCATGAATTTTAATTTAGAAAACACATGATTTTCCATAGTTATTTCTCTGTCTGATGTAAGACCTTGAAGAAGAGGCTTAGTTCTGAATTTCCAGGTGCAGAGATTCCTACAGACAAAGCTATGTGGAAGATACAAGTGGGAGATATGCTCAGAGAGATCAGTTGTGTTTTTAAAGGGTGAGTCCTATCTTGCACATCTCTGTGTATGAACTGTAGAACTCTCTTTTGGCTTTCTACCAAGTACTGAGTGAATTACAGAACTGACTGTGCACAAAACATCTCCTTTATGAATATGGCCTCTGGGATGCTTCCTATTTACAGAAAATAGTACTACATATCAGTTTTCTTACTTTCAGTGGGTTGTAGGTGAGAGAGAAATGAAATGAGGGTTGAAAGGAGAAATGTGATGGAGGATGTATTTTTTTTTAATGACAGAAATCAGAATATTAATGTATAATAAATTGTTATTATTATAAGCATTATCATTACCATTGTCATTATTATTCCTTCTGACAATTCTAGCTATTCCTGAGGGATAAACAATATGTAACATATAACAATGAAATATACACCAGCGTAGTTCTTTTTCAGGTGTGTTATTTTCCTATCTAGAATTTAAAGAAAATACTGTTTTGGTATTCAGTAAGAAATTATTAGCTAGATGGAGTAATAATTGCATGGGATTTGTTAAATTTAAAAAAAAAAATTGCCTACAAAAAAATAAAAATTTTGGAACCCCAAAAACATGACTCATTTTCATACCTGTTTAAAAAAAATAACTAGGAAAAAAAAGGTATATTGACTGATGTAATTCTTTTTACACTGTTGATTATTCTGTTTAATTCAGCACAATATTAAAATATGTGTTTCCAGCAATATCCAGTGAAGTTTCTGAATACTTACTTTTGGTAAAATAATAGTTTATTTGAAAGTGCTAAAGCATTTCAAATTGTTCTGAATATTTATAATAATATAAAAATGTGAACTTGTGTTAGCAAGTTCCCTAATGATAAAGACTTTATTAATAATTAAATTTAAAACTGCATTTATGAGGAGAGAGTTAACTTGCCTTTCTCAAATATAAGTGTTTTATTTTCTCCCCTCTTACCCAAGATGTAGCACACTAACTTTGTTAAGGAGCATGCTAGTCTTGCCATATTGAGGAAAGTAACAGACCAATTTTGTTGATTTTTCTTGGTATACAGGTTTATTTTCTGATTTATTTTATGAAAGAAAATGCAAAGAAAATTAGTTAAGGACTGCTAACAAAAGTGGAACTCAATGAAATGGCGGGGGTAAAATATTAATCTAGTAACAAAGTGAGAACTCAAATGATTTTGGATACATAATTTTTTAATGGTAAGTCACCTTGAATCTGAGTGACTTCATACATTCCTGAAGGTTTGAGATCAGCCACTATTTGAAACAGAAATGGTAAAAAGTAGCAGAAGAAAGTGTATGTATTTCTACATAAATAATATCCCTTTTGAGGCAGAGATAATTATTCTGAAATAGCTCATTTATACCAAACAACTGTTTGGACTTTCTGCAAGATATGGAAGTCTGTCCTTGTTCATTGTCCTCTAGGTAGCAACTGAATTAGATTTTTTTCCTAAAATGTTGTGCATAAGAGTGATTCCCACATTCTTAGCCTTTGCTGTTTCCAAGGTATTGCTTTTATTTTTCAGCAGCTGCATCTGCTACACTGACCGTGGCCAAGCAGCAAACACAAGACTTGGACAACAGCTAAGAATTTGTGATTGCATTTTCAGTCAATCTGAATTACATTCTAATGGGAATGAGAAGGCATTTTCTTTCAAAAAGCAAAGCTTGAACATACAGATCTAGCGTAAATTTTATATGTATATGGATTCTAAATTTCACTGTCATTCACTGAAATACATGCAAACAAATAATTGGTAAAAAAACTGAGTTGCAGCCAACGTGATTTTTTAAAATTTTTTTTTTTTTTTTTTTTTTTAATTGCAATGAGCAGATCTGACAAAGCTGGACAGGCTTCCATCAAAAGAGTCAAGTCAAATGATCTTTGTGAAGGAGCTTAATTTTTAAATGATTAGATAGTGGAATTGACTCTCTGTCCCATGATGGTCAGTTATTAATTATTTTCTGACCTTTAGCATTATAAGTATTTTGATTGTGAAAGGGCTGCTTTCCTGTACTGCTGGCCTGAAATAACTACTTGAGTTTAATACATTGTTTTTCTGTGTGGATTTATGCAAAATCTGCCATACAAAATTCTAAAATTGTTGTTGTTTTTTTCTCAAAAATAAAACCAAAGAAAAACAAAACGAACCAAAACAAACCACCACCTTCCAAAAACCACTGTTAGGAGATTGCAGTACAAGTGTAAACTGGATCATGCAAAGTCAGTGTGTAGGGAGTTTTTCCACTGAATCCAGTCCTTCACACATTGAGGAAAGGAACTGACTTAAATCTGGCCAGTAAACTGACTGATTGCAGTTTCTCTGATGTATGTTAGACACTTGATGGCACGAAATGTTGTCAATTTTATGAAGACTTCTATAAGTAATTACCAAGATGTGCAGCAATATTGTCTAAGGTTGTTTTTTAATTACACTTTTAACACAAAATTAGCTTATTCTATTTTTTTTTTTCTTTTTGTGCTTTGCCAGAGTGCTTTTTCCCGCTAATGTAGTTCTCTCTGACAAGGCAGTATGATTCCTGAGCATCTAGCTTTCAAAAGCCAACAAGGCTTTTAAAAGCCAGAAAAATTAATTAAGATCAAATACATCAAATATTATACCTTCCATTAGTTGCATACATTTCTAAGTTTACTTTTACCCAGTGCTCTCTTTGAGACAGAAAGGACAAATTAGGAAAAATTTAATTTTCCACTGCTTTTCCACTTGCAGCTTGGAAACAAGTCCATTAATTAACTTCATGTGACTTGCAGCCTGAAAGAAAGTGGGAACACATTACTGTATTAGTGTGGCAAAAAACAACCCCAAATGTATTTGTTCTTATTGATAATGATAACTCATGTCTTTCTGTAGGCCCGGGATGTCTGAATATCTTATGTAGGGAAGAGGCTACAGTCTTTGCTATTGCTTTAAGAAGACAAATATGTTTTGGCTTTTGCTTCACAACTTAAGTTTCCTCTTGACAGAAAATTGTTCTTGCCAAAGAACAAGGTATTTTCCAGCTTAGCAATAACTTTAATGATGTCTTGCCTTGTTTCTGAGATATGATGCCTTCATTGTTGAGTATTTTTTTATCTTAAGGAGACCATGCCTGACTGTCCCAGGCAAGAGTGCAGCTGTATTCTGCACCAGGTACATAAATACCTACACATGACCATTTCAAACTGTCAAAACTTGAATTAAGTTGCTGCATCCTATTAACAGGGAACTGATAGATTATTTTTCCTAAATTTTGGTATTAGTTATGTTAGGATTCATAAACTACTATGTTAGAAATAGAGAGTCATTAGTCTGAGTTTGAGCATAATTTTTCCTAGCCAAGGACAAACTGCACCCAAACACATTTGGACAAAATATGACTTGGTCTGCACTATTTCTTATCTTGTAAAAATCATCCTATTGCAGCTAGCATTACCCTTGATAAGGCAGCAAATTCCTCTTGAAAAGCAGTGTCTTTTTTTTTTACTCAAATTCAGACACATTACTTGAGATAAATACAGTATTGTCTTCAAGCAGTACTACTATAAAGTGAGACACTTTATAACTGGTGTCACAGTACCATTAGATTAGGTAATTTTAATTTTTCTGGTTTATGACAGGTTTTGATATCGGTCTATACATTCCTGAATTTCTAGTTCTGTAGAGACAGTCTGTCTGTTTCTCTTTCAGTGGAACTAGATTGTTGTCCCCATTCTGGTTGCTGTGGGACTTTGCCAAATATGTCAGTTATTTGTTCTTTCTGTAACTTCAAATACCGCCTGAGTACTGATCTGACCTTGTTTACCAGCATCCTTGAGTAGGTAATAGAAGTCTTTAGGGAGAATTAAAGTTCCAAAAGGTTTTATTTATTTTTCCTTCTGCTTATTTGTGTATACTGTAAGTGTGCAAACTGAAATGTTTTGAGAGAGTTTTTAATAATCACCATTCTCATTAATGTGCCTGGTGCTGTGCCCAAAACTAATCTTAATTGGTGCACTTCAGAAGATGTGTACTAATTGGAGAGAGTCCAGAGCAAACAAACAGATTTTATCAGACATCTAGAAAATGTGATCTACAAGGAGATGCTCAGCTTGTTTAGGTTGTTGAGGACACCGAAAGAGAAAACAGAGTCTGTTCAGGGTAGTTATCTTTGATGATAATTTGACCTATTCTCAGTGGGGGGTTGGACTATGCATTTTTGGTAAGATTTGTTGGGAAATAAGTCTTTTAAAAAGAACCTTATGATGGAAATGCTGAGCTAAGACTTGAGAAATGTGCACTCAGTTCTTGTCTCTTCCCAAAGTGGCCTTGGGAAATCTCTCTGTTCTTTGATCCACCAGCACTAATGTGTTAATATTTTTCCACTGTTTTGTTTATAGGGCTTAAACCAATTAGGACTTTGGCACTGAAAACATAGCTCTGGCATGCTTGCAGCACCTGAATCTAAAATTGCTCCAAACAAGCTTTGTTCTGCCTCTGACTCTTCAAAATACCCGAACTCACCTGTCATTTCACTTTAAAATTTTCCAATTGGCTTGCAGGATTTCTGCTTGTCTTTTGCCTAGTACTGTCTCAGTCAGAATAAGTTAGTGAATAAGTTGCTCAAACTCACTTAAAAGCAGGAACTGGTGCAACTTCAACTTGTTTCCTGTCATGCAGAGTCACTGTGTACATTTGCAAAAAGTCTAGATACCTAAACTGTGTTGGTTTCAGGACTCACTTTCATCTAGTTTCCAATGTCTCAGGCTTGCAAGTTCATGCCTCTAAGTTATGCTGGTTAGGACATTTAATTGAGCCTGGGTTGTTCATCAGACAGCCAAAACTATTTCAGCTCTTTCGCTGTTGGCTATAGATAAATAAGTGATTCTGGCAGCACAGACCAATCCCGAGGTCTCCCTGCTGAGGGATTTAAGTGATAAGTTAATGTAGTTGTTGGCATCTACACCTAGGAGCAGCCTTCTGTTCCAAAATTGGACAGCCCACTTATGCTCCTGAGGAGAATAGTAGCTGTGCTCTGAGCTTAGCTTTTGCTGTTGATCAGTGATCTGTCTCTTTGCTCAGTTGAGTGCAGGACACATTTGGATTTGCTTAAGCTGTCCAGACAGTACCTATTAATATATTGTTACCCTGTGAAGTGTACCTGACAGTTTTTAGCTCTTAGTTTGTGTGCTCTGACAGTGGGTGAAGGGACTCATTATCTTGATTATGACCTATAGGCATTGTGATACAAATTAAAACATACCTTCATACTTACTTATCTGAACTATTTTGTGAGATAAAAGAGTTGAACATATTTGAAAGTGTCTACATTCCAATTGCTATCACTTCATTTGAATACAAGTGAGAATTGTTTGGTAAATAAGTTTTGTCTGCAGCATTTCAGAGGCTCATTGTTTATGAGGAGCTGGATTATAGCTTTTATTCCCTAAGAGCTCAAAGCTAAGTTGAAGAAAAAAATCTTGCAGTAGCTTAAATGTGAAAGAAGACAGAGATCTGGCTCGACTTTGTCCTCTATCATTCTGCTCAGATGGTTCATTCCCCATGTTATCAATCCCAACATTTGAAAAAAACCAGCAGCCAGCTAAAGCTAATCTAACCATGATTAAGGTAATGCTGATTAAGATTGTACATGTATTGATCCTGTACTGTCACTACTACAAACCCCTGTTCCTACCCTTTCCAGAGTGCACAGCCATAGTTACAAATTGAAGAGTAAACCCTTCAACATTAGGGGTTTTGCTCAAAAATACTTTGGGATATTAAACCAGATCGGTGTATTTCACACTGAAAAATGAGGCAGCTGCATTGTTCTGAGCTGCCATTAAAAAAACCAGTCTGTTATTTTTCATAAAAAAATGCCTGTACTGCCATAAAAATATAGATCACCAGGTGATATGTGCTGTGTAAGTCTCCTGTAGGAACAAATAGTGTCTGATTCCATTCTTTGGGTGATATTTAAGAACAATATGGAATTTCTCATGGCAGTGATTTTCTTTTGGAGTTGAAAGTCCTGGGAACTGCTAAAGAAACTTCTGAGATTAATTCTATATATGCAGTCCTCAAGAAGCTAGCGGACATGTAAATATCCCACCCCTAAAAATGCACATGCCATCCATAAAGTAGTTCAGTGGATATGAAAAACAGCAACTTGCATCCTAAGCAGTAAGGATAAGAAAGAACCTTCTAGTTTTTTTTTTATTTTCTGTTCACTCTCCTGTTTTTTCTGCCAGGTGTCAAATCTTCAAGAGAGTTCAGGGCTGTAGTTTTTTTAATAAATGGCTGCAATCTGGCTTAGTAACTTTTTTTTTTTTTTTTTTTTTTAGTTAATTCCAAGAAATATGGCACTGCCCACTTCAAGAATAAGACTGGACATCTAGATTGAATGTTTGTTCAAGGTCTGGCTCAAACTTCTTGATGCCTTGTGCAATGAAGCACTTGATTTGCAAGACACTTAGATAAAATAGTGTGTAGGGCACATGGGATTAGAATGAGTAGGACTGATTGGAAAAGCTGGCATTTTGATTTGTGAGTTAATACTTTTGGCAAGGGTTTGTTTTAATGCAAGACTTGGCTTGTGTTTTGGTGAGGGTAAAATCCTATGAGATGAAATTACAAACTATATCATTTGTCATTATTCAATAGCAAAGACTGATCTAAAAACCATAAAAAAAAAAGTTACAGTGCTTTGATGACATTCAGAGTGACAGCCTTGCTGCCATGGTGGAGGTTGTAAACTGTTACTACTGGTTTTAAGAGAAAAATATTAACGCTCACTCCTTTAAATGGCAGACTCTTTGCTTTGAAATGACAGACATAAGACTTTGATATGAAAGTCATGATATTATTTTAGGCAGTCACTTCCAGTAGCACTTTAAAAGCAATGGCTTTTCTTTTTAGTGGCTTTCCCCATTTGGTTTCTTCAGGTTTATTTGAGCAAAATGAGAAGCATACATGCAGCTAGATCTCATATACTAAATTAAATAGGTCTGTTTAATTAGTCAGATGATCAAACCTCTGGATCTGAAGTGCACCCATTAAGAAGCTCTCTATTGTAGACCACGGACACCAGAAAGGCAAGTGGTGATAATAATGTTTGCAAAACTTCTCAGCTGTTCTCTCCTGCCGATGAGGTGTCATCCACATGAATTCATCTAAGAGTTCTAAGAAAATGTAATCTTTTTCTGTCAGCTGCTCAGTCTGCTGTGCTGGGCACAGTGACCATGCTGGTTACTACCTGGCACAATATTTGTGGCAGCATCCCAGCTGCTGCAGGACACTGGGCAGCACTCTGCCATGGTGAGCAGCTTGAAAGACAGATTCAAGTTTTTCACATAAACCTTGTGAATACAGCTCTGACAAACACAGACATTTATTTACCCAGAGACTCTAACCCTGCTCCCACTGAATTCAGTTGGAGCATTGTCATTTATTCCCATAGGACTATTACCTACTTTAGCTTTTGCTGTATGTAGTTATATGCTTTTGTTAAGTCCTTTGTGGTTTTTGAGACTTAGAACAATTATATATATATATATGTTTTACAATATATTGTTTAGACTAATTTAGAATTTGTGGGTTTTGTACATCCATGAAAGTCCTAATATTTGCTATAAATAAACTTCATCTGTTTTATCTTGGCTTCTTTGGCTTCTGCACATTTCCAAGAGTATTAGTACTCCCTCTTAATGTAACAGATGATAGACAAAACACTCTGGTTTTGATTTTGTAAAAATCAAAATGATGGTTCTATCCTCTCTTTTGGTAAAACATATATATTTTATATATATATGAAGATTTTTTTAAAGCATGATTTCAGCCTTTTGAATTTTTTAATTTCCCTACTGAGGGCAGATAATATGTGGCCTCCTTTTTTTTGTTGTTTCTTGGTTTGTCCAGATAAGGGACAGCTTTTGTTCTCAAGTTCTGCCATTTTTAAGCTTGTTTGGGTTTTTTGGCTAATAGTCAGGGGTTGTAAGCAACACTGGTATGGGGTTCAATTGAACTTGGCTGAAACACTGTTGCAGGTATAAAGAATTTTTATGACCCTAAATTCATATGTCTGATAGGCTTGTAATTATTTGAGTGCTCTCATTTGCCTCTTGTGCTGTGTGCTATGGAGAAAATGGTTTAAATCAGTTTAGTTGAAAATGCAAAAAGATTTTTGCATTATTTATTTATACATATATATAAATTCAATGAATTTATTACAAATCTTTCAAATATTTTAATTGTTTTTCATGCTTTCATTCATTAAAAAAGTGTTGTGAAGGAACAACTTTTAAATTGTTCTAAATTGATTTACCCAATGGTTGCTGTCTCAGTTTCCAGCAGGTATGTGACTCAGTAGAAAATTCTGTAGCTGACACACAAGTGTATGTGTGTGTGTGTGGATACATGGATGTTTATATAGAAAAGCAGATGTTTCAGAAAGCAATGCAAGGATGTTTATATAGAAAAGCAGATGTTTCAGAAAGCAATGCAACACCAAGAAAAAAAATATATGCATTTTCAATATAATATTAGTTACATAAGAATGTGTACTTTTTCTGGATTGGAAAAAAAAATACAGTTATTATCTTATCAAGGACCTTGAAAATTCTACCTGTTCCTTCTCAGTCAGTCTGATTTGCTGTTACATGTTATAAGTAGCAAGTAAGAACATGTAATTGACTTTCAGATAATACATTTTTCTTAAGTAATGCTTAAAATAATTGTGGAATTTGGATTCCAAATAGTCAAATATTTCTGACAGTGTGTCATTTTATTCATTGAATCACATTTTAAAATTTTTTTCTTTGTTATTTGGGAGACTTTCCAAAATCTTGAATGATTTTCTGTTTGTTTGAGAAGATGTTTTGTGTCATGTAAACTGTTTTAACTGCCTAGTAGATATCGTTGCCATTTATCACTTTTTTTTTTCCCATGATTTGTATTTCATTATTTCTCCACATGTCTCAGTAAATCAATCTATCTGTCCAGCAAATCAATGGATTTTGTCTTTTTTCTTGTTAAACTATTATGGTAATAATCATCGTAACAGCTTTATAAATCTTATCCAATCCAAACACTGTCCAGCTGTCTCTGGATTGTTTTTGGTGTTTCCTGAAAGTCATACTGGAGCTGACAGAACCAGAACAAGAGGTTCTACTACTGTCAGCTGACTGTGAGTGCAGAGGAAGCCTTGTGACCACATGCTGATACGATTCACCCTGTAAATCTTCAGTTTCCTAACAAACACGCCTAGTGCAGTAATTCGTGCAGGAGGGAGGGATTGGGCATGAGAAGTGCTTCGAACTCCACAGCCCAGCCCATCCACAATTCTGTTTGTGAGCAGATGGCAAGCACATCAAACCTGACCTACAGCTCAGGCAAAGATAGGAAAGGAAGTTTCACAGCTCTCAAAGCCCACCAGGAACTCCTTCCTGGTTCTGCTCTCCATCTCTCATTAAAGATGCAGCCCATGGGGCATAGTCACCATAATCACACTGAACAAATTTGTCTGGATAGGCTTAGCTGTTAAAGGGTGTAAACACAAAATCTTATGGAGAGGTGAAAGGGAAAAGATGAAAAGTGGCTGCTTCCTGTTCCTCTGTATTGTAGGTTGGAATTACCATGAAGTTAATGATGCCCTTGGTAGTGATTCTGTGATGGGAACTTCCACTATAAGATATTTTTAGGGATGATACATGGCCTTTATATCCCCTTTATATTGGGTTCCTACCAACTCAGCAAACTCTATGATTCTATTTTATATATCTAGGTTTATAGATTTAGATATCTAAATATTTATGTAGACACCACCAGCATGAAGACTATTTTACTAATGAGGGAGTAATGTAAATTATATTATTTCTAGAAAAGGATAGATTTTGAGGAGTTAAAAGTTTAAAGTCCTAGCTTGCTTGTCCTTGAATTGAATATAATTGAGGTCTATTACATCCTGTCCTCATTTGGCAAATACCTAGACATTTGTTTTGAAAAAAGCATCCATCAAAACTGATGGTGTCCTTTCCATAGTCTAAAGACCAGTTCTGCTGACAACACAGTCATGAAAGCTGCAATTCCTGCTCTCTTCTTTCTGAGCCAACAGTATCCAGACCGTAGCAACAGCAGCTGCATATCTTCCCTGGCACAGAATGATTTAGGGTGGAGAGCAGATTCTTTCCCCTTCAAATCACTTCAGAAAATTCTTGGCAGAAAGTCAGCTCATTTGTTTTGTTCGAGTAAGGAGGCCTGATTTATCAGTACAGAAAAAGTATTCATGCACTGTGCTGAATTGTGTTAATTAAGTTTCTGTGTCCCAGACTAGTTGACTTTGTTATTCTTCTGATCCCAACATTTTTAAATGCAATTATAGAATTTAATGTAATTTTAATGCAAATATAGAAAAATCTACAAATTTTCAGCAATGTTTTCTATTGCTTTCTCCACTGAAGTTTGTGATACAGTTTGTGATATGAAAGCATTGATCACAGATTAGACTGTAATTAGATTTTTTTGTTGTTGTTTCTTTTTGTTTGTTCCTGAATTGCTGGATCTACTAAAGAATATGCCTTGATATAGAAATAAGACTTGTATTCTTGTCTTATACACTTATTAACTTTTAGTAAATTTTTCTGAATTCCTACTAAATTATTTCTAAATTAAATTATTAAAATATTTTTAAGTTATAATACAAGGTTTTCAGGTATTCACAATAAAGCAAAATATTAGAATCATCTCAATTCTGCATTAAATGAGTATAGGATGTTCTGGGATATGGCTCTTTGCAGTTCAAGAAGTACAGTTTTATAAAAAACCCACAAAGTTTCTTACTTTTTATGTATGAATGCATGTGCACATTTACATATTATAGAGAGAGCCTTATTATCTCTTGGTTTTTAAAATCACGATGCCTGAATGTTTTCCATAATTCTGGGGTGTTGAAATCAGATTTTATTTTTTTTTGTCTACTCAGCAGGAAATTGATTGTATTTCTGTATCATATTTACTGAAGGAACAGTCAGCTGAAGAGAGATTTGCTGTTGTGCAGCCAGAAACTGAGAAGTCATGCAGAAAATCAAGGTATGACCTGTTTGAGAGATAAAAGGGCAAATTCTTTGAATAGAGTGGGAAGGCAGAATGTTGATAAACCTTTCAAAATCCTCCCTTTTTCTTTGGCAGAGTTAATCTTGTCCTGCTACAATCTGGCTTCAACTGTTCCCTCTATTTTTAGTTACTGATCCTAGCCAGGTCCTCAAATATCTCAGAGCTGCTGTTGTTTGTGTCTGATGTAAAACTGATACAGACTTGGTTGGCATTTTCATTCATGTTTCATAATCTTCCCTAGTGCACACATAAAGAGAATTTTTTGGTGTGGTGGGAGGGGATATTTTATTGCTGTGGACTACATCCCCCATCCCCCATTGTTTGACACTTGGGGTGCTCTTCATTGACCATAAAGAAAAAAACAAAAACATTTTAATGATACTGAAGTTACTTATTTACATTTAGTTGCAGAGAGGAGTCATAGTCAAGTTCAGGAAGCTCCCCCTTCAGATTTGTTAAGGACAATCTCAGAGCTTCTCTCTTATTTGTGTATTAAGTCCTTCATACAATCTGTATGCCATGAGAAAGATCCTATGGAATAGAAGTAGTGGTTTATTGGCCCTTTGAGAAAAACATTAATTAAAAAAAAAAAAAAAAAAAAAAAAAAGCATTAAAGAGCTTTTCAAATGTCATTTATACAAATCTTGGTTCCACAAAGAGAAAAAATATATATGTAAGACCTTGCAGGAGGTTTTTATTGATCAATTAAATTAAAATAGATACAGTGGGGAACAAATCTACCAACAAATTTGTGAATAAACCCATTAGTATTTCCCTATGAAGTACTCATATCTCTAATTGCATTACTTTTTTTTCCTACATTTCCTTTTTTTTCTGTAAGGAGGCTCATTAATATAATTTAAAACATCTGATAAGAGTTGATTTTTTAAATAAGATTTTTCTTCTTTTCTATGAAATTATGCATATTTTCAAGCGTTATAGATTCTCAGATTTAGAAAATTGGAATGTAGTTGTTAATTTTGGTTCTATGTCTCTGAGAAATACATTCAGCAATCCATACAATATTCCTGCATTCTTGTTCCTTTAACTTCACATAGGCATAAAATACTCCAAAATGAAACTGGTTGTTGAATGCAAGCACATTCAGCTTTACCTGTAGAAAAGATGAAACAAGTGTTATGATAAAATATCAAGGAAGGTGAATGGGATTTTTATACGGTATCTTTTACGCTCAAGATTTCTTTCAGCTTTGCCACCATGATTATATTTAGCAATCTCTTGAGTATCAATGTAATTGAAATGTCATCTGTGAATTAATTTTGGTAATAGACTACAGCAACATTAAAGGAAATAAAAGGCAGTGGTGAAATATTTTGTCTAGTAGATTAGTTAAAGAAATTCATTAAGTGGTGTTTATGAGATGGCTTTTGGATAGGCTATCAGGATTGATAACTCTGTAAAGAGTCTTCAGAAGAATAATATGGCATTAATTTTACTTTAAAAGGTAAATCATTCTATTTTGATTCAGCCAAATGTGGACAGCCACAGGGAATCCATTATCTTGAATAGGAAGCAGTACAGTAGAATCAGAAGCCTGGTACCTCATTCTTGTTTTAATTATTATTCCATGTTAGTGACATTCATTTTTGTATCTTAAGGTTAGAAGTTTTACCTCATGTTCAAAAAATGCGTCTTCCAATGTCTTTTCTCCAGTGCCACTCCCTACACCTTCAAACACAGCCTTGTATTCCTAAAAGCACAGACAACCACTCCATGGAAATAAGGTACTTTTGCATTCTGTGTATCACAGACACCTTACATATTTTATAAATTAATCTTCATTAAGTAATCTTTCCATATAGAAGACCTCCTGTATAGATTGCAATTCTACATAAATCAAAAGTTAAAAGCATATAATCAGCAAAAGAAAGAAAAATCTCATTAGCTCTTGTACTTCTTATCATCATTTCCAACAATTTAAAGTAATTTACCAAAGACACTAAAAGAGACTTATTGTAGAAGGACATGTGACCTTTCACTCCTTTGGACAGAGAGCACTGAACTTGTACAAATAGTATCCATCAGAGCCAGAGCTCTAAACGGAGCCAAAACACTGAACTCTGATCATCACATGGCAGCTCCTTTCATTTCCAGCAGTCAGCTGGATTTGCTTTACCTGCATTAATATTGTATCCAAATCCATTAGTCTGATTCGTCATCCTGGAATGTCCTTCGACTTGATTTCTTAGGTGTTACATTTCTGTGTAATTTCCTCTCCTGTGTGTTTGGTTTGTTTTTCCCTTAAAGTAGGAGTGTAGTAGAGGTCTACTACAGTGGTTCCCAAATTCCAAAATCCCAAAAATAACCCACCATCTCATGAATAGTCTTGCTCCCTACTTCACTGACATCATAACTCATGATTAAAATGTTCTGCTTATGCATAGGAGCAGATGCACAGCTCCACATTTGTGGTTTTTTTGTGGAAATAGCAATAGACCAGACATTTTTTGTGTACCTACTTAGAGGTAGCTTAAATATTATAGTTAGACAGAGTACAAGGGTTAATTCATAGATCAAGTGTCACAGATTAACTAATCTTTAATAACAGCACTATTTGCATCAATATTAACATTTCCATCTACTTCTTTGAATCAATTAATGATTTAGAGAAAACTACTCTGAAGGGAATTTTTTTGGTATAAGGGCAATGAATCAGGTTTGAGTAATCTGTGACATGAATTGTTTGGTCAGCTCAGTTTAAAATGCTCTATGGCTATGCTCCAAAATCTTGGAGGCAGAAGCAATGAAGTAAAACTCAATTTGGGGAGAGTTAATGGAGTAGGAAGAGTTTTATTTACTAGGATATGATTTGGTCTTACTTAAACATCCTTGTGAGGGGAACTTTGTACTGCACTAATGTAATAATGTCTTATCTCAATCTTATCTCTTCATATCAAGACTCTTCGATTCCATACATATTTTATGGGAACTTCAGTACCTCTGCTAATTTTTTTTTCCTCTCTCAAAAATTCTTTTAACTTATATGTAGGCTCTTCAAAATTTTGCTGATGTCAGGAGATGTTAATTAAGCATTTGTACTTTGGCTTTTTGTTTTAATAAATTAGTTTACGTACTGCATAGTATTCTGCAACACACTTCACTTGCTCGTAGTCATCTGCATTGGCCAACAGGTGTAAGCCTTCTGGATAAAGCTTCCCACAGGTTGGATACAGCTTCTCTCGGTCATCTTTACTCAGCTCAGTGCCAAATGAATTAATGGTGATGATAAAGGCACGTCTGTCTGCCTCAAACTTAATAAGCAAAACAAAGAATAAAGAGGTGTTATTAGAGATGCCATTCTACATTAGGGTGGGTATATTTGGGGGTTTTTTAGTTAGGCAAACTATGGAAACTCAATTTTAAAAAAAGTCGACTTGAGAGCATTGGAAATATACTTTATTTTTGAAATTGCAAATTCTTCTTTGCAAATATGCATTTAATTTTAACGAAAAAAATCAAACAAGATTTTGCAACCACAGCTTTTATTCTCTGATTTTTGTTCTAAAAATATAATTTCTGCTGCTTCCTCATTTCCCTGCTTAGTTACCCAGATGTTAACAAGAAAAAACATCTTCACACCCTCACGTGTAAGATTATGAAATAATGATCTTATAAATAAAACTAACAAAAGAAAGGACCAAGAATCAATAGTACTGCTCGTAACTCAAAGTGCTTTTGATAGTAAAGACTGAATGAAAATCCTAAAAATAAAGTGGTTTCTCAGTGCACATATTTAAAAGGATGATTTGATAAGGAGGAAGGGGCTATTTACTTGACAAGTTAAAGTTTTAAATGTTTCAAATAACAGTTAATTTTTAACACATAGAATCAAAGGCTATATTTCTTCTCTCAGGTAGAATCTGAATTTTCACTGTAGCAGCAGACTGAAAGGGAATCCAATGTCTAGATCTCAGGTTCCCATTTTGCACAAGGAAAAATTTCACCTACCATTCTTACAGTATGAATTAAAAATGCAAGAGTAAATCAAAACAATCTTTTCTTCAGTCTTGAGGTCTAAATTGAATATGGTTTTAATTCTTTCCTTTATTCCTTACTTCCATGTTTTGAGAACAACAGAGCCTTTGCTAGTTGCAGGGATTGCACAGGGAAAATCTTCCCAAGTGAAGTATATATAGTCAACTTACATTTTAGGTGACTTACAAAACTTCTTATGCTGTGAATATTTGAGCTAGTTTAAGCAGAGAGGTGCTCCTTTCATTTGAATAATAAGGCTGCATTTGCAGCACAAATCTTCCACTTTAGCCAGTAAACACAAATTCACATCTACTCTTGTGTACAGGAACACACAATAACAGAAACTCTCTACCTGCTGGCACTGGCTTCGAAGTAAGGAAAAGGAGTAAACAGTAAAGAAGTAATGAAAACAAAAATAAGTGTGCTTGGAAAGACTTCTAGTTAATGAATAACAGGGCCAAATGTCACTTTCCTTATTAGTAAAAATAGGCCTATTAGACCTATTGAAACTGTTTTAAAAGCACAAATGCTTTTTTTTTTTTTTTTTTTTTTTTAACTTGTTAGTCTTGTAGAATTTAGCTGTTAGATGTGTAATATTTTGTTGGTACAAAACATTGCACCTAATGGTAGCAGGTGTGGGTTCTGCTTCTAGTGGGTTCCAGTTTGAGAAAGTTTGCAGGCTAATTCCCACCCATACAGACCTCTCAATTCATCAGATCATTGGCACATGAGGTTCTCTATTCCTTGCCAGATTCAGGGCTAAACATGCAGCATGGAAAAGAGATTTTCAGTATTCTTAACATGGAAGTTTGGCACCATGAGTGGTGGTCAAGGAGCTGGGGAGCTAAATACCTCAGCCTCATTCTGTAGGGTCAGGTTGGTAGTCTTACGTAAAAGATTACAAATAAATAACAAGTATTCTTTTGAATAATTAAACTTGTTTTTTTGGTGAATCCAACCATTAGCAATCTGTTCTATGTGTCTTTTCAGGTTAATAAAACGATATAGAAAAAGAAATCTTCAACAGAAAAGTTTATCCTCCTGACTGATTGACGTTAGATAGGGATTTTAAAGAAGCTTATGATAGGCTAAATTGTTACCACTGATATAAAGGGAGTTTTACAACTGCTTAAACTAATGTTAGTAACTAATCTGCTCTGAGCATGAACTTCTATTTAAAAATCAACTTTCTGAAAATTCTGAATTAACTATGGAAAATGTCTTTATCTCTGCAAGCCAATCTCTTGATTTTTATTTTTAAGAAAAGTCAAAATACTTAATTTCTATTCACTTTAACTTGATTAGGAGTATTTTGTTTAGAGCATAAATTGAAACATTGTGACCTGCTTAGTTAAAATAGGAAATTGCAATCCCTTTTAGGACATTGTTTTGTAAAATGTGATTCAGATACATTCTTCCCTCAGGGATGAGCTCCCAGGGCTATTATTTCACTTCTAAATGCAAACTTTCAGTATGATGTCGTCAGACCTCAGTGAATTTTTTTGGTTTCCAGGGTGTAAAATTGCTTATCCAGAAAAAAAGATTCCTGGAAGCAGGTGGGTGGTCTGACTGTCAGCCTCTGCAAAGAATTGTGATAGACCAAGTGATAAAAAAAAAAGGAGACCTGAATGCTGAGAATTGAATTCTAGAAATTTCTGCATCTTTTATTAAAATAACAGAGACAAAAATATCATTCACTAGATGCACGTATGCTCTGGGGGATGGACATTAGGAACTTTGTATGACATGGAAAAAATATTAAATTTTTCTCAGTTGAGACAAAAAAACCCCACAGAATGTTCTACCTTTTTATATGACACTAATTGCAAAGGTCACTCAACTCTAACCTCGACCACTAATTTTAGTAAGAGAGTAAAGTAACCTAGCACTGCCATGAAGCTTGAAGATTATTGATTAGCAAATATATAGTAATGCCAGGCTTTAGCTATCCCAAACCCAATAATCAACATTTTTGTTTTTTTACATAATGAAGAGATATGTTAAAGGGCAACAGGTTGAGATTAGTGAACCATTTATTCTGTTCTGCTCTCTATTACAGAAAAATATTAACTGGCTCCTCCCTAGTAATGGTCTAGCTGCTTCTCTAGTCAAAAGGTAAAAGTCATCCTTGAAAACACTATTCATACATCTTAGAAGAACAGGTATATTTAGAGGAGAAGAAACATTTGACAGACACTATTGAAAATGGAGAGAGATTGAACAGGAAAAACAAAGTGAGATAATTATGACAACATTGTGGAGTATTTTAATGTATAAAGACTGAATGTTTCTTACCTCAAGAATAGGTCTCATTATTTCTGCTGTAGTACCACCTTGTTTTTCACAAAACTTATAAAATGCCTCGAGGTAAGACTACATGAAAGAAGAAGAGAAATATTTTAAATGCTTCTCAAGACCTGGACCAGGATTGCACATAGTTGTGAACCTCATTTTAAATATTTCCATTAACTTTGATAATTCCACCTATGAATTTAAATTTAAGTATGTGCTTAGTTATTTAATTCAAATGAAATTTGAAGCATTCAGATACAAATGTCTTGTTATTACAGTTTGAGATCAAGTGTTTTCAGAAATTGTAATAAGACTAATATTATGTTTTACTTGCTCTCTAAAGAAGAAACTTTTTGAGCTGCATTGAGCTTCCACTGTATAATAAGCAGATGGCTGAAGGAAACTCTTCATTTATAGTCTGTGGAGGAGGGGATTTGGTCATATGCCACGGCTGTTGGGCCAGCAGGATGAGGATACGTAAACTAATCCCTGCTGCTCTACCCTAAACCCTGGATTAGGACAGAACAGCAGACAAAGCTTCTGTAATACTGGTCTGCAGAGCCCTCTGGTCTGTTAAGGATTCTGGCATCAGCACCCATTTCAAAATACCTGTGCAGGAAGGACACTAGAAATCTCAGAGATGCTGTTCTCCCTGCCTCTGTCTCCCAAAATACTGTATTAGAGAATATTTATGTTAAAATGCATTTGCTACAACTTCACACAATCTTTTTAGGAGCTGTCACTAACTCTGCATTTAAGTGAATTTTAAGTAGAGACACCTCAAGGGGGATCTACTGCAAAGAATTATGCATTAGGTTTTGTGTAGTGCTATCTGATAGTAGAGCAGAAGCAATTGATGACCTTGACAGCTGTAGTAAAGGAGAAATTTTCTATTAATAATTTAATAGTGTTTGCAGAATGGTCCCCCAATAATCAAATGAGCAAGAAGAAAAAAAAAATAGATTCAATAAGTGTTAATATCTGGTCATCCACACAGGATATAAGAATCAAATATATGTGCTACCAAACTGGAAAAAATGTCTAGTATAGCAGTACTGTGAAAGAATTAAAATACAAGAAAAAAATAAATACATAGGCATAACTGATGTTGTATTGAATTAGATAATTAGTAAAAGTTTTAAGAGTTAAAAATTGGCTTTGGAATTTATAAATATAATTTGTGAGACAAAGAGAATTTTCTTTTCTTTCCCCCTAGTGCAATCAGATCACTGTAAAAATACTTCCTGCAATCTGGGGAAAGAAAGATGTGAAAGAAAGATGAAAAAGTTTTTGGAGAGAAGGTGCCAGGAGGAACCATTAAAGCATTAAAGGATTTATAGCCTTCAAACAGACCATTGTCAGACTAGTGACCTGTGTGCTAAAATTTGTAAAGTACTTCGAAAATGCAAGGCACATGTTAGATGCATATCCTTGCAGCACTGTGCTGTAACAATGTTTAAAATTGTTTTAAAAATGAAGAAAATTATAAAAAATCCTTACCAAAAAAAAAAAAAAAAAAAAAAAGGTATCTAGACTCAAAACTCTTGCAAATCTCATCCTCCTTGTACAAAAAAAGATAAATGTTAGCCGAAAGCCTGCCTAGGCTCAGGTCAGGAGCTAAGTGTTCTCTGGCACTTGGTGGATAACTGAGTTATTCATAAACAAATCTGGATATGGATATTAGCTTGACATCTAGAGCATTTTCATTAATGAAATATTAAATTAGAATTTGGATGCAGACCTAAAATTTGAAAACTCCTCAAACAGTGGAGTAGAAATGGAAGCAGCTGGGTTTCATTCCTGGGCTTGAAATCAACCAGATGACCTCAGACAGCTTGCTTTATGTCACCATTCTTCTGTTTCCCCATCCATAAAACAGGGTTAATGATACTGACCTGCTCAGCTGAGACATTTGATAAACCCCAAATATTATAATTTTGTTGCAAAAACTTGCCTTGTACAGTTTGTTGCGCATTATTTCAATGTTCATTTCATCCAGGTCGTTTTCAGACAGGCAGTCTTGGAAAAAAGCAGCTGAAAGCAGAGTTTATAATATAGCAGTATAAATCTGCATGCTGATAATATGCATCTCCTGTCTACTGCTCACCAGTGTGTGAACAAGGATCCAAGAGTTCTGTTGTACAAGAAAGGGTGATATAATAGGGAGGAAGAAAAATCCGCTTGATTTCCCCCTTATCCTCCTATCCCCTCCTTTTTAATGAAATCTGCAGTGAGGGGAATCAATCAGTGCTGCAGCAAGAGTCCATGTCTCCAGAGAGAATCAGATGGGAATGCTAATGAAAGCCTTAATCTTCTCTGAAGTATATAGTTTGGTCATTATGGAGATTTTCTAGTGAGGGACATGAAAAATAATTTTTGTCTGAAATCATTCAGGTATTCTGCAATTGTTAAAGAGAATCCTCTTTCCTATTTTCCCTTTTCTTCTTTGCATATGTAGTGTGGGAAAGGCAACAGGCTGCAGCTGATAAAGGGCACATGCTTTGACCTTGACCATCTGTGCTTATGGGTCCTCTGCAGAACTGACTAAAGAGCAAGCTTTTTTGAGCAGGAAGGCAGTGGATGAATTTCACTTGTGCAGCTGGACCATTTAAAAATATCATATATTAATAACTAACATGTGCCTCTCACTGTGGTATGGCACAGCAGTACTGTATACCAGTGTTTTCCCAAGCAATGGCAATTGAAGATGGTATTTACAGACAGGATGTGAGCCTGCCCATGTTTTGTGGTCTTATCCCTTCCTACTTTTCCAGCATCCAGATTTTGAATGGAGAATATCAGAAAGTGTAGCCCTGAGAGTTGCCCTTCAGTATCTCCTTATAGATGTATTGCCCACAAATTTGTCCCATGACTTTAAAGAATTGATACCACTCTCTTCTTTTACAAACTAGTTTAACAAAAAAAAAAATCTGGAAATTTGTTATCAGCTATGTGAAAATAGTGGTTTATTTTACCTTTTAAAACTAGTTTTCTGCTGGGATTTGGTCATCTGAAGGATTTGGTAAGGAGCAGTTCACAGCTCACTGTGAACAAACCACTGCTCTCAGGAATCTGTAAACCATGTTGATATCTCTCACCAGCTTTGTCCACTCTGAACTGCAGTCTGGACTTTTTAGTCTGTCTACACATGGCAGCACTGTTCATTTTAGCTGTGCTGCTCTGTCCCTTCTCTGATTTCACTGTGCAGTGTGCCAGTGCCCAGGCACAGGTGGGAGTGTGCTGCAGGGTGTCCTGTGTGAGGGAAAGGCAGGGCTGTGCTGTGCTGGGCACAGCCAGCTCCAGCTGGGACCCACTGCAGGACACAGCCAAGCCCCTCAGTCTAGCAGGTGCACCTGAAAACCAAATTGGGACTTTTTACCAGGGCGTGGGATGGTAGGACAAGGGGTAATGGCTTTAAACTGAAAGAGGGTAAGTTTAGATTAGATATTTGGAAGGAATTCTTTACTGTGAGGATGGTGAGACACTGGAACAGGCTGCCCAGGGAAGTTGTGGATGTCCCATCCCTGGAATTGTCCAAGGCCTGGCTGGATGGGGCTCTGAGCAACCTGATCCAGTGGAAGATGTCCTTGCCCATGGCAGGTGGGTTGGAACTAGATGATGTTTAGCTCAGTTCCTACTCAAACCATTCTATGATTCTATGGCTCTAAGTTCCCCCTGCTCCTTGTGACACGCCCTGCCTGTCTGGAGGGGTGCAGGGTAACTTGTAGGGATAACAGGGGGGCAGAGCAGAGGAGCCTGGTGTGAAAGAGCAGCAAAGGCTCCTCTTTTACAAGGAATACAAAAGAAATATGTTTTCCCCAAATGCCTAAATGTTTCATTATTTTCTGTTTGTTTCCTTATATGTGGATCAGTAATTAATTGTGTCATACGTGTATTAATCAGTAATAAATCAAGTTAATTTCCCCACAGATGTTTGTCTGCAGCAGTACTTTGTGGGTGATCTCAACCCACAATCTCTTTTCCACCTTTTTTCTCCCCCTCATTGTGCTGAGAGTAGGGGGTGAGCAAGTGGCTGGGTGGGAATTTTTCTTCTGTCTGAGGCCAACCTACCACACCTCCTTGAGAAGCAGAACCCAGAACCTCTCACAGTACTGAAGATGAGGGCACATCATAGTTTCATATGCATTTAAATCCATCCAGTTCTGTCTTATTCTCAGTGCCCTTCACACCCTATTAAGTTTTGTTTGTGTTGGCTGCTGCACCACATTGACAAGAGTTTCATCTTAATTTCATAATGTGACATTCCCAAACTTTACTCTGCTTTGCTCTTAGATTTAGTTCTTTAAAATAGGACTTTTCTTTATATTTGAACCATGCCCAAATCTCAAGAGACAATCTAGGTTCTACCATATCTAATATTTATTAGTAGCTGTCTGCTTGATCCTTAGTGAAGATGCATTTTTTAATATAAAGAGGTGTTGAAATAAAAATATCAATGTTTTAAATCAGTGACTACTTTGAATATAAAATACATACATTGCACTTATTGAGTAGCATGTTTTCTCTCTGTCTGCTTCCCAAGGTGTATACAGAAGCTAATAAATAATATAAGTTAATAAATATTAATAGAATATGTCCTAAACACCACTTCAGAAGTGCTTGATCCACAATTCAAGATTTGTGTTACCAAAACACAGCATATCCAGTGGGAAACATCCTGTTCTAAAGAATACAGGGTTAGTAGTTTTGAGGGGAAAAAAAAAAAAAAGGAAAGAAATAATTTAGTGATTTTACCTAATGGTGTGTCAACCAAAATTGCATTGAAGAGTTCAGTGGGGTTTGAGGCAATGCTGACTGCTTCCATTTGCTCAAAGCTCCCCAATGGATGGCACTTGGGAACAAGTTCAGCTATGGGTCGTTGATGTAATGTGCCAGTTATTAAAAGAATTACATTGTCAATCATATAGCTGTATCTGTATTAGAAAGAAAAAGTAAAAAAGAAATTATTTTTATAATCAACTTTCACTTGAAAAAATAAAAACCCAGAATTTTTGAAAATTAGCCATAATACCAAAGTACTACCAGAATGTATGTTCATTCTGTATCCATAGCCCATCAAAAATCAACAGAATTTTTTATATAGCAAGTAGATAACACAGCACTACATGACTGATTTAGAAAATGGACACTTTTAAAGAAGGTGGTACTGAAATATGGCTGTAATAAACATAACAGCTAAGAGATGTAGATTCACTGTAACACATGACAATGAGTGGTATCCAAAGCAATTATTTGAGCTAGCAACTTTTCTAGTTTGGGATTCCTTTATTTCATATATTCCACCTGGACAAAGAAGTACATGGGAATCTCCATGCTGAAACTGCAGTTTGTGCAGGTGATCCAATCGTAGGGTTTCCTTCTCATTCAGCTTTAAACATCCTCCCATGAAGCAGCTAAAAACAGGCTCTTACAGATTTCTTCTCTATTAATTAAAGTTTTGTTTTGAGTAGGAGTTTTCTATCAGCTTTGTACTAGTTTTAGTGTCAAAGAGGCTGGTAAGAGTTCTGTCAGTGACTCAAAAATGGGAACACTGTTCCCTTGAATGCCAGTCTTGAGTCTGCATTGTTGACTAAGAACACAGCTAGAAACATACAGGGATTAATATGTTCCCACCCAAAATTTGAGAAGAGGGCTTGAAGATCTGGTGGAATGTAGTTCAATTATTTGCGTGAAATATCTTTAACCAGTGTATCCATTATTTTAAAAAACAACAGTGTGCAAAGGTTGGGTACACATCTATACATTTATGTCAATGAGTGTGAGAAAAGACCTGCCATAACTTTCATGCTTTCATTTTTATTTCCCTAACACAAAATGTAAACATTGTATGCCTACAGGAATCCTAGGACAGCCTTTAAGATGATACTTTCTTTTTTACTTTTATAATAAAAATATTCCTTGAAAGTTAGTTGAATAGTTAATTTTCTTGTTAAAATATATTAAAAATATAAGGTCAAGGAGAGAAAATAGT
This sequence comes from Muscicapa striata striata, assembly GCA_030060385.1. NCBI lineage: Eukaryota > Metazoa > Chordata > Aves > Passeriformes > Muscicapidae > Muscicapa > Muscicapa striata. Next base: position 2,560,562 of record JAREIS010000018.1, on the reverse strand, counting down.
TAGGTAAAATGTCGTACTTATATTTTGCTAATCCATGTTGTTATACTGTTATAAAGCAGATCTCTGTTCTTTAAGTTGTTTAAGCTATTCATTTGCAAGTTTCATCTGTTTATGATGGTATTGAGGTCAGAGCTTTCTTTTCATCTGGTATCAAACAGCAGCTGAACTTTCAAAAAAAGCTACTTGGATCTAAGTACCTTGCAATAAGCCATATAAAGTCTTCCTGGTTTTTATTTATTTGGTTCAAATAGTATAAAAATTATGGTAGGTGTAGGATGTGTTATCTTTCCCCCTTTAAAAAAGGTCTACAACTTGCCACATGCCAAGAAATTAAATCACTTTTCTGTACATCATGTAATTGTTAATCTTGCATGAATCAGGCCCCCTAAATGCAGTTTTTCAAGTTCTCTGACTTAAATAGTGTTTGAAAATTTTAACCATTTTTAGTTAATTAATCTCTACCATTTCTTCTGCCTTCATTTACATGAAAAAATCTGCTTCTGTTCTTTAAAATAATTGGTTGCAAAGACAACAGCTCTTCAATACACATACAGTTTCAGAATTTATATTAGCAAATAAAGTATGCAAATGTAGCAGCATCAAAGTAATTTTGCTGTTTTAAAACTTAATAGGAATTCCAATATATTTCATTTATACTATTTTAACTGCTTTTTCTACTACTGTGTGGTATTGCCACATAGCTATGTGGTAATATTACTTACGTGATAAAATTCAGAAAAGTGGTAAGGGGTTCAAAAGCGTGGTTTCTAAAGTAATGAAATTCTGTGAGTAGTTTTGTTTTCAGTTTCTCATCGATGGTGGAAACAGTGAGAGGACCAGTTTCATTAGCCAAGAAGTTGCCATAGTCTGTAGTCTGTAGGTGTAACTTCAGATCTGGAAATAAATTCAGGAAAGATCAAGAGAATAAACTGTCATATTGTCTGCAACCAAATTTTTTTAAAAGTTAATTTCTAATACATTTTTGTATTAAGCAGCTATAGATGCAAAATTGATGTAAATTTGTACTGCCTTCTACCAGTAAACTTTCTGCATGCTGTAGGAAAGAAAAATAATTTATGTCTTTGTGAGAAGTTTCAACATCAGCTTTCATTTTCAGACATACCAAATAGACTTTTACTCACTACTGTCTCTAGTCCCTCCCTCATCAGGTTTGTTCAGTTTCGATTTCCCTGGTTTCACCATTCTAATGCATCAGTTGTTTTGTCTGCAGCACTCTCATGGACTGTTTTGCATTAATAGGAATCATCCTTTAACATTGGTAAGATCTTAAATATTCCTATGAAACACCTAAATCTTAAGTAAGATTATAATCTTCTGTTATCAGGCTGCCTGAAGAAGAGAACACATCTTGCCTGGCACACATGCTGGACTCCAAATGGATTCTGTAGTGGACCACTTGAAAGGGGAGAGTTCACACTCTCTTAGCATTTCTCATTTGGTTTTCTCTGATTTATGGCTGCTACTAGCAAATCCTAAGAAACTGTTCCAGAAACTTGGGTCATTGTGACATTTTCTGTTTAAGGTGTCAACCCTGATGACTGGGGAAAATGAGTTGTTTCGACCACAAAGTTAAAAGAAACTTTCATGATATCATAGAATTAATATGACAAATTTTCACTGCTAGCCATTTTTTAGCATGACATAAGCAAGCATTTGAATCAATTCTTGCTATTCAAAGCAGTTGAACATATTCTTTTAGAAAAGGCCCCACTGGAATGCATAATTGTGTTCAAATGCTTTATTAAAACTATTGTAAATTATAGATTGGGATGCTGTTATATGATTTGGGCATTTATAATAATTAGATTTCTATGTGAAATCTGAACTGATAATTAGGAAAAAGGACAGCAACACTCTCACTGATGGGAATAAGGGTGTACCTGTATGGAAGTTAATTTGCAGTTAGCAAGGTAAGCATTTATCAGTACAGTAGCTGCTTTTGCCTATTTCCTTAGTGTGCAATAAGGCTGCCTACACTGAGACTTAAAGCAAAAGAACTAGTACAATGTGAATCAGGCTTCTATGTTTAGCACTGTAGCTTACTGAGATAAACTTCATAGAGTCTTCTATGCAAGTTGGCTGCCATTCAAGGCTGCTCAGAGTCCTGTCCAGTCTGGCCATGAATGTTTCCAACCTCTCTAGGCAACCTCTTCCAGCATTTCACCACTCTCCTTTTAAAAAATTTCTTCCCTACATTTAGTCTGGATCTATTCTCTTCTAGTTTAAAACTATTGTCCCTTGTCCCATTGCTACAGGCCCTATTAAAAATTTTGTCTCTATCTTTCTTGCAACCCCCCTCAGGTACTGAAACTTGGCAATAAATTCTTCCTGGAATCTTCTGCAGGCTCCACAGTCCCAACTGTCTCAGCTTTTCCTCATAGGAGAGATGTTCCACATCATCTCTGAGGCTCTACTCTGGGCTCATTCCAACAGGCCCATGTCCTTCCTGAGCTGGGGACCCTAGAGCTGGACACAGAACTCCAGGTGGGGTCTCATGAGGATAGAGTAGAGGGGAAGAACCATTTCCACCTCTTGCTTTTGGTGCAGCCTAGGACATGGCTGGTTTTCTGGAAAATGAGCACACATTTTCAGCTCATGTCTGACTTTTCATCCAAGAGTACTAGACATCCAAGTCCTTTTCCACAGGTCTGCTCTCAGTTCCTTCCTGTCCCAGCCTGTGCTGATAGCAGGCATTGCCCAACACAGGTGCAGGACCTTATGCTTGGCCTCATTGAATCTCCTGGGATTCCCATGGGCTCACTTCTCCAGCTTTTCTGGGTTCCTCAGAATGACATCCCATCCCTCAGTTGTGTCAACTGCACCCCTCAGTTTAGTGTCACCTGCAAACTCATGGACAGTGCACCCAGTCCCCATGTCTGTGTCACTGGTGAAGACATCGAACAGTACTGGTCCCAGTAAGGACCCTTCAGGGGCACCACCCATCACTGAGCTCTGTTTGGACTCTGCCAGCTCCTTACCTACCAAATATAGTCTATTATAGTCTATTCATCAAATCCATGTCAAATCACATAACACACTTGGAAAATGTCATGTCTGTTACTACAGACTTCCATGCAGGAAGAGGAGAAAGAGAATCCAAATATGAAAAAAAGAAACACAATTGAAGAAAGAGGGAAAGGTAAGCAAGACTAAGAGATAAATAAAAATGCAGTTATATCCAGAAATTAGTCTAACTGTGTAAGATCAAGTTTTTTAAAAGTCACTAATGTTTGATTTTACACCTACATTTCCTGTGAAAACTGTTCATTCCTACTTTTCTCATTTTGTTGCAGAGTATAAAAATACTTGGCATATGTTGAGATTAGATAATACTACTTTATTAGATGCAGGGCTGGATTCCAGCTTTTCTCAATTCCTTTTCAGATGAGCCATAGAGTGTACCTTCAGTTACACTCTGTAAATGCCTTTCAAATACAGAAGTTTTCAGGGGTTAACTACTTAAAGCAGAATGTAAAACCCAAATATCAGCCCCAAGTATTGACCATCCTGAAGTGTGATTAAAATAATCTTAAGATTAACAAAAACAAAAACCTGCTGATGGAGAGTAGTTTCACAAGACTTTGTTAGTGTTCCTCAGTTCTCTGACTGAGTGGCTTCATAAACCATGCCTTAATATAAGGCATGAAAAATATTAGCTGTAATTCATTAAATAGCCTTACCCATATCCAAAAAGCTGTGGAGGAAATGTTACACCCAGGCAAGTTGGGTTTGTAACCAAGTTATTCAGCCTGATTTATAGAGGTATTTCTTTAACTGAATAAATAAATGCCAGTATGCATAGTGTATGTAAGAAAAAATATTCAACTTTATCTCATGGTCTTGGCCAAAACAACCATCCACAACCTCCAATACTATATAATATCAATCAGGAATATCAGTTCAGTGAAGCTCAGAGATTGAACAGGTGGTCCTAAATTGTAATCTTTTCTTTTCTGCTGGCATAAAAAGGCCTGGGAACTATAACAGACACTTGCACTAGTGACATGACTTGGTGACTCAGCAGGAGTAGATGGCTGAGCATTACAGGGGCCTCAGACATTCCTGCTCATCAAAACTTTTTATTGATGGCAGCTGCCCCTTTTCTCTGGGTCTCTTGGAGACCTACACAAAACTTTGGCCTTCCTGTATTTCAGCTGTCATACATTCATTTCGATTGTTATCCATCATTGTCTATTGCTTCATAAAATTACATGCAGGAAAACAACTTATAGGAAAAATATGACACTAAATAATTACATGAGTTTGCTCACAACTGAACAACAAACAAACACAATTAACTAAAGTATGACTGAAAGAAATTAATGCACAGAGGAAGACTAGTTTAAGATGAATAATGCAGTTAAGGCAGTAATCCTGATCAGAAAAAAAGAAAGAGTACTGTGAGAACTTGAACAAAGTGTTAACGTAGTCTCTTGGGATTAAGTTCATGGTATCTTTTCTGACTCCTCACTTTGATAGCAATAACCAACTACCTGCAGCTTCCTCTCAGCTAAAACTATTTTAGCCACCATGAGCTGGCAAGCACTGGCTCTGGCAAGTTAAGTAAACTTATTTCAGTGACTTTGTTGGGAGCAGAGTTGTGATGCTTGTCCTTCTGTGACCTAGCCCCCTTTCTACAGAGCAGAAGCCTTTTTATCATGGAGAAAAGCAAGAGAAGAACAAAACACTGCATTTAGACACCCCCACACCCCCACATCCCCATATTCTACTTCAAAAACTGTCAGTTAGGTTGCTCTGGGAACCTCATTCTCTTGAAACAGATGATGCCATAGGGCCAAACCAGTAGCATGCAGCCCATGAGGCAGCTCCACAAAAATCACAGTAGTAAACCAAGCCAAAAAGGATGTCTAAATGGAGCTGAAAGCCTCTTCTCCTGTCTGTATGGCCCTGAATTGAGACAACACAGTGGTATCATTAGTTGTCAGTCTCTTTTTAATTACCATCATGCTTTTACACTTGCTCTGTGATTATCAAGCAGATGTAAAGCACTAATATACAGCTTTTCTTGTGGTTCTTCAGTAGTGTCATTATGGTTTCCTCTCTAGAGATACCAAAACCGCTTTGAAATTAAAAGATCTTTTTGCTCCTGTTTATGGGTTACTTTGAGTGGTTTTGATTTTTTTTTTCTGCTTGTTTATTTTAGCATATTTATAGTGTTTTTAACTTAAGCCATTTTTTGTGGTGTGGTGTTAAGCCACAGAATGTAGAATAGAGTAAATTTATTGCCTTTTAATGTGAAGACATGATGGCACTACTGAGCAAACATCATTGTATTATAGCACGAATCCTCTTGCTGAATATTTCAAATTTAAATAAAAGGCAATGTATGAAATTTACTTTAGAATTTACTTTAGAGGGAGGGGTCTATGGGTTTGATGTACTGTACACTCACGGTGAAAGTTCAGTATTAGAGAGTCCTGCATGTGCAGACAGATAAGTGTGTTTAGCATAATGTAAAATCCATTATTTCTCGTATTTTCATTATAAATGATACATTTGGTAGGTAAATAATGGGAATCTGTTAGCTGTTAATAATAACTAGAAAAATATTACAATGGTGAAAGAGATGTAGCTGAATAGAGAAAAAGGGGAAGTGATAGTGGGTAGTAGAGATGTGCTTGTAGGAGGGATGATTCAGGCTGCTGCTTCTATTGGTGAAATAATTTGTATTCTAAAATTGAATGAACACTAGAAAAAATAGGTTTCAAAAATAATACTAATTGTTCTTCCTATTATAAATTTTAATTAAGAATGTTTTTTATCTCTTTGTTGTTACCTGTCCATCTGCTGCATGCTTTTAAAAATATTGAATATTTATATATCTTAGAAATATTTGAAAACTACTTCATGGTGGTAAATAACTCCTTGTAGCATGACTTAAAATTTAGGGGGTTTTAGCTATTCTAAACTTAACATGAGCAGGTATTCTTTTGTGAAGGGCGCAAATAAACCCTTTTGCTTGTATGTTCTTAACTCTGTATGTTTTCTTATTCAGAAGCAATTTTTTTCCCTCATAAAGCTTTGGATGACATCATTTATTGAGCTTATCTGCAGGGAGAAATGAAGTGACAATACAGTTTAATTATTCTACCAATCTGTCCTTTGTGTCTTTTATAGATGTTTGAAGCTGTTGCCTTTTTCCAAAGTCTGTATACTTATGCAGCAGGACTTTTTCACCTAAAGAATTAAGTACAATATCAAGAGTTTCTGCAGAGTCTGTAAGTTGCATAGATCACAACTGCTGGAACAAATAGAGTAAAGAAACAATTGATTTTGTGCAGCTGACACAAGGAATAGTTTTCAGCTCTCAGAGTGATTGTATACATCTGTTCTGCATGTCTAAACTGCCACTGTATTAAATGGAGAGCAGAAGTAGACACATGCACTTGGTCAGTTGAATAGTGTCTAAATTCCAGTGACTGCATTGATAACTGATAACTCTTCTTTAACTGCAAGAGGAACTTTATTCTGCAGACAGGTAAATGTCAATGTGCATTTCTTTAAATGTAGTTGTTTTAATCTGAGAGATGAATGGCAAACAAGACTTATTCTTTATATTAATAGTTTAGACAGCCTCAAAACTCTGTTGGATATGGGAACCATCATTCTTCATTTATTCTTACCCCAAACCTGTACATGTACATGTACAAATCAACCAAAGCTTAAAACAGAATGAGCTTATTCATTCTCCTTCTTCCTCTTCCAAATTGATCTAATAGACTGCATGTTATAGAAATTGAGTTTCATAGCTTTCATTTTGCAGTCAGAAAAATGAACTTCCTGTTCCTTTAGAAAGATGATTTCTTTCTGTTGCATTTTTTTTCCTCTCTAAAGGTACGTCATATGATTCTTTGCTGTAAGTCTGTCTTCATCAGGCTGTGACCAGTCTTGGCCACAGAAAGCTGTTTTGGAAACTACTGTGTGTTCTTTTTATTACTGTGGCAAAGTCACCTTGAAAAGAGCTTATTGTTTTTTTGGTTTTTTTTTCTCTATTTCCCTAAGTTTTATCTTTGTGGAGTCTAGTTTTCTGCTCCTTGTAAGTCTCCACCACAGCCCTACAACTCAGGAAATAATAAATTACTAAAATCATGTATTATATAGAGAAACTCAGAGTCAAATTATAAACTTTTAATAAGATTTTGGAAACTCTTTTATACAACTGAAATGGTGTGGAAGTTCCAAACCTGAACTGTTCTACAGCACGGTAAAAATCTGTGAGAAGGTTGCCAGTCTCCATAAGAACTCTGTGGATGAGATTTCTAAACCTTATCAGTAAACCAGAAAGTCCCATCATCTGCATTGCTTAGCAAATCAGAGCCTGCACACAAATCCCAGTCTGTGGAAAGCTATTAACTCAAACATGAGAACAGTTCTTCAAAGGACATCGAGGTTATCTCTGGGTTTAAGACAAACTCCTAGTAGTTCAGTCTTTTACCTTCCCTTCTTCAAACACCTAAGCAGCAGTATTTCTTCCTAAATAAAACAAATTAGCAGACTTACCTTCTAGTGTTTCACACTGTGCTAAATTGACATAGTCCGCACTTGTCAAGATCCCAGCTTTGAACCCTCGGACCAGACCCTCCAAGTAGCCATGGTCCACATTGAAATAAAACTCTGAGTATCCTGGCATGGAGGAAAAGGTATTTAATCTCTCTTCTGGGTACTTGATGCACTGAATATCTGCCATCAACTGTTTTTTCCCTCTTTGGAAGGAGTGACAAATAGTCACAGAATTCCTGCCAGCCTATGATTGTGTTTTACCAACTGGTTTCTTCCTGTTTCTTGCTCCTACTGTAGCTCTAGTGCAGTTGATGCTTACACAACAGCCAGCCAGTAAATCCAACTCCCTCTTGTCAAAGCCAGAAAATGAAATTGTTGGAAGAGAAGCCAAAAAGGAAGTAAAGAATTTAACCCCTGCTTGCTCTGCACTGCTTGGAGAATGAGAAAGCACATTACAGAACTTGAATAAAACTGTTTTATAAACAGGAAGTTATCTGAGAATGCCTATAGAGAAAATATTTTTGCAGTAAAATAGTAGTCTGTGGCAGAGCATAGCCTATTCAAGGAGCTTAGATGGTTTGGTAGTGTCTCTGTATTGCTTTCTTTTTTTAACATTTTTGCTTGCCGGAAATTTTCTGCTGCTCATCTCTATCACTAAATATGTATTCAAATTATAAAAACCTTCTAATAATTAGTGTGAACATTAAAAGATGTGCTAAGATGAAAGGTTTTTGAAGGGTTTGACTTTCATTGTCCTTGTCAGTCAGTATCCAGAACTTGCCTCAAAACCATAGTTTGTCCCAGTGTGCCACCCACACCTAAAACACAGACTCATCTTTCAGAGCTTGGAACATGTTTTGTGTATAGTGTTGGCTGAAGGCATGCACTATGGCTAGTCTATTGACCCTTGTGCTGAATGTGGCTGCAGCAAGAGTTGTTGTGAGCTGGCAGCTAGTGGGGCAAGGCTGTGACTATGAGACCTTCTCCCTGTCCTGGGAGGGGAGAAACTGATGAGACCTTTGTACTCACCAGATTCCTGAATATACCATGTTTTTCCTGGCACAGCAAGGCTTGGAAGGCTACACAATGAAGTGCAACATGCCTGCACATTTGCTGCCAAAACAGCTACCCCCTACCTCCTTTAGCAAGGTCATTAGCTGGCTGGTTCCTTGGCTGGCTGACCAGGAGCCTCCAATGGGCAAGTAGTGGTCACAAGCCACTGGGCAGCTGTGTTGAACCAGGGGAGCAATACAACTGCACCTCAAGGGTCAAATTTAAATTGTCCCAGGCTGGATATTGTCCCACCTGTAACCCATGGCAGGGGAAATAATGACAACATTCAGATATTTTGAAAAATCACATGCTCAAACATGCAAACATCATTTAGTTGGAACTTCAATGGGGCCGAGAGTATTGAAGTTTGCTCCTCATACATTGGGTTTACAGTTTTAAGTCAGTCAGCTCTTAGCATTGCCAAGTTAACCCAGCTAAAGAAGAATGAGACAGATTAGGCCTCTTAGACAATAGAAACAAAACATTTCCCTCCCCCACAAACAGTTTGGTTTTGTCTCCCAAGTCTTCATGCCAACAGTGTTCAGAACCTCCTAATGCAAGAAATTTTCAGGAGAATTTTGTTGATGAAATTTCAAAAGTCAGAGAGATTTTTCAGGATGAATGACTGCCATCAGTACTTCCTTACTGACATGTGACAATAACCACATTTGAACTTAAAGCTGTTTTTTGTTGTTGTCATCCACTTTGTTCCAGCCTGTTTTACTCAACAGCCTCTGTTTTTCACCTTTTCAAAGAAAAGAAATGGGGAAAGGTAATAATAATTGCCATGCTCACTAAGAGCAATGTGTGGTTTAACCTACAATCTCCAAAGTGTGTTTCATAAACAAGTAAGGGTTTTTTTTTCCAGCAGCTGAGTTCAGGCCTCCCCCAGCTGCAATCACAGTGTCTCAGAACGTGGCACACATCCAGCTGGGGGCAGTCCAGGGCTGTGCACCCGATGAGCCTCCAAAGCTCCAGACAGCACAGCCAGTGCAGAAGTGGCTTTGAGATAAATCCTAAATTTAGTAAGGTCATGTTAATTCTGCCTGGCAGGTGTAAATACCACCACTGGTGATCCTCCACTGGGAAAGTCCTACCACAGGTCTATAAATATTGATGGGACCATCACTTGAAGTATAATCACTCAGCAAAGTGGTTTAATGAAATCGGTGGAATTTTGAATGATTTCAGGCAATTGGAAAATCAGGATAAAGTCTTGAGGGTTTTATTTACTAAGGGATAAGGTGTCAGTTAATTTGATCCAGATTGATAGAATGCATTTGGCAATATCAGAAAATCCTCACTTCTCTGATTTTTGTTTAAAGAAAAGCTGTGGAAAAGAGACAGCTTTAACACCAATTTAAACATGATGCACATCATTAGTTAATACACTAAAATTTTAGGTAAAAAATTATATTTTCAATATCTACTGTTGCAATCTATCAAAATAATCATATTTCTTATAATGAGTGGCTGGTACTATATGGTTTCTTTCACAGTTGTAGCAGGCACGGTTTTATTACATATTATTGGGTTTTATATTAATGAATTTATTTCTATAGAGCTGTGAATTTGCTTTAACAAATTACCATGTGAGAAAACATGATACTCTCACCTGTTATGTTTGTGGAGTGCAAAGGTTGAGATATTTTTAAAAGAGTCTTTTAGCAGTGAGCTAAACAAATATTGATAGTGTTCTTGGGAGGAGGAGTTATTTCAGGTTAAGCAATATTAACAACACCAAACTCTTCAGATCTACGCACAGAATTTAACCTTTGATACTGCAAGTTTTCCAGAGACTTTGAACTAAAATGCATATATTACTTAACCACAAGAGGTCATCGTAACACTGCTCTAAGCTACCTTACTCCCGTTTTTTTCACCTTCACTGAGAGAAACTTGGAAAGAAACATGAAAAAAGGTATAATTTTTAAAATCTTTTTCAGCTAATCTAAAATTAACAACAAATCTGCCATATAATGATTATTTTCTCAGAAGTGAAAAACAAAATGCTTCTGTGTTACCAAAGTTTTGGCTATATCCACAGATTTTTCTCTGAACTTCCTCTTTTTTTTTTTTTTTTTTTTTTTTAAACACAGTTGACAGCTTTTAGCCACGAGGTTAACACTGAAGAACAAATGACAAAGAATCAGCAGAAGAGTGAGTAAGTGGTGTTATATCATTGGAATTTTGGCTAAATCACATGAATTCAAGGTTACTCTTTTTTTCATTAGAAGTATGCAAAAATACTATTTTTTCATCTTGAAATCTCATTTAGAAGTCTATATCAACCTTATCAGGAAGATCTATGCTTAAGTTTTGCTTTAGTATATGCAGAAACAAAATTCAGTCAAGTCTTGCCTATGCAATTTTTACAGGAAAATCAGCATTATGAGTGACAGATTCACTCTTACCAGTATACAAGGTTGCTTGAACATATGGGTGAAACAGATTTTTTCATTTGTGTGTACATTGACTCTTTTTCTTTAGCAGTGTGAGATTTTTTGACCTAATTTCCTACCCTGCCAGTGGAAAATGCTTCTTCTTACTTGTAAATCAGAAGTGGCTTTTTTAAAAACACAGCCTGTTTTTCCAGATGTCACACACTCCCCCTCCCAAAAAAAGAGGATAATTTTTTCACATTGGTTCAGTAAAAATTATAAGATGTGCACTACTCTGATTAAAACCATTTCAATTTTCTAACACAACCTAATAATATTTAAACAGATTTAAACTCTTTTGGAATGCTGTGTTTCTAGTGAGTTTTTTGTTGCATATCTTTTTGCTGACATTGAAAATCAATTGCATCAAAACTCCCTAACCTTTGTAAATTCCATAATGTTCTAGTGTAAATTTCTGATGGGTGTGACCCATTACTAGAAATCTTTCCAAGATGTGACCTGTTGAAATATCTTATTTTCTGAAATAATAATAACAGGACAATTCTGACTGCAATATGTAAACTCCTAAATATGTAAACACCTTTCTGAGGTGCTGAGTACCTGTAACTCTTGTAAATTGAATATCACAAACAATTGGATTCTGCATGGACCCTAGCACTCCATGGAGGGCTACAGGAATGTTGACATGGGTAGCAGAAGTGTACTTCAACCACAGAGAACACAATTACATTTATCCCAATTTCTGAGCTTTGCTCAACTGCTCTCACCCTGGAAGAAACAGTCCAAATGAGGTTAAATCTGTGGCAGCTTAGAAGTCAATATGCATTAAATAAACAAAATACCTTGTCTTTTCATAAAATATATGAATATTGAGAATGACAGACTATATGTGTACAGACACAATTCAGCAACCATGCTTTGTAACTATTTTTAAATCATGAAAATTATGCATTCCCATGCAGATCATCTTGATAGCTAAGCCCTCTTGTACCAAAAAATGTTGTACCCAGCTGACACACCCAGTGTTAACCTGCACCCTGGCCAATTTACTCTGTCTTTGATGAGAGAATACACAGCAAATATGCACCCTTAACTTATCACCTGATTAAGTTTTTATTGATATTTACATAAATACATATTTACACTGATCTTTTAAAACTGTTCCTTGTTAGAAGTGTTATTTTGATACTGGATTCACAAACATCACTCCCTGATGTTATGAAATATCAAAGAGCTTTCTTTTCCCTCTCCATTGCTTTCAAGAGATAATCTCACAGGTTTTTTAGGTCAGCCAGCCTTTTGGTTTTTTGGTCTTTGTTCAAGGAGTTACATGCCAGTGTAATAAAAAGGTCTTTATCAGAGACTTAGAGTGGTAAATCTATGGAGAGAAGCCAGGAGAAAATCATTATCAGTAGATATAAACCTAGAGAAAAGCAGATTTGAACAAACTAACACAGATCTGGAATGCTTTTAGAAGTGAAGATGGAAATTTACGAAGCTTGTACACTCTCTTACAAAATTGGGCAACTTTGGTCTGAATAATTTGTACTGTTGGACACTGATATTCACATGAACTCACCAGCCTCCCACTCAGACTTATGTTCTGCCTAATTCTACTGAGGATGGCAAGATTCAGATCCTCTGTTAACCTTAAGTCTTTCTCTCTACAGTTTTTCAGCTATCTTAATTTTCCATCTTCTTCCTGAGAAGAGTTCATGCAGATGAGCACCCTTTTATTTTCTTCATGGATCAGTTATTCATTAACTGGCACAAAATTCACAATCAATAGGTAACATCTTTGGATTTCTTCAGGGATCCTGGAGGTTTAATCCTTGACGCAATCTGGAAACAAAATAAGGATGATAAAACTTGGAGACAAAAAGTACAGATGAGTCAATACAAGGTGTAAGTGGTCAATTTATTCCCCACATTCACAGCTCTCTGAGGATCACCACTTGAATGGTTTCCTCATAATCTTATTGATTTTGAACACAGATGCAAATTCTGACAGCTTTTTTTCTCAGATCGATAGGCAATTAATATTTTTGACCACCAATTTCATCTGCTACATAAAACAGCCAGAAGATGTATATGAATTCAAAATGCAGCATTTTGCTAGCATAACACTAAACATGATTACAGATTATATCTCCTACATCCCATTCCTTGTAATCTTCAGCACAGTTCCATTTTCTACATCAAAAGGTTATGAATAAAGTTTTAAAACTGGAATGTACTGCAAAATCAGAAGTCTGTTTCAACAGGAAGAGGGCTAGAATTTAAGTCGAGGATTAATATATTTTATTTGGCCTATGAATTGAATAGATTCAAAAAGTATGTTTAGCTTCAGACTTAAGCCTGATGTGTTACAGATTTTTCACTAGGTGGAGCAATAACATCTTTGTTAACATATTATTCCTGTTCTGAACTCGAGTGCCAGGATATTCTGGACTAAATCTATATATATTGTAAATGGGGCATTTAATTTGGGAATATGTTTTTTGTGAATTGGAATTTTCTTTAAGTCCTGACAAATGTTTTTCTAACTCTGATACCTCTTAAGCATTATTAAAATGTAGAATTATTAATTTTGCTTCTTTTTTTTAGCCTCAGATTGATGAACATTTTATAGTTGATGGAAAAAGTAACACAGAAATCAGTCCAGATAACAGTTTGATACTTTGGGTTGTTGTTGTTTGCTTAATGCATGCAGTAAAGAAGAAAATCAAATTTTGGCTCATAAATTGCATAAATATTTGACTAATTGGAATTCTCAAAAATGTCATTTTATATGAATACACATTTCTGCAATTGCTTCTTTAAATTTTATGTTAAAATCTCTTTTGAAAGTATATGGCTTTAAAATATAGAGATACATTAAGAAATAAATTAAGACTTTTAATCACATTCTACCTTCTTAAGGTTATTAATTTAAGAAATATTGATGGTAAGGTTTAGAATTTTTCAGTACATGGTATTTTTGTTAGAGACCTTTCTCTTGATACCTGCATGAGTAATGATTCTTTACCAAAAGATTAATTAATATATTCTATGGGATTATGTTTTCAGAAGATAGATCACATTATTTTACAATAAAATGTCAAAGTGATAGATTTAAAATTACTATTCAATTATATCTATTTTCCATTTTAATCCATACATTTTAGTTCATGGCTTGATTTGATCCTATTATGTTATACCAGCTCTTTGGCTTCAGGCCAAGAATATAATACCAAACATGTGTTATTCTGATGATTTATGAAATGGCTGTTAGTAATGGCCACATTAATTTATGAAATTAAAACAATATATCAGATAGTGATTCACACTGAGGAAGAAATAAAGTCTGATCATGTGTTTATTTACCTTTATTTCCTCCACACTTAACAGAATCAAAATAGTGTTCAATTATATAAAAGGATAGGAAAATAAATAACCACCATCTACAGTAAAGACAATTTAGGACTGCTGCTGACAAGGCTGATAAAATAAAACCCAATTTAGAAAGAAAGCACATAGAAATTATATTATGCTACATTTTTAAGAAGTGTCTTAATAACCATTTAAGTAGTTTTTTTGATAGATTGCTCCCTCTGTGACACACTGGAATGTCATTCATAAATTAACCTCAGTCTGTAGTAAAACTGTAGAGTTGGTTTGAAATACTGATTGTGACTTTTGAGATTTAGATACAGAGTTCCTTGAGGCCCTTTTTAAATTTCTAATTAAATAAACCCACACACCAGCACTGCAGCACCATGGGTGACTCAGCTGCCAGAGCACTACACCATGAGGACTTAAACACTAGAAGAAATGCTATTCAGGAAAACATTCAGGAATTCAAGTACTTAAGGTATTCAGGTACTCAGGCACTATTCAGTTAGATAAAATTCTTAATATCACTTTTTTCCACAAACCCAAGCGAACACCTGAATTTTAGGAAAGGTTATTTCAGAACAGTATTTTCATTTTTATCTTTTCTGGTAAAGAGTCATATATTTTGATCAAAAAACAGAAAAAAAATTAATAGTAAAAATAATGTAAGTGCACTAAACATTCTGACTCTGCCTCCTTTACTGAAAAATAGATGCTAAACCTTCTTTAATGCCAGGGCCTGATTATTCATATGTAGGGAGATCCATGGGACAGGTGGGATAGACAGTACAACAACTTTTACTCTGTTAATTGGCAGCAGGATCTGGTTTAGCATGAACAAGTACAAACTTGGATGTCTGTGCCTCTAATGAGAGGAATATCAAATGCCAAAAATGAAATTCAGTGTCCAGGAGTTTTGCATCTGTGATTCTCCTAATCCCAGGCCTGTTGTCCTGAAACAGTTTCAGACCCAGTGCATAAGAAAAACTTATAACTTTTCACAGCCTTATGCAAAGGGTGAATGCCAGCAAACAGATCAGAGTTTTGTCTGACTTGAAGTACAGAAACTCTGAAACTTAAAATACTTGTCTCTTTCTCAAAATCATCATCTTCATACTTAATTGAATAAATTATCTCATATTGGCACAACAGTAGTCACTAATAAAATAGGTATGAAAGCATTCAATTATTTTGAGAGTAAAGGATCTGTTCCTCACTATGCACACTTCTGCCTCATATAAATGCGGATTCCTCAACCTCAGACTTTATTTAAAAAATATGTTGATTGTATAGCAGCACTTATAAAACACAGATTAAGATCTTGTTTGAAAATAGCACTGTGAAATGCCTGGTTAATCTACATATGCTATATTTATTATCTTGACCAAATTACATTTACAGCTTCTTGTCTTTGATTTTATGAACAAAATCAAAATACAGAGAAGGTCTAAGCTGGTACTGTACATACAGTATTTTCACTATCATCAGTACATGTGTGAACAAATGATTAGATATGAAAATAATTCCAAACACAGAGAAAATAATTCACCAGGAAAAAAAAAAAAAAAAAAAAAAGTTGATCTTCTCACAGCAAAACTTAATTTAGCTTATACTTATCTACAGCTTCTGCAACTGCAATTTTGGATAAGTCTACTGATTCCAAATGAGTCATATAAAATGCATCAGTATGAAAAGAGGGTAACCAAAAGTTTCTGGTGAACGGTAACTAAGTATTGTCTTGAAGTTAAAATTAAACTCGTAGAAAATATGAAAATTTTCATCAGAATTTGCTAAGTGGTATATTAGCTTTGTGCATGAATTTTGCTACTAGACTTTTGACTTGAGGAATTTAGCTTGACTATTCCACAGATAATTTAGAAGTATTATTGACAACATAATACTTGTAGAAATTTTGGGGGCAGAAACACATTCCTTTTTGATGCACTCTTTAGAAAAAGAAAACACAGACTAAGCAGCTATTTCAGATGCCCAAATGAAGTGCAGAGAACCAAAAATTTGGGGTAGATAAACTGGATAATCCAATTAATTTTTTACAATTCTAATCTATATATAAACCAAATTTTCCAAAATAATAATTAATTTTTCCATTTCACAAGCTGAGTTTAAATTGTGATGCATGGAGGACAGTTCCTAGGCTAAAGGAGTCTGTAATGCCACTGACTCCCAAATGACATTGGTGAGGCTGGCGTCCTGATTTCCACTTGTCTCTGGAAAATGTGCCTCAGGATGACTTAGATGGAATGACCTCAAGTTAGTGGCCTTTTTCTGGAAATCTCTGTATATGGTTTTATGGTTATATCTGCCTTACCCATCAAACCAAAATATGAATTACTGAGTAAAACATAGAAAGACTGTATGTAAAACATAGAAAGAGAGTTGTCAGCATTTTTTATCCCTGAAATTAGTGCTAGTAGTCTTGCCAGAAGTGCCACTAAGGACAAACATCAAAAATGAGATGGGAAGAAATATTAATGCTATGTGTTTGAGAATTAGCTGAATAACTTTTTGAAAAGAGAATTCCTGTTAAAATAGCAGCACAGTCATTGTACGTAGGTCAAGGGCACCTGTGAGGTAACATCTGTGTGCAAACACACATACAAATAACATACTTACAATACTTCAGTGCAGGGAATCTGGGCAAGTCCTGCAGGACCAGCTCAGAAGTAAGAATGATCCATTTCTAGAGTTCTTGTTCTGCTTTTATTCTTCTAGCACTGGAGCTAAAGTCACATTCTCCCCCTTTCTCTTAAGAGGTAGAAAAATGTAGCATTCAGTTAGCAAAAATACCAGCAAGGTTCTTAAGATTTTAATCTTTAGCTATTTTTATAAATGAAAATCTAAGATCTTTTTCCTTTTTTTTCTTTTTCTTTTTCTTTTTCTTTTTCTTTTTCTTTTTCTTTTTCTTTTTCTTTTTCTTTTTCTTTTTTTTTCTTTTTCTTTTTCTTTTTCTTTTTCTTTTTCTTTTTTTTTCTATTTTAGCTTTTATGGGAAAATTATTTTTTCAAAGGGGATAAGTACAGTTTAGTTGTGCAGAATTGTGTAGAATTAAATCTAAGCTCAGGTAGACCCAAGCTTCAGTGTCATCTGCAAATCAGCATATCTACTTTTTTGCCTTTTAGCATCCTGATTATCAGGTCAACATTTTCTTTGGGCAGAGTATGGTTTATGTATATGTTTTTTCAGTAGCTAAAATTGGGGCAAAATGGCTGTCTTAAAAAATGATATGTATTCCGATCTTAAAACTGCTGGTTTTGTGGTGTGCTCTAATTACCACAGGAATATCTGAAAAAATGGAGAGTTCTCTTCTATGTCCTTTTGATATGTAGGAATGCTTTTAGATTCCAATTTGTCTAATTAATGCTGGGTCTCCACAGTTGTGGTGTTTTGGATTTTTGGAGTGTTATTTTGGGGCGGGGTGGGGAGGGAGAGTTATTTTGTTTTGTTGGTTTTTTGTTTGTTTGCTTTTAAGTGACACAAAAACCCCACTCATATCTTTTAGAATTAAAACTTTTAAAAGGGGGCCAACATATATAAATATCAAGACAGGAAAAAAGAGCAAGTTAGATTGATATCTGACTTCTAAGATTTAAAGAGCTGGCTTTAGTGAATGCAGCTCAAACTCTGGTTTTTGCCATTTGCTTTCATATTGATTCTCCCATTTTCTGATATTTTGTATGTTTGACTTTTATGTTAGCAGTTTCTTGGGCAAAAATTGTGTTTAATTACTAGGGCAGAGACCTGAGACTTAATTCCACCATGTACATCCAGTTACATCATGGGTAAAGCATGCTGAATTAGCAGAGAACATTCCAAAATATTCTAGCTTGAGCACTGTCAGAAAAAAAAAAAAAAAAAAAAAAAACATGGTACAAAATGGACTGATTTATAATATTTCATTTTTTTCCAAATCTACAGAATGTTTACAAGGTACTCAAAAATTTTAAGACAGAGTATCAAATAAATCTATGCCTCCCCTATATTCCTTGTACATAACATTCCTCCCTCTGAAATGCAAAGAATCACCTTTGATTAGATCACTATATTTACAACATTAATTTATAACCATAAAATTAGTTTAAATTGGTTTTCCATTTTTTTGTTTAGTTAAGTCCTATTTGATAAAGTAGTTCCATTCTACTCCAAACAATATACCACCACATACCTGCACCCTCACAAAATTCCCTTCTGTAATGCTACAGCAGAGCTGAAAGGAACCTGGAAAGATCATCTGGAACTTCCCTATCTGTAGTACCTTTGTGACTTCCAGTGGTCTGTGACTTCTGACATACAATTGTCGACCTTATTCCTAAAAAATTTATAAGGAATTTGCTGCTGTGTTTCACAGTTCATAGTGGAACTGTCCATAGAAACTTTTTCTTAATATATGATATGAATTATCTTTCTGCAATTTTAATTAATTGTTTATTTATTTTGTACAGAAATGCAGAATAAATATTACTATTAATATGAAATTATTTATATTTTATTGTAATACATTTTTTAAATTTTTCTACCATTCATTTTGCTCTTCTTCGGTTTCTTTCCAATTGGTTCATATTTCATATTTTCATATTTCCCTTGAAATGCAGCAGAACTTAGGTAAATGTTTAGATCCTCTGCAGAGCCATGGACATGAGCCAGCTTGTGCCCAGGTGGCCAAGAAGGCCAATGGCATCCTGGCCTGCATAAAAACAGAGTGGCCAGCAGGATCAGGCAGGGATTGTCCCTGTGTACCCTGCACTGGTGTGCAGACCTCAAAGCCTGTGTTCAGTTTTTGGCCTCTCTCTACAGGACTGACATTGAGGTGCTGGAGTGGGTCCAGAGAAAGGCACCAGAGCTGGTGGAAGGTCTGGAGCACAAGTCTGATGAGGAGTGGCTGAGAGAGCTGGGGGTGCTTAGTCTGGAGAAAACAAGACTTGAAGGGATCTTATCGCTCTCTACAACTAACTGAAATGAGGTTGTAGCAAGGTGGGGTCAGTCTCTTGTCCCAAACAAGTGACAGGAGGAGAGGAAATGGTCTCAAATTGCATCAGGAAAGGTTTAGATTGGATATTAGGAAAAATTTCTTCACCAAAGGGCTGTGATGCACCAAACCAAGGTTGCCTAGGGAAGTGATGGAGCCACTGTCCTTGGCATTTAGGGGCATGGTTTTGAATTTTATAAATTATAACCACCTGATAAGACAGTTTTTATAGTGCTTTTATACTGTCTTGTTGTCTCAATACATTTATTGTTTCAAGTCTTTGGAGAATAATGCAAAAACTGAACTTAGGCCAGGTTAAAATATTCATAAGAAACATTAATGTTACCTCTGCTTCTCCATTCCAGAGCTGTGCTATGGTTCATGTAGGCATAAATAAGCTTGGTCACCAAATACCTTCAGTGGAGCACAAGCAGTGAGGGCTCCAGATGCATCAAAACTTCAGGTCATCAAAGCTCCTTTGCTTTTAATACTTGATCTAAACATTTGTTCATCCTCCTTGTATTGTGCTGTGGATATGATTTCATGTCAAGTTTCAAGGAAAGCAATAAGATATACAATACATCAGGACAGGAGTCCACAACTGATTGCAAATTTTTTTCATCATTTGGAAATTAGGGATTTTTTATTATAATCAATGGTAATCAGAGGTGAGAAGCATTTAGAAATCTGTACAGGCATTTCTGTCATCATGCATGCATGGTATGATTATTCTTTTCAGTAATGATTATGTTACCATTTACACTAAATTATACCTATATAAAGTAAATTTCAATGAGCATCTTAAGTCTTCTGCCTTCTGAATGTTGATCGCTCTTTGGGATATCTATTTTCTGTTATTTAGACAAGTGAATGACTGAAGTTTCAGTTTGCTGTATGAGTGAAATTAATCCTGTTTTAGGCTGCTTAGATCACAAAGTAAAACTACTTGTTATAAGAACTGAAAATAAATAAAAATTAAATCAAAATCTATGTACCATGCTTCAGATTACAAGTTACAGACAGTCTGATTCTATCTTCTGTGGGCAGGAGGCATTAAAAATATATTCCATAGTCAGATTCTGGCACTGCTGGAGGACCACGGAGAACATAGATCTCATTCAGTTACAGTATTCCTGGAGAGATAAAAATAATTCTATGAAATGTTATCTTTCCATTCCCAGAACTTGAATAGACTGTATTTCAGATTACTTCAAATGTATTTCAAATTAGCTTCTCAATTATCCCCATGTAATTATGGTCCTGATCTTTGTTCACACTCAATCATGCATTACACTATAAGTTCATTAAGAATAAATAACTTTATTGCTTTAATTTATTGTAGTTACCAAACATGTTGATTCAAGAAATAGCTGCTTAGGTATAACCCTTTTAATCCAATGTAAAATTTTTCTAGAGAAGAATCTCTTTCCATATTCTTCTTACAGAAATCCTGTTGTGACCTGTCTTCAGAACTGTCTTTCCAGGTTAACTTGGCACATAAACTTGGCTTCAAGGAAAAGAAAATATTATTATTTCTTGTTGTCAGCCCTAAAGCTTAATGACTATAACTGGGAAATATTGGGTAATTTCCCTGTACATTTATACTTAGCCCTTAAATGGCAACTTTTGTTTTCAAAACTAGTAAATGAACTTTAGATATTTATTTCTCACAGTGCCATAATAAAGTGAGTAACTATTAGCAACCCTTTTTTACAATGAGATAAAATACTTTGTAGGAGGCTAAAAGAGCTTGATGAGGTCACATGGGAATAATTATCATATTTGTTGTATATGTAAGTCTCCCACCTGTAACCAATTATCTATTTTATCACCATCACTGGAGATATGCATTAGCAGCCTGAGTCATTTCCATTAAACAGTAAATTTTGAAAACATCTGAAAAGCATGAGGGTTGCAGTATTCTAATGTTTCTGGCTCTAATTGACTGTTTCAGGCAGATATGTCTGGGTTAACAGTGCTTTCTGTTGAAATTCCACCTCTTTGTTTTACAGCAGCTGTAGAGAAACCAAAACCAGACACTTCTCAGAGGTGCACAATAAAAAGATGAGAAACAATGCTGCAAATTACAGGAGAGATTTTGTCTGGATAAAAGGAAGGGAAAGAAAGCCAACAATTTAAATGTGTAATAAATATCACTGCAGAAGGGATCTTGATTGCAGCTGCCCAGCTCTGGCCTTGTTCGCTCAGTATGATCTGGAAAACAAAGAAGTACAGATGAACCTTCTTATGCTTAGCTTCACACTTTTTGTAACATTTGGTAGCAGGAGACCAGAGGGTGACAGAGGCCCTGGGGACAATCAGTAATTGGCCTTAGCTAAGCAGAAAGTCAAAGAGATTTGCCTGGGGCTATGTGATTAGCAAGGCCATTGACAGCTTATGTTTGCAATCTAAGTTAGAAAGCAATAAATAATAGAGACAGCAGTCCCTGCTGGAAGGGACAGCATGGAAGGATGTCCCAGCATGGCCAAGGCAGAGCCTGCAGGGGAAGAGTCATGGCCCAGCTACCAGCCAGGACCCCAGCACTGAGTGGACAGTGGTTGCTGCTCCTCCTCAGTCATGACACTGTGCTGTGCCCAGAGAAACTGGGACCTCTCTGGGTGTGTGATGAATGTATGTGGCAGAACAGATGTCTCAGAACAGAAATCACTGGTCAAATGCTACATCCCTCCTCTTAACAGTAACTTCAGAAATAAATGTTTGAGTTTATCCCACCAAATTGCTGTGTAACACCATCCTCAGAGATCGTAAAAACTCAGCTGAAGTTACTTGATCTAATGACAGAATTAGTTCTGCTTTAAGCAAGGTTTCAGATAGTCTCCAGGACTCTCTTCAAACCTGAAGAATTCTGTGACTCAGGACAAACTTACAGCTGAAACTTCAAGAAACAATCATTGGGTTTTATTTATTAAATTATTTGGCTTTGTTTGTTATACAATTTACAAATGTCAAAATCTTATGATATGCAAATAAAGGATGACTATGTATTGTCACATTCTGACTGTCATATCCTATGATGTACATGGTTAAAAGTATATAAAAAATTACTAGTTTCTGTAAATGTTGAAATTTTCTTCACTGAGGAAGATAATGAAATATTAAAATTAATATAATTTATATTAAGTTGCTTTAACCTTCAAAAGAATATTTTTAATACTCTTGGTTTCAGGCTAGTAGATAAGTAAGAATTGAAAAAGAATTGCCAGTAAATGGCCAAATTCCTCTCCCAGACTAGTATGTCAATTTACCAACTAACAGCAGGATCAGAGACCAGTGTTTGAAGAGTGCTTTTCAAGAGAATGGAGTTTTGTTAATATATTCCCACAATACCTTTGCCTTTTATAAAGTCCAAAGACTTGCTGCCTTACCTGAATAAAGTTGCTTACACAGCAACCTCTCTTAAGTTTCTTCCTCTTTAATGTCTCTGACCACCCACTCTGGGCTCTTTCACAGTGGATGGAAGTGAAGGTGACATTTGTGCAGGACATGGAGGATGGATCCAGCACACATTGTGTGTGTCAGACAGCTGCACATTCACCTCCAGCAGAATCAGATATGCCCGGTGTGTGTCAGACTTAGTGCTTACAAACAAGTGACAGAGGCTCAGTGAGTCCAGAGAAATCTGAGCCTGGGATGCAGAGCCACCACAGGCCTATTGCTGTTCATCTAGGATTTTCAGCAAGTGTCTAGCACCATCAGAGAAACTGCTTCCAGTCTGTAGCATCTGGCTTTCCCAACAAACAAAGCCCTCTTTTTGTTATGCTCAGACAACATTTTTGGATGGAACAAAAAAGGAACTATCAGAAGAGAACTAGTTGCACATCTCTAATCTGCTTTTTTCACATTCTGGGAGTGAGTAAAGGTTCAGTGTTTGTATTCCCAATAAAACTCAATCCCAATGTTGTTCTTAGGACACACTGACCAAATGAGTACTGGCCCAGGCACTATCTGTACCAGAGCTTCCAGTAACACATGGATTTTGCTGGCTTTTGACGTGGAGCTTGGACAAAGGCCTATGCATCCCTAACACAACCTTTTGAAGTTTTTTATCAATTAATCTTTCTGATTCTTTTTATACAAATTTCCACTTGTTTGGTGGATCATGTAGAGTAACTTCTCCAATGGAAGGAGCCCTAAAGAAATTATGAAATGCAGCAGTATTGCTGCTGTTTTGTGCTTTGTGCTTTTTTTGTGTTTTGTGCTTGTTTTTCCTTCAGCTAAACTTGCTATCATGCTCCTCACTTGCTTAAGAAGTAGTAGTAGTAGTGGTCCTCTTAGTTTTGTTTATAAGCAACAGTGAACTAAAGGACAGTACATATCTGGTAAGGAAAAATAACTATTAAAAAAAAATAGGCGAGATTTTTTGTTTTGTTTTGTTTTGTTTTGTTTTGTTTTGTTTTGTTTTGTTTTGTTTTTTTATGGTTGATCAACATACAAACTAGGAAATGGGAGTAATACAGATGATACAATTTTATTTTTAGGGCAACCTCTCTCCTTGTGAGGAGATTAGAAAACTCTGGAAGGCACTGTCCAGAAACTTGCCTGAATGACAATAAAAAATGATGTGAAACATCATCTGTGCAGATCAGGGTTTAAACAAACAATGACCCTATGTTCTTTTATCATGGCTTCCTAGGTCCCAAGGCAGCTATGAATGATTTGGGACATTTTTTAGTAACTGTTTGCCACATTGCACCTCCTGTAGTGACATGGTGATAAAAAAGAAAGTCATATGTCTGATATAATAATATTTCTAAATAGACTATGAACCACTTACAAGATAAATATAATACGTTTAATGGAACCATGACAAGGGAAGGGAAATTCCAAATTCCAAATTCCAGTGCTTGGTTCATCTTGAAGAGAAAGAGCTTAAGAGGCATTTATTTTAGAGAGAAATGCTGATTGTCTGAGTTTCAAAGTGTAACTGACAAAGTGACACTTTAAAATACCTTACTTTCAGATGTTTATCTTGACTTTGACCTTTCTATCACTTAATATTGCTTTTAATATTTTTTATTCACATTCCCACGGACTTTTTATGGTACCCAGTTATTTACTAAAAATGCTAGCTTCCCACACTACCCTCCCTCTACAGTTTAGGATGCAATAGAATTGTGTTTCACATTAAGGATTCTTTTAAGGCAACTTTTCTAAAACCCCAGAAGATAAATTCACTTCCAGCACCATTCAGCTGAGTGAGTATGAGCAACTAGGGCAAGTGACTGGTTAGGAAACAAGACTTACCTTAGACCCTATGCCCATTAATGCTTAGCAAAGCAAAACATCACGTAGCTGGTGAAAGTTTTCAAGTAAACAGCCTGAGTCAATATTAAGTCTATTTTAAAAGTCTCTATTGTTGGGTTAGCTGCTTCACAGAAAAATTACCAATTTCTAGTCCCAATTATGCCCAAGTACTGACAACACTGCTGCCTGTGAGATAAAAGTGTCTTGTTATTAGAAGATTTATTCACTGTGAATGATTTAATTTTCTGCCCCTGAAATCATCTTAAATTAAGTTGTTCATAAGAAAGTGACTGCAGACAGAGGGTTATTATTTGGAAAAGCCTCTGTGAATGAAAATTCAATAGCCAGACTCTCATTTGTCTGCCTAAAGGTGTTGTTATATTTTAGGTTCATTTCATTTTGAAAAGTTTGATGGTAACAGAGAAGGACAGTCTTCACTGGAGCTTGTCTGATATAAGGAGGTCCAATGTCCATCTCCTTCATCTAGCCCAACAGAGAAAAATGTTAAGTCCTACTGAACAATGGCAATATTGACCTTCTGTGCAGAGAGACTTTAAATAGGGCCTTCACAAAGTTTTAATGAAAGTTCCTCATGCCTGACCGGTGTTCAACTGCTTTTCAAGACCTTCACCAGCACATATCGGATTTTGATTCCTACATGCTCTTTTTCTACTGGGTTAAGAAAACCCTTAGGATGGTGCAGATGGTTCTGCAGAGGCAAGTGCTGAACTCAGCTTTTCAGAAATGGACATCCCTGGAAGCAGAAAGGCTGCTTTCAAACAGAGTTTTCTAGGTTGTACGTGAAGTAGCGGCGGCAAACTTTTATCTGCTAGTGAAAACCATTGCTCTGCAAAGGGATAGTTTTGGGAAAATAAGGTTGAGGCTGGAGCTGTGCAGGAGCTAATTTTGCAGCCTCATGTCAGCTTATCAGGAAACCTGAATTTTATTCATTTGTTGCATAAAGCAACAACACAAAGTTTTGAGTTACTGTTAGAATTAGAAACTAGTAGCTGAAGGCTAATTCTTCTCAGATCCGCTGTGTGTGCTTGGTCTATTTCTGATGAAATATCATTTGCTAAAGGAGAAGAAGAGAAGATGACAAATGCCACAGAGCACTTTCAAATGTCATTTATTAGAGACCATTAAGAAATGAGGAAATTATAACCCACATATCATATCTTATACAAAATATATAGTTTGGAAAGCCTGGATGACATTATTACTTACGACATATTTTATGTGGCAGCTTATATTTAGGTAGAAGAGATGCACATAGAACAGCAATAGCTTTTGGCTATTTTTAACACACTCAACCAGTTAAACATAGTAGAAATTATTAATAATAACTTAATAATTATTAATAATAATTATCAATTTATTTGATAATACTTACTAATAAGTATTAATAATAACTTAATGATAATAACACTTAATAATTATAAAACTTATTGCATCTTCAAGCAACAAATTTCTTTTTCTTTTTCTAAGCTTCTAGAATTCTACAAAAGGGTAGATTGCTGCTTGAGTCAGAACAGTAGGAAATTAGTGCTAACATTGTATAGTTTGCTGCTGAAAACAGAGTCAATGTCATTGACAATTTGTCATCAGTTTGAGTTTGTGTTAAAAACCTATGGCACTGATTTCTTTTTTTGCAAATAATTCAAGTAATTTGAAATAATCTGCCCAAGAAACAATGCTCTTCCTCCATAATGCTGTTAGCAAGTTTATGTTGTCTGGCATTAGGATGTTGATGTACCTTTTGCATGTTAAAGAATGCATGGCTATTTTTTTTCCATTTTTGAGATAGTCGATGTACATCAACCCAATGGCAATGCTGTATTTCCTCATGACTTCTTTTAAGAGGCATTTTGAATCTTTCAGGATTGTCTTTCTATTAATCTATTTCTAGTAAACATTACTGAGACATCATCAGTTTGTTAGGTTTTTTAGTTGAATTGAAGCTTGCAAACAAGTAATATATTGTTTGAAACAGAAAACAAGATCATTCATTCTTAGTGTGGCATCAGTTTAGGAAGTTTCATCCAATTCCCTTCATTCATCTGCACTGGCACTCCCAAGCAGATCCTGAGTGGGTATGTACGTGCTGCTCATCACACAGCGAGATGCAGTCGCAGTATCTGGGTCTCTGAGACATGTGACTCCAGTGAGCACTGCACGGGTCAGCTGCTATTTAATTTCTGTTTCACTAATAATCATAAAGCATGCCATAGGCGCTTTTAACAGGCAGCAGCAAAACAGGGGCTTTTGAAGTATCCTTCTCAAATCTGAATGAAAGCATCTGATAAATGAATTTAGCTATCTCAAATCTTGGCTTGGGTTTCCTGTGTTTTGCTAGTGGCATTCCTCCATGCTTCCAATAACATGGAAATTTCTATAGAGTGTGTTTGTGTGTGCAGGCAGACAGCTCCTGATGACACTTCTCTTTTGTCCCTTCAATACAAAGAGGGATGTATTACTCTGCTGAATACAAAGGACTAATTCTACTAAATCAGCTTGTGTGCTCATTAGTGGACATAGCAGTTTGCAAAACTTAATCGACAAAGATTTGTAATCACCTTTACTAAATAGTAGCAATTCTTAATTTTCTTTATTATAATCCATTTCACATCTGTCTAACTGCTACAAATGCAGTTTATAGAATAGATGGTTTTCTTTGTGATTGCCTTAATATGAAAGACACTGTGATAGTTCTTTTCAAGTAACTTTTCAAAATAATTTCCTTGCATTTGAGTGCACAAAGTTTTCTATCCCTGTTCAGGGGCATTCTTTTTTACAAGCACAATACATGGGTTTAGGGACCTGAACACATACATATTTTTGATACATTATCATCATTTAAGAAGAAACAGGTGACTTATTTAGTGTGAAGAGAAAGCAGACATGACAATAAAATAATTACAACATCTCTAGTCCAATTTGCTAATTGGTAAACTATTTAGGATTCATCACACACTGATTCCAGTTACTGCCTGATGTACAAATTAAATTTTATAAAAGATTCTTATATCAAAAGTGAGATAAAACTACTAAACATGTTGTTATGCAGAACTCCAATGATTCCAGCTCTGTAAAAAACAAAGTACTTCAGATATTTTGAATATTTGAAAAAAATCCAGGTTGCAAGTGTTTAAAAACTGCACCTGAGACATGGTGCATTAGATAAGCAAAGGCAGAGTATCACCTTGGGATGGGGAGAAGCTGAAAACATAAGTTACTTGTAGTACATTTTTAAATTAAAGATTTTTAAGTTTGTGAATTACAAAGTCCTCAGGGAGATTTATTACACTGCACTGTACATATGTCATTTTGGAAAAAAAACCAAATGGTTCCTTGAATCAGAACTGGAGCTTCTAAATAAGTTTTAGAAAGGAAGCCCAGACACATTGCAGAATATAAGCTCCTCACAAAGATGTTTGCCAGATTTTTCTGTCTACAGCATGGTGCTGCACTCATGCTGTCCTGAGTGTCTGGCTTTGTAAAATGATACTTACACTTATGCACTTATTTAATATTTCTGGTTTTCATTTCTAATGTAGAGTAAACACTTTTGAAACTGTGATGGCTGATGATAAAATTTCTGACTTTTGAATATGTGATGTTTTTAATATATTCTGTTATCTGTCAGTCTTTTTTATCATTTAATACTCAGTGTTAAGTCATATTTCCTAAAATATTTTCCATTAAGATGGTTGGATGTTCTTGCTTGTCTTGTCATCCAGTTCCAAGTAAAAATAAATCACTTCCATTAGAACAAAGCCTCCAATGTAGGCAGCAGGTTTAGTAATTGTACTTAAGGGCTCAATGGTACAATTTATGCCTCAAAGCAGGGACAAATGTGCAGAATCACTGAAGCTTGCACCTGGACACTGTCAGTTCCCAAATGTATGAGAAAATCAAAGTCCATATCCAAATCATTTTGATAAAAATAATTTTATCAGAGTTCTTTTGCCTCCTACATCATGTTTACATTAACTGTGATAAAAGCCCTTCATTTATAGGCTTTAGGGCATACTGGTATTACTGCAGCAAAATAACTTGACACAATTCCGGCTCCAGTTTCTTCCTGCTGATTCTTTCCCATACTGCTCTGAACATAGCAGGCTACAGCTTTCCATACTGGAAACATTACTGCAACTTGCAGATTTTCTTCTGAAAATACTTCAGAAAGTGGTGAAATCTGTGGGAGAATTAAGATCTTTTCTGTGGCCTTTCCTTGATAGGAAACATTATTTCGCTATTGAAATACATTTTTACCATAAAGAAATACATTTTTACCAGTGTGTTCATAATATTTTATTGATTTATTCATTACTTATTATTCAATAATTATTTTCTTTCTTTTTAGAATATTGTATGCTCACATGTTCAGCATTTGATTTAGTGGGCTTTTCATGGTGAAACAATCAACTAAACATGAATTAAAAGTGAAATAAAATAAGGCTACTGTTGAAAGTATTTTCAAACCTCAGCAAGAATGTCTGAACACTTACTGTTCAAATTTGAGTAACTGGATTAACTGACAGAACTGACAAGAGTGTGAGTGAGCAGTCAAAGAGTATTTTTAAAACCTAAATTAATTTCACTTTCTCCTGTTCAGATGCAAATTGACTAAGGATTTCCAAAGCATTTATGGGGTTTGGATCAGTGGTTTTATTTGATAATAATAATTCTGGACTTTTGGGTAAATATGTTTCTCTCCTCTTTCTGGACTAGAAACTCTGATCATAGTCATGGTACAAAGCCAGCACCAAGATTTGCTGTTGTGAGAAGGGCAGCATGAAGATCCTGGGGAGTACATTAAACCCAAATTTACTTAGTGAATCTAATGCATAAAATATATGGGGAAGGAAGGAAAAGACTCAGAATTTTCCTGAACCTCCCCTCCTACACAAGTGCAACCAGATACTTGTGGTTAGTATGAAATCATGGAATATGCAGTGCCACTTCTCTTTTTTAGGTATTAGAAATTTTATGCAATTAAATAAAATGCCTTCCAAGGCTTGCTAATACATTTCCTACAAACAAATTTTATTCAATAAATATACATCTTCCAGTTCTGACTTCATACTGTTAAAAAAAGAATTACATAAAAGGGATCCAGTAAGATGGAAAGACATGGGAATGTAAGTTTATCCCGTGGTTTTATGTTCCACTGCATTAAAAAAAAAAAAAAAAAGGGAAAAGGTGAGCAAGTCATTGAAGTTTTAGCATGGAGTACTAATATTTTAATGTGTAATTTCCACTAGTTGTACTTAATAAACTAGCAAATTAAACATGTATTGCCTCCTGTGAGAATTATTTTCCACACATAATATGGAGTCCTTATATTACAAATAAGAATGTGTACCCTGTGTCCCTGTTTATTCAACAGAGAAAGAAAGCACCTTATTTAACTATCACAGGAATATCTAATTCATATGTCATATTATGTGCTTGAAATTTCACAATAACATACATTTACACTTCTCATTCTTAGGTAATAATACAGTCACTCACCAGAAGAAATTAAACTTTTAGAAAGGGAAAAATTTTGCTGGAATATTTCAAAATGTACCCTTACTAACACCAGGACTGCCTCAGAATTTTGAAGAATTCACAGAGAATTAAAAGGAGATCATATCAGATTTTAACTTTTTTTGGGAGAAAATAATATGGGGAATAATATGCTAGGAATAGTATGGGATTTTTTAATATAATATTGTGATTGTTTTGATATACTATATGAGTTAATATCCTTTTTTGGTAAGCTTTATTGGAAAATTATGCCCAAATCATGAGTGTTACATCATGAATGGAAAATTAATGAAAATTAAATTCCTTAGAGTCCCAAGACTTGTTGATCCATCTCTGGAAGTATTCAAGACCAGGCTGGATGGGACTTAGAGAAATCTATTCTAGTGGAAAATGTCTCTGCCATGGTGTGTGGAGGGTGGAACTAGGTGACCTCTAAGGTCCCTTCCAACCCAAATAATTCTGCCACTATTGCTAAAGGAGGAGGATCCTGCATGGGGGTGCACATGCACAAATCCCTGTGGATGCTGCACCACTTGTTCTGTCACAGCTGCTCCCACAGGTGGCTGCCTGGAAAAGCAGCCTGGGTCCCTTGGTGAGGAGCCAGACTGGGAGGACCTGGGGGGACACCACAGGGCAAAACTGCTCCAGCCTGGATGGGATTGCAGGCAGGGGATGACACAGGCTCCCATGACCATTTTGCTCATATTTCAAACTTACTTTAGAATGCTTTTGCTTTGACTGAATGGTAGTAGAAAATGGTAGAGAGATCACTAAATTGCAGTACTTAATAATATTTTAAAAATCACAGGCATTCTGAAGAATAGCTTTTGTCCAGATAATTTTTTGTTGAAAGGAAATAATTCATCTGTACCAAATTTTTAACTCAGAGCTCTGTCTTTAATCAGCAGAACACAATCTTAGTCACAATGTGAGCTTTTATCACAATGAAGGCAAAATGAAGTAATAAAAATTTTGGAGAAAAAATTCCTCAGCATCATTCATGATGGCAGTGGGATAAGCCAAGCTGCAGAATATGGTGCTAAAGAGTTCTGTCCATGCTGGACAACAACTGCAGTGGTGACAATTTGTTTTGTTTTCGGTTTTTTTTTTTTTTTTTTTTTTTTTTTTTTTTTTTTTTATTGTTGGTCTTGTGACTTCAATACCATTCATTTTTTTCATCACTGTAAAAAAGACATCATTCTGATGGCACACTTTTATAGTTCTACCCTTGTGCACTATTAATGTAATAGTATGTTGCATGTATATTCTGGTTTTTATATCTCAGTCATGAGTCCCTGAACAAGTACAAGAGGAAATCAGAATGCCATGTGAACCATCTAACAAGGTGCTCAGAAACTTGGATTCTGTGCTTGCTGCTGAAACAGGGGCTGTTCAACTAGTCACAATAGTCCTGTTGTGCTGTGCAATTCTCTCACAGTGTATTTGTATTTTGAATCAATAGCTGCCCTGTAGCCAAGGATACCGTGACGCACCACCAAAGCCCGTGGAGATGCAGAAACTCATGCCTGAAGTTGGTTAGAACCTGGATAGATCTGTGGTACATCACCTGCCATGGGATATAATCAACATGATATGTGTGTCTGCAAAAGAAAATAGGGATGAAAACTGAGGTGTAAGATTCAGGCAGGGATAGGAAAGGATAGGATTAATCACATCACTAGATTTGATTTGTGTTTTTTTTATTTTTTCTTTCAGAATTTCCTTTTTTTTTTTTTTTTTTTTGCTTATATTTTTTCCCTGCCATTCTCCTCTGTTCTTGGTGTTTTCTTCCTAGGAGACTCCCAAAACTACCTGAGGCATTGCTGCTGTCAGTGTGCCATTGCTGAATCTCTCAGGATACTGTGCCTCCTTTAGCCACAGAAAAAAGAGTCTGTGCTCAAACTAACAGCTCCTTCTTGCTACCACCTTTATGTTGCACAACCCATTTGACTGCCCGAGTTCCAGTATGAGCCCCTAAGCAATCCTATTGCTCTTCCAGTCTTGGAACCTTGAGACTCAATGGTAATATTGTTGTTCCAAAAAGTTACCTACCACAAATTCTTGAAAACTTTTTATTTATGCTCCTGCCTTCTCAGGAGACAGAGCTGCAGTTTTTAGTGTGACCATTGAATATGTTTTCAACAGATTTCATTTTATATAGAACAAGGACTCAATAAATGCTGTACTGCTTTCCATGCTGGGATGTTCAAAATAATCCTCAGTAACTTTTCAATGTGACATTTCAATTCAGAACTTATATTTTTTGGAAAGCAGAAGCAGATTTCTCTGGGGGTAGAGTGTTACATGTTAGAAGAGTTTGGAAGAGATATTTTTTTTATACTCATAGAACATGTGGTGCAAAACCATTCAGCAGCTTTTCAGAAATACAAAGATAATTTTTCTCCTTTTTCATCAGATTTGTTGGAAGAACATCTTGTTCACTATAAGATCATTTCTACAGTTCTTTCATACCAATTTTTCTTAATCATTGATGTTCTCTTGCACTTACCATGTCTTTGTTACCTAACATTTTACCTGTTTTTTACCTGAGCATGCAGATGGAAGAATTATGCAAAAAAGATTATTCTTAGTTGTTTACCCCAATAGTGTATGAGGCAGAAAGCAGGAATATTAAAAATTTTTGTGTCTTTGAGCATGATTGAATGAAGGCTGTTACTTAAACTGTTCTAAGGAATTGCTTTAATACCAGGTGTGGGTGTTAAAAATCACCATTCTTTGGCCAGATAAGTACCTGAATTTTAAATCTAGTTTTCAGCTATAATAATTTCTTTCTGGTTTTTAAAAAATGTCAAGCAATAACATTAGGGACTTTAATCTGGTTTTTGCTTGCCATTTTTTTTTGTAGCTGTTTAAAAGCAATGGGATTCTATATCATATGAGGAATACCATAGGGTTGGTCTTTTTGGTTTTTCCTGAGGGCTGCATCTTTTTTCATTTTAATGTCTTCATTTTACTAAAGAAGACACATGGATGAGAAGCATGCATCTTTAACTGAAGCCAGGAGAACAAAGTTATATCCCAAATCTTCCATAAGGCTGTAGGATTCAAGCAGTAAAACCTTTGAGACACTAGGAGAAAAAACCTGACAAAGGGTGGTATGGTTTTGACCATGGGAAGAGAATGACAGTGGCATCAGTTCAAGTGTTAATAACATGGTTTTAGAAATGCTTATTTTTAATTGTCCTGAGTTTTCAACACTATGAGCTATGTTATGTGTAACTTTGTTGGTCTATGGTGTTTGAAGACACATATTGAAATAGACCAGATATTTTTGTCCCTTTGAATAAAAGAAGTGTGTAGCCTTTCAAAGATTAATTTTGATCTTGAACAAGCTAGGCCTGCAAACTAGCAAAAGGACAGTCATTAAGTACACTGTTCTCCAAGATCTAATATTATCTTTTTGTTCCTGTCTGCTGTGACAGAGTTATTCCCAGCTCTTGAGCTGTGTGATTCCAGAACAACCCACTGTGGCACTACAGAAAGTGCAGTGAGTATTCTTTCCCTCAACAGTTTGTAAACAAAAAGAAAGATTTTTTTCTTTTAAAAAAACTGTCATTCTCCTTCATATTTCATCAACTTCCTTCCAAATCTTTCCCAGACAGCATTTTCAGTGATCTCATTCTCAAATCCAAGCTGTGAAATGGTATAAATAATAATAATAATCATCATCATCATCATCATCACTTTTTAAAAAATATAACTATCTGTTTTCTAGTTTCATTTTAGTCCATTTATTAATTTTGACAAAATAATCACTTTTTTTGGTGCCCATGAATAGTGTAATGAACAATTTCCTATATCCATCAACATGCTAGGAACTTTTATGCAAAGGATTGTAGAGATAAATGATTTGACTTATCAGGTATTAGGAGAAAGTTCTTAACGTGTGGAGAGCTACAAAGTGTTTTACAGCTGCAACAAACACCCTGAAGATAAAAGACAAAAATGGCTTTATATTTAATTGAGATTTGTTGTTCATGTTGTGACTTCAGCAATTTGTATCAATTGAAAATGTCTTTTCTTTTGCCACAAAGCAAATAAAAATAATATTTCAGTTGAAATCATAATTTGGTTAGTTCCTTGAGAAATGAAAAAAGTCTCTAACTTGTTTTCAGATTAAACTGTAAACTTAAAAATATTTTTTTCCTTTATTCCCTGTTATAAACTTCAATCACATTAAATTTACTTTTCAAGCTAGGCTATTGAGAGAAATGTTGAGTACATAAAAACATTAAAAAACATGGGGGGGAATGGTGGTGAAATCAACACATTTCAGCTTCTAAGGAGGACACAGACTGAGTTTTATGTACTGTGAGATCTCCTTCAGTAGTGGGTATCAGAGAGATAATGCTGTAATTCTGTAATTTGTTGTAGCCATCACCTAAACTTCTGACCTTTTCTCACAGGGCTTGTCTATTGTGAGTGCCGTTCTATTTAGTTGAAATTGTGATTAAAAGTTAAATTAGACAAAATGCCTTAAAGTATTGTATCCTCAGTTGGAATCTCCAGTCCTCTTCAGGGAGCAAATACTGAAACTCAGCTAAAAGACAATAAATGACTGAGTGCCTGTTTCCAAAATGAGGTAGATCAAGTTCACTTAAAATACAGTGGGAAAAATAAGCTGAAGTGACTGACAGTGGTGCCTCAAGTATAACTAGTGTCTTTACAGGATGTGAAGTTTTGATTGAGTTCAGCTGGGATGCCCAAAGACAACAGATGTAATTTGGAGAACATCATTATTTTAGTTTCTGTGTCTGGCCCATTTTCAAGAGAGTATGCAGTGTGTGAATTATGTAAAATATCATATGGTGGGGTAAAATGAGAAAAACTAATTTTTTTTTTAACTGCCTGCCCAATGTATTCAAGGCTTCAAAGTTTTATTATGTGGGCCATCCCATGCTCCTTCTAACTGAGTGCACATATGCTCCCATAAGAAAAGTAATCCATTACTTTTGAATGTCACCAAATTTTGGAGCAAGATCTAAGCAGCAGTTGATTTTTCTCTGCATATGAGAAAATAAAAAAATCTTATTATTTCGTTCCATCCAGTCAGTCCTTTCCAGACCTTTTATGTCCCATAATAAATAAATATTTTCCTCTTAGCAACTAACTTGTGAATCACATCTCTTTGAGACTTAGTATGTTTAAAGCCACTAAAAATAAATCTTTGATAAAGCACGAGTACATAAACTTTTTCGGATTTAATTCTGTTTCAACAGTTTCATGCCTAATTTGGAGTCTTAAGGTTCCTTTATTAGGTCTGGCAGTGATGCCACACCCAGAAACATTTCCTCTGTTTCTACTTTTGCATCCCTCTCTTCTCATTATCATCCTTAGGAATTGGAAAGGCCAAATTTCCAGAAGCTGGGAAAGACCAGTGTAAGTGCAGTGGTTTAGCGCACTGCCACCCAGTCTTCATAAAATCTGCAGGCAATATATCTTCTATTTTAGGAGATAGCAGTTCATCCTGGATTAAGATGAAAAGCATTTTTAGACAGGTTTAAGATGTCAGTACATTAGCAGAAATAGAAGAACAAAGCTAATTGCAGATAGATCTACTCTCTGAAGGAACTGGGACAGCCATACCAGGAGAACATTTCTGGAGTTCAAGGGGATACAAGCTAAGGTTTTTTTGTCTGATGTGTAGAAATAGGGTCTAGAAGTCATTAGAAGTGGGGAGTTTGAGAGCAAAAAGAATAAGGAAATAAGGAAACCAATGTAGAAACCAGCTTTATATCCATAATTTTAATGTTTGACTATGTTGACAAAGTTGAACTGTGCTAAGACTGCATATGAGATTATTTCCAGTATGCCAAGGCCAAAACAGAAACACAGTGGATGATCTAGGTATGTACATATGTAGAAAATAGAGCTGTATATATCCATTAGTTGTGTTTCAAGCCATAGATGATGAAAAAGGTCTGTGCTGCTGAAGTGCATTTCTCCAAAGGCAAAATATCTTATTGCTTCTACACAGGCAGGGCTTGGCATTGAGACTGGTCACAGTTAATGTCTTTATCAATGATCTGGATGAGGTGATGAAGTGCACCTCAGTATGAAACCAAGCTGGGTGGGAGTGTTGATCTGCTGGAGGGCAGAGAGGCTCTGCAGAGGGGTCTGGACAGGCTGGATCAATGGCCCAAGGCCAGTTGTGTGAGGTTCAGTAAGACCAGGTGCCGAGTCCTACACTCGGGTCACAACAACTCGGGTTCAGCCTCTTCTCCCAGATAAATGGCAATGGGACAACAGGGCATGGCCAGGCTGCACCAGGGGGGGTCAGGGCTGGGCATCAGGAAGAATTTCTTCATGCAAAGTTTTGTCAAGCATTGAAATGGGCTGCTCAGGGAAGTGACTGAGTCACCACCTCTGGAAACATTTAAGAAATGACTGGACATGGCAGTTAGTGCTATGTTTTAGTTGACATGGTAGTGTTTAGTCAAAGGTTGGAATTTATGATCTTGCAGGTCTTTTCCAACCTAAATGACTCTATGATTCTAACAATTAAGGGAGGAAATGTTATTTTCTTCCTTCAAGATCCTAGTTTTTTCTGTAGTGACCTGAAAAGGAAGATGCAGGACTTCTTTCACTCTCCCAGTCATGGTGTATTTGCTCAGGTTCAGTTATTTCCTCTGGAGGCAGCAGATGGCACTTTTCAGCCACTTCACTTTTCATGTCAGAAGAAACCCCACATTTCTCATAGAAAACAATAGTTAATATAATTATGAAAGTTCTTGACAAACAGGAATTTTCAAAGAAAATTCTTCTGTACTTTACTTCCAAATTGACACCATGACAGCAGATTGAGGCCTGAAAATAATGCAATGGCTTTATTTGAGGATAGTTTTTTCTCACAGAAAAATTTCTACACAAATGAAAGCTGAAAGGGTCCCCCAAAACTCAAATAAAATATCCACTTAATCTGCTTTCATTAGGGAAATTGAATCTTTATTTAAACCTCACCAGTTTTATCGTATTTTATCTATGACTGATTCCATAAAGGAAACCTGCTGATGTTATTTGTTACCAAGGCACTCCTCTAGAAAATCACTTTAAAATATGGGATACCAGATCAAGTATTTATGTGAAGAAAAGAATAATAGTGACATGTTACTAGGTATTTGAAAACAGTATAGAGGAAAAAGAAAATAGTAAGAAAGGGAGAGAAAGGTGCATTTTGTACCTAGTTGCAATTACCAGTGTGTGAAGATGTTGAGTCTATAACAAACTCCTGGGGGAAAAAAAAGGAGGGAATGTTAAATGTCAGCTTTTATTTTTAGGATGTCAGGAATACCATGTTTTCAGATTATTCAGTTGCTGAAAGTGAGTAGCATGGATCTAAATGTGTTCTATTTATGTATGCACGTTTAAATACCTGTTAAAAATATACTCCTTGTGAATGTGATGGTAAGTAGCATTGGTTTCTAAATCCTTTCTGTTACACTGGAAGTATTCTCAACTATACTAAGGTTAATTAGATCATTGCCAAATACTGTGCTATAGAGAACTGGTTGTTCCAGTGAGCACATTAGAAACATTCTCTGAGCTGCAATGTTTTGTAAAGGATAACTCCAAGGTGAAATGAAACAGACTTAAGGTGTTACTCTGTTTCTTTCAGGCTCATCCTGCTTCCACAGGATATCTTTGTATAGAATATCCGGCACTCCATTGGGAAGCTGACTTTGTACTTCAATCAGTGATGATGTTTCATCTCAGAGAGTAGTTATTTCCTGAAAGGAAAGGAAGGTACCAATTGAGAGAGGCAGCACTCCATGCTTCCCTGCACAGCCAGATTGTTATCACAGTCACACTTCTGCCGTGGCTTCCCTGTGACTCAAGAACCAGCAGCTAAATATGGCTCCCGTTATTTTGCCACAGGGTCACTGAGGACTCTCTCACAAGCTACTTTTGGAAATCATGTTCTTTGTTAACATTACTTTAAGAGGGGGAAAAATGTTCTCCACCCAAATGTTTACTAAGCAAGGCAATGCTTCACAGGTTTTACTGCAATGTCAGGGTAAGGTAACTGTGGTTACCTGGCGACTTCAAAAGTCGTAACCTTACAACCTTACCACCAAAACTTCAGCCTGGTGCTGCCAGTCCTAGACTCAGTTCTAACCAGCTGAGTTGGGTACTCACTGTGAATTCAGTGCCAGTATTTGCCTGATAGTGAGTATCATATAGACAGAGATATCATATCACTGAGATACTGTGAAATAACCAACCAGCTGTAACACTGTAAACCTTTTGCATTGATATATCAATCCCCAGGATCACACAGTTTCATGTTGTTTTTGATATTTGAATAATTTCAGTAATTTTTTAACAAACAGAGCATTTATGAGTGAATTTGATTTTATTTGATGAGGCTTTTGTCCAGTAGGAAAAGTAGAGAAAACTAGTGCATTAAAATAACTGTGGCAAAAAAAAAAAAAAAAAAAAAAAAAAATTGCCTTTTTTATAGAGAAAACACATCATATCTGAAGTGCTTCTTGTCCTGGTAGGAGACAGGCCACTTCCATAGATGAATTATGAAAAAAAAAAATCATTATTCTGACCAAATTTAAAATCCCAGAGGAAGGCTTTTGCCCCAGTGGTATGTGTTAGCCACCCCATCTCCAGTCTGTCAACCACACTTCAATGTTCCACTGAAGATAATTTTTTTTTCCTCTTTCTCCTCTTGGATCTTCTATTAAATTCCATTGTTCTCGACAGTTTTCAGTATCTTCTGTTTCAGATTTTTCATTAACACAACCCAGTAAAATTCAGTGCAGGGAATTTTTTCAGTCTGTGCTAAACTGAATGTTGCAGTTTTGTTCTGAAATATAGCTGTTTGTTGGGTTGGGGTTTTTTCTTCCAATTGCATCAGTTGTCTAAAAGAAAGATATTTCCCTTCAAGTCACACTTCACTAATGTAGTCACAACAATCTGTTGTTTTAGAGCTACTAATGAAAATGCTGTCATTATTCTTAGCATGCCAGTCTTCTTTAACAATATACATTTTATTATTGAAGGTTTACTGTGTTGCCACAAGTTATTTAAAGAATATTGAGAAAAAAACTTGCTTGAGAAATGGTTTTTATGCACACAATTTCAGTTAAAGCTGTAAAACTGTGTGAAATAGCAGATAATTTGGTTCTGTAGACTGGTCAAATTTAAGATATCAAATAAACTAGTCCCTTTAAGCTGCGTCTTAGTTTGCATGTCTGTATATTGCAGCTACCTAGATTCAAACATCAACAACATCCCCCCTTAAACCTAGAGAAAATCTAGGTTAAATTCAGTTTTCTCAAAGCAGAATGTTGGTGTGACTCTCAGGTTTTGTGGGATTTTGACTTGTTCTTAGGAACAGTAAGTATAAAATAGGATATGTCTGTGTTCTCTGCAGATTTAGCTTCTTGTTAAATCTTGTTCTTCCTGTTGAAAAAAAAAGAGATTTTGGACAGGACTACAGGGCAACACACTGGAGATCTCTCTATTTGGATGTCTTTTGCACTTTGGTAAGAGAGGTAAAACTGTTTTCCAGAAATTTCTCTGTCAGAGCTAGCACCCAGCTGCTGCTCACCCAGCCAGCCCTTCCTGATCCCACTGCAAAGCTGCACTCTGTCAGCTCCCTGCAAAATCCATCACGCTCATGAGTAGCACTGTGTGAATGCTTTGTATTTGCCAGAACCTTCTCCTATGTTTCCACTTTTGTCCCTTCATAGCTGAGGGAATATCTTGAGTTAATTATTTTCATCCTCACACTAGATTGCTCTTAAAAGTGCTGAACATCTTTCCTTACACTCATTGGAGCATTTCCAGAGAAGGAAGAGGTGAGCAAAGTGAGGTGAGCAAATGTGAAAGTAAAGCGTGACCCAAGGAACAGGTAATTACTGTCACCCTTTACCAAAGTTCACTGTAGCCAAAACAGGGTATGTAATAAACTTTTATGGGAATTTTGTTTGTTGTTCTGCTCTTACCACACTCTTCAGCATATGTGAGCCTAAGCCATGGACTTTGGAACAAGAACTGAGCATCCCTGACTGCACACACCAGTTGTGTGCCATGAGGCATGCTTTGAGGTGGTGTATTCAAATACCTTCTTTGGCATGGGCCAAAAGGGTTTATAACCTGTTTCTCCGTTATTAAAATCCATCACCTATGAGTTACCTAACATATTTGAGCAAAGTCTCAAGTCTCAAAGTCTGATGCTTGATATGGGAAAATTTTAATTTTTCTTTTGTGGAAATATTTCCAGTCATCTATAATTACTTGCCAATAGAAAGACTGAACACAGAAGTCATTCTATCATTATCCACTGTACAGTCCTTACATTCTCCTTCCCTCTCTTCTTTCCTATGCCTCTTGCCATTTTTCTTTATTTTTAAGCAGCAGAAACCTGGCAATGAACCATAGCTACTTTTTGAAATTTTTAAAACAGCTAACAAAAATTATCAGTAGGATTGGAACTCTGGATATTCAGTAGGTTTTCACCACTGGTTTTATCTCTTTTCTATCTAGATACATGAATATACATAAAGCAGGGGAAAAAAATGCTGTTCAGTACCTTCTGGACTGCAGTATTAAAGAGTGTGTCTGTAAGAATATATCTGAAGCATGGTAAGCAATCTGAACTTTAATTTTCTTGGGCTAATGGTGAACATTAGCATTCAAAGTAACCAAATCAATTTTTACTGAACACAAGGCATGGGAGAAGCTGAGAATTTCTTCAGAGGCTTCAGGTTTTAAACTAATATTTCACCCCTTCCAGAGAAATTGTGTATTGATTGAACCAATTTAAACTGAATTTTAGTAACTACATGCACTATTTCAATTATTCAGGCAGTTAATTTTATGGGGCACAGTGTAAATAATGTAAGTTACATATATATGTATATTTATACATTTATACATTTATATTTTTATTTATTTTATATACATATATTTATATATGCATAATGTAGGTGTAAGAGTTTTATTGCTAAAATGAATGTCTACAGCGCTCTGCTGGGAGGTGATCACTGTTCACACATTGTAGTGAGAAGGTAAGGAGTAAATAATAGAAATGCATATTAAATAGTATCTATTAAGTTCCAGAGACTAGT
Organism: Muscicapa striata striata; assembly: GCA_030060385.1. Taxonomy (NCBI): domain Eukaryota; kingdom Metazoa; phylum Chordata; class Aves; order Passeriformes; family Muscicapidae; genus Muscicapa; species Muscicapa striata. Next base: position 2,519,301 of record JAREIS010000018.1, on the reverse strand, counting down.
ACATAATTAATTTAAGGCATTAAAATCTCATCATTGCTAAGAGAGCATTTGGTACGCTTTCACTAGAAAAAATAAATTTAAAAAATACAGAAGCAGGGCCCTTGTGCTGAACTCTTGCAGTTTAGAAAATTACCTGAGTATACATTTGGTATCCAGCACTCCTCAGGTTTGGCTGGGCAACACTGCTGATTTCACCATGAGGAAGATTGGAGAACATGGGAATAAAGCAGAACCCCAGCTAGATCAGCTGATAGGGCAGCCAACAACTTTAGATATGGATTAAAAAACCCTGATGTTCCAAGTGACCTTCAGGCTGTATCTATGATTGTGAATATGGTTGGTGGTGTGCATGTGTTGCCTGTTAATGTTTTGTTAAAACCTTGTTGAATAATAGTTACAGCCACCATAAAGGAGAGCTGTGCAAGTTCACTTAGAACTGTAATTGTAATTAGAAGACGACATGCAAACCTTTTTGAGAATTGCCTCTGGTTTCTGTCATTTAAGTGACAACTGTTTTTGCCAATTACAACTTAACCAGATTAATATTCCATTAGAGAGAAAGACACACAGCTTAGCCAAGTGATAGAAAGATTAGAAGGTGACATCCACTTGCAATAATGTAGTCAAATTAGTTATTTTTGTTCTACTGATTTTGACATCTCCCTTTGGGTTTGTGTTTTAACCTAGACCCTTATTCTCACTAAATTTTCACTCTTTATCACATTCACTCAAATCTTCACCCCTCCCCTGGCTAATACTTGTGTGTTTCTTTCTCACTGAGGCTGGAGTTTTTGCAACTGAGACGATTTGGTTTAATAAATACATCAAAAATAATTTGAACTTGTTGAAGATAGTGTTAGAGCAAGGAAAGGGTACATTAAATGATAACTGTCTATTGCAACTCTGTATTATAGTGAAGTTTGCAACTGAATTGGACAAGGATGAGACTGCTAGAGAGATTCTATATTAGATTATTCTAGAAAGCACTTTCTGGAGTCAGTATTTTTAGACTGCTCTTTCAGCACTTTTAAAAAAGTTTTTTGAGAAAAGACTTCTTGGAGGGAATCTGTTGCAAGACCTCTGAAAATAAAGATCAACAAACAGTGCAAAGTGCAAACAGACAAAAGTGCAAATTTGTCTTCTAAAATTAAAAATAAAATGTATAAAATGGCTGTGGCTGTATGTGCTAATTTCCGTTTTGGTGAGCACTAGTGAATGCTTATCCCAGCATCTGGTTTCTTCCTTCCATTGGCAGTGGTAAAGAGGGAAAAGCCATGCCTGGACCCTGTACTATCACCTGCTAGACACTATGGAACTCCATCTTATAACTGTACTTTTGATAATTACTGTATTTGAACAGGATGGGGTCCCTCACGTTATGATAAATCAAAATAGTAGATTTTCATCAGTGGAAAGTGGTCTGTTTCACAAAGTCATAGATGCTTGTCAGCCAACTCGGTGAGATTATTGTTATGATCTTTCCAAGTTTTCTTCTATGCCCTAAAAACCCACATAAGACCAAATATAACTTTATTTTTTTGGTGAGATTGTTTCAGGTTGTTTTTTTAAAACGGTCTTTTTCTTATTCTCAGACACACCAGTTTGGTTTTATGCTTAACTCTGCAGTTTAGATATGTTCTAAAGCATTTTATATCCTTCCCTCTCTCCTTCAGACACACATACACACCCATGTGTGGCAATTCATGGTGCTATTTTCCAACTTTTATAGCCCTTTATAGATAAATGAATCAAAGGCCACTGAAGTTGAGTCATTTAGCAAGGTAGGTCTAGAATCCACCTCATCCTGCTGCCTTCTACCAAATTTAGCACACTGAAAGTCCAGTTGCAATTAGAAACTTCTTAGCTTGCAAAAAAACTACAGTGTCAATTTTGCAAACGCAAGTACAAAGTGCAGTCACTACTGGCTGGACGCTGAGTCTTTTAAGATTGTGGGTGAACCTGAGAGATTGTAAAACTGTGGTAGCCTTTTAGAGTTTCCTTCCTTAACCAAAGGCTTTGGAGTTGCAGATGGGCTTTGGCAGAAGGAATTAAGGCTGAGCTTTGAAGAGTAGGAAAAAATGGCAGGACACAGCCATGTCGTCTCACATTGCTTATAATTCAATAACAAAGCTTTTGAACAGTAATGGGATCCTTGCCTAGCACTGGTTTTGATGAAAATCTGATAGGACATAAAGCTATCAAAGTCAGGCTTCTTTAAAGATCACAGTTCATTGAGCATCTTAAAAGCTTCAGTAAAACAAAGCACATGCAGCCCTCTGTTCTGGTGCTCTGCACAAGATAAATTTCCAATAGTCTGTGCAGAAATAATGGCTTATTATAACAGCTATTCACATCTAGTCACTGGACAATACTGTAGCTAAAGTAAAATGCAAAATGTTTTATTTGTGGAGAGGAAACTTAACAATTAGCTTTGTCAAGTCAGCTGGTTCAGAGCCTTATTAAAGGGAAGTGTGTATTCAACAAAATGTTCATCTCCCATACATTGATCCTGAGGACATACATATGTTTCTTCTGACAGAAAGCTAAAAGTCTAGGGTCCATGAGAAATGTGAGTCCTAACATGGCATTGCTTTTACTTAAGTGGATGAAAATACAATCTAAAAATAAACAATTTCCAGAACATCTAGAACACAGAGTAGATGTTTGAATCAGACCACAATATGGTATATGCAGATTGTGATTAATTGGCAAATACTTAAAAGGCCCAAACAACTCCTAAAAAAATGTTTTGTTTTTCACAATTAAACTGTTGGAAAAATGCAATGTGGGTTAATAGATGTGATAAACTGTGTTGTCTGTCTAGGACAGCCCTAAATAATGTTCTGTTACGTTTAGGCGAATCATTAACCAGTTTGAGGATACCCAGAATAGACAAATAGGCATTGCAATACCAATGAGTTTGGGAGAACCTTGTGTTTTCACTGTTTAGGAAACTGCACAGAAAGGAGATCACAGTTCCAATACAGAGTTGTTTGCAGAGTGTGGGTGCAGTTGGATTCTGTAGGCCTTACCTTGGGTTCTGTTAGTGATATCCTATGTGACCATATAACCTATTGCCTTCTGTGCCTCTACTGAAACTCTACTGTGGAAATGGGTCAGATGGGGAGGGACAGGGAGCTGACTTCACCTACAGAAGAAGAGAACTTCAGCTTCAAACCCTGGGGGACACCTAGCTGGGAGGAAGGACAACCTTAACATGGTGGCAAGAGAATAGAGAAGAGCTGTCTCATGGGAACTAATATGTTAACCAGTTTGTTACAAATAAAGTGTCATTATTGGTTTCAATATATGGTTGGCTGGCTGCCAGCTACATATACGGTTTTGTTCCTTATCCTCCTTGTTGATTGGGTCCTGTGACATCCACCCCATCTATACATCAGTGTGATTTGGAGGTTGCCCCTTGTTCCATGCAGTTTTTCTACATTTGTTTCTTTTTACATTAAACGTTCTTTCTTTTTCAGGAACCCTGTTGTTCCCATCTCTCTATATTTATGCCACAGATTCCCCAGCTGGTCCAGTCCCAATATTGCTGCATGCTGGCAGTGATACTCTGCTTCTTTTCTACATACTTGTAACCCCAGTAGGAATTTAAAATAAATTTTAAAAAAGAAAAAAAAAAAAAGAAAAAAGTAAAACTATAATTTTGGTGAATGAAATCTGGAAAAACTTAAATGTGGTGTTCCAGGAAAAGTGAAAAAACTGCATACACTTTTGCTCTACCAGTCAGGCTTCAGTATCATTTCTCTTTATATCCCACAATGCTTATTTAAAAGTCATTCAGAACTGCAAAGTCTAATTTTTCTCTCTTGTATACAATTGGAACCCAAAGAGTCTGAGACAACTTTAAACACTTTAATTACATTAAAGACATTAACAACATTAAAGAATGTTGGTTTTAAAAATTAATTTACTTTTGTACTGCTCTATTATGGTTTTGTGCAGGTTTGGGCAAAAGCGTTGCATCAAAGTATTTGCCACTGCTGGTGTAACTACAATCCTTTCATTCGGTACCTCTGAACATCAAAGTATGTGCCATTGTAGCCAGAAGGGAATAACTGAATGTTATTCAGTTACGTGTCTGAATGGATGGCAATATTAATCATAAGACAGAGAAACAAAAGGCTTTTTATTATCTGCACCGTTCTTTTAAAGCAATTTGGTTGCATTAAAGTCCTCAGTTCCTCAGGCGTCTTTTGACTAAGAATGTTCGGAATCTACAGTTCTGCCCTTGTAGTTTTGCCATCAGTTTAACAAATTATATAGCTCCCACAAGAGCTGATTATCCTCTATATAATAGAAGCTTCTATATAATAGAGTTTCATATCATCAGTTATAATCCAATAATACCATTTCACATTCCAGAAGGTATCGTTGGAGGAAAGAACAAATATAAAATACAGAAAAGTCACCAAAATAGTAGCAGACAAAATCTTCTGGTAATCTGCCTGAAAGTCTGAGAAGAAAAGGTTAGACCAAAAGGACCGGGAGACCAAACTACCCTTTCCTGTTCCTCTAGGGTGAGCTGGTCTCTAAAGGTCAAGGTTCAGCACAGTGGTTCAGCAGGAAGGAGTTGGTGATGGAGAGATAAGTCAGGCAGGCAAAGTGGGAGATCTGAGCCTGCTAAGAAATGTGTGGTAGCAATTGCAAACATCTAACAGAAAATAAATTATCTATGTGCTCCTCAACATCAACAACACAAAGCAGTATTAAGTCTTTCCTGTACTTTTCCCTCAGCCAGATCTGCTTCTGCTTTACTCTTTTGTGAATATACTGAGGACTAACCATTTGTAATGAATATACTACTAGAAAAAAAGCTCAGTCTCTGTGGAAATCATTTGGACAATTACAATTCTAAGAAAAAGAAGGAGCATAATAATAACAAATAAAAAATTTAAATATCTAATTATATTATAATTATTAACAGATATTATTAATTTAGTATTAATAGAGATGGGCATAACAGAGAGAAACCTTAAATGCAGCATTTAAAGCACAGGTCATCAAGCCAGAGAAAGCCTATAACTTGTATATGTTCAAAGGAGACCCCAGAATTCTGGGGTACAAATTCAGTTGTATTAAACTATAAAGCATAACAGACTAGAAAATTAAGATTATATTTTAATATTTAAACTGAGATATATATTCAGTAAAATGAAAGGACAGATATATATCACACAAATCTGTTCAATTTGAACATGATCTTTTATTTAGATAGATAGTAACTACTGTACTGTGTAGTATATCTAAAGAAGGCCTCCTGTTCAGGTATACACTGATTTTCTCTAATAAACACCTTTGTCTCCTCCCTGCCCTCCTCAGCTTCCTCATTCTCTTAGAGATACCTGAGCAATGCTGGGACTGTGCCATGGGCTGACATGATGAACTAAACAATCCCTGGTCACACAAGAAAACCCAGAGACTTTAATAAGAGAGAAAACAAACATAATGAAATTCCACATTTTTCTAGTGCCTTCTGAATTCATTTCAAAAGCATGAGATGATGTCAGAAAAATAATGTTATTTTTACTTGACATATGAAAAGACAAATCTGGAGTTAAAAAGTCAGTCTAAGATGAGCATCATAGAGATAACATTTGAACTAATTTTTTGAATGAGATGAACAGAAATTGGAAACAAGTGATTAATATTGGAGCACCTTCAAAGAAGGACAGAGGTGGAGGAAACTTTCTGGGAGTAGAAAGGAGAAATGTGTCATTGAGAGTGAGGGAAGACTTGATGCCATAAAACATGTTTGTCACTCTGGCTGTCCTGCTGCAATGGATGATGCAGTTGAGTTCTGACCTTGCTGCAGAACTATCTATAGAAATTCTGGTCAGAGTAGTTTCAGTGTGCTATGAGAGACAGCTTTTTTCTTTTGCAGAGGAGTTCAGGAACTGTTCAAAACACAGTAGTGAGAGATGTACTCACCAGTGATGCCCAACCACTTCACTAAATTCTAAATATAAATGTATTTGTGCTTTTGTTTCATGTGTTAAAAGAGCAATACACAATGTCCTACAGAATCAAGTAGCCTAAAGTTAATTCATACTTCTCCAGAAATACTCCATAGGCAAAGTCTTCCCTCCAGTGTGACTTTACTCCAGTTCTACCATATAACAACCATTTGCCAAGGAGTTAATTTCTTTCTAGTCCAGGACTAACCTCATTGGCAGGTCACTTCAAACAGCAGAGAGGTTTAAATGACAGCAGAAACATTCTTGGATTTTGGATTAGCAATCATGTGAGCAGGAGAACAGGAATTTGCAAGAGGAGTTGGTTTTTTGAGGATTATATTGGATTAGTATAAAGCAGGTTTCAGGGGCTGTAGCATACAGCAGTAGAGTTCAATGGACCTCTTACCTTTTTAGGATAAGAACAGACTGAGGTTAGCATTGACTGACAGGAAAGAGGCAGTGCTCAGATCTCAAACTGTGATGAGACCAGGTTTGAGAAGAGCTGTGACATGAGGTAAAAGGGAAGAGGTAGGCACAGACAAAAAAGCATGAGCATAGGACTCAAAGTCAAGTCATCATGTTCACTCTGGCACAGTACACTGACTTATATTTTCTTCTGTGATCTTCCCTTACCTTGCTGAGGTATCATGCAAGCCTTAGTGCTCTCCTGTACTCCCTCTTCTAACATTGATTCAGGAATCTGGATGAATTAAAGCCCGTTACCACAAAACAAAGGCATGACATTTTTCTGTTAGACTTTATAAACCTAAAACTGGCAACAGGGATGAACATCTGCAAAAAATTCAGGAAAATCCTTGTCACATACTGCAAAATATTTTATGTCTTTCTGATTTACTTGCAATCTGAGTACTAGGTTAAAGTCCTTGAAAAGTGTGATTTTTGGTTCTCTGTTTTCATTAGAATATATTCACTGAATGATTTTAAAAGGCAAAGAACTTATAAAATGAATACTTGGTTGTTGCTTCCCCATAACTTGTCAGTCTTGAAAACCTGTCTTCATATTGAAGAACCAACCTAATTCATTACCTTGATTGCACTGTATGAGTTTTTAATCCTTATCTTTTTTTCTCTATTTAGACTTCTATATTTTCACCACTGCCACATGCTTCCTACACTATTTCAGGAGTACAAAATCCATAAATATCTGTATGTATAATTAACTATAAGGATGAAACCTCACTGATTTGACAATATTCTTGTTCTTTTAGGTCAGGATTGGGACCCAAAAAGCCTAAGCAAGGCAAATATAGGAAAATTAGTATATAAAGCAACACAAAGCTCTGTAAACATAGACTGGTACAGAGTAATACTCTTATAAATACTGTGACATTTATTCTGTATTGAATGACTTATTTAATTTAAGAAGTCCAGTTTCAGAACTTCATTGGAAGATTGATGGGCAAAAACTGAGAAGATTATAAACTGTGGTGAAAGAAGGGGAATTATAAAGGGTGCTGCAATGCCAGTGAAAGCAAATTAGTTATTTTGCATGTGATCTGATGGGAAATATTTGATAGAAACATAGATAGGCAGAAACTGATAATATGAGTTGGAATGTGAAAATATGTCATAATATATTCATGAAGGTGAAGCACCTCCCACACAATTTGGAGTAGTATTAATTACGCCTTCCAAAGCAGAACAATCCCTTATGGGCTGCCAGACATTTAACAGATCATTGTCAGAGTCAGTTCTACAGCTGCCTACTTTTGCTGAGGTGTATTACAAAATAAGACATCAGTTTGGCTGCAGATATCTGCAGTGCCAAGACTAGAAAGGACAATACTGAGCAGAGGTATGACAGAGAAGCACAGCTGTTACTCCCAGAATCAAAAGAGTGGAAGAACTGAGTCTCACATTCCTAAGCAAGAACATTTTATAGAGTAGCCACAATAGTGCTCCCTTGCTCTCTGCCCTATCCCTTTCTTGCATTTTTTCTAATCCCTTCTGCATGGATGACTCAGATGCCCATGCAAAATAATTTATCCAATAAAATTGATCGTTTTGTTTCCTTAGGTATTCTGAAATGTGTTCCAGTATACCATTATGAAGCCATGTGCAAAATGCATTGGCAATGAAGCAGAACTTTACTTAAGCTAGGGAAAGGACTTATTGTGAGAGGGTCAGGAGTAAGGAGCTCCAACAACCCCAAAGCAAGCCAGTTCCTCTCCAGAGAGTTTTCAAGATGTGCTCAGCAGGTCAATGTCAAGGGAAACAATGGCATGGAGGAAAAACTTTAACATACAGCAAAAGGCATCTTCCTTTACAAAGAAAGAATTGTGAAAGATGAGAAATTAAAACTCAGGTCAACTCTTATTAAAAATCTGTGAATGCTTAAACCACTGATTAAGTTCTAGATAGGGGAAACGTACTTCTGCCATCTTAAAAATGTAAATGACTCGCACCTGTTTTGAATTTTTCAATGTCTGAACTGTCTATAAGGTTGCATGAGTGCCTGAACTGCACAGCTGATTTCCATGTGTTTACTATTCTTTGCCAGGTTAAAATAGAAACAACAAAAGAAAATAAACCTGCCACTGTTCAGTGCAATGCCCAGGCATTTCTTTATCTGTCATTTGGAGGAGAATAGGCTTCCCCACAGCAAGCTTTTGCCTTCCTTGATCTGGGAGTGCTGGGGTGGGAAGGGCATGGCTGGCAGTGGATATCACCCAGAGCAGTGTGTTGTTTCCAAACACAGAACAGGCAAACTCCTGGTATATGGATCAGCTGGAGACAGGTGCTAGCAGGAAGCTGGGAAGTTCTCTCAGCTTGGTAGAAACCAAAATCCAAGCTTAGTCTCTACCACCCCCATTACTCCTGAGAACCAGTCTGAGAAATGCATTTTGGAAAACTGGTGGCGTGGATTGCCTCCTTTAAGAGGCATGAATATTCAGGCATCAGCTCACAGGGGATAGGCCATGATTAAGCCAAACCTTCAGAATACCACACAGCAAGGACATCCTGCTATGAAGGAAACACTATGCAAATAACACACTCCTGATTTGAAATCTCAGGGACTTGGAAAGGAAAATTTTTTCCCGAAGTTTTGTGGTGCCCCATACCACGGAAGTTGCATGGATGGTAAAACAGTTGTGCTTTCTGAAGGAAGCATGTGAACTTTCTGGTGCTTCAGTTATTGTATGTCTTGTCCATGTTCTTCCGTGTTAAAATAGACTAAAACACTTCAAACATTTTCTTTTACAGAAGAATTTATTGCACAAATGTAGTAAAAATGCATTACTATCCAATCTCAGTAGTTAATAGCCTTGGGAATACAAGACACGGGGGTTGAAGAAAAGAAGTGAGAAAATAATGAAACAATAGAATTGTCAGGCTTTGCTTAGTGAGGAGCTGTCTTGGCTTGCTCCCAAAGCTGTTATTTCTGTGTCTCTGCAGACGGAGGTGACATACACTGTGGATCTTGCATGTCATCCTGCCTAGACTTCGGAGGAGGCTCTGCACTGATTAATGCCTGTGAATCTATTTTTATTTTTCTTCAGATAAAATGTAGAGAAACTAATGTGTCTGTGAGAGTCATAGAGGTCATATAGTGAATAAGAAACATGATACAGTTATTAGTTAGTTAGTTTTTTTTTTTTTAAGACAAAATGTACATCTTCACAGAATATGCAGATGTGGAACTTAAATTTCGTGGTTACTGGAAGTTCAAATTTAGAAATCAATGGAAACTTCAAAGAAAATTCTCCCACTGAGAATTTATTGTGTCAATTAATTAAACCCAAATTATTATGTTCAATTTTAAAAATCAAGTTGCAGGAGAACCCTTCCTAAGAGTAAAGCACCAAGAGAATACCTGTAAATTTCCCTAAGAGAGTGCATTAGCTGCTCCGAAAAATAAATAAAATGTTCTTTCCTTGACAGCACCAACCTTCATTTGTGCCATGTCTTGCAACACACAATGTGATAGAGGTCTGTATCTCAAGCTGTAGTGCACCTAAAAAAGTGGAGCATATGCCTGCAAAACAATGAAATACATCAAATTGAGGTAATTCTACCTATTCCAGACCTCAGAAAGTGTGGGCACTGTTGGGTGGGAAATTCTGTGCCTAGAAGAAAAGGTTGGGTATTTTCTTAGCTTAAGCCAAAGTCCTTGATCTGTTTTGAGGCACGGAACAAGACTTGGAGAGATTAGCTAGAGGGCATGTTTAGACAACAGTGTCAACAGTCTCACCAGTGCCAGGTTAGTGGAGCTGGGTGACATTTATAGCTCTGCCCATGCTGTATCTGTGCACCAAGTTCCCTCTTTAGGCAGTTATGAAAGGACACACATCACACAATGCTTCTTACTCTTCTAGAAATGCATACAGATGACAGTTCACAGAAGTTTGCAGCAGAACAGAAGAATGATTTCACAGATTAATAGGCATCATATAATGTAAATATTATGTTTTAAAAGAATAAGCAATGTGATTAGGCAGAAAGAGAGCTCTGTGGTATTTGAGTCTGTAATGAAGAGCAGAAAGATGTTATTAGCTCGGATGCAAAATTATCAAGGAGAGAGATGAAGCTGAAGGATGAAATATTAGTCACCTTTTGCTAATGTTGAAATCCCTCATCAGAAACAAGTGGTGTACAACTGTCAGATTTATAAAGCAAAATTATTTTTAGAAAAGGAAATTTCATAAAGAAAATATGTTGAGTTGTTTGAAAAGTGTGCAATGACTCATTTAGCAATATAAAAATCTTGAGGTCATACATAGACATGCAATTTTATTTGTCCAAATAAAGAATGAATTATCTTCCTTATGAAGAAAATACTATTCCTGAGGGGAAAATAAATTATGAAATATAGAATGAAACACAAGCTGATATATGATTAATGAAAAATATTTTTCTGTATCCTTTATTCAAATTCAAAGCAGTACCTTTTTCAATATAACATGTCACATTAAGCCATAAGGATGATGGCCTGGGTAGTGGTTAGCTTAAAATTTTTACTTAGCATTTTTTTTATCCCACAGATAAATTCTGAGTTGATTCTTTCAGTCTCTAAATGAAGGACAAAATATAACCTTGAGCAATTCCCCATTCCTTATGCTTTTGTTCTGTCTTTCACTCTGTTATGTACTCAACAACAAAGGAGGAGGGTTTTGTTTGTTTTCTTTTGTGTTGTTTTTGGATTTTGTAGGGTTTTGTTCATTGGTTTTTGTTGGGATTTATTTAAGTTTTTTTTATCTGAGCATAGACACAGTCCCTAGGAAACAGATGTCTCTCACTTTTGTGAGTTGGAAGTAAACGTGACTGTGTGATTTCAGTTTGATTGAGTTTAAAGAGGAGCTGTCTTTCTGTGTTTCCCTTTGCTCCCTGCTATGGAAGGATAGAAGGAGACACTGTAAGTCAAGAATTGCTAACACTGTAGGCCTTTAACAGACTATAACATACACTGAATGGCATCATGCAGCACTCTCTGCTTGAAAAACAGCTGTACACACTGCTTCAATGAGAGGCTAAAACTGCAGGACTGTGTTTTCAGCAACTAAATGTATCTCCTGCCAGTGTATTGAAATTTCCTCATGCCATTCACAAGGAATTGCAAGAGCATGGAATTTACTGTGCTAGAGCATGTTATGTGCCTGTGTGAGTTCATGTGTCTTCCCTGCCAAAAACTTTGGAGGAAATTCTTCAGGGAAGTTCTGAGGGGGAATAAACATTTATATCTACCTTTAACCAACATGGCTTGGTTTTACAACTGATTAATGTTATAAGACTAAAATAATTTTTTTAAAATATAAATAAAGCAGCTGTGTTTATCTTTTCTAATGTAATAGATTATATTTCCTAGTTTAATAGGGTGAATTCATTAGCTATTAAACTGTCTAATGCTTTAGAATTTGCTGCCTTTCATGTCTTTTCCCATTCGTTTTAGGCAGACATGAACACATAACACCCCTCATTCAAATAAATTTAATGTTGTGACATAAAGTGACAGAAGTATGAAAGTCCCAAGGTAGTGTTCTTCTCAGCCTCCTCTTTCATGTTGCCAAGATATGAAATAAAAGATTCCCTTCTCACAGTGCTTAGAAGCCTCAAAGGTTAACATAAAGTCAAATGAGGTTTGATACCTTTATTCCTATTTTTTACCCAGGATTTGCATGAATAATCCTAGCACACTGTTTCAGGGTACTTAGAGGGACAGAAATTATTGTAATTAGGATGACGGAGTGGGTTCTTCAATGTTGCTTGGAGAAAGGTCTCTGACAGAGGTGTCATTTTAAAATGGTGGCAAAGTAATCAATCAATGAAAATACACCAAAACCAGGAAGTGAGCAAAAGAAATTTATGCCTTTTTAATCTCTTCAATTACATTTTGTCTTGTTAATATAATGACCTGGATAATTTTTGTTACACTTAAAATGTACTTTTTAAACTCTGTAAGCAGATTTATTTTTCTAATATTACCACAGAGAAGACCATTTTATCATGCATGCTGTTGTAAGAGAAATGCAGATATGAGTAGCAGAAATAAATCACTTAACAAGAAGTGTAATTCCTAGACCTCAAGTGTATCCAGAAATACCATTTCCCAAAAGAATGCTCAATCTCAGTCATGTCACAGAAGGAATAAAGTACATTTGTGTAGAGGCTGGGCTGTGATATTTACCCATGACATTTCCCTGGTAAATTGAGTTGGAATATATTTCCAAGGTAAGGTAGCATTTCAGTTTTGTTTGATGTGTAAACATATTGACATAAAACATATCCACTTGTGTTTTAAGCAAATTCCATGTCCTAGAGTCTGTCTGAGACTGCAGGAAATGAATTGTACAGAAATTCACAGCTCCTAAATACAATGCATGTGTGGAGTTTGGGGCTAGACAAGCAGGTCACAAATGCTGGTGAACAGTAAAGGAGAAGGAAGTTTTTATCATCTTGGTATCTAAAATCAAGCTATATCTGCACTGGAAGTTAGAAGGACACTTTTCAATGTTGGAGACTGAAAGGGAAACGTAGATTTTGTAGTGACTAATTGATGCTAGGCCTTTATAATTTATTTTTATCACAGGAAAAATTAGCATAAGACACTGTATAGGAAAGGTGCTTGGGAGGATTTGGAATGAGACACCCAGCAAAACTCTGGTCCCAGCTACAGACAACTTGCTTACCTCAGCTTTGCCGATCTTCACAAGTTTAAAGCTAATTATAACCTTGTCAAAATGCAAGAAATTAAATCAAGACTTTAGATTGACTGCCAGAGCAGGCAATTAAATCCCTGAAAACGCTTAAGGCAGCAGTTTTTCTCAAACTCATCTTCCCAGTAGACATTATCAAAGAGAGATGGTTTTTGCAAGTTCATTTCTAAAAAGGCTGGTTATAACACACATAATGACACAACATACACAAACAGTTCAAACCTAGAACATTTGTTTCCAGGGATAAGGTACCTACCACCTCTCCAGTTCCTCTTTAATAAGTTCCCTTTAGTCTGAATAACATCAAGTCTGACCTTTTTCCTTTTCTTCTGAAATGTTTGATATTTCCTGGATTTGTTCTGGGAGTCTGGGTACTTTGAGGTGCTCTGCCAAGTACCTGGAAAAGTAGAAGTGAAGTAGGACAAAGCCTCACACAGTCTGAAATGCTCAAAAGTCTTCATTCAGTCCCAGTTCAGGAAAGGGAAGTTTTAGAGGATTGGAGTTGATCATTGACCCGAGTTCAGCAGGTCAGTCATCCGCAAAGGAGCATATGTGTCCCTCTCTCTCCCCTATTCCCAGCAGAGTGTCCCATGGTGGAGCTGCTCTACCCCATGCTATCCTAAGCTAGTGTGAGGTGGTGTGTGCTGCTGTAGTTTCAGCTAAACATGGAAAATAATGTGGTTTGTGAGAAGACTGTAAAAAAAACAATAAAAGAATTCTCTAATATGGCCATGTCTAAGGAGAGAGTCGGGGTGGTTGCTCAGGCTGCCTGTCCCCGTTCATCAGTACTGAGGCTTCATTATGACACTTCAGCATGACTGTGCAAGGTGGTACACTACACTTAAATGCAGGAGGTGTCCTTTTTTTACCTCTTCCTCCTCTTACAGCCTCTGCAGATACCTATTCCTAACAGAAGGATCAGTCTTGAGCAAATGGAGGTGATTGCTGGCAGTTCTGGGGAAGGTGCTCTGGCCAGAGAGGAGAAAGGAAGGCTGAGGACACATGTGTGCACTTTCTCTACTGACCATCTCAAAGTGGGTCTCGTCAGGCAGGCAAACCCAATCCCATCTGGGGCACCAGGTGCAGCACAGAGAGCTGCAGCTCCAAATGGACCAGGGCTGTTCATCAGATCTAAGCATAACTCTACTCCAACTCATTCCCAGAGCTCTGTGTTTATGACATTGAAAATAAATGAATAAAAATAAAGGAGTAGTTCAACACACAGAGCAAACACAAGGTAGCAGTGGCACCATGCCTTGCTGGGATGACCCCTCTCTGTGGAGGAGGGAGCCACAAGGCGGCACTGGAGCATCAATCTCCTGTGGGGAGCTGAGAAGGTGCAAGTGGGGCCAATAACTTCTAACCACTTTCCCACTATGGCATGGGCAAGTTTTGCAGTTGAGGTAGAATCTGTATTATTATGAGCCTTAACAAGACATAAAAATGAGGCAAACCCCAAAACACTGAACACTTGAAGTAGCCTGGCTTTCAGTGTGTTTTTCTTTTTTTAATGACTGCAAATGTTTCTGCCTGATGGAATCCTTGGCAGCCCCAAGGAAAGTTGTTTTAAGATCCTTGCAACTAGACTGCAACCAGAAACTCCAGGATATGCTTTGAGTGCTTGTGCCTATACATCCTCAACTTAAATCCCATAACAGAGATGTTCATATAAGTTTGTAAGAACTTTGCACTGACTCATCTGCACTTTCTGTGCTCTGCAGGATAGAAATTCAGATCCGTCACAGGATTTTCTTCACAAGGTTTATGAAAAATATAAAGAACAGCAAACACCTCTGTGCTACATTTGTTGATGGAACATTGCTCTCCTACTGACTGGAGCTTGAATTAAACCTGATTACTGAACTAAATGTACATTTAGTATTTGTCAGTTTCTGATAATGGATGACTTCATGTTAAATTTCTAATATTAAAACAAATGAGACAAATTCACCAGGGTAAAAACTCAAGCCTCTACTTGAAAACAACAAAGATCAAATACTCTAAAGGGTGAATTCCAACTGAGAAAACAGTGAAGACATACTTCATAAGGAGTAGATAGAGTAACAGTCCTTCTGGACTAAACTAACTACAAGATTTTTTTATTTAAATTGAAATTATGAAGAACCACTTATATTAATTTCTTGAATTTCTTAACTCATCATATAAAATAATAATCAAATAAACAAATTCCAGAAGCTGGAATTTTTCTTTCTTTCTTTCTTTCTGACAGGTTGATATGAAGTGGTGAGCAGGCCTGAACTACTTTAAGAGTGGAGAGAGTGACATTCAGAGCAACACTGCATTTGGGTAAAATTGCCTTTTATACAAGCTGGATTTTAGGTTGCAAAATTATATTTTTGGGGGAAAAAAAAGACTGTCTGCCAGCTGACACTCATATTTCTACATATAATGCATGTTAGAAATTAGGTCTTTCTTTATGTTCTCTCCAATTTTAAAAGCAGCTATTAAATCTGTCAGTCCTGGAACAAGGGATTAAAGAGAAATTGCGTGGGCAGAAAGGGCCTATGAAATGTGTTGATTAACAATCTTCAGGAGTTCTGTCCATGGAACAGGGACAGCAACAAGGTCTAGCCTTGTCACATCAGAATAATGTACAGAGTTCAGTCACCAGCCATTTTAGCCTTAACTGTGGCTACTGATATTCTAATCATTGCTGCTAATTATGGCTTTGCATTATGTTTATCAGCCCATCATAAATGGAATAAACAGGTCACTTTCCCTTTCATGAGGCCTCATAGAGCTATCAGCAGTAACTTTCAATTGCCAGTGATCTGAAAAAGATCAAAGTCCCAAAAGCAAAGGAAGGTAAGTCCTATGGTCCTTTCTCAAACACAGCCCCTTTGTATGGGTTTGAGATTCCTAGAGTCAACTCTACTTTTTCCAGACATCTACTGGGCCATTCCTCCCAGAGCACAGACTGAAATCCAAATCCAGCACACCCATGCTGCGCTAGAAAGGATCTAGGTCAGTGGGGAAAAAAAGACTTTTACATGCCTATATTTTTCAGCCCAACAAGGATCTTCAAAGAGCTGTGAAAGGCAGAAAAGTAAGTTCAGAGATCATGAAAAAGGAGATTATAAATCTTTCTTTGGATCTACATCTGACTTGCTCTGAGGAAAGCAGTAATGCTGTTGTTTTTTTGGTACAGTTCTCAGCCTCTTTTGTACCTGGAGCCCCTTCTTCTGGCCAGCCAGGTTAAATACCAGCATGAACAGGAAGGCATAATTATAATCAAGCTCCTTCTAATCTGGAGATCAATGATTTTCATCTTGAATTAATTTTCTTCATTATTTATAACACTTTGGTTTTGTATAATATTGTGGAACCGAATGACTCCTTACAAGGTCATATAGGAAATCCCTCTTTGTCACACATTATTTGTCTGGCAAAGAACCAAATTGTGGAGAAAAGACATGTAGAAGGGCTGTCAGTTTGTTGCCCATTGGATTACTGTGGATTCTTATCTGAAAGCTTTCCTTGCTCCCCTTTGTAAACTCAGACTCTTGACAAGCAAGTAAGTAAACTGCAGGTAAAGCAGTAGTCACATTTAGCTAGGAGGTTCTTGGTGATTCCCATCAGGAACTGTTCTGTGCTGCAGCTGCTGCAGTACTGATAACAATAAATAATGTCCATTTATGCTTATGGAACGGGATTATCATACAAGAACAGGTTGTGAGAAAAATAGAGCTGGTAGATGCCGAAGAGTATTCTCCCAAGAAAAGTATTTGAACACACAGAAGAAATGGCTGAGGTCTACAGAAAGCCAAGGATAGATAGTGAGGCCAAAAATATCTCCTGAGAGAACAGAGTCTGGATTAGAAATATCCTATGGAGCTGAAACACCTGGGAGAAGAGGAGTCGGGGTCTTGCTGTAAGATGCAGAGAGTAAAATCCCAGAGCTGCTTCTGGGGAGGAACTGAACAGTAGACTGTGCACAGAGTGGGATGGGAAAACACAGAGAGAAATGCTGGATCATTGATTTGAACTGTAAATGGCTGAAATGGATTAGCAGAGTGCTGACTTTTCCACAGGCTCTGGACTGACAATTGCAGGAGCTAGTGCAGAGCCAGTAAGTGCTGACCCTTTGGGCTGGGTGTGGAGGAGGCTGCCTGCCTGTACCTTAACCAAGTGCACCCTCCCAAGGCACTGGGGACTCTGTGACATCCAAGGACAGAGCAAGCTGCTGTAGAAGCAGCTATCAGTGCTGGGTAGATGGCAGGAGAGTACAGGCTTTCATTGCAAAGTCACTGCTCTAGGTCTTGATGGAGTATTCTTTGTTTCTTGGATTTTTCTGTCATCCCGTCAAAACCATGTGTTATGTGCATTCTTGGTCAAGGGTCAGCTTTTTACATGTGATCATTTTAAAATAAATTGAAAATGTTAAGCACTACAAACTAGTGTATAGGATAGCAAAGCCTAGAGTTCAGAATGCACATGTTAATGTCTGCTTTAGGCAGTGAAATACTTAGGATTTTATTTCACTGCCAAAAAATGCTGTTAAAACAAGAATCTGTGGGCTTAGCAGTAAGGTAGGAATCAATATTAGAAATATGTGAATTCTACATGGCAATGAAAATGGGACATGATTAAATCCACTCTGAATGCTTGGTTTGTTTTTGTTTGGTTTGGGGCATTGATTTCGTTATTACATTGTCATCTCTGCACTTTTACTGCAGTACTTAGGTTAAGTTTCTTGCCTCTCTGTTATTTCTGTAAAGTTTTGGTCAATAACAATAGATTACTAGAATCCTTTAAATTGTACTTTCCCCTCCACCCCATAAAGTGGAAAATTTTATCCACAGGCAAATATTCCAGCTTTGTCAAGCTAAATCACGATTTCTGGATCACAGTGTAGCACACACAACATATGCCACTTGTTTTGGAGTGAAATGCCACAGTGCAGAACTTTGCACTTCACTTAACTGTCTTCATCAGCAGCAGTAGATGGCAAGGTTTATTTTAGGTGAATGCTGAAAAATGAAGGAGATGCTTCACAAGCTTAAGAGCACAAAGCAAGGCTTGGAACAATCCTCACAGAAGCACCAGCTGTTCATAAATATTTTATCCTTAGATGACTTATGAAAGTCTGTTTACGTACAGATGGATTTGTGGTGTCTCATATTTTGACAGATGATCAATAATGGATTTTGTAGCAATAAATGTAGACTGATTATTCCTGTGTCAGCTGAGATACCTTAGGGCATTTGAGACATCAACAGTATAGCTGTGTCCCACAAGTTTTCAGAAAACTCATGCCTTTCTGGAAGAACAACTGAAGACCAGGTGAGAAATCCTAGGGATCTTTAATGATGAAAGGCTATCTGTGGGCAAATTAATTGTGCCCAAAGGTATCATTATTAACAGTACTGTGTACTTTTGCTGCAGGAAGGTATCATATCTGCAAAGACATTCTTCTGAGAGTAAAGAAGATGGCACAACATTAACCTTAAATTCTTATTTGTTAGGTAATTCTGAATAGAGGTTGAAATCTGAAGATAGTGACCCAAAAATCTATGCTGCAAATAAAAAATGCATTTTATTTGGCTACAGCGGAGGACAAAATCCCAAATTTACAATGCAGCACATGCTGTTGTCTCTCTGCTTGGGTTCTTCTCTGGATACAGTGAGTCCCAAAGTCCCTCAGCTTTTTTATATTTCATCATACTGAGTTCAAGCAGACTCAACTGACTGGCTGTGCAGTGTCTGGAGTGCTGCTCCTTCCAGGATGACATTTACTGGCATGGCACATCTCCAAGGCTGCTCCCTGACTAACGTGGAGAGCAGCTGCTATGTAACCTGAATTGGTTTAGCTGTAGTAAAAGCATTCATATCAAAGAGCAAACATTGCTGAAAGTCCATATTCTGGTTTACCTACTGGATAACTTGTTCAAAGACTGTATCTGTTGTTTGAGTACACCCCAGAATGAAAACCCTCTGTGTACTCTGACAGTAATGATAGCCAGTCCTGCTGTATATATTACATCTGTAAGACTTTTCCTAGGTAGTCCTAAAGTCTTCATTCCTATGTATCTTCACCAGTGTATTTAACATTGTAGGGTATCTAACTGAACTCAAGTGGAAAAGACAAAATTATATCTAGAAACTATTAAGGCCAGGTAAAATATCAGAAGGAGATGCTTTGGCCATCTAATCCTCATTTACTTGTGAAGAAAAACTCAGAGAGTCAAAAAGTTTGATAAGTT
Organism: Muscicapa striata striata; assembly: GCA_030060385.1. NCBI lineage: Eukaryota > Metazoa > Chordata > Aves > Passeriformes > Muscicapidae > Muscicapa > Muscicapa striata. The sequence goes on along the minus strand of JAREIS010000018.1, from coordinate 2,499,930 downwards.
TGGCTCACCAGCGTTGAGGCTGCTGCTGTCCTATTTGGGACATGAGGTCTCCAGAGCAAGGTCATACTTTCTCCAGATGTTTTTTGTTTATCCAAACTTTTTACACAAGTCAAAACTAAACAAAATTTCTAGGATCAGTGAAAAAATGTGTCAGCTTAGTAGACTGAGCACTAGAGACCTTCTGGATACTTTGCAATCTGTCTCTAGCTAGTCTTTGAATGGCTGTTGTTTCACCTCTTTAATCTTGTGTACAACAAATGAAGACACAAAGAAATATATTTTGAGAGCTTTAATATATCAGGATGATGTATTACAGACACGGTAGTATTTAAGAAACTTGCATGTTATTCTAAAACAAACTAAATGGAAATACTATAGGCTATCTTGAGGTTTCCAGACTCAAGTGCTTTTTGGTGACATTGCTTGTTTGGATGCCAGTTCTGCTCATCAGGAATTATTGTGCCCAGCAGTGTAGTTGATAAGCTGAGTAATGCATCTGAAGGAAGACCAGATGGCTAAATTTTGCCCTTTACTTCTTTCTGAAGGAATATGTGGCCTAAAAATAGATTAGGAACAGTAGCAGAAGTGTAAATAAGTCCTTCTTTGGCATAAACTAGTGCAGCCATAATAATTTTCCAGCCCTTTGTACTCTCCTTTGCCCCTTGTCTGTGTCTCTGTCAAAGAAAAATGTGATGTGTGGGGAAACCATCTATGACTGTGCTAGTCAACTTACAAGGAAGGAGAAAGTAAACTGCTTTTTTTGTGGCATTAATGGAGAAATTAAATGTAGCCCTAAAAAAAGCCCCTGGATTTAAAGACTGTCCAAGGCAGCATTCGAGGTCAGGTTGGATGGGGCTCTAAGCAATCTAACATAGGGATGGAGGATATCCCCATGGATGACAGAGGAGGGACTAGGGGAACTTTGAAGGTCCCTTCTGACCCAAATCACTCTGTGATTCTGTGATTCATGCATAAATCTATAGCTTGGGGCTGGTACTCGTAATGTTCAGTCTTTGTTGTGATTAAACTAATATTGTAACCAGTGGGACAAATCCTTTTGTGCACTCTTGGGATGTAGACCCAGAGCAGTTACACTGTTTTTCACAGAGGAAGAATAGCAGTACAATTTGGGGCAATCAGTTATTAGGATTTGAAACTGCCCTTTAAATACAGCTTATTGATCAACAAAGCTATTTCTGTACCACTCGCTTCATGCATTTGAAAAATTAAAATTAGGTTGAAAGAATCAATGCAATTTATTGTCTGCTTCCTAAGGATTGATGGTCAGGATTTAATTTGGCAGTAATCTACATTAGAATAAGATTTCACTATACGATTAGTTCTACTGAGCCCCTTTAGAATCATGGCTACTTTAATTAAATACTGAGAAATCTCTTGGGAAAAAATGCTACATTGCAACTAAGCACTATTGTTATTGCTGCTATTAATTACATTGTGTCTTAGTTTTTTAAAAATCATTACAGATTAACAAAAATCCATACAAATCATAAATGACATGCTAGTTCTGCTATTGCATTTTCTGGAAACTTTTAGATAGAATAACACAACAGTGCATGTATTATTACAGTTTAGTAGGTCATTTTCCTTTTGGTGCCTACATTATATTTTACATTTTCAGCCTGCTTTCAGAATATTTATTATATAGGCAAAGTAGACCTAATTTTACAGACCTTTATATTGCTTTATTTTTAAACCTTCCCTTTGAAAATTCTCAGGTTTTAGCCAATCTGTAAGTTTTCAGGGCATTTTAGCAGAATTCAGTAACTCTTCACTTTCTGGCAACACAATGGACATCAGTTAAACTATCTGCATTTTTCCATTCTGTGTAGCAATCACCAGCATATTACATATTCTTATATATCTTTTAGTTTTGTTGAAAAAAAAAGTAGAAAATGAAAGAACAAAACTGTTTCCATTGTAGTCTCTCCCTATAAGTGTTGCAGTCTCTCCCTGTAAGTGTAACTATAAGATTTCCCTGTAATCATGGTGATTTTTACAGCGATATAGAGAACTGATCTTGTGAATCTCATAGAAGTTGTATTTCTTCCAAAGATCTCGAAAGGATGATATGGTAAATGTCTTTCTAAAAATCCTTCAGACCCGACTTCTCTTTGTGCTTCAGAATCAAAAACAAACGTGGACACCCCCAGTCAAAATTGAAGTAAGGTCCACACGCACATAAAAAAATCTTAGACTGTAAAATATGAGAAGTTCAGTTCTTTCAGTACTGTTTCATGTCAAGCTTAAAATAAGCCAATAGTGAGATAGAATGAGAAAGAAACTTTTAAAACTTAGTTTGTCCAGTCAGTGGAGGTTTTTATATGCCATAGACTCTTTTCTGATTTAATAGTTTACAGTGAATTTTGCTGGGATTCCAGAGACTCATACAAACTATACCATTAATCCTGCAACCAGTTTAAGTCCTGACTCTTAAACTGATGGGAAGCCTCATATCTCTTAATTAAATTCTGAGTATAGACTGTTCTGATACATGAATAACCTCTAACCAATCCAAAGCTGGAATTGTATCTCCCACTAGAAATGCTATCCTTTAATTTAAAGAGCCTAATTCTATGCTTTCAGCTACTGCTTTCCTCTAATTGTTTGAGATCAAGGGTTCAAGGCCTCCCTGCTGTCTTGGTGTTTGACTGGTCTATTTGATGTCTGCTTGCCTACTAGCCAGGGAGAGTCTGCAGCTCTCAAAGTGAACAATTCACTGTGGTTATACACAGAATCCTAGGGTGCCAGTGATGCTCAAAAATACCTGATTCGTATGGTGATGGCAAACTGGTGAAGATTAAAATATATTTTAAAAATTATTGCAATAGTATTCATCTTTTAACCATTCTAAGAAAAAAATCGTAGTACATTTTTTTGCATTTTTAAAGATTAATATACTAGCAGAAAGAGCTGGCACTGGAGACAACATGAATTGCCATGGTTAGAAACAGTGTGTAGTCACTGAGACGCCTAACAAAAATATACTGGAATACAGTTTCATAAATTGCAAAGTCTTCTTGTTCATTCTGAATTGCATTGTGTTGGTTTTTGTTTGGGGTTTTTTTTTTGTTTTTTTGGTTTTTTTGTTTTGCTTTGTTTTTTGTTTTTTGTTTTTAGTTTTTAGTTTTTTTGGTTTTTTTAAATTATGATACTAAATAGTTGCCTGAAAAAAAAAAAAAAAGAAAATTATAGGACTGTGAAATCTGAAAGGATGTAGATTCTGAGTTTTGGAAAAGGTTTACAAACATATGAGTTTACTTTCAATATGTCTTCTGTATCAAAATGTTCCTTGGTTTTCAAAGGGAAAAAGTATTCCACTCCCGGATTAAAAAGTTGTTTCCTAACCTTCATTTCAAACAACACTAGCATGAAATAAAGGTTTCATCTTTGCAATGTCTATGGAGAAAGACAGGCTAAACTATCCCCTAAGGACTCCAGTCTCTCTCCAGAGATTATAGAGGGATTCCCTAGGCCCAGTTAAGACTAGAGGTTTTTCTGCAGATGGTTAAATTATCTTATTCCTCTTTGACCCAGAGCATATATTTTAAAATCTATTCAATTAGGCTTTAAAATTGTACAGAGGGAGAACCAACCACCTTCTTGATATGTTTTGCTGTTTTCCCATTTAATTCCATCATTTTGAGTTTTCTGTTTAATTTACAAGCTCAGCATCAGCTTCCAGCATTTTGACCTTGCACTCATATGTAAATTTAAGAGTCTCTGATATCAAATGTGTCTTCTCTAGGAATGTAATCACAGATTCATCACTTTACCTTCTGTTATTCACAATCCTTCATGGTGTGTAGTGGGAACCTGAGGCCTCCTGACTGAATTTAAAGAGTTTTGATTGTTGAAGTTCTAAAATATTAGGTATTTTACTATTTCAGAGGACTCCCTCGTTTTAATGTCCTGCATATATCACTCCCTGAGGCACTCACAAGAGAGGTCAGGGAGGGAGAGATTCCATAGTTTACACGAGCTTTACCTCTGGTCCAGGTCAGGTGCAGATCCCTTCAGATCAGTCTGTGAGAGTCCTCTCTTTACTTGAGCACATGCAGAGAAGAGTCTGTGACTGCTCCTTGGTATGTGAGGAAAGGGGTATTTGATGTTCCATAGTTTATTTAAGTGGAGTTCAAGCTTCTATTTTAGGAATCCTGCAAACTTAAACTCTGTGTGTGTGTTTATGTGTGCTTATGCATGTATGCAATTCCTCTAATAAATAAAAACCTTCTCTAATAATAATAAAGGGATCACAGGAACATAACCTCCTTTATTCATCCTCAGGGAGAGCTCACTAAGAACAGTAAAATTTTTTTCAAGCTAAGGGCTTCATCTTCAGGTGTAAACCTACAGTTTACAATTTTCTGTGTTTCTAATGATTTTAGAACAGAGCTTGATCATAATATCATTTTTGTTTGCACTTTTCCTCAAAATTTGTTATTTTTTTGTGCATAAAAAACAAACCAAAACCAACTGCAAAGAAATCTGTCAAGTTTACTCTAGGTTCCAGTGTCCTTGTTCGCCCCTACTGCCATAAAAATCATGAGGGATTTTCTGTTGCTATATTGGTTCAGGTGTCATCAAAGTTTCATTACGTTTCCTTTCCTTGCCAAGTTTAAAGGAATTTCCTTGAACAGAAGTCATCCTTGGTGAAAAATACTGCCAGACACACATAGAAAAACACACCTTGAATGTTTTATGTTAAACAAATTTCATTTGTACTTTCTGTCTGCATATTAGTCTCTCTGTGTTTATGTAAACTTCACATATGTACACAAACTCTGGAGACACAGAGGTTCTTTTCTCTGGGTTTAGCTAACTGGATGGACAGTTTGTACTCAAGTCCTGCATTAAAATACATCAAAACTCCTCAAATCTGAACAGAACCTTGGAAGAGTTTGAATTCATGTCTTCTTGCTAGCTTAGTTACAGCAATTATAAGAAGCTAAGGATGCATTAATTGATCTTTAGTGCTGGCATAGTGTTTTAGTCAACAAGTAGTGCAGCTTCATGTCAATAGCCAATTAAAACTACTTTTGGCCTATGCTAATTCCTGAATTGTCACCAGGAGGACCTTGGGATACTATAAACTGGATTGATTAAAACACTCCAAGATAATTATACAAAATCAAGTGCCCAGAATTGTTGCCCCAATGTTTACTTTACTTTTACACACAGAGCATGAGATGATTAAAGTTTTGAATCATTAATTCCCTACTTGTGGTTTTTATAAATAGTGTGTGCTCTCTCCCTCTTACTTTATATGGTGTTTAAATTCCCTGTGATGGATCTGGCTTGACTGTTATGCAGTGAGCCCTCAAATCCACCAGATTATTTTGAAAATATTAAAGATGCAGTCCGATGTTCTTCATAAAACAACAAAAATGTTCAAAAAACTGTTTCTATTGCTTTGGAGTCATAATGAGTATGTTTTAAATAATGGTTATCATCTTTCCTTGGTTTTGGCCATAGATGATTTACTAAAAAACATTTATTTGATAACAAGATGTTGGGGGTGAGGTTTCTCTCCTTTTGTTCCTTCTTTTTAGGGATCTTTTTGCCTCCCCATAAATTTCCCCTGCTGGCTGTGAGCAGAACTACACCAAGGGAAAGTGCCCTCGGCTGAGAGGAACTGTCACTGGGTTCCTGCTTTGTTTGCTATTAATTCCATAGTTGTTGTTTTGTTTGCTTTATTATACACACAATAAAGAACTGTTATTCCTATCCTCATATCTTTGCCTGAGAGCCCCTTAATTTCAAAATTATAACAATTCGTAGGGAAGGGGTTTGCATTTTCCATTCCAAGGGGAGCTCCTGCCTTCCTCAGCAGACACCTGTGTTTCAAACCAAGACACAAGATATACACAAATCAACAGCAAGCAACAAACTTAATGCAAAATGCTCCAGGAACTAGTCACCACAGTGCCTGTACCACTAGCAATGGAGGCTAACATCACAGGATACATGAAGAACAAGTACATCAACTACTTTTTAAAATAGGGGAAAAAGGGTTCCAGACAAGAATCTTTAACAAATTGCCAAATGGTACACTTGCAAGGTCTCAGGAGGAAGGGTAATGCTAAGCAGCAAGCACTATGGATGTCAAGAACAAAACTTATCAAACTAATCCTTTGTATTCCTCAGTTGAACTTGAGCCAGCCCTATTATGATTTTCAAGAAAAACCAACAACAAAGGATAATTTTAGCTCTTAGTTAATTAGTTAGTCTTGTGTGTTATATCTGAGGGAAAATTGCTGCAGTGTGTTTGACATTGTTGAGGCCAAGCTCCACTTAAAAATCACACTGGCTTTTATCTATCATACTTTGAAAGTGTCTGAGAGGAATAAATGAAAAAGAACTCGGAGAAAATTCATGAAAGCATAAAATGTGAAGACTTGGAAAAAGAAGACTTGCTTAGCCTAGAAATAAAACTAGGGAGTGAGTGGGATCTATTAAATATGTAAAGGGTTGTTTATAGATTGGATGGCATCAATATTTCCAAGTGCTGGTTGAGGAAGAAACAAATGAAATTTCCAGTAGGCAGTTTAGATAGTTATTTTCAATATTAATTATTAAATATGAGAATTTTGAAGTACTGGAATTGGAATCCAAAAATATGAAGCTTAAACAAAAGCTGAGGCAAGAATCTGTCTGGGTTAATATCTGAGTTGGTATCTTAGGAATGCAACCATCTTACAATGCTCTAGAAGAAGGGCTGGTATCTGACTCCCAGCAGCATCAAGCAATGAAATCCATCCTTCTTCGAAGCAACAGCTTCTCTAATAAATCTGTTTTGGGGAGAGTTTGTTGATCAAATGCAAAGGGATTCTGGGAGGGAACAAACTATTTAATAGGAGAGGCACACATTGGTGTGGGACTCTTCCTGAGCAACACAAGCATAGCCTTCCAGGCCTGCATTTTCTTACTTATTATGCAGTCAGGAAAGGATTGATTATTTACCTAACTGATAGCCTGGGATCTCTTTCCAGCTTGACCTTTTTTTTAAGGAATAGACATTAATTATGAATATTTTGTAATGATTACACCATTAATTACATTTTATGGCATGTCATTACTATAGCCAGAATTAGTCTTAGGTATATTGGTACAGAAGATAGTTCTCTCTCCATAGCCAAAATTTGAAGAAAGCAAATTTGAAGGAAGTTATGGTTCAGAATATGAACTGCCATAACTGATAGAATCATATCTGTATTATGAATACATTGTACAGTAGCTGACTGAAATCTTTCTGAATGCTGTTTAGAAGTTAGCTTTCTGAAAGCTGTTTGAACCATGTACTGTACATTCATTGCTGCCAGCTTTCTAGGAAACTGCTCATGAAAAGCAAAAATGAGGAAACACTGCTGTCTGTTTCTAAGAACAGGTTTGACAGCTTATTTTATCTTGTAAATTTTGCCTCTAATTCCAGTGACTAGCAAAAAATGTAGCAATGCACAGCTCACAGGTTTGGGGTAATTCTTTGTCTGTTTTTTTAAACAGAAATCTGCAATTCAAAGTTTAAATATATTCACCTTTCCAATCTCTGCAGTAACTGAGTAGGAAATTGTACACACAGGCTACCTGTAAAATGGCCAAATTGCTATTGAAATAAGAGATCATTCAAATGGATTTGTTTGGATGGAAGGGTACTTATGTCAAAAATCTTTACTGGGGGGCAGCCAGCTACTCCACACCATACTTTGGCTGACCATTCCCAACCATCAGTTCTTTTTCCTGATGGAGTAATTTGCAATTTATGCACTGCAATTCACTATCACAGCAATGAAAGCATCCTACATAGTGATCCCACTCTCAGACTGCTTAGCTCATGCCTTGCCATCACCTACTATGTCAGATAAACACATTGTCTGGGCTTACTGGGCAGAATTCACTACACTGGTTTTGGGTTTCCACTCGAATTATTCTGCTGTCCGCTCATTTCGACATGTGCAGCAGCATGAACTCATTGCAGCACAAAATGTCTCTTCCAGTTCCTTCCCTGTCATTACAAACTAAACCTAGCCTATTTAATCCCATACCTCCTGGGGCAACAGTTACTTTGGTGGCCTTTGTAGTGAAAAATTACATGGTTAAGAATTAAACAAGAAAAAATTCATAGCCTGGTTCAAGTGTGATTTAAAATAATTACATACAAAAACAAAGTAAAAGCCTAATTTCTTTCTATCAGAGCTTATGCCTATGTAACACTATCTGTCAATGTGCAGTGAAAAAAAAGGTGACAAAACAACATATAGTGAGCTCTGGTTACTTAAACAGAAATTTAATTATGGATTTATTCCTGATCTAGATTAACTTTGTACAGGCAGGTGGTTTGCCAATTCACAAGTCTAGTATTAATGAGTGCCAAAGTAGTGCTGCAGAGTTCATTACTACCTGCCACCTGCTTTATTGGTCAGTCCCTGAAATGTAGAGGTCAGCCTGATCAGATTACTGGTTAATTGAAGCTGATGACTGGAAGAATCAGCTCATTAACCATTATGGGTAATGTTAAGCATGCATTCCAGTGACATAATTAAGCTAAGTACTAAGGAGTTTAGTAATGGGAGCAATGGGAGATTGCTCGTTAAATAGTAACTGTGTTTACTCTCAAACTTCTTGCCAGTTTATTTATTTTTCATGCATGTTGTTAACAGGTGTGCTATGATGGTGTGTTCTTTTTCAAAGACAAAGTATCAATTACTGATAGTAAATGAAAATATACTCTGGAAAGCAGAATTACAGAACACCATAAGCCAATGGCCAATAAAAGGTTTGTTATATCTAGACGTCACCTTCTTAAATTAATTCAGTTGACATTAGTTGAAATCAGTTATATTCCAAGCAAAGTAATGTTTATCTCTCAAAATATTGTCAGTACAAACATACTTAAATAGATTGCAGGAGTCTACTTAGTACTAATTGTATTATGAATATTTATTTTGAATAAATGTCAGTTGTACACATAGAAAAAAACCAAATTAAGATTCCCCAAATATGCATTGAAATGTAGTACAGTGGATCATACGAACTATTTTAAAGAACACATTGTGGCCCATGACCCTGGGCTGTTTATTTGAGATAAATGCACTTGAGAGAAAAATACTAGCCATTCCAAGAGGAATGGTTTTCCTATCTTCTTCCATAAAATAAAGTATTCTTCCTTGTTTATGGCCTTGTTGTTTTTCATTTACATTCAGCCAGGTTGTTTTCTCCTGCCACAGAAATGCAATAGCATTTCATTAAGCAGGACACCCGAGTCCAGTTTAAACATCTTGCCAAGATTACTGTATATATTCTGATTAATTTGGAACACTAATAACAAAAAATAGGTCCCACAAAAATGGACCTATTCCATTTCCTAGAATGGAAGTATCTCACGAAGGCAAAGGGAAGGAAACATGTCATCTATCAGTCCTCTTTTCTGTCCCAACATTAGCATCTTGCTCTGGGCTCAGCTATTGACCAGCCTTCAGTATTCAGCAGGCTCACAACTGCTGTCATCCACCAGACACCTCCACCACCAGAGACTGTGCTCAGCCTCTCAAAGAACCAAACTTCATTTGGGCAGCTTAAAATAAATTACATTTTTTGTGAAAGCAGAAAACCTGTGAGGAATCCTGGGTGGATTTCACTTCTGGGTGAAATTCTTCTAGGAATGAAAGAGATAGAGCTTCTTGGATGAGGATAAACTGTGCTGGCTATGAGCCAGAGAACAGCCTTCCTGCAGCTCTCGTGGCCAGAGCTGGCACACATCTGCCAGCTCTGAGTTCATACTAACTTTGCAGGGTCCATGAATAAAAGCTTTGGGTACCAAACAATAGGAGCAAATAATTTAGAAAAGTAGGCCAAGAGACATATGACAAACATGAGGGTGGTAACTGCACAGAAGCACTCAGATCAGTGTTTACAATGCTCACAAGAAGACTGCTCAGAATTCAAGAATGACCTACTTTAAGGTTTGACATTCTTGTTAAATGCCTGAGGGCAGGTACCTTTTAAAACAAGATACTTCTGCCAAGGTACATCCACAACATGCTGGCTGCCAGTACTAACATTTTCTTTTAAAAAGGTATTTGAAGGACAAGTTGTATGCACTGTTAGAACAAAAAACTTGAAGAAAAATGTGTGTAAGGTTGAGAGAGAGGAATTGTATACCCACCATACAGAGTTAATGCTGAATATTTGTGAAGTTTATTGGCATAGTTTTAGTATACCATCAGCTTTCTTCATTTAGAGTAACTGAAAAGGAACTAAAGGTATTTGTCAGATGTTTGCATTAGAAGACACAGGTTTCAAACTAGTTTCATTAAAATCAACATCACTAAAAGTCAGGAAAATAATTTAGGCCATATTAATTTTTATTTCAACTTACAATAATAATTATTTTCAAAAAATTATTAGAATATTAAAATTTTAAAATACAATGCATTTCCCCTTACGTATACTGTTCAGGTACTGGCTTATATTTATAAGGAGCAACTTTGAATTGTATGTATTTATGTGCTTCATTTTTGAATAATAGTGTATGCAGGAATAGCTGTGGGAAAACAGATCTAGTAGTATTGAGACAGTCATTGTTAAGCAATTTCTCACTCTGTCAATTTTTGACTAGAGAGGGAGCTGAAATAGCACATAAGACTAAACAGGATAAACTTCAGCTTTAATTCAGAATTCTTTTTCTGTTGGATTTGATCAAGTTTTCTCCAAAATCACCATAAAAGTTTGCATTGATTTCTCTGAAAACTAAATCAGACATTCTTAGACCCTTCGGTTAAATCTCCTGAGACAAATTCTTTGTCCTGCTGGATCTCTGTAGTCTCATGGAACTGATGAGTTCAACAGCTGTAGCTAAAGCATAAAGTTTACTCCATGTTATTTTCTTGATATAATTTTTCAGGGTTGTAATATCCTTTGTCCTTGTGTGAAGGTAAAGAGGGAAAATCATAAAAGGGAGAGGTTATAGTTCACTTTTGTTATGAGGTAAACAAGAGAAAGGCACAACATTTCAGATCTAAAACTCATATTTTGACCTTGAGAACTCAAACACTGTATCCTACTCTGTACTTTTTAAAATTAATTCAGCAGGGGTTCATTTGTTTGGCATTTCTGATCTTAATTTAACTGTAAATATTTTGTTCATAATTTTGATGTCTGAATGAGTAAATCTGCCTTTACAATATGTTCCCAGCATGTAACTTTATATCTATAGACATAGCTGAGATCCACTCTGGTAAATAAATCCTGTTCTGACGTCTGATGAACTGTGCCATGATGCCCATATGTTACTTACTACTAAGGAGGTCACCCTGCTTTATGCAAAATTTAAAGGGTCCATTAGAAATTGAATTTGAGTACTTTTAATAAATAGGTGGCAGGTTACATGAAGAAAACCTCCTTTTATAAAATAAATTATGTACTGCATCACCATTTGTATGCTTTGAAATGTTCAGTGTATTTTCACCAAATTATCCCCTTTTTAACCTTTACTTTTCTCTCCAATAGCCTAAAAAATCCTTTTCTCTCTTTTCAAAGATACTTACCAGTTGCTAAATAAGTACAAGTCTCCTATATTAGGCTATTATTATGAGCTATCCCTTCCATAACCAATTAAAAAAAATGACAAAAATTAATTTTCAATAAGCTTTGAATTTTCATATTACATTTTTCATGATGACCTGTGCTCGCCATAGAGGAAAACACACTAGCTGAAGTCAATGCAGAAAGCTGACCTGACTAAATGATGTGAGATCTGTTTCTGTCACATCAGATTATTACAGACTGGAACACCAAAATCCATATCAGAACTCTGCAGACCTTCCCATTATCTTTGTAATTCCTGCTGATGTTAATCAAAACTATTGTCTTATTTGCAAACTACTTAATACCATTTTGATTACCATTCATTTTATCTAGCCCTTGCCATCTGTTTTATTTGCTGGTTGTCTCATAGCTAAAATAATGTCTCAAATGTTACTTGTATAATGTATGTATTTTGATCAGAACATAAACATATAATAATATTCGACAACATTTATAATATGATAATATGTAATTAGTTTCTGTGAAACTACATCAGAGTTTTTAAGTGCCTTTTGGTATTGGACAAGACAGAGAAGTGTTTTTTTAAAACAGTGGACTTTATCCCCATGGGTGTTCTAAGTTGAACCTTTTCATCTCAAAGGTCAGTTCCTGACACTGACTTTGAATGTCAGGAGTATAGTGTGGGTAGAGTTGTCTGCCTATTGAGAAACTCATAAAGGCAAAGATTGAATCTTGGAAAGAAAAACTGATAAATTCTATTTTCAGCACTCCTGGGACAAGCTTACTCCATTGGCTAATGCTAAGAAGCTATATCCACTAATTTTTTCATTATTATGCTGATACAGTTATGCCTTTGAGTGGAAGTCTCTAGACATTTAGGTCAAATTACTGCTAAAGGAACTCACTCAACACTTCTCTCTCTTCCAGCTTTCCAAACTTTTAGTTTAATAGAGAAGCCACACAGAGATGATCAGAGCACACACCAAGGAAAGGTAAAAAGTGTGGATGCAGAAAATATGAGTAGTTCTATCACAAATAATGTAGTGTAACATTTAATTCAACCTTTTTCACAAAAACCTCAGCTGCAGAAGAAGGGGATAATACAAAAATGCTTTGACAGTGGAAGCATTAGAATATGACTGCTTGGAAAGCCCTTCAGTAGAAGTAATAGAGATAGAAGGTGTTATTGTTCAATAGTTTGTCTTTAAGTCAATGCTGACATTGTTAAAGAAGGTAAGACCAAATTTCAGTGATGGAGCAGGTAGTTAAATAATCATCACTTGACAACTTTGGGACAGCAAGCCTTCAAGAATGTTCTGGCTCAACCTAATGAGTTTCTCAGCAGTATTTACAAAATCCAAAATTATTTTATTGTTTTGGTGAGCTCATTAAAGATGTCAAAAATTTCAATGTTTCACAAACAAACTGTTCAGAGTGCAGCTTTGTGAAAATGTCCAGAAAAATGAAAAAGAATGATTAAAAAATGGGGGAAAAAATTACTATTCTGAGGAGCCTCTTGTATCATAAAAAATGAAGCCTTACTCTTTGCCTGTCACAAAACCATGGGTTGCCCACCAGTTGGCTAACTCCAAGCAAAAAAACCATGCATTCATTCTGTGCCACATTTTAATCATAAGGCATAACTATGTTTTACCTGCTGTAGAAATGTGCTTGGGAAAAAAATGTGGTCCATGTTCCTCTGTTGTTAGATCTGCTTTTTTGGGATTTTGCTTCCTATTTAGGTGCTGGCTCCTCTAACTTGGAGCCAGCCAACAACAGGCTTGCTCTTCCCTACCACATACATAAGACTAAAAACTGTGTAAATTTATCCTCTTCCTCTTGAAAATGTAATCATCAGGGCCCAAATTCTTGCCACTGTGGGCTAATGCATAGCCAAGTAGCTAAGGAGCTCATTAAAAAAAAATAAATTATTGTTAAAACTCCCATTGTTTGGCTCTAGTTTCAAAGGCTGATGTATCTGGAAGCATCCCTTACTGAATCCCAGGTGGCAGAGTTTATAAATCATGCTTCATAGAAGCTTTTGTTCATGTGAACTGACTTCTGCCAACAGGTCTATAAAGCCTCTTTCACTCATGTACTGACTTTGTCTTGACAAACCACCACCTCCTACCCATTTCTCATCATTCCAAAACAAACACAGTTGGACTTGAGGATCTAAAAGGTCTCTTTCAACCTTGATGATTGTATGATTCTAAACCCTACAGCTGAACTGGCTCCTGCTCACACCAGAGAAGGTACTGAATGACCTCTCCCTCCCAGTTATTCCAAGTAGTGGCTTGTTGAGCTTCCTCCTTTATCCTGTCTGAGGAATGAGGAAAGAGAGAATGTTGCTTTTGATGGCAGCTTACCAGATAGATTAAAAAGAAGCAAAGTTGGGCAGGCTTGCTAATGGTTGTGATTTCAATGATATTTTATGTGTCCTGGGACTCAGCAGAGAGTATCTTTGTTTGTAAAGTGCTCATGATGTGCATGACCCTCATCCTGATGTGCATAACCTTCATCCTGGAGCACATGACTCTCATCATTTTAAGACCTCTGTTGTCTGGACTTAAGAAGAGACTCTGGTGAGTAATTTTCCACTGCCACTTAAACATATCCGTGATGCTGGAAAGGAAAAAGTAAGTTATTGTTTGAATTCTTCCATTTCCCTAATGGAAAAAAAAAATTAAAGATATCAGAGTAAGTCAGCAAAAGTAGATTGGGGGACTATAATTAGGAGAAGGATGTGCTGCCATCAGAATATAATAGACAATACATTCCAACTGAATGCTGAACCTTGGAAAATGAACTGCAGAAAAGAGTTTGCAAATATCCTGGATTCTGAATGCTGCAAGGTTAGTGTTAGTGTCAGCTTTAGTGCCCTGGCCACCTTCCAGTCTGGATAATTGCATGCAGCTTATTCAAACAAGCCTACAGTTTCACTTGCACATGGCATTCCTCTCTTCCTATCCTGGAATGCAGTACAGAGCTGCTGTGAGTTCATGTATAATAGAACACTTCAAGAGTGGGCAATCCTCCATTCTGTCACACTGTTTGAAAATTTTCTTAGAGCAGTGTAGGTGTGTATAAAATGAACAGCCAGGCACAGTGAGACCCTGGCATTAGTGAACTACTTCAGTGCCAGTGACTGTAAGCAAGGTTACTTTCATCCTTTATACTCTTTAGAAAGTCACTAATTTTGCTTGCTTTGTTCTGAATTCTAGTTTGTAATCCTGTTTAGGGGTAAACCAATAATAATCTTGTTCACATGTCTGTGGGATTTTGTGCTGTAGCTTTAGGAGTTTTGAATTTCCTCTGTTATGTAGAGAACTAGAGAACAAGGCTTTCAGTTAGAGACTAAAGCAGCTACAAGTTCCTGTTCACACAACCAGAAGGAAGCAAAACTCCAATTTTAGTTAAAATGTAACACAATGTTTCACACTAAAGATTAATTTCTTTATTAGATTGTAAGGCTATATTTTGCCCTTGGTAATTATGTCTACAGACACCATCTGTGGGGTCTGAAAAAGTATCTGAAAGCAAGTCCAGGTTATTTATTGCTCCTTATTGTCTCTCTCACTATTCATGGCTGATCTCAGTCCCCCTGTGCATGTACAGATGTACTCCTGCACTTGTGGATGTTGTATTAGAACAACTCTATAATCTCCTATGATTCCATCTCAGAGGTCACCTACAAGCCAAGCCTATAAAGCAGGACTACATGACACTGACAAGTCTCAGTGTCTCTCCTCTGCTCATAGAGAATTCCATAAAGTTTTTCCACCTCTGCCAACACTTGTGCACTGTTTTGGTTTGATATGCATGGGGAAGAAACAAACAAACAAAAAAAAAAAAAAAAAAAACCAAACAAAAAAAAAAAAGAGTAGGGATTGGAAAGTAGACAGCAAATGGAGGAATACCAGAAAGTAGAAAGCAAATAGCAAAAGAGTGGTGGTTATAATCATTATTCTTGACACCACAAATAGGAACAGGGACAGCATGGGCAGAGTGTGGCTGCAGAGAACACTGTTAAGCAAAAATCAAGCTCTTCTAAGATGAAATGAAAGGGGCCCACCTGTCTCCTAAGGTCACCCTTGCTGGCTGTATGCCAGGGTCTATGCCAGGGACCTTTCTAATGCTGGAGGGCAGAAAGGAAATGCCCTGTATTGATATTGATACACACAGCAAATCCTTTAACTCCCCCCTTCAATCTCTGAAGTGATGATCATGCCACTGCCCTCAGTGTTGACTTGTGGCTTTGGTGGTGACAAAACCTACATTTTTCCATCGGTCAGGGTGGACCCTTCATTTTTCTGTTCCTCTGGTGATTTCCACTGACAGGGATAACTCACTTCTCATGGACTGAAGGTTTGTCATGAAAACCATCACATTTCTTGTACAGAACTGCTGTGCCTCAAGCCTCTGTGACTAGTACCTTTCTGTCTGAAGTTCTGGTCTCCCTGGAGCCTAGGGGAGAAGGGCAATGAACAAAAATATGCACATAAATCATGGCAAGTTGAAAACCAACATTAACATCCTGGCCAATATTTTTAATGCTTAGGGTGCCCCATGGGTCAGTGGTACCAGAAGACAGCCTCTGTAATGTATTTCCAGCTTCAGTTCCTGTGACACTGGATACTTCTGGATGTACAGAATGTTCTCCAATCTCATTTGATCTTTCCCACAATGCAAAGGCTAAAATCTCTCTGGATATGTCAGAATAATTTAATCACTTGGTGATAAAACATAGTTTTCTTCCTATATTTCAAAAAGTATTTAACTTATTAATGGGATTGGGGGTAAATATCTATCAATATCATTGCACCATTTCTGTTAAAATTCAGTTTTGCTGGAGTTTACTTTTGTGTTTATCGAGGTACAAACAAAATAGTTCCTCTTGAGAAAAACTTTGAGATATAGAAAAAATCTGTTGTACTGTTTATTGTCTGCCAACAAAGTGGAGGGAAGCCTAAGATGTTTTGCTTTGTGTTCATCAAGCTCTGGGCATAAACAAAAGTTAGCATCACTCATAGGCAATTAAGAAGACAACACAGTTTACTTGACTGTGTGATAAACTCAGAGTTTTGTTTTACTTCTTCCTAACAGTCTGGTCCTACAGGCTTCCAAATGAAGCAATCAAAAATTACATGTGAAAAGTCAGTATCTGGCCTCCAAAGAGCAGTTATGTGTGTCCCTGGAGTATGATCAACATTTGGGATGACTGGAGCTTTGGTTGTTTTCTTTTATCCTGGAAATTGTAAGCAAAGTGGAGAGACATGAATTCAAGTTCTAGATATGATCAGTAAAATTACATTCTTTCAAAGGACTTGCCTATTTTTCCATGTGAATCTGGACTCAGATCTAGTCTGAATGGGCAGGCATAAAAGCCTGCATTTCAAGGCAATTCTCATTATAATGAACAGGATTCTTTAGCAGAGATTCACAGATACAGATTCTGGTTTGTAGAGAAATATGGTAAACAAGATTCAAAATCCACCTTTTGCAGCTGAAACAGACACTTCTGAATCCAGAGCATTGCAGGTTACCTGGTTTATTGTATACCCCCCTGTGAAGTGTGGCAGAAAATGGGCTGCTGAAACTAGAGGAGTCCCCCAAGACTTTCCATGGAACAGCTCTTTGCTCCTTTCTTGAGGGCTCTTCTTGTCTTTTCTGGCACAACTACAAGTTCACTGTAAATTGCTTTTGAATTACTTTATCAATGGGTTTTGTGAATGGAAGTTAGAGGGATATAAAGTTATCACTTGGCTTTGTACCACTGTGTTAGATTAATACTTTTAAAGAACTTGTGTTGTTCTCAGTAACAAGCAAGATCTCTGTACCATTAAAAAAAAAAAACCCAAGAACAACATGAAGAGGACCTTTCCCAGCAGATACTAGGAGAAAAAACTCAGTTGTTTGCCTTTTCCTTTATCAATATGGCAATAAAAGGCATTTAAAGCCCAGGATTCAGTGCTGTCCTCTTCCCAGGACCTGTTTAACTTTGATGACAAATGCTTTATGAAATTATGTAGCACAGAAAAAGATACATTTATTCTAATATTTCTATATATATTCTTTCCTTCCTCTTAACCTCCTGCAGTTAATCCTCCTGTCTTCAGCTGAGCAAAGCCCTTAAAAGGGAGACTAATTATTTAAAGTTAACTTGTTCCCTGAGATGCTTTTTGTCACTGCCTGTGATTCATGGATCTTATGTCTGAGCACTGAAGCTAGAGTGTGTCGAGCACCACATGCTCTGGGTATACACATCATCTTCCCACACAAACTAAACTTCAGCAAAGCAGGAATTGTTTACTTCATTGCTTTAGATTTGAGTAATAACCTAACCCTCCTGACCTGCAAAAGTATGAAATCACTGTGCAGCCCACATCTCTAACACAGCCCCACAGAGGGACAGAAGTGGACAAATGTCAGACAAGCTGGTGCTGTCCCTCTGTCAGGCTGACCTGTGATGGCACCAGGACTGACCCATCCTGTGTCCCAGAACAAAATGTGTCTCTGCTGAAAATATGTCCTGAGACCTGTAAAGGAGAATGACTGCATATTCTTTAACAGACAAAAAAGGTGAAATCATGGTCTGAGGAAGAAACTAAAGCATGAGTCTCTGCAGACTGCAATTTTACATAGGATTAAAAAACTGCAAAATAAATCCTGACTGCTTAAAGACACATGATAAAAAATATTTTACAGCATTTTGTGATTTTTTTTTTGTTGGCAATGGTGCCATATTCCAGCAGCCAAGGCAATGCATGCATATGTGAGTTATTTTCTGTTTATCTGAGACACATTTACCAGCAGAGGCTTCCTCTTGGCTTAGTCATTATGATCATGAAGTTTACATTTTTCAGGCTCAAATTTACACACATCCAGAAGCTGTGCAATGGCAGGTGATTACAGTAACCTCCTTGGCACCATGCCATGGTGGGACTGTCTGCACCAGATAGACCTGGGACTGGGGACTGTCCCTGACCTCTTTTATCCACCCCACCAGGCTCCTTATCCCTTTCATTGTCCTACCTCAGACTCTGCTGAGTTGCACAGAATTGATTTTGACCTGCCTCTACATGTACAGACTTGGACTTAATTATTAAACACCTGGATGCCACAGACCCTCAGAGTGAATATCCCACTGTAATTTCTTATGGAAAAGTCAAAACACTGGCTAGGCAGATGCCAGCTTTCTGTCTGCAGTGGTAAAAGGTTAATCATTACTATTGTCTCTGGAAATTTTCTGCAAGTCCAGATATTAAGGCCTAGATTCAAATCCCATTGGAATCAGTGAGTACTTTCAGATCCTCTTAAGCTCACTCCAGTTTTTACCCATATCTGTAATGTCTTCAGCTCTTGAAAAGAAAGAAGAGTGAACTTGAATACTGTTACCCTGTCCCTGTGTTTAAGAAAAGCACTACTGCACTGAGAAAATCCATATATTGTAATGTTTAATATCGTATTAATGGTCTGTTTTTGTAATAGGCTATATGCTTTTCATTATCTTTAACTTCTGATAGCATTTCTGAGAGCAGCAAGAGAAATGCCAATGTATTCCCCTCTTTCTGGTTGTTCAAGGGAGTGCCCTGTGGATAGAAGCAGAAGTAGATTTGAGCCAAAAAAACAGATGAGGCAAGCCAAACCCTCACCACTTGATAGTTGTTTATCCAGACATATCTTTTCTAAGCAGGGATTGGTCTTTATTCATGAGGAAATTTAAGCATGCCAGTCCTGTAATTTTGCTCAAAAATCTGTTGGCAGAACAAAGGACAAGAAAGAACTATAAACAGGGGTGTGGGACTAAAGATCCAGTTATAGAAATGTAGAGACCAGAAGATAAAATTAGCTTTAATTATGGAGACATCTTGAGAGGTAGATGTGTTTGCTTGGATTTCTGTTTCATTTGTTGCTGGGCTATTTTTAACTATAATGTGGTGTATTTTGAATTCATGTTTATCCCTGGTTTTTTAGGTAAATCACTAAAAGAGGATTTACCTCCTTAAAAGACAGTTTTGATACTGATGCTTCCCATTACACCTGAAGTTGAATAAAGATTTTTGTCTAAGGTGATACAGAAGAGAGACCTTCTTGAAGTTCCAGTAAAGTAAAAGTTTCAGAGTAAAGCAATTTTTGCATGATGTTAAAAATGAAGTTTTCTTAGCTGTGCACTCCCAACTATTTCTGTAGCTCTTATCAGGCCATAGATTTTAGCCTAACCAATGCAAAATTTGTTGGAGGTATTTGGATAAGTGGTTCCTAACATAATACTATAAATATAATGAATGTTTCATTACGGCAACAGATTTGTATTAAAGAGTGGATTTGTATTAAATAGTCAATTTGTATTTTAGCTATTCTGGTGCAACAACATTGAAATCAAATAATGTAACTGAAAAGGGGGTAGCAAAATTCACACTTCTATAATTGGGCTAAGTAAACTAATCCAGCTGAGACTGATAAACTAAAAAAGCAGCTCTTGCCCAAGGCAATTCCCCAAAGGTTAAAATCTTAATACACAGAGTTACATTTTCAACATATTTACATCAATTTACCCTGTGTTTCATTGATCTGGTGCCTTTGCCTTTTAATTGATCTTCCCAAAGACTGCACAGAAGTGTAGGAGGTGGCAGAGACTGGGATATACCAGCACAGTGTGCTGGATGACAAATGCAGAAGTATTTCACTTAGCATTTTAAAGTAATAGTTTAATTAATGTCAGTACTTGGATCACAAATGCACTGTACTTTAATGCTCTCTAAGTGAGAAGCACAGGAAATTTCAAATATATATCCAAGTGTTATATATATATATATGTATTACATGCCTACAGAAATGCAAGAGGCTATGAATTTAATCTGCATGAGCTCTGACTGGAATTTTTTATGGACACAGTGTCATACATAACTGTGAATCAGCAGGTAAAATCATATTAAATGTACTCACTGTATGGCAGCCACACTCTTTAGGCACATATTGCATATGCTTAACCTTGAAATAGAGTATCAGTCACAGCTATTTTTGTTCTAGGAAAAGTAAGCTGTGCCCAGCCTTAAACTACATATATACAATTTCCACTCTCAGCCCCCCACTAAAAAAAACCAAAAAAAAACCGGACCTCCCTAAAAAACACAAACCAAAGCAACAAAAAAAAAAGCTCAAAAAGAAAACCCACCCAAATATTCAATGTTGTTTTAAATTTCATGCCTGTTCTTCATCCAGGTACTTAGCTAGGAACTGAAGGCAGATTCCAGCTGGCTCAGGCGTCCTGGTCAATGCAGGACTGGACAACCTTGTTGTGACATGACCACTTTGAAAATGATGGCCAAACTCCAGTATTCCTCCTTCTTATTTAAAGACAAAATACAATGGGTGTAATCCTGTCAAAATTATTGGTAATTTTGCTTTTGACCTAGGTGATATTAGAATTTCCCTTGGGCTCTCATAGTATCAGTGGGAAGCACGATCTGGATGTTGTTGGGCTCTTTGCCATACACACCCCTATGGGTGGGCAGTCTGCTTCTGACAGCTGCTGACACAGGATCACAGGAAAACCCAGGTGGGAAGGGAGGTCAGGAGGTTTCCATCTCCTGCTCAGGCTGCAGCAGCTCTGAGCTGAAGTCTATGCCATCAGGATTTGGAAACTTTCAAGGATGGAACTAACACAATTCCCAGGGCAACCCATAGCCCTACTCAGCTGTCCCATGGGAAAAAGATCTCCTTATTTCCAGTCAGAACCTCTCTTCTTTCAACTTCTTCTTCCCATAGTTTCATCTCCTCCCACCACACACTGCTGTGAAGAGCCTGGCTCCAACTCCTTGGAATCTTCCCTTCAAATGTTGAGGGCTGCTGGTGTTTGTGAGCCCACATCCAAACCATCTCTACTCCAGGCTGAATAAGCCCAGCTCCTGCAGGCTCTCCTCAAAGATCAAGTGTTCCAGCCCCAAATAGTTTGGGGATCATCTGCTCAACTTCCTTTCCCGTCTTGGAGTCCAGCATAAGTAAAGGATTACACTTCTGTCTGATCCATCATGTTGATAAATTCACATTCAAAAACACCCCTTGCATTTCAAATTTATCTTGACAAAAATATCTTAAATGTATCAGGCTGACAGTCTACATGGTATTGTATCATAACAATCAATAACTAATCTTAACCAGCATTTTTCTGCATGGTTACTGCAAAACAGTAAATTCCATGAAAAAGACTTGGTAGTTTTTGTCTATGTAAATATTAAGCAGTGATTTAATAATAAAATGTATATGTTTTCTACTTTTAATTAATAAACTTGCTGTACTGGGAAATCTTAAAAGTTTTGCACTACTGTGACTGTAAAGTAGTTTATTGTCAGCACAAGAAGCTACTTGTGCTTCTAAAAAAAAAACCAAAACAAACTTTTCTGAGCATACTTCTGTCTAAAGATCATAAAACATATCATTCTTGAACAAGTACCAACCACTGTGGGTAATGATACATAGTTTCAGTTTAATACACCTACAGTTTCAGCCTCACAATCTGTAACTGATACAGGCAGAATTATTCCATTTTAACAATGGCAAAGATAAAAGGAATTATTTCACTGAATGTATGCCCAGAATATCTGCAACTAGATATCTGAGTAAAATAGGATTCCATTATAGAAAGGGATTCTTGGAGGTTTCTTTCGATTAAATAAACAGAATAGGGAACCAGCAAATTCTGTCCTATTCCATACCTGCAAAAGCGGATGTCTTTTGCTTCCTTTCATTTCATTTGGATTATTCTTCCACAGAGGTACTCCATCACAGTTTATACCATGAATATATAGCGGCAAACTAGTTAGATTTGATGAAGAAGTGTGAAGGTTTTGTCATGATCTGCCCACTCACAACCAGCATTGTTTGAAGATTTGTAAATCATCTTTTGCTGGGAGTGCTTCTTGTCTGTTCAGTGCTTTATGTGTTTACCCTGCAAGGCAGAAAGAATAATCCTAGGAATGACAAAGTTGAAATGCTTTTTAACTTTTCAACTCTATGTCTTAGAATGACTAAGATTCTGATATATGGGCAGCTAGAGATGGCATTTTTTTTCATCTGTCCATTTTAGTATATTGATGTATCTGATATATATTTGTCTGTGGTTTGGGTTTTATTCAGTGAAAGGACATACTGATAAGAACTAGGTTAAGAGATCAAGAGGCAAAACCTCTTGCACAGAGTATGAAAAGGGCAAGGGTAGTTGCTTCTTTTCAATTGTTGTTTAAACCTGAATTGGGAGTATGTTAGATGGTAGTTCAGCACCTTTTGCTCTTTTTGCTCTTGAGGCTGCTGGGAGGTTTCTTACTGGCTTTTAGCTGTTGTTACTGCCTTCAGATCCATCAATCAGCACAGATGGTGAGCTATGAAGAAAAGATCCCATATATTCAGGACTGAGTCACACTCGTGGAAATGGAGCACTGTTTCTGCCCATCCTGTTTTCTTAATCTCCAGATGCATAGGATCAGTAGGTACACCAACAGCCCTCAGTGTTGGCCATGTTTGTAAATTAACATCATCAGGGGTGCAGCACAGATGTCTGTGAACCAAGTATGAAACCCACAGATTTCTCTAAAGACAGCAGACACCAGCTTTTCACAGCCTTTACTATTTGCAGGCACAGAACAAAAATAGATGAGAGGACTGGGAGAGACAAGATTATCACTAGAAAGTCACAGATGACCAATTATGTCCTGAGGATCCTTTTAATACCTGTTGCTCATAGACCACAAAATCATCTTAACTTCTTTTCATAAGCTTTTGACTTACACTTCAAACTCCTGAAGTACCAGTTGTATTGGGAAGAGAAAAGTGAGACCTTGGGCATGGTGAATAGGCCTAAAATATGAATCACTCATATGTTACAAAGAGAAGCTTCACTTACTGTCCCCCAAAAGGAACAGGGGGAAAAAAACCTCCTGGCATGTTGGTTTATGGACTTGTTTGATAACATGTAGAAAATCATCTATACATCACATCCCCACTACTATCTCCACAGATAAAAGAAATTATATTTTGGATGGTCCTGCCTTTGTATGCTGATTCTGCACCACTCGCCTCCAAGACCAGAAGATTTGAAACACATGTGATTCATTTAGGTCTTATATGTCCATACAATTATTTGACACCACTGAATTATTTGCAAGTCCTATTGGTCACTTGTAAAATGAATCTATGATTCCTCAGTCCTGTGGATTACCTAGATGTTGGAAAAATGAAATTTACAGTCTCTCAGAGAACTCCCTCTTCTCTTCTTCTCTCCAGCACCTGCCCTGCCTTAGTTCTGATTTTCCACTTTTTTTTTTTTTTTTTTTTACCCCAGTTTGGAAGGCTAAGGCTTATTTTCAATTTTCTTTTTTTTCTAAAGGTGAGTGGATCTCCTAAGACACAGATAGGTATATCAAAAATTACTAAATGTGATAGAACCCAGAAACTAACATGATGCAGATTAAATTTAGTATTACTTTTCCATGAGAAGCACTGGAATTTACAATCAATTATCCTTCAGACAAACACAAAAAGTATAAATGAAGAAATAGGTAATTGTGCAGCAGCTCTGCATTTTCATTTTTCAAGCTTATGATTTTCTATTACTACATCACATGATATGAGGCTGATCTTACTGTTCAGGTTGTTGAAAAGTTGTTTCAGAGTTTTCAAAAAAACAAGGTGGCCTGATATGTACACTCCTTTAACAAATCACAAATTTGAATGTAGTACTTTTAAAATCTCCAATACTACCAGCAGTTCATTTTCTAGTTCTCATCTGCATTGCTCCTTTAACAGAAGAGTTCAACCTTTCTTTAAAAAAAAAAATCCCCAAAAGTACAGATGATACCTCTTGATTTTATGAGATACTCTTCATTCATTTTTACAACTATTGGATCAGAATTTCTGTCACTATCTGTGGCAGTATCTGGTCATGCAGAGATTTTTCTGATGGGAGAGATATTATTATGCAAAATTTTAATAGGTGTAGTAGAAGCACTTTTTTTAGTAAGGTTATTAAGAAACATACATATGAATGCTGTTAAAAATCCCTGCCAAATTTTGATTGCTTAAGAAAATAATGTTCAAGGCCATGGAAAAACAACATGAATTTTAATTTGACTACTATTCAATTCCCTTCTCATTTGTTGTATAGATCTTCCATATCAGTAATTGTTCAGCCTGTAATCCCTAAAAAGCCATCTGTGCTGGGCTTTACCTCAGCCAACACTCCACTGACCCTCATAATCAAGTCTTCATTTCCTCTCAGCTCTATTGTTTTAGCCTCACATTTGTTAATTAAATTAATTTACTTAAGTTAAAAGCATCTATTCCAGTTTCAGGCTGCGAGTGGTTTCCTTTTAATTAATACATTGCATGAAACATGAATATCACCAGCCTTCCACCAGCCTTCACTGAAATTGGATTTGTTCCAATTTCAAAAGTCTGTTACTCACTTCTTTATTTCTTGCCAAACTCCTCCCATGTACTCAGTCATGAAATGTAACAATTTCCTTTCATCCACTACCAGGGCAGTTTATCTATTAGAAACCTGAGGAACCACTGAATAGTTGACATTGCACAGCCACGGAGCAGCATTGTACCATTACAAATCTTTCCATCCCCAGTCTTTATGCTGGCTGAGAACCAGCATGGTCTGTTTTTTAAAACTTTATAACTAAGATGTCACAGAAGCAACCTATCCTCTCTGACAGGTTTCTATGCTTTCTTTGCTGGAATAGAGCCACAGAGACAGAACAGGGTTTTTAGTGGCAAACTAATACTTTCATGCTTATTCCTTTCAGCATCTAGCTCAAGCTTGACAATTCCATGGAGATAATCTCCTCCCTCTTCAAATCTGCCCTTTTCAGCTGCCTAGTTCCTCTCTATAGTGGCTTCCCTAGCTCTAATAAGTGAATTTATTCTCACATTTTTCTGCCTCCAGAAAACTCTTAGCACCCAAATGGCTAAAAGCCTATTTTCTTGTCTCTCAAAAAGCAGTGCTCTCCCTGGTCTACAGCTGTCACAGGAGCATACACATGTTTTTGAATAAAACAATATCCCACTCCCTGTCACAAAACTTCCCAGAACTCAATCATTCTTTCTGGAAGCTATTCTGTATCCTCCTGACCCTACACACAGTCCTTATTTGCATGTACCAATTGTATTAGGGTTATGTAGGTTTTCAAGTTCTATTTTTATGAAGGATGCAATGATTCATGGTCCACAGACCATGAGCAATTCACATCTTAGCACATACAGTGTTCTGTAGAAAATTGTGTTGGATTGCCTTGTCCTAAGTATTATTGCTTGGGCTTAGGTTACTCTAAAAGATATCAAAGAAAAAAAAAAAAATATATATATATAAATGTTGTAGGGTTGTCATTTGTCCCACAGTACTTGAAACTGAAAAGGAGTCCCTCTGTTTGGATGTGATCCACACTGAGGAAATGGAGAACTCCTGGTTTGTGCAAAACTGGCTTGGATGGATTATATACAGTTACCTCCAAAACCAACTAGTGAAAAAGACTGCCAAACTCTGGCACCAATAAGAAAGGATCAGTTTATTTGAAACGTACAGTGTGCCAAAACCTTCCTGGTTTTTTGAAGCTGTAGGTAAATGGGAATGGTCCTTATGCTGTGTTAATGCTGAGAAAGGTTCCCAAGCTGCATCACCATGTAGTCTTGATTCAGGCATGAGCTGAACATCTTTACAGAGCCTGCTGGAGTACAGAGTTCCTTCCTCTGAAGCTCATTAAAAAGAAGAACCACAGGAAACTTCTGCACTTGTAGCGTCCTACTTTTTTCCTTTGTGGTCTGGCAAAGTCAGACATTCAAATTCAAATCACTCCTAAATGTCAAATGAGCTTTCCTGAGCTATCACATTTTTCTTTTTTCCTTCCAGTCTATTTGGTTTTTCAGATAGAGTGTTTTACCACTCTACTTTATTAATATCAAATGATAAACCCACAAGGAAATGTAGCAGAGTTAAATGTGAAAATAACGTGTATTAACCTGGATAAATAGAGATTGATTCTCAAATAACTTATTAACCAGTGTTTGAGCCAGTTTGTGAAACATTTACTTTCCCTAACAAGAACTTATTGATGTGAATAGTGTTGGATGCTGATCCAACTGAATATGAGGACTTGAACAAACTTGCTCTTCATCATATTTATCACACTTATAATATACTTGAAAATCAAGGTATTTATAATTCATTATCCTTGTTTATTTGATTGTGTGAAATTAGGGACATATTTTGACAACCGTAACAGTTTTTATTTCATATCATGAATATTCATGATGAGTCAATGGAATTTTTTGCAGAGTACAGTACTGAATAATAGATACATCTACTCCAGTGTGAACCTTCCCAGAATGAACCCATGAAATTCAACTCTTTTTTTCTCAATAGGTCACATTTGTTGGAAAAACATACAAAAGTGGTGGAAATTGACAATAAAAATCCTTCAGAATTAAAATGAATGTTCATAACATCTTCTTTACAATATCTGTTCCACAGAAGATATTTAATACATTTTTTCTTCTTTTTTAACATCACGCTATCCTAAAAAAATGCAGATATAGAATTAGAATTCCATATGAGACAGACATAGCACCATTGTTAGAGAACCTGTGTTATAGTAACAGGTATATTTATATGGAGTCTGGGAGTAAATGAAGTGTAGTTGCAAATAGATAATCAAACTTTTCATAGATTATATGGTAGCAGCAGAATAGAATATTTTAATAGAACACAGAAAATAGAAGAAAACATCTGGGAAAATATAGGAACAAAAATTAAAGTAATTTATGTCCAATCATTGTACAAGCACAATCTTTATTTTACTTTGCTCTTCTTTTTTCATTCTTATGTATGTGTGGTTTTTTTATCAGCAAATCCTAGAAACTTCACAGCTGCTACAAACCAATGTTGCTACAACAACAAAAACCTAGCAAGTAATACAGAAGGATTCCCAAATATTTTACTTACCCTCAAACACACAATACATCACCACTGAAATGTAGCTGCTTATGGACAAGGAACCTGGCAAGTTTTCCTTAACATCCAACAATACACAGTGGTTTAGGATGGGACATTGAAGATTTTTTCAGCAGACAGAAACACTATGGAAATAATTTAGTAAGCAAATACTCATTGTTAGTGCTGACTGAAGCGAGATGACACTGTGTGGTCAACTCCCACCACATCCTGAGAACTCTTCCATCCAACTATTGCTTAGCTGGTGGAATCCAGCTAAGGAGATTGCACTATTTTTGAACAATATACAGAACTGAAATGTTGAATTTAATTTCCTGTTGAAGAAAGAATATTTTGTCTGGGAAAAAAAAATATTACTAATATTCCCTGGTTTAGGATAGAAATTCCACTCTGCAGTCAGAAGAGATTTCTTCAAGATAACCTCATAGAAAACTTAATATTGTTGAGAGTAAACCACTCTAGTCTGCAGAGATCGTTAACAGCAATGAGACAGGTTTGGTGGATAGAGGTCACCAGAGCAATCAATATGTAAGGAAATAAAATCAGAGGGAAGTCTAGAAGGCACCTCAATGGACACTTTTGTCTAAATCAGTGTGATTTATGAGTCAGCTTTCAAACTCAGAAAAATACAGCGATTTCTCACTACCAGTCAGTCATATCATGTTTCTCAGTGAAAGAAAGAATATGTGCTTATTTTACCCTCTGTAGGAAAGAAAACTAGAGTTGAGAAATATTTTTGTCATGGGCTTCAAGACCAAACATGGTTCAGAGGGAACCACAACTAGTGGTTATGATTTAGGAAATAAGCATATAGTGGGAGATTGAGGCAATTCAGATGGTACAGCTTTTCAAAGAGAAGTAAATTACTCTGGCTCATGACTGTATTGACAGTTCTTGAACACTTCTAGTGAGGGAGACTCCATAACCTCTCTGGGCAATGAGTTCCAGTGCACACTCACCCAGACAGTAAAGAACTTCTTCCTCATATTCAGGGGGAATTTCCTGTACATCACCTTCTGCCCATTGCCTCTTGTCCTATTGCTTTGTGCCACCAAGAAGAGCCTGGGAATATCTCCTTGACTCCCACCCTTCAGATACTTACAGCCATGGATGAGGCCACCTCTTGGTTGTTTCTTCTCAGGTTGAACAGGCTCAACTCCCTTGGCCTTTCCTCATAAGAGAGATGCTCCAGTCTTCTAATCACCTTTGTAGCCCTCCACTGGACCCATTCCAGGAGCTCCATGTCTCTCATGTGCTAGGGAGCCCAGAACTGAACACAGAACTCCAGATATGGCCTCACCAGATCTGAATAAAGGGGCAGGATCACCTCCCTTGACCTGCTGTCAGTGCTCTTCCTGGCACCCCAGAATACCTTTATCTTTCTTGGCCCAAGGACACACTGCTGGCTCATGGACAGCTTGCTGTCCACCAGGACTCCCAGGTCCTTCTCCACAGTGCTGTTTTCCAGCAGGTCACCCCCATCCTGTACTGGTCCATGGGGCTGCCCTCCCCAGGTGCAGACCCTGCATCCCCCTCTGTTGGATTTCAGATGGTTCTTCTCTGCCCATCTCTGCAGGGTCCTTCTGAAGGGCTGCACAGCTCTCTGAGCTATCACCCACTCCTCCCAGCTTTGTGTTGTCAGGGAATTTGCTGAGGAGGCCTCTGCCCCTTCACCCAAGTTATTGGTGAAAAGTTAAACTATACTGGGCCCAGTACTGAACCCTGGGGGACACCACCAGTGACAGGTCTCCAACAAGACCCTGTGCCACTGATTAGAACCCTCTGGGAGCTGCTGTTCAGCCAGTTCTCAAACCCCCTCTCTGTCCCCTCACACAGTCACACTTCCTGAGTTTGCCTGTGAGGATGTGAGAGGCAGCACTGAAAGCCTTGCTGAACTCGAGGCAGACAATATCCTGCTCTCCCCTCATCCATCCAGGCAGTTCTTTCTTCATAGAAGGCAATCAGGCTGGCCAAGCATTATTTACATTTAGTGATTCCATGCTGACTACTCCTGATCACCTTCTTGTAATCCATGTGGATAGTGATTGCCTCCAGAATGAGGCATTCCATCATATTTCCAGGGCTTGAAGTGAGGTGAGGTGACTGACAAGTAGTTCTCTGGGTCCTCCTTCTTGCCCCTTTTGAAGACTGGGCTGACATTTGCTTTCTTCCAGCCCTCAGACATCTCTCTTGACTGCCACGACCTTTCAGAGATGATTGTGAGCAACCTCACTATGGGTGTCCACTCATGAATGGATCCTGTCAGGGACCACAGACTTGTGGATTTCAGTTTTGCCTAGCTGCTCCCTAACCCAATCCTCTTTGACCAAGAGGACTAATATCCCTTTACCCTGATCTCTTGGGTCAGAGATTCCCGAGGGCTCCACTTCTTGCCAGTGAAGATCAATGCAAAAATGACATTTTTGCCATTCTCTGCCTTCTGTGCACTCTCTGTTGCCAGGATTCTCCCCTCCATTTAGTAATGGGCCCACATTATCCTTACTTTTCCTTTTGCTATTGATGTGTTTGAAAAAGCCCCCTTGTTGTCCTTGATGTCCTCGGCCAGGTTAAATTCCACATAGGCCTTGACCTTCCTTGTCTCATTTCTACTCACTCTGACAACCTCTTTATATTCATTCCAAATTGCCTGACCTGCTTCCATCTCCTGTGTTTTTCCTGCTTACACTTGAATAATGACAGAAGATCTTTATTCATCCACAGAGGTCTCTTTCTTCCTTTACCTGATTTCTTGCTCATAGGATGCATCTTTTTTGAGTCTGGAGGAAGTGATCCTCAATAATCATCCAGCTCTCTAGGATACCTGTTCCCTGCAGGGCCTGCTGCCATGGGATTCTTGCAAGAAGATCCCAAAGAGGATAGAGTTAGCTCACCTGAAATCCGTGGCTGCAATCTTTATGTACTGTCCTGCTTCCTCCTTGCCTGATACTGAACTCCTCAATCCTACAGCTGTTTCAGCCAAGGCTGCTCCCCAGCCTTCACATCTCCAATGAGGCTTTTCCTGTTCCTTAGCATGAGGCTGAGCAGCAAACCATTCTTTGTGGGATTCTTGACTACCTGTGACAGGAATTTGTCAGCAGTGTTTTCCAGGAGCCTCCCGGACTATCTGTGCTTTGCTGTGCTGCTTCTCCAGCAGATGTCAGGGTAGTTAAGTCCCCCACAGGAACAGGTTCCTGTGACTTTGAGGCTGCTTCCAGCTGCCTCCACAGCACCTCATCCACTTCCTCCTCCTGATCAGGCAACACCCACACCAGCATCACCAGGACAGCACCACCTGGCACAGCAGGGTCAGTGTGACCATGTGGGCAAATCATTAGTTACAGCAAACTTTTTATAGCAATTGTGACGCAGGGAGTCTGGACCTACATATTTCGAAATAATTTTTCTTTTATTTACCAAAGTCTCAGGATGACCGAAATGCAGGGTGAAGAGTTAGCTCAATGAATTTCCTCTCACAATACCAGAACTTACCCAGTTTGAAAACAGTCATTTTTAAATACAGTTATTCCTGCTGTTCCTCTCCTCAGCAAAGAAGTGCTTACAAACCTCACTAAAACACCAAGGCATGGATAGCCTGAAAGCTGCATCTCTGGCACCTGTGATATGCCAGGGGGAGGGAATTTTGAGCAATGACCACAAGGGCAAATCTGAAAGGGAAGGAAAAAGAAAAATAATATTCTGTTTGGATTTAGTCATCAAAATTTGCTTTGTAGATCTAAGGTAACAAAAGTAAACACATGCTTATGTATCTAGCCAGAGCTTTAGTTCATTCACAATCAGATATGTAGCATTTTTCCTTATCAGAAATATTTTCTTTCTAACAGCTTCTTAATGTCAGTGGCAAGGAAAAATTTTGAATCAACAAGTACCTCACCACCACACATGCAACCATCTCAGGATGCCCCTTTTGAGCATTTGGGCTGCAATACAGATGTTTCAAAGTGGTTAGAAATTGTTTAAAGGAAACGCAAAATCATTTGGGGTACAAGATTGCTGCAAACAAAATTAGGGTTAGTGTCTCAAATAATGGCTCACAGTAGATTTGATTCACACAATCATAGCCACTTCCTTCTCTGGGTAAGGAGTTGGTGTGGGGTTTTTTGCATGTTGTTAGTGTAAAATTTTATTTCTGAATTGAAAGATAGATTTTCATTAATCTCTCGAATTTTTAAACTCTTTTTTTCTTATTGATTCTTATTCTGCATCTTCAGTGGATTTAATGGTTCTTTGATAAATTCCTTCCTGTTCTCTCTCTTAAACTTACATGCCTATGTTACTATGGTATTATTTATGAATGCTGCTAGCCTTGGACAGCTGCAGTTTCATTACAGGCTTATGAAAACTCTGAGAAGATGTATTGAAAAAAAAAAATTTCTTTACAGCTCCTTTTCTCACTCATTTTCCATTTTTTTTTTTTTTTAAAAAGCCTTCATTTAGGAAGCAGTAATAATCAGAGCTATTTTACCTCCACTCTCTGTGTGAGACTGCTGAAAGGTGTGGAGTTGGCAAACACTGCATGACTCAGCCTGATATCTCAATCACACTCCAGAATAACAATAGCTTGACCTTAAGGAAGTGGCATTGCAGAGAACGAAGAAAATCACACAGAACAATACAAAGGAAAGAAAGAGATGAAAATAATAGAAAGTCCTTTGAAATAGTGAGCACCTTCCCTGCCCCCTTCAAGATAAATTTTGTTTGCCCAGAGGACTGTGCAAGTAGTGGTCTGCCAAAGGCTGTTGCTTTCCTATGGTCCACTTTCTCCATGGGAAACAAATACAGGAAGTTTTTCTTTAAAAAATGCAATATTAGTGGATCTTTAAATGAATCTCTAGAAATTAATGGCGAAATTTATTAATTAATTAATTAATGCAAGGACAGATTTAATTGGAAGTCTGAATGCAGTTCAGGTCAAACCTGTTTCCTATTATAGTCAAACTGCAGTTTAGATAACTTCTCACTTGTTTTGGTGGTAGGGAAGGAAAGAACTGATACTGCTAAGCCCACAGGAACAAGACAATCCCTCAAAAAAATTCTCATTTTCAAGCAGGGCCCTGTAAAAGACAGCTGGATTTACTGCTATTCTCCCTTCAGCAGCTTCAGTGCCATCTCAGTATTCTCCAGGACAGTCTCTAGCTCCAAAAGAGCTTGTGAGACCTGCCCAGGAGATGGAGCCAATCCCACTGCTCAAACTCACAGTCTTACAGGGTTTGCAAATGACATTTCACAGGAGAGACTGAGAAGCTACAATATTTCTGATTAAACACTGAACTGTGATGCCCTTGAGCACAGGGTCAAATAATGTGAACACTGTGCAATTCCCCTCTTCCCACTCATAACCCTGGAAGAGGAAGAATAAAGAGATGCACTGGAGGGGTTATAATACCACGTTTTATTTTATTAATCTATTTTTATTATTATGTTAATATATTTCATTTTATTATTATTTATACATGTCATTATTATGCATATAGCAATGCATTTTGTCCCTCTATGGCCTAATGGTTGGTTTTAAAAATACCTTTTGCCTCACTGTGGCCTGAAGCTTGAATAGAGCCTCATGAGGTCTTCTGTCTCCAAAGTTCCCACTCCACTTAATTTCAACCTTTCCAAATGGCACCTGCTGGATTTGAAACCC
The DNA here is from genome assembly GCA_030060385.1 of Muscicapa striata striata. Taxonomy (NCBI): domain Eukaryota; kingdom Metazoa; phylum Chordata; class Aves; order Passeriformes; family Muscicapidae; genus Muscicapa; species Muscicapa striata. The sequence continues at coordinate 2,466,700 of JAREIS010000018.1, read as the reverse complement.
AAAGGTATTTAATTTGAGTCTCAAGGGTATTAATGTGGATTATCACATTTACTATTTAAAATATCTGAGGGATTATGCAGCTGATATTGAAGAATGATCTTTCACAAAGCTTTTGAGTCTTTAAACTGAGGGTCTTATTCAGATTTTGAAAAAGATTGCAACTTCTGTTCATGAGAACAGCACTTAAAATTCACACATTTCAAGGGAAGGAACATTACATGTTTGTGTAGTTTTATAAAGCTGGAAAGGACTCTTAGAGATAATATTATAACACCATCCACAGCTTTTTGCTCAGCAGGTACCACACTGAGCTCAACTTCTACTTGATTAAAACCTTACCACCTGGAAAGATCTTCCTTTGAGGAAGAGGGTGTGTTTCTTGCCCAGCTTTTCTAGAGGTAATCCTCTGCAATTTCCATAGTCCTTTTAAAATGGAAACTTTCTGACCAAACTGCCAGTAGGACTTAAGAGTGACAAAATGCAAGAGAGCAAATGTAGTATAAAAACATAGGAAGAAAATATAAGTATCACAGCAACAACTGTTCCAATCAGCTGTACTGGGGCAATCAGAAGAAAAGAAAAAAAAACAACCAAATGTATTTTTATATATAAATATAGTCTTTCCTAATTACTGGAGACAGTTTATTAAAAATTACCTTCTTTCTAAAGAATAGCTAAATTAATGTAGGTGCAAATCTTAAGGCCTGCTTAGTCATCTCAGGGGTAACTAGGCTGTGCTTATGAGAACTCCACTGAGGTGTTACAAGGAAAGTAAGCATCAGTCAAGCTCTACAGGCACTAGTCTACTACTTCTTTCATAATTTTAAATCCTCAGTCTGAGTGAAGTATGAGAGTAAGATATTTTCATTTTATGCAAGGTTATACATGTTAATGTGATTTTTTTTCACTTATTCTTTTGTATATCCTTCTGTTTGAGGAGTGAGCGATAAGAATGCACTCAGCTCAGCTTTTGCTTTGAAACAGATGACAAGGAAAGCAGAGAGAGCTTATGTTTGTGAGCATGATAACTGACTTGCAAACTTGTAAGGATGTGGAAAATTCCAAGGGCTACTAATTACCATGCAGAATAATTCATTTAATTAATTCTAAGTTTCCTTTATAAAATGTAAAAAGAGGATCTACCCTTCCCTTAATAGGAAGCAGCTGTTCATTAAACAAGCCCACAGAAAAGCACCTTTTAAGTATTATTCCAGGAGCTGAATTAATTTAATTTTGGACTCCACCAAAGAATATAACAGTTTTTTCCTTAAAGCTGGATGAGTTAACACAGGCCAATGTTTGTGGTACAAATACAAGCCTATGTGCACACACATAAAGGGAGTCTATAGAGGCAGCTCGGGCAGTTGCAGGAAGCAGCACAACTGAGCAGCACTGGGTACAAACAGCCAGTACTGGTGCCAAAGACAGAGGCTCACCTCTAAAGATCATAGGTAGGGTGGGCTGTACTTAGCCTTGCAGCCTTTAGTCAGTCTTACCACTCATATCAATATATTTCACATACAATCCTTACTTCTAGCATAAATGAATGAGATCTTACACTATGATCTGTATGAGTGTGTATATTTCTTGCTTTCTTTACCAATATCCACAGCTCTGTTGATGATAATGGCAGTTTTCTGTTACAGAAATCAAACACAATTACTGCTTTCCTTAATCCCTATGTGATATTTAATATCATAAACCAGTTAATGAATTTTCCTAGTATTTCTATATTATATCGTTTCTATAATCTAATAAATTTTATGACAAATTTTGTTTCAAAAGTACAATTAGTTAACAGCAAACTTTTAATGGTCACAACAAATTTTATGTAGAAACAAATTCCACTGTTAAGCATAGGATGGAACAAATCTAAAACCAGTTTGCTTAAATTTGTTTTAGTGGGTCTCACAAGGCAGCATTAAGTAAAAAATGAGAGGATAGACCTGAGCCACTTTTTTTTATTGGAATTAATTGTTGCAGTGGAGCAGTATTACATTTAACAGATCCAGAACTTAACTCTTTGGAATTCTACTTTTCATTAAGCAGAAGATCCTTTCTCTAGGAATTTTCCATTTCTGCTTGTCAGACATGCAGTAGATACACAGAGGACCACACTTAAGAAAGTCTTTACAGATCAGACATTCACTTTTGAAATGTAAGCTATGTCTATCATTCACTGATATTTACTCTCCTCCATAGTACTACACATGTGCAATCTTAGCTACAAAAGCAGCTCTACTGAGAGCAAAGGGGAAACACAGATACATAAAAAACAGTATATCTATGTGATTGGTATTCCTACAGCAACAACAGAAGCCTTGCAAATATATTTAATTTCAGGAATTATCATGTGGAAAGGCTTTCTGAAGGTAGAGCTTCAGAATAGACATTCAGAATTATTACACAAATAAACCCAGGAGAAAAACAACATTTTAATGCCTTCCAAGTTCCAAATTTAAAACAAAAATGAAATGATCTTATGAAAATATAACCTCAGATTTATATCAAAAGTTGCTCTTGCATGTAAAAGGAAGAATATATCAGTTTCTCCAAAACCTAAAAACAAAGATCTTGTGCAAAGATCTGTTAGAAGGAACTGGCAAGTGCTTCATCTATTCTTTGGAGACCTTAAATCAGACATTAAATGTGGTTTGCACCTTTCTAAAAGTTCTGAATTCTTTTGGGTAATTTATTCTGAAATGCTCAAATACAGTTTCAAAAACTAATTACTAAAGCACATTAGCAGTAGTTACATAACAATATTGCTTCATGGCCTATAATGTATTTTTCCAAACACCCATTAGAATGCAAATTCAGCCTTTGTGTGTTTGAGCCCATTGATGTGCAGGCATTTGGGGTCATTACATCTATGGTTACTAATGGATCACTGAACCCTGTGACTGCTGCATATGCTATCTGTGAAATGTGATGAGAAGACTAGGTGTTATGACAACACATAAACACAAGAAATTTCTATTAGAGGAAATAAAAATTTATCAGGAAGTACAACTGTTTCTGTGAAGAAGTATGGACCAGAAGAAGACTGCTATTAGAAAATAGAAATTCAGCTGATCACCCTAGGAGAGTCTCTATAACTTGTGGTCTCAAAAAGATCCATCTTTTAATTTGGAAATTATTTGAAAACTTGTCTGTCAAAAGCAAAACTGCCAATAGCAGCTACTGACAAAATGGAGGGAAAAGGCATTAGGAAATGTTCCATTGCTTACAATGATTGTTTAAAGAGACAAACAGGCTAACTTAGCCAAATAAGTTCAGTCTCCTTTTTACTTCAACATCCTCTTCTCCTTGAGGCAGGCACTCCTGCACCCTGCTCCTTACTGTGAGAATTAAATGAAGCTCCCAAGTTGGTGTTCAGGTTGCTAATATGATCCTTAGCACAGTATGCCCTTGCCCCACAATGGGCATGGTGGAAAGCAGTGCTTCCAAGTAGCTAGTCCTAATTTACAGTGACTCATTACGATAAGTAAGCATCCTAAGTAAGTGTCTCTCCTCCCATATTTACTTTCCACTTATCAGTGATTAAGTAAATAGAAATCATATCTGGGAATGGGACCATAGCTACCATTATAATTTCACCAGAGTGCAGGACTGGGAGCAGCTATAATGACTATACCAAAATTTACTGATAGAACAATAGATAACATAAAATGGACAAGAAATTCATTTAGACATTAGATAAATTAGAATTATATGATAACTAGTGGTACTAAAAGCATCAGATATTTTTTCCTTAGTTTCTACCTGATCTTGAAAGGGGTTGATCAATCTGAGTACAGGGGAAACTTTGAAATACTTGAAGTGATATGGACATTTATTCAAGATTTCCAAATGATTTCTCTAGTAGCACAATATCTAAGTAGATAGTGGGGCAGTAGAGGGGATCAAGACAAAGAATTACTTGATAGTCTAAGTGGGAAGGACAAAAAGGGTAGAAAATCTGGCTAAAAATGAAGGGCTATCATTATCATAGCTAATAAACAAAAATTTTATGTAGAGAACAAGAAAGAATAAGGTGTTCCAGATTTATGTTCAAAGCTATAGACATTATAACAATTAATAAAAATATTAAGTAACAATTGAAGGTGTTTTGTTCATTTCAGTTTTTGGACTGGATGTTGACATTCAATGCAGCACTGGATAAGAATCATAGGAAGCAAAGTCAGATTAGACATTGTTGGTGGAGAGACAGCAGAGGAAATAACTTGGGACACAGTTATATAATTGGCTCATCAGGTAGCAATTTCTACAGAAACATGATTAAGTTTGGAGGCAACAGGATCTTTGTCATACTCCTTGTTGAACTTGCTGAAAACAAACACCATGTACATTAACTTTTGAGATTTAGAGAAACATCCACATTTTTTTTAGAAACCAATGAATCCTACATATTTTTGTGATTTCCTGGTGGACACTGTTAGAATTATATCTGATTTCAGTTTCCACTCAGGAAGTGACTCGTCCACTTAACTGATGCTATCAGCTCTCTGAGGGGGCTTTTGCTTCCTCTCCATAATGCAAAGGCCTTCAGGTCTGCTTCATCTCTGCTGTTAAAGCTCACTCAACACCATATTTCCCAGTGATGGCTGATGAGCTGCTAGCATTTATTCCACTTAGTGCATCTACTTTTTGCAGTATTGTGAATCAGGATCAACACCTTTTAAGAAACTGCAATGGTTCATAACAGGCGTGTGCAGACATGGATCGTTACCTAGAAATGTGCCAAAACAATTTCGTGCTGACTCTTCATTTCAGAAACATTACTTGGTTTCATGCGCTTAAACATTTGTTACACTCAGCCTCTAAATAGGTACCTGCATAAGATTAGACAAGAATGATGGCATCATCAAGTATCTTTTAGGTTGCTCTTCATTTGCTCCTCACAGACCACCAAAACTAGAAGTCATTTGTTGAAGGGGACAAACACTGTTTCACTGAGATCTTTAAAGAAGCACATGATAGGGTCCCTTCCTTCTTTGTCCAATACCCGCCTGTGAAATTCTTAGCAGGATGCCATTATTGCAAAACAGAGCACTTCTTTTCATATCCCAGTCTTAGTTGCAGCAAAGATTCAGCTGACATGGCAAGGGAAGAGCAGATAATCATTTCTGTAGGTGATGCTTCTGGCCAGCTGTACTTTTCAAAGAAGCTGCGTTTCTTCCTTGCTCTTCTGCTGACAAGGTCAAATCCAAAAGTAGGTACAAAGTTTTGTGTAGGACTTTCTTTTGCCATGGAATTTGCTTAGACAGACACCCGCTCAGGGAGTTTCAGAAAGTGGCTATAAAGAAGATTTCCCAATCACATATTTACTATCCATTGTTAATGTTAACGTGATGTCTCATGGTGACTCTGGTTATTCTGTAAATGTGAGTCATTGCCCCACACATAAAGAGCAAGAAGCACAATTTGATTTTCAAATAAAGACTTCCTGATCAAACACAAATTTCCCTAGAGTTCTGTGAAGCCTAGGTATCTCTCTCCACAGAAATGTGTTCTTTTTCTTGACATTATCAGGTCAGATAGATTCAACTTTTGCTGTGAATCCTGCAAATCAGCAGAGCTGGATATTCATTCTCTACATAGATGACTGTAACCTCTTAGTTTTTTATCAACTTGGTGGACTTTTATTGCCATTTTCCCCTTTTGGTCCTCCCTGGTCTCGGTGTTAATTTCTATTTCAGGCTTGAAATAATCATACTCTGCTTTGTGAAATGCATGTAATTCAGGAGGGGAACACCCCAAAGCTTATCTATTAGAACTGGGTTTTTCATTGTACTGTCTGGATATCTTTGAGATCTGTGGATTCTTTAATAGGAGGCCTTTAAAATGCAAAAAAATAAAATTCCTGTATGCCATGGCAAGTACACAAATGCTTCTGAGAGGAACACATCTTTATTAATTCACACCTCTATTACAAATATGTAGGAGCTCACATAGCAAAAGAATTTGGAAAAAGTCATAAGAGAAGCTGCTAAAATATGGCTACTGCTTGAATCCAATTAATTTGTTTTCTGCCCCAGTAAAATGCTCAGAGTAAAAACTAATGTGTTCTCACTAAACAGCCTTGTTGGATGATGTAGTTGGTATCATGTCCCATATATGTATAAAATCACAAATCATCACACAAGGGCTTTGTAATTTCTGGAGACCTGTTTTATAATGTGTATTAAGATGCATAAGTGTTATCACTGTTTGCCATATTGTTTTCATCAATTATTACCAACAAGACTTCCTGCATCATTCTTGAACCGTTGTTTTGTTTAACACACACCATTCAATATTTAATATTCATTTAAAGTTCTACAGTTTAAGATTCACCATAAGTCTTTGGCAGATGAATATAATGGTGAAAATGCATTCACAATAGGGTAGGGAGCACTGAGTATAAAAATTTTTTGGTAAATGAATGGGAGAAGGGAAAAGAGAAGTATAGATGATATTCTTCTTTGTCATCAGTGACATTCAAACAGGGACCAGCCACATGTAACTTCAAAGCAGAAAAATTCCTCTAAGTGTGGCATTGTCTTGTTACATTTTTATTTTACACGTTGTTTAAGCAGCAATCAAACTGAAAAGCATTTTCTGAGCTATCACATTTTTAACTCACTTCCTCTTGAAAAACTGCTTTCAGGAATGAAATCTGGATTTAGGCATTGGAAGGATGTGAAGAAAAAAGAAATATTTTCCTTTTAGTCTAGCTCTTATCATGACCAAACTAAAAATTTCTTTCCTTAGAATATCTCACTTTAAAAACCTAAATCTTAAGACATGCATAATCTGTAGCAAACAGTAATGCCAGCCAAGAATCCACTAGCTTAAAAAAAAAAAAAAAAAAAAAAAAGTGTAGGGAATGAAAGAAGAGGCAGAAAGGACAAGATAAGAGAAGATTATGCTGTTCTGTGGAAAGGATCCAGTGCCTCTGACACCCACATAGAAATATTTCCCACAAATTTCAGCTCTGATTTCCCAGTGGCAGAACTCATTTTGGTGGCTCATTACCCAATTAGTTGCAGCCAAGACAGGACAATGGAACCTGTAAGGCCCAGGCATGGGTCAAACAGTCAGAGATATAAAGCACGTGGGAAAGGAAGCAGGAGTCAGAGGAAGCAGGAACAGGCAGGGGGGCTCTGTTTACTCTTCCAAGTGACTCAAAAGACTCAGCACATGACACTAAGAATATTGTTCTATTTTTTTAGGGAATATTTATTTAGGTGAAGATTAAACTAAGACATTTCTGATCTATGGGAGCAGGGTCTCATGATGTATTTTTTCTCACTGTGCAGGACTATTCCTCTGAAACAATACTGGAGGTCTGAAAATGTGACAGGAAGGACAGTTACATAAAATATTTTTAAAGCAATTTAAAATTCCATGTGGTCATGTGCTTGCAATCCCTTACTAAAAAAATTTGGTTCAGTAGCTCTAAATACTTTGTTTTCTGGTATTAAGATTCTCCTGTTGATTTTTCAAAGCTGAAAGAAAGAGTTTAAAGGGACATTAGTGAGCTTGACTGAGCTACTTGTGAAGGCACTCAGGAAGAAGCACCTCAGGCTTTTTCACTGCTTCCCACACACAGCTTCTCCTTATACAGAGAGGAAACCTACTTCTGTGAAGTGCAGCAACCACTAATGGCATTTGATGAGGATCAAGGGAAAAATTAGTTCTTTCCCATGGATTTTTACAATCCTGATAGAAAAGGCCATCTTTTTGTGGTTTTACTATGAATACATACTTTTAGAATAGCTACTTTCTGCCTTCATCTGATCTGTTGCACTGTTCTGACACAGAAGTCTCTGTTCAGACAAACTTTCACTGCCTTTCTGGCCTGAGAGCATCAGAGAAACTCATCTCTCTCTTGTCTTGATTTTAGTCAGCAAATAAATAAGTTTACATCAAGATAGGACATTTTTTGGTTTTACTTAGTTTGGAGCATGCTGGCAAGTGAATGATTGTTATAATTTATCTGCTACAATGTATGGCGACACTGTAAAATTTTAAAAATAATGTCCTTTAGGATAACTTCAGATTTTTTAATGGTAATCTGCAGGTTACTCTTTTTTAATATTAAGAGAAGAAGGCAGGATGGAGAATGAGTCATAAAGGGAGAAAAAGAAGAATGAGACGAATTTTCAAAAGCAATTCTTCATGCTAAAGGCTCACCTTGTGATCACTGATATTACTGACTTTCAGGTCCTGAATTGGAGAATCCCCAAATCACTAGCTTCTGCTTTTCTGGATACAATACTCCACTTTATCTGCATTACCAAAGTCAAATTACACAGGAGAAGATCCCGAGGGAATCTGAATCCCTGGCCCTCCCGAGGTGTTTCAGGGTGTCAGCAGAACGTGCCCTGTTTGCCCTTGCAGCAGTGAGGAGTGCTGGCAGGGCAAGAGTGTGCAGGTCAGGAGGCTGATGAGTTTAGGCATGTTGAGAGGTGTAGAGAATCCATCTGAACCCCTTTTCATGCACAGGCACAAAATTCTGGCTAAGTACCCAGCCCCTGAACTCCCACAGCTTTCTGGTGGGTTTGGCACTTCTGAACCTGGCACCAGCTCTTTCTATAATTTAGCTAAAATACCTCAGAAGGGATACCACTGGTAGCATGGCATAGAAAAGGAGGGGCTCCTGTCCTGCCTGCTCTGCCTGAGAGAACATCTGCACCTAGCAGGGGGCTGGGGACCCTGATGGAGCCCTCATCCAAGAGGTGAAAATCTAGCTGCTTACCACTAGCAGTGAGCTGGGAAATAAAAATTAAACTCTTCAATGTCAACTGTGGTTTCATCCACAAATTATTTATATTGCTCTTTTTAGGATGAAGTACCTACACGATATTGGCTGGTAACATCTAAGAGAAATATTCTGCCTTGTCATCTATGTCACATAATTTTCTTCTCCTTTTTTTCATGACTAGAAACAATTACCAAAAGAAATTTTGCTTTTGAGCAGTTTATCTGAGCATGGTGTCTATATCTGAAGTAGTAATCCTCAGCTTTTGAGCAGATTCATGAAGATCATAATCCTGTTTTATTAACACAGATCCCTGGAGTTCAGACTCTCACTCTGTTACTGCTATTGCAAAAGCCAGTGAGATCAAATGAGACTCCCACAGCAAGTAGAGAACAAGCAGTAGGAGCTGCTAATCTGTTAGAAATCAAACACTGCACCTTGTTATACATGATTGTGGAGCTGTGGGTTTTGTGCTGTATGTGCTACACTGTTAAACTTCCAAGGCAGTGAGCCCAGTTTATCATTGCACTGAGCTTTGTCTTGCATTCAAGGAATGCTGCTCTCTGGGCTGCTTTAAACTGTGACTGCCTGGGACACCAGAGCATCAGGCTTTTTGCAAGGTTTGTCCATTTTAAAGATGTTCCTCCTTTGCTCCTTGAAGGCCTAGCAAGACTGTGCTTGCTGTCTAGACTTTCAAGACCTAGCCTTGCTGAGCTGGACACACCTCACAGCTATCCCTGTGTAAATATTTGACTCTGTGATTTTTGGATTGCACACTGCAGCTCTTCACACCACACAAGCAGGAGTTGCTACAGGACTTTGACGTGTGTGACTGAAGAACATACAGGTCCACTGTGTATTCCTGCAGGAAGGTGGTCTCAGTTCAGTCACCTCACTTTGTGTGTGTGTCATTGCTGTCTGCTCCTGCCAGGGTGTGGGTCATGGATCTGTTGGTTCACTGCTCTCATCTGTCACTGAATGCCTTAAAGAGCTTTTAGGGTGACATCTTTACTGCCTTTGGTAAGATTTTAGATGCAGAAACAGGAGGTTCTTTGCTGTGCAAAACACCCTCTCTTTAGTCCCTTCTTATAGAGATTTTACCCTTTTGTTTTCCTTACTTTTTCTATTATGTGCTCTGAAAAGACGTTGCTACTTTGCAGTGTTTAGTCATAAACTACTGAAGAACAAATACAAGCAAAAGTGGATGGCACCTTTGATACTGTAAAGGCAAAAAAATTGCAAAGTAAAATACTGTGGTATTATATAACAGCTTGGCAAACCAGACTTGTTTGTTCAATATTTTCAAGATTAATCTATTTAAAAGAGAAATTTTTTAAAATGTGAATGAGAAGCACGTATTTTTCAGTGTAAATTGTTAGTTCCCACAACAACATTCAACAGTGTGGTGCTGTCACTTCCCAGGATGTTTTATTATATGGATTAGTGGCATTAGTGGCAGATATATTCAAGAAATTTTCCTTTCTTCCTGTACATGCTCATTGCCACGTGTTTCTCCTTTAGGACTCCTCTGAGTCCTTTATCTGCTGTCTCTATTTGCACATGCATTGTTAATCACAATTGCACTTTGCTAATCACACTCCCCAGTGACTGGCATTTTTATTTTGCTGGTTTACACTTTTTCCACTACATGAGTGGCTGCTGCTGCTGATACCCTGTGATCTGCAAAACCAGTTTGTGACCCCATAGCCTGAGATGACTTTATAATTTGAGACTATAGGAGAAGGATTCTCCAGGAATGTCACACCACCTCTGAGCCTGAGGATTTTCACCAAGATCCCCAGTAAAATATCACTAATGTAGAGTTGCAGGAGATAAAATCTGCAGCTGAACTCAGATTACTTAGAAAATGAACTAAACCTGGGTGCAAAAATATGGTTCTCAGTCATCACTTTTTTTCTGTAGCAATGTCAATGATGTTTTGATAAATAAAAAAATGCATGATGTAAAAGAATTGAGTCCTGCAAAACAGTAAACAACCTTGAAAACTTTCCTTTTATCTGTCATTTTCAAAGTTCTGAGATAGGCTGTTAAAGCTTCTAGAAATATAAATGCTGAATCTCTGTAAAGCGTCTGAAATAGCTATTTGTGGAGACAGAACATTGATTCAGGCAATACTATCTTCGAAAAAAGCAAGGTCAAAAGGCTTAACAAATTTCTTTTTCCTTACATTTAAGCAGACAAGGGCATGATTTAGCACAGATGCCTCATCTCAGCCAAAGCCTATTCTATTTCATGTTGAAACATAGCAAAAATAATGTGTCAGTTCTTAATTATATTTTTACTTGCTTCTGGCATTTTGGTTTGGTTTGTTTTTTTTTTTCATTTCTAGGATTTAATTCCACGTCTAGTACAGGAAAGCACAACCTGTGTGAGGTCTCCACTTCCCCAGGAGAAGTTGCCTCTGGGACAGAGAGAGGAAGCATAAAGTGCTGTATCAGGGAGTTTCAGACCACCCTTTTTCATGCAGGTACATATACTGGTACTACACAAGAAACATCAGAGGGGTTCAGCTGGAAAAAACAACTAAACAATCTCCAGGCTTTTACTATGAACTGCCTGCAGGAGCCCCCAAGTCAAAAATCAAATTAAGCCAATAGAAAATTTTCTTCAGTAAGGATTAGAGCAAGTATTAGGGGATCTTCTTGACCTTCTTTTCTTAGCAGAGGCCCAGTTTGGGGACAATCCTGGGTTTTCTCTGTGAGGCAAGGGACAGGACACTTCAGGTCAAAGTGCCTTCCCTCCAGTACCATCTGTCTGCAGCTCTCAGTGCTACACAAGAGTGGAAAAACCCACCAATGTAGGTTTTGGTAGCATAACCAGGAGGTTAGGATAGTGCAGAGTAAAATTAAAATTAATATCTGGTTATTTGGTCAGCTACACTTATTCCTTATGTGAAGTCACTAAAAGCCAAGTAGAAATGCAGAAATCGTGACACTGATACTTTTTCTTTGCCTGACTGTAAGGACACCCTGGAATTTTTTTAAGGATGTGTGAGACCCTGCCTGTTTTAGAACATTTGTGCTGCAGGCTCCCTAAGCAGATAGCAGTAACCAATTTAATGAGTGCCAACTTCTTCTGCCTCAAGAGAGGCAGCTGCTTCAGAGATGTTGGCAGGAGAGTTTGTTCCCCTCTTGCAGCATCCCACTGTTGGTTTCTGCTCTGCCTTTATATTTAAGTGCTCATGCCAAAGGTTATCCATGGAGCTAAATTAACTTCAAGTTCTCCCCTATCTGATATCTCATTATGTGGTGTGTTATAAAAGATAAAGGATGGGAAGGCCTCTGTCCTACTGGCCTATAAATAACATATTTGTGTGTTAGGGCAGGATAGGCCTTTTGGCCTCAGCATGATAAAATTGCAGAGCCTAGCCCCAGATGACTGCATTATCACAGATGTGCAGTAGCACAGAAATAACTCATCAGAAGGAACAAGTGAGCCATAGTGTTGCGAAAAAAAAAGTGTAAAATTTCCATAATAAGATGTTAAATATGCTTTATATCTCTATAGCCCACACTAGATGCAGCATGTGAACACACATGGATACATGTAAACATAACATCCTAAGGCTCAAAGTACCTCATTCCTTCTAATAGAATTAATAAATTCAATATTTTAAATACCTACATAATTTTACTTTCTCCTGGCATTTTTAAAAACACTCACTTTTTACCTTATTCTCCTACTGATATGAGAAAACTTGCAAATTTATAACACTTTTGATGCATTTTTCCCTGAGCTTGCGCCCAAGTAAGGGTGCTTTGCACTGAACTCTCATGTAGAGTAGAGTGGAGGAGAAGGACACACCTCCATTTTTATATTATGCATAACATATGATTTTTAACAATCCTTTCCATAAGCTCTAGTCCTCTGTACCAGGGTCAGCAACTGAGAACTACCTATCATGTGAGCAGCTACAATAATGCAGCTACAGGTACTGATGATCCACAAACTCAAAACTACTGAGCTGGAGTTTCTACAAAAGGAATCTCCTCAGGGCAGTAATTAAGTTAAAGAATATCAGCTTTTGACCAAGCAAGAACCCTTTTTAGCAAATGGAATACTTTTGGTAATGGTAAAAGGTATGAGGAAATTGATTGTTTTTGAATTGGCTTAAATGAAATATCATTCAAATGCTTGCCAAATTGACTGGCCTGACCTTGACTGAAAAAAGGAATAAACCACATAATACACAACCCAATGCTCAGTGCTATTGATTCATCAGAATGGATAATATACTGTTATCTAATGCAGCACATCCTGTGCTCAGAACTATGAACTCAGTCACACAGAATAATTTATTTGGTTATAGAAAAAGCTCTTAGAATTAACAAATGGCTTCTTTTTTCTTTTTTCTCTCTCCAATATTACCAGCACTGCCCTTTGTGCACAGATAAGTGCTACTTGACTTGAAATGTAAAGAAATACCCTCTCACAGCTGTCTCTACCCAGGCAATTTGCCATTAAGTAAAGCCTGCCAAAGTAAAGGTTTTGCCATAAGGCAGGAGTAACTTGTTGCAGTGGCCTGAGAAACATGCAGAAGCCTCACTGAATGCCAGTATGTTCAGTGCTACCACTACCATGAGGGAGCTCGCTGTAGTACACACCAAAACTCAAGAGCTGTTGTAAAAATGTTGTCTAATGGCCAACTTCAGAGAACTTGTAATGGGTTTAAACTGCACGGCAATTACAGAACCATAGGCCTTGAAGGAGTGTTTGTAAAGTACACCTTCCCCTCTAGTTACTAGGATTTAATTATTAAACCTGGATTTCATTAACATGATGAGTCCCATCCCTTTCACTGTGCCTCTAAATTGCTCAAAAATCTCTTAACTGCCAGAAGAAATTTTGGTATTGTAACAAAGACATGGCTGCAAACATTTCAGGGCAAAATAAAGATTCTTTCATGCCAGTACAATTCATTAGAGTTTAAAAATGCACATTTTAAAAGAAGCAAGACCAAAACAGATTATAATGATGGTGATGTTAGTAACAAAATCTGCATGCAATTTGTGCAACAAAACCTTTACAATAAGCTGCAACCAGACCTCTGTATCTGACTGCCCTTTCCACAATAAAGGGCGATGTCAATTTGATATTGACATTGGAGCAACAACATTTCCCACAGAAACATTTTCTTAATATGTTTGTTTATAAATACCAGGGTATCTGGTTAAGAGGATATCCTCCCTCCAAATAATGGACAGTCTAAATATTTATCTGTCTCCAAAAGAAACACAATATCTGTTAGCATAAAAGATTCACTTCCACTAAATACAATATGCTCTTTTCAAGCTTTGTAATGTCAAATCTTTTCCCAAAATATTCAGTTGTCCACAATGCTATACCCACCACCATTCCTCTTGCTAGTAAAATACTGAACTTATGTGGCTCTTTTGAGGGTAGATTTGTCAACATAAGGACATGGTTGAGTATTTTGTAGTCTATATGAAGTCATGTCGAGTATTATTTCAAATAATGGCAATGCTTTCATCTGTCAGGCTGGTGGCTTCATCAATGCCATTGCAAAACTGAAAATGTCTTCTCCCAACAATATTCCATAAAATGCTCTGTTTCTGGTACCTAAGATAGTTTTCAGCTGTGGAACACTTTAAAAGATTTGGAAACTGGGGCTTTCTTGCTTAAAGCATAACATTAAAAGTTCAGTCATGCACTGACTGTGATAAATTGTTAAAATTCTTAATATAATGTTATGCCTCATGTTAGGCACTAAAAATTAGACATTTCCTGTTCAGCTGCAAGTGTCACTGATCCCAGTGTATGTGTTCTAAACAACAGCTCTATTTCACAAAGGATCTAGATTATTTAATGTCTGTAAGAGCAACAACCTCTGTTGCTGCGTCAAGAAAGCAAATCCTAAATACTTAAAAATTACCATTAGGTGAAAACATGACCATATGTTTATCTTACTTGGATTCATTATTAAGAGAAAAATACTTATTAATTTTATTATTCATCTGATAAGAAAGTCAGACACATTGGTACAAGTGATAGGGGTGTCACAAACACGACTGCTCCCTTTTGCTCTTGTCCCAAAGCTGAGCTCCACACACAACTGGAAGCTCCTGCCAGCAATGAGCACAGGAGCTTGTTGACAGCCACGGCTGAGGGAAGGGCCAGGGCAGCCTGCCTGGTGAACTGATGGATGTGAGCTGTTTTTCACCACAAGCTCCAGATGCCCTTTGGACATAACAGGCCCCTGCCTGTATTTACCATATGGTCACAAAGTGTAGGTTGAAGGGAATGTTTCCAGCAGGGACATGACCCTGAAGGGAGAGCTAGGTTCGTGATCTTCTATTCCTTGTGTATTGCTCACCCCCTCACCTTAGTCAACCTGCCTTGTTGGTCCTGAGTGTAACTATTCTGAGGCTGACAATTCCCCATCTGTGTGAAATGCCTACTGTGATCCAGCCTCACTCATTACTCTACTTCAGCAGCAACAACAGCAGCAACCTGGTACTGCATACAACTGACACAGGATGCATCCTTCACCACCTACACTGAGAAAAATGCAGCACCAACCAGGTCTTTAACTCTGTTGAAGGAAGGGGTGTGTGCTCTACAATGATATTCTTCTCTGATATTCTGAACTGTAATCGCTCATTAGCATTCAGGTCTGAGAACAGCTGAATGAAAGACATGTTTCTTTTAACTCTTTTTGCTGCTAACGTGCAGAATTTAAGGTTCTCATGCACGTATTTTGCGTGGCAGAAGAGATAAGAACCAGCAGATAAAGTTCAAAACGTCAGTAAACGACGTTCAACCTACCCACCATTTGAGTAAGGAACTTATCGAGACCAGGGAGGAGTGAAGGGCACAGCTGGCTTTCCAGATAATGCTCATAACCTTATAGGACCTTTCAAAATATATTGCAAACACACCAAAGATTATTTCTTTCTCATGTTTACTTCATTTTTATTGTGACACAGAGGGGGCAGTATCACTGCCTGACATGCCCTTCTGTTTAAGACTGCTACAAAAATGAGGAGCTTACAAAGGTCCAGCCTGATACACTGGCCTCTGTGTTCTCAGGAGTTCTCCCCATAGCAAGCCAGTCATAATGGTGTGTCCGTACGTTTCTGACAGCAGAGACTGCTCCATTTCCTGTGACAATGATCTCCTGGAACAAAGCAGGAAAAAACAAACCTTAAAGAGGTGTTGCAGTCCCATTCCTTATCTTTCTCCCTTTGGTTGACTTGTTCTCTCCAGAGAGCAAAAAGATTGCAACTGTGTTCCTGAGTAAATGAGGACGAGAATCCTTGCACCCATTAACTATGTTAGCTATTACCCATACAGTCTGGCCTCAGGCACAGAACCTCACAAACACAATTTCAGTCATGAGGAGATGAGTTTTCTCATTGATATCATAATGTGAAATATTCCAAAGCAACATTGCAGAATGTGCATATGGGCATTTGTGGCTTAGTGGCACCAATGTTGTATATAACAGTCAAACCAAAATCAGCATCAGCATTTGTCAGAATCAGGTAAGAATGGAATGCTGAGTAGGTGCCAGAATAACATTTTTAAAAAATATTATTCAATGGTTGACTTCTGCTTTTATGGGGGACAGCTATTTTTGTAAAGATTGTATCGACATTCTGGCTGCATTTGAGACGAGGATTACCACCTGAAAAGGAAAATCTTTGCTTCACTTAGCAGCTGTATTTTAAGTCAACCACCAGTGTGCTGATCAAAGGTGAATGCACTGCTGTATTTCCACATTGTGAGAGTGCATATCATGCCAGCAACTAAAAGATGAGAACACCAAGGAAGTTTACAACATGAAATTGTTCATTTAGTTATACTAAAATATAGAAGTTGCTGCATAAAATTTGAGTTCCTCTCTTGAAATCACCTATGTGCCCCTGTGGGGCTTTTGCATATACCACCAAGCTATATAGAATTTTAAAAGAGAATCAACATTCTAGGCAAGGCTGGGGAATTAAAAAAATCTGTCACAGGCTTTTCCTTTTAGTGATTTCTGGATAATTTTTTTCCAGTCAGGCTGACATTTCAATTTTAAATTGCACTTTGTTTGAAATCACCAAGGTATGAAACAGTCATCTTGCAAGGAACAAAAATAGCTTAGCACAAACCACCAACAGCGAAAGAGGAGTTTCTGTTATAAAATTTTCTCTTTTATATTATTTGGATGTTGACCTCTTGTGTGATCTCAGACTTGTATTGAACCATAGTCTCAGAAACTTAAGCTGACTCAGTACTGGAAGCTGCTAACAGCTGTTACACCTTTAACCCAATATTTGACTTACATGGCAATTAATTCTGCCTTTATATCATCTGGGTGGTTAATGAAATGTCAGTGTTTCAACTCTAGTGAAAATTATGTTAAGTTTTGGGCTTGCCAGTACAAGACAGAAATGGATTAACTGCAAACAGCAAAGGTCTACTAAGATTAAGTGCCTGACATAAATGCCTAAAGGAAGAAATTAGGAGACCTGGAATTGTTTAATATGGAGAAGTCTAAGGGGAGATCTACCAGTCTTTAATGACTAGTGGGAAGTTACCCAAAGAAAAAACAGACTCCTCAGACGTGCCCAGGGAAAGAAGGAGATACACCAATTGTAGGCTGCAGCAAGACTAATTGTATCTAAAGAAAAAGAAAAAAATCTTTGAGTGCTGTGAAGCAACAATAGGAACAGGCTTGTGGAGATGCTGTGGAACTCCCACTCTTGGAAATTTCCAAGTCATGACTGGACATGGCTCTGAATAACACAGTCTGACTTCAGATTTAGTTCTGCTTTGAGCAGGAGGTTGGCTTAGATCTGTGATTCTAATAGACACATTGGTGAAACATTTGCTTCTTACACTGTCAGCTTCCTACAAATTCTTCATGAGACTTTCAGTATCCTTCAAATCTTGTTTGTAATGATAAGACATTATGGCAGTGTATGGATGAGTGCCCTGCTTTGCTCCAGCCTAGACCAAAAAGCTTTCAAAATAGGCCCTACACAGCTGCAAGTTCTCTTCCATCAGATAGCAGCTAAATTGCTCATGCTGTCTCACTGTCAAAAAAACCCCAAAAATGGAAGTGTCATGGTTATGTCAAGCAGAAATCTGATCCAGTCCCCAAACAAGAAACAAAGCCAAAACAATGGTGGTTTTCTGAGTGACAGTTGTGCAAAATATGATTCAGATAGTGAATGCTTTAACCACTGGTTTACGTAACACAATTTGTACAACTTTGCTGGGGCTCAGGAAGCAACTCAGCCTTATCTTAAGCACACACACTTATATATGTGCAAGTATTGCTTACATATATTTGTACATGCATACATACCTGTATAGAGGTACATACATATATATATATGTTCATACATGAGGTACTCATTTAGAAATACACATAAAGAAATACAGTCTGAGAGTAGATTCTTGTGATGTTAAGATTTGCAGAATACCTGGAAATGGTAAGCTGAATTCCTCCTTCCTTTACACCAAAATAATTCCCTTTCACCCCATTCCTGGAAAATCATCTTTCTGAAATGTTAGAATCTCATAAATACAACTAATGGTCTTCTGGCAGTAAAATTTAACCTTAGCAGGAATTGTCTACTCATAACACAAGCAAGTGGGAAATGTGGAAACTTCTGTTGATGGTAGAACATGTAGACCTCTAGCCTGTGAATAATGTCCTGCATGTGGCTGAGTTTAATTACATCACTCTTTCTATGAAAAATGTGCAATTTGGCCTCATGGTGAACTCATTTCAGTTTCCCATCACTGACTGTGCTTTGGGCATTTTTGCATTGTAAACAGTATGAACTCTAAGCCTCATTAATTTTGTTATTAGCCCTGCTGTTTTTATGCATTCAAAACCCCAGAGTGGGTGTGAAAAGACAGCTTTCAAGGAGGCTGTGCAACCTCTCCCCCATTTTACAGCTAGAAGTGTGTCTGATCCACAAGGAAATCTACTGCCTTTCTTTTGACATGGTCTGTGGAGCATGATAGGCATTCAAGACTCTTAAAAATGAAAATTATTTTTAGGAATCCATTGGTCTCTGGTATCTTGCCTGCTCTTTTCCTGGGAATAGATAATAGGATCTCCAGGAAAAACATTTCTACCGAGGTTTTCCAAGAAATGTCTGTTTTGTCACATTTTCCCTTGCACTTACATTTTGAACCACTGGATTTTTTTTTACTTGCATATCTTAAGTTTGCTCACAGCACATTTCCTGCATATTCACAACCTCTTGTCTACATTTCAAAAAAAAAAAAAAAAAAAAAAAAATAAAAATTGTGATGTGATTATTGTTTTCTAGAGGCAGCCTGCAATGAAATGTCGTGTAACAACAGTCACAGCATATACAGCTCTCAGGCCCCAATGCACATTTAGATTGTGCTACTTTCAAGCTAATGCTCTGAAATATGAATGACATCCTAACAGTATCTTCTGTTGGAATGGCCTGAGGACCAAGAAACAAAACTCACTCCCAAACTGCAGGCACACAGAAGTGTCACACAGGATCCTGAACCACCTCAGTCCACCCAGTACAGGTGCACAGCTTTGAACTCACGGCTGAGAAAACCTTTCCCCTACTTTCTGCCAACATTTTGCACATCAGACACGGTCTGTTTCCAGTTTAACAGAGGAACTAATACCACACTCAGCCAGTATTCAGTGGGGAAAAGTCCTCTTTTTCAGCTCAGTCCAAGAGCAGATGACCCTTGGTGGTCGGTGCAAAATGAGTTTTTGTTTTGATTTATCCATAGTCACTGGGCTGTTTCCCTGCTTGGTGGAATACCACCCTGCAGGATGGGAACGCTTTCTTTTAATATACTGTTGTCTGTATCTCAAAGTGCATCTGTCAGCATTTGTGGTGAACTCTCCCCTAGTTTCACAAACTCTGTGAGTCTCATGAGTTTTCTGTAAAAGGCAGAACAAAGATGAAGTGGAGCAGAAAGTGAGAGGGTGTCAAACTTTAAGGTACAGTAGCTGTGATTTTTGCAACGTTTAGCAGAAACTGCCATGAGGTTTGTACAAAGCTGATAGTGCTCCCACAGCAAGAACTCATCACTAGGTATGTTGATGACTTCAACACAGGACAGCTGCAGTGAAGAAAATCAAAAGAAGTGTTTCCTTTCATCTGGATCCAAGAATCTGATTATTGTTTGCTTGTGCACAAGGGAAAAAAAGGAAAATGAAAAAGGAAGATACTAAAAACTTGTATATCAGTGAAATTCTAGAGTACTGCAGAATCAGGAAGAAAATTAAAATTTTCAGCTGAGTAACAAACACTATTTATCATCAGCAAGAATGAAGTAGATGGTGAATTTCCAGATGGTTATAAACTATGTGCCATAAACTAATTATCTAGAGTAGATAGCAAGTTCTGTTTCCTTTTTCCCCAAGACAGCTTTTGAGATCAAGAAGAGCCCAGAAGGAACTGCAGGCTATCAGACTTGTCCCAGCACGGGATGGGGAAGGTGTTTGCATGAGCCTTCAGTAGCACCAGTTCAAGGGAATATAGTACTTGTTTAAGCTAAGAATTCTCTAAAGATAATCAGCTGAAGCCCTCAAGGAATAGTCTTCAGTGAAGCAGCTTGCTGTGAGCTCATCAGAAAACACAGATCTGGCTGCTGGCAAGATCTTATTGTGACTGGATCCTATTTCTTGGATTCTTCTTCTATAACTAGTACACCAAATTGTCCAGTTCAGAGTATCACTAAGAAAGAAACATAAAAGGCTTTTCTTTGTTGCTTACTAAACTCCAGTAAGGAACTTAAGATGAAATTTGTTCACAGGGATTCCACAAAAATTAAACAAATTATTACTGAATAGAGTGAAATTATTGGATGGAACAAATACAGACTGGAACAACAATCAAAGAAACCACTTTCCTGGGAAATAGTCTCTGTTGTGATCATACTATCATGAGAAATGTTGTGCTATAGTACTGACAAGCAAAGAGAGGTTTTCATAAAGCTGTAATAGTAAATCCTGTTATTGTCAGATGCTAAAGATGCCAATGAAATTACTCTTTTATAGCCATGAAACTGTTAATCACTTGGTGATTAAATACTTGAGACAATAGTTTCGGGTGAATTTGAATAGTTTCTGATCTCTTTTCAGTCCTCAGTGTTCCTATGGTTCAGTGAACTATGCACATTAATTGCACTCTAATTTTAATGTAGCCCAGCCCATTAAAACCCTGGCATTGCATTTATGCAGTCAGCAAGTCCGGGCTCCTTGCAAACAGAGCGTACCACACGTAGGACTTCAGCGCCAGAGGTAACTCTCCATCTGCACAGCTGTAAGTAGATAGTGTAAAAAGTTAGTGGTAGAGACCACTAACCTGTTCTACAGGTATGTCTGTTTGTCTTCCTGGGCTGTCAGTGACTCTTGCCCCTCCACAGCTAAGTCAGCAAGAACATCCCAGTGATATAGAATTAACCCCAAATATTTACCAGGGCTGACAAAAATCAGCTTTGATAGAACTTATTTTGGTTGGAGACTGTCTTGTAGTGATGTAATATTATCTCCTAGTATTTTTAGCCTGGTTTCCTAGAAAGCATCTATAACTACTGAAACAGGGCTATAATTCTTTTTGCATTAGAAACATGTAGGGTTCATTCAAACACAATTGTTATCACTACAAAACTTTGAGACACCTCCCAGTGATTTGGATGAGCCTTCCAACACATAGCCAGAGGAAATGAAGCTTATTTTTCTTGCTGTTTCTTTGTACTCAGGACCTTCATCTTAATCTTCAAAGGCCTTCATTAATTCAATCTCAACTTCATAAAGAACACCTCTCCCTTGTCTCTGTGAGGTTTATTTGTAACAGTGCTATTCTCCAGAAATGCCAAACCCATTGACCTTAAGCACATAACACGTGAAAGCAGCAAACAAAATTTTCTCAGCTACCTCCTCATGCCACTTCAGCAGAGGGAAATGGAAATGCTCACAAACCTGTCCACTCTGAGATGAAAATGTCAACTATATTTTTGCAGCTGTTGGTGTACGTGGCCACTAGAAGAAAAAAAAAAAAAACATGTAGGAAATTATGTTTGAGGGGAGGTAGGGAATAGATAGTGTTGGCAAAGAAAGAGGATGGAGGAAAAGGGCCACCATTGCTGCAAAAGGTGAGCATAAGTCCCACGTGTTTCTGGGTGCTCCCTTGGTCAATATGAAAATCCAGCATGAGGAATGAACCTGAACCCCCTCCCAGCTTCTTGCAGTTATGAGATCTATTCAAAGTGCTGGCAGAGAGGATGTAGCATAAGTAAGAACAAAATGACAGCTTTTTTTGAGGTTGAAAAGTAAATGTTTTACAGAACAATTTTTTCTGATGGGAGTTGAGTGGTTATTTCTTCTGTCTGCAAGCTCTTTCTACGATTTTAAATAGCTAAAAATAGAGCCTAATAACCCAAAGCTGATACCTATAGGTGCCAAATCCAGACATTTTTCCACATTTGCATGTGGAATTTTGATGCTATAAATATTTGTATGTCTCTCTTCACCCTGTGTTTATACATACCGTAAAATGCATGATTCTTCAGTTTGTAGAAAATTAAATGAAATTAAATGGAGCACAAAGTTAATGTTTAAAAAAAAAAAACTGAGCAGAAGAATGCAATGAGGTATATTGGACACCTACACTTCGTTTGCATTATTCATGAGCTGCTATCACACCATCTCTGCCATAAGAGTACTATATGCACAGCTAATAAAATAAACCCAAATTACTTGTATAGTGTAAGTTTTTTACAGCTTTTCCAAAGGCATGGTAGCATGGATGATGCTGTAAACTCTTCCATTCTCTTTCCTTCTTTGTTCTTACAACTTTTAATATTTTTGACTTGTCTCTGCCTGCACAGCAATCACTTTTGTCTGGTAGGTGTGTTAGTACATCTCTTCTGTCATCGGATAACATGCTAATGCCACTGTATTGTCCATCTGAAATGTGAAACCAAGGGAAGACTGGTGAAAAAGATCCTACTTACAAGTACACTAAAAGCTTGCTAGCTAAAATAAGGCCTAATGGTAAGAAAAACCAGCAAAGTCACACAATAGGTTAGCTTACAACCAAGGCAGACTCATGCCCTTCCCACAGTGCTGCGTGTATCTCATGACAATGCTGAGTGGCATCCTGGCCTGTATCAGGAACAGTGTGGCCAGCAGGAGCAGGGAGGTCATTCTTGCCCTGAACTCAGCACTGGTGAGGCCACACCTTGAGTGCTGTGTCCAGTTCTGTCCCCTCCGTTTAGGAAGAACATTGAGACACTTGAGTGTGTCCAGAGGAGGCAACAAGGCTGGTGAGGGGCTTGGAACACAAACCCTATGAAGAATGGCTGAGGAGCTGGGGTTGCTTAGCCTGGAGAAAAGGAGACTCTGAGGTGACCTTAACACTCTCTACAACTGCCTGAAAGGTGGCTGCAGTCAGGGGAGGTTGGTCTCTCTCTCCAAGTAGCAACTGATAAAATGGGAGGACACAGTCTTAAGCTGCACCAAGAGAAATATAGGTTGGATATCACTAAAAGTTTTTTATGGAATGAGTAATCAAGTACTGCAATGCCTGGGGAGGTGGTAGAGTCACCATCCTTGGATGTCTTTAAGAAAATACTGGATGTGGCACTTGCTGCCATGGTTTAGTTGAGGTATTAGGGCATGGGTTGGACTCAATCATCTTAATCACTTCCAACCTATGACGTGTTTCTGTGATTCTGTGGTGTACAAGGCACACTCAGCTGCTGCTTTTTGCTTCTCAAATGACATCTTTACTCCTCTGTCACCAGCTATTTCTGCACTCTACAGGCTCTGCTTTAAAGTACAGCAGGTGAGTAAAGTTTCTTTTGCCAATGGCATCCACAGTCAGCTCAGGACCCATCCAGCCTCATCTGAGGGATGAGTTGCAGCAGCAGAGGCTGCAGTAAGGAAGGACCTGCTCCCACAGGGGATATCAGCACAGCCCACACTGCTCAAGGAAGGTTTGCTTTCCTCCCCAGCCACAGCATGGGCAGCAGGTCCCTCCTTTCCCCTGCCCCTGCAGCTGATGTGATCTTGCTTTTCAAACAAGGCTTCCAAGAGATACTGAGCTAATACCCAGGTCTCCAGCTGAGATAATTGGAATATATCTTTCCACACTCCTCATCCCCCCAAGAAAAACTTGACTGCAGGCTGACTATTCTTTGTATTTCCATCAAGTTTTGTACATTTTTGAGCAGCCTTTCTGAAAAACACATTTCCAAGCACCTGCTTTCTTAGTTGCTTGGTCTTCTGCTTCAGGTAGAGTAGGCTGATTTTTTTTTGTCTCCTTCTTCAGTCTGAGAAGGAGACAGCAGCTTTGCTTTAACCCTCAAATCAAGACAATTTAATTTCATTTCTAAACACAGGGCAGAACAATGTAATTTATACAGAAACTGAGCTGGTTTTGTATTAAATTTGGTTCATTCATCAGAAAAATTAGCAAGTAAGTCTTTGAACAAAGTCTAGACCATTGCATGATGATATATCCAAAATGTTTTTCAGGCAAGAGATGCATAATACAATGCTGCATAGAATCAATACATATACTTCTTACAGTTCTAAAAGTATCCTGTTTACTTTTACAGTGATAACACAATTTTGTCTGGAAAATAAACCTGATACCGAGCATTAAAGTTTAATAGATAAGCCAACCCAGATTTTCCCCTGCTTTGTCCTTTGCTGTTCTTCAAGTAGTTAAAAGGCATTGCACTGTTCAGCTTAAAATGCACCTATTTCATTTTATCTGACAAAGAAAGTAAGGCATTTCATCTGAAAGCTAAATCTAAATACTGCAGTGAATTATTTAAGATAGGACAAAATAGAGAGGATATGTATGAAATAGATTGGGTGAAGCCCTAACCCCACTGAATCCTGTGGCAAAATCCCCATTGACTTCATGGAGCCATGATTTTACCTTTCAATCACAGCATGAACACAGCTGATGCTGCACAACTTTCAGAGGAGGACAAAAGATTGAAAAACTCAATATTCAAGATAGACCCAAGTTTAGATTCAGTTGAACTCTGAGCTGACATCCAGCACATGGTTTATTCAGCAGAGGAAAATTATAGATGTGAAAGAATTTTAAGTGTGGTGTGAAGAAAAGTCAAAGGTAGCCTCTCTTTAAATCAAAATGTCAGCCTTTAATTTGGTGCACAAAAAAACTTCTCTCTAATTTTCACAGGCTATTATAGTTTAAGGGTGACCTTCTAGTCTGGTCAGCTGTAATCTTCTGAAATACTTACCATGCCATAAGGATAGCAACAATGGGAATGGGAGAAAAGTGACAGAATAGGGCAATAACAGTGTGCGTGTTCAGGCAAAAAGCAGCAAGGAAGACCAGAGTTCTTTTTGCAAAATCCTAGAGAATCCTAATTTGTTTTTTTCCATAATGCTGAAGTTCTTAATGTTACAGTTTTTAATATGACAAAAACCAGGAAAAAAAAAAAAAAGGTGTCTTACATGCTTTCTATAACAACAGATTATAGAAGAAAGTAAATTGATTTGAAAAAGAGGCCTGGGCATAATAGCCTAAGGAATATGGAAGGATACAAATTCTTAATAAATATTAAAATATGTAAATAAAATATATAAATAAATATATATATAAATAAAAATATATATATATATATAAAATATAAATGTTTTAATATATATTAAAATATAAAAATTAAATATTTTATAGTTCTGGCTGATATAAATGACAAAGGACTAGTGACTTCAGCATAGTGATCTGCAACCTTGAATAAGTTTAATTGTCTTCTGAAGAGAGCTGATGGCATCTGGAATAGCAGCCCCTTACTTTCTCCCTCTGGAGAACAGTGACTTTTTTGAACATTATGGTAATGAAAAGGAGAAAGCTTTCTAGATATTGATAAACATTATGTAGAAGATTGCTTTCTTAAATTAAAAATTGCTTCCCACTGAAAAGAAGTTTTGTGCAGAAATGAGGCTTTGGTAAAGGTATTTTTTATTTTTACCCTTAATTTCGTGGCACAATTTCTACTGCTTATACCTCCCCAAGAGAACACTGAGATTTAAAATAAGACATTAAAAAATTATTCAGTGACAGAAGTTGATAGTTCTTCTATAGATATATCACAAAAAGTAGTGAAAGCTGGTTTATTTGTAACTGAGCAGCATAGAAATAATACTGTGGTTTCAAAACCATTTTCAGTTCCCAGTAGGTGCAGCATCACAGGCCAGCAAGGGCACGTTCATGGAGGCCTGATCCTCGTGAGTTAATAATGCACCCATTAACTGCAAGCACAGAGCAACTTTCACTGCAACACAGTTAAAATCAAACCTGTGCCTCGGTGCGAGAGCCTGGGGCAGACTGGATCATTGCGCGGTTTTTGGGATGTTCTTGGAGGAGCCATCGGAGTCAGCACCAGTGAGGAGCAGAGATGCAGCTGCTGGCTCACAACAGAGGTGCCTGAATGTCAGACAAGGTGTTCCAGCAGGAAGGAAGGTGCTGGCTGGATTCCAGCACAAAGAGAAAAAGGAAAACCATGCCCGCAGCACTTACCTGAGAGCAAGGGGGCAGGGAGTGGGAGTTGGTTGGTTTTTTCATAACGCCGGAGCAAGAAACAGCAAAGAGATTTCTTCAGAGTGTTGGAATTAACCTTCAGGCTTCATGCTTCTGGGTTTTGAAATCAGCCTGAGCTTAGTGTGTTTAAGGAAACAGTTGCCCTAAGAAAATACAGTTTTGCCATAAGAAATAGTATTTTCTTAATCTTTCCTGTAAAATTGACAGCACTATATTAAAGCACTTATTAAATATCAGTAAGTACCAATGAAAATTTATTCTATCTGGGGAGTTGATTAATTTTATGCTATAGAGACATAATTTATTCCTTATTCTTCAGGATTTAGAGAAAGAAAAAAATTTTGTACAGATTAGCAACACAATTGCTAAATATTTATTTGCATACATAAACATAAGAATGGGTATGAATGCTTGTAGTGCTGGGCACATAACATATGCTAACAGAAAAATTAGGTTGAGGGGAAGTTCATATCTAATTCTATGAGGGTGGTGAGCATTTCATAGCATGTTTCCAAGACTGACTTTTTGAGCAATTTCCAGGAGTCAACTTTTTCCTTTCTATTTTTCTTAAATGAAATGGGCTACCCTTCTCTTTCAACACTCTAATTATCATTAGCCTCAGAAATCACTTTGCAATTAATGAAAGTCTGAATTCTTCATGTCGACTAAGCAAAGCCTTAATAAAAACAAACACTTATTGCAAACTCATTCCATGGTAATTAATAGTCTAATTATATCTGTTTAATATCTGGCATGTTTATATGAGGCAAGATTCTGTTCTCACTGCTATCTTCCTATTGCTCAATTTTGCATGTTGGAAACTCAACAGTCAGCATGTGTCTACAGTAAATTAAAAGCAATCTGTGGTACCTATTTTGCAGCCTTCTGTCTGAAGCAGCCAAAAGCAATAGACATGGTCTTTCTTTAGATTTTGGACAGATAAAAAGCTCACTAGGTTTCTCAGACCATTTGCATTTCTGAAGATCAAAATGTTAAAGGAGAAGAGGAGGAGTGTCTTCCTGCCAGAACAGAGCTCAGAGAGTTTGCCTGCAGCAGCAGCAAAATATTCAGTAGGTGTTTTCATGAATGGTCATGAAAAAGGAGGGACAATTATCCTGCAGTTTCCCCTGAGTAACTGAATAATCCTCCAGGGATGCCATGTTTCAGTAATCCTGCAGTGCATGAGTCAGCATCAGTGAGTGGGAGAGTTGTTTTCTTTTTTACAGCTCGTGATAGAATCAGAATATTTGGAAATTTGTAACATTTTCAGATTTACAAATGTAAACTCCTGTAGGATTTTTAAAAAGTTTTCCATCTCTACAGATGGACCATTTCACAGTAGTTAGAGGCTTAAAAGGATATATATACTGTAAATATGAACATGGCATTTGAACTTTTGCTGTGCATTGGGAATGGAAAAGGGAAAAAATAATTTACTGCATCTATTCTGTACTGGGAGGGCAGAAAAATTAATTTGAAGACTGCAATGCAGTCTACTTAGCTTCTACAGCTTTCCTCAAATGTATGATGTAAACACAGTCCCTGAAAGTACTCCCAGGTTAAAGAGTAAAGTAGCATGGATGTAACTGACCTTCCAAGTCCTTGTCTTTTCTCTGGTGCTCTGAGCATGCACAGAGTCACAAATCATTGTGTCTAAGGGACCCAATAGGGTGTTTTACCCACAGCAGTACTGTCTTAAGTTTGCACCTGAAGAAAATGGAACATAAAATAGCTATCTGAATTATCCTCTGTATATCAGTTAATACGTGGCAGATCTGGGCATTAAACTTTGACCTTCTGAACCTCATCCCCCGCTTATGAACCAAGGCAGTTTCCATCTAACCTGTCCTCTAGTGCATAGTATCTGCTAACTGCTCACCTGCTCCAGAGGAGCTACAGGAAATGCTCCAGGAACCATGACAGAGCAATACATTTGCTCCTTAGTATGTGCTGTCTGAGTATTTATCCTGATGACTAGTTACAATTCCAGGAGGATATTTATCTTCACTCCTTATGTTTGCATCCTCAGCCATATTACATTGGTTTGTAATGGCATTGCTGCACCAAGGCATTCTGTCCAGCACTGAATTATGCATGCAGTCAGCAGCTGTTCTGATACACAGATATGGGCTGAATTGCAATGGAAAGATGCCTCTGTATATATAGTTAGGGATGACTTTATTACTTTTATGCACAATGGAAAAGAAAGGACTTTCAAAAGGAAACTGAATCTTTTTCTGAAAAATGGAATTATGTGAAATCAGAATGAGTGTTTTGAAAAGCCATAAAAAATTATCTAGAAAGCTATTCCACTCTCTGTTTATCACTTCACCTCTGGTCTATCTTTTATAGGACGCCAACATGTGAACCACTTGAGACTTTCAAATAGTATATCCTCACATTAAGCAGAATAGCTCACACACTTCCCAGCTCTTTAAAATTTTATTTTAATGCTTCTTGCAAAACTTTATTCTCTGTGAAAGCAGTATTTTGGATTTTGAAGACATGTCCAAACACGTTTGTGTCAGATCAAGAATTCTATGAAGCAATAGCTGGCAAAGCTTGAGGTTTCATTAGTGTCAGAGCCAAATAAGAGTTATCCATATGTTTTCCTTACTAGGCCTATACAACCTTTCCTGCATTCTGTGCTGTTTGCCTCTGTCATGATTTGAAATATGCCACAGGAATACAGCATACTTAGGCCAAGTATTAAATGAAAAACATATATTATACCAGTATATTCACTGAGAGTGACAGCTTGAAAAGAAACTAAATCTTAATTTCTGAATCTGTTTATGCTGTTTAGGCTGTGCATGGCAGTGCATTTCCTGGATTATTAAAGTTTTTGACTAAAATTTTTGAAAATTGGATTCTGGTGAAAATGAAAAATGTCCTGTGGAAATAATGTTCTTAACAGCAATAGTAAGGTTTCTGTAGGCAATTCTAAGCTTTGGTTTTTAAACCTTCCCTTAACTTTCTCCTTGCCACCTTTGGTTTTTCAATGCAGCAATGGAATTCTAAGATGGAAGGCAGATTTCTTACTGAGAAGTGAATGTAGTAAATAATACTATATTTCAAAGTTTCCCCAGTAGTTGATCAGAACTGAAAGAAATGCAGCCTATCAAAAACATCCCATGGGCACAAACTGAGACTTCTACTGTATTCTCTCTGGGCTACAGGGTGTTCTGACTGGGGCTAGACATGAGTCAACTGCTCAGCATATCAGCAGCATATCAGCTGCTGAACTAGGTCAGATCATTAGGTACTGATCCCAGGAGTTTCACTGAAGATAATGTTGTTTACTAGAATTTCTTAAAGTTCAGTGTTCTGTGTGTGAAATACCATGTTTAATGATACTCAGGATTCATAACATTTTTACTTGCATGAGTAATCCTTTCTCTTTCCTTTAGCAGTTGAGGAATCAGGAAGTGACATAAAGGTAAAACACTATTGCAATATAAACATAACATGTAATAGACTTCCATAAATCATTTTATGTATAAGATATTGCACGTGGCTGCTGTCATGCAGTCTAAAACTTCTTCATTCCAGAGCACTCAACTCCTCCTGCTTTGAGCCTGAGATCAAAATATGATCCATTCCATACTTTGGGTTTCAGTCTGCCATCCATGCTTGCATTTCTCCCTCCCTGTTGCCTGTAAGTGCCCTGTATCATAAGTGTTGTCATCCAGACATGGATATAAATGGTCACCTGGGTATAGACAAATGTCTTTCTGACACAACCACTGAATTCAAATTTGTAGACTAGAGTTAATATTTCTTTCTCCCTCCTTCTGCTGAGATTCATTGGCAGCACGAGTGGTAAGAGCAGCACAGGCCAGTAGGGGAACAACATGCAAAGAACCAAATTCTCCTTAACAGAGAACCTTTCACTCTTTTCTTTAAATTATCTGTTCATTCACAACCTGGATCATGTTTATTACAAGCTTTTTTCTTTTTTTTTTTTTTTTTTTTTTTTTTTTTGATTAATTTTAGTCTGTGAAAGTAAAGAGAAATATACCACTCAGGTCCATATGTTACACCAGCCTGCCACAGAGGACAGACCATTTTTCACACAACAGCAGCATATTTTTCAGGTCTTGCTAAGCTTTATTTTCATTTCTGTTGTTTCATTTCTGTAACAGCAAGACTATATTGTGGTGAGGAATCCCACAGGGGTATGTCAAGGAGATTTTTATTAAATCATAGTGATGTATACACACAAAACAAAATTCTGCCAGAAGGGAAATCCCATTTTTAAAGCCTCCAGTACATTATTGGACTTGCAGTACACATGAGCTAGAGAAAATCTACTGAACCATGTTAAAATATCTTGCAGAACAACTGATTGAAAACATTCCTTCTACTTTCAGGAAGAAATTTTAATGGTTGACTTTTAACTGAATAATGAGTTTGATTTTAAAATACATCACATTTGTTATTTAGCAATAAGGGGGCCTCATGAACCCTAGAGCCTGGGTCTTACAACAATAGGATTTCTGTGTACTACACTTTTAATTGCCATGGGCTCCTCCTATTTCTAAATAGTCATTATTTATTAGTTGAGGTAAATTATTATGTAACAAAAACACACTTGATATGGGGGGTTTTCATAAGATGTTAATTATTTTGTTCTCTCTCTTTCTCTTTGTTTCTGCCAGAAAATACAGGGAGTTCAGGCAATTTTCAGGCTATGCACTTTCATTCCTCTTCTTGATTACCTAGCTTTTCTAGATTAATAGAGAGACATTTCTAACTTTGTAGCTAAAAAATAAACAAAAAAAAGAACTAAAACCCAAAACACTTTTGCATAAGAATAAAATATTATTTTATTATTTTAATTCTTGAATTTATTTTCCCTTTTCTGCTGTAATAATAATAGTACCCTGCTGGTGAGAAAAATAGGAGACTAAAGAAGATGCAACAAGTTCTATAAAATATTGAAATTTAAGTATTGAAGCTACAGATTCCCTCCAACTGAAACCACTGGATATATAATCATGGTGAATAATTCTGTACCACTGCAGATTCTGGATGCAGAAATGGGTTCTTCCTGAGATCTGAAATCTCTGAGTTAGTGAAGGTCTAAAATGTTGGGGTTTTTTCTTTTTACATTTCTGAAGATGGCTAATGATCTCCTGTGGGATTATATATTAGAATAATTTTCTAAAGCTTGCTCAAAGTAGGAGGACAGAAGATGATGCCTCTGGTATCACTGAATGAACTTTCTTTATAAATAAATAAGTTGGAAGAATATGAGTATTCATTCAGCCCTAAATAAAAGTTTTGCAACAATAACAGTTACCCCTTGATTTTATAACACTTTATGCTAAGTAATTTCCAGCATAGTGGGAACTTACATTCTTAAGAGAGAAAAGCAGGTCTGTTCTAGAAAGAAAGATTAAGGACATGGTCATCCCTGCATATTTACAGTAGTTTCTACTTTTCCTTAGACTACAAATTTAAATTATTAACTCTTTAATTTACAGGCTAATCAATGAAATGATGCAACAAGTGCCAGGATGTTATTCAGAGAAATGCAAGATTTTAGTTACAGGATACAATAAAAAGAAAAATAAAAAATAGTATGCATACAGACTAAGAATGAGTGAAAAAAAATCTCACAATGTAGCCAAGTAGGCAAATTTTACTCTGGGTTGCATTCACACAGGAGCTGACAAAGATGTGGGAGGTAATTATTCCTTCTACTTGATCCCAGTAAGATGAAAAACATTTTTCTGCCTTCTGTTGCTATAAAATGCTATTGTAAAGAAGATGATGATAAGTAATTCTTCAGGGCCAATGTGATAAGAACAAACATAAATTAGCTTAAATTATACCAAAATTATCTCACTGGGTATAAGAGAAAACTTCTTTTTGGCTCTTAAAGCACTGAAATTGTGCTCCTATGGAAGTTGTGAAGTATCCTTCATCAGAGGTTTTTAGCATGGGTTAGAC
Source organism: Muscicapa striata striata (assembly GCA_030060385.1). Taxonomy (NCBI): domain Eukaryota; kingdom Metazoa; phylum Chordata; class Aves; order Passeriformes; family Muscicapidae; genus Muscicapa; species Muscicapa striata. The sequence goes on along the minus strand of JAREIS010000018.1, from coordinate 2,434,417 downwards.
AAAAAGCTCTCAGAATTATCTTAGTATAAACCATTGACTAGCTTCATTCCAAAGGACTGGAGCACAGTTTTCCAAGGTTCTGTATTTCTGCTCTTCTATGAATCTGATTGAGTTTACCACAACTGGATCTGTTCTTGCTGCACTTTCCATTGAATAGATTTCTTTCTTGCTGCACAAACTTTATGTTTGTTATACTGTGAGTGTATAGGGACTCAGTGAACTTCCTGTTATTTGAGTAATCTTCTCACTGTTGCATTTCTGGGAACAAATTTTTAGAGTCCCTCTCTAATTGCATGCAACAATTCTGAGAAGTTAAAGCCACAGCAAGCAGCAACTTAGAACCCCAATGTCCAGTGCAATTTCTGACTCTTCCCTGTCTCCTGGCTGTGCTCCTATTGACAAAACCAGCAGCTTTCTGTTGCCAGATATCCCATCTCTTCATTTGGCAGCAGGATCAAAAAAAAACCTGCTATTTTCAGAATTTCCCTTGTAATAATATCATGACAGAGTATGAAACTACTAGTTAAACTCCTCAAGTCATGTGGGGAAAGGTTCTTGGAAGCATCAGTGTTTCTGTGATGTCACTGGGCTCCAGTGGCTTTTCCTGGTTCCATTTGCCAGGGTCAGAGGAGTGCCTGCAGGGCTGTGTAACACAGCCCCACACATCTGCCCTGCCCCACAACATGTGCCTTACTCTGGAGGTGCAGGCATTGACAGCTCAGAGCAATCCCTGGCAGCCCCAGGGAGAGGTGACACCAGGGGTGCTCTCCCTTGCACACAGTCCCTGGAATGTCACTGCTATGCTGAACATAAGAAAGCTCCAGGACTTAAGACCCTCAGTCTGAAAAACACAAAAGAAATTCACTGGGACTTTGGCTTTAGCAGTCTTTGCTAGTTAAGTACTCAAAATGCAACATTTTGTTTTGCCTTATTTTAGAAGTCCAAGTCTGCAGTCACTTATGTTCTCATTAGCAAAATCTCTAAAGTTTTACTTTTAAGTATGTTGGAAATGCCTCAATATTCCATTCTAAGGAGCTAGATGATGCATAGCTCACTCAGGCTTTGCAGGTGAGGTTCTTTCTATCTCTCTTGCTCAACTCAGAAGCAGTTTAGACCACATCTATCAGAAAAGGGACTTGACAAAATATAGAAGTTGCTGGTAGTTACAGTGCCTCAGATCGATGCCCTAATGACCTTTAATGATTTCAGCATTCACAGAAGGGGGAACAAGGCCCACAATACATTTTCTAAGTGAGTACCTCATAGTAGACTGGAGGGGAATTCCACTTCCCAGGGAAAAATTAAATATTTATTAGGTTAGAGGAAGAAAAGAAGAGCAATATGAGAACACTAAGGGGCTAAACCATAGGCTTCTTGTGGAAGAGAGTACTTCTTTTCAAATATTTAAATTTTGAATTGGAAGAGAGCATAGAAAGTGAGATTCTTTTCTTCTCCCAGATGAGAATATTAAGAAAAGAGTGAGCTATAGTGACATGTTCACTCATGTCTTTTTTTCTTGGGCACAGTGAATGTTTATAACATCTACAAGCATGGATATAGCTTCTACAACAGTGACTGAAAAAAATCTTTTCCACCTGAGTACCACTGGCAAAGTAATTTGGGTCTGGAAAACATAGATTCAACCTCCTACAGCACAGGAAGGACTAGTTGTACTTTTTTGCATAAATACCCAGCTAAGTCCACATTGGAATAGGGCCAATGTTTAGGCCATACATGGTGAGGTCTGGCAGAGGGGACTCACATCCAGGTGAAATCTTGTGGTTTGACACCAGAGCAGGGCATTCCACACAGGCTAGAGGTGTGATCTAAATCTCACCAGTTTCTGTTGGCTAACACATGTCACCTGCCCAGCTTGCTAGGTTTGGGGATATCATAAGTCTAGAGCCTACATTTTCCCATGTACTGCATGTGAAGCAATGCATGGAGTTATCCATGCAACTCAGGGCTGAGGTGTCCTGACAGCTGGGTCTTTCAAAAGTGAGTGAAAACCTCCTTGTAAACCTAGATCTGGATTTTGCATTTTCAGTCTGCTCTGCAAATGGCTGTATTTCAGGAAGGAAAGACAGAATAATCACAGCTATTTTATATTGTTGCTAGGAAGTCAGAAGTTTTCTGGACACCTTCCAGAGGTGAGTGTTAGCTCAGTGGGCCAGCTGCCAAGAAAACTCTGCTTCTTGCACAAACAGGTTTTACTCTTGTGATTCATGGTGTCACTGTTTCAATGGATGGAGCTGTCAGGAGAGATTATGGCCAGACTTGTACTGCCCTTCAGGCAACATGAATCTAGGGGCCTGAAATCTTCAAAGGGAACTGGCGTTTAAAATCCACTAAAACAAGAGTTGGGGATCAGTGAAGTCCCAGGTGAGCCCTCTTGGTGGATGTTACATGCAATTTGATGGTTAACCATTCAAGGTGGTGTCTTCAGGGTTATATATAGAAAACTTTTCTCAACTGTTGCAAAATGGTGTGGCCACAAATGGACCACAAGTCCACACTGGAGGTGACTGTCTGCAATCATGCACATGAAATTATCTCTTTCCTCACTGTGAGTCTTTGAGTATTTAGGCAAATGGCTAGACAGTTTCACTGTTTATTCAGCTTTTCAGAGAAAAAAGGTCCTTGTAAAAACTTAAAAAAAAAAAATTAAAAAAAAAATTAAAAAAAAAAAGACTCTTTAGAAAATTAGTTTGAACCAAACATTTCAGGTCTTCACAACCACGAGTAATTCAGCTCCATATGAAGATATTATATCAAAGAGAATATTATCTTTACCTGCTCCTCCACCCTGCCATTTCTGCCTGTTCTCCTGAGCTGGAGAAGCAGTCAGCACGGGCAGGGTGAATCATCCCTGCTGCACACAGCCCTGCTTGGCAAACTGCAAACAGCATCTCCTGGGACTCTGCTCCAGCTCCACCTTCATCCCCACTGGAGGCCCTGGCTAAAATAAGGAACACCACATCTGCAATGTGCATTTATGCTGCTTCCTGACGAAATAAGTGTAGATGGACATAAAATAATCTTTGTGAGGTGGAAGGCAGGATGTTTGGGGAATGGGGATATCTGAGGAATCTTTAAAACTTTCTGAAGTCTGGTAAATAGCATGAGGTAAAACTGTGGTCAGCAGAGAAGTTTATTTGGAAACTTGTTGGACTCTGCAGGAAACACAAAAGGGTTTATAAATTTGAAGTCAAAGGTTATATTGAAGTTGAACCCACTCTAGCAGTGTTTATTCCTCACTTCTAATTTGGGTAGTTTACTCAGTTCTCATGTATGTCAAATAAGAAAGTTTATCCACACTTCATTTTTTATTACTCAGTTGTTTGCAGAGTCACTAACTTTTCATTGTTTCTTTATTAAGGATAAAGAATTTATCCCAGGACTAGAAGCTGACATTCTAGGAGTTTTATAGTATAAAATATGCCAGCTACTGTAGTGGAAAATATGTTTTCTATGGGGCTGTGGAGCAGTGTGTGGCTAAATCTGGCAAAGTGGATGCTTGCATTTTCCATTGATGTCAGCTCTCAGGACATCATCTTATAAATGGGAAGCTGACTGAAGAAGTATTGCATTCTGACAGTGAGTGGGTAGATTTAAAATAGATTAAGAATTAGTGAGATAAGGAAACACATAGCCTGAAAGGATGATGTTTTTAATGCATCTTGATGCTTTGCTGTGTATTCAGAGCTACTCTAATAAGTGTGTTAGGTGTTTTTGCAACATTTATAACAAAAAAGGCTCTTCTTCATCCATCCTACAACCCAGAATGATTTTAATTGTGCTGTTAGGCAGGTAATTTTGAGGGCCTTTTTACCGTTAAAAGTCCTAACAGATGGTTAATCAATCTCTAATCACTCTTCTGTGACTATCTGAGATTATCAGCCTTCCTGTACCTAAAGGGTATGTGGTGAAAAGGAGTGGATGACTTCAAACTGAAAGAGGGTAAGTTTAGATTAGATATTAGGAAGAAATTCTTTACTGTGGAGTGGTGAGGGACTGGAACACTGTGCCCAGAGAAGGTGTGGGAGGTTGGATGGCATCCTGAGGATGGGGTCCAGAGGAAGGTGCCTGTGCCTATGACAGGAGGGGAACTGGATAATTTTAAGATCTCTTCCAACCCAAACTATTCTATGATTCCCTGATCTAGAGAGATGGAATTATATTGATTCTGTTGCTTCTAAGGGTGTCTTACTGAATCATTTTATTCTCTTCTTGACATGTTGCTTTCTATACTCCCTATAACTGAAGACACTGCACATTGAACTGCCAACTCTGTCTAAAATCACATGATATTTTTGCTGTTACGTGGAGTCAGTTCATTCACTAAGTGAAAGTCACCTTGAAATGCTCTGAATGTCCTTGATTCCCTCAAATGTGCATTTGATTCCCTAGTTCAGTGATCAGTGTTTGTAATAACATCAAGAGAAATACACAAGAAGACAAAAAGTATTAATGATGGCTCACAAGAGGAGGTTTCCAGCAGCAGTTTGATCAAAAGGATCCAAGTCAGATCCCATTTAAGATCAGGAATAAACTGTGGAGCTCTTTTTAGCTGTTCTGTCTTGTGACTCACTATGCAAAGCAGTGTTGCTTCTAAGATATTTTTCTGTTTAACCCAGCAATAGAACTAGCTCAGGAAGTAAAGAGTAGCAGGATGCAGTGAATTAACAGCTATGTAAAATCTCACAATTTATGAAACTTTTTAAAATAATAAACTGATGCACTTAAAAGACAAATGTTTCTGTTTTGTCAATTTTATTTTTTTCAAAGAGTCTTCTGGTTTTCCTTAATTTCTTATCCAAACGAAATTCACTGCAGAAAATAAAACCATTTTTTCAGTTTGTTGTAGGTTGACAAAAATGTGCTTACTTACTCACTGCTTTGCCTTAGTGCTCCTTTTCTTTCATTCTGTAGTGGGATCAGACATTTCATTCCCCAAAGGAAGGATTCTGGATCAGCTGGGACAAGATGTTCTCATGAAAATATTCAAATATGCAATTATTATCTGATATGTCCTCACATGTTCTTAGAGCTCACTAAGTCATGTGATATTCTGTTCTCCTGTGGAAAAGCCAGCCTACAATCTTCCCTTACCTGTTTTGTGGGAGATTCTAAGAAGTGGTCTGGGTATAATGTTAGCTCAGCAGTTTAGAGCAGGGCTGTGGGTCTGACCCCATATGGGCCATTCACTTAATGGTGGGAATCAATTGTCCTTGTGCATCCCTTCCAACTCCCAATATTCTGTGAAATCTGTGTAGGTGGGGTGGACAACTCTACCTGAGAAGAGGGGTACATTGTTGCTGTTTCTGAAAGCCCCATGACTTTCTGTAAGCAGAGACTTTAGGTTTTTTCATCAGTGCTGGTCACTTTTTAAACCCTTTCCTAAGAGCATGGGAGCAGGAAATTCCCAAATGTCAGAAATCAAACAGGAGAGGCAGAACAGGAATCCTCTCTTGAAAATAAGGGAAAAAAGAAAGGTGTATGCCCAGTGGACATGGGAAGAGTACAGAGATGTTGCTTGTCACTGTAGGGAGAAAATTCATGTGGCAAGAGCTCAGCTGGAGATAAAACTGGTCAGAAATGTGGGGGACAATAAATTTTTTTCAAACATATTAATGGCAAAAGGCAGTATAAAAACAACATCAACAGGGTGAGCATGGTCACCTCAAAAACAGGAATATAGACAAAGCAGAGGTGTTTATTCTTTATCTCTGTCTTTCACACATGACAGACCAAGGGAATCTCAGTGCCCTGACCTGGAGGACCATGACTGCAAGAATGATCAACTCCCTGTTGACCTTGAAGCTGCTGCTCCAGCTGGATCCCTATAGATCCATGGGGCCTGACGGCCTCAAAGAGCTGGCTGATGTCATTATGAAATCTCTCCTGATGATTTTTTTGAGTGGTCTTAGAAATCCAGAAAGGTCCCAGCTGATTGGAAACTGACTAACCTTGCCCAAGCTTTTGAGAAGGGCAAGAAAGAGGACCCTGGACACTCCAGACCTATCTATCTCCCTTCAATGCCTGGTAAAGTTATGGAGAAGATTATTCTGGGAGTTATTGAAATACACTTGAAAGAGAATTCAGTCATTGGCCACAACCAGCACAGCTCCATGAGAGGAAAATCCTGCTTGTCAAACCTGATTTCCTTTTATGACAAGGTAACCAACCTGACTGATCAAGGGAAGCCAGTTGACCTTTTTGGATTTCAGCAAGGCTTTTAATGCTGTCTCACAGAATTCTGGATGAAATGCCCAGCTCACAGCTGGATAAACACATCATGGGATGGGTGAGCAGCTGGCTCACAGGTCAGGCACAAAGGGCTGCAGGGAATGGGGTGACATCAGACTGGGGACCTGTCACTGGGGGGGCTCCACAGGGCTCCATCAGCCCTGTGCTCTTCAACATCTTCATGAATGACTTGGATGTAGGACTGGAAGGGACACTGGGCAAGTTTGCAGATACAAAACTGGGAGGAGCTGTTGGCTCCCTCACGGGCAGGGAAGCTCTGCAGAGACACCTCAATAAATCAGAGCTGGGCAATCACCAACCACACAAAGTTCAACAAAGAAGTGCTGGATTCTGCACCTGGGATGGGGCAACCTGGATGTACAGACAGCCTGGGAATGAAATGCTGGGAAAAGGGACCTGGGGGTCCTGGTTGATGGAAAGTTGAATCTGAGTCAGCAGTGCCCTGGAAGCCAGGAGAACTAACCCTGTCCTGGGGATATCAGGCACAGCAACTGGTCAGCCCCTTGAAAGGAACAAGTTTTCAGAATCCCTGAAAACCTCAGTCTTTATGTGAGAGCAGGAGAAAGCAGAGGCTCCTGAAGGTCAGCATGCACCAAGAGCTTCCTATTCCCAGAAATGCATGGATTGAACAACTTTCTGACCCCTTTACTTGCAAAATCAGAAAAAATTCTGTCTCTTGTATATCACTAACAAGAATACCTCATGTCATTCTTCCCCAAATTTCAAACCTTAAGAATACTCTGTTGGTGTAATTGCTTTCTGTATGTCTTTGTGCTGTAAAAGTCAAAGGAGAATAGGAAGTCTGGGCTTGTCTTTCTGAATTCCTCAAGAAGGGAAGCCAGACTTGCAACCATGCTTTGTCAATTATATATTCTATTCTTTGTTCCATTTTACTCCTCAAAAAAGGGCCAGTGAGTCCATATAATTTTTTTTTTCAAAGTAATTCAAGGTCAAGACCATATAAACTGAAGATATATTAAGATTTAGGTGGCCTAATCTAAACATTCTAGAAATAGCTTTTCTAGTATTTCTAGTTCTAGAAATATTCCATGCTTTGGTCTCTGATTTGAGTCTTCTGGTTTGTACAAGAGGTAACACAAAATGCAACAGATCATATTGATTATCATTAGACTCTTAAACCCAAGAGGATTTCTGACACAAGACTGAAACTCAAGAAATTTTGACAAGAAATCTTTTCCAAGCAAATTTTATACAGATATCTCACAAAGGACTATCAATCCAGAAGGATATTCCCATGTTGTCAACAAACTTTGAGCTAGGAATTATTATCCAGACTGCACAGAGAACACATTAACTAGGAAAACTAGGGTTTGCACCATTAGTTCCTGATGGTTGCACGATAACAGAACTCTTTATAAACCCTCTTGTTGACTGCTTCCTGAAGTCAGTGATAGTATTTCAGTATATATTTATCTTATTTTACACCACTGGTCTTCTAAGATTTTTTTTTTCAAGATGGGAAAGAAACCCCACAAGAACTCAGAGAAATGTGTTTGAAAAGTATTTTCTAATCTTGCCTCCTAAGTGCACTTCTAAGTTCCACTGAATACAGACAGATATTAGCAGAGTAGCTTTTGTTTGTTTGTAAAATGTCCATGGAGATACACACAGTGAATGTAACACGACAGCAAGGCCACAGTGGTGTTATTCTGCTGAAGGAATTGACTTGGAGTTCTACGTGGCTATCAGGGAAAAAATCTGATTAAAAGTACTTGTAAAAGTCTCTTTTACCACTGAAATATTTTTCAGTTTCTACTGAAGAAGAAATTATATATCTCAAGCAATGCTTGTTGAAAAGTTGTTATGATGAAACTGTGCGAGTTTTATTTGCTAAGAAGCAAATAAAAATCTCTGTGGCTTGGCTTACAGAGCCATGCAAGGCAAAATAATGTACAAGGCACACTTTTACCCTCTGTATTGCCTGTGCCTCTACGAGGTGACAGCCCAGTGTGAGAGAGGCTTCTTGGGAGTCGTGTTCAAAAGGAGCCAGAGTGCTGCTGACCCTTGGCTGCATCATCCCCATTGCCCATGGCCAAGATGAAGTGGCAATTACACCCTGCTAGGAGCTGGCCTGGGCAAAAACTCGCCTCAGATGGCTCAGCAATACTGGGGTTTGATAAACTCTTGTGTGTGACCATGTCCATAATCGACATGATGCTCCCAGAGGTGAGCACAGTGGGGTCAGGAGTTACAGATTTGGAAGGGGCTGTGCAGGTGACAGAGAAGGGGCCTGGCACTGGGGCAGTGGCTCAGCAGGGAAGAGCTAAGACTGGTCTGCACTGAGAGTTTGGAGAGTCAATGTCCTCCAGTGGGGATATTCCTACTCTACCCCAATGGCCTTCCTGTTGGAAAGTCATCAACTTCCAATAGGTTAGGCATGACCTACAGATTGGTTTACTACTCTGCTTTGAAGGTGAACTTCCTGGTCAGTAAAAACATGTTTTTCAGTAGAGTGTAAGATCAGATACAGTGGGGAAGTTCATCTGTGTTAGACAATTTGCCTTGAGGGTGTTCACAGAATGTGAGAGCACTTAAAGGAGATAGCCCACATGAGAATTTACCTTCCCCATTGATTCTCAGTGACTTATCTCTGTATTAGAGCTGTTCCTCAATGAAACTCATTATCAAAGTGGATTTTTTTTTTTTTTTTTTTGGTCTTTTTCTGAGACATAAACCCATTCTTGTCTTGGAAATCCCTATTAATTGCTTATCTTAAATATATGTGCTTCTCTCAGGATACTGGCCCCTTCCTCATATCAGACTGTGAACTTTCTTTAACCCAGCCCTTCCCATTCACTAAAATGTCTCTTTGACCTGAGCTGTAAAGCAGTTGACCTTCCCACCTCCATCTCCCTCCATTCATATGCACTTCTTCCAAGATATCTACATGACACAGGCCATCCTTATGGGTGAATATAAAGAGCAGTCAGACCCAAGTAACTAAAAACAATGCCTGTGTTTTAAAAGCCCTCAAGGTCTGAAAAGTATCATTATAGCTTGTGTAATGTATGACATTGCAGAGCACCTCTGACTCTGCAAATGAGGAGGATTAGAGGGAACAGCCATTCTCATCTCTGGATAGGTGAAAACTTTGGAATGAAGGCATGTGCAGAATTGGGACAAATATACCTCCTGAAGAAGCTAACTTAAAAAAAAAAAAAAAAAAACAAAAAACACCAGAAAATAGGCAAAGCATCCTCTGTACATGTATTCTGAAAGCTTTGCCCCTTGGTACAGTAAAGAAGCCCAAGTGACTACAGTTACATTTAGTTTCCTCACAGTGTCTCCAGATGGAGAGGTATGGACATGATGCAAACCTGTCTTCTGAGCAGGGGGCACATCTTGCAGTTTCATGTCATGACAAGCTTAATGGAACTCTAACACTCCCTGCTGCTTTTGGAAAGACTTTTGGAAAGGGATGTATTCCTTCACTGTCATATAACCCTTAGACAAACACTACTTCTAAAAAAAAAAATCTCAAAAATGTCTGTTTTGTGAGTGAAGTACACCTGCTTTACACAGATATAAATAGCAGCAAATATACAATAGGAGAGAAGACACTAACTACTTTAATACATTTTATTCTGAGCAATAACAAATTTGTTGCTACCACCACCATAAAATATGCATGTTTCCTATGTCTCACACAGAAAAAAGCATGGCATGAAATAGGCCAGCAAATAGCATTAGTTCTTCTTTTGGCATCTGATATTGGTCTCACCATATGTTGATTCTGTGTGCTGAGATTTGTTTCCTTCATCTAATATCACCATTTTCCCCCACAGCTGGTTTTGTAGAAGATGAGAGATCTTAATGCAGTGGCTGCTTGCATTTGTCCTGCCAGGCTCTGCTTGCTGCAATGGAATCATTATACATCTCATTAAGTAGTCAAGGTCAATCCAGTAGCTAAGATCTCTTGTATGTGGTTCTGTGCAGGTGGCTAAATAAATGAAGATTTCAATAAATATTTGATGTCTTCTGAGAGATGAGAAGTAGCTTTCTTTGTTCTTACAGATGGCCCTTGGCCAATACCAATCTTTAAGAGAACAGCCAGTCTGTAATATATGTTGAAAGGCAATTTTCTTGGATGCTGAAGCTAAAATATTGGCAGACCTTCATGTAAGGATAATGTCTTTGCTCACATGATTTACAGCGCCTGGTGCACGAATTCATGGCTTGCATCAGTTCCTGTTAGAGCTTGTATCTAAGTATCATAGACATCCTGTTAGAGCTCATATCTGAGTAATACCTGTGAAGAGCAGCAGACCTCTCTCCTATTAAAATCCTGCAACTACACATTCATGCTTATGACATTGCTTTTCTGTCCTCTAGGGTCTCAAGAGGACCAGTCAGTTATTTGTGAAATCCCTTGAGGGAATTCTCAGAGAGCAGAGACATGGCAAACTCATCTCTCTGCAGTCAATGACACATTTTTCTTTGAGTAGAAGCCACTGTGGCCATGCCTGAGGAGTGATTCTGCCAGGAGTCTTGTCATATATTAAGGTTTTTTGTAGTTATATTTCCCTGAAGGACTAATTGTTGGGTGACAAAAACCTGGAGCTATTTGGGACTGTCTGGATGTAGGTGTTGAATCAACCATAGGTCAAGGAAGTGAGCTGTCAGTACCAAAGTGACCTGGATTTTTTCGGGGTATTCCTCCATTCTTCCCCAAAATGCTCTGTCAAGTCTCACAGAGTCTCACTGATCTCAGAGGTCAGCAGGTTTTGACCATGTCAGAGCATGGCCCTGGTCCAGGATCTGGATCAAGAGATTAGTTTAGCTTATATTGTGTCATCAGTTGTGCAACAAAGCTGTCAGACATCTGCTTCTGTTCTGCCTGATACCAGTGGAAAGCTATGGCTCATACTGTGCCTATGAGAGGCTCAGGTAGAATAAGTCTCTGGCAAATAAATGACTTTTCTTTCACCCTTCCAACCCCCAGAGACAATGGCTGTAGAGAATCTGTTCACTGGCAGATCAGCTCAGGATATCTGTCTTTAGGATGTAAATGTTCTGCATTTCAAAACAGGACAAAAGAACCTAATTTGATTGTGAGGCTGAACTTTGTAGACACTGCCTGAAGGAGACTCCCCCAGATCAATAAAAAGAATTAAAACTCAGACAGGCTTTAAAAGCATAACTCATGACCTAATACACACAACAAAATTTCAAAGTATCTGAGGCATATTTATATGAGTGCCCATTACATCAGGATTTAAAAAACAAATGAGCAACACTAGAAAAACTTGTACTTATTTAATGCCCGTCCTTTGTTCAAGCTGAAATCTGTAAGGCTGTTCATTTATTTCCCCGATTATTCCATTTCTAGAAGTAGAACAGTAGAATTTTGTGCTGATCTAGATAAGATTTACAATTATATGGTGAGCAACTGTAGACAGGATGGGCATGCTAAGTCAAAGAAGAAAAGTTGCATTGACAGTATCACAAAACATAGGTATGCAGTAATTGTCAGTTTTGGTAAAAGAATAGAATACTATGAGTGTTATTCTCTTGAAAATTGCAATAGCAGTTGTGCTCTATTCTGAAGCTGAATACAATCCCAGTCATTTAAACACCACAGCTCTCTTTCCCTCCTGTGATTAGCAGTTTTTTACTCCAACAAACCATGGAGTCTGTCTCATCCCTCACTCTGGCATATCCCATATTAACTTCTGAAAATACTGCATTTCTGTACCTCCATCTGGCAAAACCAGAATGCAATATTTGCACAATCAAACAAACAGGTGCTTCCTGAATGTTATGGATAAATGTATCTCAGTAAATTGACAGTAATCCATCAACTAATACTTTTAATAATCAGACTAAAATGGCTCCAAGTGTCTCATATTCATTTATTTTGCTCAATTTCAGAAATCTTCTTTGTTTGAAGCATCCAGAGAACATTTTTGTTGTTGTTCTTAAAACAGGTGAAAGCATTATAATCATTACTGAGCTGATTGCCTGGGCTGATAAAACGTCCCACACATTTAGCCCCTATATTATAGCTTCTGTTTTGGAATGTTACTTGCAAAAATATTGACAGAGAAAAAGAAACTTATAAATTAAGTTTCATTTACTACTACATTTTGCTACTGTGAGTCAAGCTGTTGTACATTAAGACAGTTAGTCAGCTCTCATCCTCACGGTTGTGGTTTCTAAGAGTTACTAGTTCAAACAACCATTTTCACCACTGCTGCATGTGAAAGATAAATAGAGAATAATACAGGCAAATTCAGGCTGGTTGATTTTTTATTACTTGGTTGGGGACAGGTTTTTGGGTTTTGGTTTTTTCTGTAGCAAATGAAGCAAATCCCGTGGTGACATACCAGAGGGCTTTTATGATTTATGCAGTAATACATTCCTGAAAATTGCCACTAGACTCCATATCTCAGAGACTGAGTGAATTGAAGTTGTTTCACTGCCTCCCTGGTGTGTAGGTTGGAAAAAAACCTGTCTGCAAAAAGGAGGCTGAATCACAAGTAGTACCAGGCAGCCTGCAAGAGACCTTTAAAAACGAGACGTCTTGTACCATTTGCCAAACAGTGGGGAAAGTGTGAAGATGACTGAGATGATTCAAAGCCCTTTTAAAAGCCCTCACATGCCTCATCATGTTCAGTTTTACAGAGAGTAATTTACTCCCACCACAACATTTTGCTACATTCAAAGGAAAGCCTGGATGCTGGTGTTAAGTCAGTGTAGTACTAGTGGAAGGTACTAGCTTTGCTCTCTGAGGGGTCTGAATGGGATTCTGGGGGGAAAGGATGGTGTAAGAAACTGATTTTATGTTCATTGCAAGAAAGCAGGAGCTAAACCTCTCTCAGTGTTCAGGCAGGGGGAGGACATGAGCCTATGTACTCTAATGAATTCCTGATGGGAATCTCAGGCCCCATCCCACCTCAGGAATTGCCACCATTGACCTGAATTAATACTGAATTCTATTATAGATATTGGTCTACAGTGATAATAAAGAGACTGCAAAACAGTAAGATGAGAAAAAAAAAAGAGGGGTTACTGTCTGGGCATCAAATAATACTTTTTCTCACCGTTAGTCTTTTTATATTTTTGTTGGATTTAAGTTAGCAAATTTCAGCACAGGCTACAAGACTCCACTGCTCTTGACCAAACTCCAGGGCAGCAGTTACTCCAGCTCATGCATTTTCTAAAAGAGAAGATCAAGACCAAGAACTACAGAGAAAAGAAGTTACTTTCAATACTAAATTACTGATTTTGTTATCAGCTCAACACAGTGGGCAATGTACTGCCCTGTGGTTTTAGAAGAGATTTCCTACTTGAGTCTATGGCTACCTCTTAAAAATTGATAGCATATTAACTTCATTTGTATCTTCATTTTTGATTTTGGGGGTAAATACCTTCAGTGGGAAACTGTTGAAAGTTAGTGTCCTGATAGTGTTTTATCTTTATGGCCAAAAAGAATAATCTTGGTGTAGAATATTTCCAGTCAGTTATCATGAGAAAGCAATGCTGTTACTGACATTTCTTTTTCTGTAGTTTGCTCCTCTGTGCAGGTTTGCTGTATTCAAGAGCTTTCATGGTATAACTGATATATTTAGACATTTCTATTTGTCTCTCTCTAATGTATGCTGCTTTTTTATTTCTTTCTGTGTGGTGATGATGAAATCATGGTCTAGTCCATAATAAATCCAGGTGAGGAACATTAAACTGGAAAGAAAAAAGACATAATATGAATATTAACCCTTCAAAATTTATAAATGCCAAGCTTTCTTCTTAAACACATGTTTAAAGATAAACATTTAAAATATTTTTGGCATAAGAAACTGATTGACACTGTAATAGAGTCCCAACTAGCACAAGCCATTTGGTTTGAATAGGCAAAATATGAACGACTGAGTTTTCATTGGGTACTGAAAATCAGTTGAAAAAAAGCTTGAGTTTTATCCAAACAGAAGGATAAAGAACTTGACTTGTGACATTTCATCCCTGTGAAATGAAACAAAAGCACATAAACACTGACAGAAGACTTGCTGGTCCACAGTTAACTCCTGTTCGTGTCCACAGTGTGCGTAACTTATCAGAGGCCATGGCTGCTTCAGTTCCAGGGTCTATCTTTACTTGCTGTAAGTAATCACAAAGTCAACCATCATCTTCTTGCACAGCACCTGATTATGTGCCTGTCCTGGTCACCCTAGGACAATGCCATACAACAGAAGCAGTGGTTATTGTGCTTACACCACCTGGGTGATGTTTGTCTCATGGTTATTTTGCCATCAGTGAACTTTCCACAGATATTCTCTATCCAGAGCAACTAAGAACAAAACCTGAGGTAAATATACTCCTTCCTGGCATCCCCTTGGGAAATAAATTTGGGCTACATGCAGAATAGTTTTTTTTTCCGTTTTTTATCATTGATGCTGTGGTTGTAGGAGGAGATTTAACTCGGTTGTCTGGATGCAAGTGATGCACAAGTGACCAGAGAAAACAGGTGGAAAAAAGCAGCAAAAAATATTGTCAGACACTGTTAGCAGCACAGCTTCTATCAGAACACCAGAAGGATTCAGAGTAGTCACAGAGCCACAGCCACAAAATGGATTTGAAGGTGTATGAATTCCAGGATCATGTTTTAAAGCTCAAACTCACAGAAGGCCATTAATGGCTCTCTGTGAAAAAACTCTGTGGCACTGGTTTAGTTTATGGTCATGAGAAAAAGCCTAGCTTTTGTGTGTAAAAACCCCTGCAGAACTGGGGGAAGGGCTAAATAAAGGACCTTTGATTGAGACATGGGAACAGAGGTAGACAGGCTCTAATTTGGTCGTAGCATTTTTATCTGGTGAAATTCCATTGCTACAAAATCTCATGGTATGCCAGTTTTTGCTGTTAAATCTATTTTTATTAACATGGAAAATGAAATCATTTCAAGGCTCTGGAGTAATCTGCCCAGTGTTTCACACACACGTGCAATATTTTCAGTTTTGCTGAAAAAAAAATAGCATGTGCTTATCTGGAACGTTTTCTTCCTGCAGCGATTAATTACTGGTGCGTCTCAGTCCCTTGGAACAGAGGATTTATAACAGAAATACTGTGCAGTGTGCCACTTTTTTTCAGCTCTGCACATCCAGACCGGGTTTGTTGCATGTTTTGTGTAGATCTGAAAAAGCCTTGCGAGGCTGAAGCTGCTGAGGATATTTTCACCCTTCCAAGTCTGCGGAGATGTTGCGTCACAGTCTCCGTGAGGCTGGTGTGTGCACAGCAGCCTGCAGGAGGGAAGCTCAGAGCTGCTGGAGCACAGGCTGCACGGCTGCTGTCTAACCCAGATTCCCCTGACTGCTTCAAAGGGCTGAGAGCCCTCACTCTCTCAAGCACATCTCTACTGCTCTTCCAATCAGTGGCTCATTTCTTACTGCTGGCAAGTAAAAATAATCTTGTTTGTTAATGTATGAGCCTTGCGCTTTTTTCTGATTGTACACAGCATGACTTTGTAGACTATTTTTATTTCTGTGTTTGCTTTTATTTTATCCATTGTAAAATGCAGGTAATCGTTCCAAATGCTTTGCTTTTAGCCACACTGCTGTCCAAAGCACTAAAGATATGCAGCTGGACACAAAGCCACAGGAGAATCCTAATCTGCTAACCACAAGAAAGGAGCCAGTTGCCATAACTCAGCAATTCAGTAGGTTATCACTATATTATTTTGGTAGCAACTTTTTTCTTGTCAGAGTGTGACTCCTGTTTCTCAGTGCCCTGGTTTTCCCAGGCTCCATATTTTTAAGACATGGAATATAAAATGGGGATCTACAGTCAGAGTACATGGTAGTTTGGACCACTGTAGTGTGGTCCTAGCCAGGGAAGGATGTAAGTGATGGAGGCTGTGGGAGTTGAGAAAAGTGAGGGTTGTATGACACCTGAGGTAGGGTGCAGGGAGGCAACCATCAGTGGTACCTGCTGAATGAATTCTGCACACACATCTCAGTGCCTGAAGGACCAAGGCATTCAGAAAGGCCTGAAAAGTGTGGTGATTATCTGTCTCCTGAACAGAACACCTGCCTGCTGGAACCTTCACATACCTAGCTTTAGACATGTCTCAGCAAGTTTACCCTGCTAAACCAAAAGGAACATGCTGAAGGGTTTTCAGACTTCAAGAAGGACTGATACCTTGATCAGGTTGTATTTATCAATATAGTTTTCCCTTGGTGACATTTTGCAAAGCTGCCAACATTCACAAACCATTTCTTTTTTAAAAATAATACATCTAAAAACTCCCTTGTAACAGTAAGTTGTCATTCTTCCCTATCTTAAAGAAAATAATATTAGGAATAAAAAGAATGATGTCCTAATCTTCCTTTTATATTTGATCAGATTTCTTTGTTCGCAGTTACTTTTATATTTTCAGCACTCAGACCAGTATAGGTCAAAATCCTCTTACTGATCTCTGTGAATACAGCAATAATACTGGGGCTCCATGGAGGCATAAATATCTGTCTGCCTACACTGTACTGCAGAAATAACAGGGTTAGTCAGTTTTCCTTTTGCTTTCATTATTTTCTAGCTTCTGCTCTGCTTTTGTGATAGCATAAATTTAACAAAATGCTAGATCTTAGCTGAAGAATAAACAGACAACAAATTATGAAACTGGATGGAAGAAGTGTAATAACTTTTTTAGAAACCCATAATTAGTTAGGTCACAAGATAGGCATAGAGCATGTACCTAATTCTGTCAACACCCTACCATAAAGTTAGGCTCTTAAAGTTATTCCTGAATCATTCATTAAATGCAGATTAGACTTGCTGTCTTACCTAATCAAGCTTGCAGGCACTGAATTTCCTAAGAGTCTGGTGTCATTAGCTCTTTAGTCAGTGGGAATGCAATGACTAGGAGTGATGGCTGCCTATGTTAGACATACTTTTTTTCTTGTCTCTCTGTCCCTCTTGGGCAATTAGTTTCATTTGAGTCCTTGAACCTATTTTAATAAAGCTTTTTTTCAATCCTAGTGGGAATGTCTGGTTTCTTTAAGCAACCATAAGCAAATTCGTGGTGTCTGAAATACACAGTATGTTTTACTGGAGCAGACATATGACCCAGTTTTTCCCTATTATGAGTAGTGAACACTTCAAAAGGTACAGTTTTGATCAAAGTGCAAAGGGCTGAAATCAAAGATAAAGCAACTACTTCCTAAGTACAAAACATTTGATTGGCTTGATGAGGATTATTTGTTTGGGGTAATAATTGGTATACTGCTTTTCTATTTCATATCCACTCTAAGAAAAATGGTGTCCAAATGACAAAAATAAACACCTTTTCAAGGTTTATATTACTGGGAAGATAACATGCTGAAGGAGTGAAGACATTTCCTTCTCATGAATTGGGATTGACATTTACCATGCAGTCAGATATATTGCAGCAGTTAGATATGAGGCCTAAGGTCTAAAAAAACATTATTCATATAATTCGTTATGATCATAAAACATTTATTAAAGACAGTATGGTGATTGATGACAAACCAGGTCAATTGCTCTGACATTATTCCTCAAAATTAAAATAATCTCAATACTCCACAAGTTTAGGTTTTTTTTCCTGTTTGCTATCTTTCTGAAAGGCAAAGATACTTTCACAGTCCTTAACCTAGATAGTTGCTCAGTTTCAATATCCTCTGAGAAATATTAACAGATTTTCACAGGGAATGACTTTACACTTCCATTTACCTGGAGACTTTACAAGGATTAGATAACTAAATGGGAACAGAATTTTACTCAAATTAGGAGCTGGATCCTGCAAGTCACTTATGAGCATGCTCAGATTTCTTCCCATGAACAGTCCCAACAGCATAGCTCACCCCCATTCCTCCATCCTATCCCCTTTCCACTATTCCTCAGGATACATACCTAAACTGAAACTGAAAGAACAGGACACCTGACTTATTAAGTATGCAGACTCCTACCTCTACTACTCATGAAAGGAAAATGGTCCTTCCTGTGCAATGGGTGTGGGAAACCAATTAAACTTTGATTAATGGATAGGATTACTCATGTAAGTGATTAGTCACACCAAAATTTTCATGATCAGGCCTTAACTTCTGGTGTTTCTTCCCCCATACACTTGATGATGTGACAAGTTCTTCAGGGAGAGAGAACCTTAGAAAATGCAGAGCAGAAGGTGACATTTATGAACTCACAGCAGGGGAATTTTACTCATTCTGGGACTACTGCATTTTGTATCTGTAGGCATTATCATTAATTGAACATTTGTTTATGTCTCTAAAAATAGTTTAAAATACTTTGATTTCAAAATGCAGTCTGGGTATGACTTCTATTACTAGTCAGAAAGTATTCAAGACAGTCTGATGCACTTCTAGAGAGAGTAGGAGGAAATGATGTTTACCTCCCTCTTTTAAGCTGATCTGCAAAATGCTGTCCTTTTAAATGTCTCCCAAGAACAGATTCAGAGTGAGGATGGCATATTTTCAAGCCTTGTTTTTCTCTTTTGTTCCAGCAAAATGCTGCTTTTGTTTTCTTTACTACTTCTACCTTCATTCTTGAAGCATGATTATTAACCACAAAAACAACCAAAACACATGCTCAGTGCAAGCATCTAGAAGCATTTAGGTATTGATTTTGATTCAAGGAATATAATATTTAAGACTGTCATTTGAGAATAACACAATTAGACTGTTTATAGTAACTTTTGATACAACTTTTTATACAGTTAATAAAATGGTGAAGAGATGCACTATCCAAATTACAGTATCCTGTATCAGCCTATTAAATATGCTCATGTTCCTTTTCCTGAATCAAGCTCAAGTCAGCTGACTGAAGAGGGATTTAAGCAAAGGAAAGAGGAAGCTTTTCCCTGACCTTTGAGTAATTCCAACAAAGTATTCTGCTGCTACACAGTTTCGCAAACCCGGGATCATTGGGTATCCTTCCTCCTTTGCCTTGGAATGGGTTCTCCATTTCCCTGCTTAGGTGCACGGGAGTCCTGAAGGCCCAGCTGTGGAGCAAAAAGGGAGAGAATATCCCATGAGTCATAACAGTAGCCTGCTTTCTCCTGTGTAAGGTAGGGTGGCATAGGATGAGCAAGAGGATCCTTCAATGGTCAAGGCTCCAGTTTCTATACTGATGAGCCCTGCAGGTTCACTGGAGTGAGCGTCTACACTTTGGGCTTGCCAAGCTAGAAGATCAATACTTTGCAGCGAATTTTCCAGGTCTTTGATCACTGAGTAATATTACAAACCTCATTAAACCCTATTTCTTAGGAAAACTATGTAGTTAATATGCACCTGTTGCTTGTATATTGCACGTGGTATCAATGCATTTCTTCGCTCTTTCGGGGTATGAGCTCAAAAGAGCAGTGACTGTCTCTACACACACTGAGAATGCCTCACACCATGCAAGATTATAAAGACAAGACTTCTATATTGCCTTTTTCCAAATGACCTGAGGGTATCCTTTCACTGTTTAATACACTGGAGTGCACTGACATCCTCACCAGACAAAACGGACTAATCAGGGATTAGGAGCAGCACAGCTACTCCATTAGGAGTAGCAGCAGCTACACCAAGCCTGCTCAGGCAACAGAGCTCTGCTGCTTTGAGCTCTGAACAAAGTGAGCATTCTGGAGAGCTCCTTGGTAAGGTGAATGTGAGAATCACTGCACTGCAACACACACTGGGCTGGGGATGTACTAAAACCAAATGGCTTTGGTTTGCGGCTTGGATAAAAAACAAGAGTGAAATGTGGCCTAAAATTAGTTTGGGATCCCTGAAAAGTTTTGTGCATCTGCCTTTAGGAAGTTGGTGGCTGGGGAGCCTCGTGGCCTGAGTGAACTATTGATGGCTTCAAGGCAGCACAGCTGTTTCCCATCATACAGAAAGAGGAAGTGCACAGCAGTGAAATGTCCAGTTCCCAAATAGACTTAAAATACACCAAACACGCAGTGTAAGCAACTGTCACCAGGTGCTACATGAATGTATGGGGTGCTGTGCTTTGGAAGAGGAAGTGTTGGATGTTAGAGGGTCCATGGGAGTTTTTCAGTAAAGCTACTGCTTGTACTTTCATCACTCCTTGTTTCTATGATACAGGATTTGACACAGCTGTTGCTTGCATGGCTTTTCTTTGAAGAGTCAGAAAATCCTAAAGCTGTCATTTAGTGAGTGATGCTCTTCTATAAACTATCTGGACTTCTATAAATATTGCTGACTCCATGCAGGGCATCATTAATCTTATCTTCCAGGGAACATCTCTAATCACAGTTCTACCCGCCCATGTCAATCTAGGACACATCCAAGCCTTAGAAATAGCAGTGGAAAAATCATAAAATGTTCTAACACATGGAGTTGGCAGACGAGTGCCAGACAAGATCACAAACTGTGCAAAAAATGAACAGTTTGCAAGTGAATGTTCTTCCCTTGTTCCCCCATCCAAGTGCTGGCTGAGTATCCTATGACAATTCCAAATTAATGCAGTAGCCCCTTTTTTTTCCCTTCTATGTGAATTTCCCTTTAATCAGAGCTGTCTACTTGACAGTAGCACAATCACGTGCACTGGAACATCTTTGGTTCCATGACCTCAGTGGTCTCTTAATTTACATTATGAATTCAGAAACAGCTTTCCAGTTAAAACAGGATGATTTTAGAATGGGTGTTAAGTCTGCTGTGCAACAACTGCAAGACCTAATAACAAACTCTTCATCTGAGCAAGTAGTAAATAAGAATAAAGGCCAGAAAGAAAAGCTGGATGCTTGTTATCTTAATTGAACTCACCATTCAATAAATGAATCATGAGTGCCAGGCAAATTGTTTTCTTTATTTCTGGGTTAGACTTAATACATATCTCACTTGGAAAATGTTACCTATCTATTGCACTAGAATCTAACTGCAAAACGTGAATTTGTGGTAAGTTCATGTATCATTTTGTGCTGGAGCACAGCTGGAAAGGGTTTTGTGGTTTTTTGGGGGTTTTTTTGTGAGGATTTTAAGGTGTGGTTCTGTAATTTGGCTTACAGAAAAGGAAGAAAAAGCCTAGTGTTCCCTGGTAGACCACACAGGTAATACATACTACAGGCTCTTCCTGTATGCAAGTATGTGACCTAGGAACACCAGCTTGCACTGTCTGGCTGAATACAGAAGTACTTCATTTTCAGCAAAGGCAAACATACGGCACTGGCAACATTCCAGGTAAACAGACTCACACAAACAAGATGATAAATATATGGCTGATGTTGATTGCCTTTGCTGTTAGCTATTATTTATGGAGCAGCCCTGGAGTGTGATGGAATATAAGATATGAAAGCCTTTATTGCACAGTGGCTGGAACCTCCAGGGCATTTCCAGGTTTATATATCCCAGATATTAGTTCACATTCTGTGTCATGTACGAGCCTGGACAATTTTTCAGCTGTTCAGGTACCAATGAGATTACCATTCCTCAAGCAGCTTTACTGTCTGGTATCATAGTTGTCAATGTATGGGCTTCATTTTAATCCAGGGCTCTTGCATTTTATTAAGTTTAGGAGCAATTTTTTTCAATCATCCTTAGATATTCAGATGATATTTTGGTATGGTCCTGGGCAACGTGCTATTGGTGGCCCAGCATCAACAGAAGCAATGGACCAGAGACCTGATCCAACCTTAGTCATCCTGTGATTCTGTATTTCCTCTTAGCTTACTTCAGCAGCTTTAAGCCACAAAAAACTGTATCTGTAATCCCCATTATGGAGGTGTAGCCCCTCCTGCATTATTTAGGAAGAATGCATAGGCCTGGGGGTGATGTTTAGAGTCACAAAGGTACTCAAACCACTCAACTTGAATCTGACAGCATGGCTTGTGTAGCAAGACAAGCTTGTAGCTTGCCTTCTCTCTGTTTTTGTTTTGGTTTTGTTTTTTTGTTGGGGTTTTTTGGGGGGTAGGATGGTGGGCATTTTAAAGGTGGAAGCTTTTCAAAGGTTGAGATTTGACAGTTTTCTGAAGATCTTTGAATGCATTTTGAGGCATCTTCATTGCCATCTCACACATTTCAAGATCCAGGTGCTTCAGAACACAGCCTGCCCAACTGATACCTTACAAGTTACAAAGTGATTCCTAACAGGGTAGCAAACTCATAATAAATTAATTTTAAAACTAGGACCAGAATCGAATGAGCTCTTTCTTCAGTGTAATTTTGTTCAAAAGTTTTGTGAGAGCATCTTTCATTATACATTCAATTTTCACGATAATCTGTAGTTATTGCTCAAAATTAACACTTCCTTCTGTTACCAAAGAGGAGATACCTACTTAGAGTAAATTTCTTAACATATCCATATAGTTTTGCATTCATGATCAGTGTCACTGAAGCCAATTCCCAATTTACATGTTTAGCAATTATGTTTATTATGCAAACATGTGAAGAGACTAGTGACTCCTTACCAGAATTAAAATAACAACAGGGAAGCAAAAATAGAAGTATAGATTTATTAGAGAAGTTATCTAAAATACAATATTATTTTCCTTTTTAAATTAGAACATATATTATTTCAATGAAAAGATATTTTGTATTATTTCTATGGTAATAACTTTTAAAGGTAACATTTAATTTAGAACATGTTTAATTAAAAAACCCAACACTACCATTAAGATGTAACTAAGGCTGTTGACAGCACGGGTAAAAATGCAAAATAGTCTCAAAAATATTTACATGTCAGTTTCTTAAAATCTAAGAAGTCTAATTCTAAATATTCATTTTGCTTAGCTTTCTCAAAATACCTTTTTTTCCTAAATAATAGCTAGATTCTGTATTCCTGTGCTTCTTACAAAGCTTCAAGTTATCGTTAGTTACGTGTACTATCACACCATGGATGAGGTTTCTTAAAATGGCTTATTTTGCTACCACCAAATCCTCTCCCAAGTAGCCAACATACTGTTACACCAAAGTTTCAGTCGCAGTAATAGTCACCAAAATGCACACAGCCACCCCCCCCTACCCCCCCAACCCCACACCTTAAGAACCCTTTCCCATTTGGCCAAGAGCCTTTCACATTTCATTAGCTGGCATTTCAGATGCAGAGCAAAAGAAAGAATGGATCTGGGAGACAAGATGTTGCCTGGGCACACATGGCAGAGTTTGATTTGGGCTCAGCAGAAGGGGTTCCTCACAAACACAGCAATTCCTAACACTCTCAGCACTGAGGTTACTGGAAGGAGGCTCTGACTTCTCTGCTCTTCAAAGGCTGGCAGGGGCGCCAGTTGTCCACCATATGGCACACGGGCTCATTCTCAGCATTGAAGCAAAGGCCACGGAGTTTGCACATCTGTGGAAAAAGGCACAAATATCCTCAAATGCATCCTTTCATTTCAGCAGGACTTTTTGAAACTACATCTTGGGCCTGAACCAGAGCCCCAACTCAAAGTTTTGCCAGACTAGACTAGCAGTCTAGGGTAGTCTAGAGATGGCAGCAGCACCTACATGTCTGCATTTCATCCACAACATCTCCAGCCTCGACATACCCTCTCCTGTCCACAAGATCATCTGGGCAAGAACAGCTATGGAAGCACAAAAAACAAGGACATAGACACACATCTTCTGAACTCCACAAGCAAAGAGCTATTTATCCTTGATCCAGATATAAACTGAAGTGCTTTCAGAATCCTCTGCAAGTTTACAGTTTTGGCTCTTTTTTTAAAAAGTCCACTTGAAATAATAACAATTAAAAATGGCTTTACCCTTGGGTCAAAATAGAACTGTTGAATAAACTCAAGTTATCCTGATTTTCAAATACTGTGAGGAGGGAAAACCACTTCACATCAATAGAAGTATACTGTATAGTTATAATACGTGTTCCTGAAGTACAACCAATGTTTGCAAAATCTGATGTAACAAAAGCATCCTTATGTCTAAATAGGAATCTCCAAACCTCACAAAAAGATTGTGCCAAAATATTAACCCACCCCAAACATGATCTCACACAGGTAGAAGTGCTGATGAATATATGTAGGTGGGACACAGGATTTCCTACAAGTTCAGTTCTAGACCAGTTTTTTTCCACATTCAAGGGAAAATGGCCTCAGCAGTGACTTGTCTCCACTGGACTTCACCTTCAGGACCAACTAAAACAAAGCTCAGAGCTCAACCTCTGCCAGGAACTGCTGTGTCACAACAAATGGTGGCAGGCTTGCTACACCCTGCTGTTATACCCAGCTTCTCTCTAGCTTTGGAAAACCTATCTATCGATCTTGACCCTTGCATCAATACTCTGATTTTTCTTTCCCATACTGATCAAAACAAGAAACCATATATCAAACTGCCACACAGTGTGGAAATATTGATGGTAATATGGAGGGACGTGTGGGGGAGAAATAAGTCGTAACTTTTACCACTTGTAGGTGGTTGGAGTAGATAAAGTAAAAACCCCACTATTTTGGTGAGTGTGCTACTGCCTTATAACAAAGCCGTATTTGCAACCTTTGGGTTATCAACAGCAAAAGGAATAGTCTGGAGTAAGTAAATAGTGTCAACTTGTATGCTCCCTTGCAGTTTACTAATGGCAATCAACCACTGCTATAGTTGTAACTTCCAATAGTTCTTCCTCATCACTATTCTATCTTTTATTATGTTAAGATCTACAACAGTGTAGTTGCATTTTCTTTCATATCAGATGAACACACGCCCTAGAATTAGGCACAGGTTGTTAGCATATCTGCCATCAATAAAAGATACTTAAGAATTTGAAGGTTGAACTAAAGCCCTTCAGGGCTGGTTTGTATTTATAGACTCTAGATTCTATTTATATCTCTCAAGCACACAGATCTGAACCCAAGAAAGGAATCTTGCCCGTACGTAATTTCATTAATGGATGGTACAGAAAGCTGGGGCCAAGAGTGATTTAATCTGCACAAGCTGCTTCCTACTAGGAAGACTATCCTTCTCAGGCTGGTCGGCAGAGTATTTTCTTAGGCAGCAGACTTCTGGAATCTGAAAGTTTTGCCTCTTCCAAACAATGGGAGCTTTGTTAAAATCATTCGTAAATCTGCGTAGGATTTCCCAGTCTGTTCTGTGACAAATAGAACTTGCAAAAAAGAGCTCTGTGTCCTGGAAATGCTGGAAAATCAACAGACCAACTACAGCTCTACAGTGTGAGACTGTGGACACAGCACACATGCTCCCCAGGTGCTTTGTAAACCTGGCCTTTTCAGGGCAAGTACACCCAGAGAGGTAATTGCATGTACAGCAAACCTGCTGATGCTCACAATACATGCTAGACTAACTCTGCATGTGCAAATGGTCCTTTCATGCATGCCTCAATTTTCCAGATTTTTACCACATGACAGCTCTAACCATGTATCTGGAAAATATCTGATCGTTTTTTTAACTTCTCCCCTCCATCTTCCCTGGAGTGTACAAATAGAGGACAGCCTTACGTTCTACAGCAAACTCTACACCCACAGGCAGAAGCAGAGTCCTGTCAGAAGAGGATTACCACTTCAGAGAGATTTTTGACATGTAATGCTAGCTAAACCCTGCACAGCTCTGCACTAACACTGTCCCTTCACAGATCACCTGGTGGGCTGAACTGAAGCCACCAGTCTAACTCCAGTACACATCTACTGGCACCATCCATTGGGAACCTACCTGCTCAGGGCTCACAGTGATGGGCTCCTTCAGAACGTGCCAGATCACACATTCAAGGAGGGGTGGAGTGGTCAGTGACCCAGGGTATGTCCAGTAGTCTCTGCATGCAGGAAGGAGTCCAGTGGGGTCAAAATTTGTAAAGGAAGCTTGCTTTCCCTACAATAAAGTAAGCAGATGGGCTGATGTCAGGGAGAGACCACATACACACACAGGACTGCAGCACTGAAGTCTCCTAGGAAAGCTCCATGTTCCTAGGAAGGCAGAAATGGAACATGGCATCAAGTGTTGCATGCCAACTACAGTACATTTGGGATTAAATACTCTCACTAATATATTTCCTAGAAGATTTTCAAGATATTACCTCTCATATCAAATGTTGCATTTATGTTTCTTGGTCTTAGAGATAAGATTTGACCTTGCCTGAAAAATAATGAGGTTTCAGATGCCACGTACACTGACTGCACTGGAAACAGAACCTGTGAGACCTGTTGGAGAGTCCATTGCAGTAAGCAGCAATATCCATTTACTTCAAAGGGAGCCTGATGAGAAAGATAATTTCACTTTTTTACCTTTTCTGTCCACTTTTCATTGGTACAGGCCCTTACCCACTATGAAGGTACCTAATTACTCACCAAGTACTATTACTTTCTCATTACTCAACACACTAAAATCTGCACACTCTGCACACAATATTTAAAATACAGAAAGACTTTTTTCCCCTAAATTTTATATCCTAATCAAACTGTTTATCTGAATTCTCTCTATAAATAGCCAAGAGAAGCATGCCCTCTTGGAAAAAGGAAATTTAGCCCACACATGTGGGGAAATGCCTTTTCCATCTGTTACCACTGACTAGAAAGAGCACCTAGGAATGTAGTTTAGATTAGGATCCTATAGGTTTAAATAAAGTTAAAAGACAGAGAAATGTAGTCATAAAGATAGCAAATAACCACTGTTTCTAGTACTCCATGCTCTCTACCTCAACTTCATTCCAATCTGTTTTGCTTTTAGAATTATAGGAGCACCTGAGCTGATGGCAGGTGGGTTTCTTTTACTTTCATATATTCAGCAGGCTGGGAAGAGGTAAAAAAAATTCTACTTTCCAAAGAAAATAACGTAGCACAATTGTGATGGTTGTCCATCAACACAGACAGCAAGTATTACCTTGGTTTGAATGGAGCTCAGAGCATCCACAACCTTCTGGATCTCAGGCTTGGCATTTCCCACCTGTAACACAAACCATATGGAAATAAAGATCACCATGCATTCTTCATGACACCTTTAGTTTTCTGCTAGAGTTCTCCAGGAAACTTTTTTTCCAGCTGCATTTCATTACATAATAGGAGTATTACAGCATAAGTGACTAAAACAGTCTCTGTAAAATCATGCCAGTTGACAGTGAGCACAAGCAGGTCAGCCAAGGACATTGGACAGAATAAAGCTATTTTCATTTACAGTGTGTGGATTTATTTTTGGACCTAAGCTGTTCTTCTTTTATGGAAGTCACTTTGCTAATAAAATAAGCACCCTCAGTGAGGCCAGGATGGAGTACTATGTACTGCTGGAGCAGATACCTCCTCCAGCTAGCTGGGAAGACAATTCAGTTAACACAAAACACTCTGGCATTTAACAATGACAAGAAAAGGAAAATAGGTTTTCTTTAGGCTGGTCACACTGCAGATTCATACACATACACACAACTTGGTCAGTTATGCACATCACCTTTCACTGGTAAGGGCTATGCCTTGATGAAGGCAAGAATGCTGCTAAAGGGCTGCCACAGTGATGAATGACAGTCATACTCCACAGCCAGTGTACAACTTTCATAGATAAAGGAAAGTAAGAATCTGGAGCACCACCTACTTTCCTATGGATTTGGGCACAACCCCACCTTATCCTCTATTTTCTGCTCTTAGGTTCCCCCCTGCAACACAATGAATGTGTTGGACAAATAAAAAAGTTTAACAAACCTTCATGAAGATGCCCACCACAGCTAAACCATCAGGATGCTTCACAGCTTCAGCAAATTTACCATATTTTACATTCCAGTGAACAATATGGAGCTACAAGCAAGAAAACAAAGAAGCAATGTGAAGATGATATTCCATCCAGAATACTTCACAAATGAAGAGGCAGGGAAGTAATTCATTAAGAATAAGATGGTGTTTTACTGCTGAGGTTTGAAAGCTTCTGTGTACAGTTAAGAATTTGTTGAATTATTTATCTACTTCAGAGTTTCATTTATTCAAAGAGACTTCTATAATGTATTTTATTTTGCTCCTCACTCCTATTCCCTGGTGAGTTTTACAGGCAAGCTGTGGCTTCTGCTTTTCATGTGGTGAAACTCCTGTTATCTTCAGCATAAGTTTTTCCCACATACAGCCCACAGGATTTCAATGCAGTATTTTAATGCTATATATACTGGACTTCTTACCACACTGACATATATTGCTAGTGTCAGAAGAAGCAGAAAAGTCACATTAACTACAGATTTGACTCACATTTCAAAAGTTTTTAAAAAACCAGTCCCGTCCTTTTCTGGAAAGACTTGGAAAAGAATATGAAATGAATCTCCAGATCATGTTAGCCAGGATGTTACTTTCTTTCAAATTTCCAAGTTATTTCTAACTTAAGTTAATCAGGTTATTTCCCCACATCTGAAAGTCAAGTTGAACAAATAATTATGGTACTGCGAAATACAGAAGGCAATTGAAAGTTTCTCAGATAAGATAAAAGCTACCGCCCTCATGAAAAAGCAGCCAAGCCAATGAATTGGTGGGGCAATTTCTTTTATCTGTTAATGCAAATCACAGGTATGTTCCACAAATGTGTATTTAGGAATATATTCTAGAAGGCAGACAAAGAAACCAGAGGTTGATTTCTAAACAGGGGACAACAAAAGGTGGGAGGCAGGGCACTGAAGTCACACAGTTTCTGTATCAGACTGTAATATGGAGTCCTAAGTGGTCTGAGGGACATCCAGAGTCTAAAGGGTATCACAAAGAGTGCTTGTAAGATGGCACTTTACTGTTGCCCTCTTCATAGCTCCACTTGATTCTTTGCTATCAAAATATGAAAAATATCTTCCCCAAAACTATTCTGCTGCTTTTATAAATATCTCTTGTGTTAACATTGAAGCTAGGAAAAGGGGATTTGTGTGTACAGAGGTGCTGCAATTCTATTTCTTCATAATTTCCAAGAGTCACTGAGAAAGCAGAGAAAAGAACAGGTATTATGAATGCAGGGTTTTTGTTTCTTTTAGACATGAAGTAGCCAGGAAAAGAAATATTAATCTCTGCTCTTTTGCAAGGAATTGTTCTAAGGTGGCATCATACCAAAGTCATCTATGGTAACCTTCTCCTATGAAGATTTCTAGAGAAGGTGCTACTGTGGTAGACTACTTAAAAAAATAATCCCCTCATTAAACAAAGAGTATACAGGAGAAGGTAAAGCATGTTATACCTCTGCATCATACTTCACACCATCCACAGTGTGCTCAGATCCCTGGCCATCACAGGATCCCCAGTGAATGTGAAACTGCACCAGCCTGTAGACACCATCCAGCGCTCCTCCTTGCAGCACTGGAAAGAAAAAAGAGTCTTTATTAGCAACTCACATAACTTTTGTTATCAAGTCTCCCTTTGAACTGAAACAGCTATCTCAAGTCTTTCATGTGATTTACAGTTCATTGCATGCTGCCATGCCACTCCAGATCATCCTCAATGGTACATTACTGCAATACACCAAAACTGATAATAAAAGCATAAAAATGTGAGTGACTTTACAGTGAGCATCTCATCAGCAATTTAACAGGCATGCTAGTATTACAAGTGATGAGGGAAGACGTAACTTTTCTGTCACCAAATAGATAAAAAAGCCCTTTGTAAGAGGCTCACATAGAATCATTATAAGGAAGTACATGTGAACACCAAATCATCTTCCATGTACTAATGTACTCTGTCCTTTCATTTTAGACACTTCATCCATTAGGCCTTAATCCTGCAAATCCTGTGGCAGATTGGATTGAGTAAAATGTTTTTGGTTCCAATTTAAACCTGAACACCTGTTATACATGGGTTAGCCTTGTTGCAGCAAGGTAAAGCACTAGGCACAGGACAAGACAGTGCAGTGATGTGAATTCAAATCTCTTGTCCTTCCCACTGTGGTAAAAACGGCAATGCCTACACAGACAGATTTTTTAGAACATGGATTGGAAACAAGTTGTTTATTTATGGTCTCCATTATCTGGCACTACCCATGCTATGGGACTGCTCTGAGTGAAGTTCCTAGCCACACTTTGAATTATACAAGAGCAAGCTCCCTTATTCTGCTTGTTAGTTTTACCTTTCTACCCCCACAGTGACCAATCACCACTATGATATGCAGGATCAAGCCCTACCATTACAAAATGCTCAGGGGCACTGACAATGTCTCCTCCAGCACAGCATAAAGCACAGAATGGTAACAAATAGTTCTATTAAATAGAGCTATTTATCAAAGTTATCAGAGCAAGGTTTCACACCAGTTTGGGGTTTAGTTGGGGATTTTTTTCCTTGTTTTTCCCCCCCAGGCATCTCAAATCCAAATTCCAAAATTAAATCTTTAAGCTGTTAGTATTTAAAAATTTAAAAAGAAGTAATTTGAAGTGTTATATATTTTAAGAGCCCAATTTCTCTCTATAAATATATATACAATAAAGTGACAGAAGAGTGTTGTCATCAGATATTACGTGTAAGTGTGCTCTAATATGCATATGTGCCACAAAATGATTCTGTGGAGTAAAGATGCTTTCCTCTAAGTCTGCAGTTAGTCTAGACACTAGCACAATACGTGCATGTGTGAAAACATACATCAAATGCTGATTGGAGAAGGTGGCTGCACGTTCAGGTTTCAAAAAGTCCCCTTATATGCAAGCATGGACAACACCAGCCGTGGATACAAACAATAAGGTGAGAAGGATTTCACGAAAAATTTGCAATACATGAAAATAAAGTAAAACCTCTTAAAAATACATTTGTTTCCACCAGTGTTTCCCTATGCACGAAAATTGGGGTTCGGTGGACAAATCTAGCATTTGCCTAGGGTTTCTTTGCTAAATATGTTTAGTTTAGAGGTCTCCCAACATGTATTTTTATTTGAAAAACATTAATAGGTGTTCCACTGCAACCTATTTCCAATACTTTAGCTAACAGACTAGGACTTGTCCTACCTATTTCCAAGCTATGTGATCCAAAGAAGAATGGCTACTTAAAGTAACCAAATAGGAACATATCTTACTTTACTTTTACATTTCTACACGTGCTAGTTGCCAAGAAACATAACTGTTTCAAACACAGGACTACAAATCTGAGTACTTTTTCAGAATGGCAGCTGTAAAAAGGCATTAGTTCCTTTTGGAAATGAAGCAACAGGTTGCTGTATCTTTACAGATGCAAAATCATTTAATCCATACAATATAGTGTTTCATTTTAAAATGATGCCATGGAGTTGCAATGTTTCAGTTCCTTTAGCTCACAGTCTTGCCAGTTGTTGCAGGTACAAATGGACTGAGGTTCTACCACTCCTTGACCTCAGAAAGCACTAGCACAGCACAGGTTAATCTGCCATTATTAATCAATGGAAAGCATGCTGAAAAGCAGAACCATGCAATGTTCTTGAGTTCATTTGCAGTGTTATTTCTCTACACAAAGTCTGCTATAGTCTCAAAACCCCAAAAGATGCAGAAAAATCTCTTTGCAGTTTTTGCTTACTTTTCTCATTCTGTGGTTCTCAAATCCAGCACTAGCTTATTTTGACTCACAGCAGAGCATTCAAAGAAAGTAATAATTAGATTAGTGTGAAAATACAAATTCAGCAGGCTTAATTACAAAATGGCCCTCTTGTTCTAGTTTATGTTTAGCAGTTATTTTCTTTTTAATACTTCTCAGCCTTTCCAAAAGTAAAACTCTAAACTTAAAAGGCAAAGTAGGAATGATAAAGTTGCTTTTTTTTTCTTCAGAACAAGCTTTTCAAACCATAAATAAATGCTATCAGCTTTTGCAATATAAAAGTTCACAGAGAATCAGAACAACATTCATACCACCAACTTCCCTTTGTTCCATGTGACAAGAATATCAACTTGAGGCTATGTTGAAAAGAAGTCCAACCTTTCCATCCCTTTTTTTTTAAAGGATAGGGAAGTTCTGATCCATATTTAAGCATTTCATCATTAGCTCCCTTACTTTTGAAATCTATATTAGTGAAAACCATCCTGAAAACACATATGTAGCTGTGATCCTTTCAGTTTTATAGCACAGCTTCAGATGCAACACTGAAGACAGCACAAGAAAACCTGAATAAACTTTCTTTTCTCACAGATTCCATCTAATCAAGACAGTTTACATCATGGTCTTGTGTTACAGCCCAAGAGGTGACAGTTTGACAGCGTTTTCTTCTTTTCCACTATAAAACACTTACTAGACAAATTTGGAGCTACTTTCCTTAGAGTAAGAAATAGCAATTTTTTCCCATTACCATCCCATCTTCTACCCTTTAATGGAAAAGTTATACTAGTAACATCCAGTAATTATATTCCACTGTTAAATGATCTCGTAACGTGGTCTAAATTAGATGAACACAAGTATTAGCAGCACTAATTCAGAAGTCAAATAACCACGCAAACTCTTCCATTAATGTGACTTATACAAACTATGGGATTTCCTGGATACAGAAGGTGAAGTTGATTTGACTCCATTACACTTTTTGGGATTTTTAAAAACACACAGAAATCAAAGGGTGTTTTGCTGCATCTGGTACAGCTGTTTCCTGACGTTACACACCTTCACTGTTCTATTTAAAGGCAAGTTGGTGAGTAGTTATCCTTCCAATGTAAAACAGAACAGCCGTGTAAAAAAATACTGTGGACCACTTCATACCTTTTTTCAGAAAGTGGCAGCATCCACATCTAAATTTGTGCAGGAATACTGTGGGAATTACTATTATTTAGTTAACTCCTATGGAATACTCTCTATACAGAGAAAAAGACTAATAAATCTCATCAAGCCAATAAATATGTCAAAGCATTAATCAAAATGGAGGAACTACAAGACTGTAATGAGTTAGACTGAATGCCTTCCTGTCACACAAAGTAGTGTGACAAGAAAAAATACTACTGTAAAGTTCTTTAATCTGAGAAAATGCAGAATGAATAAATGTTTCACAAATGACAATCACTGACTACAAAGCTTCTTCCAGCAGCTGAAAAAATGTGCCCACCAGAGAAGAGTAGCTGTCCAAAAGCTCCAAACTTGAGAATGAATTCTAATTGAGTTTCCACCACACAAAAACCTAGAAGCAGGACATTTCAAGCATCTACGTTTGAGATCAGCCCTCTTGCACACACATTGCTTTAGCACAAAGGAAACCATGATTTTGTATCAGCCTACAGATGTGATGTGCAAATAACATTCGAGGTATATGTTTATGTAAACATATGCATAGTACATACATTACTGTTAGTATTTGGTAGGCTTTTGTGTACACACAGACATCTGTACAATGGAAAGCAGGACTTGAAGAGACAAAGCAGATGAAGCATTTCTTGAGGCAAGAAAAAAACCTACTTGAGCACCATGTACTATTAATGACATGAAAAAGGCTCTTATGAGGATGCTTGGGAATTAGCCTTGTGTTCTTATGCAAGGATGGGCTTCCCATCTGACAGACTAGAGTTCAGTTAGGGTGAGCTGTTAATTCTCTGAAACGTGGAGTAGAGAGTCACATTTTGTGAGATGTTTTCCTTCTTTATGTTATCTCTTTCAGACATTCCTCCTAGATTCCTCCTAGGACGTTGCATCATGACAAGCAACAAGATCAAGACAGCATTGAAGCACCTGACTACAGGGCTCATATTTACAGAAAACATCTGTAATGGGTTTCACTATGAGATTTAAAAAAAAAAAAAAAAAATCTGTGTATCGCAAGGAAAAAAATACCAAAACAAACCTACTTCTGACCTTGCTAGAAATTTAGCCTGGTAAGGCTACAAGGATGTTCCACAGAGATAGACCAGAATGAAACAGCTGCCAAAACACAGCAAGTCTCAAGACGTGTATCTGCAGCAGGTCAGTGGCTCCAATTCACCTCAGTTGAACTATTTCATCCAGACTGGGCAGCAGCCAGAAAGACTCTGACCTGCTTCAGGATACCAAGTCATTTATGTTAACATTCCTCCAACTCCCTGGGACCAGTAGAGCTTTATTTCTCACGTAGTCTCTTAAACAGAAATTCTCTGAGAATCATAAGACGCTGTGCTAAGACTCTGACAAGCCTTCAGCCCTCACATTTCACACTATACAGGCTGACAGCAACTTTAAGAACCAAGCAGGAAGCATTAAAATTCTCTTGCAAGTATCAACTGATTTAATTTCTAATAGTAATACTTAAATACTAATCCAGTGGCTGCTTACTGTACTGAAAATTGTGTATTGGACAGTGTTCATACTATGCTGGGATCTAATGAAGGAGTAACAAATTCAAGGTGTGAGCATTGCCTCTAAGTACGCAACAGTCCCTCATGCCTGAAAGTAAATAAACAAATTATCAGCTGAGAAGAGTGGCAATCGTGACATCTGGCACACAGCTTCATTACATCTTAAAAATAAACTCTTCCAAGTGGCCCCAGCTGATAACAGCTGACTACTTTCTCCTGGTTTTGCATTAAAAGCGCCTCTAGAGGAGGGATTAGCAAAAGGCAAGGAAGTTTCCATGATTGTTAAATGTACAATCCAGGTCAGATTTCTGCTCAGAAATTGCATGTTAACATTTAAAAAAAAACAACTAACCCAAACAAACAAACAAACAAAAAACCCACAAAAAAACCACCCCAATGTAAATGAAGGGCACTTTTCTGTAAGGAAACAAAGACCTGAAACATGCAGGACTAATCTCATGCCCTCTCATCTTCCTTTTCAGTTCCTGGAAGTACTGGAGCTATTCAAGTCACTTGTTTACACAGACTTTGCAGCTTCTGGTGATCCCAGTTCACAGGAAAAATGACTTAAAGATCACATGTCCTTGAAACCCCTGACTTTTTAGCTAAGCCATGTAGGACATTACTTGTGACACAGGCAGGTGTCTGAGTACAGTCCCCTAAATCTATAAACAATCAGTTCTCTGGTTTCTGATTCCAAAGGATCACCATATCCATTGCCTAAGCTATACTGCACTGTGGACCCTCAATCCATGACCCCATACTGATGACATGCAATATTATTCTGGCATGTCTATTATTGTATCTTTAGATCTGTCAAGCCTAAAAATAGACCAGGAGCAGTGACTTTGATTAAGAGTTGTGCCTTAAATACAGCAGACTTACATGTTTCTTCTTTCATGTCTGACTAGCTGAGGTGGAAGTGTAGGAGAAGAGGAACAGTGGCACTATTTTCAAAGAAACTCACTGCCAACTGAGCAGTGCTAATGCACTGGCTCTTCAATAACCACTGTAACAAAATAGATTAGTTTATTTATAGTGAGTCATAATTCAAGACAGTTGAAGCGTATGCATTAATATTTACAATTATAGAAAAAATCAGGTAATGTATTGGATAACAACTACTGAAAGACTCTCAAGGGGAGCTAGCACCAAGGCAAATACAGTATTTTCATTTTCAAGGTCTTCTTATAATTTTTAAGTTCTGCTATGACTTAGTATTTGCAAAAATGCCAGGTTTACTTGAATTTCAATATTCTAGCTCAGCAGCAAGGAGAAGGAAACTAAGAGACTTACCCACAAGCATGAATTACCAGCACATTTTGAAAAGTCTCTAGAGTTTTACACCATAGTTGCAATTCACTTCTGTCAGGTTCTACGGCTAAAATATGATATTTTAACATTCTTGTTATAGAATAAATTTATGGCTGATTGACTTCTTTCTTTTATAAATTCATCAAACACTTGATCAGAAAATACAGAATAGTCAACTGTCATGAACACATCTCACTTGAATTTCAGAACTCAGATGAATTCTGAAAGATTTTCTGGAAAAATGCAAACAGAGAACACACTTTATGTATGTTACAAAATCTTTCAAGCTCTTGAGGGCTGTTTGAGCAGAGTCACATCCTGTGGTTTCACAGCTCTGGGAGGTCGTTGTTTACTTCTGTCTTTTAAAGTGAGGGAAGCGATACACAAGTCCTTACAGAAGACTGGAATATGCAACGTTTAATACGACAAAAGAAGTACCCTTAATGAGACTCCTCTGCTTTAAAATTCCTGGATTATACTAACACTCCTTATTTTAAGAATTATCATCATCACTTGCTTCACTTGTACATATATAAGGTCTGGCTCCATCACAAGAGTGGATGAACCTGAATTCATAGTTTTATTCCTAGCGACTTTTATCATGACTTTTTGCTGTCAAAATGAAGAAGACATTTTTAAAATTAAAGAATTTTGAAGATTAATGCCTGCAAATACTTTATGATCCACTACTATTAATAGACAGTGGACTTGAAAATTAAGAAAGCAATTTCAAGAACTGAAGGCAAAGATTGACTAACAACTGAATGGGGAAGTTCACGGTATAGTTTCTACATACAAACTCAAGAAAGCATTCCAAAAGGCTCTAAGGACACAAAACAGAAAATACTATTTTATGTAAGGGAAAAACATGGAATTTTTCCAGACAAAAAAGTTCATTAACATGGCAAAGCTGGCTCGTGAATATCCTATCTATACACCATTTCTACCAATTTTCATCTGTGAAATATGAAGGGGATTCACTTTGGGAATTAACAGAGCCTTTGCACAGCTGTCACACAATCCAAGACAGCTGCCACAAGAACTGAAATCAAAGATTTGGAGGTAATTACTTTAGAAGAGGGTTTTTATAAGCATTGTTAGTAGCATCTAGGCATAGCTAAAAAAATTAACATGAAAGTAAAACAGTCAGGTTCTAAAGCTATCACAAAGAATTAATTCAATTTCTCTGTTAAAAATTCATTTTAAGAAAAAATGGTACAGTCATAAGCATAATTAAAATCATGAATTATGTCTTTAAAGCTCCACCAATTAATCAAGAAATCTTCTGAAAGCAAAGAATAAAACATTTTCTTCTGTGAAGTTACATCAGTCACAAAAATTGCACATAAGGTTACTTTTCTTGAAAAAGCTGAACTTTTTTCTTTCTTACTCAAAGTAATATAGGTATCATTTTAGGAATCCAAATTTTTCTTTTTGTTTTTCACAGATATGGGCAGAACAAATATACATTCTGCAGCAAAAATACCTGAATTTTTATTAGTTTTATATCTACCTGTTCTCAATTGTGATCAACATTATCCACATTATACATTTTCTGAATCAAAGAAATACATAACAGCTTCTTTCAGAGAGTTCTATCCAAACATACATCTTAGCATTTTTACCTACTTTTATTATGCTATTACTATTTTTTTTTTTAATTGCAAGATCTCATTTTGTATATCGGGAAGAGCAGGAGTTATCAAACAGACATTAAAATCTAGAACTGCTGTTCAGTTTGCTCCAGTGTCATTAGTCATGAGACTGATGGTTCTTCATGAAATGGATCTACTTTGCATGCAGTTACTCATCTTGAAGATTATTCACAAACAATGATCTTATTGCTTCATTTTGCGCCTACTACTACAGATAATTCATTACCACATATGGGACAGCTCATAGAAACAAGCAATACAGCCTGTGGGAAGTATTTACAGGATATTATTCTATTGTCTTCTGTAAAACATACCAGCACATCACATAACCTCACACAGCTTCTCCCTGTGAGTGTTGTGTGATGTCTAACCAAGAACTGAGTATGCACATTTGAGTCTCAAATTCAGAATCAAGCAGATACAAGTCAAAGACAGCTCTATTTTGTGTAAGGAAAGTAGGTTACCTAGTTAACTGCATACAAATGAAGCCATTAAGTGTGCTGCCAGGTAGATTCTATGCACTGTAAACGTCAATAGAGGAAGTCTAGTAGTGAATGATCCACCATTACCTAGCTTCACAGAAATCTGTTTAGTGGTTTTTGTTTCTAAAGAATAATTTTTTTTTATTCACTAATAGAGGTACTGAGAATATTTCTACTTGCATTTCCTATCCTCCCACTCTGAAAGCTGTGTCACTGCATATTTGTCAAAGGATCCCTGTCACAGATGTTCTGGTTCTGCATTGACTTCTCATAAAAAACACTCTTCCTACAGACATTTCTGTAAATTATTTTATGTTCCTGCCATTTTTTCCTCATAACCTGATTTTCACAGTTCTTTCCAGACTTAGGCACACACAAAGGGAACACAATGGGTTTTTACATTATGGAGACCTGAACCTGATTCCTTTAGGCTCAGTGAGAGCAGGATGACAGCAAGAGCAGACTTGAATGTATCTGGTAAGAAAAGAATACCTTTTTTTGTACTGTGGATCATCTACCTTATTCTCCATTACACTGTTAAATTGAACACGATGCAGCTCCTTTAGTTTCCCAGTGTTTCAGAAACATAAACAGAGGTCAGAGTATCTTTTTCCTCTCCTTTTTAATACCGGACAAATATTAACATTGATGCTTTTTGTAAATTATATATGGACCCAGGTGTATTTATACTACTGTTACATTTATATCTGACCATTTAATATTGTTTAGCGTAAAGACTATAGTTAAAATACAAAGTCAAATTCTTAGAGGGCTGCTGAACGTCTGTTATACTGCTGTATTACATTAGTTACAAAAGCCTCGTATTTTTAGCAGGCACAAATCATTTGGTTTCAGCACCATTCCCTAAATGACATGGCCAACAAAACACGGAGGAAAAGCATGACACTTGCTCAAGCAAGTTAAATCAGGCAGTGTCTAGAGAAGGCACCGACTTATAACGGGACTGGTTTTGCTGTCCAAGTAAAAAATAAAGGCACATTCATTGTGACAGAGTGATGATTTCTGCAAATGCAGCCCTATGAAAAACTACAATCAAAGACAACGTACAGAACCCTTGTTGCAAGGACAGTCTGGATTCAGGCTGTCCATCAGAAAGGCCATTCCTAAGGATTACTAAGGGTTTGCAGGATTCAGTGCTTAATTTCACCACAGAGCACAATGAACAGCAAGACACTGCAGACCGACTGCCTGCCAGCAAACTTTGTAGGAATGCTCAAACACTTCATCTAGAAAGCCCAGCATTAAGAAATGCCAGGGATAATGCTTTTCTTAATTACAAAAGAACAAAGAGGTATTTTCTAATCATTCCTCTGTTTCTGCACTAACCTGGGAGCATACTTCATACTGGCTTCAGAAATATGAAATAATATTTTGATAACCAAAGAAACTATTTCCGAACTATTTCCACTCCAAGTTGTTAACTGTAATCCTTTGCTATTCTAAGGCCATTTTTTTCCTACAATGCATTTTGCCTCTTTTAACCATTTGATCAGTAGCTTATGATAACCTATTCCTAAAATTATTCCCGTCAAATATATTTTTTTTTTTTTATTTCCACAGCCAAGCCCTTATCCAGATTCTTCTGACTTATACAAAAATAAACTAATTCCCTTCACTGGAGTTTAGCTACCTAGACAGCCTCAGTTTTCTTCTAACGGGATCTCAGTTTCCCCTTTGCTGAATCCTCGCCTTACAGAAGCCAGAACATTTTGGTATGTTTTCATCCTTAAAAAACCCTTACAGATTTAGTATACATTTTAGTAGGAGTGTTAGTAGCAATTTCTGTCATTCCCCTCCTGCGCACGAAGGTGAGGTCTCACCTGACTTGTCGGAAGAATCATCAAACTCCACGTTGAAGGAGTGCCCGTTGTTGACGATGTTTCTGGCCGTGCTGGCATCGTAACTGAAGCTAAGAGGCTTCAGAGAGGAGTCGTACTTGGCGGACTTGCGGCAGATGTCAATAGGGGACTGGCGCTCTCCATTGGCGATGGGAAAGTGCTCATGCCAGTGAGCAGGTCCTGAAAGACAGCGGAAAGCAACTCAGTGGGAAAAAACACAAACTTCGGGGGATATAAGCGATAACCCTCCCTCTGGAAATCGGGATGTTCGAACACCAGCATCAGTCTCTAACTGCGTACTGCTCGTGCGGGCTGGCGGTAGCGGCAGCACTGGGAGCGGAGATCCCACCTGGGCACCGAGACACCGGCAGCCCTCAGCCCCGGCGGGGCTCGGACCGGGGAGTCCCCGGGGCCGCCCGTCCTGTGCAGGAGCGCCCGTCGCTCCCTTCCCGCAGTAAAGGAATGTCAGCAGGGAAGCAGGAGATGCTCCGGCACAGCGTGCGGAGCGCCGGGCAGGCTGCCCGGGCGCAGGTGCATTTCAAGGTTATGAGAAAAAGCCGCCACCGAGCTCACTGCCGCTCCGGGCGAGGGCTCCGCGGGGCAGCAGCGGGCTCGTCCCGGGCGCGGCTCCCGGGGACCTGCCGGCAGGTGTCCCGCACCGCCGGGCACTCACCGTCGTGGCTGCCGTAACCCCAGTGGTGGGACATGGTGCGCGGCCCTGCTCCGCCCGTGGAGGTTCTCACGGCGCCGTGGCCCCAGCGCGCTCTCAGGGGCTTTTATAGGCTCCCGCCAACTCCATGCCCGTCTCCGCGGCCGGGGGAGGGGTGGGGAGTGAGGGCGAGGGCGGAGGGAGACTCCGCTGGGGGCGGAGAGAGCGGTCCATGTAATCCGCGATGGGCCGCGGAGCTGTGGCGGGCCCGGCGAAGAGCGCCCCCAGCAGGCGGGCGGGCGGTGCGAGGCGGCCCGGCGCGGCCGCAGCAGGGCGGGGGTGCCAGGGGTGCCGGGCGCCCCTCCGCGCCCCCTCCGCGCCCCGTCCGTGCTCCCGCCCCCGCGCTGCCGCCCTTCTTCCGCGCATCGCGCACCTGCGGGCGCTGCGGGGCGGTGCGGGGCGCCGTGACCTTGGGAGGTGCCGGCGGCCGGGCCGAGCAGCGCGCCGGGAGCCGGTGCGGGGCGGGCGGCGGGCGCGGGAGTGCGGTGAGAGGGAGCGGGTGTGCGTCCGTGTGTCGCTCTGTGTGTGCCCGTGTGTGTGTGTGTGTGTGTGTGTACGTGCGGGTGCGCGGCACGGCACGGCGGTCGGGTGCTGCTCCCTGCCGGGAGCGCAGGGAAAAGAGGGAACAGGGCAGCTCGGCCGTGCCGGAGAGTCCTGCAGCCAAGAGCTTGGCATAGGTGCCAGGCTTGGCATAGGTGCCAGGACTTGGAGGCGGAGATCGGCGGAGTTGAGGAGACGAGCTATGGTGAGGCTTCAGAAGAACGGGGACGTCACCGCTCACTGCTCCGTAGTGCGTTTTTCCTGATCGCCTCCGGAGAAGCTGCGCTTACGTGTAATTCCTACCATTGGGGCACTGCACACTTAACTGTGAGTGCGGCTCAGCTACCGCTCTCGAGGCTGGATCAGCGAGAACAGAACTGTGCCATACATATTTTAGATGTTTCCTTGTTGCGCAACGCTCCGGTGTTCCGTGGCAGGACAGGAGGGACCGGACCTTGGCTGCCCTGCAGCGGCGGCTCCGCTCCGCTCCGCTCCGTGCCGCCTTCCCTCGGCGCGGCGCTGCCGCGGGGCGGCTGGCCCCGAGCGGCAGCTCCTGCCCCAGTGCGCTTGCAGATGGTCCTGGACTTTTCTGTGTCTTGCTCTGAGCAGTTTTCGGTATGGAAATGACATTGTAACTTAACCCCATTTTCCTCCTAAGATGGTTTATTCGAATCTGGTTTTAATATTGTTCTGTTGTGATTTAACCACAGGGGTCTAGATTCTGTTTTCAGTGAGGTCATTGTAAATCTAGAATAACAACACCAGAATGACTTCATCATTTACATTCAGCATTGTAAAATCTGTGTCTTTTGTTTGTATTTGTACGAGGAGGGAGGGAAAAAAAAAAGTCTATTTGTGTAATGGGTACTATGGGTAACAGCAAACGTAACCAGCTGGAAATTGCTTACAAAAATTACCAGCATTTCTCAGACCCTTTAGAATATACGCAGGAAATATTTAAAGCTTATCAGTGATTAACACAGCGCGTGTCCTCACATTTGCATGCTTCAGTATGGTTTAGTGACCACAAAATGGAAATGTGATGGCAAAACTGGATACACAGAAATGGCTGTGGCGTGTGATATAGAATAACAAATGGAAATGCATGTTACACATTTATTAGTCATTCCTTGTTTGCTCATTATAGATACTTTGCATCAATCGCTTTCAAATCTGCCAGTTGTGCTGTCCAGGATATCAACAATAAGTAAATGCAGAGAGATACACAAATCGATATAGATAAGAACCCTTGAAGAATAAAGCAAAAAAACATCCCTTTATATTGTAAGAAGGAATAAGATTTTGGTACCTTTCAGAAGATTTCCTTCCATTCAATTCTACTATTGAAAAAATCCATTCAGCCTGATTCTTCTGTACTCTTGCAAGTCAAGTTTCCACTGACGTCAACAGGAGTACCGTATAAAGGACAAGTACGGGATTAAACATGACACAATGTTTGGCAGGGTAGGCTTCCTAAAAGATCTCAGGGCTCTTACCAGGGAAATTAAGTCAGTCACCAGCATCACCAAGGGACTGGGATTTTTAATTACTTGAATCTTGATTTTTTTATCAGTAGATATATGGTACATGCTAAGCACACAGACATACATCCACAAATAGAAAGTCCAGTGCTCTTAAAATCAAATACCTGTTTTCCTCTATCATTCAGCAGTACTCGCAGGCTTGAGCCCATGCCAAGGGACTAATGAGAGCCTGGCATTGACTTGGGCTTTTTGATTCCAGCCTCTTTCTTTTCTGTCTCCCAGCTGCATCAGACTCGTAATCTGTGACTGTGGTTTTATGGCAGAATGCAGTTCCTCAGACAAAGCCATAAGCTAGCCCTGAGAGGAAGGTGGATACTAGAAACGGTACAGTCAATAACACTGCACATGGGTGAAGCTGCAAGGCATGTTAGTAACAGCAGAAGGACACAGTACACATCAGCTCAGTGCCTGCAGCAGTTCAGGCCTCTCACAGAAACCCAAACTGCTCCATGAGGCTGCTCCTCTCTGCCACAGTTGTGATGAAGTCGGAATGACGCACACCAGGGAGGCCTACTTGCACGTACAGAATGTGTAGGAGCAGTTCCTAAAGCACATGTTCACAAATCCTGTGGCAACAGAAGCATTATAAATACATTTCAAGCAATACAAATGCAGGGAATAGATTAGATAATTACTGTAGCCATTTGGTTACTCGTGATTGATGTTGACATTTTGGGTAGAAAAGATGCCAGTGTAATCTTGTCTCCCTTTTCTGTCACTACCAGTACCACATACTGTGAAGGTTTTAGAAACTAATAAAACCAGATGCTGTTCTTCTTCTCTCCTCAATTTCTTAGAGTCAGATCACATCTGAATGTGGTAAAAAAATTGGTGTTTCTAGATTTGATGGTACTTTTGAATCATATGAAATACAAATAGGAGCAGCATCAATAGCTTTGGTAAGTGCAAACTCTTCACTCAGATACCTCGATGTTTTTTATGGTACTCATTTTTGGGCAAAGGACAGGACAAAGCTTATACACCACTTAGGCCTCACTTGAATTCTGTTTTGAAGTTTTATATGTC
Source organism: Muscicapa striata striata (assembly GCA_030060385.1). Taxonomy (NCBI): domain Eukaryota; kingdom Metazoa; phylum Chordata; class Aves; order Passeriformes; family Muscicapidae; genus Muscicapa; species Muscicapa striata. The sequence goes on along the minus strand of JAREIS010000018.1, from coordinate 2,390,956 downwards.
ACATAACAGTTGTTGACTCTGTGCACATGAAGGGCACATCCTTCATGTTTTTATATGTTTTATAAATTTCCTGAAATATGTTTTTATTGTGATTATCATTGCTTGTGAAGCACAGAAAATGTCAATACAGATGGAAAATGGCACAGATTCTTCCATATCAAAGTCTTTTTTTCCTTCATAATTACCAACTTCTAGTAGTACTCTGGCTTTAAGAGTGATGGCATATCATGCAGGCACTGCTAAACATTTTCAGCAGAAGTGCATTCAATTATTATGGTTAAGTCTACCTTTTAGTTTTCATGGTAGATTTTCAACTCTGAAAATCTATTTGCAGTCTTTTTTTAACATTAACAGTCATGTTACTGTTCAATGCTGAGCAAGACGCAGAAGAACCTTGCAGTGTTCTGATTCATTCTAGCAATTCTGTGAAAGTTAAATGCAATTATGAAAATAAAAGTAATTTTTGGTGCTTAGTCAGGTTAGAGTCCTTTCCATTACAAGAATGATGGTTTACTACTGATTTCTAATGAGAGACTAATGTAAGTATTAGCAAAGCAAGCTTTGTGACATGTCAGTGCAGTGGAAAAAGCCTGCCTTGCCTCTCTTGCTGAGTTGTAACCATTGCTGATACAAGCCACTTTAATGCATTTTGAAATACACATATACACTTTGAAATAGACCATACTTAAGTAATCTCTTCTGTAAAAATGAACAAGCTTGACTACATGAATAAACTTGTTTCCAGACAAATGCTATTTTGTCATGATTCAGCAATTTTACATCCATGTGATAAAGCCCTGTGCAGTGTAAAATTAATGTCAATAAGGACATTTTAGTTAAGCCCTGCATCTTTCAGGAAATCTCTGTGTATGTGCCTTCTCATGCCAGGCTAATGTACTGGTTCACTAGCTGCCATGATGTTTTGAACTCTCTCACAACCTGGCCTTTAGGTGTCTGGTCTTTACAGTTTCAGGTGCTATTTCCTTGTTCATGTGATAGTGTGCCTTCCTCCTCACACATGAATATGTCCATGATCATGATCCTGACTTCTCACTATGTAACTTTCTGCATATACACTCCATAATGTTTTGAAAACCTCTGCTTCCTCTAATTGGCATTGCACCATGAGGTAAACTTGAATCAACTCCCACTGGATGTCTATTGCCAGGATGCACATGAGTATATTGCAAGGCAACAGCAGCAGCAGCAGCAGCAGCTCACCAGTCTGGCACAGTACAACACTGCACATGCAAAGGATTTAAAACTGGTTTTAAAATAATCAAAGCCATCAGCTTCCAGCTGGTCATGGGGAAGTCACTTACTATTCCTCTGCCAAGAAGTGCTGGCACTATTTAGGAGATAGAGGAGATAATGTTAACTGGAGTTCCTGCCCATCAAGGTCAGCAAGTTGTAGATTCTTCTTTTAAAAATTTACTAGCATCCAAAAGGTTCTTGCTTCTGAGATCCTCAGTAAGTTCAGGAACCAAAAAGTTACTTTTGGCTAGAACATAAAACATTTCTATTGTACTGGTACACTGACTGATGAAAATGAAAGGCTTTCCTCTGCTGTAATCACAAATAGTTGATGTAGCACATACTCATATTTGGACTCACCAAATATTACAGCTTTAGGAACACTAAAATGAGTGCAGCATGAACAAGAAGGGAATTCTCAAAAGACAGAACAGAGAGCTCCAAAGCAAACTTTTGTATCTTTCCAAAGAAAATTTAAAAAAGTGAACTAAGGAAGAGAGAAATGGAAACAAAAAAAAGAGGAATACCCAATTATACATGCTAAGAGAGAGCTATGGGAAAAGGACTGAATCTTACCTCTAAGTACAGCTGAAAGAAAGAATAGAAAATATATTTGTGAGAAAATTTAGTATTTACCTTGGCATCAACTATTACCACATTAATGTTCATATACATTAATAATTGTATGTACCTGAGTAATTCTATTAGGTTCTCTGATGAGTTTATTAATGCTATCTGTACTGCTAAATGTAGATCAATTAAATCACCTGAACTTTAAAAACCCCACCAAAATCAAACAGCCATATCACTTTCACCTTCATTGCAGGTAAAAATGTAAAATGTAGGAAGAAATGAGATTTGAACTTCTGTGACAACAGCTTAATTTCAAATTAAACAAAAGCACAAAGCACACTGTGAGGGATTCTGTTTTTGTTTTTAGAGACCATGCCATATACTCTGCTGTTGTTTGCTGAATGTGTAAAGTGAAGGCACTGAAAATAGTATTCAACCAGATAATCTGTAATGGACATTCTGAAATTTACTTTACATTAGATCCTATACAAAGCTTTTTGAACACAGGAATGCTGCTCTCAGGACACAAGGGAATGGTGGCAAGCTCCTCTTTTACCCTTTGAAAGAACTTTCTACTCCAGCTACAGACAGTGTAATGAAAATTCTCATGAGCTGGGAAAGCAGTGCTAAGCACACAGAGGGACTATGAGCTGTGTGCCTAGCAGTGACCAGGAGAGCTTCCACGGGAGCTCTCAGTTGCCCCCAGGATGGGAGTTAGATGGTGGCTGAACACCAATGACTGCACTGTGCAAAGCTTCCAAGTGTCATGTCACAAGAGAATAAATATTAATAATTTTTTTTTTTTTTTTTTTTTTTTAGTTTCTCTTGCTAAAGCTTCATATCCAAACTAGCAGGAAACAGCAGAGTAAACCCCCTTAATGAAAAAGACCTTCACCTAGCTTTGTCCAAAAGCCCTTCACATGAATCTGTGTATTTTGCCATCAGTGGGTGTAAAGAAGAAGGATGGATACAAACCCTAACCTTTGCTCCAAAGCCTACACTTAAGGCCTCTAGTTCTAATGAAATACTGCAAATTAAACTGAACAGTGCTAGCAGCTGTGTGAATCTGTCACTGAATAGGAGGTAGTTTAAAAGCAGCAATGAAATATGCCAAGGTTTGCAAATATTTAATAGCCACATAATGCATAGCTCTTTTTTGGTTCCTGGGAAAATGGTTGAGTTTTATTTTGACAAAATATCTGTTGTTTTGTTTAAGTTTCTGTCTAGGAAAAAACTCACAGTAAGATACTGAGAAATCTCTTTTGCTATATATTTCTACATCAAGCTGCCAGTAAATCAAAGCTTCTACATTCACCGTGAAATTCTGTGATAGACTGAGATATTGGGCAAAGGACCCTCAGATTTTCTGGGGTTAAGTCTGAATTGTAACAAGCTTGTGTGTCAGAACTAATATTTCTTTCTCTGCACTATTAATTGCTCACTCATTCTTTTCTACCTGGGTAAAAATTAACATTATTGTCCTACTTGTGTCAGCATTAGATGCCTTACTCAGTGATAAGGAAACAACCTCATGACTTCAGAAAGAATGCTTTGGAACATTTCCCATTCTTATATGCAAGTGCTAATTTTTGGATTTTAAAGGCTAGAGAAACCAACAGGAAGCACACACACTATTGTAGGCTGGTTTTGTTTACATTTCCTCTCATCCACTTTATCTTCTTTTCTCTTATTCCAGAGATGTATGAGACATGCACACACACACAAAGCCATTATTTTTCAGATTGTTGCATGATTCCAATGCTAGGCTTTTTTAATTTTTTTTTTTTTTTAATTTTTTTTTTTTTTTTTAGGGAGGAGAGGGCTGTACTGCATTCAGGAATGATGAACAGTAACTCAGTAACTTCACTCATGAAAATGAAAATAACCTCACCTGCTTTATTTTTAGTGGGGTTTTTTTTGGGTTTTTGGTTTTTGGTTTTTGGTTTTTTGTAAGATACTTCAGTATCTGTCAATGGAAAATTTGGTATTGGAAAATCTGGCAGTAAAATATTGTTGATTTTAAAATAATTTCTCTTCACAGAAATTGAAAGAGGAAAGCACATTACGGGTACTATGTATGGTTAAGGCTTTGTATTTACTCAGCCAAGGTTTAAGCCCAAATTGGTGGGTTTAAACAGCTTAGTACAACAGCTGCTATCCGTCTCACAAAGTTCAAATCAGTTCAACCTTTTCACTGGCACATGCAATCAAAGGAAATTGTAAAGCCAGCCTTGTAGGACTAGATGAACTGTTTTCAGCACAGACTGAAAAAATAAAAAAAAAGGTTATTTCATGTCAGTTTTCTGAATGTTGACCCACGGAGTTGCTGATAGGTTCCACACTCCTTGACACAAGGCACCAGGGTAACTATTTCAGATAGGTTATCTCTCAAACAGTTTAACCTGGGGATAATGCTTCATCTCCTACTCATGTCAGAGCTTGACCCCAGAATGTCCTCTGCAGATTAAGGTCTGAGGTGGTGTGAAAAGGAAAAGCAGTACAGAGCTGGCTGAACCAGTTTTTAGTCCGAAAGTCATGGAAAACTTCAGCTCTTGTCAGTGGATAGCATCACTGGTTATCCCAGCCATGTTTAGGACTTTGTGTTGGAATGGATAGTCTGCTCTCCACTCTATTCCTTGCTGTGAAAATCTTCTACATGCTTTTCTATCCTAGAGTGGATTTCATGGAATATCTCTCTACTTGCTTAGGATGCAGCAACCTTGAAAACAACCAAGCTAACTGAAAATATTAGTGTCACCCTGAAACACTCCCCACAAATTATTAAAATACATCTGTGACAGAAACTAGCCATAGATTTTCTTCGGAAAAGATGGTTTTAGGCAAAGTGAAATTGACTACCTGCTGCTATCAGAGGCAAATAGTAATTATCTTCAGAAACAAGCTGTAGGGTGACAATTTTCAAAAAGCATAGGAAAATGCAGAAAAAATAATAGTTCATGACTTTTTATGATTTTAGCATTTTGAGATGCTTACCTTGAGCATGTGACTTAGCACCTATTAAAAATAAAAATTATTGTTAGAAGCTTATCAGAGTTTTGGACACTTTACAAAATCATGGATTGTAAAATGCTTCTACAGAGTTCCTTTTGTTCTTCATATCTGTCCAAGCTGTACATTTTTATTTTTCTGAAGAAGCAGAAAATGGAGGAAAATTAAGAATCCAAATTCATCTTTACCCTATAGCTAGAGGAAGACCCTACTTGCAGGTGGAATGCAGGACTTGATCTTCAACAAGAATTATTAGAAAGTATTTGCTTTGAATTTGGACTGGTCTAAACTAATCAAAATTGAAAATTGCAATGTTAGGTGAATACTCCTAATTTATCATATTCTGATTTATTACATAGCTCACAAAATCTACTTTTCAACTCAGAAAGCAAAATTCAGTAATGTAACTACTATTTTCATATTTCTTCATTCTTCATGGTGTTTCTCGCCTGCAACTCTGAAAACTTCTATTCAGTAAGCATTAGCATTAGTCAGCCTTCTTAAGGATTCTGATCGGATTAGTATTTTCCCAGGACTGATATACTACACAAAACTGGTTTGATTATGCAGTTCATTGTAAAAAGCCTTTCAAAATGTACAGATAACTGTACATTGTGTACCAAATTGTCTGCTATTACAGGTAACAACTGCAAATAATGATGAGCAGCTACCACCTCTTTTATATCAAAGCATTACAGAAATGATGTTTGCCTTTAAATTCAAAATGGCTTTCTATATTGGACCAGCAGCAGGATATAATCTCTTTCTCACCACCTGTTTTGAGCTGAATATTCTTCACAGAATGGAACTTAAACTAAATTTAGACATAGCAAATAATTACATCTCATTGCCAGAGTTTAGAGGAGAAGGACTTGCTTAAAAAAGCTGATTTTACCAAGAGTATGATTTTGGTAGTCATGATTTTGTCTGTCAGCAATTTCCTGGGAAACAGGCTTGGCTGACCAGTTAAGCTATGTATGTGGCTTTGTCAGAATGCACAGCTGACATTTTTTGAATAAGTTTAATTTTAACATGCAAATTGTGGGTTACAGAAATGGTGAAAGCGCCTAAATAATAAGTTCACAGAAGCGGAGACACACAGTGATGTATTGACCCAGAAAAAGATCCATGGTGGTGTTGTATGAGCAGTTATAGCTCTTTCAGTGTCAGTGATGTGTTGCAGTTGCCAGTGCTGGGGACAAATACTGTAGAAAGGGATGCAGGCAGAAGGATGGTAATGTAAAGATAAAGCTATGTACAGCCAGCCAAGAATACAGGGTGCTGTAGGGAAAAAAAAAAAAAAAAAAAAAAAAGCAACAGCACTTTTCCGGGCTTGCACAGCTAATTTGCAATTGGGAATTAGGACTACTAGGTAAACTAAAAATTGCATGTTTTCCTGAAAGACATCACATGCTGTGTCTGCTGAATACTTTTTTCTTTTGTTGTGGTCAAAACCAAGCATTATTGCAGTCAGTTACAACTACCATCTGAAATTTCCATGCACAGAAGAAAAAATTATGAAACCTCCTTCCAGAATGCAAAGTAACACTGAAGGACAACTGGCATAGCTGCTGTGCTGAATAAAAATAGCTAGTGAGGTTGACTGACTGTGCAAAGTCACAGAGACTGTGCTTTATTTGAAGAAATAGCTCAGATGAGGCTTGTCATTTGACACAGGGATGGTTTGACAGTATGAAGTGGAAGGATCCAAGCTGATTTACCAGCAGTAATAAGGCCAGTCAGCTTCTGTTTGAAAAGGAAACAAGCACTTCTCAGACGTGCTGTCTTGGTCAGACATACCTGCTGACAAACTGGATTAAAGGCCATTTGTCACTGAATCCAGATCAAGTTGTATGACATGAAAGACTTCTGTGGTAGAGCATCAGTGTTAACAGTATTCATACAATGCCAGTTCTTATTTTAAGAAATCAAAAAGCAGTTTTCAGGCAAACAATAGGCATTTTTTATAGCATTTATCATCATAGAAAGGCAGGAAAAGGAAGAGGTAAAACTTAAGACATTTACATAGCTTCAAAGATTTTCTTAAAACCTCTGATACAATCAGAAACACTTTGAAGATTCTTGGAAAGTCTCTCCTGTCCTAGAGCAGTTCTTAATTTTGAAGTATCTCCATGATGAGATGCAAGGTAGAGCAAGGGCAAATCAAGCATCAATCAAGCCTTTTCAAGCACTTTGTTGTTATAAGGAACATTAAAACAGGATGTATCTTGAAGCACATCCTGCTTGTCTTGTTTAGGCCATGAGGCAGGATGATCTGTAACTCCCAAAATAGGTTTAGATTGCAATTTAGATTGCAAAAGTCAGGTATTTTTCATACAACTTTGTAGAGGAATTAACAGGAACAGTTATGCTAATGATTTACTTACTGAACACATCTGAACAAATTGATAAGACTGTTTATCAGAAAGCTCTGGGAAAAAGTGTAACTTTCATTTTGTATCCATCAATAGAACTGAGTTTTAAGTCATTAATGAGTTTGTTTAATTTAGAAGCACCTTCTCATTCGAGACACACAACTGATCTCCTAGAATAGGAGGAGCCATCATTTCTGATGAATTTTCATAGTGACTTTGTGGTCAGCGCAAGATCAAGCTCTCTGCTAGAGTAAAGCTGTACCAAGCTCTTGTACCTACCTCTCTGCCAGACAAGCACAAAACCTGGTTATTTAACAGAAGATGACTTCGCACAACCCACATGGACTAATTCATTAGGTGACATAACAAGCTGATCTGCAATGAAGCTTCGCAGCATTATCATGAAGACATTATTGATAATAGTTCCACCATGATGGGCAGAACTCACAACACAGTTTGAGATGTGAAAGACTAAGCAGGTCTTGATAGGGAAAGAAAGAACACGAAAAGACGTGCAGCTGATAAGAGCCAGAGCAGGAACAGGTGAGCCACAACCCAAAGCTTCATGTGATCGATCATGAGGCATGATCTGTTGAGAAGCTGAGGGAAGGAAGAACTCTGGGGATGGTTCACACATGACAGCAGCTTCTCACTGTGAGCAGAGCCAGGCTGTGCTTGCTGCATGTACACCAAGTGCTGGTGTGACTAGCTGGATTCATCAGCTTGTACCAGCTCACTTCTTCCCACAGCTAGGGGCTACTCATGAGATCCTACACTAGTACAGACTCCCTGTTAAATGGCACACTCCTCTAGGGTGGGAGCTGTGCGTGAATGTGTGGTGAGTTACAGGGAACTTACATGCCAAATTACAGCCATCTCTATCCCAAAAGACAATTGACTAGATGTGGTTAACATCAATTCATATCAATTATTTGCTGCACAGAATAATGGAGACTGAGATAAGACAAAAGCCTGTCTGGGCAGGAATAGCTTTATTTTGGACTGAAGTGCACACAAGGCAAAGGACTGATCCATAGTGTTGGCAGAAACAACAGCTACACAAACAGAAGAGCTCTGAACACCATAGCAAGTTGTGCAATACAGGGTGTTTCTTGCATATAGGCTGGCACAGCCTGTAACATCCTACCTTGTTAATCCACCCTCCCTGCCTCATGAGTGTTCTTTACAAGAGAGGTACAACAACAGTCTGGCATTCCCCCACAATAAGGGTTATGGGGAAAAGGTTACTGAGGATCCACCTGTAGCAGAACTATTCCAGTCCCAAGAAGCTAGAACAAAACTGAATGTCACTCTGGACAGCAGCTATATGGCACTTCACTAGCAAATTACTATTTACAGTTACAATCACATTCCAGCCTCAGACACACACAAATAATCAACTGTCTTTACAATTACTTCTGGATGTAGTTATTCCTAGCAAAAAAATTGCAATTGAGCCAAGTTCAGAATCCATGAACATTTCAAAATATAAACAGTCTTATAAACAAGGTGTTTTAAAACTACATCTTAAAATAATTTTATCAGAATAAACCTAAATTTAAATGAGGCTTAATTCAACTTTTTTGGACTTTTTGATTAACAGCATTCTTGTGAATTAGCTGTATAGTTTTTGCCAATAAATTAACTTAACTTATAAACAAACTTATAAACAATCTTCTATGAAAAATCCTTTCCAGGTGAACAACAACCAACATCACTCTTAAATCCCTCCCGCTTCTCTTGTCTGACTTTACCTTACAAAAGAATAAGGTAGTAGGTATGGATAGCTGAGAATTATGTATATGGGATAATCATATCTTGATCTTTGTTAAAATTCTAAGCACTGAATGATGACAGATTTGAAAAGTAGATTTTATTCAATGGCTTCAGTGAAGGCCTTTCATATCAATTTGTGTCCTCTAGCTTGGCAGTATTGGTAAAAAAGACTCTAACTTATCTGCCAGCCCTAGGTTTGGTCAGAACTGGGACAGAACTCAGGAAAATAATGTGAATTATCAAAGTCTATTTTCTCTACCTGCTCTACAGCCTGCTGCTAAAAGATACAGTGTCTTTTTCCTAATTAACCTAAGATCAGACAAAGTATTTTTAGCATGGATGAAAAAGGGATACAAAAGAGGCTCTCTCACTTCAGTTTATTCCGTGGCGGTGACATGGCTGGAAAGAGGCAGAGACCCTCCAGGAATCAGGTCTTCAGGGGAAGGGGAATGGGGAGTGGTTTTGGCTGCCAGCCACTGGGATAGGGACACGGGGGATTGGGAGTCAGGATACAGAACTTAATGTGCTTCAAGGTCATCAGGGAAGGTCAGGGGACAGTAGGAAGAGGGGTGGGAATTCTGGGATGAACCGGAAGATATGTCAGGGTATGTTAATCTTTCCTTTTACCTCAGTTTATCAAATTACAACAGCCTGCATATTAATATATCCATGCCAGCATCAAACCTCCTTAAATGCTATGCTGCATTTCATCATTCATCATAGTGAATCCATCATTATATATCAGGAAGAGTCTATATCATAGCAGCAGCACATGATTGCAATGACCTAATTAAAAAGGAATTATTTTTCCTTGAGAAGATAGATAAGAGATGACAGGATATCCTTTAGTATTAATAAAATACGAAATAAACTCAACTGCATGAGATTGGCTTTGAAACAAACTAAATATTTTGTTTGATTACAAGGTATTTAATGGTTTGTGGATGTAGTATTGATCTGAGACATCTATTTTATGCTAATATTTGTACAGGAGATGAACAGGTTTTTCTAGTTTAAGTGTTCTTAACATAAAAGGCTGCTTAAGGTAGTAGTATAGACAGACAATATAACATTATTTACCTTTTCTCCTAACTAGCTCCTACTTGAGTTTCCAGAATTCATGAACTAAATGTCAGTATTATTTGTATGCAGTTTTTTATGAGTATTATTCTTTAATAAAAGTTTCTTCTCTTTATAAATTATGGTTATTTCAGTTAACATTATTTTCCCTCCAATATATCCACATTTCTTTTGAAGCATCTCAGTCTCTGTCTTGGTCTACTCTTGAGTCAATCTTTCTGATGTGCCTTATCTTAGTTCTACTATCCAGAAGGGCCAGTTTTGGAGCTGACATTTTCCTTTCTCCAAATTCTCCACTATAATGTTATCTCTGTCCTTTAAGAATGCCTCTCTCTCTCCTTGCTCTCTCTGAGTCGACTTCTGTGGCTAATTTGTGGAAATTATCCAGGCCTTTTCTCTCTCTTTATCTGCAAATATTCAGCAATTCATCTTGCTCTGTTTTTCACTGTGATTTGATGGATTTCTGACAATATCAGTTCATGCCTTATTTTTCAAGCATCTTAGCTTGGCTTTTGATCTTCCTGACTGCTTCCTGAAGAGCTCTGTCCAAACTAAATGTGCCATTTCTACCTCTTTTGTCCCTTACATCTTCCATAGTGCACATGAAGTATTTGACTCTTCTGGACGACATCTAAACTCTTCAAATGAAAGACTTGTCTGCATCACAAGCCCTTTTATTGTTAATGATATCTATACTCCAACACCACAACTAAGATGTCAATGCCTGTCTGCAATGATAGCAGCCTGAGTTAGCAGGCTGACCTTATGGGAAAGTAAGATTTGAAAAATAATCTTGCAAAATAATCTTATGAGAATATGATTGAGTTAGAAAACTAAAGCTTACCTTCTTTTCTTCCCATAATTTCTCTGGCCAAGTGTAGTAGAGAGAGAAGTAACCAGGACCAGGAAGACAATTCACATTTCTGTGTCTTCCAGTGCTTCTACAAACTGGGTATCCATTTCCACCTACACTCCTGTTTTCTGAAAACTGTATAGACATACGACACTGCTGGTTAATCTTAATTTTTTTCTCAAAAGACTTTCATAATGAATATTAATTCTTGTCCTCTCAAATAAAGGAGCAGACCCTGAAACTCCTTGATGGTGGAAGCATACTAGATTTCTCAAAGGCTGGCAGAAACTATCACCCTGAAGGGGGGACATTAGCAGAAGTTCCAGGCAACATTTTGTCATGGTCTTGCAACATCAGGTGAAGCTGGGTATGTACAGGTTGCTCTATCAACGACCTTAGCAGATCAACCTGCTGCAGGGTGAGGCTAAGGACATCACTCAAAAGTGTGTCTCTTACACACATCAGGAGCCCCTTTGACATCTTTTCAGTAAGGCCCTATCCAAAGCATAGAGCCTTAAACTCCCTCATAATCAGTCTCTGGAAAATCTGATTTCAAGAAGAGGATGTTTCTGATCAGCAGCATCCAATCATATGACATCATCATATATCTGACCAGGAACAATATACTTAATTACGCTCCAAAATGGACATCTTTCAATTTTTGGAGGGCAGGACTGAAATTTGAGATGGTCTGGGAGAGGAAGAACCACAAGACAGTGAAAGCTCCCTAAGGTATTGTATTAATAGTGTCAACTTCCCTGCTTTCATAAAAGGTGTCTGTATTTCTGTACAAAAAGTTTCAATGCCAAAGAGATGACAGCATAGTTAATGGCTATTGTCATGAAGGTTCTTGCTTGCCAAATGGAACACATAGTTTAACTATGAGGGAAAGCCAGCTTATGAGGGAAAGTACCTTCCCATGTTGCTTTTCCTTTCCTAACCCTGCTGATGCCCCTCTATTCTTCCTACTTTCCTACAAGAAAGGGAAGAAAAAATCAGTAGCCAAGCCCTTCCTGCATTATGCTACCATTGCATTATAATACCACTGTTGCAATTTTACCTGAATAAGCCCAGTGTAAGTGAAGGTAATAATTTTTTAAAACTGGTGAGAGACAGTGGATACAGAGAACCTCAGACCATGGTAAGTCTGTTCAATATGTCAGTTTTCATTCCTACAGTTATCAGGGATCACAGTCTTGTGTGGCATGGATAATGTCTGAGAAGACAGGATAAATAGAAGCAAGATAGAGTTGATAAGTGGTTCCACATTCATAAATCACCATGGCTGAAATGCTCCCTGTGACCCACTCTTATGAAATTCAGGTACTACAGTCTGCAGCTTTTACTCCTTTGATTTTTTTGTTGTTTTTGTTTTTATTTTGCAGAATAAAGTACCATGACTTTTTAACACTAAACCCATTCCAGACCATACAGACGTTATTGCATAGTGCAAAGTGCAGGATTTGGACACCCCTGGGGTTGCTGGGGAACCAGAAATTCCAGGCATTTGGGAAAGAGAGGTATAAACAGCAAAACAATAAGCTCATGTGCTCAAGGCCCTGCAGCATGGTACGAGGTGTGCTAAACATTTTATTGGGGGGAGAAGGGGGGGTAAGAAGGGCTCTACAGAAAGGCAACAAATTATTGCTATTATGTAACTGCTATTAGGCAGGCTGCCTGCAAGCCTTTGTTGAAAATCAGTTTCATGAACTTAGGGTTAATTATTTCACTATGTCCTGCTGTACTTGTATTATTTTGCTGGCTGCTTTTCCTCTACTTATTTAATATCTTTTGTTTTCTAGCACAGTTTTAAGCTTACAAGGAAAGAAGTATCAATACTCGAGCATAAATGTTTCATGAAAGTTCAAGGACGCATCAATACCTTGGAATATAAACCTAGTTTTATTACACAAAATCTGTAAGAGAATTCAATGCAAATTGATGGTAGCAGAAGAAAAACCCAATATGCAACAATATGCAGATACAAAATGAATTTTCTCCATAAAATGCAATGACAGTGCAAAGAAAGCAAAGACATACCTAGTCACAGTTACAGCAGCTCCATTTTCTAGGCCTCCTATATAACTTGGAAACTAAGCAACCCGTAGATAAAATAATGCATTAGGTGACCTCTGTCAAACATATATGTGTTCACATTCAGTCACTCACAGACTTCACCTTGACTTTAGCAAGTATATTATCTTGGGTGCACTTTCAAAAACTATTGGTGCACAGAGCAGATCAGATAATCCAAACATAACATAGCATACTTCCTATTTTGATAAACAAAGAAAGGAGAAACAGTAATAATAAACTCACTGAGGCACAAAATCACAGATTTAAAGGAGGAAGGAAGACATTGTACAGCCTAAAAAGTCATACAAGAAATCATGCTAAATAATTGGCATTAAATGCAACAGTTCTAGGAAAAAGCTCCAACTCTTCAGTTCTATGGCAATGTTAATGTTTACCTCTGATGACAGTGAAATATAGTGGCTGGGCCAGCACCAGGTGCAGCCTAGCTCTCTGGTTTTCTTCCTGCCCACCCCGAGAGACCTGGCAAATGGAAGCAAGTTGGATTGTTTCTTCTGTGCCTCCACAGAGGTTCCATGAAGAAAACTTCTGTAATCACCTGCCACTGCTGCTGGGGTCTTCCAGGGAGCAACTGGAGAGAAGCACTTCCTGCAGCTTCACTAGGGCAACTCCTCAGTTCAGATAAATTTTAAACCATTCTATATTGAGGCAAAGGGATGTTGACTCAGAATTATTCCCTAAGTTAGAGAAAATATGACTTATCTAATAGAAATAATTCCTCCATTGTTTGGAGGTTCATCTTTATTCCCTTTTTCTTTCCTCAGATAAAAGGACTTAAATATGTGTGATTTAAATATGCGTGACTTAAATATGTCTCTCGTTTACTCAGAGAACATGCCATATGAGACAGATCTGGAAGCCTGGCCCTGCTGGACCTTAAGTAGGAGTTTCAGAACCACAAGCCCATGACTTTTTGGTCCTTCAACCTGTAGGAGAAAAGCCCTGCAAGCTCTTCTGCTGATTTAGGCTTTACATTTTAAACCCTGCCATCTAGCACCAGTGAGTCTTCTGCCTCTGACAAGGTTTATAAGGTTTGTTTCTGCTTACATCATGGAAATTTTACTACTTGAATACAGTGTGCCTAGCACGGGGCATACCTGTGGAGAGGGGGCATCTGAAGGACTACAGGAAAATGGCACAATAGGGCTGACCCAAGAAGACCCCCAAAAATAGAGCTGAAAACCATAGCATATTCAGAAGGCACAATCTCAGCTGGATTTGCCTGTGCCTGCCTGCATCATTACTGTCGTTGAGATGTGCATATAAATGCGGTTTATGTTCTGTTGCACTGGGTCTTGTGACTGCATGGAGCTGTATCGGTGACAACAGCTCTGTAAGTAATAAGTTCCTCTGAAAGGCGAAGGCAAAGGTCTACATTTGTGTTATTAAAGCCAACGTGCATGTGCGGGGGAGGAAAGCTTATACCAAATACAAACACATTGCAAATGCCTGAACACGTCCCCTCCAATTCCCTCCGCAGGGAGTTCAAATCCGCATTAACCTGCTCCCTCTGCTTGCAGCCCACAACCCGATTAGATCTCCCCGCGCCCCACACCTCAGCCCGCACCCTCGGCTGTGCCATGGGGTATGCTCAGCCCGCTACGACCAGGGCTTCCCAGGTTGTTCTCCCAATCCCAGGCTGCTCCCCCGATCCCAGGCTGGACCAGTGGGAGAGGGCAGAGCCTGCAAAGCCTCGGCAGAGGCCGGGCTTACCCCGGTTCAGCGCCACAGTTCGCACCGGGTAACCCGGGACATGGAGCGAGGACAGACAGAGTGGGACACGGGCTGACAGTGCCCCAGCCTGCCCACCCCCGCATTCGCTTCTCCGTGTGATAAACTATGGCACAGCAGGCGGCCGGTGCTGTTCTCAGACTGTGGGGAGGCTTGGCATCAGGGTTCCCGGAAACTCCTATGTTAAAACTGCCCGTGAACACGGGAAAACGTACTGCCATCCAGAGCGGAGTGCACTAGCGGGCAGCGGGCCCGGTCCGGCTCGGCCGGGCTTGGCCGGGCCGGGCCGGGCCGGGCCGGGCCGGGCCGGGCCGGGCCGGGCCGGGCCGGGCCGGGCCGGGCCGGGCCGGGCCGGGCCGGGCCGAGCCGAGCCGAGCCGAGCCGAGCCGAGCCGAGCCGAGCCGAGCCGAGCCGAGCCGAGCCGAGCCGAGCCGAGCCGAGCCGAGCCCGGCCCATCTCAGCCCGGCCCATCTCGTCCCAGCCCAGGCCATCTCGACTCAGCCCATCTTGGCCCATCCCAGCCCAGCCCATCTCCGGTCAGCCCCGCCCATCTCGGCCCGGCCCATCTCGGCCCAGCCCATCTCGGCTCGGCCCAGCCCAGCCCGGCCCAGCCTTGGCGAGGTCCGAAGCCGCCGCAGCCCCGGGCCGCTGCTGCCGCTCGGCGGGCGGAGCGCGGCGCTGCCCGGCCGGACGCGGGCAGGGCCCGGCGGCGCGGGCTGGGCTCCTCCCGCCCGGGCTCGGCTCCTCCCGCCCGGGCTCCTGTGGAGGCTGTGGCGCTGAGCGTAGCAGCATCGGCCCGAACGGGACGCGACACGAATCGTACCCATTTTTTTATCTCATTCTGTGGAAAGTGCGGGCTGCCCAGCGCCCATTCGTGGGTGGCTCTGCTGTGAGCTCAGTCTGTAGCAAGTTCTGCCTCTCACTGGTGCCCACGTTAGGAGCTCCAAGGCCTGTTCAGAAACTCAAATCGTCAGCACATAAAAGTAGAAATTAACTGTCATGAACGACTTCAGAGGACTTGCTCTAAGCTGTCCTGTCTATCTGTGTGGGTCAGGATGCCATTCCAGAGAGAGGTTGAACTTCGCTGAATAAACACCAGGCGCTTCCACCCAATCCCTGTGCCCACGCTGGCTGGAATAATGCTCCTGGAAACACACTCCATCAGTCAGATCCAAGCGACTCTCCCCTGATTTTCTTGATATCTAGGGTGGCAGAGCGCTGGAACAGCCTGACCAGGGAGGTCATGGAGTTTTTGTCTGGTGGCATGCAAATTCCACACAGATGTATCTCCATGTAACCTGCTCTAGGCAATCCTGTCTTGGCAGGGGGGTTAGACTAGATGACCTCCAGAGGCCCCTTCCAACCCTCACAATTCTCTGATTCTGTGATCTTGTTCAGAAAGATGCAGATAGAATAATAAAATCATGAAGGTTTGAGAAGACTGCTAAGATCACCCAGTCCAACTAACACACTTCATAAGTATTTTCTTCTGAAAATACGAGAGCAAAGCTTATTATCTGACACTAAAAGTGAGATAGCAATGGGCTGGAAATTTGCTGACCGTGGCTATCAGGATATTAATATTACGAGAGACGGGGCAACTGAGAGACATTGTAAAAGATGGTCCCTTGCTTTATTATTATCAGTCTTACAGAAGGGTGAGACATTAAAGGTGTTAGATCCAACACCATAATATCAGAAGCCACTTAATTCTTAGTTACAATGCCTTGTGTTAGTTTTTTGGCCAATCAAATACTTCTACAAAGTGTGCTAACGTCTTTTTTTCACCAATCATTAATTGCTTTACTTTTCATGGCTTTGCTGCATTGTGTCATTTTTCAACCAGTCATACAACACTTCACAAACTTACATTGATACATCTTAAACTTCTAACTAATTTATAACAGGTTCTATTGCTAAAATTTAAAATCTTTTACTATCTTACTTAACATATTGCTTTGCTCACATAATACATATTTCTGTTTGCTTAAAACATATTTCTACTTAAACAAAAAACTTATATTCTTGTTTTATGTCTATTTCACTTTAATGTTCTTATTCTCCAAGGCTTCTCCAAGGTCTTAGATCAAACGTTGTATCCATCTCTATCTCTGAGCCTGTATGCACAAGGCCCTGAGAGCTCTCTGCCTGCGTTTCCCACATATGACCAAAAATATTTCTTCACATCTGTTTATACTGAAAGCTGCTGCAAGCATTTACATTTTTTTAAGCTTCTCTGCCTCTTGTATACCTCTAGTTTTATCTAGAGTAGTTTTATCTACTCTCTTCAGTTTCATCAGCTACAGGCAACTATTCTACACATCTCTACAACAGGAAAGGCATAATTTTACTCTCTAAGGCAAGGTCCTAAGCACTGAAAAACTTACTAGAATGTCTGCTACTAAAAAGCAGCCAGGGATAGGTAGTATGTCCTTTGAGGGCAAGAACTGTATATTTACTTTATGTATACCCAGTACCTAAGTATCTACTATAGCTGGGTAATGCCATGTGATTGAAGGTATTGCCACCATACACACAGCTAAATGTAAGGATGAGCACTGAATCCCAATATATGGGGGAGGTAATGCCAGGTGATCATTATTAAATGGTAAAGTTCTAGAATAAAATAAAATTTAAAAAAACCCTGCCAAAATGCCATGAGGAATTGCTCTTTTATAATTTTTTTTAAAAAGAATCAAACTAACAGTTTTGAATTGTGTTTGGCTTAATACCATTCTTGATGTCCTGTATACATGTTCTGGTGTTTGCAGGGGGAGGGAAGATAACTAGTACTTCTACACCAGACTTTATATTATTTTTAATAATATTTTTAATATTATTTTAGGAATATTAAGAATATTAGGAATATTAGGAATATTATTTTTAACATGGGTTTTACACTCAAAGAAATAACATATACACTGGTTTTGAGTAAAGCAGTAGTTCTCAAGAAGAAAATTATTATTCTGCATGGCAGTGCTGGTTTAAAACACAACTGGAAAATTAATCCCCGTTTAAGCTGCTTTCTTCCCCCATCCCCTCCTGGTGAGAGGAAGACTAAAAGCAGGACTTTTGAGTTGAGATTAGAATGGTTGAAAGAGTTGCATTGAAAGAGTTGCAGTCAATAGCAAGTGATGGGGGGAACATGAAAAACAACCCAATTGCTGTCAAATGAAGTTAACTCTCCTCACTACCAAAAGGCCAGTGTTTGACACACAGCAGCTTAGGTCAATCCTAAAAGGCACTCCCTCTCTCCACAGACTGTTTAGGGATACTAAAATTGCTGACACTTCGATAAATTCAACTTCTGGCAATTGTTTTTCTATCCAGATAATTCTTGTGCATAGGTGCTACATAAGTGCTCAAAATATAAGTACTCTGTGTGGTATAGTGGGAATGCAAACTTCCATTTCTTTCAGTTAGAGGTTATATGTGGTTTTGTATGATCGTTTATAAAACTCCTAATGTTCCATGATAATTAATGGTCACTGTACAACTAAGCTAAAGTTGGTATTTTTGTTCATGTTAGTGTGCCA
Organism: Muscicapa striata striata; assembly: GCA_030060385.1. Classification (NCBI taxonomy): domain Eukaryota; kingdom Metazoa; phylum Chordata; class Aves; order Passeriformes; family Muscicapidae; genus Muscicapa; species Muscicapa striata. The sequence goes on along the minus strand of JAREIS010000018.1, from coordinate 2,372,675 downwards.
TGCAAATACGTCTGCTTTTTTTTTTTTCTTTAAATGGATGACCATCATTTTGTTTGAGCACAAATATGATTTGAGCCAAAGTATTAGGCTGAAGTTAACACAGTTAAGCTTTTGCACAGCTGTGCTTAAATACTGGTATTGAGCAGCTCATTTGAATGTAGAGCTTCCTGGAAGGCATTTCTCAATTCCTTATTTGTGATACTAAGTTATTTAATATTTTGAAAGTCGTCCTTGCTTGCTGGTGATTTCATCAGCTTCTGGCTGCAAAATACAGATCCTTATTTCTGACTCAGCTATCTACGTTGCATAGCATCAGCTACAGATTTATTTGTGCCTCAGATGAAAGCAGGGCCATTACTGAGTCACTGTTCCCTTAGGGACAAAAATGCCAAGATCCTGATATTTTGCCCACCTGAGTATTTTCGTTTTAGTATGAACTTGATTTAGAATATAAAAGGTAAGTGCTGACTCACTGGTCCAATTTTTTGCAGCATGTTTTTGATCTCAGCTGGGATTCTGGTTCTTTTTTCAGTATTATCATCACTAGGTTTGAAAAGAGGAATGAATCATTCATCTGATAACTGGACAGATCTGTGCATATTGTTCAGAAGAACGCTTGGAGGAGGAAGGAAAATGACCCATTTGATGGACATTTAGTTAATCTGGCAGTGTCACATTGATTTGGGGTTTCATTATTTCAGAGGTTACTCTTTGCAATTCATAAACTCACCCATGTGTATGGTGGCAACACGTTCAATCATGAGACATTATCCAGCAATAACAGGTACTTGGGTACTGCAGACACATGAAGTAAATACGTGGCCTTTGCCCTCAGAGAACTTACAACCTAATGCCAGTCTCTGGCTGATTTTTAGTAGCATTTTACATTCTAGTAAAATTTTTAAGTGCTCAGGACTTTGCCTTAGAGACTAAAACATTGCCTTTCCTTTTGTAGGGCAGGGACAGTGGGGCAGATTTTCAGAAGTGTGGAGCAGTTCTGGGAATAATGTCTTCACATCAGCTGGTGGGTCAGTGCCACACAGTAACACAACCTTCAGGCTGGCTTTGCAATTCCACCTCTGTGTGTGGCATTGCTGGCAATGGCAGGTGCAGGCACCCATGGATACAGAGATGTGTGGCCACAGGTAGGTAACACAAGCATGAACTGCACTGAAAATCAAGCTTGAGAAAAATACTGCAAGGATCCTAAAGAGACAGATGCAAAATGCTACCTGTGGCTTCCATCACACCAGCTAGAGAATTTTAAGCTTTCTCATAATAATGAGATAAATTGGTATCTCTGTTTATAGCTACTCAAAGGGTGGATAAAATAATCATTTTGCTTTAATGTTGTAGTTAATAATCATGGACATATGTGCTGCCTTGTAGTATAATAAATTTTCTGTCTTTGCTCACCTCTGAAGTGAAGGACTTGCTAGGTAATGACCTTATCTTTTGTGGGAACATTGTTTTTTCTCTTCTATTTCTTTTCTCGGTTTTGGGTGAGGAAAGCATGTAGCTAAGGCAGTTCTGCCAATTCTATCTTTGTTTTCAGTGATGTGAGCCCTAACTGAGTCATTAAGGCATGTGTATCCCAAGGATGTTCTCTGACATTCATGTTCTCTAGGACGTCAGCAAGGCTGATCTCACATTATATTTTTATCTCGATTTCTGGGACCAATAATTGTTCTATCACAAATCATGAACTTTCAGGCAGATGTGACTAGAGTCACTAGGCCACTTTTAATCTCAGAATTTAATCTTTTTGAAAATTACTCTAGTCTTGATCAGGGATTGATAAAGGGCTAGAAAGAACTTGAAGATTATTGCTCCTGGTTTTTAATTATATGTCGTTGGTTTAAATTAGGTAGACAATGCAAAGTAGTCTTATAAATTGGCATCTGTTGTACAACAAATTGTGCAACATGGAAGACCTTGAAACACTCTCTCTTGCATGCATTTTTAGGTATTTTCAGATGAATGGCTGTTACAATTTAATCTTAAAGTCCTCTGCCCAAACTAAGGGGCAAGTGAGACCAAATGGTGGTTCAACAACTCCAGCTTTATTTTGTAAAATTGTTTGTATAGGGAAAAAAGAGAGAAAGACAGAAAGAGTGAGACCGGGAGTAGGAGAAAGGCACTGGTAAGCAGAAGATAATCACCATCATGGATCCAGTAGAATCCTATTGGTCTTTCAGTGTCCTGGGCTTCTTGCTGGTGGGGTCTTACCCAGTTCGTTCCCTGAGTTTCTTTATACAGTCCGTCATTAGCATGAGAGGCATGAGAATGTGTGTGCTTTACCACTCTGTTTACTCGGGTCTCAATTCAGTGAATGTGGGGGGTCTACACTGAGGGTTGCAATGGAAGGTTGTGATGGAAAGTATCAGTTTTGGTACTGCCTTGGCAAGGCAGATCTGAGACTTAGTTCCATTTGTAGCTTGTGCATAGGCACCCATGATGTTTTCTGCACACAGTGCTTGTTTAAGGCATATACTGCAAATGTCATTAACCCTTTACTTAAAATGGCACCCATCATACATACAACATAAGAGGGTTGTTCCTCCACAGGTGCAGCACTTCATATTTCTCCTTGTTGAACTTCATGACATTTCTGTTGGCCCACTTCTCCAGCTTGCCAAGGTCCCTCTGGATGGCAGCACTACCCTTGGGTGTTTCAGTCACTCCTCCCAGTTTTGAGTCATCAGCACAATTGCTATTGGTACACTGCCCCATCATCCAAGTCATTAATGAAGATATTAAATAGGACTGAATACAGTATTGACTCATACACCAGTAGTTACTGGCTTCCAGCTAAGCCATGTTTCTCAAAACCCTTCTGGACCTCGCCATTCAGCCAGGTTTTGGTCCACTTCAATGTCTACTCATCCAGCCTGTATATCAACAGCTTTTCTATGAAGATCTTATGGGAGACATTGACAAAGGCCTCACTGAAGTCCAGATAGACAATTTCTGCTGCACTTTCCTCATCTGTCCGGTTACTCAAGTCATTGTAGAATTTTATCAAGTTGGTCAAGCAAGACTTCCCCATGGTGAAGCCTTGCTGACTACTCCTGATTGTTCTCTTGTTCCTAATGTGCCTAGGAATGGCTTTCAGAATTTGTTGCTTCAGAAGTAGTCAGAAGCTGATGATATCACACCAGCAACGTAAGACAGTGCAAGTTGTTTTCTGAGCATCTGGAGGAAGCACTTGAGATAAGAGAAAATAACATACCCAAAAGAAGGATTTATTAAGGTGAAACAACAAAAACAGGGTTCCTTAGTGGCATTCTATACTGAGTGTTCAGCAGTGGTAGAAGGATGTCAGGCATAGACTTGAAAACCAGTGTCTGTCCTTATGAGAAAGCATTAAAACTTACAGCAGACACCAGTTCTGCAGACTGGAGTGATAACTCACAGTTTGAAACAAACATCCCAATTATTCAATGTATTGAATGTCGTCTTTGTGTTGTTCCATATGAAAAAGAAGCTGTGGAATTAAAAAAATTATTCAGTACAATTATATTGTAGAAATGAATAAGCTTTTGTTTTATCATAATCCTGTTGTAATAATGAATACAGAGGGGGCACTTTGTCTCACAAAGTTATTATAAAAATTTGAGAGTAAAGATAAAGTAACTAGAAAAGTCAGAGGAGCTACCAAATGCAATTCTGTGTTTCGTCTGGTCTGTTTTGGTATGGCCCCAGTTGCACTGGGATCATAAGTAATCAAAGCAGGAACAAATGACCATAATACACTTTTTCTTTGAAATGAACACATGACCTTGTGTCCTGTGATGATGGGGTAATTTTTTGAAACTTATCACATGCAAGCAAGACTAGCTAGACATAAATTTTATTGTTGATAAAAAGTACAAAGAATAATACAGATTATTTATGTGGTTAATCATCTTGCATATGTGTCTACTCACTCCTCATGGGCACCTATTTACTTTGTTTTCAGACAAAAGCAATATAGGTTTACTGAGCACTTTGTGACCTATTTTTGAGAATAATGCTTTTCTTAGCTGTAAACAACAAAAGATCTTTATTGCAAACTTGAATTTGGTGTAATGTTGTATAATTCTATAGCTTTATAGTGATTGTTTCACAGATTATTACACTGCATACAGATCTGAAATAGTTCAAACTGATGTGCTGAAGAGACAGCACTGGAAATTGTTTGTGTCTCACCAAAATACTGGTGATACATCAAACCTGTCATCATATTCCCAGATGTGCCCAAATTCTGATATATGAGGGGAAAAAGAAAAAATATCTATTCAACAAGATCCAAATAGTCTGGTCTACAGGTTGTATCCATCTATTCTGGGGGATTTGTTTTTTGTTGTTTTTTTTTTTTTTTTTTTAATTTGGTTTGGTTTGGTTTGGTTTTTTTTTTTTTTCCTGAAGAAAAAGGCCTGATTGCTCAAGTTGGAATGTACTGCTCCTGCCTCAGCATAGAGAGATGAGGTTGAAGAGTTGCATCCTTCTCTAGTGATTTCAGCTCTAGCCCATGAGGAAGATACTGTAGCCATCAATGATGAAAACACTTCATTAATTAAACACAGAATCAAAAGAAAAAAAAAAAAAAAGCAAACAAAAAACACCAAAAAAAAACAACAACAACAAAAAAAAGCGAACACCCAAATAAATTATTCTAGTTCCCAAAGGCACAACATTGATTTTCTGCACTAAAATTCTTGATATTGGTTATGTCTTTAGTATAAAACTCAAAAGAAACTGGAAAGCTTCCTCATACTTCACCAAGTCTAAGCCTAAAAGGAGCATCTCAAAATATACAACCATGCACAACAAGTCAAAAGCATCTGCAAACATACAAATGCTGCTGATGTATTTTTTCAAGCAAATGGAATTATAGAAATTATATTTAATAGATGTTGATAAACTTAGCCGTGCTTAAGCCCAGGAAAAACAGAATCCTTTAGGTTGGATGTGATCTCCTCAGATCATCTAGTCCAGTCCTCCTGCTGAAGCAGCGCAAGGCAGTGCAGGACCACGTTCGCTCGGGTTTTGGAGTGGCTTCGAGGATGGAGCCCGCACAGTGCTCCTGGGCCGGGGCTCAGAGCAGCCCTCGGGGCTCAGAGCAGCCCTCGGGGCTCACAGCCGTGCAGGCTGCGCTCTGCTGCGAGCCTTCCCGATGTTGGAGCCCCAGCCGTGCCGCTGGGGCTCGCAGGGTGCGGAGAGGGAGGCTCGGACCGGCGCTAGAGGGCGGGACAGGCTGCGGGGAGCGGGCAGGAGCGGGGGCAGCGGCTGGGCAGGAGCGATTCACCGGCACCAAACACCCAGAACGCGAGCCGGGCCCCCTTCACACCCTGCACCTGACTCTCTGCAAGGTCTGGTCGTACTGCTGAAGAGAGGCCCCTTCGGAAGAAGAGGATGCGTGTCTGTCGTCGCTGATGTCACAGCCAGTAGGCAGAAAATGAGCATTTACAGTGAGGGAAGGAGGTGCTGAATGGCCTTGGGAACAGAAGGAAAGCAGAAGAGTATGGACTGGGTAGTCAGAGTGCCATGTTAATAAAAATGGGGCCAGAAACAGTCAGTCCTTTGCAGAGACGGTGCTTTGCACTTGTGTTAAGGACTGACTTCATTCTTGCTGACCAAGCAAAGCCATCGGCCTGCAGCTCTGCAGAGTTTCACAGTAAGGTCCATGGAGGTTTGCTTCTGCACTTTGTTCCACAGTCTAATTACAGCTGTTCTGTTCACAGCTGTCCACTTCAGAAACATGGAGCTGAAATGCTACTTCATCAGAGCTTCAGGAAGCCTATTCTGGGACTGGGGACTGTGTGAAATGACAATAATGCAAACCAGTCCAAGTGATCTGCTTGGTAGGAAGTCAGCAAGCAGAATCATACTTCTTCAGAGAGGTCTTTGCCACCAGCTAATTTGTATATATTCCTTTTAAATCCCTGTAGCTTTGCCTTGGATCTCTGTAGAAAGCATGGCAGACTCCCTCACATGTCTTGAACTGCTTACCAGCAGAAAGAGAATAAAGTGAACCAGCTTTGACTAAAATGAGAGGTAACTGAGATTTACCATGGCTTTATGTATCTGACACTATACTATTGAAAGGCCTGCAGGCTCTTTTCAGGAAGGTAGAAACCACAGAAACAGAAAGATAAAACAGACATCTGAAGAGGGGACTTAGTAGAAACCTGGGAAACAAAGAGGGAAAAAAAGAGAAAATATCTTTCAGGGATCAGCAATCAAAATTGAAAGGGCAAAAGGATCATGCTTATTACTGCCTTTATGGTTCCATTGGTGATTTGTGACTAATCATTGTAGGTGCCAATTTATTTTTTTGGCTGGATTTCCTGCTGGCCTGTGACTCCTGGACTACCAGGGACATGATGTGGACCAGGCATTTCTTTTGGCAGAGGTGAGGAAAGGTGATTTGTCTATGACCTGCTGCTCTTGCCAGCAGATTTCATTCACACAAGAATGAGATGGATGATAAAGGGCACCCCTGGCCACAGCAGCTGGGAACTTATGCCACTCTGGGACAGCCCTGGCCAGCCTCAGGGGCAAAAGAAAAAAGATTCCTCATTCAACATTTCATGAGTGAAGCACTGAAGCCTGTGCTGCCTGTCCTCTGCCTTGTACTAGGGGTGCTGGGCGGTGCATTAAACATCCCAGCCCTGGCAGGAGGCTTAGCTGGCTGAATCAACTCCATGAACAGCTGAGAGATGGCTCAGTGACTGAACTGCAGTTCCCTAAAGCCCAGGTTAATAATGCCCTACCAAAGACAGTATGATGCTCTCACCTCACCATCAATTTTCAACACAAAAATAAAAAACAGAAAATACTAAGACATAAAATTTTTGCTAATAATACTAATAAAGAAAGCTTTTCATAAGGCAATAGGAATTTCTCCAGTATCTATCAGGGTCTGCAAACTAATTTTTCATGTGACAAACTATTTTCTCATTAATCTTATTTTAAGAAAAGTAACAATTAAGGATTTATTTGGTCTCCTTTATGTACTTTTCTTAAAACCAGGCAAAAAGGAAATCTGGCACTTGATCTTCCACAGTTTTGTTTCTACTGTAGCCCTTTGTCTGACAGCTTGTCATAAGAGTATAGGTTATTTGTCTAAGATACTCATACAAAGGATGACAAAACAATTTTATTTTCCAAATTATCAAGCATGGTCTTATTGTCCAGCATTGATCTTGTGTCTAACATGTTTGGAAATGCTGTTTTTGTAGCAGGGCAGCATTTTTTTTTCCAAGAATCTACTTCTAAATGTTTTTTTTAATTAGCTAGTTGTTTTGTTTTGTTTTGTTTTGTTTTGTTTTACAGCTTGTTTAATGAATCTTTGAAAACCCTTAGCCTTCAGATTCTGTCTTCTGACAATGAATTCTGGAGCAGTGACTTAGGAAAAACAATAAAGCGTTTAAGCAAGCTGTTGTCCCCAAAAATGAGTGTATCTCACAATCTTGAAGCTGTGTATTTAGACAGACTGTTGGAAGCAGTGAGTGGACAGTGCCCTGGGAGATTTCTGCAATACCTCTGCATGTCATACCTTAGTCCCTATCACAACCTGGATCAGGTGAAGGGCTGGGAGGGAGTGCATGCTCTGACATTCAACTGGAGCATTCAGACATATATATGATATGTAAAATACTTTTCTGAATCCAGTGAGATAACTTAGGACAATTAATATGTTTTAACTTGGGATGACAATATTCAAAACCTTGTGAGCATTATGGTGAACGCAGAGTTTTCCTCATCTCTCTCCAGATATGCACCAGAAGAAAAAAACCAAGTGTAGATACTAGGGCACTGAAAGGATCATAAAAATGCTGCAATGTTTAGGAATTTATAAAAAAGCAACTTTGATTTTCTGACAAAAATTTCACTGATTGTATTTTGCTGTTTTATCTGAAATCTCTTAGGTTTTATTAATATTTTAGATGTCAGGGACTAGGTAGGTTTCCTGAAGCCCCAGAATAAAATATTAAATTGTCAGATTTCTCCTTCATCTTGTGTTTGCAGAAGGGTCTATTTCCTAGCTGATCTCCCATAGTAACTGGTTTCTTTGGTTTGAGCTCCTTTACTTTGACTCCTGTGGAGTCTTTCTCTAGTTCTGTAGTATGGTGATGAATTATTTAGGCATTTTGCTTTTTTTAGATTTATTATTTATTATTAAACAGATTTATTGAGGGGATACTACCCCTGCAATCATAGGGTTTTTCCCTGATGATCCAGGACACTGCTGACATCCCAGCCTCCATGTGTTGCCTACTCCTGGCATCTTTCCCCTCTGTCCCAGACACTCCTGCCTGCCAGGGGCAGGGAAAAGGCTGTCCCACTCTGTTCCACACATGGTTGTGGAATCTTCTCCTCACCACAGCTTCCCCAGCTCACAGCACCTTCGTGCCTGGCTCTGTGGAATGTGTCTGGGTATGTGTGCAAAGTGAGAAGAGCTGGAGAGACTGGGGGTGCAGAAAATGGAAAATATTGGACAAACTAATGAGCTGTTGCTACAAGTGAGTCACCAAAGGAGGCTGTCACAGAGTGGGATCTGTATTCCATTGGGGAACTATTTGAAGTGTAACATCTAAGCTTTTGCAGTGACATCCCTAGGACAGCCTTGCATTGTCCTGTACCAGTCAGCTGTGTCCAGACAGCTCTGTGGAAAACTGTGATCATTAGGGAAGATATGCACAGCCCTCAGGCTTGATCCAGATTTTCTGAAGTCAATGAGAGTCATTCCATGAACCTGGCTGGCCACATACCCCTGGGACAATACCCCTAGGCCATGCAAGTAGCCCACTGGGACTGGTGGCTGTACCAACTGCTTTTTCTCTGTTGCTATTAACTTAGTGCAAATGATCTGAAAGAAACAAAAAGCCTACCTCGATTTCTCTAGGTCTGCAACAGTACTTTTGAATGGCAGTTCTCTCCCTGAGTATGGACAAAAGCAATAACATTGACATTACCTTATGATTGTTTCCCATTCAGCAGATGGTATTTTCTGTTTTGAGATACAATCATTTTGTGTCAGAGAAATGAGAGATGGCATAAACTTAACCAAAATACTGGAGGCAAGCAAGCATGAAAGTTGCCTCCTGGATCCAAGTGTTGGAGACCACTGGTAGGCCCACCTATTGCAGAAATTGTGAGTAATTAATAACCAACTCAAGCTAGCTGCCTCATCCTAGATTAAATGCTTGAAGATTAATCACAATATGAATCAGTTTTAATTTTTTCACCTGACCTGCAGTGAGATTTCTGACACATGTGGCATGAGTATCAGGACTGTGATATGCAAAGAAACTACATGAGGGGGATATCTTAGTGACTGAAGGGTTTAGTGTTGGGACTGGTGATGATGAGGGCTCAAAGTGCTGCAACAACAGAGCTGTGCACATAAAAATGGAATGTGTCTGTAAGCCCAGTGGTTCCCTCTGTTTCCATGTGTAAAGAAGAAACACTGGATCCCATCTGCACAATTGTCTTTCCAGCCAGCTCAGACAACTCAACCTTCTCTGCTGGATTTTCCTTATAAGTTTTGAATGCAACAGGGAAATGAAAACCATTATTCTTTTTCTTTTGTACTCTGTTTTCTGATCCAGCTACATCAGGTCCTTGAAAATCATCCAAGGTAATTCAATCCTTCAGCTTACATGTTGTTATAATTATCTGAGTTTGACACTCCTTGCCTCCCTCCGTCTCTTCTTCTCACTCTGGATATAAGATCTATAAATTAGAAAGAATGGCAGGTGTAACCTTAAGTAAATAAAATTATTATAAAATATACTAGAGACTTAACTTTTAAAAATCATCATTTCAATGAGACTACTTATGTGCTTTAATATGCATGTTTGTGTTTATATATGTTTGTATTAACTTTTTAATTGTAATCTGTGTGACCCACACGAACTGAGATGATAAATGTTGCCATCCCAATGTGGCAGTTCTGCTGACAATAACATGATCTCCCATTGCTATGTTGCTAAGTGTCTGAGAAGAAAATTTATATCTGAGGTTTGTTATGCCATGCACTACATAAATCACTGTACATGTCAGTACCAGGTAACCCTCCTAAAGACCCGAATAATAATTAAACATTTATTCAATCTCATTCTCTTTCATGGGGGTCATTGACCCCCAACCTTTCTATAAAAAAGTGTTGCACTCCAGTTGTAATTGCTTCCTTTAAAACAAAAGCATGCAAGGCTCGTGCATAGTGCATACTCTCTTTCCTTAGGTGATTATTGCCATGCTTTTGTATGAACTCACTTGAATGATGTGCTTGCTGAAACTCAAGGCTCCAGTCAAGAATGAAAATCTGATCTGATCCGTCTGCACAAATGTGCTCTGGCACAGCCTGCTTGGAGTAATCCAGGATTGAAAGTTTGACCTAAGCTTATTTATCAACTCCAGACTCACTGTGAAATTCCAGCAGATTGGTGAGTCTCCCGAGGCAAAGTTTGACAGATGCTGACCTTCCATTGAAGTCTGAAGAGAATACAGAGTCACACTGGAATAGCTCAAAGGAAGAAAGTAGGAAAGGAGGGGTGAAAAGAACTAGGATGAAACATCAAGGCTAGTAGGACAAGCAAGGCTTTAATTTCTTCACAGTCCTTAAAACCAACTGATTTATCAGAACAGGCTTGAGACCATGCTGATTACTGAGACTAATAGAAGAATAACCTTTTATAAATTTAAGAAATTATCCAAAATTGTAATATATTTCTATAATTTGCCAGTATCCATATTTTCTATCAGAAGAAGTGTAGCTGGAATCTTCAGTGCAATATCTGTCAGGAGACATGTAGAATTTATATGCAAACATAAAAGCAATCTTTTCCACAAAAGCACACCAATTCCTGTGTCTTCCCATTTTTTTTTCTTTTGAATACAGAAGGCTCTAATATTTCAGATCTATCAGTTCTAGGCTAGCTGGTAACAAGAAAGTGAATCCACATTTCTTGCTTGCTGAGGAAAGCCTCTCAAATGAAGAAACTAGGAATGGATAGCTAAACCCCAGTATTTCTAGAGATGAAAATGTCTATGTATTATTGTTACAGAGAAACCATTATCAACAAATGATCACAGTGTGGATATTCTTGAAATTCAGTACACATTCAGCACTCACCACTGGAGAATGGAGCAGGAGAACATTACTAGAAATCCTGAAAAAGCTTTTCTGCTTAAAGACTTTCAGTGGAACTGTGCTCAGGGGACAGGGGGTGGACCCAAAAAGTGGGTGCTAATATCTCAACTTTATCCATTATGCAAACAGCTTTAAATGCACACTTTGCTTAGACATATAGAAGATAAAATCCAGTAACTAAAATATTGTAATTTTAAAAATACAATTTCAATTCTAGTATGTGAGATTATTTGCTATCAGATCAAAGATGAATTTTCTTCTAATTATTTGATGTTTACAGCTAAACATCCAACAAATCTTAGTCAAATATAGCTGAAGAAGTACAAAAATTAAATGAAAAAAAAATCTGCAAAGAAAATAGAGAAGCTTTCATATGTGGGCTGACAGCTACTCTGGCACCTAACATTTCAACAGTGTGCATATTAATAAACATACCCTACGCTCAGGATTTTACTGTATTTCTTGATAGACCCAAGAAAAACCATATACCAAGCATGTTTTTTCAAACAAAACTGATACAAAGCGTAGAACAAAACCTTGTCTAAAGCAATTTTTGCCACTGTTCTTTAAAATTTTTGCTGGGATACTGTGCATGCATGAGACCTTGCAGCTATCCAGCCAAAGGATGTTCAGACATAAGACTTTTGCCAACCAAGATTCATATGCTACAAACTAGGCCCTGGAGATTCTTTGTCCTCCAAGAGTTGAAGCTGGTGAGTTCCTGAAGAAAAATGTAAAATATTCAGGGCTCTAGAGTGAGAAAGGGAGAAAAAAAAGGATGCTCAACTCCCTTAGCAGGACAGTTGGGATTTTCACATGGATATGGAACCCACCTCTTAGTCCCCAGAGATGCTGCTTTCATTATGCACAGTGACTGCTTATCCTAAAGTCATTGCTTCGACCAAGCACTGGCAGGACTCTATGTGCCTTCTCCTAGGACTGGTTTCTGTATTCCAGTGTAAAGATAAAAAGAAGAACCTGCCAAAGGCCATGAAGTACCTTACTGGCTTGAGCCACCAGACTCCACTCTTTGACTGAATACTTTTGCAAGGCAAGATTAGTACCAGTGTTAGCCTCAGGGCTACCTTACACTCCATGAAAACACTGTGGGAAACTCATCCTGGCCTGGCTGGACAGAGCTAGACACTGAGGAGGCACTAAAGTATCTGAGGTGAAACCCGTCTGCATCTTTTCCTAGGTCTGCCAGAATAAACAAAGGGATAGATGTCAGTTATGTGACTTGTATATAGGGCAAATACACACTTAATCTTCTAGTGAATCACCTTTTTTCACACAAAGATCATCAGTGATCCCTAGAAGAGCAGCTGCTCAGACACATTGGGCCCTGGCCTCAGAAACCTCCCACACCAATGTCATGAGTAAAAAGCTATAAAAGAGTTGTTCTGCCAGACTGGAGGGTCAAATAGCAGCCTGGAAGGGTTTCTAATAGGAAAGAGTGTAGCTACTGATATTCATTCCTCTTCCTTAGTGGCCTTATTAAAGCAAGTACCTCCTTCTCAACTGACAGTATTTCTATGTCCTTCTCAGCATTTGAATGGGAAGGAAGAAATAATTTAGAGGTATTTGCAAAACTGGCTAAAAGAACTAATGATTTTGAATGCCCCTCCTACATATCATTTGTGTGGGAATACAGAAGAGAACAGTGGAATAGTAAATAAAGGAATACTAAGGATTTCTGCCTCGAACAGAAGATGATACCTAAGAACATGATTCTGTACAGCAGTGCCAAGTAGTAACATCCTAAGAAGTTTGGTTTGAAGGTGTGGTAAGATTAGTTCTAGAAAATAATACAATCTAATTGAATGATAGGTTGGAACTGCTACAAGAGAAGCTCAAACTGAAAAAAAACAAAGACCAACCAAGTCAGAAGTTTGTTCCAAGAAGAACAGTTTCTGAAATGAAATGGTGCCAAGAACCAAATGCTATTCAGCAACAGCATTGGTGTTTAGAAAATATTGGGTGCAAAGTCTGTTATTCCAACCATCTTAAAATCAGCTGAGGATCAGAGTGTCTCATACCCAGCACCCGCAAACATAACCTTTCCACTGTTTGCTAACATCATTTTCTTGTACTGTCCTTTGGATTGTGTCACCACCTCTATGAATCCTGTCTTTTTTGTCTCATTAACCACACATAACTCACTTTGACTTTCAAAGTCCTTCATAGACTTCTTACTCTTGACCTGTTATCTGAAACTAGGAATACAAGTACCAGCTCTAGTCTTTCATCAGCAAGTGTGCTCTTAGGCTTTTAAGCAAGCATTTTCAAGCAAGGCAAGGTGATTAATAGCCTCAGTGATCTCAGAAAGAAGCATTTCTGTTCCAAATTGAGGAGTTCTTTTATTCTTGGAAAAGAAGGGAAAGGGAGCTGTTTCCTCTGCTACTTTATTCTGGGAGACAGCTAGGTGTGGCAGGTGGCCAACCAGAGACAGGTTTGTTAAAAGCACGCTAACTTCTCTAGAACGATGCTTTTTCTCCCAAGTCTGAAATTAGCTGTAGTTTCAGTCAAAATACTATTTCACATTAACCAAAATCAGCAGCAGAATGTGTATTTATACAGCACATATGTTTTGTGTATATATTGATACATACATATATATACATATACACAGACAGACATTAAGCTGTAAAAACAGAGGCATAGGTCTGTTCAGTGGCAAAAAGGCTTTTCGGAGAGGGAAACATTTTCCAAGCCAAGCCAAAAACTTCAGCATGTTCTGTTAGAGGTATGATGCATCCTGATGACAGTGACTAGGGATTTGCTGTGTACCCTTCTGGATGTGTGGCTTTCCCCCGCTGCCAGACTGGAGTTCAGCTCCAGTGAGCTGCCACTGCTGCCACACTGCTGGGCAACAGGACAGAGCATCTGTCCCAGTCACCATTTGTAATCCCAAATCTGAAACTTGAGAATTCCACAATTGAGAATCTGAAACAATTCCAAATTCTGCTTATGGTATTAACAGCTAAGCATATAGGTTGCAAAATACTGTCTTATTTTTTATAGAAAAAAGGGTCTTAATATCTGTTCATTTTCCAATAATTACTCTAATGAAATAGAGAATAGGCATAAATTTGGATATAAATCAGATTCAATCAAGTTTCATCCTGATCTAAAGACTTAATGAGTCTAAATTCTTCAGAAATATCCACCTGAATTTTAACTCTTCTTCAACACTAAAAGCTATGTCTATTTTTATATAAAATTTTAGATTATCTATATCTATCTCCTCTTGCCTGCCTCAGAGAGCTCCACGGAGTGAGACTGCAGGTTGACAGTTTCCTGCCCAGCTGCAGACAGGTAACCCACAGATAACTTCTGTGATCAACATGTTGGGGCTAGAGAAAAGGTTCCCAATGAGAAATATAAGAAAGTGGACTCCCCACACATTTAGCAAGGATATCTTTCAGTTTGATTAAGTTTAGAAGGGGAGATCCTATCTAAAGTTGATTGTTGAAGAGCATAATCATATCTCTGGTGCGACTGCATCTGCCATTTCATTCCACAGCACCTTCTTGCTCATGTTCAAGACTGTCAGTCTACATCATGGATGCAGGTACAAGCCACACCATTAAAATGTTTCAAGTTCAGAAAGACTCACAGCAGGACAGGGCATGGCCATGTCATTTCTGCCCCCTGCAGCAGATAAATGTAACTCAGAGAAGGGGCTGCCAATGAGCTGTGCAGTGTGGCTGCATCTCTTATTTCTGTTTCAGAGGCTGTTCCTAATTAGCACTGATGTCACCAAGCTTAGTCAGGCATACACAATATGAAAGTCAAATACAGTAGTAATTTGTTGTGTTCTACCCCACCAAGATGAAAATTGGATGTCTTTCCTTTTTACCAGGTAGTTTTGAACCCAGTGCTCCCTGCTCCTGCAGTGCAGAGTTAGACCACATAGTGGGAATGTGCAGGTAAGAGGTGAGGTATGACTACATGACCTGAATTCAGTCATACCAGTGATTAATTTTTCTTGTACTTGGGGAAAGCTGCAAAGCAAGGGGTAACCTCTTCAGAATAACAATGAACACAGGTAGAGAGAGCAGAAAATTGCATGATACATGAGCACATTCTAAATGCTGACTCACAGCACCCCCACATTTCTCCCTGCTGCCTTCAAAACTCTCCCTAATCTCCTCATATGTTCAGTTTACAGCATGATTCACAGAGTTCCTCAAGCACCCTCAAACCCATTTTTTTGGCTTTTTATTTCCCTTCTACTCCTACTCTTTCCATTTTTCCCCTGCTGGCTGCTGTACCATTGTTTTCTAGATCTGTCATCATTGCTTCCGGCAGTCCCTGAACAGAGGGACAGGGTCTGTAAAACAACTGACAAAACCCTTTTTCACACAATTCCTCCTATCTGCAACTTTCCTGGGCCAAATTTAGTCTACTTTTTTCTAATTATAAATACAGATAAAATGAAATCAACTGCATGGAACAGTCAAACGATCCTTTTTTAAGAGATCATGTGAATTTTTAAGTTTTCAAGTTAATAAACATGGCTATGGAGGATGAGGCTTACCTCAGCTGCATTTATAGCACCCAGACAGCTCCTTTGCAAAGTGTGACTGGGAAACCACTATATCACTAAAAGCCCCTGAGATTACATTTTCCAGATTTGCAATATCATGAATTGCAAGGAAAAAAAAAAGCCTACTCTAGGATATGCAACTCAGTTTAATAAAGTACCGTATAAAACAACTTACCTTGTAGCTCACAACAAACTAGGCATTTTGGAAAATCAATTTTTGCTTCAGTTTTCCTTTTTGTAAAGGAGGAACATAACCCCTCTCCCATCAATAAGCTCAGCAACATCCTCCTGCCCCAGAACATGGCAGCCAAGAATCCAGCCACTGCCAGAGCAGTACCTGCTTTGTATTTCCTGAGCTCAATGGTAAATTACCTTTCAGTTTAGTGAGTTTGAATACAGACTGAACTTTTCCACTCTACAATCAGCTTGTGAAGTTGATTCATACGATGTTGCAAGAAAACCATTGTCAGAATAGAGATGATCTCACTAAAAGAATAGATGTGGATGTCTCAAGGATGTAGCTATTTAGGTGTCACGTAAAATCAGTACTCTTGTAGTTCAAACAAACATCTGAAAAATATACTATGCACCATCAGTTTCTATTAAGATGTAATAAAGAAGACATTAACAGGTCTTTCTTTAAAATTCTGTCACTTTTGCATGTTTCTAAATAGTAAAAAACTACGGAACAAAAAAATCTTAAGTAAATATATTTTTATTGTTGGATTTTTTAATGCAGAAATAGTGTTATTTCAATTAGAGGCTTACAATCTACAATCCTATTTCATTGTTCTTTGTGCCAAAACAAGAGACAAGAACACATTGGTCAATTGCATTTTGATTAACAGTCCAACAGTGGTTTCAGATGTTTATGCACAAATTTCATTGACAGCAGGATTGATTACATTTGTACATGAAATAAGAATTTGTCTCAAAAAAAATTAAAAGGACTAAGGACTCTTATTTTAACACCCTTTTTACAGAGAAAATCTATTTGCATACATGAATAAAATATATATGAAAGATACAAAGACCAACTGCACAAAATTTATGTCACCTTGACTGCTACAATATTAAAATGGAAATTAGTCTTTTAACAAAGGGACACAGTTGTGACACAAAAAGAAGTAGCTCTTTCCCCTTCCCATAGTTTTAAATACATATAACTCAGTGAATACAATTTTCAGAACAGACCTCTGTTTCACCTGCCCATTGTTTTAAGAAGGTAAAAGTTTAGCTCTTTATCAATGATTGTAACACAATTTCCTATCCTTTCATATTTTACATACCAAAGACCATAAGAGTTTATAATTTCCAAGAATGCTTTGTGGATTAAATGGTGCAGCTCAGAGCTGGATACGGATAATGCTGAAAACATCTACTGAAAAATATGTCTTTAATGGTGAAAACAATTACTTCTCTTAACTGAAACCTCTTTAGCATGCAATCAGATAAGCATCAAGGGACATGTGCACAATAGGAAATTGTCTTGTAATTATTAGTAGTGTCATCTTTCCTCCTTGAAGTATTAACAAAAGCTAGTGTTAAAGCAGTTATGAAGAACCAAACAGATTCCCTACTTCCATTTCAACAGTAGGATTTGCCTAAATTAAATGTTATAAATGTTATCCTGTGAAAGTGAAATTTCATTCCACAACTCAAATTTCAGCCTCCAGACTTACAGCTGGAGTTCTGGGTAAATGCAGCAAAGGACACAAAACAAAACCACCTCTTCTTTCCAGGGGCTGCCTCTCTCATTGCCACCCAAGAGTAGCCACGTCCTAGAGGAACGAGGCGCTCACCATCCTGAAATAGCGCGGCTGAGTGGGGCGCCAGTTATCCACCAGGGGGCGATTGGGCTCGTTCTCGGCATTCTTGGAGAGGCTGCGGAGCTTCGCCATCTGCAAAGAGCAAAAACTGAAGTGTCCTGATGGAAATCCTTTGGGTTCAAATCCACAGCCCAACCATTAAACTAAGGAGGCTGGTCCAGCTGTGGAAAACTTTCCTTCAAAGTTGTGAAGATGTCCTTCACCCTACCACCACAAGAACTGTACTCTGTTCTTTTCCTTGCAGTGATACTCTCAGGAACAGGCAAAACAGAAAAATGGGTCCTATTTGAACAGGATTGTGAAAAATACTGTCATTTAGGTACTCTCTACAGAACTGTGTACAGCCACAGAAACTGTGGGAAGCACTCAGAAAATGTGAATACAGCAGCACATGCTATAATAAACCTCTCCTATTCTAACCCTGCCTTAGTGCCTGATTGTTAAGAATCCTCTAGGATTACAAGGTTTTAAAGCCGAATTATAAACAAATTGTTCATTTCCATGGTAGGTCTGCTGCAGAGGATATATTTTGCTGCAGTGTCACAAGAAGTTCATTATTAATAACAGGAATTGGAATTCAAATCTGGATAAAGACTTGGTCAAGGTTTCAAATGGTTTGTAAACAAGGCCTGCAGCTTGACTCTCCTTGACCATACCAAGGTATGTTTCCTTTTATGAGGGATGCCATATGAAGAGTTCTGCCCATACTCACCAAAACTGTGTAACAGTCTTTCTGGTGCTTTCTGATTTTCAAAGGATGCAACACGTGTACAGATACCTTATATTCATTTGTTGTCACTACCACACACTACACTAGACCAAAGCACATCAGCTGTGATTCAGACACATGAACCTGGCCCTGTTTGAATGACTCACCGTGAAAAGCATGCACACATTTCCCATATAGACTTGAAAATGTAGCCCCATGCAGGGCACGCATCACCTTTGTTTGCCAGGAGCTTCAATATGCTGAGGTGTCTACTTTTCAGTACAGACTTCAAGGCCAATATAAGCAGAACTTCTATCTAGGTTGTAAAACCTGGGTTCCCTGTGATTAAACTCGTTCCAGTTTATGGACTGAGCTAGCTAGGGCATCTCAACATTACTCTTCACTGAACAGCTCAGAAAAGCCAGTGTCAGTCTGCCTGAAAAATGATGAGGTCACATTTATAAGCAGCATAATGTGCATCCCATGGATTAATTTAATTAATTTAATTAATTAATTTAAGATTTCAGATGAATTTTTACGGGAAGAGATGAAAATTGTTCATAAGTTTTGTTAATACTGATTAGTTACTGTTGGAGAAGAGAGCTGGAGTTTATTATTTGTGGAAGATCTGCTCTACTCAGTAAAAAACCAACATGTATTCAGGCTATGATTACATAAAGATGAAAAAATTAGTCTGCAATTAGACAGAGTTATTCCACAGTTAAATTCCTGTTCTTTCATTAAAAGTAATCTGAGGAGCTAGGCCACCCACATTACATCTCACTGGGATTTCTGGTGAATTGATTTTCCTGCAGAGCACTGATTTGCAGCAACTGCACTTCCCCTTGTGGCTAATATACAGTTACCATCTGGCTGCAAAAGCATCCAAGAAATCCACCACAAATGCACACACACTTAAAATAATCACTATTAATGAGGCAGCCATGGAACTACACTGTCTAGGATTAGAAATAATTGGCAACACAATCCTCTTATGAATGCATTATTTAGAGTGCAGGCACTCTAGAGTGAGGGAAGCATTTCTGTTGTATTTCTAGGCAATAACTCACACATGCTGCCAATTCTGCCTGAAAAGCAGCTACATCAAGGTTAGAGCCAATGTCTCGTCTTTATGTAGCAATTTCGTCTTTAATTTAAATGCTCCATTTTTTCTACAGGAGGGATAGTTAAAGAACAGTCTGTATGTTTCCCGAAATTCACTAATTTTAGAACAGCTGAGAAAAACACCATGACCCAAACACAACTGTAGTCAAAAAGTCTTTTCATGAAGCTGGATTAATCATGTGATTAATTAGTTCTTAAAAAATGTATTTTAAATCAAAGATGCTCAATAATGACTACACTTTTTCTAATATAATCTGTAGCTGATCTTCTGTAATATAAACATCTAAGATGATTCATTTTGTGGAAACCGGTCAGACCATATTTGTGTTTTTCACACAAGTACCCACTTTAAAATAGCCTCCATATTTTAATTTTTGGATGGACAAGGAAACAGAAGGCAGAGCAATTCAATAAGCTCTGAAAATTAAGCTGTAAGTTATATGAAGACATACAATATTTCATCTAATACCAGCTAAAGTTCTCATCATACCTGAGTTGTATTACTTAAAAGATAAAGAGTTACTTAAATACAAAGTACTAGAAAATAAAAATATTTCATTTTTGTGATAACATGCACATCAATGAATACACTACATACATTATCATCTTGAAAACCTAAAATGAAAAGTTATGTATCTCAATATTATGTTAGTCCCTTCCTTAATATTAATGTACTTTGTAACCTGGAAATTTGTGGTATCATATCATTATAGCCTGATGACTAGGGGAATAACCTCAGATGAGAAAACTGACTTGTGTGGTAGGAGTAGAATTGCAGGCTGAAATGTGCTGAAAGAGGGCATTCAAATTCCTGTTTTGGGATTGAGGGGAAATTAGAAGGAGAAATTAAGAAGAAATACTTCTTTACAGTAAGTGATCACAGAAGTTTTTGACAATAAAAGTAAATTATGGTTAGCTGATGTTGCTCCAGTTTGTGAAAATTTAGCTGGTATGTCTTCCAGAAACAGGTATTGAGCATGTAATTCAACACTTCCAAGTTGCATTCCCATCTGCAACACAGGGCAGACAGAATCACCAGTCCCATTACATTTGTATTCGGACAAGTGGTGTTCTTGAAAGAAAACTCTTACCATCTACACTGTGGTATGTTTTTTACAGCTTTAAAAAGCTCTCTGATGTCTGATGTGGACTTGTTCTTCAGTCTCCTTTTAATCCCGTAATTTCTCACAGATCCAATGATTATTTTCCTTGTCAAAAGAATAAATTCAGGTTATGGCATATAAATAAAATGAAGGGGGAAGTTTACCTGATCTGAGCTGACTATGATGGGCTCTCTAAGAATAATCCAGGTAACACACTCTTCACAAGGTGGAGTAGTGACAGATCCATGGTATGTCCAGTAGTCATGAGATTTAGGGAAAAGAATTGAAGGATCGAAGTTTGGAAAAGGAGCATTTTTCCCCTTTAAAAGAAAAACAAAACCACAACAAAACTGAACAGAAAACTCTTCAACAAATCTAGCCAAGATTGGCTTGCAGCTCTGTTATTTTAAGAAACTGGGAGTGACTCATATACTTCAAATGTATGAACTGAGGAAAGTAAACACAGATCTACACAAGATACAATGCTGCAGTAAGGTAGAATGACTCTCACAGGTGGGCCCCATGAGAGAAGCATGATAAAACAGGAAACTCCATGGTGCTACTTCTTGTACCTGAGCTAACTCATGTGAAGTGGCATCCAGTACCAATGTGTTTCATTCATTTTTGTGCAGAAATATCCTCCTTATGGCCTCCTTTCTTATTGAAATTAGTTCTATCTATTGAATACATGAGGTCACCATGTAACAAAGTGTGACAGGCATTACTTTTACAGTATTTGTGCTAATAACAAGCAAGAGAGCCTATGAAATGTGAGATTTATCACATTTAGTGATAAATCTTAGTCAGTGGCATTTCCAGAGATCTATTAGGCAGCCTATATATTAAGACCAAATGGACCAATTTCTAAATATGCCTTTTATTTGGCACTGCCCACTGAGGTTCCATGCCTAGTTTTTATGTGAGCAAAGACCAGGGAAATTACTTATTTTTGCCAAACTCACAAGCCCCACTAAAGACAAAGAAGGCTCATATGGAAATGGAAGAAAGGACTTTTCATGTTAAGGAAAAGCTACTCATGGCTTTATTCCCAAATACATTCTAGAAATGTTGCAGAGCAGAATTTGGAAACTAGAAAGTCAGACTTTTTGGTTTTTTTTTTTTTTTTTTTTTTTTTTTTTTTTTTTTTTTTTTTCTGAGACTTTGAGCAATCTTCCTATAATGAAAAGCCAACATCATTACCTTTGTTTTGATAGCATTTATTTCTTCAAGAATTCTCTTCATCTCTGGTTTGGGAGTTTCCCCTACCTGTAAAGAAGAAAGTGTGAGCTAAACAAGGAGTTCTGCTAGACCAGCTTTCTTCTTTCTCCTATATTTCTGTATGAGCATCTAAACATATATTAACTATAAAATTATAATGCATTAACCCAACCTATCACCCCTACCAGTTTGGTAAGCTATGTCTTCTGTCTATTACCTCTGCCTGTACCCCAACATATATTATGATACAAAGGGGGAAATTGTATTAGTACAGAAATTTTAGCCTAACATAATTTCCCAATACAGAATTCATGGTCAGATATATTGCTTGCAATTGCTGATCCAAAAAAGACATCCAGCTTTCTATCTCTAGTGCTTTCTCTAGTAAATATGAATTAAACAAGAGAGAGCAGCAGCTAATATTTCAGGCTCAGGCTGCATGTCCCCAGAAAGGATTTTAAAAAACAGATGAGTAATATGGACTGTCTATGAGATAGTTTTGTTTGAGAGAAAGTTCATGAAAAACCTAGAAGAGATACATGTCCTTGAAATCTGTCCCCAGTTAGCAAAAAAGACAGCTGACTGCTGTTGGTCAGAGGGCCACTTCTGACACATGTCCCCATTCCATGAGCTACATAGTGACACAATAGCTGCAGGGACAAGTGTGTGTAGTTTTGGATACCACTTGACATAATATGACTCATGCTCTGTAACTTCAAAAGGATACATTACTGAAAGTCAACCCCTTCAATGTGGTAGGATCCCTAGAAAATATACACAGAGAGTTTTCCTTTTTTTTAACCCTCTAAGAATAGAAACTCCATAGTATCAATGCAAAGAAGGGGGTTGCATGCTTCCACTTACTTGCAAAAATATGGCCAAAACAGCTATCCCATCAGTTCTTCTCTTAGCATCAAGATAATTACTGTATTTGGGATTCCAATGTAACAAATGTAGCTTGAAACAAAGAAAAATACGTAAAAAACCCCATTATTCAACAGCACAGGCTGATTTTACAGTTCTTCACAAAACTGTGTCAGTTTGAGGCAACAAGGAATGATAATGAGGTCTTCAAAAAATGAGAATAAAGGGACAGCAAAGTCATATATTAGTTGTATCTGTCATACATTATGAATTATACTATTTGCTTTAAAATAAACTACAAATATCTGAATAAGAAATTTTAAAAAATAACTGCAATGTCATCTTAAAGCTGAAGAAAAGTTGCTCAAGTAAGTAGGTAGAACAAGCAGTTCAGACAGCATCTACTGATATATAATTCATTTCTATTTGGCATTCAAATTACAGCAATTCTGTCAAAGAATCCATATGAATGCCATTCAGGTATATTATTAGTCTACATTTCTCATTTTCTTTACAATCCTAAAGTGTTAAAGAACCAAGGTAATTAATTCTTCCCACCCCTTTCTATCACTGCAATTTTATACTTCTACTATAACTCTGTATTTTCAGAATACTCTTTTAGTAAGTTTGGATTGCATCTGAGTAATTCAGTCTTGCTGCACTGTTTCACACCACACTGGTTTGAGAACATGGAAATCTTTGTTTCCCAAAGAATTTTTCTTTTCTCCTGCTGTGAGAATGACTTCAACCTGATTCATGTTTATAAGAATCAATGGGAGTAAGAATAAAAAGGCATAGATAAATAAATAGACAGAACTCCCTGAAAAACAGGGCAATGAAAAATTTTATGCTACCAGAACAACAGTGGCAAATTTTATTTTACAACCTGTTTTAAAGTAAGAAGTGGTGAGTCTTACCTCTCCTGCATACCTCACTCCATTCACAACGTGCTCCGAGCCGTGGTCGTCAGACGAGCCCCAGTGGAAGTGCAGCTGCCGCAGCCTGTAGACTCCTGGAAGTGGCCCACCTCTCAGCACTGCAATTGATAATCTGCAACAGCATCAGACTCAAGGAGCTCCCAATTCTTTTAAATTAAACACACAGTCATCTACAATATGTACACATGTATTTACATATTTGCTGTACAGATGGCCTATGTTCTGAAAATCTGCACTGATTTTAGCCACATGACAGGCAACCACTGTCAGCCACAGGCACTCACAGGCAGAGAGAACTTTTGTGTCTAGGCTTCCACTACAGTCACTGGAGACCACTGATTTAATTCAGCTGCATAAATGTGCACCTAATACTTTTTGGAATAGTGACAGATCTGATCCAGGATCTGTGGAAGAACTACATTCTAAACCAATATCTGGAGGCAAGGGGAAATAGACTAGGTTATCCAACATGTCATGGGATGCCTGTGTTTGGGTTGCTTCAGTTACCCAAGTAACCCCTAATCAGAACAGTCAAGCCTCTGAGTAGTTCTGTTTGCCTTAAAGTAGACACTCAACAGACAGTGACCTCAATTACTCTCTGGACTCCTTGAACTCCAACTCTGTTGCCTCAAATAAGTTTAGATATAACCCACCAACTTTTAAAATCCCACAATAAGACACCTAAATTTAGATGTCTTCATCTCTCCCTGAATTGAATCTGGGATTTGTTGATGTGAAAGTACACAAATATAACCATGATTAAGATCAATTACTGAAGTGCTAGATGATAAACAAATTCCCACAAAATACTACAAAAATATGTATCTTACTGCAGACTATGACTTATTTGTTTAAAAAGTTGTGAAATTACTGATGCTGCTCCCTCCAGTTATGGAAGAGGAGAAAGAAAGAAGCAAATAAACCAGAAAAGCAATCACTGAGAATGCAAGCTATTTTCCTAAAGAAAAGTTCGGTATGTGATGAATGACATCTACTATTCTAAATAATACCACAATTTTAAAATAATATTGTAAATGAAGGTGTTCTATTTGAAAGGATTAGTGAAATAGAAAAAACATCTGTACATTCACCAGATACTAAAAAATGCTCAATTCTCATTCACTTTTTTTGAGAACAGAAATTATAGCATTCCTATAAAACATTCAGCAGCTCTCAAGAACAAGTCTTTATATGCCAGAGAAAAATATCCTTCAGTCTGAAAATGATGAAATCCATTATCATCTCAAGAAAAACAGAGCTTAGTCTTGAGCAAGCTGTTATTCTCAGCAAATTCATTTTACTTCTTCCCACAGACATTCAGAACTGTGGTGAATACAATCAGGGTAAGAGTAGTAGCTGACAAGGCCATCAATTAGTCATTAAAATAGATCTGTAAGGCCAAATAATCCTCTTTAGGGTAAAAATATATCACTATTTCCACTGATGGGCCATCAGCAAGACATTTTTGACTGGGCATTAAGTGAAGCTCTGCATCATCTCATGCCAACCCATTCCAGCTTAACTCATCTATAAATAGACAGTAACTTTTACCTAGCACACTTTAGGCAGAAAGGATGATGCAAATATCTCCTGAAGGACAAAAACTTATTTCCTTTCTTTTAATTACAAGTGTGTAGTATTGAACATATAAATACATAAAATGACAATGTAACTAAATATTTTTTTCTGCATTTTAAAAAGGAAAAAAGTAAACAAAACCATTACAAGAATTAAGTTCTTCAATATTTAAAATACTAAAAATCTCAAACTATGTCTGCATAGCTCAAAATTAGTATGATTTTTTTTTTTAAAGCATATGCTTTGGAACTTAAATTCTAAACATATCTTTATCCTCTTGGGCTTTTTTTTTTTCAAAACTACAAAAATAAAAAGGCACAATCACATAACAGAAAAAGAATATAAAATAAAAGTTTATAAAATAATAGATGGTGTCTTGACATTATTTTCCAGCAATATTAGTATATATTATTTACATGTAACAATGAATTTTTCTGGCAATTATTATACGGGATATGTTCACCTTAAATATCTGAGAGTCACAGCAGAATTACCCAAATGTAACTCCCTTTAACTTGCTGTCATTAGAGTAACATGGCCCAGGGGCAGGAACACACAAACCAGCTCATGAAGACGGGAGAATAGTATTCACTCCTTTTTTGGTGCCTTACTGTTGTAAACTCTCATCCCATTGCTCACTGCCTGACTCTGGATGGGTGTGCACATCACCCTCAATGACCCATTGGTGCCTGACACCAGACACAAAAATGTCACCTCAGTCTTGCCCAAATTCTGTGCCCCCCACACATCCACACTGAAGAATGATCTATCACGGAACAATCCTTCACGGACACACACACGGCCATCTGCTCTGGAAAAAAGCTCACCTTTTATTTGATCTGTCATCAGCTGAGAGCATGAGACAAAATGGGCTAATAAAACAATGGGCTTTTTTTTCACTTTCAATGTAATCTCTAGGGCAAGAGTTGCACAGAAGGATGTAACTAAGGCAAGAAAACCATCTCTCACTCTGTGACACAGAAAAATGAAGGTGCCATGCAGCTGAGTGGAGATGGCTGCTCCAATCACTTTACCTTAGCTAGCTGGGTGCCCTTGACAACAGAAAAGTGACAAGAAGCTTTTCAGATATGTACATCCACTTGCTGAGCAGCTTCTATAGGGGTCTGGTTGTTAATCTGTGCTAGTGTCAATTGTCACTTGCCCTCACTAAAAGTAAAACTGGCAAAGTTATGCCTACACAAATGTCTTCCCTGTTTGCTGTAAAGGCAGGTGGAAAAACCCACAGAGAACAAAACAGACTCATGAAATGAGTTATGCTTATAAACATGAGAAAAAATGACTGTTCTAGGAAGATTTATGATCTAGCATCCTGCCAAATTCATAAAATGAACTGGTAAACCACAGTTTAATTAAATTAGTGATGTACTACTGTATGACAACTGAAAAGACACATTACCTTTGTTATACTGCTTCATAATACAATCTAACAGTGCAGTACAGAAACCTCAGCTGTTTCACATCAGTGTCAGATTTTAAAGTCATAAAAAAGCCTCTGCTCAAAAGAAGGATCTCTGTACTGAAACTGTCCAGCTAACTGGAGGGATAAAATATGTTTCCTAAAAGCTTTTGGAACTCAAATTTCAGTTCTCACTGAAATTTTCTTTAAGCAAGCACTGAATAGGTATGTCAGTAGCATTACTTTTGTTTTCTATTTGAACTTTGTACTCTTTTAGAGACAGACTGGAAAAAAGAAGTGTCAGACAGAAGTCTGTCAGCCTGCCACCCACCCTCACCTACGCTGTAACACATCTTTGCCAGTTTTGTGCCCCTGGATCACAGCCTGTTCATCAGTGAGCTCCCAAATCATCTTTGTGATCTCTGTAGGGCTGAATAGGTGGCTGTCCCACCTTCAGGGGCAGAAAACTGAGAGTCCTCTGTGTAGCTGTAGCCTCAGCAGGCCCTTGACTAGAATTAAATGTCAAGCACTTTCAATTTGAGCAATGGAAATTCAAACTTAACAGAAGCTCAAATCCCAAATTCCTTGTACCAAAGTACAGGATCAATACCTTCATGCAGACATGACAAATGACAGATGTGTTGCTACCCTGAAGGAAGAATTTACTTTGCTGCCTTTTGTGGTACAGACATCGAGTGGTACCACAACTACAAAAGTACTGGGATTTAGTGGTGCTATTCTTGTAACAGCTACTGGTTTTCCCCAGTGCAAATGGAGCAGACAAAATGTTAAGTAACATTTTGCAGGACTCAACCAAAACTGGAATGTCTTTGGAGACACTTCCTCCTGGTTTAATTAAAGTAACTGGGGTCTGTCCTCACTCTATTGTAACCAGTAAACAAATGAATGTTTTATTTACCGTAAGTTGATAATCAAAATTTCATTTGTGAAAATAAATGAAATTTCCCATGAAAGAGTATTTGAGGAAATGCTGGCCACAAGTCCTAGTCATGCTAAAAGTGCTGATTAGCAACAAGCTTCAACTTCTTACAGTAACTGTCTCTAATATATTTTTTTCTTTTTTTTTTGCATCATCCACTTTTAAAGCCACACATTTCTCTGATAGGAAAGGTTCTGAAAACAGAATCAAGGTAACCCTGTAAGAATGTGTGCCTGTACTGAGTTACTCCAGGCCTTTAAATGTCACCCATCTGAAAACCAGTAAAAGAAGAAGAATCTGTTTGCTTGAGGTGTCCATTGCCAACAAAAACAACAAAGGGGGAAGATGAAGGAAGGTTTCCATGAGACACAGCCTTAGTGTATCTCTCTCCAGCTGCTCTGTCTGGGTTCCATTACCAGAGTTTTGTACCTTTACTGTTTCTCAAACAATCAAACACTTTGGTGTAACCATGCAACCAAGGTATTACAACAAAAGCCAAAGACTGATTAACTGTAAGGAAGTTATATCCCTCAAAGAGCTTCATGACAATAGTCCCACCAGTTAGAAGCTCTAAGGACACTTCTCTGATATGAGTATTTTTTTAATTTTAGAAATAAACAGATTCTGATAGTGGAAATAAGATTTCAGCCCTAATTCAAACCAAAATTGGGCCACTGCTGGATCTAAAAAAGTATCTGAGTTGCCAATTAGGCAAAAGAACCCAACATAGCAGTGGTAGAGAAGGTTTTATGTCAGCTCCCAGTTCTTTCCTTAATTTTTAGATCCAGCCCCCACCTGCAATCATTTTACAGTGCATAAGGTCCATCTACATCAGTATGGTAAGACAGGAAACTGAGTCCTCAAGAACCCATTAACTTGTATGGATAGGCAGCAGAGGCATGATACTGCTCCTACAGCAATTTTATCAGTCAGTAAAGTCAGCAAAGCTTTCAGTTTTGCAGCAGATTCTCAATCAGAATTTATAAATAGCTGGAAGTAAATTCTCCAATTCCTTCCACTGGGCTAACCCCAAACATAAAAGTAACAGGGCCTTTTTCAACCTAATACCTGAACTACATGGGATGACACACTAATTGTTTGAATTTAAGAAACTGTCCCAAATTCAAATACTTCAAGTGTTCTTGACAGGATACACAATGGATGTAAAACTTGGAGACATGCAAAGTAATCAATTTTACCAATCACCTTTGCAATTTATTCAGCAATCTATTTTATCTGAACTAATCAAAATCTAGACAGAAGTACAGATATGGGTATGTCCACTATAACTGAAAAAAGTAATGAAAATAATGAGGCCCTTAGTTTTCTG
The DNA here is from genome assembly GCA_030060385.1 of Muscicapa striata striata. NCBI lineage: Eukaryota > Metazoa > Chordata > Aves > Passeriformes > Muscicapidae > Muscicapa > Muscicapa striata. The sequence goes on along the minus strand of JAREIS010000018.1, from coordinate 2,343,929 downwards.
GTCAACCCAGAAATAATTCAGATATACAGAGGGAGAGACACATACACAGACATAGAGAGAATGAATATCTTTGTTCCAAGGGAATAAAAACTTAATTCCTATATGATTGCTATTGCATATGTATGTTTTGTGCAGCTGGTGGTTCTTTTACATAAAAAAGAAGCCACTGTACATATTCTAAAAAACTGAAAGTGCGTTCAAGTCAGTGGGAGTATGCACACTGGAATTCGTCCTGCAATTAGCATTATATTAGAGAAAGAACACCACCCACAGACTCTGCAGGCAACGGTATAACAAAGGAGACATAACAACAAACACTGAATGTTTCTTGACTTCAAAGAGCTGATATATCCACCTACTTCTTTTGCAGTGAGTGACTTTTTATTTCTGAGATCAAAACACAACAGTTACTGAGCAGTTCATCTGAAAAAAAATTCAGAACATTCTGAAACTTTCTGCTCTTTGTGGTGAGTGTTGCATCCATGTTGTAGATTGATGTGCCTGGATACTCACTCCCATTCAAAATCTGAGTTATTTTGACAATAATTACACTTTCATTTTTATGCAAAAGATGCAACCATTGGTATATCTGATGCTGTTTTAACAAATACAACAGATGGTAAAAAAATGGTAATAGTCATGGAGATCTCATATTCCACAGCTGCATTTCTTTACTTGTGCATCATTTTATCTGACATTAATATTTTCCTTCAAATAACATTGAGAATTCCCACATTGCTAGAGAAGTCTTGACTGCATAGTAATTTGTGAGTTTTGACAGCATATTAACTAGTCCAGCATATATACATTCTGATCCTCAGTTTCATGAAACCCAAGAAATTAGTTAAAAATCCATTAAATTAAATCAAATCCATGTCCATATATACTTAATATGAAACAATCTATTGATAAAAATTCTCATAGTAATTGCAGCTGTCATTCCCAATTATATAGAAAGTGGAAGCTTTAATGCAAGTAAGAAATAAGTCTGTACACTGTATGGTCTCATTGCCACAAGTGGATAAAATATTTTGGACATTAAACCTGACACAATTAAATTTATCAGCCCTATTATCTTCATTAAGACAAAACCTCGTGAATGCCAAAAAGAGTTTTAACTCATTAAATATTGTGACATTGTGGCAACATCTGGCTTGTTACTTCATTTATCACAAATTACACAGATAAAGTTTTTAAATACTGTAACTTAAGATAAAAATAAGCAGAAGCTGGGCATCTCAAATAGGTAAAATGGAATTCAGTTCTCACAGATAAAGCCTGGGCCTCCTTCATCCTGGAAAGCAACACAACCGCAAAGACTTTTTGCAGCCCCAGAAATTTATCTTACCTTAATTCACCCTGTTTCTTTGTGGCTCTCTCCATTCCCTAGGACTTTACCAATGAACTTTAAAAGGAGTCCCAGCCCTTTCCCAGCAGTAGCACAGGGTACCAGGTCAGAAAAACCTGTACATCACAGACAGGCAGTACACAGAGCCCTTCCAACAGCCTGAACATTCAGAGCAGGCTCTTCCATGCAAACTGAGAAACAGTCCCTTACATGTAATGACAGAGATGGAAACAAAACTGACCTGATCTATCGAATGAATCATCAAACACAACTCTGCAGGTCTTCCCATTATTGAGGATGGTCTTAGCTGCACCAGGATCATAGCTAGCAAACCATGGTAGTAGGGAACTATCATAATGCACATCTTTGTTATTGATTTCGATGGGTGACTGATGGCGTCCTTTCGCAAAAGGGTAATTTTTGTGCCACTGATCTGGTCCTACAAAAAGTACAGAGAAGTATAATGAAAATCTTTTCCAGAGAGATATGAATTACACTTGTTACAATTAATGCAAGTTAGGCTTGCTTAAGTACAGAACATCATTTAAGTGTATTAATAAGTAATTGCCTAGTTGATATTCATTCAAGATATTCTTGATATTCTATCAAGAGTTTCACTGCATAAAAAGCAACCAGATTGATTTCTAGCTGGAATACTGGATACTTCAAATCCTTCAACTGAACCTAAATTCTTATAGCAACCTCAAGACTGACTACCAGGAGACTGATAATATGCCAATACCCAAATGATACAATGTGGCACCATGTAGCCATATGGAACTAGAAAAGGCCACTGATCCCTGGACATGCCAAGAATTTGAAACGTGGATTTAATTATTATCATGGTTTTACCAAGAAGTTCATGTGGAAGAAGCCTGATTAATGCTGAACTGTTCTTCCTGCAGCAGAGGAGAGAGCAGGAACAAGAGACCAATACCCCAACCTCTCCGGGCAGGCGGGGCCTGCAGCTCAGCACTGCTCTTCCTGCATTAAGGCTAGCCTAAAGCCGGACTTTACTGCTATGTCAAATTTTAATTTACATTAGCACTAGGGAAACTGACTTTATGTAACTCGACGACCCCCTGCCATCGACCTCTCCTTCCACCAGTTCGCCTCTTCCTGGCCTGCCCCGGGCCCGCCTGAGCCGCATCCCCGCCACGCTCCCTCGGGAAGCGGGGCCCGTTCTCCCGGTGCCGGGGCCGGGAGCAGCGGGCCGGGCTCTCACCGTTGTCGCCGTCGTAGCCCCAGGGGTAGTAGTTGGGGTTGATCATGGTGCGGTGCCCCAGCCTCCGCCGGCGGCTCTGGCAGGACAGCGGCCTCGCCTCACGGCGGCTTTTTATAGACTCCCGCCAAATCCATGCCCGTCCCCGCAGCCAGGGCCGGGAGCCGGGGGCGGGGAGAGCCTCGCACCGCCCGCCCGGCTCCCGGCGGGAATGCGGGGCAGGAGCCGGCCCGGGACAGCGCCGGGAGTGCCCAGCGAGGGGAAAGGCTGCCGCGGCGGCGAGATGGGGATAGAGAAGAGCAGGATGGGCAGGGAGGCTGGCGGGGCTTTTCCCGGCCGTTTGCAGAACGCCCTGCGGGGAAGGCCCTGCGGAGGCGCCGGGTGTCCCCCAGGACACGGCTGGAGCCGCGGGTCCCTGCGCGGCACAGCCTGATCCAGGGGCCAGCAGGGGGTGAGAGGATGGCTCCAGCTTTTGCGTGCCAATGGCTATCACAGGTTCACACCCTTCCCGAGGAAATTCCCGTGTGTTCGCCTGGGCTCCAGCGCTGCTCCCTGCTGTGCGCTCTCCCGTTGCGTTCATAAACAGCTTCCCTGCAAAAATTCAGTGGCATTAATTGCTCCAGCCTTTAAAAAGGTGCTGCTTCCTCTACAGCAGGGTTTCTTGGTAAATGGAAATCATTAAACTAGCTGAAGATCCAGTTCCTGCCAGCTCCAGATAAAATTGTTATTATCAAATTAAGCATAGGATTTGTTTGTTTTGATTCAGCTCTAATTCTCCTTTCATTTAGCAGGGTGTTATGCATCAGATTGCACTTAAAATTGTAAGCATGCTTGCTAGCAGGCATGTGTTCCTTATGTCACACATAGAAATCAAATGACTTCTAAAAATATTTGTTATTCTGACACAGAGAATTGCCAGATGAGTTAGAGAAGACAGAAGTTAGCATCAATGGTGTAGAATGGATGAGGGGCTGACTAATTAGAAGACAAACCACTGGACTGAGAGGTGAAATACTGTGTTTAAATTTTAGAAGACTGTATATAAGGAGGAGTGAGCTTATTTTATTGTTAGTAATGAAGTGAGGGAAAGAAGTCCAAGCTGGCTGAAGAAAAATGCAAATGGCACAGGATGGAAGTGTGGAGTCATCGTGCAGAAAAAAAGCAGTATCCCTTAAGGTTGTGTAAACTGCAGTGGGTGAAATTTAGTAGCTAAAAGTGCTACATGGTGGTCCGGAATCATAGCCCTGGCTGATAGGTTTTTTTCTGATATGAAGTGAAAGAGAAGAAAGAAGAGTGGCTCTGTTGGTGATAACATGTCAATAAGCATTACCAGGCAGGAACTGCCCACAGAAAAACCCAGGAACGAACCAAGGACATGTCACTGGAGCTGAAGAGACCCTGCTGTGACCTCTGAGACAGGTCTTTTGGCCTCATGAGGCTGAATTACGATGAATTGCAACAGGTGCAGGGGAGACAAGGCCATTAAAGAGCCTCTTTTATAAGATGAGACTATAAAAGCTTAGTGTGCTTTGCATAGCAAACAAATGGTAAGAGGGTAAGTGACAGCTGTCTTTCTATGTGCTTCATGAGAGAGGTAAACACCAACAAATTGTAAGAGTTACTGAAGCTAGAGAGAAGTGTTAGCCAATTAACAATTATACATAATTTTGCTGTGAACAATTAGAGGCAAGATAACAGATCAAGATTTGGAACCATGCAAGGTATTCCAGTGACTCTTGCAATATTAAAAGTGGAGATATGAAAAAGGTACACAGGAGCTTTGTATTTACATCTGACAGAGCACATACTATTTCCCTCCTCTTCCTCAGTTTTCACTTCCATTTCTGAGCATCTTCTCTCTGCCATAACCCACAGACAAATCTCCAGACCAAGAGCACCTGGCATAAAAGAACTGTGTCTTTAAATAGACTTTAATGGGCAGATTTGAGGTTGTGCTTTACAACCTGGGTAGGAAGACTCAGAAATTTTTAGATACTGAAATTTTTATCCTGAGCTTTCCGGCACAGCAATTTTTTCAGAGTCAGTGTTTGTTCTGAACTCCTTGACATTTAGATAACCTAAAAACGACTGTGAAAAGAAAGAAGAAGCTATCTAAGAAAACATTTTAACATTAGACACTTAATTCAGACCTTTAAATCAAATAAATCATTTTTTTCTGAGGAAAAAAGTGTATTTTGTATATCTGCTTTCACTGAGCTCTTTTTCTGTAGGCCTTGAGGGTCATCAAGGGGACCAAGTGAGCAGGAGGCTTTCTTCTGGTTTCTTCTACTTTGATCTTCTTCTTTATTCAAAGCAGTGTTTTTACCCCTTTGCTCTGCATTTTACTCCTTTCCACAAGCCTGACTATCCTGTGTCTATCAACACCTCTCTCCAGATGAGGGCTCTTCATTATTGAACAGGGTCTGTACAAGAGAAGTGTTTTAAGAAAAGGCACAGATGGCCTAGAAGACAACAGTCAAGATTGAATTTGGTCTCAAGCAGAGGTGGTATAAAAAGAGAAGAGAAGCAGCTAGGTAGTCAGGAACACTGGGAGTAGTTCATGATTACAAAGCAGAATAATGCAGGAGTTAGAAATAGGATTCCACGATTCTTGATAATTCACCCCATGCACAAAAATCCCTAGAACCTTGATTTCCAACAAGTTTTGTTGTTATATCTTGATGAGATACAGAAAGTTGTTTTGTGGCAGACCACAGGTCACAATTTGGTGGGTCCCCTCTCTGTGTTGTAAGTAATAAATCTACTGCTGCTTTAGATAATGTTAAAGTCAGATTTATGACAAAAAAAAATGTAAGACAGGCCTGGTCTCTAATTTTAAAGTGTTTTAAAGGATAATCATTGAGTTCAGAAATGAAGAACATTCAGGATGCATTTTTATAGATAGAGATGAAAGCATCATAGTTGCTGAGATCTCTGGGAGATACAGAGATAACCTGAAAGAATAAATTTACCTTTACATTTATAATTGAAACAAAATTTATACATTCTGATCTGATGAGTTTTGGAATTACACTTGTTTAAGTCCAGGAATGATGACACAATTACACTACAGGGAAATACAGTCATTCTTAGACTGATGAATGTATCTATCTGATTTGAATGAACAGCTTTTTATTAAAGCATATTTATCTATGCCCTCTACCTAAGTTCAGAATAAGCTTCCAACATTTCTCCATCCCCTCTGACAAATCTGCTGTGAAAATCCCACCATTTCATCGCTCCTGTTTACTTAGGTATAGTTTATATGAATTTGCATTGAATTTATAAAGTGTAAGTCAGAAATGAAAAGGACTAGTCCAGCGTTAAGCAGGTGATTCAATTTACCAGGATAATTTTCTAAAGCTTATATAAACCCTTTATTCTCAATCTCCAGTAGTAAGTGTTGTGATAAAATTCTTATTCTTAAGATCCAAACACACATAAGGAAGGGAAACCCACAATCTTTATTAACTTAAAACAGCAGTCCCACTTCCCAGTCTCAAATGCTCCAACTCTTGCTCTTGCTCTGACTGCGTTCACTGTAGTGTGTTTTATCAGAAGATGTTTATAGTTCAAATGCCTTTAAATATTCCATGAAATTATTTTGATGTAAGTGAACCTCAGCACTTTGAAATTATGGTCCAAATTCTCTACCTTCCCTACCTTTATAGAAGGGCTGAAATGTATCAGAACTTAATAGTTGTGCAGTAGAGTTAGTGAGAGGCAAAGTCCTAGGACAGAAAGTGCAGCATGAATCCCCTTTCCTTACATGTCATGGAGAACACAAAAGCTCACAAAAGCTTCTTCTTCTGTGTCAGCAAACTCAAAGCTCTGAGGAATATGGTGGGAGGGTAAATCTGCAATTGTGAGGATCAATCAGCCAAAGCCTTGATACTACTGATGGTGCTGGGGACAAAGATATGAAAATTACTTCCAGAAATAGATGGAGGTTGTGTTTGCTCATGTTTCATAACTCACTTCCAGAGAGTGGAGGAGGTTGCTATTTCTAACAATCCTGACATAGCAATTGCTCCCAAATGACTTTATTTAGGCTTTGCTCAAGGGACCAGGAATTAGTGCAAGATCCTTGACTGATTAGTAGGACTATCACCTCTGTATATTGTTTCCATCCTTCATGATTATTCATCTCTCCATTTGGATGCAAAAGATCATTAACACCAGAGCCTGTAGTCTCATTTTGACCAAGTACAAGGATAATTCCTGTTCAAAGAGGCAAAGGCACATAGTTGGCCAGGAGATTTAGGCTGGGCAGTTGTATTTACTTCTCAGACATATGCTGGGACTTCACACTTCAGATAGATCTTTTTCCACATAATACTAATCACCTTTAAAACTAGGGATTTGTCAGAGGGGATGGAGAAAGGTTGGAAGCTTATTCTGAACTTAGGTAGAGGGCATAGATAAATATGCTTTAATAAAAGGCTGTTCATTCAAATCAGATTGATGCATTCATCAGTCTAAGAATGACTGTATTTCCCTGTAGTGTAATTGTGTCATCATTCCTGGACTTAAACAAGTGTAATTCCAAAACTCATCAGATCAGAATGTATAAATTTTGTTTCAATTATAAATGTAAAGGTAAATTTATTCTTTCAGGTTATCTCTGTATCTCCCAGAGAACTATGATGCTTTCATTTCTATCCACAGAAATTCCACATACTGTCATTTTGCTGAGAAAATGAAAAAAAGAGACAAAGCTCTGACACAAACCAGCCACACAGAAGGTCAAGTTTTAGAGTCAGTGAAACTTTAATGTCACTTTTAATGTGTACCCATAGAAGTTAATGAATACCAGTCACCTTCTTGCATAACAGAAGACTAAAATTTCAGAAAAAGTTTTGTAAAGTTTTGTAATTTCTGTTATGATGTCTTGGAAAAATCAGCTCCTGCTACATTAAGTTCTTACAGGATTCTCATCCAAAGAATCTTGTTCCTTGCATGTTTTTTATTTAGAACTAAATGAAGAAAGAAATATTCCATTTTTCAAATTCCATTTTTCATTTTTCAGTCAGATCAATAACAATTGCAAGTAAGGTCAGACCTATTTTCCATCACATGCTGTCACTTATATAGCATACCCCAACTCCAGTTTTGGCTTATTCATAAAAATACTGATACAAACTGTGTCAGTAATTCAAGCATTCTCTCCCAGATAGTATATTTTCTTTTTCTTTGCCTCTTTCTCCTTATCCTACATCGTTTGTGCAAGGAAGAACAAGACAATGGAAAGGCATTGATCTCAGGAGCTGAGCCTTTGCCAAAAGGCTATGCTTACTAAGCCCATGCTTGCTTCTCTAGAGTTATTTCTGCAAGAAATGGAGAATGCCAGCTCATGCTTTTACAGCTGTTTAACCCATAAAATAAACTTTTAATATAGTATTTACAAAATGGAACACTGACTAGAAGGAACAGAGAAGAGGTCTGTGGGAAAAATTATCCAATCTATCTGTAGTTCCCAAATTGTAGGTAATGAGGGTACAGCAGGTATTTCACACTATCTTCAGAGATTGCATCCAGAGCATTTAAATGTTGTTTTGTGATGAATATACGTAACAACTTAAGTAGAGGGAATTTGAAAGTCCTCTGAATATTTTGTGGATCACCAGGAGAGAGCAATAAAGTCATACTTAATATATCACCAAGGGAAAGGAATGAATGAAGTCCCATTTCACAAGGATGGTTATCAGCTGCTTCTAAAGGAAGCAGGTGAAGTTGTCTATAGTTTTACTTGAAGAAAGGAATGCAGAAATAGTTCAATTGTTTGACATTTATTGAATATAAACACACAAAAACTTGAAAATCACCTGATCACAGCTAGAAGAGTGATTGGCTTAAAAGATACTGGGCAGACATTTGTCATTTCGTAATAATGAGTCAACACAGTGGAATATTGCTGCTAGCAATGACATGATCTTTTAGGAAAGTGAATGAAACACCGCTTTTCAAAAGGATGTACTAAAAAAGTGACATTTTAGTCTTGCATCTATACATGAAAAGCAACCAGTTGGAATAAAATCCCAGTGTTGTTAGCTCTTACTGAACTAACTACTGTAGCAGTGCTACAGTAGGCATGCTATTCAACTTGAAAAGTATGTACATGCAATAGAATAAAAGTATGAGGGAAATACGCTGACAAATGGGAGGCATTTTAGTACCTTTAATATACATAAGCTTGCCTAAAACTGAGGCATATTTTAAAAAAGTGTTGGGATCAGCATCACATAAGCCAGTTTGCTGAATGTTATGGCATCATGCTGATGACATTTCTCTCTGCTTGGAAGTAATGTGATAACGATGGAATGGGCAGCACCATAGCACTCCAGTAGCCTAAATAACTCTGCAGTTTTCTGCAGATCAAATAAACAGCCAGCTGGTCACACCAGTTTATATTGCTCTGCCCAGCTATAAACTGAATGTCTTTCCTATTCATCTTCCCAATTAGGCATATTTACTGATAAATCACTGAGTGATTTATTGTCCAAGTGGCAAGACAGAAGAAGAAAATAAAGGGAAGAAGAGGGATATGAAGCCTCTCTTGTATCATAAGGAGAATAGCCTGGACAAGGAACATATGGAGCTCTTGCTGTAAGGAGAATGGGAACTAAGCATGGTAAATGAGTTACTGAGACTGGTATAAATCCTCAGGGCAGGCAGAAAACAGAAAGTGGGCCCAGGGGTAAGGAGCCACAGTGGAAAAATAAAAGTAAAAAAATATCTGTGGTACAAGAATTATTTTCATGATAGAAGATAGGCTGGTTGCCAGGAGTCCATGAAACAGAGAGGAGAAAACAAAGGCAGATTACAATGTCTGTGAGTGGAGAAGTGACAAGACTACATGGCAAGGTCAATAAATACATCCTGTAAAAGTACTGATGCATTGGGAAAATGCTCCAGTATACACAGAGTCCCCATCCTTGAAATTTTGTACACCTATGATAAAAAAGGGACAAGTCAGATAATAACAATTTAGATTAGCTTTATTCAGATATGATGAAGAAGATTTGGTCCACCAGAGTATCCATTATTTTTCTGGAAGAAAATTTCATTTGTCGTATTACTGGCAGAACTTTAATGACCTGAACAGTGGCACAAAATAGACCCTCAGCAAGTTCAAGGATGAAATCATGAGCTGCTATCCAAATGAGCCCAGACAGGCTGAGGAAATGGGCTGGCAGGAGCCTGAAGCTGGTCAACAAAGTCACTGCTAAGTCCTGCACATGGGGAGGATGGGCTGGCCAGCAGGCACCTTTGCATAAAAAGATGTGGAGATCCTGGTGGACAAGAAATGAATTGAGCCAGCAGTGTGGCCTTGCTGTAGCCAGCAGGTTGGCAGGAATGATAATTTCCGTCTTCAACTTGTGCAAGTACTTGTGCAAGTAGTTCTTTCTAGAATCCCAAATTGAGCCTGCTATTGCAAGAAAGACATTGAATAACCATTGCAAGTGCAGTGGAGGGCCAGAAAGACAATGGGCTGGAGCACCACAGGCAAGGAGAAGCAGAGCCCACTGGATTTGTTCAGTCAGTAGAGTAGACTGAGATATACCTGCATTAACTGTGTTTCAGTGCAGTGCCAGACTGCAGAGCAATTCCACCAAATTACAGGACTGTTTTGGAATTATTGTTTTGTGGCTTGTGCAAATATTAATATATCTACCTTCTATTTTATTAAGGAATGTGTGAAAAATAAAAAAGAAAAAAAAGAGCTGCAGAAAGCACCATATTGTTTTGCAGCGGGTTGTGCATAGCATGCCTGGCACTGTGCAAAAGACATTCACACAGTGCTTTTCATTGGGCATGCCATAGTTGGTGTGGCATGTTACAGACAAGAAGCCAGTTTGTCATATGCCTTCCACTTCACTGAAATTTGTGCCAGGCAATGGAAAACACGGTAGGCATGAATGGAAACCTATCAACAGTGAGATCTTTGTCTGCCAAAATAAGAAAAACAACATACTAAGTTGAATTATTTTTCTATTATGTCACAATCCCCATTTTTCCCTCAGAGTTTCTATTGTCAAGGAACTGATACTTACAGACTAGGAGTAGATAGCTCTATAAAATATCTTTCTGCCAGGATTTAGTATGGTTTTATTGCTACTCATCTACAGAATCAAGGAGCTGCTATGGCACACTCTGCTCTGCCATTTTTTAAGAGTGCACATAGACAAAAATCTATACAGAAACAAGAAAATAAAGCATATTTTGTTAGTATTGGTATTTTTGTCACATTTGTTGGTAAAAACTTTTATACATGGATAAGCCAGAAATAAAAGCCCAAGTAAACCTATCTAGGTGAATGTTAAAAATGTATTGGCACTCTTGGCTGGAATGCGGGTAAAGCACTTGGCCCATTTCAGCATGTGCTCCCATCTACCCACTTTGCAATGCAGTGCAGCTACAACACATAATTGTGAGCTCATTTGGATACTTTCTGAATGCCATCCAAGCATTTCTGTCAACTGCATCGTTTTGCCTGCTACCTTTCAATTCCTTTCAAAGCACTGGAAAATACTTGTTTCTGCAAGCACACACAGACACACGCAGGCACATCACCCATGTTTAATTGTGGAGCCAACAGGTTGACTGCAGTGACTGTACAGCAGTTCGGTGGAACAACTGCAGTGTGCCCAAGAAGTGTATTACTAAATGGGTGGGGAACCATCTTAGGGGTAAGAGCCATTGGTACAGTTGAGATGGCAGTGCAGGATAATCCAGAAACATGCATTTCTGTAGAAAGATTGCACCTGCAAAACTCTATCTGGTGATGAGATGGGTCAGCCAGAAGCTGCCTAGCGCAGGGAACTTCTAAAGAACTCCAGGAAGTTTTGCAACTCTGTCCACCTTCTAGGGCAAAAAAATCAAACAAGTCCACATTGGCTATGCCAGTTCAGCTTGCAGCCTGCAGTGACCATCTCCCACACAAAGAGAAGCAGCCTGTTCTGGACCAGACATGGGTAAGCAAGAAGGCATCACCAGGAGAATGGTGGAAGGCACCCCCCAAAATCCTGCACCCATGAGGCAAACTCTAGAACAGACCCTGCTGCTAGGGGCAACCCTGGCACGAGTCAAGGAGTAAGAGCCATTGAGACAGGCTGGCATAATCTCTGTAGATCTTATCAAATACATACAAAAGAAGCATAAGGAGAAAGCATTTCCACAGCAAGACCTGATGCTTGGTGTATAATACTGATTCAGAGACTTTTTGGAAACATAAGCAAGAGGGATTTCTGGGCTGTAGCCAGTGTAATCATGTTTATAGAGATGGGTTTAGCCTTATGGTGAAGACTCTGCCATTTCCCTCCCCAGCTGCAACCAGGGGTGTTTTCTAAGTGAAGTAAGTGTAAATAAGTAATTTACATGCTTTAATTAAGCGTCCATGCAGTAATGTAAAAATTACAACCAGATCATAAATTCCAGCAACTGGTAACAGGATAGATGGATTATACAGAGATTCCCTGTGGCAAGACACAGATGGGAAAATTTCTGCAGGTAATACAGCCTTGTGCCCTCTCCATCTGGGCTGTTTGGCAAAACTCCACATCCTAGTTTAAGATTATGTGGATGTTCTCACACATTCTCTTCACCAGTTCCAACTAAGGAAGCTTGACATTTTTGTGCATCAGATAGACCACACAGTGAATCAGAAGCTGAAGCAAGGAGATGTTCAACTGCTTGTCTTCTTCTGTCTGGGCACTGCTATGGTGCTTATTTACTGGTCACTAAAATTTCTCCATGCTTGCATAAATGGAATTCATCTGCTCCTTGGGTTCCCTTGCTGACATGGAAATATGTGCACCCACATTCATGAAGTCTATCCAGGCAACAAATTTTAGTGCATGTCTTTTATTCAACAGCTCAGTCACAGTAAATATAGCCAAGTGAAGAGATCGCTCACTTGAACAGGTGCATCAGGAACTGGACTCTACATCCTGTGATATGAAGATGCAAATACAATGGATTCACTGTTTAACTTGAAGTTTTATGGTTCTACCCATATTGTTGCCTAGATGCTATTGTGAAGTTGTTCCAGGAAGATCTCCAAATCATGGGACTTCATTTCCTGAATAAAGACATTTCAATACAGCAAGAAGAAAAAAAAAAAAGAGACCCCTAATCTAGTGTTGCTTTTGGTTCAGCATTTAAACAAAAACACCAGCAAACACCAAAAACTTATGCAAAAATGGCAAACCCTTCAGTCAGATTCTGTAAAATGGGAACACTGTGCTTCCAGCGAGAATGACAGAGATTAAGTAGGACAGCCAAGCTTAGCAAAGTAGCAAAAGCAGCAGATTTTTTCAGGATTCAAAATATGACTATTTAATGGCAATTCTTATTTTTATTAATTGTAACAAATACAATTTTAATTGTTGTATACTATCAAATAATAAGAAGTAAAAGATCAAATTGATTGAAACATGAACCAGAAAGCAAACCTCACTATAACCCAGATCATATCCAGGGTAAAAGGTCACAATCAAAGTCCAGAAAGGAGTTTCTTTTACAGAGAACTGCCAGATCCAAGATTGTCTGCAGTAGACTCTTACCCCCATCACCTTTAAGACAAGGAGAAGATACCTGTATCAAGGAGAAGATACCTATATACACAGCAAATATTATGAATTTGGGGTTTTGAGACTATGGGAGGAACATACAGGAAATCTGGTTGGAAATGTTCAAAATACTTTGTGGGACTTCTTACAGTGGCATTAAAATAGTCTGATGATGGACACTAGTACAAGAACATAATCATCTTCACTATTAATTAATAGTATACCCTATTTATGGTGTGTAATTTAATGTAAGTCCTGTCACAATTATTCCCTTAAAGACAGAAGAAATCTTCCATAGGCTCAGCTTTATTTAGTTTACACTGACTCTATCCCTTTCACAGAATTTTTCAGTGGTGGAAGTTACAGCAAAATGCTTCAAGACATTAGGCATGGAAAGTATTGCTTCTAAACTTGTATTCTCTACCTTTCCCAACAGAGACAATGAAATCAGTGTTTCAATTATAGGTCTTACACACTACCGGGCAACAAATCAACTTTCATCTGTTTATTCAAGGGTCAGTAGCATTTGCTTAGCTGTAAATTTAGATAGGCTGCTGACACTGTTGCCATTTGTTGCTCAATGATGTCTGACAAGAAAAAAATATTTGGTGATTATACTCTTTCTCCAGCAGAGATTTATTACAGGCACAATTCATGACAGAGTGGGAGCTCTTAAATTAAGGCTTAATGGCTGGTAACCTGCAGTGTTAAGGAAAAAAAGTCATTGTTCTCTGAAAGAAGCGAACTTTAATGGAAATGTTTCTGTTTATTAATTCAGTGTAGAAATTATCATAACCATGAAGGATGACTGAGGTGTGCAGAGAGAAAAGGGCTGTGTAGACTGAAATTGCTGTTCAGCCAGGGTATTGCTAGTGTGGAGGGTAACGTATCCCCCAGTCTTGGTCTCATAATTACTCAAATCAGAACCCAGTTCAGTGCATGCCAGTGGCAGATTTTCACCTGTAACTCCTCTTACCTTGTGATAGCACTCTTTGGGACTTTAGGAATGGAATTATCTGGGCTATTCTCAGCCTATAAAAGCAAAAGTGCTTACTATATAGACTTTGTATGAATAAACATGCAGACAAAATACAGAAGATTTTTAGGTAGAAATGAATACCAGTCCATTACTATCAATATTTAGTTAAAAACCAGATCCTGCAGCTCTAGAAGTACTTGGATAAACTGCATTTGTTTCAATGCTCAGTTACTTGTGCAGGACTAGAAGAATTTGCCCTGTCCAGGCCTCCTGTTAGCTGAAAATGGTGTCAGGAAGGTGACTGCTGAAGAACTGGCTCCACCCTGTGGGCTCTGGAAAATGACCATTTCTAGCCAAGCAAGAAGCAGCATCCTTCACTTTAGTTTTCAGCAGGGATGTCAGTGGGGTGAAGGTAGGATGAATCGTGGGAGTGTCAGTTAAAAAAAAAAAAAAATGAGAATAGGAAGAATTAAAAATCTTAGTCTAGTAAAGATACATTATCTCCACCATAAAGGTCTGAGACAACTGGTCCATGGGCTTGCTTTTCTAGTGCAATGAGGAAACTGGTCTAACTCTGGGAAGGAGTTTCAAATTCTTCAACAATTTTCTGAAAGATTTTCTGCAAGACATTAGTAACAGCAAAAGCGTGACAGTGTGCTACTCAAATTTACCAAAGGCATATTTTTTCCTAACACCAACTGCATATTCTGCTTACTGATGGCATGACAGAACTGCAAAAGCATGAGTTAATGTCAACCTCTGACTTAAAAAATCAGTGGCAGGATCAGTGAGACTTTGAGGATTCCCACACAGATAACATTCTGTCAATGTTCCTGCTTGTGCTAACTACAGGTGTGGTTCATTAATGACTGAAACCTTTCTTTTGCACACCTGATGGCATCATTGCTTCCAACCTTCCTGTTGGATTTTCCTATAGAGAGGCAGGATACTATCTCCAGGGAGATCTTGTGAAACAGATTGCTTTAGAAGAAGGGCTGCAATTTTTTATGCCAATCTTTTTGTTTTCTGAAGCAGAGACAATCCCATCTGTATGAAGTTTGCTTTACTACTCAATTTATCATCTCACCTAATGGTAATTTTCATTCTCACATATATGAATATCTAATATATATATATATATATATATATATGAGAATAAATATATTTATATATATTTATATATTCCTATTAACCCTTCTTTATTTGCACTCATGTTCTTTACAGTCATCCTTATTGAAAGTGAGGTATTAATTTAGACTGTGGACTTGTATCTTCACTTCATCAGTTTGCAGTACAAATTGCATTTCTTTCTTCTCCATCCTCTTGTTTTACAGAAAATTTTCCATCTACTATGTACTTTTTTCCCAAATAATGGTCTAGTGGAAGATGTCCCTGCCCATGGCATGGGGGCTGGAGCTAGATGGTGTTTAAAGTCCAGCTCAGGCCTATGATTCTACAGGTGTTTTGCACATTTAAGTTTATGGACATTCTTTTGAGTATTGTGCTATCCAGTCCAAATATAGTTAAAATTTTCTATAATAGCAATACTCTGTTGGTGTTTATTTTCCAGTAATATCACAAGTTTTCCATCTGTATCAAGATCTGTTTATGTGTTTTAATGAACATGAAACGCTACTGTTTTTCTGTCTCTCCCTCACAAATAACCCTGAACATGTTAATTCAATTTTAATGCACTTTTTTGTGTATCAACATGTGCAGCAGCCATAAACTGAAAAAGAAGACGCTTTTAAAAATATGGTTTAAAAAAAAGGGAGTCTGATTTGATCTCTAAATCTTTATTGGTTGTGTATTGCCTCTTGGGGGAGTGAGGAATATTATAAAAACTTCTATTATTGGGAGTGAGAAATCTTACAACATTTTCTATTAAGTTCTTGGGCTTGGAAATAAAATAATTCCTGAATACATGCTTTGTGCTTCAATATTGACAAAGATAAATGCCAGAATTCATTGAGATGAAAGGCAGATAAACAAGGTGGAACACACACCACACAACTCCCTTTGCTGAGGTATGGCACAAAATGCCTCAGGAAGAAATAGATACTGTTCTGTTTTGTCCAACTCCCCGATGACATAAATGCTCTTCAATGCTGATTGCTCAGCAGAAAAACATCAGCAAGAACATCCAGGAGCATCTTTCTTTGAGATAAAGAAAAAAAATAAATGTTCTTTTCATTTTGTATTAGAAATGCAGAATCATAGCTGGTTGTAAATGACGGTCATAGCAGGAATTCACAGTTCAGTTACAAATTTACATGACTGAAAGATGGTGACACCTGTTTCAGTTAATAAAGAAAAGCTTTGAAACTATAAGAATAAGCTTTGAATTTTTATAGTAATTTCTCTTGTGAGGTGTGGGAAACTGGGAATGTTTAAGTATTTGTCAAACCTAATAGGTGGTAATTAATTTGAATCACTTGCCCTTCTGTAGTTAATATATACATTATAGGCACTAAATTTATAAGGATTTAGTGCCACAGAATGATTAGGGTAATTTTTACTGTTTTTTTTTTTTTTTTTTTCTCTAAGATACATGAGGCAGCAGGATTAGAATCCACATGTGCTGATTTTGTCACCACGGTAATCAATGCTGAGCTACACTGTTCATCAAGGGAAGAAAGGCAATGGAATGAAACTGTGTGTACTTTATTCTTCAAGGGAGAAACAAAACTTTAAAGCATAGTTGCAGTGAGACTGATGCTGTTGTGCAATAATAATTTGAAGACAGAATGGAATCAGAGGACATGCATGAGGAAGCAATATAAATTTCAGACTGTATTTTCCTTTTTGCCAACATAGACAAACCAAATGTTGCTTGTTAGAACCAAAAAAACTGTTTCAGTGATTCATAAACTTCTGCCTATTCTACCTTTCAAAAGCAGTAGAGAAAACATGCAGACAATTATTCTTTAACAAGTTTGTGTATTTCAAAAGTATAAACTAATCAGGAATTTTCAGAATTATGTACCATTTCAGCTAACTGATTTATGTGCTTGTACTAAACTCCAACAGCTAAAAAGTACTAAAATGTCTGTGTCTCTTGTATTACAAACACATGTATCAAAGAAAGGATCAGCAAGGTTTTCTATTAAGTTCTTAAGCTACTTTCAGTCATCACTTAGCATAAAAACAGCAATCAGTTTATTTTTTTATGTAAGTCAATTTATTGATTCTCTGAAGACATAAAAGCAGTTATTTCAAGTGCAGACAACTAACCTTGTTTTATTGCCTCAATAACAAGAGATTAAAACATCACAGTTAATGGCTTTTAGGTTGAAAGACTCAAACTCTTGTCTCAGATACTTGTGTTAAAATTTTCCCATCACCAAGGTCAACTTCATATGGATATGAGAAGACATTTTACATGTAAGACATAGTAGATTAGAAAAAAATTGTTGCTTATGAGCTTTCTGTAGTAACATTTTTATGTGTTGAGGAGATGTACAGATTCAGTAGTTTAAAGAAGACCTAAGGGAGTCCTAAAATCAATACCTTTGCAAGTTCTGCACTCATAAGATCAAAAGCTGATCTTCTGATAAAACTAAACCAGTGCCAAAACATTTGTAAACAGGATTCAATCAATACTTTAGCTTCTACTCACATGAACTTAGTTTTTAAAAATAAACTGCTTTATACGAAGCAAAATACATTCCTAATAAACTAAATTACTAACTTTAAGTTGGAATTCAGCAATCCTTAGCTGAATCCTTAGCAATTCTAAATTAATAAAAAGGATCAAAATCTGCCCTCAGTTTAATTTCTGAATTCTCACTGAATTGTGCTGGTAGTAACAGCAGAATTTGTCCAGTGTTGCCCATTCATTACTTCCCTGTTGGAGCACGATTTTTCTAGTAAAGGTGGAAAATTAAATAGTTAATGAGAACTGGGAAATGCCTATTCCAGCCATTTGTAGCCCGTGCTTTTTCAGACTTTGACATATCCCTTGTAAATGCAGCTGTGAATGTTTGTGGCAACATCTCCAGAACACCCACTGCTACCTACTGATGACAGGAACACAGAGAACCCAGAAGCTTCCTGTGCAGTGGGATTAATGCACCACCTTTGACCATCCAATCTCCTGTATGTCCAACACTGAATAAACACCTGGGTGTTGAATATAATGTAAATCCTTATCCACATGATCTCTCTGTGGGCTCAACTAGATGGTACTTGTACACTGAAATGATAAAGTTTACATGATGAAGGACAGGGGAAGTTGATTTAGATGTGTCTCCCCAGAAAGGAACTGAGCCAAACACAATCCACTTATATTCTTCAGCTAGAGTCAAACACAGTCAAATAAACTTAGGTGACTTAACCTGGATTTTTCAGTAGTGGAGATGACAAATGACATATATGAATCATCCAGAAAGATCTTTTCCATATGCAACAAAATCCCAAATAGGTGAAACCATTAAGGTGTCAAGTATAAAAGGCAGGCAGAGCATCAAAAATCCATCATTCTGGGAGGTAACACAGAGCAGCACAAGAAAGGCACTTACCCCTCAGCAGTACTAAAGCTGGTATACTAAATACAAGGCAATATGATACCAGCAGAACCCCACCCTGGAGGGATGAAGTAACAGCAGCAGGTGAAGGAAGAAAAGATCAACAATGGCAGCAGCAGGATATGGCAAAGACAGCAAATGCTGAAATGACAGCAAGGTCTCTCTTCTTCTTCAGACAGAAACGAGTATGCCTGATTTTACCTCAGAACACTAATCTAATCTTGGATAAAAAACTAGGAACAAGACAGGGAAGGGAAAATCTAGTATGTTAAAGGGATACTTCTCTTTGGATGTCTCCTCTGAGGGAGAGGTGTCTGAGCAAGATCACTATGTAGAGACAGGCATTTCCCTCCTGCTCATCTACTGTTAGTTCTGCTTTCCTGAACTACTGGTTCAATTTTTTGCCTTACTGTATTTACTTTGAAATTAATTCTAAATAGTGAAACTTAGCCTATATTTCTTACAAGACCACACGGCAGAGAAGTAATCATAAATGCTGAGGCATTTGTGGTCAAGAATCATTACTTCTCACATTTGCTTATTATGCTTAGTATTTGCATATAGTATTTTTCTGCTTTTAAAAACAGGTTCACTTTTACCACTCAGAATTTCAAACGGAGAAACACAGATCTGGAGGCAGAGGAAAATCAGTAGACAGCAAAAAAAAAAAACCTAACTACACTTCTGTGCTGTAGGGATTTTGTCACTCAGGTTCAGTGGGGAGAGACTTGAGATTTACTTGAAGGAGGCTCTCACTATCCTGCCCTTCAGAGGCTGTGGTGGGCGCCAGTTGTCAACAAGGGGGCTCGGGGGCTCATTCTCATCATTCTTGGAAAGGCTACGGAGCTTTGCCATCTGCAAGGAAGAAAAATTCAAGAGTCTGTGTGGAAGCACTGTGGACCTTACTGCTTAGAAAAATCTCTGAGATGATAAAGGGATTTTCTCACATAGTGACAAGCACACAATGACAGTCTCTAACAATACTGACAATACTGACAAAGATTGCTGCAGCCCAGGAGCTTGCACTGTTTCTGTGGATCTTCACACTCTTCATCCACAGACCAGCTCATCAAGTGACGCTTGCCTGGACTTCTTTTGTTATTTTCTTTTTTTTTATTCAGACCCACAATGTAGAAAAAGAAAGGGCCCTACTGTGACCCTGCCAGAGCTGGACTGCAGGCAAACACCTTGTGAAAATACAGCTATCTGTGAAGGAGGATGCAGATCTATGTCAGTGCAAGGCAGTGATAGAAAAAGCTAAAAAGCTGGTGCAGAAGTTTGTATTTTGTTCTGTAAGGCAGAGATACACCAACTGGCTTATTAAGTTGAATCATGAATTCAGCACTCAGCTGCTGTTATTCAAATTAACTTAATTTCATTGTTGCTTTGTTAATTGTTACCCTTTCATCCAAATGCGAAATAAAGCTATTTTGAAAACAGCCATTTCAGTAGGAAGGATAATATCCTGACTTGTATTGCTAAAGCAGAAATTGGTATAAGTGGTATAAATAGCCAAAAATTTTGACACAAGAATTAAAAACATCCTCTTACCCAGTCAGGTTTTTGTTGTTGTTTTGTTTTGTTTTGTTTTTTCCCTTTTTAAATGCATATTTGATCTATGTGGATGCAAGTGGTACATTAATTTGTATGAATGTTCAGGTTTGCAGCTTGTAGCTGTCACCAACAGCTTTTAAGAAGTCAAGGTCAGGACCAGCAATTTCTAAAACCAGGAAACCAGCAAACTTGCCACTTAATTGTAAAACACGTAGAATTGTAAAACAAGTAGAATAAACTGAGGCTGCTGTGATGGCTGAATTTTGTAGCTCAGGAGCACTTCTGGTTTGGCAGGTTTTCTGGATCCCAAGAACACTGCTGCTGTTCCAGGAAGTGCCCTGCAAGAGCACCTGATTCTCAGGGTTATTTTTACAGCCCATTTCAGGAGTCCATTCTGCAGGCAGTTTCTCACTGTCCACAGCTAAAGCTTTCCCTACCAAAAAGTGCAAGGTAACTCAGGGCTTGCAAATCATCACACTGACACACTGAGACACTGCTGAGAAGTGGTGAAGGAGGAGCAGAGCTGGCTGGAGTTTACCTGGTCTGAGCTGACTTCGATGGGCTCCCTCAGGAGAATCCAAGTGATGCACTCCTCACAGGGGGGTGTGGTGAACGAACCGTGGTACGTCCAGTAGTCCCGAGATTTGGGAAAAAGAATTGAAGGATCAAAGTGCAGAAAAGGAGCCTCCTTCCCCTTAGGGAAACAAAAAAATTCTCTGCAGTAACTCTAGAGATATGCATCTTAAAAGTCATCTATGTTATTATAAAGGAAGCAATTAAATACCAAGATTCGTGCAAGAAATCAATCTCATTTTCTTCCTGTCAAGCACTTTCCCAGCAATTAATAATAACTGACATTTTGATTACATTCATAAATTAAAAGAAATTACAAACTGAATTGTGTGGGATCAAAGCAAATTCATTTTTACATTTTTCTATTCTGAAATTATCACAATTGTGTTTTATTTTGGGCCATCAGGATAAAAGTTAAAGCCTGTGGCACTGCTGGTACTGTTATCCAACAGTGTAAGCCTTATCCAACAGGATAACCCTTTTATCCAACAGGATGGTGGCCAGGCATTTATCCCAGATTCATTACAGTCTTCTCTTCTATTTGGAGGAATTTAAATCTGCACCTCTCTCTTCCCGAGATTGTGCTCTAATTATATATCCATAGTGACACTCTTTTTGTTGTTTGTCTGCCACCAAATAGGATAGTAACTCCACTGGACTGTGATGAGTATTCCTTGTTCCCTCTGGGCAACAAAAACTAACTGAGGAAATGCAGTTCACTTCTCTATTGATATTTTGGATGCAGTTCTGGGAAGGAAGATAAATAATTGATATTTGCTTCTTCTATCATAGAGAATCTTCTCTAGATTAGAACAAAGTGAATGGCAGAAGCTGAAATTGCTTCCATACATTCTTGCACAAATTAAGAGCAGAAAGAGTGACTCCAATTATATCTTCCTAAAAAGATTATTCTGTAAGTTCCATATGAATTTGTAAATAAATTTGCAAAATTGTGCTTTTTCAGTAAATACAGTACAACGACCAAGAAACTCCTCTGCCTTTAATGCATCAGAGCAATTGAATCTGCATGTGTGATAAATTCACCAGTGATACCACCCATTAATCTTTCTGAAAAATAAGTAATCTTGGGAAAATGTCTGTGATGACAGAAAAAAAATAAGAGATAATATACAACATGTGGTTCTTTGTATATGCACTTATCTTTCTCTGCTTTACTTCAACTGTTGCTTTTTCCAGAATTTCTACATGTAAATGGCCAAAAAAATGATATAAGCATTATGAAAGAAAGCCATCAAAAGAGATCAAGGCAGGGGCATGGATAGGGTGAAAGAATAACCTTCAGTTCCCTCAGCAGAAAGAACTTAATTTCATTTGAAAACTGAGTTGAAAATATAAAATTAATATTACTCTTACAAAGGAGAGAAGAGCTTTCAGGCTCAGACCTGAATACCAACAAATTTGGTGATCTGGTGGCATCTTCAAGGTGAAATAAAAAGAAAATAGCAACAACTTTTAGCATTATTAGAATCATAAAGTTTATAATGAAGTAGAATTGCTAAAGTATCCCTAAAGATGAAGTTTATTGGGAGTGATAATGCTAAATGACAATGCAATATTGCAGTTCTCTGCAAATAACTCCCTTCAGCAGCTGTATCTCTGCAATAGGTATGGACTGATGCCTTAGATTATTAATAAAACTGAAAAACACTTTAGAATATATTTGTAATGCTATTTATGCTAGTATCATAGGAAAAGAGAACTGAGGACTGGTGCAGAATGGCACCGTGCAATTCCTTTTATAAATACAGTTCCTTCTTAAAACTAATAACATTTTTAATCTTGCTTACACTGACTGGGAGCCTGATCCATCATTCCTACTAGTTTTTTCTCATTTTAGGCTAACTAAATTCCTGACTCTGCTATATGAATTATTTTTTGGCTACTGATGCCCTCAAATTCAAAGGCTTTTAATTTCTTCTTGGCCCACTGGTGTATTTTTTTGCAGAATGGGACCAATAAGACTATCAACTATGTATGCAAGGATTGATTAAAAAAATAATCTTTAACAAGAATATTTGCAGAAGTTAGGAGTTAAATATTTAATTAAGCAAAAGAAAGTGTCCTGCTCCACAGTCCAATGTGTCTGATCTCTAGTGCTACTGTTTGGCATCAAAATGATGCCAAAATATGAATCTGAACTACTGATTCCTGCTTCTGTGGCTTTCTAGATATATTACATCACAAAAATTGTTTTGATACCTTGGTCTTAATATTGTCAATTTCTTCAAGAATTCTCTTCATCTCTGGTTTGGGAGTTTTTCCAACCTGTAATGCAAAGCACAAACACTATATCTTTTTCATCATGTTCCACAGTATTTAAAAGAAGTTAAACACATCCCATCTGCCACATCAGGCAACAGCAGTCTCAGAGAATCCAGCAGGGACTGATGGAAAATTATTTGTGCTCAAAGAACATCCAAAATAGCAGACTCCATGGCTTTGCAATTTGAACATGTGTTGAAGGACCCTACAAGGCATCATGCCTGTCTGAGGAATGGACTGCACTCTCAATGTCACTACCCAGGGCTTAACCCTTGGCTCCTGCTTCAAAAGCATCCCACAGCCACTGATGTCTGAGCACTTGGCAAAGTCTTGATGGCCTGAAGGGCTGTTAGTTCCTGCAGACACTTCATTCTGCAGCACATACACAGTCAGATCAGACTTGATGTAACACATGTGAATTCATGTCTAGACAACCTCAAGCTATGGGGTCACTTTATTGCTTGTGTTCATAACATTTAGGGCTTCCAAAAGCTTTGACATCCCAGAAGACTAGAGACAGTATGTGTAAGATGTACTATTATTGCCATGTCTTCTTCCAAAATAGATTAACTTCAAGTCCTCAGAAGATAATTCAATCCTGTTTTTGTAGTATCCCAAAACCCAGTAATGCAACATGACAAATTCAGAGAAAAACAACAGCTCCTTCACCAAAGGGGAAGAAGGAAACAGGGAAAGAGGGCCAGAGAAGACAGTGATACTACTTTTCTAGACCTTTTAGCTGACCTTAGCATGGTTAATAGGAGTATAGTGGTGTGCTTTGTAAGTTGTGTTTTACAACATGAAACTTTAGCCTAAAATAGACTGAAAGGAATGACAAAGGAAGAATAATTGAAGGACATAGTCATAGGGGAGAATCTGGACAGGTGCTGACCTTCAATTTAGACTAACCACAAGAGAAAAGGTCAGGCTGGCTTACAGTGTAATAGAATTAAAATGGCACTGTATCTAGTTTGTCCAGGGACACTGTAGCAAAATTAATTGCATCCACTTGTTCTTGCTTGTACAAATGCCACTTACTAGTGATAAAACAATAAAAGAACACCTATCCCCTGATGGTGTGTTGAAGCTGAAATGCCCACCTGCTGCTAAAAAGACTGAAGTTTCTGTAATTTATAATTATTGGGATGTGTGCCCACATTTCTCAATGTCCTAGACTACATACAGATTTGATACAAGGATTACTTTCTTTCTGTTGAGTTTATTAAAAATCAATCTGAAAATACTGGTACAGTATTATTTTGTTTAAAAGTTTCTGCATTTCAAGGTTAGAATATTGAGTGATCTTATTTTACCAACAATTCTTTCTTTTTGGAGCAGGTTCATTGAACTCATTTTGATTCCTGGCTTGTGTGGGAATCAGCAAGAGAGCAGAGAAGGGAATCAGTCAACATAACCGTGCTGACAGGCAGATACAACACCTGCTAGCAGATTAAAGACAAGAGGAAACACTCAGCCTATGCAGACCCTCCTCTTCACCCAGTGCACACCACAGGAGAGGGCTACAGTGCAGGAAAAACAATGGCAACTTTTCCCCTGGCATGAGAGAAAGAGGGAAAACACAGAAAAATTATAAAGACTGAATATTTGCCACTTACTTTCAGAAAAACTCCCACAACAGCTACACCATCAGGTTGTTTTAAAGCTCCAGCAAAATTACCATGTTTTGGATTCCAGTGTACCATATGCAACTAAAAAAAAATCAATTAAACCTCAGTTATAAAAATAAGAATTTGTCAACAGTACAATCTTCACTTTAAATTAAATTAAGAAAAGATTCCAGTAAAGGAATGGACATGAAAAAGAAAACTTTATGTAAGTATTTTTTATTGCTGTTCCCATGCTTTTATATGCTCATGCTTTCTGTAAAGTATTGTTTTGCATTTAACTGAAGCATAGTGCAAAGAAAATGGAGTTTACCACACAATATCAGACAATGCAACTATAAATAGTTTAATCCAAGCACATGACATGCACACATGCAGTGCATAAAACACCTACTGACATGCACTTCATCTCAAGTACATTTTTAGATCTTCAGGTTATGCAGATGTTAGCTTGAGGATTTACACTGGGTTGTATAAGTGCACACATTATTGGTTTGTATCTGTTACTACTCTCTGCACATTGTATTGCAAGGGAGTGGGGATATAATCTGACCTTTCTTCCCCATATCTACTGTGGGATATAATCTGACTTTTTTTTCCTCATACCTACTTTCAACAATGCTGTATTTTAAGGATATATTTCAAATTTTTTACATCCTTGTCCAGAAAAATCTCTAGCTTATGCATATAGCTGCAAATGCTCCAACCAGCAGTGTGCAGTCTCAGGTTAAGGAGCATCTGGAACATAATCATACAGGCAGGAAAATAAAAGGTCTCTTTTTAAAGATTTTTTTAAAATATATATTTTAAAAATTGTCCTGAATATAAATGAATCTGTTGTTCTCTGTTTCTTTTCTCTTGAAGATAAGGATTTTAATGCTAAGGATAAAGTTGCAGGAACCATATATATATTTGGCTGCAATGTAGCTAAAGTGCATATATTCCAGGCTTTCTTCTCCTGTCAATGAACACGAGTACTGCTGAACAAAAGTAACATAAAAAGTCTGCACTTGAACTAACAAGAATTAGTTTGAGGAAGTAGATTTGGTTTTTTTCTCTTTGCTTGGCCACCATTGGCAGTGGTTAAGGAACAGGAAAAAATTACTAAGCCATCATCCACAGTCATCTCTGCAATGTCTGTGCACATAGACCTTGAAAATATCTGCCTCAGTTTTGTCCTGTGAGAGGTGAGCAAAGCTTCTCTAAGCTCTGGGGCCTTGAGGGTGTAGGTGGAAGGCAGGAAAACACCACTGCAGGATTTTTGTGGGCATAGGTATGTATTTTGAGGAAGGAGGCAGCCTTTGCTAGCAATTCCCTAGCATCAATAGTTAATTACATTTAGGACCTGAAGAAGTCTTCAGGGCCTAAAATGTTCATGATTTTTAACAAACTAGGACAACAGCCCTGCAGTGGTTTGCATTTAAAAACAAACAAGCAAAAAACCCAAACAAAACCCAAACATTATATTTTCTGTGGTTCCTGAAAATCCTGGAAATAAACCCAGCTATTTCAAAGTAGAGATGTTCAGAAACTAAAACAAACTCTGAATCAGTTCTAAGATGGATCTAATTTTGAGTGTCAGCTTATCAAATGTGCTTTAAGTGAGTTTTTCTGTACTTTCTGAAACTAGCTTGGTAACTCAAGCTATACCAGAAATGACTAAAAGCCAAAAAAACTTCAGCAGATCTTCCTGTTTGGAAACAACAGATTGCTTTGTCGCAAATATTTTTAAAACATTCTAAGATACCAGCAAAAACTCTGGCACGAAGAAAAGAAGTCAGTAGGTACTTGCAGGGATACGTTTGTTGGAAGGAGCAGCTTATCCCACCGCGTGTTAAGCAGTACTAACAAGGCGGAGAAAAATCAGCGGCTAAATACTTAAAAGAGGGAGAATGGTTAGTGTGTTCAGATGCAAAATTGCAGTCAGCACTGAATGCGGGTTGAAAATCCGTCCCACCTCTGCGGCGTACTTGACCCCGTCGATGACATGCTCGGAGCCGTGCAGGTCGGAGGAGCCCCAGTGCAGGTGCAGCTGGCGCAGGCGGTAGGCACCGGTGAGCGGGCCCCCTCTGAGCACTGCGGGGACACACAGGGCATCAGCACCGCGGGGACACGGCATCGGCACTGGGACGGGGCACCAGCACCGCGGGGACACGGCATCAGCACCGCGGGGACACGGCATCAGCACCGGGACGGGCGATCGGCACCGCGGGGACACGGCATCAGCACCGGGACGGGGCACCAGCACTACCATCGGCACCGCGGGGACACGGCATCAGCACCGCGGGGACACGGCATCGGCACCGGGACGGGGCATCAGCACCGCGGGGACGCGGCATCAGCACCGGGACGGGGCACGAGCACTGCCGGGACTGAGCATCGGCACCGCCGGGATACGGCATCGGCACCGCGGGGACAGGGCATCAGCACCGCGGGGACACACACGACATCAGCACCGGGACATGGTATCGCCACCAGGATAGGGCATCAGCATCGGGACACAGCATCAGCATCCTGGGACATGGCATCAGCACCGTGGGACGCACAGGGCATCAGCGCCGGGACACGGCATCAGCATCCCAGGACGTGGCATCGGCACCCGGACACACACGGCATCAGCACCGCCACCCTCCCGCACATCCTGCACCCTCCTGTGGGACACACCGCGGCTCCTCTCCCAGACCAGCCAGTCGCCAGCTTGTGTAGCCGGGGCTAAATTATGTTGCCAGGAGTTGTGTTTGATGTGAACACTGTGAGGCAAGCACAGAATCAAACCCCAGCTGCCCAAACGCCTTTTTTCTCCAGGCAGGTGGACACACTGCAGTTCATGGTATGGAGAGAGGAGGGGGTGTTCTCAGGTGATTCTTGTCAAGAAAGGGTCTCTTTAAAAAAGACTGGTGTTAGGGCTGTTAAATTAAGCCAGAGGTACCTAGCTTAAAAAGTATCTTCAGTCCATGATAGGCATACCTTTTACAGGTCAGACAACTAAACAATGGTTACAGATCGTTAGCTGCTTCTAACAAAAATTAAAATTAAAAAAAAAAATCTGTTTCTTGGAAGTGAGGGAACAATAAATATTCCCTCAATAAAGATAATAACGTTTAAGTCAAGTGAGTTAGAGAATTGTTCTTGAGCCACCAACAAGAGAAACTAAGAGAAACTGTTACTTGTGCTGTGCTTAGCCAAGTAATGTTGACCATGCATCAGTCTGACAGTTGACATCAACTCTGACTTTCAAAACATCACACCTGCTCTTTCAGCCTGGAGATTCTTTTGAGCAGGGACTGCTTAGAGGATAAGCTCTCAAATGTATTTTTCATTCATTACCTAAGGCTGGAATGAGTCGTGTTTCCTTACACAGAAAGCTGATAATGTAGTTCACAACTGCAGTGCCAGAAGGCCTTGTTTAAATAGCATTCAAGTTTGAACTTCTACCAATAGCTTTGAAGTTCAGAGTTAACACTGAAATCCTCTTTTGCCCAATGGTCTCAAATAAATTCTTGATATCCTACAAGTTGGAATACCTACAGAGAGCAAGAGGTTTAACTTTGCAGTTTTTCTTTTTAGTTAGTAGGTGTCAAAACCATCAGAAGGAAAAAAAAAGCACTGTCGAGACTTAAGCATGTAATTCCTCTTACCTTTTTACTTGTTAATACATAAATAATCATAACTCAGTATAGTATTGAGTAATATTGAGTAAATCTTCTGTAGAAGCCTTCAATTGAAAAATTATTATTGTTATTATTATTATTATTTCACTTTCAAATATAGGACAAAAAAGGCATAGGATCTAAGGCACAGCTCCTCAAAAGTATTTGGTTGCCATTTCACATTGGAATCAATGGAAGACAGGAGCTGAATTTATGTGATCTTCAGTACAAGCTGAATCAGTGTCAGATTTAGAAACTCATTCACCACTCATTTCTTACAGGTGGCCCTTTCCAGAACTAAAATACTGTGAAGCACTTGAAAACAGCATTTCATAACAGTATACAAATCTCTCTAGCATAAAACCAAATCTTTTTAACATTCAAAATTTTCCATGTGGTTGGAAAAAAAACAACTATCTTCAACTATTTCTTTTTCCAATTAAAATGGAATCTGTGACTACTACTTATCCTCATCTCTTAGCACTGTAGAAGCCAACAAATGAAGGTGATAAAATGTCTACAAAATTCTTCCTTACGGTCTTTCAGAACTGTCAGGCATTGTATCTGATTCTGATCAGACACGTGCCTACTAAACACTTGAGTCCTAAATCTGTGAATGCCCAAAGAAACGAGAGAGGGATCCAGAGGGGAGAGATGGGGAGGAAATTGAGGGAAGATGATTTAGAGGAAGCACTGCACCAAGGGCTGCATTTGGTTTGGCCAAATTTGGGTCTTTCTCCAGCACTGTTCCTTGGGCAGACAACTTCTTGAGTAGCCTAAAACATTTCAGCCTTTAGGAAGCTGTAAAGAAGACAGAACAGAACTGGCATGTGAAAATGTTCATTACCAATTTCCTTCTCATGCTTTCAGTCATGGCACTCATTTTATCCAGAGCTTTTGTAAGACCATTCTGGCTTATAGAAGAATTTGTTACAAGGGCAGGTAGTAATAGGGCAAGGAAGAACACCTTCAAACTGACAAGGACTATAGTTACACTGGATATTAGGAAGAAATTTTTTACTCTGAGGTGGGTGAGGCACTGGAACAGTGGATACTCCATCCCTGGAAATGTTCAAGGGCAGGTTGGATGCATCTTTAGTAACCTGGTCTAGTGGAAGGTGGTGATGAGGATATGGTTGGAACTAAATGATCATTAAGGTTACTTCCAATCCAGACCATTCTGTGTTTCTATGGTAATAAAAGTGTAATTTATGAGACCACTGTGTAGAAACTATGGTAATAAATACTCAAGGACCATAAAAATACATAACTTAGAGAGACAGTCTTGGTCCGAGAGACAGACTTGGTCCTAAATAATTAAGATTCCATCTGAGAGACATGGAACATTAACATGTAAAGATAAATAAAGAAATCCAAGGAAACAAGGGGCTCATCAGGATAAACAAGCAGGAGAGTGATCTTTCAATGTACTATGGATATGTTTCATTAGTGATATCGCTTACTAAGAATAAAATCTCAATACAAGTGCCATCAAAACAGATGCACAGAAATACAGAGGAAAGTAATTGTTTTCCATTAATTAGATTGCTTTCCTTCTTGATGAAGGACCAATCAATACTGAGATTTCTTTGCATTATATGATATTGTGAATTTATTATTAATTTTGACAGTTGTTGCCTATCTGCATCCAGAGCCATGCAGATAGAGCTCTGCAATCAAGTTTTGAACAATTTAATTTAGAGAGATCAGATTGCTCACTCTCAATTAAACAAAGCCATTTCATAGTTTTCCAGAAACTATAAAATGCCATTTATATAAATGCTATTTTCATAACTTTTTCAGGCTCTGAAGAACTGCCATACAGAAGAAATCAAGACCACAGCCAGTAGAAATCTATATACAAGTTTTTGGGCAGGGCTGGGCTGGGCAGGGCTGGGCTGGGCTGGCTGGGCTGGACAGGGCTGGGTTAGGCTGGGCTGGGCTGGGCAGGGGGCTGGGCAGGGCTGGGCTGGGCTGGGCTGGGCTGGACAGGGCTGGGTTAGGCTGGGCTGGGCTGGGCAGGGCTGGGCTGGGCTGGACTGGGCAGAGCCGTGTTCTCCCCCGGAGGAGGCAGGGGATGCCGGCGGGCCCCCCGGCTCCCTCCGCCCCGTCCCGCAGGGACAGCCCGGGGACAGAGGGTGGCTCCTGCTGGGGGAGCGCCCCGGTCCCGGCTCGGGTGGGAGCGGCTGCCTGGGGCGCTCGGCGGCTGCCCCCGCCCGGCAGCGGACGGAGCGAACTCGATTCTCCCTCCGCAGGGGTGAAGCACGCCCGGGGATTCTGGAGGAGCCCCCAGGGCGGGCAGCTCCCCCACTCCCGCTTCCCTGTTTTCACAAATGCTCCCATGCAACAGCTCAGAAATGCCTGAAAAGCCTGCAAAATGCAGGCAAAAATGCAAAAGCCTGCAATCTCACAGACTGCAAAACCACTGAGCAAACGGAGACTCTGCCAGCCCCAAAGGAGGCCCTTCCTGACCATTGGCCCAAGTTTGGATTTGATGTTGTTCAGTCAGTCCTTCGTGCAGGGGGCTTTACACCAAATACATTTCTCATGTTAGGCAACTTAGCAGTGGGTATTTTAGTCAGGAAGGCATTTGGTTTTCAGATGATGGAGAGTTAGCAACAGTATGGTTGTGTTAGCTGGCTTTGTCCACACATCTATTTCGAATACTTGGAGCTTTCCTCTCAAATGCCAGCTTCGCTGCAATCTCCCATGGCTTTGTCAGTCCATGCTAACACTGTTGCAACTAAATACTATTCCAAGATAAATATTTGGGAGTCAGTCATGAAGCATCACAAGCCACGGAGATTTCCAACACAGGTGAACCTGTTCAAATGCTCCTTGTACCTATCAGCACTGTAATGCAGCATGGAAAGAAACCTGCAGCTTTGAGAGGTCCTACCCTTTGTGTCGGTGAGGTACAGGAAAAAGGTTGAGAAGCTGCAATACACTGAGCTTCGGACTAATTTGGTCCTTTTTGATGTCCCAAAACCAGCTGGAAGATAAAGGTTCCCCTTCTAGTTGTGCTGTGTAGCTAGTCTAATAAATATCTAAATATGGACTTTGTTTAGCATAACTAAAATTACTTTATTAAACTTGTTTAGAAAATTCTTCTTGATCTGAGTATAATTATAAGTAGACATCCTGAATCCTTTGAGACAAAGGCAGGACAAGATGTCTCATGAAAGAATCTGCATTTGAGAAAATCTATGTAGTGATGTAGATAGTATTTTTACATAGAGAAGATCATGATCAAATTGAAACTCAATATATATTGCAACTGACACAATATAGTAAGAAACATCCTTTTGATACGTTCATCATCAAAATATCCTTCAAAACATGTAGTTCCTCATATCTTCAGTATTCAATTAAAAAATACTAGGAAGTGACTTTGGTGCAATGGTATGGAAAAATATCTCTTTTTGCTTTCAAAAGAGAACAATGGGACATAAGAAAAAAATTTTTTTTTACTCTGTCATCAATCAAATGGATAATGTCACATCTCTTGGAAGGGCAGGCATGTAAAATTGACACCTGTTGCAATTTTAATTCAGAAAGCTTAGACATTAATCCTTTTGAATTGGTTTCTACCTTATCTATCTAGAGAGAAACACTTGTGAGCTCATGAAATTCTAATTGGAGCAGCTCATTTTCTGTCTGCATAAGCAGACTGCTTTAGTGGCTTTGTTCATGCAAGTCTCAGAGAGATTTTTTATCAATTTCATACACACAAAGAATGCTTATTGGAGCCCTTTGTGGAAGTGAGGAACATGATTTGTATTACACAGAAAAAGATGCAAGTCAGTTCTCCCCCATTGCTCTGAGAATTTTTACAATCTTCTTTATTAAAGAGCTCCATCCAACAGTGAAAGTCTTCATATTTTATCTTTCCAGTGAGTTGATCCTGTTGCACCCAGAGCAGCACCTTTTTGTCATCTTCTGCACCTTGTGCCTTCCAGGCAGTTACACACAAGTGACAAATGTAAATACTTAGAGTCAGCCCCAGGTGCTGTCATCCCACAGTGTCTCACTGACTGCTTTCTTTTCCTGCATCTTTCCTCATCAAAGTTAAAGCAAAATGCAAATGTAGTAGCATTACCTGCCTGAAGAGATAATCAGAATAACATTATTTTTGCATTCCTTAGGATCTACCTTTATTCTTTTCTTTTGATATTGTCTCAGAAATTCATTATCATCTAACTTGTAAAAAATTGCTTTTTCTAGGAAATAAACACTTTTGTCATGAAATGCCATTATAATTAAGAAAAGGTCACAGCTTCAAACATTTAAGAGGAGTGGTGTTACCTAGTGCATTCACTTTATTGCAGTGATTTCTTTCTATTTTGTAAACCTTGAACATGTTGTAAAAGCCATCAGCCATCTGAAATAGCAAAGGCAAGAGCATAACAAGATCAATCTATACCATTCATGAAAAAGTTCAGGATTTCAGTAGTTGCAGACACGATCTTGCTCAAAACTGGCACAGATTCACAGTTATAAACTGATTATAACAGTTTATTCAAAAGATTATAAAGATAAATGAAACATGGTGGTCCTGTTGGATACCTAACACATAAGGTGCTCTTCATCCAAAAGAGGGGTTTGTACATTTATTATCTAAATGAAAGATTGAAACAATCTCCAGTACAAATAACATGCTATACCTGTGGAACACCATCTGTTGGATGTGCAGTTCAGATGCTGCTTCTGCCAAACAAGCAAAAGGATAATCATGCTCATGTCACTTAAAAACTTACCTGAAGTCATAGAGACTTTCTTTTTTGAGAATGGAAAGCAGGAATAAGCAGAGTCTGGAAAATGGCTCAGAGCCATGGCTTTACACAGAGCACACAAAACACATACAGGAGAATGATGCATGGAAAAGTGACTGGAAGCAGTTTTGATCTCTTCCAGCCATGGCTGACTTGGCCAATACCTTGAAATAACTAGAATACCAAAATACTGCTTCACCTCAGCATGCCAACTTTCAGCTGTTTCCAGCAGCCAGCGTGACAGCTCGGAATGGCTGACTGTGAGGGGACACATAGAGGTAAATATGCCAGCATCACATAATTCAAGAATATCTCTGCTCAAAGCTAAAGTTTTCCAAGTTTCACCATGCTCAGGGATATTTCCTGTGGGTGATTTCATGCAATCATTGCTGGAGCACAGAGGTTGCCCACATTGAGTACAGTGTTAAATGAGCAAAAACATTTACTCAGAGCCTGTGGCCAATCTAAATATAAAGTGTATTCTGCTATATTTATAAGCTATATTTAATAGCTTGTGGAAGAAAACAATACAACAACAAGGAATTTGATAATACACAGTATGGAAGGGGCAGCAGTGTTTTTTGACATACTGCACATTGCATGCCAGGCAGTGCAAGAAAAGCATGTCACTAAGTGCTTTGGATTGAGGGATGCCATGGTGGCATGCCATAGCCAAAAACCAAATTGTCATATGCCTCCACTGAGATGCCATGGTATGGAAAACATTGCAGGAATGAATGGAAACCCCTACTGACAGCCAGATCTTATTGGAAGATCTGCCAAAGGAAAATGAAATACATATTGGGTTGATTCTGCTGGTTTTACACACAATGAGTTTTTTAGCCTTGTTAATACTTTTGTAGCACCTCTAGAAAAGTATTAGGCAGACTTTTACTGCATCTTTCCAGTTTAGAAGGTGTGTAACTCAGCAGTCTGCAGTTTAGACTTTAGGACCTTGCTTTCAAAATCCCATCATCCTTCTATTGTGGTTTAGAATCTACATTACCATTTGCAAAACTTAATATTTAGTCAGTGAGATACAATAAACATGGAAACAGTAAGCCAGGCTGTAGATTTAGAAAAAGGAACAAAAAGGTGAACAAGCTTTCCTTGTAACAGTCTACTAAAACGAGCACAGATTGAAGGACAAGTACATTTGAAAAAAAAAAAAAAAGATACAAAAGTCTTCTTTATTGCATGTAAATCTGATGCAGCAAAAATACAGTGTGTATTTCAGACACCTCTTTCCACATCTGAAAAGCTAAACAGATAAACTCTGCAGGAATATGACTCTCCTCTCAATTCCCAAGGGCTCTGCTTGTATGGCACTCACACTGAAATCCAAATCTGAGCAGGGATGTCGACTTTTATATACACTGGCACAGTCTGACTTGAAAGGATCCAAGTATGAGAGTTTGACCTGTACTGTTTGCTTTTGCAAGGTTTGTATGTGACTGTTTGGAAATTCCAGCAGATTGGCAACTCTTCTATATTGAGGTAGAGTTTAATGTATGACCTTTATCTTGCATGATATTTTGGCAGTAGCATTTGCCTGGGAACAGTCCTAACCAGGCCACAGAAAAGCTAACAGGGCTGGAGGAGTTCATAAGAGTTTCTATAAGAGGCATCTCAATAAATATATAATTAATGATGCAGCAAATCAGAAATACTTCACACATATTTTCCAGCGAGATACATTCTCCTAAAAAAGGATTTTATAAGAAGATCATGTGTTTCCAGCCCTTGAAAAATGGTCTTTGCAGGCAGAAGATGTCATAGACATTTTCCAGAAATTCCATGAGGTGTGTTTCACAAAGTTTTCAGAAAGTCACTTCTGAATCCATACAATTTGTGCACTTTGAAAGGTCAAAGCATAACATCCCATTTCTATCAATATCTGTGTTTCACTTCAATGAAGTCAAAGCTTCACTCTGAGATCACAAAGCAACTTTGAAAGAATCATCTGTCAATAATGAAAAGGTAACTGGATGTGTGTAAGTATAAATATATTTGCATTGCAAGTGTAAATAGTATGTAAAGAAAAAGGAGCCAATATTAGGAAGCCCATGCTTGTCACACATATTGAACAGCAGGTATTACCAGAAGAGAGGGGAAAAAAAACTGTAACAAAAAACTTTAGTAACCTAGAAACAATATTGGCTGGGAGTGTTAATGTTCTTCTCAGAGCAGTTTAAGAAATTAAGAGTCTATTGTAAATTGAGGGGTTTTTTTAATAGATCCTACAGAAGCAGATTGAAAGAATGATATGCAATGATCCTAAGATCTAATATTTAAAAATTGATCTGAGGATACAGTAATAGAGCAGTACCCCATTTTGCAGTTGGTAGTACATTTCAGTCTGGACAAAATCCCCAGATTCCAACTTCTGCATTCTAGGTCTCATTTGTCTGATTTTATACTGATGCATCTTGGTGGGCTCCAATGCAATATTCAGCTTTCTCTAATACAATACATACAGGCTTGGGCTATGGATTCTAAAATGCATCTCTACTTTAAAGATGCCAGTGCAGCTAACAGAAAGGCTGTTCGTCTCACAGTTTAGTGTAACTCAGCACAGTGGTTTGTCAGTGCAAAAGAAAAAAAAAAACCTTTGCTAGTTTGTGTTTCACTAGTCCTACCTTTCTGTGTCTTCATGTTGCCCAGCCTCTTTTTAAAAAATTCTCTGTTGTGTTACTTTTCAT
The DNA here is from genome assembly GCA_030060385.1 of Muscicapa striata striata. Lineage (NCBI taxonomy): Eukaryota > Metazoa > Chordata > Aves > Passeriformes > Muscicapidae > Muscicapa > Muscicapa striata. The sequence goes on along the minus strand of JAREIS010000018.1, from coordinate 2,308,124 downwards.
TCTCTACAAATGCATTGGTTGCTTAACACAGCTTTACATTATATATTTTGAAAAGAAAAACACAATCCTACTCTTTTTTTTTTTTTATTCACCTGAATAGATGCCAAGATTTCATGGCTGGTTTAAGATTGATGCCAGACATGTTTTAAGTGATCCAATCAAACTCTTTCATTCTCATAGTAATTTCAGTGAACTTACTCACATACCCACAGTAGTGCTGAGGTACAGAAATACATTTGAAGTATGGGGACAAAGTACTCAGACTTTTTCAGAACTATTAAGCTCTTTACTCTTGACTTTAAGAATCCTTCAGGATATCTATAAAAGCAATCACATGTAACAGGCCAGTTTGAATATTCTGACTGAGAGGGGCTTTTTTGTTAGTAAACCTTTTATGCCATCCTGGAACTGTTCCTCCTAGGCAAGGACAGAATATTTTCCACCAAAAATTCTCCAGTCTTCCTAACTTGTCTGCAGAGAAGATTAGTAAGGGCTTTGATACGACAAACTGGAAGTAAATAAGACAATTATCCTTGTAAGAAAGACAGTGACTACTGTTGCACTGGACTGCACTTCAGACTTTTTTGGAAGCACTATCTGCATCATATCAAAGAGTGACACTGAGAGGTGCCCCCTGATATTTGCTATTTTTGCCATGCAGTAATGGTCATGGCTTATAATCTAACACATAAAGAGTTCAGTAATAGTGAACAATGAAATGCTTTTTATTATCTTAGCTTGGAACTCCTAACCCAGAGCACGCTGGTAGCCATCTGGGTCTACAGACTTTGGCCCTCCCAGCAGTGGTGATTGTACATCCTCCCCAGATTGTCACAGGCACTGATTCTAGTCACTGTCATTGGAGCAGAATGTGTTTTTGACGGTGGAAACCAGTTGAGAATATAAATAATTGTCTTCAGCTCTTCACATTTGCTTGGTCCTGGGTTGATGTCTTTCCCTCAATTCTAGTGATGCCAAGAAACTCTCTATATGGCCAACCATTCTAGACTTGTAAAATGTTTTTTGTTTTCTCAGAACTGGGATCAGTGTAACCTTTGGGTTCAGGTGCATTCTCTGAGGACATGAATAATGCACCAGTTCACTACTACACAGCCCAGATACAAAATGAAACTGACCTAATTAGTTAGTAGATCATACTGGTTAATTTAAAGAAATATGCACAGCTGAAATGGAGAAATAAGGATTAAATATATGATAATGAAGAATCACAGATCAGGAAATGCCTATAAGAAGTTTCAAGCCCATCAATTCTGGCAGCTTGTATAGTCAATCAGCATCTGTCAATTTCTCAAACATTCCACATGGACAGAGGAAAGATTTCCCATCTATTCAAAAAACAAATTCCTCCAGGACAGCACAACTGTAATGAAAGGGATGTGACAAAAAATGAGAAGCCATTAAATTTAGTCCCATCTCAAACAGTGATGTCCTCTGAGGAGCTGTGGTTGTCAGTCCCTGGCCATTGCTCACATTGCTGTAGCCATGCAGAGAGTACAGCACACTATTCACTACCTCACAGAGCTGTATTAAAGATGAATAATATGATTCTTGCAAACTCTGTTATTCATCCAAACAGCCACACAAATGCTATGTTAGCTAACTATTTGTTACAGGAACACCTTCACTGAAGGGGAGATCTGGCCTGTTCTGTGTGTCCCCACTGCAGAACATCACCAATCTATTTCATTATTTTCTTGCAGAGTTGTAGTCAGTAAGCAGCATGCTGGATGGAGCAAACAGCAGATCAAGCACCCACAACAAGCTGAAATACATGTTAATACTTTTCAGTTTGTATCACTAAACACTGGTGTTTGTAATGTTAGTTTCACTATTCAGTCTTCTCCACATGCTTCTGGCTGGGCATTCCAGCTTTAACCACATGCTTTTTGCAAAGGTTCTCTACAGAAATTATAGCAAAGTATTTTAAGGCATTAGACCTGGAAAATATTTTTCTAACCTTGCATCACTATACTTTTTTTGAGAGAGGCAATGAACATAGTGTTTCAATTATAGGTCTTACACACACGATAGGGCAACAGGCCAACAATTTTCATCTGTGTATTCCAAGACCAATACCATTTGTTAGCTATAAATTCAGAGATGCTGAATGCATTGTATTTCTACTTCTGTGAGTTTATTAAAGGTCTGAGTTTGACAACATCATTGAGTATAATAAAATAATAAATTAAAATCTTGTAAAAAACACCAAAATTTATTTATTATGATAAAATAACAGATAATCTACTCAAACCACATGGAAATACAAATAATTTAACTTCAATAGCAGGATGCATAGTCCATGATGTCAAACAATCCTTACCCAACACAATTTCTGAGAGTTTAAGCAATGTCATGTGGACTAGCAATGATCTAATCCCAAAAGTCTTTTTAACGAGGCATCTTAAGTCTCCTTGTTTTGTCCATAGACAGACCACATCTTCATTAAGCCCTTCTGGATTTATCAGCTTTGACAGCAGTCTTTTGCTTTTGGCAATTTTATGACTTTTCTGGGTAGTAGTACACAGACTAGCATCTAATAACATTGGCTACTAAACATCCTGCAATGCTGAAAAACAGACATTTAGAGTGTGCTTGTCCACAAAAGGTTTATATTTAATTGTCAGTCATGCTTATATACAGAATCCAACTGCAAGAGCGAAGATAAATATGAGCCATTTTTTATAATGAGAGTTCTGCTGCTTTTCAGAAAAAAAGATATATTAGAAACTGGTGTCTTTGCTTCAACAGTCACCTTTGCTTCAAAAGTCACTATAAGTTTAGTGCCTCCATGAAGGCAAGACATCTTCCTGGTGGAGAAAACCTCCTCATGGATCACAGATATAAGCTGTATTTATCTATCATTCAAACAGAAGGCAAGTCTTAGCAGTGACTCAGAAAGACTAAGATTTGCTGTTACTAGACAGTCAAATATTCAGTGAGTCATTTGCTTCTATGACATAATAACAGAAGCTTTAATTTATTTAGTACAACGGGGGAGAATAGAGGAGTTCAATGGACCACTGATACACTGTGACAGATTTGTGCTGTGTAGGACGGAATGGTTGCTCTGCTTCCCAAATTTTCCAGAGAAAAGCTCTGCTGCTAGACAGCTAAGTCATCTAGCACAAAAGCCCAACCTAACTGAGAAGTTAAGCATTTGAAGAATTTAAAGTTTATAGCCACATCCTTTGTTTTAGCTGGAGTGCTCATACACTTTATAGACACAGTTCATGTAAACAACATTTTTAGTTACTCCAGATATTGGAAGTTTATTTTAAATAGCAGTTGTCTGTTTTTAAAATAATGTAAAATTTTGCATAGAAGAAACTATGAATTTATTTTAAAAATTAATGTAAGCTGGTCTTGTTACTGAATTAGCTTACCAGATGTTCTTTGGGTGTTCTTGGCGGGGACTTGGGAGAATCAAGCCTGAGCTTCCCTGTTTAGTCTATGTATGTCTCAGCAAGGCACTTTTTGTTCTCTTGCATCTCTAGCAGATGGTACAACTGCCTGTCCTTTGTCAGACAGCATTAACCACACTTCTGAAAAGCCTTGGCATTGCTCATAGTCCTCCTTCTTCTCTGGTGCTTCTCTCTGCTAGCAGTGTGTTGACAGGAAAGGGCAAGACACATTTTCTGTCTCTCTGTGAAAAGAAAGATCTCCCATGCCCCTTCACTGTTTCTCAGTCAGGGTTTGAAGTCTTGCATATTTGCACACTTTGAAAACTCTCCACAGGGAGAGAATAGGATTCATGCAGAACAGACACAGCCATCCTTCCTCGAGTTTTTAACACTTGAATATTTGTAAACAATATGTAAAACAGCAATGAAGTCACTCCTTAGAATAGTATGCTTGCTTTTACAAGACAAGGGATTCTGTTTTCTTCACCAACCCACCTGCTTTCTTCAGAAATGACAGCAAAAATTAGAGATTAAAGCATCATCTATAAACATGCAAATAAAATCAACATAACTTGTAATGTGTTTGTTATATTCCAGTATAACAAGTAAACAGTCCTTCAGCAATCACAGTATCATTAAAGGAAGAATATCTGTTGCAGAAAGTTTAAAAGATTGCTCTGAAAAAGTTAAGGACAATACTGTTTGTAAAAGATTTGTTTTCCTTTCTGTACTTACTACATGATGCGTACTACATGATAAGCAAATCTCAGGATGGAGAAATGCAAGAATTATGAAGATGCAAGGACAAGAAACAATAGGGCTGTGAGCTGTGTAGAGACAGGCCTCAGGAAAATAGGCTAAACAAGATAGTAGAAATATGTAAGCTTAATAATGAAGCTTTATCCATGGTTTTAAGCTACTACAAGCAAACATTGTTCAAAGCAAGATGTACGTGTAGCTTTATTAATTGGCCTGAGCAAACGCTTGTCAGCTTTTAATATTCTACTATTGGCTAGAAAGTTGTTAAAGGACTTTGGAACAAAAAGAACTTCGTCTGCTGTGCTAGCAGCTGAAGCTGCTCCATCTCCTTGCTTGGTTCTGTAAAATGAGACTGATGATTGTGATAGACTAAAGCTTTGAGACAGCTGCTCCAGCATTCCTGTCCCGTTGTTTGTGTACATAGATATATGTAAATATAAAATAAGATAAAAAATATCCCAGGAAAAACCAACAGTGATGGTGCCCTGTTTCGTTTTACGAAACAACTGTTGGAATCCCCAGATAGTTAAAAGGGACATGTGTTGAATAATCCTTTCAGATTATAAACGGATAATATTCTCATCTCCTGAGGCTGCTGGACACTGAGGATCGAGTTTGTTAAAGACACCCCATGGGGAGGCACAGAGGTGAGCTCTGGGGAAAACAATATGGGACAGGACTTGTCTATAGAGAAATGGGCCATATATAACTGGCTGAAGACAATTATCACTACTAAGCCTCATATTAATATGCTGAATAACGAGTTGGAAGACCTCCTACTGTGGGTGAAGACGAACTTTCCAAACTTAGCCACTAAGTCTATGGTCACACATGAGTTTTGGGATGTTGCTAACTGGAAACTTTATAACTCAGTTACTCTCAGTGGAGACCAGTGCGTTGCAAACTTACTGCCTGTTTGTTGTTTAATGTCGAACATTTTTCAACAGCCAAACCCACCCACGGTTTCCCTTGCACCCCAGATGGATTCCTCGGTTTCCCCCCACTTCTCAAATAGGGCACACTGCTCTTTCCCTGCATCAGCACAGTGGCTCCTCTCCCCTTAAGCCAGGCATCTCCTGCCTTCCCTCCCTCAGCCTGTTCCATGCTGTCCCACTTTCCCCACGCCAGGGCACTGTATTGTCTCCAACAATCTCTGTGTCTGTGGGTCCCCTGCCTTCCCCTGCTGCTGCTTTTCAGAGAGAGGGGGAAGGAGCCACAGCACAAATGCAGGTTACTGTTTTTAACTCGAGACAGCCTGTCTTCCCAGCACTAATGCCTGGCAGTGCCAAATTTGGGAGACAGCCTGTGGTTATTGCTCAAACATTAGATCCAGGAGTAAGATCAGATGGAGATTTTGAGTTACCCAAGTCAGATTCGAAAAGCAAAAGTGACAGTACTCCATTGTGTTTGCCTAATTGGTCAGAAATCAGATGGAATCTTGAGCAAGGTAAAGGTTTTGATTCCTCAAAGGAGAATTTCTTGCCATGCCTGTGAAATATGGTAAAAATGATCGTAATTCACAATATGAGGCCCTCTCTCATCATGACATCAAAGAACTCAGACAAACTATAAAGGAGAGTGGCCTGGCTTCTCCTTACTTTGATAACACTATAAAAAGAATTTTTAATTCCTATGGTCTCACTCTACAGATTGTCATAATATGGCTTCCCTGATTTTAACCAATTCTCAATATCTCTTGTGGAACTTAGAGTGGAGAAAGCATCTTAACAGACTAATAGAAAACTATGCTGGCAGTCCCAATGCTCAACTCACTAATGCTTATCATATTGCTTATGATAAGCCCCAGGACCAGGCTGTGCTGCCCAGAGCTGTGTTAGTCCAGAGTTGTCTCTTTGTGGTGCAGAGATCCATCACAGTATGGGGGAGAGCTATTCTGTCCCAGTGGGGAGCCAAATTAGAAGTGGGCCTTTAATGGGGACTTAGTCAATGCCAACAACTCTGAAGCTGCTATGAAAAACAGATACCCCTGTCTGCACTGACCAATGGCTTGTATCAGAGAAAAAAATTAAAGATTCTTTAAAAATTAGTAGAGGAGAAATTATTTTTAAAAATCACATCATGCCCACCAATAGTGCCTGGAATTCTCCAGTGTTGGTCATCCACAAGAGGAGTTCTGACTCCTGGAGATTGCTTCACGACCTGAGGAAGATCAATTAAGTAAGTGATCAAGGACATGGGATCCCTGCCACCTGGTCTTCCCTCTGTGTCAGTAATTCCAAAAGATTTGCTCCTTGTCACCATCAATTTAAAAGCCTGTTTTTCCAACATTCTACTCCATCCAGAGGATGTCCTGAGGTCTGCCTTTTCAGTTCCAGCTATCAACAGAGGAGAACCACTGCAAGGATATCACTGGAAATTTTTACCCCAAAGGATGAAGAACTCCCCAATTACTGCCAATATTTTGTTGCACAAACTTTACCTCCAGCTCAATAAAAGAACCCATGATCCATAATTCAAACTACATGGACGATTTGCTCATTGCAGGCCCAACACAAACAGAGGTGGAACAAAATTGTGATAGTGTTGTTGCTGAAGTCAATAAAGCCAGACTGGAAATTTCTATATCGAAAATACAAGAAATGCCACTCTGGAAATATCTGGGATGGATGATGACAGAAGAGACAATCAAGCCACAGAAGATACAGCTTCAGACCAGCATGCATACCTTGCAGGATCTACAACAACTTTTAGGAGAAATTAACTGGGTCAGACCTTTTCTTGGGAATTACCAATGATGAACTTGCCCTGCTCTTTGATTTGCTGAGAGGAGACTGTTATATAAAAGCTCCTAGGACTTTAAGACCTGAAGCACAGGCAGCCCTTGAAAAAGTCACAGAAGCTTTCCAGAATAGACAAGCTCATTGTTGTTCTCGGGAAAAGCCTTTCTTTCTTGCAGTTTTAGGAGAAAGAATACAACTTTATGGACTTATCTTTCAATAGGACTCTTCTGAAAAAGATCCTTTGTTAATAATTGAATGGGTTTTTTTCCTTACAGGTGCCCAAAATTTTTAAAACTATGGAAATTATATGGAAATTATAATCAAAGCCAGAACAAGATTGCTAACTTTAGGAGGCCAAGACTTTGCAATTATTTATTTACCTGTGAAAAAAGATTGCCTTGATTAGGCATTGCAAAATTCAGATGATTTACAAAATGCATTGTTAAATTTTTCAGACATTTGTTCCATTCATTACCCAGGTCACAAATTGTTGCAAGCAAAATTGAGCTTTAGAGAAAAACCTATGCTAAGTGAAGAGCCTTTAAATGCTATAACTCTCTTCACTGAAGGATCTGCTAAAATCCACAAATTAGTAATAGTGTGGTTGAACTAAACAACGAAAACATGGGAATCAGATATTCAAACAGTGGAAGGTTCCCCTCAAATTACTGAATTAGCTGCAGTGGTCAGAGATTTTCAGCTTTTTTTCTGAGCCTTTCAATTTAATTACAGATTCTGCTTATGTTGCCAATGTAACTGGAAGAATAGAGGGCTCAACCTTAAAAGACGTTAGCAATGACACCATCTACCGTTGGTTTCATATCTTTATACAGCTTTGAAGTACAGAACCAACCCTTATTTTGTTTCCCATTTTAGGGCTCATTCTTCCCTTCCAGGATTTCTGGCAGAAGGAAATGCAAGAGCAGGCAAACAGACAATGGTTGTTTCAAACACCTTGCAGAACATTTTTGAACAAGGAAAATTGAATCATGCCTTTTTTCACCAAAACACACAAGCACTTGTGTAAATGTTCCTTATCTCTAAAAGCCTAGTGAAAGTCATCATTAATACTTGCCCTGATTGTTAACTTGTGCAAACCTCCTGTCTCTACAGGAGCTGTTAACCCATGGGGTTTGGAAAGCCTGCAATTATGGCAAACAGATATTACTAAATACCATTAGGAAATTAAAAAATATCCATGTATCAGTGGACGCCTTTTCAGGCACAGTCTTTGTCCATATAGGAGAAACAGCCAATCATGTCTGTCAACCTTTTTTGCAAGCATTTGCCTCACTAGGTATTCCCTAAGAGGTAAAACCAGACAATGGTCTGGCATATACAGCCCAAAAATTAGCCACTTTTGTGATAGACAGGGGTGACCAATATCCACAACAATTACCAAAAGGATATTGGTTCATTTGTGGAGACAGAGCTTGGCAAAATATTCCACCACACCTTGAAGGTGGTCCATGTGGCATTGGAAGGCACATGGTGATAGCACCTAGTGCTAAAGCAATCATTAGGAAGGAGCATAGGGGAAAAGGTTTTGCCCATCAATATGATGAAAACTGTAGGAGTGATTTTAGGCCCTGGGAGGTTGCAGAAAGGGTTTCAGCAGGCTTGATATTACCACAAATTGCTTTGGCAATGGCGTTGAAACAATTAGATCAGGTCAGATGTTGGTTGAGTAAGCAGACCAATGCCACATCCATTGCAATCAGTGATATGCTGACAGATGTTAGCAGTGTTAGACATGCCACCCCACAAAATAAAGCAGCAATTGATTTTCTCTTACTGGCACAAGGACATGGTTGTGAAGAGTTTGAAGGATTGTGTTGCCTGAACTTGTCTGAGCACTCTGAATCTATCCACGGGAGTGTACAGAAGTTGAAAGACTTAACATCTCAAATCAAAAGAGAAGATGGATCGTGGTTAGACAATTTGTTTGAGAGATGGAACTTTGTGTGTTGGTTAAGGGAACTTTGCAAAGGAGGTTTGTATGTTTTGATTGTTGTGGTGATGATGTTAGTAGTAGTGCCTTGTGCACTTTGGTGTGTGCAACAGATGATGGACAAAACCCTCAAGCAAGCTTTTGTTGTTCAGAGAAGTGATGTAGGAAAGGAAAATACAGAGAATTCACAGGATGTTATACAGTTGTCTGCTGATCTCAAGTATGATAGTGTAAAAGATGATGAAGGCTTTGGTTTAAGGCCTTGGAACAGAGACTTAACAAACCAAGAGATTGCACTTACTGCTAGATTTGACTTATGTTCTTGAATCGACCAGATCTTTTGAAACCTTAGAAATACTATGGTTCAAAATGAGCAAAAAAAGTGCTTTATACAAGCAAAACAGCAATGTACTAAGTAAAGTTTATGAATATAGCTTTGTTTAGAAAGCTGGTAAGGCTGCTTTGCTAAATAAGGAAAACTGTAGTAGAAATATGTAACACAAGGTACCTAATGCCTGATAGAGTCATTAAAAAGATTATTTTAGGGTTAAACTGAGAGGGGGACTTGTGGGATATGGAAAAGGCATAAAACTCTCTAAAAGCTGTGTGAATGCAAATCTCAGGATGGAGAAATGCAAGAATGATGAAAATGCAAGGACAAGAAACAATAGGGCTGTGAGCTGTGTAGAGACAGGCCTCAGGAAAATAGGCTAAACAAGATAGTAGAAATATGTAAGCTTAATAATGAAGCTTTATCCATGGTTTTAAGCTATTACAAGCAAACATTGTTCAAAGCAAGATGTATGTGTAGCTTTATTAATTGGCCTGAGCAAACGCTTGTCAGCTTTTAATATTCTACTATTGGCTAGAAAGTTGTTAAAGGACTTTGGAACAAAAAGAACTTCGTCTGCTGTGCTAGCAGCTGAAGCTGCTCCATCTCCTTGCTTGGTTCTGTAAAATGAGACTGATGATTGTGATAGACTAAAGCTTTGAGACAGCTGCTCCAGCATTCCTGTCCTGTTGTTTGTGTACATAGATATATGTAAATATAAAATAAGATAAAAATATCCCAGGAAAAAACAACTTACTATAGTAAGTTAGATATGTAGTTAGTACATATCATGTACTTACTACGTGATATGTGATCTCTGTATGGTATTGCACTTTGGAATGGAAAAACCTCAACAGTTTAGGTTAGGCTTTTAGGAGGCATTAGCTAATTATAGCTTTTATAATCCCCTTCATTTAGATCTAATGTCCATTTGAATTAACTGAGATCATCCCCATCTTGCAACATCCCATACCATCACTTACTGGATATTCTTTTTTTTTTCTATAAATACACATATCTGAACTCTCAATTTTATTAGTTTATCCAAACAAAGTGATAAGTTTTGGATTGTTGGCTGTTTCACTTTATTCACGTGATGGTTTTCACCACAGATAAAAATTCAGAGAACAACCATTATCTCTGTATGTTCTAATCCAAATGTAATGAATTATAGAAATCATGCACATCCATGTTCAAAATTCCCAAGGCAATGCCCACATCTCTGTCTCATCCTTCTTGTCTTTAATTCTGGACATATTCTCTATACAGCACAATCTGTGATTCTTGTATCTGGTAATAGAAAATAAATAGAATAAACCAGGATCTTGATATTCTTATATAGTGTTCCAACATTTTTCATAGTGACAGAGAAGCATTTTATAACATTCCAGTCACAGAAGTATAAAAAGACTCAGATTAGAAGGGACCTGTGACAATCATCTAGTCCAGCCTTCTGTAGAAATAACAACCTCAAAAAATCTCACATATATTTCAGAAAATATAATAAAATTATTTATATTAATTTCACTTAGCATAACAGCTGCTTTCATAATTCATTCTTAAAATGCTTGCTAAAATTTGATTTCACTTACTGATATAAACTTGGGAAAGAAGTGTAAGAACTAGTTTTTTCAGTAGTCTCTGGATGAAATGCACTTTCAAATGGTTGGCCATGTAAAAAGAAATATGTAGGGTTAATGTACATGAACTATTAATGTACACCATATGCTGATGTTCAATAAGAGTAAAAATAATGAGGGAAAATAACATATCTGAAGTCCAAAGTCTTGCATTAGACAAGGACAGCAAGTTGTAGTGCAAAGGCAACAATAGCATCATATGGCCAATTAAAAAAAACATTGAGAGCAATACTTCTGTAAGAAAGATAGTGAACCAAAATTCAGTAGTTGCTGTATGTGGCAGAGAGCAATATAAAGATGAGAAAAAGAAGGGCTGTCCTTCACTGAAAATTTCTATCTCTATCAAAGTAAAGAATGATTATTGCAAAGGACAGAAATACTTTGTTTCTACCATCAAGCAAAGCTGAGATAGCTTTGTTCTGTGTATATGCATTAGGAGCACTCAGGGTGTGCAAGTAAGGCAGGCACAATATAGAACTCTGATCTCATCAGGTTGTCCTAACACATATTTCCTTTCCATCTTCCAACATCTTCAGATCCAGTCTGGTCCAACTATTCTACACATCTTAGATACTTTTCTGTGAGTCCTCCATTTCTTGTTTGCATCTTACAGCCTCCTCTTCACTTTTTTTTTTTTTTTTTTTTTTAAATCAGTTTGTAAAACACATAAGCCAAAATATCTTTATTTAGATCTGTTTTCTTGTCAGTTCAAGAAGCTGTTAAAGACTGATGTTATTGAGATCATCTGTGTGGTTTTGATCTTCCACTAAAGAAACACAAGGGTATAGTCCTTTCAAATAAGAGGATTTTTCAAGACGCTGGTACTGGGAAGCATGAAATTAGGGTAAACTGCAGAGAAACAAACAGAATAATAATTTTTTACAAAAGTAATAATTCTGATTTTTTAAACTATCTGTCATTTCAGGTAAAGATGTTCTTCAGAGCTGTAGGGAAATAGCTGGGAGAGTCCTTCATGGTCTCCCACATTCCTATTCTGTCAGCCTGCAATGGGATAGAGGATGGCCAGGGAGATGGTGAGGGATAGGGAGATTTTTTCAGGATTTCTTCTCTTCTGAATAGGTAGGAGGATGAATGTGCAGGAGTCTCCATTCAGCAACACCCTTGCTTTCTGCCTTCTGTCAAGCTGAGATCAACTCCTTGGCTCCTTGCCTCCATCTCAGTCTGTTCACATTGTTTCAGTTTTTCAAGGCCATCTCTGGGAAGAAAACATGAGAAAACTTGCTTTAAACTGAAAGGAGACCTGCAGCCTGATATGTTGAGCTGGGACTCACACAATTCACTCTGATGCTTTGGCAATATACCAGAGTTTTTTTTTTTTTTTGTACCTCTGTGAGAGGAGTAGGATAACTAGGTAGTACTAAGTGTGATTTCATGGTAGCAGGAGCACGGAATGTGCTAAACTGCAGCAGGAACTCAGGGAAACAGGGCGAGCATGCCATATTTCTGGCAATTTGAGGCACACCATACTTATATCAGAAACTTGCAAAAGTAGATGCTCATTTAAGAATAGAAAAGATAACAAAATTTATCTATTAAAGCAACTACCTCCTGTTTAGGAGGGGGAATCACAAAGACAGGGAGGAGGCATCACAAAGCTTGCTCACATCCCAGTGGGATGCCCACTGTCAAAGATGGTTAAGGAATATGTATGATTTCTTGCAAAAACCTTGCTCAATTTCTCTACAATTCTCATTAAATATTGATAATTCCTCACATTCTCATACTTCAGTTTACACACCAGAATTTCCCAGTTGGGATGCTTGCTAGTTGCACATCTACAAGAACTCTGCACAGGGCTAAAGTGGGGTTTTTTAGTGCTAATATAGAAATGGAGTGTCTGTAGGTGACTGAGTTGGTCTAGTGTCTCTGGGGTACTTGTGAATTCTGTGACATTCCAAAAACTGTTTCTGGTTCTTAAAAAATATGATTCTTAGGTTGCATATGCAGTAAGTTTCAAACATGCCCTGGTGAAAAAGGAAAGGTACCAACAACTCACACTCTGCCAGGCTGTCCATGCACCATCAAGTAAGTGGATACACATATCATAGAATCATAAAATCATAGTGTTGGAAAGGAATCTAAAGGTCATCTACTTCCAATCTCTGTGCAATGAGCAGGGATATTTTCATCTGTATCATCTTTCTCAGAGCTCTGTCCAGCCTTAAGTTGAATGTTTCCAGGAATGGACTATCCACCGCCTCTCTGGGCAATGTGTGCCAGTGTTTCAGCACTCTCTTTGTACAGAACTTCTTCCTTTTATCTAATCTGAATCTACCCTCTTTTAATGATAACATTACCCCTGTCTTATTGCTACATGCCCTACTACAATGTTTATCCTCATTTTTCTTATAGGCCTCCTTAAAGTACTGAATAGCTGGGGTGAGGTCTCCCTGGAGCCATCTCTTCTTCAGGTTGCAAAAGCACAACTCCCTCAGCCTTTCTTCACAGGAGAGGTGTTTCAGCCCTCTACTCATTTCTGTGGCTCCTCTGTGTTTAACTTGCTCCCACAGATCTATGTCCTCCCTGTGCTGGGGTCCTAGAGCTGGTTGCAGTACTCCAGGTGGGATCTCACAAGAACAGAGGGGTAGAATCACCTCTCTTGACCTGCTGGCCAGTATTCTGATGCAGCACAGGATAATGGTGGGTTTTCTGGGATGTGAGTGAACATTGCTGGGACATTTCCAGCTTCTTATCCACCAGAAGCCCTAAGCCTTTCTTGGCAAGGCTGCTCTCAATCCCTTCATATCCTAGTTTATATAATACTAGGGTTTGCCCTGGCTCAAGTACAGGACCTTGCACTTGGCCTTGTTGAACCTCTTGAGGTTCCATGGGCTGGCTTCTCAAGCTTGTGCAGGTCCCTCTGGATGGCATTCCATCCTTCAGGTGTGTTAACCTCACCATTCAGCTTGGTGCCATTTCCAAACTTGTTGAGGATGCACTTGATCCCTTAGCCTATGTCACTGATAAGAAACATTAAACTGTGCTTGTTCCCTGAGGGACACCACCTGTTAGTGACATGCTTTGGGACACTGCCTTGACCACTGCCTCTGGATTATACCATGGTCCAACCAACTCCTCATTCCTCATTCACCAAATAGTGCACCCATCAAATCCATCTCTGTCCAATGAAGAGAGCAGGGTGCTGTGGGGAGAAGTCCAGATAGATGGCATCCATGGCTCTTCCCCTGTCCACTGATGTAGTCAACTCCACCACAGAAGGCCACTGTGTTTGTCAGGCAGGACTTGCCCTTGATGAAGCCATGCTGGATGTTCTGATTCACCTCCTGCCCTGCATGCAGCACAGCTGCCATGAAGATCTCTTCTGTTACATTCCCAGGTGGCAGGGCTGACAAGGCAGTATTCCCAGGATCCTCCTTTATGCCCTTTAGAAAAATGGGTGCAATGTTTCCATTTTTCCAGTCACCTAGGACTTCACTGCTTTGATTTTTCAAATCATGGAGAGTGGCTTGGCAACTACATCAGCCAATTCCCTTAGGACTCTGGGATTTATTTCAACATCCTGTAGACTACTGTATGTTCAGGCTCCTCAGGTGGTTGCAAAACTGATCTCTAACCACAAGAGGGATTTTGCTCCCCCAGTCCCTGTCTTGCAGTTTGGATACTTCTCCAACTTGCACTATGCTTGTGGAGTTTAATGTGGAACATAAAAAAAGGGAACACTGCCTGTGTAATAAAACCTTAGAATGGAAATCAGCTAAACTACCACTGTGACACATAAAAATGCTTATTTGCATAGGTACATATCTGCATTTTACATTTGTAACAAAACTTTATTGTGTTGCTGTGTAGATGTGTTTGCAGCAGCTCAGTAGCTCAAAGAGAAAAATAGTTTAGAATAGCAGCAAACAGATGGAACTGAAATGATGATTTTTTTTTCCCCCCGTCCCTTTGTTATTAAGAACTCTATTTGGGAAATTGTGAAAGAAGCACTGTATCCCTCACTGGCTCATAGAAATTATTCTTTGTGACCATCACCAATGTGGACAGTAAAATTAAAATGTATGGCAAATTACAGGCAGAATAGTGAGCCAGCAATATAGACAAATAAGCTTTGAATTGGATTTTAAGCATTATTTAATGAAAAAAGGTTAAAAGAGCAATTGCCTTTCCAGTAACCATATATTTTTTGGTTTTGTACTTCTGTTTTGATAGAAGAGTTAGTACTTTTTCTACCCATTATTTCAGAAGAAATAATTAATTTTAATGCTTCATCACTGAGGAAAAAAAAAAACTACATCAAAAGTTCTGTTGCTCCTGTTTCACTGATGAGTCTCTCAGGTGGCGAGAAACAAAAAAAAAATATTCTTAGCCACCAGATGAAATTTACAATGAAACTTGAATTAAATATTCCATAGCATTTTGACAAAAATCCTCATGTCACAAATAGGTTTTGGACAACAACCTTACCTTATAAAAATAGTTATGCTAGAAGATGTTTTTGAACTGTCCCATTTTACCCATGTTTCAAGTCAAAAGTATTCAGGCTCCTGCTTATTGCTATTCCTTCACTGTGCTCTAGCCAACAGCAGAGGGCACAGCTCCCCACTGAAAGCCTCCAAGCTGGATATTGTGTGAATATGCCTTACTCTGATTAAAATTCTAGCAGGAGCAATGCTCTGATTAAAACAATGCATTTTCAACAGTCAGTGACACCTGACAGAAGGCATTTCTCTTGTGCTATTTATTCAACAGTCAATTCTGCACAAAATAATGACATTTAGTTAATGCCTAATGCAACTTCCAGAATAAATGCTATCACAAGTCACTGAAGTATCATAGAAAAACCCCCTTCCATGGGCATGAGCAGATTGCTCAGGGCCACATCCAACACTTGGCCTTGAACACTTCCAGACATTCACAGCCTTTTTGGACAACCTGTTCCTGTGCCTTACCACCCCCACAGTAAAGAATTTCTTCCTAATATCTAACTTAAACCTGCCCTCTTTTAGTTTATAGCCATTCCCTTTGTCCTTTCACCACACACCACTGTAAAAAAGAACTAAAAGTTTTGGAACTCCAAAATTGAATACATTTGGTTACCTTGGACAAACACCTCCCTCCATACATACAGCCCCACAGATACAGCTCAAATTTATTCTCAAGCAATAGCAGTCAGATATATATATATCTATGTATGTATATATATGTGTGTGTGTGTCTGTCTGTCTGTGTGTATGTATGTATACACACATACATACATATGTATGTATATATATATATATATATATGTTGTTACCTGGCAAAGCCACTTCAAGCTCAGCAGCAGTTTCAGCTGAAGTGGGCAAATACTGAAAATGTGTCATTCAAGTAACAATTTTCAGCAATCTCCTGACATACAAATACGATTTTCAACTTCAGGTCCAAAACTCTGGACTCTGTGGATTCTTTTAAATGTGAAAGACAAACAAGAAGGACAAGTTTGCTTGGTGAAAAACCCCTAATGTAGGGAAAGTAAAATGTACCAACAAACCAGTCTGTCTGTCCCTTTTGTATGTTATATCTATAAATCTATGAGTCTGTTGCCACTATATATGCTGTTTTCATACTAACATACAGAGGTAAAAGGAAAGGACAAAAACATAGAACTACTCCATAATTTCTAATACCAATTGTTTAGTGTTGTGTCAGTATAACTGCAAAACATAAAATTTGTTTTTATTATCATTCTATGTCCATCTACAAATCTCTTCTATTATCTCAACGTACATATTAGTTGCAATTAAATATATTCCCTGAATATGAGGTGCATGATGACAATGATAAAATTTTGTTGTTATTTACTAGAAAATATGGACTACATATTCCTAGTACCTAGTTACAACTCATGTCCTATTTGGACACAAGTTTTTTCCTTGCTTCAGACTTTGTATGGGACAGGGAGTCACCGGGACAGAGAGTTCTGTACTTTTTATATAGACTGATGTACTGTACTTCAGAATTTAAAATATATGCTCAGTTAGTGTTAAAAGCCTAAAACTATAGGCCATGGCAGATAAAACTCCCCAGTTAAGGAGACATTTTCCCCCATGTAGAGGAGCCAGGTTTGATGCCCTCCACAAGAGCCAGCTGTGCACACACAAGCTGAGCTGTCTCTGCCATCAGCACAGCCCAGTGCATGAAGCAGGTGTGAGGTAATATGAGACCACAGCTCTTTCATAACCATCAGGGCCCTACTACCTCACACCTTTATGCCACAGGCTAATGCTTACTATGACTTATTTTAAGGTCATCCTTATCTCTTGCACCCTGTGCAATACTTTGCACCAGGATAGCCAGAGCAACCTCAGATCAAGCAGTGACTGGTGGCTTGGAAGTGGCCTCCTATTTCACTCCAGAACTTTCATGATTTTGCAACTTTTACCCCCACTGGCTTACTTACAATAGCTATATGGGAAGATTATCTAATGCAATATTTAATTTTGACCAGACCATTACAAATAACAGTTTCTCAATTCTCTATAAACATTAAATGAAAAATGTCACTATGAGAGCTAGTGAAATATTTAGTCAGAATATTTGCAGGGCTTTTTCACAAATCAGTACACTATTGAAATATGCAGTATTTGGAAGTTACAAAATAAAAAATAATTTCTAACATAACATAACATAACATAACATAACATAACATAACATAACATAACATAACATAATATAACATAACATAATATAACAATATAATATAATATAATATAATATAATATAATTAATATAACATAATATAATATAATATTTTTCAGAAGAGCTTTCAAAGGTTTTTTCTAGCATCCTTAAAATAAGACTATTTTTCATTAAAGACCGTAGTATGTTCATTTTAAACTTCATACTCTCAAATTACATTAGTAGGTGTCCTGCTCTGCATAAAGTTAAATGTATCTATAATGTTTTGTAGGTTCAGAGCTTTAGACATTAAACTTTGCACACATTCATCCAGAAAACCAGGGATCCACTTCTATTTATACTGAGAAGGTTTTGCCAAGGCTATCACATTTCATTAATCCCAGTTTCCTGGAAGGGTGCTAACACTTTCCCTGCAGAGTGGGGTAGCCTAAAATGTGTAGACAATAATGAGTGGATGATGGAATACAGGGTTGTGTTTTAAGAAGGATATTACCATACATTATCCTCAGCCTTCCTATGCCCTGTGCTGCTGGGACATTTTTTGTGGTTGCTGTCTCAGCAGTTTAGTCCCATAAGTTCTGATGTATTGGAAAAACATGACAACACCTGGACTACAAGAACAGTGGAGGAATGCACAAGAGCCACATAAATGAACTGCTTTAAATCATGTTATTTTGACTTAATTTTATAAATAATTTACTTCCATCCCTATGACACTTTACAAAAACCTCTTATTTTGGAAAAAAAAACATTTCCTTGCTCTTTGTGTTCAGGTATTTCTCCTAGCAGGAAATTGTTGTTAAAAAAGCCTTGAAATGGGTTTTATCAGCTGGATAAGGGAAAGAATTTGCCCAAATGGAAAGATCTGTGCAGCAAGCACTAAGCTTTCAGACACCCTTTCTAAGCTGTATTTCCTAAGACTTTCTTTAAAGTCAAACCTAATTTTTTTACCATCTGGAGAAAGGATGATTCCACAGCCACACTGTAACTTCAAGAATTAAAAAAATTGGGAAGTCTATTCAAAAAAACACTGGACTCTTTTTCTTTGAATCTTCATGGATTCATGGCTCATGGACTTTGCATGAGGTCAAGAGTTCCTTCATAACATTAACCTTACTCCCCACATTCATGCAAAAGAAAAAAAGAGGTTGGCAGGTTTTTACTTAAAGTTGTAAGAACTAGCAGGATAGACTTTAATTAAGAAATACTTGTAATTAAATATTTTAACAACAGTGACAGGATCATAGCCAAAAGCTGAATTACACTTAGGGATGTAGAAACAGAAAACAGTAATGGCAGGAATCATAAGCCAGTTGTGTTGGGTTTCAAGAAGCAAACCAGTTGTTGTGTCAGTCACACACAATCTGCTGCATTAAAGCAGAGTCTAGAATTACTTTATAGCCAGGCTGATGACACAGTGAAAAGGTCACAGTTCTGAAAGGTTGGTTCCTCTTCCAAGAGATCATTTTACTGAATCTCTGCCATACGCACCTCATGCAGAAAGAATATTTTTCATAGTTATAAAATTTACATTGATTATCTGATCAAGCAAAAGAAACTGGTAATATTTCCAAATTATATTGCCATTGCATATGTATAACAAGATAATATTTATATTTCCTTTGGTATTATTTCTAAAACTTCATTCCTTTCTTAGAAAATTCAAAATTACCTTGGCCCACTCTTCTGTGTTCTTTGTCACTGAATTTCTTTATATTATATTGTCCCTCTATCATGCTGTAATGCACCATCTGTTTCACAAAAACCATAAATACATTTTCATGTCTCTCTGGGCTAGTCCCATCTAACGAGCCACTTCTTTTTCAGTGGTCACTTTCTGGTTCAGCTGATTGTTCTTGACTGCAGGCAGAAGGTCTTTGATATTTATATAACTAATTCACAGTAGCCAACACAGTCTACAGGTAACTGATGGCAAACAAGAAACTGAGGAGTCTCTCTCACCCTGCCATGAGTGTGAAGAACTGCAGATGATTTGGTGTTCTGGCTCTCATGGGAGTGAAGGAACTTATCTCCTACATTATTCCAAAGGAACAATGATAATTGATATCAGATCTGGTCAAAAGTCAAAATTTCTGTTCTGCAAGATGCACATTCTGTTTCAAAATGGCTGATATCATTTTAGTAATCTGACTTGGATCAGAGACTAAGCAGGCAAAGCCATCTTTCAGCAGAAGTTCCTGGTGTTAATTTTCCTTTGAACATTTTCTATTCTGATGCATAATTTATGAACAACCAAAAGAAATGAACATATCACAGCCCACCTACGACTGAGATGTACCTAAAAGTTGTCATATCCCTAATCATCACTGCAACAAGTTTTACAGGTTAGAGCACAACTTGCACAATGGTGTCTGAAATTCCTGACGTCAGCTGTGGACATCTGCAAAAGCAGATATCAGTAGTTTCCTATTACTGAGAATAGCCTGCCAGAAAAACAGGAAAATGTCAACAGGTTCCACTTTTGCAACGCAGGATGACAAGGCAAGACTTACATAATCTGTGATAAACCTTATGGAGAAATAAGTACTCCATACACTCAGTTCAAATGTTTACAAGTATAGATAATACCACAACTACTTAAACATGTGCAGTACTCATCAAGCATAATGTCCTAAAATGCAATCCTGCTTTTAAGTATGCATGAGACAGAATTTAGCCAGCAAAATCCCTTATGTGTTAGCAGAATTTAGCCGTAAAACAGTCAGGTATCAATCCCCAAAACATTGCCATGAAGATTCCCAGCAGTACAGAAATGGCCTGAGATCATTCCCAAAACATCTGAAGCTCTTACAACTTAGTAGGTTTTGGAACTCCTTTCTTATTATACTGCTGGTTGTATTAATGTAGTATTTAATAATATATTGACCATTTTCTTGAGCACTGATTGCTGTTTACCACCACTAAGAGCTATGGAGATTGACTATTTTTTAGTGATTTTTCAAAATCAATGTTCTAAAATCTGCATATAACTTAAATCACTGACATTAATTTTATGAAAGGCTTTCTCTGAAGTCTTCATTTTTATACCATAATTATCCTTTGGGTTATTTAGTGTAAAGGTCTTTGGACAATATTTGAACAGTTAGAATGATTTCTATTTTAATTTGGCATCCAACTCACACCTGTTTTAATATGTACTGAATTTAAAAAGTAAATGTTTTTTGATTGTGCAAACCACACTGCTTCCTTATTACAACCCTTTATTTTATCATAGTTTCTCATGCCAATCTGAAGTCATCTGGAATCAATAAAGGTTGGTTAGAAAACGCTAATATCTTTACTGTTCAAGCAGGCATATAAAAGCCCATACCTAAGTTAGAAATTCAGAAGAAATTCAAATCAGAGATATTTTTTTAACAGTTTTCATTGGCACCAGTAGTGTTTTTTAAAAGAAGGCCACACCTTGCAAGGAGAAAATAAAGGCAAGTTTGAGCTGCAGTTATCAAGGCAACAATGGTAAAAGCAATCTTTAACAGAAAACCAGATTTTAAAAGAATATATTTATTTCTTTTAATTATAACAATAATAACTTACATTGATTATATATCAAGTACCTTTATTATGTATACAATTCCATGGGAAAGGGACATCAATTAAGTACTGGTACAGAATTAGAGCAGAAAACTTCAATTATTTATTTTATTTGGGACCTGACCACTGGTACAAGTTATACTCTATTGCCAGTGGAGACCTTCAGTCTCCTAAAACTAAGCATGTAAAAAGAGATCAATTTGTGGGTCTTCTGTGGATCACTTGGAAACCTTCCAGATGCAAAGAGTCCACATGAAATTTAAGGACAAGAATAAAGACAAACCCTCAGGTTAGTAAAAAGAGGACCTGAAGAGGGGGATATGAGATATCTTTTTTCATTCTCTTTTTTAAAAATTCATATAGAAAGACTATTTGTTCTTCAGAAGTACTTACATAGATTAGGATATGCTTGCTAATTCTATTACACTAGTTACCAACACCCTTTAAATGTCTGAGAAGATCCAAATTATGTTCTTTAAAATTAGGACTTGTTGGCAAGTTTCTTGTGTCAATGATAAAAGGTAATTTCCCAGTAGGAAACCTCCAGGATACTCACTGATTTGGGGAGGGGAATGTAGGAGGAGATTTTCTAAACACAGCTACTCAATTGTGCTTTTTTTTTGTTTGTTTTTGTTTTTGTTTTTTTTTTTTTTAAATCTGCAGTAGGAGGTTTATACATATGCAAAAGTTACACTATTACCCCATATGAAAACACTCTGTACTAGGATTTTTTTCCCCTTGGAGTGTGTTATTACTTTGATAGCAAAGGAGATTTCTTTCTGCGGATGTGTAATGCTGCAAATGCAACTCCAGGTACATATTTCAAAGCACTATGAACAATTACAATTGCCTATCACTGGAAATCAATACACTTTTATGTGCTTGTAAGCAAGGAATTAATGCTAATGACCAATAAGCAGTGTCAGTAACATCTGAGTACACCTGGGGCAGCTCCCACTGTAAATTCAGAAAACATCAAATACCTATAACTGTTACTTCTGTGAAGAAATAGACTTTTAAAACAGTTATACTCTCTGGAGTAGGTGTATTTGTATATATTTCATCTGATATTTGAAACTGTGTCAAAGAGACATGTAGATTTACTATGACTGAAACACTCATACATACCTAGAATTAAAACCTTCAGTGGTTTTGGCTTAACAGCATAAACTCTCTTTTTTCTCTAGATACTTAAAAACAATCTCACATAAAAAGGTGTGAATAGGGACAAAACTGCATAATATAAAAATATTTGAAATCTATAACTTGGCTGTCAGGAAGAATTTTTGATTGATAAAGTTTATACCATACTTCATGCATTTGCAAGGCTGACTGGAGGACCCCTCTCTGGAGCATAAACTCTGCAGCAATTTCATTTCCATTCCAAACTAATGAGCAAGGCTCAGAGCACACAGTGGGTGGAAGGAAATATGCCTCAGAGGCAGAGTCAATGAAAAAAAAATCCAAAGTCAAGTTTTTAAGGTCTGTTCACATATATCACCCCTAGGGAGGGGAAAAAAGTATATGTAGATAGCTTTGGTAGTTTTTTTGTCTTACAAAAGTAATACCATCCCTGCATGTGAAAAGTTGACCTTGCAAGAGCAAATTGGGTTATGTTGACTGCTTATTAAACTAAATTTAGATAATCTAAATCCATATTTAAATAATGAAATAGGGCCATAAGGTACAGGTATGAAAGTAAATAACCTTTGGTAAATGTTTAAAAGGTCAGCTGTACAAGTGCATTGAGCTTGATACTACATCATCTGCTTTTCAGAGAGCCTGATCACACAGTGCCCCACTATAATTGTAGCAGGAGCTCCTCGAAGCTACAAACATGCTGATCACTACAAGGGGTTGGGTTTGTTGGTTTTGTTCCCCCTGGCCTTCCAAGGACAGCAAATAAGAAGGAAACCCAGAAGAAATTAATGGAGCAAAGAGGGTAAAAAGTTATCTAGCAAGGGCCCCAGCAGCTGTCCGGTACATAAATGTCTTCAGATAATGAAGCAAGGTCTGTTTTACAAAAATTTTAAACCATCTCTAAAATAACAGATTTTATTTGTTTTCCAGGGCCTTAAAGTCCTGGTAATAGTCATCAGCATACTACAAATTATTAATGTTCATTCCATGTAATGTTATCTTTGGCAGCTTTTTAGATTTTATGAACATTCCAACATGACAAACTAAGGAGATGGATTATACATATTTCATCCAGGCATTAGGAACACACAGCCAGAACTATCTTCTTTTCTCTTGTCAGAATGATGAAGTTACCTCACTTGATACAGCCAAGATAAGAAAGGGGTGTCTCTTTAGATTTGCTTCCAGTTGCAAAGGGATAGTGCACTTCAGCTGTGTTTAAACAGTGCATGATTAAGTGCTTAATAGTTTTGAATCAATAGTTTAAAATATGTTGAAACAGTAAAGATGTTAAGTTGAAAATACAGCAATTTCAGATTTAAAATTAAAAGGAATTAGAAGAAAAAGCAATTGAAATTGGAATTTTAAGATTATACCTATTATATGATAATTTCCATGTTTCTATATTTTAGAATCTCCTTCTTGTGTTTTAAGAAGACTATGTTTTCTCTTGTGATGTTGCTGAAATATTATACAAGTAATCCAGGACTAGTCTGTTGCCATAGAGTTACTTAATTCCCACAGAATTGCTAAGCATATTCATAGATGAGACAGCATTTAAAGAAATTCTTATGCTTTCCAAATTGGAAGTTCGTATTTCACAGGGAAAAAGAAAAAAAGAAGAAAAATGCTCAAGCTACAATATGCAACACGAGACTAAACAAAAGTTCCTTAAAACTCTATGACATTCATGGCCACACCATCAATGTTTTGCAGTATATGGGACGATTGTGGGTAAATATGCACCATGTGTAACAAAGTGGTTGCACTCCTCAAAATGCTGGTTAATGTACTACATTTTTAAAGGCATGCACTGTAAACTGTTAGAAGCAGAGCTAGAAAAATGCATGTTTTTTGTAAGCTGTGCTTGCTTACATCTCTGTGTACTTACCCCTAAATGGTTTTCAGGAATCCCTGCAGTTCTGCCTGAGCAGAGTCCTGACAATGCCAAGGCAATTCAGCTGACCACCATAAATCTGCAAGCATTCACAAGCACGTCAGACCCTAAGAGTGCAGGGTGGCTTTTCTATTTCTCACTAATTGTGGCATTCCTTTGTAATAGAACCAGCAAAATTGATCCTGTTAATTGGTTTTAGCTTTATCTCATTCACTGGAAGGCAGACAAGAATTTGAATGCAGCTGAGGCTTTCAGCAAGGGGATAGCTTGGCAATTGTCACTGTTTTCCTGGAGGTTGCTTACTGACATACTGCAAACACATATCTTTCTCTTCCTTTTCCTTATCAAAGCTGCAGTGATGAGGACTAGAAAAAGTACACCTTTGTGTTAAGTAGCTGGAGATGATTGCCTCTTATCCTGATACAGCAAATATTTCCACCTTTGCCCATACTTCTAGATGGATGTTTTACCCAAGTGCCCATTTAAACCACAGATCCCTCAAGAAGAGCTGTGGTTTAAAACATGGGTGCTAGTGAACTTGTGTTATTTCATTTACTTTTGTAACAGGAAATGTTCACACCTTTTGTGTTTGTCTTCCACTTCATTTACAACAATGTGGACTTTCTCAGACAGACTGAGTCCTGTGGCACTTCTGTCTTATCAATCAGAAAAGAAAATTCTAGGTCAGAACTCCAAGAAATCTTGAATCCATGCATGACATATTCATATTCCAAAAACAACTGGGGCAGGAAAAATAATTCCTTATAATTACAGAACTTTTTATATTAAGGAACCATTATAACATAGTACTATACACTGTTATATGCTCCTAAAATATAATTACTTATTGTTCACATTGAAAAAAAGATACCAGCAAAATGTTTTCAAAACAAATTTCAAGGATAAGCACATATGTTCAATGCAATCATATACTTCTAAACACAAATTATTTTTGCACCACTGTTTGTATTACTCTGCAAAGCAGGAGGAAAAATTCCTGTTTTTTTCTCAAAAGTTCTAAATTTTATCTTTTTCATAATGGGCTTGCAAAGTTCAACTAATCAATACTTATAAAACATATTCTTTATTCTGTAGGAATAAAACTATCATTATATATTTAGGATTTTAAAGTATGTTTTTATTTACAGGTTGGCCTATGTAATGAAAAACTTAATGGTATCTTGACAGTCTTGAATTCAGTAAAGACTAGGGTAAACATAATCACACCCTAATTATAATAATATAGAGAGTATTTAAATTAAAATATATGCTGTCTCTCATCTGCCTTTTTGAAGACTTCAGAGTAATGCAGGAATTCATCTGAATGAGGCTGTTGAGATTTGAGAGCTGAAAGCATGATCCTGGCTATGAGTTTATGGCATCCCATGAGAATTTTTTGTATTTTTAGGGTTCCATCCTGTAGACAGATTTGGGCTTTTTGTGAAGAAGTATGAGTTCACTGTTACTGGTTCCTACCTAATCCTGCACTTCCATCCGTCTATTTAAAATTAACCCTGGTGTTTATCACCAGCACAGCCTCACAATTATCACACTGAAATTCCACTCAGTTAAAGGAAGGAAAAAACAGGGAGAAATAACAACAGAAATGCACATTTTAAGTGTTGTCTTGTAAAGCAGTATCTGTTCACACTAATTCTCTCATAAAGGCACAAGATACCCAGAGATAGAGTCTGAAATGAAAAAGTATTGTAAAGGTGCTATGCTGTCAGTGGCTTAAAAGTTAAGATGGTTGCTGCAAATCTAATAAAGAATTATTTGGCATGTGTCCATGGGAAAATAAAGCCATACCATAGTCTGGCTGTACATTTAAGCAACACACTTGCAGCACCCATTTCACTATTTCTCAAGCATAGCATTTCTCAGCTTTAGAAATTGCTCCAGCCAGGACAACTGGAATGTTTAATGGCTAGCAGTGGCAAAGGTCTGAGGAAGATAATCAGACTCCTCAAGCAACAACATAAAGCATTAGAAAAGAAATTAAATTTCTAGTCAATTCCATTATGTAATTTATATGGTTTTTGTTTGAAATGAAGTACCTGCCTTAAATTATGTCAGCAAATATTATCTCTTAGGGTTTTGCAGCAAATGTTGCTACAGATAGAGCTGTTTTTTTTTTAACATTTGCACGACTCTGACTGTACAGCAGCACTGTGAACATTTACAGGTCTTCACACTTCCATTATAAACTACAGATAATTTCTGAATTCCTGCTCTATACTGAAAAGCTGGATTGTTTTAAATAGAAAATACCACCTCTGCTGCAATAAGCTTCATTCAGTGAGCCATACTCCTAGGACCACCTTTTCAGCTAACCAATGTGTGTAGCCAGCAACTGGATCACCAAGGCCTTGGTCAGTGACTTGCTACCACAATGTAGTAGCAACAAGTATATCAGAACCTGTGAAATGAATAAAATTACATTTTACCTGGTTGGCTTGTGTAGCACTGCTGCCCTGTGCCATTAGCTTGTTAACCATGATGACAGAAGTCAATATTCTAACTTAATTCAGTGTAATGCATTTGTAAGAAACACAATGAAATCATATCAAACTATGTCTTTATTCTATTCCAAAACAGGCACTACATTTATGGATAATTTTTCATTTGAAACAGATTTTGAGATATCACAAGCAATTTACACCTGAAAATAAATTTGAAAAAAGAAGAGATAATTTCATCTTATTCTCCTGGTTTGGAATTAAAGGAAAAAATTGTTAATTGAAAGTGCAGAAGAGAGACCACAAACTGCAGATAAGCTCATAATAGCTAAATGCAATACTTCAGCTTAGCCTTAGACTTCCATCTTGATGAAGGAAAATTTCCCTTTCGCCAAAAAAAAAAAAAAAAAGTATTTTCCTAATAACATAAACCTATGATGCAGAATTATGAACAAAATGGAAGTTCATCCATGAACATGGGAATGAGGAATTCAGTAATAATAAGTATTCTCCACTTTTATGCTAATTAAAAGGCAGACAAGTAACATTCAACCAGATATTCCTGCAATCCTCATCCTATTACCTTATTAAGCAAAGCTAGTAAAATACCTCTTTCTGTTTATAGGAAAACAAAACAAAAACAATCAGGAAGAGGCCAATAATTCTCTCTGGTAACAGATATCTTCTTCATGAGCAATCCTGAAACCACAGTGCTTTACTCTGCCTTAGTGTAGCATCATCCCTTTAACTGCCATGAACAAAAGAATAATCATTTCCACTCCTCTCAATTCTTCAAAAAAAAGCTGATGGTGCTTGTGGGAAAAGTGAGGACAGAGACACAGGTACATCACTCTGGTGGGTTTCAAAGCAATTACCTTCTTTATGATGGCAAAATTTTAAAATTTGCAAAGAGATCACAAGCATAACATCATTGAGAAATGGGAACAAACTTGTTAGGCAGAACAACAGCTTCCTATACAGAACTGTTTCGTTTAGAACCCCTCTAAAAAGTCTCTAACTGGCTGTGCCCTGTAGTTTCTCAGATTTAGAGTGGGCCCGAGCTGCAGAGCTGTAGGTTCAATCAGTTGAAAACTTTTCCATGTGTGCACAAGGGTGAAAGGAAGTGGGCAGCTGCACCGACTGATTTGTCTCCAGGTCATTTCCAACATAAAGACTTTACCCTTCATCCTTTAGTGTAACTCCTTCAGAAATTACTTTTAATAAAATACAAGTGAAAACATTAGGTAGAAACAATTTTGGAAATCAAATAGACCTGATTATGATGACAAAGAAAATGAATAAGTGATTGAGAGTCTAGGAAATAGTAAGGAAAAGGAAATGTCCTTAACTTGATCAAAGAAAGGCAAGCTTGTTTCACAAAATGTCCAGACTTGACTAGCAGGTTAGGAGAGTTCTCTTATCTTTATAGCAAAGAAAGATAAAATACAATCAGGATTCCAGTTTAGGACATAAAGCAATCACTAGATTGACATCTAACTGGCAATATAAAAGAGATGGAAAGGAAAATTACCCAGTGTAGCAATTTGAATGGGTAATTTCTCAACTCAAGAACAAAAGGGAGAGGAGAGGAGAGGAGAGGAGAGGAGAGGAGAGGGAGAGGGAGAGGGAGGAGGGAGAGGAGAGGGAGAGGAGAGAGGGAGAGGGAGGGAGGGAGAGGGAGGGAGAGGAGAGGAGAGGAAGAGGAAGAGGAAGAGGAAGAGGAGAGGGAGAGGAGAGGGAGAGGACCACCAAGATTCCTGGTATACTGCTGCCTATGTTGTGGTAATGCATTCTAGCTTCTTTGCAGGCCTTATTGAATTTTTCCTGCATTAGCAGAGAGCTCAAATAAAAATGCATTTATTTTATTGACTGTTTAAGTCATTAAGTCTTTTGCAATACTCTGAGGTAAACAAGAGATGACACTGTCAAAACTGCATTCTGAAATGAGCACTTCCCTCACCACCAACCTATTGCCATCTGATGTTCCCCTTCCAGATATCCATTACCTTCACCTCCCATTTTTTCTTTGGAGAGCTACTGCTCACATTTGATAAATCTGTGAAATCTAGAACCTGGAATATCTTAGAATCATAAAATGGCCTGGCTGGAAAGGGATCTTAAAGATCATCTATTTCCAAAACACCTGCCATGGGCAGGGACATTTTCCACTAGACCAGGTTGCTCAGAGCTCCATGCAATATGAACTTGAACACTTCCAAGGATATCCATTGTGTCTCTGACATTCATTGTGCTGGATAATGTGTAGCTTCTGCTTAACTTTCTCATAAATAGACACACAGCAGAGTGGAAATCAGCTCTTCAGAGAAAACCCAGTGGCACAAGGACATGCTGGTGGCCTGCTCCTATTGCCACTGGAGTCTTTAGCCAACTGCTTGTTAACCACAGCTGAACAGGATAAAGAAGTGAATGGGCCAGAAGACTGCAAAAGTTAGTGTCTGGCATGACTAATGCAATTAAATGAATCACTAATGGTTGGACTTGACAATCTTAGAGGACTTTTCCAACGTAAATAATTCTGTGATTCTGATATAAAAGACCAAGACATGCACTGACAATACTTTTAGAAATGGTGCCTCAGAGCATACCCTCTCCTGCCCTGCTGTAAGCTTGATCCTTCCACTGGAGGGTGTTAACCAGGAGACAGCTGAGGCTTGGAGCAATCTGGTCATCTGGGCTGTCCCTTGAAACCAAACTGCTTCCTCATGATAAGCAGATACTCACCCTTGGCAGCCCTGCAACGTGACATCAGGAAATGTTTAGATTTACCCTTTAAAAATGTGTTAGGACAGATTTGGTAGCAGTGGCGCAAAAGCTGTCAGCAGCTGATGCAGTAGAACCAGCCCTGTCTTATCAGGAGGGGTCCCATAAGGAAGAGCAAGGAGGGGACATCCACAGCCCCATCTGTGTGTGTGATCAGGCTTCCTTGCACTCCTCAGGAGAGGCCAGATCTGCGTGTCCTCCCTGTCCCTCACCAAATTCTGTGCTCTTGCACTGATCTGCACCATCGTGAAGTGTGGTCTAAAAGCCTCTCAAAGCCCTTTATTCCTAATTATCTTCATGGAATCATACCTGTTTTTTCTGCTACACATTTTGGAGTTATGGTCCCTTGGATCCATTGTGTCTTCCTGTCTGTAAAAATGCACATATTTAAAAGAATGTCTGAAACAGCCACAGTTCAGCTATTCTGATCTGAGTGCTTTTAGCTCTTGAACAAGTCCTGCAGGATTAACGTTAAGGCAGGATTTCCCAAGGCTGTCAGCCCACAATCTGGTGGTTTGCATTTCTTTTACATATCTCACAACAAAGTTGGTAACGTGAGTTCTTATGTTATTGGGTCAAGAGAGAGAAAGGCTCCAGGGAAAGCCTCCAGACAGCTTTAGATAACTATTGCAAAGGAAAACTCTGCCAAGACCTACAGAATTGTTTCCTATTTTACTCATGGTACCTTGCTTTGCCTCCTAGGTCCCTCTGGCATGAACATTGCTGTACCATCCTATGATCCTTTAGTTCTACTTCCAAGCATTTGCTGTAGACATATTTCTTTCTTCAACTGACATTTTAACTCATTTGAGAATATCTGATTGATGAGAGAGAGGTGGAGAAGAGATATTTGGCTCAAGCAGCTGCAAGACCAGACACTTGTATACAGGAGACCAAGCTCTAGATATACTTCTGAAATCTCATTTCTGTGATACTACAGCAAGTTGTGTCAGTTGTGAAAGGAACATAACTAGAATACAAAGAAATTATTCAACAGAACAAAATTATAATTATAAAGGACTATATATTAAAACTTAATTCTATTAAAGGCTGTGACATATATTGTGCTCTTACTCATGTTCTTCTGTATATCTGCAAACATACAGGGATATAGTTATTCCAGTGAGATGGTTAGAATAATAATAAGACTCAGCAGCTATTCCTGAGCACTTGTTCCTGAAGGTTATGCTTTAAAATCTCTAAACACCACAACAGAAGGGATGCACAGGGCTAGTGCTTCGTTACCAAGATCTTTTAGGCAGTTAGTACTTCAAGGAAATAAAAAGCTTCTCTTTAAATGGCTAAACAAGGAGTTAAGTGTCCCTTTGAAAATAATAATGTGACTCCTTCAGAGAAAAGTGATGCGAAATTAGGAACAGAAATGAATTTCTGCATAAGGCTCCCATTCTAGACGTGGCTCAGTCCCCTAGAGCAGACCTACCATTGAAACACAGCATTCTAAAAACACCTTTCAGTGCTCTCTCTAAAATAGATATGTGATGTGTCTTGGCACATAGTCAACTCCCTCTACATATCCAGTTTTCCAGGCTGCAAACCTTTGCCCAAAGAGAAAGAAGAGGGGACTCAATTTCTAATCCTTGGTCTCACCCTCATGCTCCTGGCTCAGAGCACAGAACCAGTTGGTTCTAGTTTGACTGCATAACTAACAAAGACAGTGGTTAAACAGCATTCATGTGAGTGTTGGCTTCTCTGACACAAAAGTCACAAAAATCTAGAATTTCTGCTGAAAGGCAACATGAATGACTATATGCAAGACAGCAGTGAATGCTACAAGCATTAATGGACCCTTTGCAAATAAGGAAAGGCACAAGAAAACATACAACAGATTCCAGAAGATGCATTTTGGCACCTTTAATGAAACTTAGGAAGAATGCCAGAGGCTAAATTCAGTAGAGAACTCCAGAAAGCAGACACCAGGCTGCCTCTCTCATTTATGAGACATCTAAATACCTCTGTTGTGCAGGAATGCCATGTGCAGTGGTGCTTACACAGCAGCCAACTTGTGGAGACTTAAGTGTCCAGACAGACTGGGGACAAGGTGTCACACAGCCACTCCAGGGGGATTTAGAAAGAAGAGAGGTGGTGGTGAAGCCCTGGGTCACACTGCTGTACATGGCACCCCAAGCACATGCCAGAAGTGTCAGTTGTGCTCACACTAACAGCTGGAGAAGGAAGGTTTTGGCCACGGTCAAGTGGAAGCTCCCCAGTGTGGTCTTGGCAAATGTCAGCTAGAACCCTCTGCAAGAATCTAAATTCACTAAACTAAGTGAGATGATGGTTTCCAATAGATTATATGGAATAAAATATGCAGGAAGTTCAGCTGTACAAATGCAGGACACGTTATGGCACTTTTCTAGGATCAGAAAGTGAGTCCTGGCTTGTTTTGTTTACCCTGAAAGGCACAGATAGTAAGTTCACTGCAAAGCACAGCAGACATGCTTGATTGCCTTCTGGAAAAGCAGGGGGTGTTGATAGCTAGCACATTAATTCAAGAAGTAGGTGGCTCTTCCCTGCTCAGCCTGAGCCATCCCTGTTGCCTCTGCAAGTGCCTTGATGGGCAGCCTTTGAACCAGCTACACTGCTTTTTAACAGGAGCTCTTCACTGATGTAAATTGGTAGTACTTACATGGTGCCTCACTGTAAACTCAAAAAACAGTGTCAGCAAACAAGAATATGCAACTAAATATAGTTCTTTCTAGCCATCTAGCCTCTCTTTTGGTTAGTGCTTTTATTCTTTGCTTAGATGGCTTTTCCACTGCCAAGTGAGAACAGTAACACTTAGTGCCAGTAGGAAGCATTAGCTCATGAGTGTGCAATGTCTACCACAGTGAGAGTGCTAGGTACTAGAAGTGAAGCACATCTTAGCACTCAAAGATGTGCAGGCTGAGGAGTTGCCCCACTGCCCAGGCTGGGATGGCTACTGATCCTGAAGAGCCTTAAGCCATAATAGAAAACAGATCCATTACAGACATATAAATAACAGCATGTAAAGCACAACGGAACAGGAATACACACTTTCCAGAAAACTAAATTGAGCTTTCCCTATTTCATTAAAAAGCAGTTCGGTCAGTCATGTTTTTCTCCTGCTTGAATTACTGGATGCAAGAGAAAGTCCTTAATTAAATCTCTTTTTAAATTTTTTTAAATCTAACTCAGTTTAGCTAGACCTTAGAGTGAATACCTCTATAAGCACCTCTGAACACAATGTCAGGATGCAATGAACCAGTCACTAGGGAAAAGTGATGCACAATCATGAGACTTCTGTATTATTTCTGCAATATCACACCTAAGCAGCATGTTTACCCAAGTGCTGTTCAGCTCTGATATCCTGGGTGTTCCCACTCAGCTATGGCTGCACTGCAAGGGTAGATTACTAGATTAACATCCTGATTGCCATAGCCCAGAGGTGGGGGCCATGTAGGCTGTGTGTACCTATCTCTGTATGCTGACACGAAGGAGGAAATCCAGAGCAGTAAAAATGACAGACATGCAAATAAATTAAACAAACAAAGAGATACAGTCCAGGATACAACTGGCTTTCTGGGCTGTGGGTGCACAATGCCAGCTCATGTCCAGCCTCTCGTCCACAGGACCCCTAAATCCTTCTCAGACAGGCCACTCTTGATCTGTTCATCCCCATCCTGTGTTGATACCAAGGGTTGCTCTGACACAGGTGCAGCACCTTGCACATGATTTTATTGAGCCTCATGAGATTCATATGGGCCCACTCCTCCAGCTCCTTCAGGTCCCTCGGGGTGGCATCCCCTCGTTCAGCTGTGCCAGCTGCACCGCTCAGCTTGGTGTCATTTGCAAACTGGCTGAGGGTGCACCTGATGGCACTGTCTGTGTCACTGATGAAGACACTAAACAGCACTGCTCACAGTGCAGTCACCTAAGGGACACCACTTGTCACTGATGTCCACCAGGACACTGAGCCATTGCCCAATACCCTCTGCATGGTATGTGGTCTATTTTTCATCCACTGAACAGTCCACCCATCCCATCAATCTCACTCCAATTCAGAGTGAAGTGTGTTGTAGGGGACTGTGTCAAAGGTCTTACACATGTCCAGATTGATGACATTCATGGCTCCTCCCTAGTCCACTGATGTAGTCACTTCAAGCTAGAAGATCACTAGTGAGGCAGCACTTGCCTTTGGTGAAGCCATGCTGACCATCTCAAATTGCCTCCTTGTCCTCCATGTGTCTTAGCTTAACTTCTAAGAGGATCTCTTCCATGATCTTACCAGAACAGAGGTGAGGCTGACTGGTCAGTAGTTCCTGGGGTGCTCCTTTCTACCTGTTTTAAAAATGGGTGAAATCATTCCTTTTTTTCAGACACCAGAGGCTTCACCTGACTGATGTAACTTTTGAAATACCACTAAGATCTTTTAATACACATTTACATTTACATTTACAGTGTGCTTGTGTGAACCAAGAAGCCTGCCTTGAGTTCCTGCAGTGATATTTCAGTATCTCATAACTGAGAGAGACAGGTAGAGAAGCCCTCTCTGGAACCTCACACAAACAGTGAGGCTACAGTGGTGCCATGGCTGAAATAAGCACCACTCAGAAAACTGAAGCAGAAACTGGTTTAAAAAAATAAGATCAGATTTTCCATATGAATCTTTACTGCACCCTTTATAAAACCCCCACAATTGGTTAATCATGTTTACCTGTGTTCAGCTGTATTTACTGTGTATGTGAATTTGCCCTTGACCAGAGCTTGCAGCCAGAATTTAAGGCACTCACATAGTCTGCCCTGCTGCCCATGATTTGCCCAGTGGCTTTCTATGGGCTCAGGGATGTCCAGCTAAGACAGAATGTGCTAAACCTGCAGAGCCTGCTTGGTAGTGTTGATGTGGCCAGGCACCATCCAGGCTCCCTGCACACAAATGACATTGATTTTTTAATTTTTATTTTTTAATTTTTTTTTTTAATTCTTGAGGAAACTTCCAGATAGAAGAAAACACAGAAAAACTTACCTTGGTCCTATAGTGATGGTTTCTGATATGTGACTTTTGGCATGTGTGAAACTATGTGAAACTATGAAACAGCAACTGCTCCATGGAAAACAGGGGAGCATTTAAATACACATATTCACTTAAATATGACCTTTTAAATCTGAGTATCTTTTGTTATGCATCAGAAAGTAATTATTTATTTTTCTTTTTTTTCACAATCTTGTTTCACTTTTAAGGGAGTAATTGCAATCAACAGCACATCCTTAATATACGAGTTATATTGCATACTCTTCTCTCACAGGCTGAGCCTTCAGGACACAGAGGGTGCTATTCAGGATGTCATGTCAGTGGTCAGATGACCATTGCCTTATTCACAGTGACATCTATCGGCAAGAGCAATATGCAAAGGGCCTCTTTTTCTATTAGAAGGCTTTTACAGTGCCTCTTCTATCTTTAGCATCTTTATCTTTTCCACATCTCACCACTCAGTTTTTCCCAGTCGGTTCAGAATCTTAGATTATTTAATACAGCTTATTCTGTTATCTTTTCTAACTCAATATCCCTGTTCTCAAACAATCATTCATCTCTTTCTGACAGGCGAAGATTTTATATCATCAGCACTATTTGCCAGTCTATTAACGAAAATATAAACTATAAAAGATGTTGAAGCTTCAGCAGGACAAAGGGAAAACAGAAATCAAGAAAAACCTCTCTGAAAAACACCAAGAATGACTGGGCTCATTTTTGTCCTCAAAACCACCAAGATGCTGATATAAAAAAGAAGAAATATTGAGGCCATATTTCTGTCTGTTGTTCATACAACTCTAGAAAGGGAAAGAACTGGAAACAAAGTGTTGGCATTTAAACAGCTGATATTTCATTAAAAATATTTACAAACCAGAGACAGAATAATAATTAAATCAGATCTTCACAAAAATACATACTACTTCTACCTGCCACACATTATCTGTATGATTTTCATCTGAAAAATGAAACTGTCAGTAGTATCTACAAATTATTCAAATTTATCTACCCAAGTATGTGGGTGAAATTTGATAAAATAGAAACAGACACAGTAATCGACAGTGCAGCACATCAGTCCTTTTAATCAGAGGTAGAGAATCTTTATTTACACATGACAATCCAGTATTCTCCTGTCAGAGACACTCCCTGTCCTCAAATTCTGCTGCACAGAAGAACAGACATCACACATGCAAATGTTTCACCACAGTGAAAACTTGTACTTGGCATAAATGATGGAGAAGTTGACAGAAATAAGAACCTGAAACCATGAATTTAGAAACATTTTTGTTTCAGCATTTCAGTATTATCTCCTGTCTCACAAAAACAGCAGTCACACAGAGAAGGTCCTGTCACTGAGCCAAGCACTTCACAAGTAAGAGATACAGAAACAGCTGCATCTAAGAGATTAAATCACAGACCAAATCTTTGTACTTCACATCTGTAACTAGAAAGCAAGATCAGATTGGGTGGGAGTACAAAAAATGTAACAGCTAGGTCAGAAGTTAGTTGCAGTCCATCTAGCAGCAGAGTGATAAGGGAGATTGTCACCATGTTTTTTTTAGACTAATTAATAGATAGCAAAAGAAAAAGGCCACATCTCTTGAGCAAGGTATCCTCTGGTATTCATACCTTCATGCTGATCTTACATCCTGAAGGTGCTCCAAGTTTCTCAATTATTTGCAGCTTTTAACATCTGAAAATTTATTTCTTCTAATTTGCCCCTTACCTATTTAAAGCTTTGAGAATCTAAATCCAGAATTTGCTTTCCATTAAGTTTATAGAAACTGTATAACATGTATATTTTATTTATGTTATTTTATTCATATGCCATATTCCACTTTTTTTTTCCTGTGAAGTTACTTTATTAATTGACAACTTGGGGGGTTTTTTCTTCAAATTAATTCTTAGAATTCCTTTAGGTCCCAGTTCATGTCTGGAAGCAACTGAGAGACAAATCTCTAAACCAGCAGAGAAAACATAGGTACATAGCAAATAGATGTCTGGTGTAGCTTCAGCCCACAGTACTCCAGAAGGGAAGAGTGCTACTTCTCAGGTTTTTTGTTTGACATAAAGAAAATTTCCAGCTGATGTTAAACATGTGCAACATTAAAAACATCATGAGAATGATGGCAAATGCTATAAGCATAGGAGAGCTGACTGCTTGCCTCATGTGCCAAAACCAGCAGAGCTGACCCCAGGGCTCTGCTGTGGTTTATTTAATTCTGAGAGTAAGTTTATGGGTGATCAACCTCTCAGCAGTCCATAATTCTTGACAGCTACTTTTCAGCAAATACACTCTGTGTTTTTTTGGTCACTGAGCATTTCATTCTTCTTAATATAAAGGCTATGTAAAAGGCTGTATTTATATACAAAGTGTGTCAGAGACTTAAGAGTTGATCAAAGGGACGTGCAGCTGTAGGGGAAATGGGGGAGGGGGTGATGACATATTTAAGCCTCAGTTGCTGTAGAGGACAACATGGATTTCACATTTGAGGTAAGATTCTCTGCGAGCACATTGAGTAGTCTGTTTGAGATTCAGTATAGCTTGGGCATAGAGGAAATTAGTGACTGAGGCTGCAACCAAGTGCTCAGAGCTGAGAATGTGTCCAAATTCTCACTTTACAGTTGTAGGGGATGGATAACCTGAGAACCTGTTCCCAAGGAATTTCAGGGCACTGAGCATTTCTAGTCTTTTTCAGATGTCACCACTAACTTTCAGCTAGGCCAATCTAACATGAACATGACATATCCACAAAAGGGGAAATTGTTTGAATGATGACTTCTTCTAAAACTTATTATAACGTTAAAAACAGTCAATAGTTTGAAATGCACTACCAGAAACTTGCAGAATTGATTGCACGTCTTACCACTGCCAAAAATATTTTATTTGGAACATAAAGACATACCTAATATCACACTGTCCAAAGACAGACTTCAAATGATGGGTGACAATTTTTTCCAAACCTAAAGCTGCAGGTGTTAACTATAAAAGTATAGCGTTCTCTGTAAAACTTTAGGCTCTATTAATAGAAAATACATACAAGACACATTCATAAAATCCAAATTTTATTTTAATAAAATCTTTATAAATACAAAAGCATTGAATCAAGTCCACTGTTTACAATATGTAAGAAATACGTAAAACTTCTGTTTACAATGTGAACCAGTAGCCTTATTCCTTTCTCTTCTGAGACTAGCAAATCTTTTGTATCCTTCCTGTAATTTGTAAACATTTTTTCCACATTCTTTATCTACTCACATAAAGGGAAACATATGAGATCCGATCCTAAATCTAAAAGAAGGAGTGAAAATATACAACATGCTCCCGATTTTCTTTTCTGCTAAATGCCTTTTATTTCTCCAATGGTCTGTTTGTGTTCTTTTCTTCAGAAAGTATTAAAAAGGCATTGGGAGGCCTTGCAGGATAGAATAGCTATATTCTGGGGAGGAAAAATATTTTAACATATTATAAACTAAGATAAAAAATCTATATATCTAATCTATTGTTCTAAAACAGCATATAAAGTCAATCCTGATTGTGATTTCTCTCGTTTGTTCATCTAAGATCAAATGACCCATTGAGGTGAAAGACTGAGCATATAAAACCTATTTAAAAATCAATTCAAGGACAGCAGTTATGGAAGCTTAATATGTCAGAAGTACTACAGAGATTGGTGTTAGTTGCTGCCAGAAAAAGCTCTAGCTGCCTCTTTCAGGTGTCACTGAATTTCACTATGTAGTTCTCACAGTTTGAGTGTAAATTGAATTCTATCCTAAGCTACATCCTATGGCATATTCATTAACTAAAATATTTGGTGTAAAAAACCCCAATTATATTCAGATAAAAAAAGCTCCTGAGAGAAACACAGGCTCTAGTCAGCCCATAAAGACAGACATTTCAACGTATTGCTATTAAGGGCTGAGCTTTTTATTAGATGTTGATTCCAATTTCTTTGGCTCTCTCTGACTATTCTCTTTGGTCTTGCTATGTAAGTGCAACCACTGAAGTTCAATTATGACAGCAGAACCCCAGCCAGCACCCTGAGACATTCTATAGCTGGGTAGTACTGTGCTCCACAGTGAGGTGAGAGGTAAGCAGCATGTGGTTCACACCGCAGCATGAACAGTCTGTAACAACAGCTACCCCTGCCTCTTGACTTTAAGTGGCAAAAGTCTGGATTTAGGCACAAACAGCTCCCTCTATGCCCTTCGACCTTGCAGTTTTCAGGTTTCAGGGCAATTTCATCTTGCAACATTGTGAAATACCTAATTCAGGAATACCTAATCTACCTTGCAATATTGAAAATCCTTACTATTTGCTTTAAAAAAAACCCATAAATCAGTGCATGATTACTGCTATGAAGCAGCCAGAATAACAGGACCATATAAATATCTATTTCACTTAAATGCTGCAAGTCATTACTGCTTTTTGTGGGAAAGCAATCATGGTACTGCAGAAGTCAGCAATGAAATTACATCATCCTTGAAATTCTTTTTCCTTGAGAAAATCCAGTGTGAGGTTTACACAGAAGATAAATGTTATGTTAGAGAACTGAAGAATAATCCCAGAACATCCTAGACTGTAAATAATACCAGGGATCCTGTTCAGTAATTTGGTGGCAAAGTCTGGGCAACTCCTTCACCATGTTTGACCCTTATGATTAGCAGTGACCTCTGTGTATGCAATGCTGATGGCTCAGTGTTTCCAAGCCAATGCACTCAAACCCAGTCAGACCTGTTAACATCAATAAACCTGTGACAACTCTGGACATGCCTGTAAAAAAAATGACTGCATGGAAACAACTAATAAAACAACATCTGTTTGTTAAAACAACTCACAAAAAAAATTAAAAATCACAAAGTATATTAACTATTAAAATGAATTCAGCCTTTGGTTTCAGAGGGAGGCTA
This sequence comes from Muscicapa striata striata, assembly GCA_030060385.1. Classification (NCBI taxonomy): domain Eukaryota; kingdom Metazoa; phylum Chordata; class Aves; order Passeriformes; family Muscicapidae; genus Muscicapa; species Muscicapa striata. Next base: position 2,268,872 of record JAREIS010000018.1, on the reverse strand, counting down.
CTGTGGATTTACTCCTTTAATTCCTTCTGACTTCTCGTCCCCTTAGAGGCTGGGGAGGCCGGAAGTTTCTCAGCAAGCAGCAGGCGACCTCGTCCTCAGCAGTGCTCAGGAGGCTGCGGAATTTGGCCAGCTGTAACCAAAAGAGACATAAGGTTCACAGAAAACCCTCATGTCAATACTAATGAAAAATGTGAAAATGCAAATATTAAAGACACTTGTCACTTTTTTTCCACCTGAAAGAAAATAACTGTATTTCATTAAGTCATGAGGGGAATGGCAATTTCACCATTTCTGTCCTTTCAATGAAAAAGGATGACTACTGAGAAAATATCCCAAAATGCATGTCAACATGAAACTGTGCATAAGGATTACTTGTTTCCTTTATTCACACTTTGTCTTCCATAACCTGATCTAAACCGAGGGGGGGGGTGTGATATATTTTTTCAGTTGGATTTCATAGTTTGGAGATTCTGAAATGCTTTTTGCCAAAATATAAGATTATGTTTCTTATCATGCAAACATTCTGTATATGTTTCCTTCTTCAAAGAGTATATTCACAATTAACCTGGAATTACAGGTGTGGTGCTACAGAAGGCTTCTACAACTAGCATTTATTCAAACCAGGAGAGATTCTAAATTCTTCCCTTGTGAAGACAGAGGACCAGCAGTTACTAATAACTCAGCATATGCTGATCTCAGCAGAAACCCCATCAGAGCTCCATGGGAAATCTGAGCCTGGTTTCTGACCTAAGTATAGAATTTTGTTTAATTTCTAATTTTTCCAATAGTTACTATTTCTATATACCACCTCACTTCCTTAAAGCATTTAGTTGTATGGCATATTGCATCGTAATGACATTAAGAGCAGAAAAGGTCCATGCTATCTTGCTTCACCCCATTCTAAAGCTAACATTTGTAATTCAGGGTCCTGTAAGTTTCTAAATACTTAAAAGCTATTTTTAATTTATTTTAAGCTGAAAAGTGCAACAAAAACTCAGTAGTAAACTCTAAAGCCCAAAAGAAATACAAACTCAAGGAATAAAATTAAGTGGCAGAACAGTATCAGTCATAGTGCTGACTGATCAATCACAATAGCAGACATTACTGAAACAAGCACTTTAGCTGCATGCATGTTTGTATTGATAAGAATATAGCAATTTCTGCTTTAATACATCAGATATAGCTAAAGTTTATGAAAAATTACTAATAAAGAATTACTATACTTGACACTTTCCCACACTATGTTCTCTGAGCCTGTTACACATGGCTGTTTATATACTGCAATTCGTATTTTAGAATGTATTAATTATAGATTTGCCCAAATCAAATAAGAAGCTTTTAACCTGAAAAATGGCTTCTCTTTGGAAAGTTGGTACCTTAACACAAGTTTTCAATCCCAGATCCATACACATTGCAGTGAGCCTTACAAAGCCAGATTGAGGGGAGTGAAGAAGAGATACAGATGAGAAAAATACACACATTGAGCAAATAAATGACTTCAAATCACTTACAAACAGAAATCTGAGGTCTCCAAACAAGGAACCCATTCAGGGAACTGTCTTAACATTTTTAGCAAAGACTGAAGTTACCATTTTTCTAGAGTTTCTACTCAGAAATACTTTACACCTGAGAGGATAAAACCGCTGGGTGTCACTGTTGCCAAGTTAAGAGACAGCTTGAAGCTTTAACAAGAAATGCAAAAAGACTCTTTTATGTCGAATCACAGCTTTCCTAAAACAGCCTAGCACAACCCCAACTTATTGCAGTAGTATTTCCTTTCCATAATTCTCGTAAATTGATCAAGTTTTATGCATTTAGAATGCAGGAAGAAATTCACTACTTGCCTCCAAGATAAAAATACCAAAGATGAGGTTTGAGCAGGATATGCAAATAACTATATCAACTGGAATTCCAGAATTTCTAAGCATCACCAGAACACATTTTTAATTTAAGTTCCCTAGGGATTATTTTTGATTTTTAGAGTATGCAGATTCTTTTTAAAAATGAATAATACGTAGTTGTTAAAGCAAGACAACTAGTCAGAATAAATTTGATATACAAATATTAGCTTTTGAAAATCTTGTAAGGTCTGCAGTGCCAAGGTCCACAAAAAATTTTGGGGGGTATTACAATTTCAATTCTTACAAAAGCAGCATTTCTACAGCAGTGAAAACTCCAAAGATACCTGTTCAGAACAAACACTTATGGGCTCTCTCAGAACAATCCAGATAACACTCTCAAGAAGAGGTGGAACAGTGAGAGATCCAAAGTAAGTCCAGTAGTCCAGGGACTTGGGAAGCAGACAGCTGGGATCAAAGTTTGTGAATAGTGCTTTTTTTCCCTGGAAAAAAATGAAAGAAAAAGAAATACCAGGGCAATATTATTTAAAAGCAAGAGGCCAAGGTAAATCATGCCAAAGGAGGCAGAGCTTGTTCCATTGTCATGTGGGCTGGCAGCACCTTGGGTGATGACAGGAGGTCCTCATCACTGCCCTTCTGACGAGGCCTTACCTCAGTGACAGCTTTGCTGTGACTTTCCTTTATGCCAGCAGGACACCATGAAAGGTGTCATGTTAGCACAGGCTCCCCAAAGTTACAGATGATCATGAGATGGAAGGTGTGGGAAGAAGACAGAAGATACTAGACTTTCAACATGGTCTCTGTGGGGCTGGCAGAGTTACCCCCAGGTTACTGCCACTTGCTTCCCTCCCCACTCACTCCTCCCAGGAGTTACTTCTGCTTCTCCCTGTACCGGATACCAGCCCAGAGATATCTGTTTGTAACATCATGTTTAGAGTCTGGCTGATTTCTTGCACACAAGCCATAGATTATTTCTCACCCTGTTCCTCAGCAAAACAGGGACGGAAGTCTTTCCCTCATCTTTTTTACAAATTTCCATAAAGTATGTTTTTCCCCTGTTACTATCCTCATAGCAACAGATTTATCAGAGACTGGGTTCTGTGAGGAATTAGTCTTTTCCTCTGATCTTTTGCTGTGTAAAAACTATTTTCATTCTACTTAGTTTTCAACTTAAACAGAATGTACATTATCTGTCTCAAATCAGATATCAATCACTAGGGATAAGGAAACATGAAGGTGCAGGGAGTAGCAGTCAGGTTTCAGAAAATACAAAACCCTACTGAAAAATAAAAAATCCCAACCAAAGCAACCACCAGTATTAGCTAGTATTTTTAAGAAGCACTTGTTCACCTTGATTCTGATGGTGTCCAAGCGGTCAGTAATCTTGTTCAGCTGAGGGTTGCATTCACCAATCTATTAACACCAAATAAAAAAGAAACAGTGGAACTCCAGAGAAAAGCACCAAAAATTAATAAAAAGCAAATGTGTAACAAAACTGCTTTATATAACTGCAGTGACTATAAGATCTGATGCATTTTCTGAGCACAAGCCTGTTACTAGCTGGTCCTTAGAAATTATACTAGTCACAAAAAAGGTCCACTCCCTTGCTGATAGTATTCTGGCTATTCATAGTAATTATTTCAGCTACAAAAGAATTACAAACCTTTCACAACAGGGGAATAAAAACCATTTATCTTTCATGTTTTATTATGCAGGATATTAAAAGTTATAGACTAACATAAGAAATTTAAACTGCTTATAACATTGAAAATACTGTTCTTATATAAGAACATTCCAAACTGAATTTGTGTGCTAAGAAATCCAGTGACACTTCCCTTGAGTCACTGTAAGGCAAACTGGAAAGGCAGAATTACTGAACTGCTGAAGCAGTTCTTTGCAACTGCTGCATGGAATGGCTCTCTGTGCCAGCACCAGTACTAGCTGCTCTCAGGAAGCTGTGACAGCCACCAGAAACCATAGAATTGACCAAAGCCCTATCTTCTGTCACAGATTGTGTGAATTCCCCATCTGCTTCTTCATACAGGAGTCATTGAAGCTCTTGCATGAATTTAATCTTAGAACAGGTAGAGAAGGCAAAAAGGTCTAAAATAATTATTTGGGAATTCTCCAGTTTCTGGTTTTGCATTTTTTAATTATTATTATTTTCTAGAAGAAACTATCAGCTCAGAAACAAGCCATTAAAGAAACCTTTAAATCACACTGTCCCTCTAAAGGAACATGCTAGACAAGAACAAATTACTGGGACCAAATAGAGGCAGCTGAATTAAATTCCACATTTAATGTTATATGGGCTTGCAGACTAGGTAAACTGAAGAGTTTGACTGTCTTGAAAAATCTATTAAGCTGATATTTTTATTCTTAAAGGAAGCATAGGTTTCTGTATTGGGAGCTAAACACTATTAAGGAAATAAGTATAAAATAAGTATCTCTTTAGCAATAATTACACCAACCATCACATTATCTCTTTAGGCTTATAATGCAGATTTATTTTGAGGGCTGAAGCATTCTCTTCTTACCTTCAGAAATACAGCCATGACTGCAAGTCCATCTGACTGACTAGCTGCCTCAACAAAACTGGAATACTTCTCTGCATTCCAATGGACCACATGAAGCTGAAAAACAAGAGACACAGCATCAACTCTTGCTGAACTCAAGTAGTGGCAAATGAATATTATAACTTTACTGGGTTTGATACTCTATTTCACTCTTAGTTATGCAGAATCATTCACTGTGCAGATATTTAATGAAATCAGTAAATATCTAGTTCACACAAATGGCAAAAGCATTTCCAGTGGCTGAGATTACCCAAAATTTAGCAATGATCAGCACACCACAGTGCCTATCAAATAGCTGCTGGGTCCCCAGATTTTGAACCAAGAAGTTAAGACAAAAAAAAAAACCAATGGTTATATAACTAGGGGCTTTAAATCCATTTTTAGTACAGCTGATTTTAAAAAGTGATTGAAATTCATGAGGATGTCATTAGTATTTTATTCCTCTTTAATCAAGCTTTCAGCAACATTAATCATCCATATAAATAGCTAGAAAACAGGCAAATACACATTAAATTTGCACTGACTCCTTTCCCCTTGATTAGCTTAAGGGAACATCAGCATTTCATTTTTGACACTTTTCAAATGTTATTTTCTATGACTACCAGTAGTGATGCCCCTACAAGCAGCTTGATTATCTCAGGTTTGAGCATCTGCATTTCCAACATGCACTATTCTGGAAGCGTCCTGTCATATTTGCTTAAGAAGCTTAAAGACACTACTCAGGCAGAAAGGAAGAGGAAAAGCCTGTGATGTCTATTTCCTTGTCACTTAAGTGCCCCTGGTAAATCAGGTTTCCTAATTCCTCACCACACTTCATGACGGGAGCTCCTGGTTCCCTGGAAGTGCCAGGCTGTTCCTTGAGCAATGGTCTGACTGCCAAACTAGAGAGAGCACACTCACACAGCACTTAACTCTAAGTACTTCACAAACATTAATTACTTTCATAAATCCTCAATGGATTAGTAAATCTTATTACACGTAGTTTTTAGTTAAAGATGGTCAGAAGCAGGGAGTGAGATTGGCTTTTCTAAAATTGGTGACCATCTTTTCAGATTTTGAACTTCAAGAATGATGAAAAGCAACTCATTGAATGACTTAAACTGGGATGAACCCATGAAAGAAAAGGCTTCCTTTTGGAATACAGCACCTACAAGACAAGTAAAGTAAGAACAATCTAGGAAAGCTGAAACCTGCTTTAGAGGATTTCTATGTGAAGTATGGTTGAAATAGGGATCTTTGGAGTATGAAGATTTTTATTCTAAATATCAATCCTTCCTTAACTTCTATGAGTTTCAATTTTCCATATCTATAAATTGGAGCTCTTACTTGGTCTTACTTGATATCAATATTTGTTAAGCATTTAGGCTCTAAAGTGCTGAAACATTACTTGCAGCAAGTAAGGAATCCCACTGTTGTCAATAAAAATACATGTACAGTCATGATGACACACATGCTGGCTCACAGCTTTAGAAATCCCTGAAGGAAAGTTGCAAAGAATTATTATCATACACTAAACCAGGAGGAGAACATAGTCCACTAAACCCTTCTCAAGTACTTTTATATTCTGAGGCTCATAATGTCTGCACTGTTCCCTATTATAAATTCACAGAACCTATGTTGAACAACTTTTAAACAATTACATTTTTACATGCGCAAAAAGGAAACAGATACTCTAAGTCAGAAATTAGTTTTATTGTGGATTTGGAAAAAAAAAAGCAACACCAAACAAAAAACCCAACAAAGAACAAAAAGGAAAATTCCCACAGCTACTAAAAGCCCACTCCCACTCCCTCACAGGTTTACCAAAAAAACCCCAACAGAGTGTGAAACACTTTTGGGTACAGACCCATTCTCAATGGTTTGTGACTTCTCTCTAAGGAACATATCCCGTCTTACCACCTCTGTGCCACTGCAGCTTATGAAGATAGACCTTGATCAGACCATATGTTGTCACAGAGAATGGAGCCATGGATCCCTTCTGCTTCCTGGTGGGCTTCAGGGCCAAACCTTGCAGTCTTCTTTACCTGTACATTCATTCTTTCTTCAATTCAGTCGATACTTTTTCTTGAAACCTTGCACATCTTCCTTAAAAATGTGAGCACTGAAACCATCTTCATGTCTCCTTCTGAGGGTTTTTTTTTTTTTTTTGAACAATATTCAGAAGCCTTGATTTTAATTCTGAGTTTCTTATCCCAAAGCCAAAGTGACATCTAGAGAGCTTCTCGTGGAGGGTTACCCAACCAACAGGTAACAGAAAGGCTTTTAGACTGGCTAGAAATTCAGAGTGATTTTCTCCTTCCATTTGGTTTCTTAGATGGGAAACATATATTTTCTCAGCTAGAAATTTGGATTTGGTACTTAATGGTTTTAAAGCACCTCTATTAATTCCTTTATATTCCATCTCACCTGGTTCCTGTGGAAAACATAAGCCTTTAAACACTGCAAATGTCACTTTTCCCCATTAGTGTTAGAAAACCAATCTTTTTTTCCCGACCAGGATCTCTCATATCATTTCCAGTAAAATTTGATCACACCACAGTGCATACATTATCCCTTTTCCTTCTGTAGTATGCCTTTTATTTGTCAATTTATTTTTACACTTTTTACTTCTTTTCAACCCCAGAAAATTCTGACACTGTCTGAATCATATGTTTTTAAAGATCTCAGTCTCCTGAACGTATTCCATGTTACTTCCATTTGCAAAGAGGAATCTCATACTGAGAACTTTCTCCTGCAGATTACTCAAATGCACCAAAGGACACAGAGCAGGAGTGAATGCTCCATGCCAGAGCAGATGGTACACCTCTCCCTGTGGCACACCACCTCCACTGAAGCATAGTACCCACAAACAGCAGCCACCCCATAGACAGCAGGCATCCCACAGATATTAAAGTGTGGTTCTCAGAGTGATAACCACCACATTGCTAAGTGCACCACAAAATGCAACATTCCTAAGTCTTGCATAAACTTTACACTACATAGGCCCCAAATCCAATAATTCTGTGGTTTGTCATTGAAGATGACTTTGAAAATGTTCTCCAAGGAAGAAACAATGAAAGACAAAGTTTAAAATAACTCTTGAATATTAAGTCCTGCTCTTATCAAGCTCTTATCTTCTTTTTTAATCTCCTTTTTTAATCCTCTCCAAAGCTTTCAAAGAGGTTCTCCTTTGAGAAAGGACCAAACAAGCAACACTTCAGGAAGACCACTTGTCTTTTGATAAAATGAGGGGAAGATGAAAAGCAGGAAGAGGAAGGGCAACATTATTCTTGCAATGGAAAACTAGCCATAAGCTTAGCAGTACAGATGGCTCCATGTAAAGCCTTACCTCTGCCGCATATTTCATCCCATCCACTGTGTGCTCAGAGCCAGCTTCATCATTGGATCCCCAGTGGAAGTGAATCTGGCGCAGCCTGTAGGTCCCGCTGAGAGGCCCCCCTGTCAGCACTGGAAACCCAAGCAGAGGAAAAGGCTTCACTGAGAGAACAGGAATCACTGCCCACATCCTCTAACCTCACACTAGATTTCAGTCTTCGGACACTCCTCTGCTCCTACTCGTAAGTTGTCTCAGACGGCTTCTGATTTCTTGGAAGAACTACAGAAGCCCTCACCTGTTGAGGACATTACTATGAAAATTGCATTTATGGGCCGATTAGTGGGTTATTGCCCACTAAAGGGTATGCTATTATTGTCAAGGTTCGATAGGTCTCAAAGAATGGGAAAATACTTCTATTTTACAACACTCAAGAGTTTCCTCTCTTGATTATATTCAAAAGAATCACTAAGAAATTAGGCTCAAAATATAGGTTTTATGAATAAGGAGCAGGATTATAAAAATGTAATACCAGCAGAATTTATTTTCCTCTTTGAAATTTGGTGGAAAATAGGTAGAGCTTAAATTTTCAGGGTTCTTTCATTCATTTGCAACTAGATCCAGTTATATCAGATTGAAGTCTGAGGAAAAGAAGCTTATATAAATCTAAATAAAATTAAGCAAATGCTACATATGCATTGTACAACTGCAATATTACTGACAATTAGCCAGGGCTGGAAAGCATGTCCTATGAGGAACAGCTGCATACTTTGGGTTTGTCTAGTTTGGAGAAAAGCAGGCTGAGGGGTGTCCTCACTGCTCTTCACTTCTGAGGAGGGGAAGCAGAGAGGGAGCTGCTGGTCTCTTCTCTCAAATATCCAGTGACAGGACTTGTGGGTGAGGCTCAAAGCTGTGCCAGGGAAGATTTAAACCGGATGCCAGGAAACATTTCTTTACCATGACGGTGGCCAAACACCAGAACAAGCTTCCTAGAGAGGTTGTCAAAGCCCTGGGCTAATCAGAGTTTAAGAGGCATTTCAACAATGCCCTTAACAACCTCCTTTAACTTTTGGTTAGCCCTGAACTACTCGGGCAGTTCAACAAGATGACTGCTGCAGGTCCCTTCCAACTGAAAGAGTCCACTCTATTCTATTCTTTCTAATTCTATTCAGCTCTGTTTTAATTCTAGTCAAACTAACATGCATACGGGTGGGCTTTTCATTATTTTGCTTTTGCAAGTGCTCATAATTTTCTTGTCAAACTTAGAATCAAAATATCTATTCACAGAGCCTTGAATGTGAATTACACTCAGATTCCTTATTCACTGCAAAACAAACCACTCCACTCTCCCAGATCTGCATGTCCTCTGAGTGTTTGCAAATCAGTCTGGAATAGTTTACTGGCTCATTATAGAAATTTAAAAGGGGAAATGAGAGGATATTTAACCAGATGTTTTTTAAATTAAGAGCAATAGGGATAACAATAGCAATTTTTTCTCTCTTCTAGGTTTAGTCCAAAACCTAAACTTTCTTAGGAAAAAAATACACCAAATAAAGATGAAAGAAGAATTTTAAAGTTGCCTATTTCCTAACACAAGTAGCTTGGATAATGAAAAGAAACTGGAACTATTTATTCTGGGAAAAAATATTTAACCTTCTTAAAGTTTGAATTTAAAAACATGCATTTACACAGCCTATAAACTTAGCAGAGGAGATGGGGCAGTGGCACTTTTAAATTCCTTCTTTTAAGGACTATAAACTTGGATGCAAAGGATCCTAGAAAAGTGTAAAGATCAGTGTTCTAACTGGCTGAGGAAAAACTCTTATGTGGAAATGCACCAGCATGGAATACTTATGCTGAAAAACGTCGAAAATGGCCTGCTGATATATTTGTGCCACATCACACAGTGATGATAAAACCCTTTCATTCCAACAGTAATTAAGGAAGAGGGTAGCCAGAAATTTTTAAGGCAAATATCAGTATCTTGAATTTTGAAAAATGCTGGAAGAAGATCAACAGAACAATTTCAAAGAATGGAGCTAATGTGGTACCAAAGAGCAGAAACAGACTTACACAAACAGTTACAGACTTGACAGCCCAGTTCCAATGCTGATCAAAATGAGGAAATAGTTCATATGGGAGTTCATAATGCATTAGAAGATGCTAAGGTATTTAGTACCAATTAATTTGATTTTTTTTTTATGAAACCAACACATAGCAGGAGTTCTTACTTCACACAGGTGCCCCAGAAGCCAAATTTGGGCCCTAGAAAATTCAGTATTTTTTGAGCAATGACCTGAAAGAAAACAAAAACAATACTGATAAAGTCTGTCAGTGACAAATATTAAGGAAAATAGTAAATTACTCAGTTTATGATTGTGGACTGAAAATCTGGTCCACGCATACAAGACATGGAGTCTACTGAGGGAGACTGGGGATTCCATCTGTTAATTATCTGATCAACATCTGTCAGTGCTTTGCCATAATATGAACTATATCCTTGCAGACATGGCCTGAAGAAAGCAGTAAGAGGAGGATTGCATGAACATTGCTTTGGTACCAGGGGAAGCCTAGAAAACACTGTGTTCAGGCCCTGTCACTTCATGGATGGAGTTAAGAGAGTGGAAGAGGTTCTTGGTGTATTCACATTCATTACCTGTTTTTATTTTAAACCGTGAGGGTAATTAACAATTAGAACAACTTACCAAATGCTGTGGTAGGTTCACCATCGCTGGAAAATTTGAAATCAAGACTGTCTATTTTTTTAAGAGATGAGCTTTAGTTCACCAGCACCTACTAGGCTTGAAGAAGAGATTAATTCTGGGAAGTTCCGTGGCATCTGACACAAGGTCAGGCCGATCATTGATGGTCAGCTGGTGGCTTTCAGGAAACATCCAATGTTGACAGAAAGTTTAAAACTAATACTGTGCGGGAAACAAAAACATGACAGTGTCTCCATCTATGTCTCTCCCTCTTGCCACTAATCCTCAGGACTAATGGGTCATCAAAAATTAGTCTCTGGCTTTGACACTTGTGAAAGAATCATACGGTCTTGGATCCTCAGCTAAGCCTCACACAGCCACAAGATGATTTTATTGCTTGAAGAATCTGCACTCCTACAGCTTCAAGGGGAGGCATTCTGGCTTGCCCAAAATCCAAGAGAAAGTTTCAAAGATTAAAGCACTAAATTACAAAGACTATGGTAAAACAAAGAGCTTCTAAATAAGAATTATTGTTTGCAAAAAGGGAAGCTACATACTCCTGGAAAAGATGGGGGCAATAACTTTTCAGAGAAGAAAATGTATTACTTAGGATCTATTTCACTTGTTCTGTATTGACTCTTACTTGACAAAAGAAGTCCGAGTATAGGTTGGAAAAAGGGAAAAAACATATAACCAAACCTGCAGCTAAATTCAGGTAAGAGATTTGAGTGATTCGGTTGGAATGAACCTGCAATGAGACATAAAGGATTCATCTGCAGTGAGAGAGAGAGAGAGAGCAGCATTTGAAAAATTGTACACAACACTGTTCAAACAAGGGTCTGGCACTATCCTGCTGGTGGGAGTGGATCAAACCACTCCTGTGAGTAGGGAATCCCAGCACTTTCTGAGAAACACAACCTTGAACTTGTGTCCAAATACATTGTATCATGCTGAAAGACAGGGAAAAAGGAATCTCTCATACAGAAGAGCAAAGCCTTATGTTTATAAGGAGTTCATACCCAGCAGTGACATGTGCCCAGGCTCTAGGCATTCTATTTAGGAACTGGTGGAGGAAGTTACAGTGCAAGAGTAAAGGAACAAACCTGATTTGTTGACGGTGTCATCAAACTCCACACTGGTGGAGTGCCCATTGTTAAGGATGATTTTAGCAGAAGCTGGATCATAACTGGGATTTAGAGGACGGAGGGAGGGATCATACTTGGTTTCCTCAGTTTTGATGTCGATGGGTGACTGACGGTCTCCATTAGCAACAGGAAAAACCTCCTTCCAGTGGGCTGGCCCTGCAATGCATTAGAGAAGTCTAAATTGCACCCTCATCCTTATGAAAGAAAACTCTGCCTGAATTGTCCATATCTGCATCTTTTACATTCAAAAAGGATGCATCAGGAAAACACAGATCAAAATATTCAGCTACTTTAGTTGCATCATATTGCAATAGCAGCTCTCAGGACCCCTTCATGTAGCTTCTTGCATGTAGGCCACATGCAATACATAGATACTTAATTATTCCCAGGTAAGACTCAGCTATGCACAAGACACATACAACAAATGCTCATTCAAATCAAGCATCCTGTATCCAACAGGCACTATGTCCCAATAAATTTTTGGCATGCCATTTTTGCCTAATATCATGTCTCATTGTGTCTTTAAGGATTACCTCTTTTCTGTGCAAATCGCCTCATTAAGAACATTTTTATGCCTTAATCATTTGCTGCAAAAAACCTGAGAATACATCTTCCACTGATCTCTCTGAGTGAGAAGGGGAAATGTCAAAAAAGGTGATGTCAGAAAATGCTAAGTGGTTCCTGGAGCCTGGTGGCAGTGGCTGGAACCTAAACACTGCTGCACCTCTGATCACCTCCTCCCAGCCCACCAACTGTGCAGACCAGCTGTCACAAGAAAGAGAGACTGTCACCCTCTAATCATGAAGTGTCCATGCACACAAGCACACGTACACACACACTAGTGTAGCACTGACAAAATCAAAGAACAGCAACACTCAGGACAGTGGCGTCTGCATGGGGTTTGGATTTCTACTGCCTTCAGCTGATGAGAGTAGATCTTCCAGACACAGATGCAGCACCATTCACCAGACTTAGGTAGAAATTATAGGACTAAAGAAGCTGTTAATCAACACTAATCATCTCAACCTTCCTCTCTCCAAGCAGGCTAAGCCAAATGTCACCTGAAGAGTTAACAAATCAACAATATGGATATAAGAAAATGGCAAATGACATTCTAAAATAGTAAGAAAAGCTTCATTGATAAGATGTGTGAGTTAACTGTTGTTACCTACTAAACACAATATTTCACAACAAGAATATATGTGCCACTGTTTAGCCATATTTGGATAAGAAGGTAAAGAAAAATAAGAAAAATAAGTTGTCTGGGAAATATATTCTATAAGGACAGAAAACAAGATTTAGGATGGAAAGGTGGGGAAAGCAAGGTGAAAGAAGAAAGGAAAAAGAGAAAGGTGAAAGGTGAAAGTCTGCAGGGCAAACGATCTTTCAGTACGAAGAAGAGCGCAGTACTTGTTTTTCCTCCAGGCTTGTAATGGGTAAGAAGCACAATAAGTCAACTGAGAGACTGGATATAAGAAAAACTTAATATGAGCATCAGAACCTGGTCAAATGAAATCTGCATCACTGGAAATCTTCATAGCTAACTCCTAATACTGAAGATAACTGACCTCAGTGTAAAAACTTGGTTTGGGTCTTTCTGGATGGCTGAGCACTTAAATAAAAATGATGATAAAAAAGGATGAAAACATATGATGCAGTGGCTAATATCCTAACATCAAAAGCTGCTAGATATTTTTCTCTCCTTGACTTCAATAGAAGTGAACACAGCTCAGAAACTCACAGGTGCTAAAAGCACCCATGCACCCCGGCAGTAAATCAGGGAGGAAGCTCCCACAGCGCCGGGGGGCCACAGCTTGCACAGCACCTGGGCAGAAAATGATTCTCCTCTAAGCAGCACTGGAAAACAGAAGTGGGAAAAACTTGTAAAGAACAGCCTAAGGCTTAACCTTCAGAACAAAGACTTCAGTCTTGATTTGTTAAAAAGTACTTTTGTTAATTACTTTATTAACTAAACTCAATAAAGAAATAGATTCTAAGGCAGAAGATAAAAATCCTACTGGTTTGGAACATAAAACTTAATTAATTTTAATTAATTTTAAACTTAATTTCTCTCAGTTCATAAAGCTATTCAATATTCTAATTAGATACAACTTAGAATATAATTTTAATTGTATTTAGATCCTAGTACACTGCAGTTAGGGATGCAACACAAAATTCTATTTGTAAGAAGCACGACTCCATAATTTATACCTCACTACCATGATTTGGGATGCCTTGAAAAAGCTTATGACTACTTAATTTTAATATTTCTAATATTCCTTAACTGAGAAAAGGCAAAAATATATTTATGTGCTTAACTACTTGGTCTCCTATTGCTCTGTCTCAGAAATATCTACAGTTATTTGAATTAAATAATATGGATGACTTGCATTCAGAAATAATACAAAGTTGCCAAAAACAAGACCCGAGGCTTTGATTCTGTCACTACCTAATTACTTAACAGTAATAACCAGTTCTAAAAAGACATTATTGCTGGTTTGGCACTTGTTCTTGGCTCAGATGACCAAAATACCATTTTGCTATGGTGATTAAACATCTACCAGTAAACAAACTACCAGACATCTGACCTTTCAAAATATACAGGAAATTATTAAGAAATTTCATCTCATTTTGTACCATTAGGTTATATCAAGAAGTATTCCTTACTAGGTAATCAACCAACAATCTAGTACAATTATGTTTTTGCCACTCCAGGAAATCTGTGACTCAATTCATTTCTACACACCCTAGCTCAATGCAAACTTTGTGTATTGCTGTTGTAAAAAAATATCATTACTGTTGAAATAGATGCTCAAATGCATGTCACACAATCAGATTTAAGCCAGTGCGATCTCCAGGGTGAAAATTTCTTCTGAACTCAGATCTGAATTAGATGCCTCCATATTAAAATAGTGTACACTACAGTTTTCTAAATAAGCACTTTAGGACATATCCAGGGAGTATAACTCATTAATTCACCTCCCTTCATTTTTTTCTTTACTGAATGAAAGTGATTATTATATCAATTTTTGAACTTATGAAATACTCTCCTGCTGTTGGGAAAATGTTCTCTTGCCAGAGGCAATTTTCTAGTAGCTCTTAACAATCAAAGCCATTGTGACTGAGATTTATGACAAAAAATCTGAACCATCTGCTCTGAAGATTTCACTCCTTTATTTTGGACACAGCACTACCACAGGCAATGAATTGTCTAACACTTTTAGGTCAGACTGTCAATGCACATACCACTCACCAGCACTGCACACATCCAGTTCATGAAACAGATCTCACAATGAAGGCACTCAGGAATTTGACAGGAAATAGAATTCACTACAGCACCTCACAGTGCTGCACTTTGATCCAGCTGAAACTAAAGATTACAAATTTAATCAACAGGATAACATGAGATAAGCCTAGTGATGACACTGCAGGATACAGCTGAGTTCCAGTGAGCCTCTATAGGTGCATAAATGGAACATGTACAGGTGAAAAAGGGTTTGGGTTTTTGGGTCTTTTTTTCCAGTTTGCTATTACATATATATAAAAATTCATTATTTTAGTATGATCTGATCTTGACAGGATCATATCCTCATTTATTTCTAAAGAGAATCCATTGCCCAGTTTATCAAACACAGAGTGCTTAATTTATAAACTTAGGTTTGCAAGTAATGTGATTGCATATTAGGTTACAGTAACATGAGCTCAAACAAAAGCAACTAAAATTCATTATGAGTAAAATTAACTAACTTTTTTAAAGCAGCTATTGAAATGATGGAAATATTCTCAGACAGGAAAAAATGTATTATGGCTCAAAGGAAGAAATCTTAAAGGTCTTTTGCAATCTGAATGATTCTATGAATTAATATCCCTTATATATATAAAATGCCTCAGCATTACAGTAGTAACGATCAAGAAAAATTTTTGCAGTAAAAGACAATACATTTAAATAATTACCATGTATTTCACCAAACAAATAGCACCTCTGGGACAACAGATTTGAGAAGGGGAGAAAGTTCCCGTGCAACAGCAACCGAAAGAGAGGAGTGAGAGTAAGAGAGAGAAACAGCTCTGCAGACACCACGGGGAAGGGGAGGACATGCTCCAGGAGTAGATAGAATTTTACAGGATAGATAGGGCCTCAAGCAAGGTCCAGGTCTATCCCAGTAGAAATTCTGGTGGCCACTTCTCTCTAGAAGTTGAGAATAGCAAACAAGAAGAGATAGGATAAGGGGGGGAAAGTGGGCTTCTTATCTGTACAGTGCAGGTGAAGCCCAAAACATAGAAACATATGGAGAAAAAAATTTGAAAAACAAGACCCATTTACGTCTTCAGGGGACGGGTAGGGTAGACTGCACAACAGCAGATAACACACCCAATCATTGCAACATCCCTGTGATCCACCACCACCCAGTTTTTCAGGAAAAGTACATCCATCCAGAAAAGATGGAACAAGAGGGCCAGGAAGGAAAGGTAGTACTTGCAAAAACAGTATTCCAAAGTATAAGTAATAATATACATAAAGCATATTTTTATAGACAGTAGTATATGCAAATATATAGCTGTCTCCCTTTACTGTCAGGGCATTTCACTTCTCTGTGCACAGACAATATAAGATATTCCATGTATTTTATCAGACTTGAGCCTGCAATTTACAAAAACACTTTCATTTCTATTTGCATGACTTGTGAGACCGTCTGCACGCTGGAGCAGCGTTTGCATGACTGAAGATGCAAAACAGAGCAAAGTCTTTAAGACTGCTGATGAGCTCATCTTGGGACTTCAAAGACTGACAAGATGAAGGAAACCATGGAACACCTAAAATCCAAAAGCATGTCCTCTTAGGTGCATAGTTAGACATTTAAATAATCCAGTCAAGTAACTAGTATTTCCCACCGTGTAGCAGAAGCAGAACACAGCTGGAATCAGAAAAGCACTGCTGGTACAGCAGCTCCGATCAGCGCAGCTGTCTACCACGTCCTCGGTCTGTGCACGCAACTCTCCAGCTAAAGGAGCCAACGAAATCCCAGCCGGGAACGCGGCAGACCCGACCCGAGCCAAGCCCGGCCGGCTCTGCAGGCAATGCCGCACGCACGGACACCTCTCAGCCGCCTGCCTTGCAGACTGCCGAGACAAAACTCGGCTCGCTCTCACGCTGCAAAGCATTTCAGCTCACCCAGCCCATCCAGCTGCCGAGCCCAGCGGGAAGCGCCGCCCGCAGGACCCCGCTGGCCGCCCCGACGGCCCGGCCGCCGTTCCCTACCGTTGTGCTCGTCGTATCCCCAGTGCAGCATGGCTCTGCTCTCCTGTCGGCACGGCACGGCACGGCACAGGACAGAATGAGATGGGATGGGACGGGCTGGGGCGGGAGAGGCGGCTGCGCCCGATTTGAAGGCGACGGGCGGCGACGCCCCGATCCTCGGGCGCTGATAAGGAGACCTGCAGCGCCCCGGCTCCCGGCCCGTCCGTGCCTGTTGTCGCCCCAAGCCCTTCGCCACCCAGGCTCTCCCCAGCCTCCCCCCAGCACCGTCGGGGTGGCTCCCGACGGGGAGGCAGTGCCATCTCTCAATGGCCCGCCCCAACAGAGGGAAGGTGGCTCGGCCAGAGCACGAGTTACGGGGCAGGGAAAGACGGCGGTGCCGCCTCGGGGCCACCCCGGCCAGCCCCGAAAGTAAAGCCAAGCGCGCACCGCTGCAGCCCCTCCCGTTTTCCTCCCAGGAGTGTAAACCCAATTCCTTTTGGAATAGCCGCAGGAAGATTTCAGGTTTTCCCAAGCGAGGCCGTGAGGCAGGAGGGTGTCCCACATCCCACCGGGAATTTACCCAAGCGTGTGCCAGGGGCTGCCCGTGGGCACATGCGTGTGGCAAAGCGGAGCTTTGGGCTCGGCGCTTGGGCGCCAAGGAGCTGTCAGGCTTCCCGCGCCGCAAAAGCGGGCTGCGAAGGCGCCGGAGAGGCCGGGACAGGGACAGGGACAGGGACAGCCCCGCTCCGCCAGTGCCGTTCCCCCGTGCGGGGCTCCTCAGCGCCCACACAAGGCGGCGCGCGCCCCCTGGCGGCGCCGCGGGCCACTGGCGGCTCCTCGCGTCACAGCCCCGTGTGACGTCACCGTCCCGCGCGCTGCAGTCGCCGCCATGGTGAAGAGCCGCGGCGGGGCTCCCAAGGCCGGCAGCGTGTTCAGCATCGCTCGCAGCGGCATCCTCAGGGCCAAGGCTAAGGGCAAGGCGCGGCCCGTCACCTCGGGGCTGAGGCAGGTGAGTGCCGCGGCGGGAGGAGGCGCTGGCCGGGCCCCAGCTCGGGGAGGCCCCCGCCCGGCCGCGGCGCCCGCGGGAGGCCTCGGCCCGGCGGGGTTTGCTCCCCTTGGAGCTCGCTGCGCGGCGGAGCGAGCGCTCGGAACTGGTTCAAGTGAGCTGTTTGGGGGGCAGCGTGCGTCCGGGCACCAAACGGCAAAGTGCAGGATTTTCACCCCTAGATTAGGTTTGTATGTGGATGTATCATCTGCAAAATGAGAAGCACAGTAAGGTGATTTGACTAATCTGCAGGCATATGCCACAGAAGGCATCCGGCTGTGCTTGAGGGGTGTCGTTTGGGAAATGTCTGATAGGATCTCGCCTTGTCCTCGGGAATGCGATGCGAAAGGGCGCATCAGCAGTTCAGCGAGTTCGCGTTCACTGGACTGCACTGGCAGCGTCGCTGAGGGTGTATTCAGGGTACAAGTTAACAAAATGCCTTGATCCAAACCAGTGGGTATAGTTAGTACAACTAACAAGGGGAAGTCCTGCTCCTTTCCATCACGTTCCTGGTCCCGGGAAGGATCCCTTTGCCAGGCTCTGGGCTATATTCCCACAGCTCTCCTTGATGCTGGCTCAGGAGCTCTTTGCCCACTGGGTGACTCAACTTGCTAAATCAGCAGTAAAAGCCATTAAAAATACATTTGGCATTTTTATGTGCTGGGTTGGTGAGCTGAACAAACTCTATTATGAATGAATGCAGAGGGAAGCGTTTTGATGGGAAAGAACCAGAAAGGGTGGAGCCTTTTCTGATCCAGTAGCTGTTTATTTGTCTCAGCTGTCAAGTAAACTGTTAGTGAGATGCAGTGAACAGACCTAGGAGTGCTGGATGTTTTGCTATTAATTCCTCTCTGCCCCTTTCTTATACCTCACATGGGCTGTGATGCTCTGTAGATGCTTCTGTGAGCCAATTTAACATACTATGGAAATGCAATGGAAAAACAAGCAAAAAAAAAAGTTATTTTCATGTCTGTAGAAAAGCACAGGCCAGAGGAGGGAGAGAGTGGGTCGTGGAGCAGGGAGCAGTGCAGAGGAAGAGGGATTGGGGTGATCTAAGCAAGAATTTTCTCATTGTGAGCAGTGAGTCATTATATGGTATCTTCTCAAATCCTACCTCCAGCCTGAGGTGTGTGTTCTGCAAGAGTTTATCTGTCCCTCTAAAAAAACATCTGTTAATAAAAATAATAAAGCAGATTGTGGCTTATTTTTTCCATCTGGTGCAGTTGCAGTCTGCTGGACAGACATAGGTAAATGGCTCTATTAAAGAAGGCTGTTTCAGATTTTCTCCTGCAAGCCAAAGCCACTAAATGAATTAATCTGGTGGACGGGCAGGAATGTAACAAAATTCAGAAAAAAACAATTTCATGTTGCTGGCGTCGAATCTCCTCCTAGTCTAGACTGTTCTGTATAATGAAGAGAGAAACAGGTTTAAAATCATATTCATGAAAAGTCAGTAGCTTATTAGGAGTAAAATTTTATTCTCTGTGTTTTAAGCTGTGTTTTATTCTTTAATGCATTAAGCCTTTGGGCTTAATGTGATTCACTTATCATTAAACAGTATAGGAAGATGCTCAGAAAGAAAATCACTAAAATACATTTATTCATTAATAGCTAAAAGCCCATTGTTCAGACAACTTTTGATGTGGATACCTGTGCTAGCTATAGAGCCTCTCTCTTTGGAGGAGTCCTGCCTGAGTACCTGAGAATATTATGTATTAAAACTGACTGTAACCTTCTGTCCTGTTTTGAAGGACAGGTATCTGCCAATAAAGGCAGAAGCTTCTCTCTGAAATGGAGAATGTAAACCCCCTCCCTCCAAATTATTATAATTTTGAAATTAAGGGGCTCTCAGGCAAAGATATGGGAATTAGGAATAACAGTTCTTTACTAGGAAAATCAAAATAGAAATACATTATTACAAAGAACAATTCCAAAAATGCTGACAGTCAGAATAGAACCTGACACTCTGTCAGTCAGGGTGTTGGTAGCAGTCCCATTAAATGGTGGCTGCATCCTCCTGCAGTGGCAGATGTGGTTCAGTTGGAGTAATGGTTTTCTAGAAGGGTGCAGTTTTCCTCTGAAGGTCCAGAGATGATGTGGAAAGGTCTAGCTTTCCTCTGGAATCCAGTGGAAAGAAGGGTAATTTGCTGTCCAAAAGCTCCATTTTTATCTAGGTAGGAAAGGCTTGGCTCCTCCCCCTGGCTGGAGCATGTCCCAGTGGGATGATGGAATTTTATCAGTCATACAGTGGGACTTAATGGGCCAGCAGCAGATGGTATCTTCCTGGAGGAAGGATGGGTTGTGGAAAAGATAAAGATGCTTGCCCCACCTGGTTTTAAAGCTGGCCCATTAGCAGATGGTGTGTGCCATGGAGATAAGGGTCACTACCCCACCCGGCTTCAGCAGATGGTGATAGAATACACATTTCTGGCCACATCCTGTATTGCAACCCAAGATACCTTCTAAAACACCTGTGAAACTGGAAGATAGTGACAGGCCCTGATTGTACATCATGTTACTAACAGTCCATCCACTCTGATCAGAGCTGGGAGCTGGGGCTGTATTTCTCCAGTCTCAGTTAAAGTGTTCACCTGAGTAGGCCTGTTGTACCAGTCTCATTGCCACTGCTTTCTTAATGCTGGTTTCAGTGGTCAGTCAGAATGGAATTATTGTTACTGTATACATGCTCTGAACAGGTGAATTACACGGGTAGCCTTTGAAACAGCAGTAGGTATCCCGAAATTTGAGGTTGCCTGAAGACCTTTGTGTGTTTCTGGAATGTTTGCAATGTAATAGGTCATTACCTGGCTATGATACTCTTCTAGACTTTGGAAGCAGCAGGTGCTAGGGCTGAGATCAGCTGACTCTTACTTTGCTGCAGTTGTGAGAGTTTATGCTCTCTTGCATCCACCCTGCTCCTCTACCACAGACAGTTGTCTCCAGAGTGCAGCACTTGACAATATTCTAGCGCTTCCTCTTTGAAAGAAAAATCTTTGATAAAACAACTTAAAAAAGCAGACTTGGGCTAAAAGAGAGGCTGAGGTGCCCAGAGATACACATTTCCACTGTGCTACAGCTGCAGTTTTTTTAAATACTGCAGCAAAACCTGGTAGACGTTGTTGGCCAGACCTATAGTGCGAACAATTAGGATACAAGGTGCGATGACGAAAGGTAAGCTACTGGAAGAAATTCAGAATAGTAAAATAATTTACAAATTGTATTTGGTTTGAGGGGCTACAAGCGTGGCTTCTTGAAAAAGCTGCCAGAAGTTTCCCTTATGTCTGAAATGGCCCATGCCAGCTGGCTTCAGGATGGATGTGCTGCTGGCCAAGGCCGAGACCATCAGGTACTGACAGTGCCTCTAGGGTGATGTAGTTACGAAGCATGCCACCAGCAGCAGTCAGAACAGAGGAGTGAGAATCTTCAAAAGAAACAGCTCTGCAGACACCAATGTCAGTGAAAGAGGGGGAGGAGGTGCTCCAGGTGTCAGAGCTGAGATTCCTCTGCAGCATTTGTTTGACAACAAATGAAATTCATTTTCCCCCCACGTTGGGTCTGTTCTGCCCATGATGGCAACTGGTGAGTGATCTCTCCCTGCCCTTATCTCTACCCATGAGCCTTTCATTGTATTTCTTGTCCCTTGTCCAGCTGAAAAAAGTAGCAGTGGAGTGGCTTTGGTGGTTATCTGGCATCCAGCCAGGGTCAGTCCACCAGAGAGATGAAGCAACCCTTCCTGAGACTTTCTTTACTCCACCTAAGAGGAGCTGAGGGTGGTGTAGCAGGGCCTGTGAAGCCTGACTTTTGTTTTCTCTGTGTTCTCTTTCTCGATCACTATGGGCTCCCATTCCAATATAGCAAGTTTAACTCCTAATTTTGAATTTATTAGTACACAGCTAAAACGTACTGAAAAGCATGTAGCACTTGCTGCATAATAGCTGCACAAAAAATGTCGCAATTTCACATCAGTGGAATTTTTGTTAAAAATACCAATGTGTGTATTTTTTCTCTCCCAGATAAACATTAAAAATGCTGAAAAAGTTAGCGCAATAAATAAAGCATTTGCCGAAGTTCAGCAAGAAATCCGGCAGCTATCAAAAGGTACCACAGCAGAACCTCAGAAGACTCAGCAGGTAATTTCCCTTCGTAAAAGTCTGAGGAGAGTGAAATCAATGTGTGTGCTTAAAGCATTATAATGTGTCTCTAAGACTGCAGGCAATTAGCTGAGTTGGTGAGAGCATGGTGCTGGTAACACCAAAGTGTTGAGTTCAACCCCTGTAAAGGGGTTAAGAGTTGGACGTGATGATTCTTGAGAGTCCCTTCCACGTCAGAATATTCTGTGAATCTGTGAATTCATGTAGTTGCTTTAAAGCTAGAATCCCAGTTTTATGAATTTCATTTGTGTGGTAATGCTGAAACCTGGTTAGCATTTTCAAATTCTATATAACTACTAGAGAGAGAAGAGGGTGGGTAGCCATGCTGAAGCAGGCTTCAAAAGCGTATTTTTAAATTATGTTCTAGCTGATTTTAATTGCTTCTTTTAAGTTAGTCCCAGCTCTGTCCCCTTGGTTTGAAACTTTTATCTCCACATGAATAGACATAGAGGGGATGAACCTGGCTGTTCCCTACCTGGAGCACCTGACAGTGCTTTGAAACAAACAGTTCTGCCTCTGTTCCCAATTCCTAAGCCTTCAATTACCTCATCAGAAGGACCAACACCTGAAACAGCAATTTCTGTAGTAGATGTTTTGCCTGCAGCAGTTAAGTTCAAGACACTGTTTCTCTTGCCTTTGCCTACTTTTTTTAATACAAGCCTATTTGCAGTCTTGCACAAGAATTAATTAATTCCTGACAAGCTCCTCCATATAAACTCTTTCTGCTGACTGATGCTCTAGCCATAGTTTCAGGGAGAGAAAGAAGTGCTTCAGGATGAGATGCAGATGCATCCATCCTGGATGTTGGAGGAAGGTGAGGTTTGGAGAAGTGGATATGAGTTCTCAGTGTGCCTGAGCTGATCAAGTTTCTGTACAGCTGGAAGCAACTAAACAAGTGTCAAATACCTTAAGGAGAGGCTGAGGGAAAAATGAAATATAAGTGACCGTGCTGGATGAAGCCAAGCCAGGATTTCAAGGCAGCTGGAGCCAGTGATCCTGTCTCTGCTGGCTTGTTATTTATTCCTCCAAGTATTCAGACTATGCCACTGCTCCTGTGCTAGTAGGGCTCTCTACATGACTGCTGAATTTAATCACTCAGGTTGTAATAGTATTTTCTCCAAAGCTGCAAATGTGTTGTGAACTAAAAGTTGAGCCTGTCTCAGTTGGGCCATGTGTGTTCTGTTACTAGTACAACATTCCCAAAGCACAAAGCATTTCCTGCCTGTGTCTCAACCTCAGTGTATCCTGCAATCCTTCCAAATTATTGAAGTATGACTGCAAAATTAGCCTAAATTAAATATAAAAAAGACAAACTAATTTTCTGGACAATGGGTATTTATTAGTGTGGTGGGATTTTTCCATGCAAAATAAAAATAAATTGTTTTCTGCTTTAAACTGAAACTTTTTTTTCTCTAGGTTTCCACAAATATGGAAGAGGAACCAGCAAATGTGGATGCTGCCACAAGCTTATTATCTCAGTTGTAATGCACAATGGACAATTAAGGGTTTGCAAGAAATGAAAGAGCAGAAACACCGATGGCTTTGTTTGCACAATTTTATTAAAAAAATTTTGTTAATATACAAGTATTGGCACACTTTAATACAAACTACAAATAGACCTTTCCTATAATCTAGGAAAGTGGAATGTCAGAAGTCAGTGTGAGAAACTTAAAGTGCTAAAACAGAAGGCACTTCACAAAATTGGTTCACTGAAACAATTTAGCATAACTCAAGTTGATACCCTTCACTTTTCAACTTGGCAGTGAAAGCTTCAAAATTGTTTGAAAAATTAGGAAAGCATATAGAAAGCTTCTTGGCAGTAAAGCTTCAAAGAAAATGCTGTTAATTGTGAGCAAGAAGCCTAATCATTTTTTAAAAAATGATCAAAAGGCTATATAAAGTATATTCACTTTCCTGACTAAAGAAAGCTCCAGACAATTGGCTTAGACAGAAAACACTCAGGTGAAAAAGTGCCAGAATTTTTGATAAGAGCCCTTTTTCTCTTGTTCTTGAATTGTTTTGTGAAGTAGTTAAAGGAAGCAAAAGGAAATATACTCCCAGAGTCAGTGAACTAAGAAGTTATACATTCATTATTCAAATACTTAGGTTATGAAGAAGTCTAGAATGTTACAGTTAGAGGTAGATAAGTAGTCTGGTTGACACAATATCTAATAATTTAGTATCTGCACATCAAAGAGATCACAGACTCCTTCATTATCATCCAGGTTAAAGTTGTAGTCATCTCCGGGAGTAGGAGAGAGTCGTAAGAGAGGAAAAACTGTAAAGCAGGAATAGTTTAGTTTAAATTAAAACACTTTTGGAAAATCAGCCCTATCATAATTCAGTATGTTTGTCATCAGGGTTAGTCTTAATAATTAAAGTAGTCTTGATAATCTGACAAGCTCACTGGGATACATACCATGAAAACCTGTACTGCATGCAAACTAAGGTAGTAAGTGATGTATCTACTATTTTTTTGCTTGGTATTTTAAGTCAGTTTGCTGAAGTGGAGCGATAGCTGTGGTATAATACGGGTTTAATTTCTTCTTCTGCAGCACAGGAGTTCCTGAGCAGCTTTTGAAAACTTTAACCAGAAAGCCATAATTTATATTTATATTCCTTTGTCTTGTTACAATATTGCATGTATCAGCCTTCAAAAAAATAAGGAACTTAGCATTATCTTTTAGCATTATCTCTTAGCATTATTTTTATGGAAGGGAAATGGAGGCTAGCGGTTTGTCTGTGCACTACATTTCAAGCATGGACTTGAAGCTGTCTTTGTGGGGAGAATGCAAGAAGAGAAGTCTCAGCTCTCACTCTGTAGGAGCTCTAACACAGTGTACATGAGCTGGGCATGCCATCCCTGTTTCAGAAGTGGAGGCTGTTTCCATGTTACCCACATACTGGCACCTTCACATAATCCCATCTTGCCCCTTGGGTCTTATAATTACATCTCTTTCTGGATGAGCCCTGAGGTCCTCTGCTTGAGGGGCAGATATTATTTGCCTTACAGAGCATAGGGCAAAAGGAACAAAGTGAGTTCAGTTCATCTCCTTGCCTCAGAGAGAGTGGCAGAGAGGTAGGGAGCACGTGAATTCTGTAGCAACTGTGGTCCACTGCTGCACTCAATATGGCCAAAGAGGTGCACGAACAGAAATGGGTGACATTTGTTCTGTTAGTGTACCACAGCTGGACATATATCAGTTTGCATCCAGAACTATGTTCTGAAATACTTAAAGCACCTGCACAAAGCTTTAGGCAGAACAGAATTAAACCAGATTTAATTTTTTTTTTTAAGGTGGCACACAAGTCATCAGCTTGTTCTTTCTTTGTCCCTAAGTTAAGTACTGGTGGGTTATTCATGCATGTAAGTGCTTGTTGGATTAAGGTTTTCATATTTTGACTGTTAAATAAAACTGTTGCAGGGAATAGAAAGGGGAGCAAAGACAAGAGTGACAGAGGAGGCAACATGGGAAAGAAGTAGTTTCATACTGACTCTTGGCATCAGATTTAACAGATGCCTTCTAAGTACTGTTCACACACAAACCATGCTGCTACTTGTGATTATTAGAAAAGATGTTAAATACTTACCATCAGAAGACATGAGTTCATCAATAATATCTCCACTGATACTTCCTGTGAAAGACAGGAGCACATGCTTTATGTATACAGAGTTTTTTAATACCTGTTTATAGCAGTCAACACATTCTTTGCATCAAAACACTGAATTGCAAAGTACACTATGGCTTGTGCAGTGTAGGAGCTGCAGAGATACTGTGCCATGTACATGTAAAATATACTTACCTTTGTCTCCCTCAGTTTTTCCACCCAGCACATTTTTCCCTCTTACTTCTTAAAACCCAAGAGCCATATACCTGAATCTTATTTGGTGGCAAAGAAATGAATTTGTTCAACATTAGTATGCTCCTCAGAGCTGGCTCAGTGGCTTCATTAGAAGATAAACAGACCTGTTTTTTTCTTCTGTGTAACTCATTGGTAATTTAGTCGCAAAGATGGGCTCAGGGAACCAGTAAAATACTTAAAACAGGAACTACTGCTTCCTACCTGCAGGCTCCTCCATCTTTGCAATGTCAAATGAGTTTGGCTTGAGAATACAGCTGACATCCAGAGGCAGCAAGCTCTGGTAGTCACTGGAGCTGGCTGAGGCTTGGGCACTGTCTCCAGACAGGCTGGGGTACAGCTCTGGCTCCGGAAGGCTGGAGTAAGGAGCTGCGGGGGCTGCGCTGTCCCGCTGGGCACTGCCATCTGCACGGACAGGAAGGCGTGTTACTAGTCTGTTATGGTGAAATAGAACCCACAGCACCTGCCCCTGGCTCTGTCTTTTGAGGAGAACGTGGCCAATGTCCGGGATCAGGTGAGAGGAGTCTTCCACAGTCACAGGCACAATTTAATTAACTGTCAATTAATTAAAGGTTAATAAATGAAGGCAACCAGGACCCCTCAGAAATGCATTTGTAATACAGCATTTTTAAAAATTTTTCCCTATTACTTATTAATTTACTATTACTATGAAAAAAAATACTTGATATTCAAGCAGCCTCTTAGTATGTGGCTATGTGGAAGAAGGTAAGTGACCCTGTGGTACAATAGCTGGAACTGGTGCCTATATTACCAGTCTCATTAAAAGGTACACGTTCAAATCATATGCTCTGTCAAGAGGTTGTAATTTTGCTCCATAATGCATTCTGGAGAAGCACCTCAGAACAATTAACAGGATTATATCCAAAACCTGTTCAGTGTAAGATGGTAAGATGTGAGCGAAGCATCTGTTTCACCAGACAGAAGAGGAAGAGGTGTCTCTAACCTCCTGAGAGCTGGCGCTAAGCCCCTGGAGTAGTTTTTTCATAACAGCTGCTACCCTATGATCTTTCATTTGTCTACCACCTTTCTAAACACTTTCTTCTTTCCCTCCAGCTGCCTTCCTCCCCCACTCATCAGAGGTAGGAAAACCCCTGCATCCACCTGATGGTGTGTCCGCAGCTGCTGTTTGCGGTAACTCCTGTCCTTGGTTTGGGTCGTGTTGTTCTGGGGGATTTGGAGGAGCTGGTTTAAGTGGAGTTGCTGGAGCTGCAGGCTGAGATGGGGGCTGTGCAAGGTCATCGGGTGGAGGGACTGGAAACACTGTGGGCTTGGAGGAGCTCGATTCTTTATTTATAAGCAGCACATGGATAGGTCCTGAATTACTTTTAAGATTGATCTGGTATTTCTTCTGTCCGTTCTGTCCCTGTAAAGATGGTGTATTACAAAAGTTACTATTCCTTGAGAAGGTGATGAAGACTAAGATCAGCTGTTTTAGTCCTCAACAACAACAAAAACCCCAACAAAATTCAACATTGCAGCTGCTAACTTGGGTCCTGCAAGAACCTTACCACTGCCTGAACTGATTTCAGCAGAGACAGACAAAGATAGTACCATTGATCAGCTTCATGGCTCCAGCCTTGGATGCTTTTACTGATATTAGACTGTGCTTAGCCTCACTAAAAATAGCTTGTGAAACTTCTCAGGTGAATATTAGCCTTCTATAAGCATAGTGGCTATCATGCTTCATACAGTGCTATCTCCCAACTATGTAAACACTATTTAAAAGCAAGCACTGCAACCACAATAAAAAAAAAAAAAGTTAAAGATGGGCAGAAGTAAATAATTTGGCCTCCTACTTTATTCTTGCCAATTTAATACTTTTGGCTAAAGTGATACTGCACTGTTTCTCTATCCAGTCTAGCATCGTAAGACTAAATCTAAATTACATCAAAACTAAATCTGAAAGTCTTTTTCATAGGAGATCCATTTTAACAATATAACAGAGAAACCTGACACATAAAAGTCACCAAGTTCTCAAGAGAATTCATGACAACTATGCATTATATTGAAAGCTGCAACATTTAAAAGCGAGAGAAGAAACCCACTTGGGTATTTTTGTTTTAATAGAAGGCAGGGTTACCATTAGTCTGTCTAAGTGTACAAAACCCACGTTTTTCTGTCCGGCCTCTCTCTTCTCAACTGAAACAATCCTAATCCTTTCTCCCCTCCTCCTGCACATGGATAGAGAGAAATACTCTGCTCTAAAACAGCTCTTCTTTGCTGTTATTGCTCTAGAACACTTAGGTAAACATGAAACCAGTACATACCATTTCAGGTCTAGGTACTTCTAACTGTGTACCACAAGGTGCTTGAATTGCTAGAAGTGTATCTCCTGGTTAAAAAGCAATTTTTAAGAAAGTGTTAAGTATATTTTTCTTAAGTCTTATATAGTATCCACTCAAATAAATTCTGGAAATTCTCTAAGGCCACTTAAAAGTACTGTGTAATTTAGCATTTATACACTTGTGGTAGGACATATGTAGTCCCTCTAAGATCCAAGTATACTGCATAGTATAAATCACAGAATTCCAATACCTATACCATAGTTGCAAAAACCTTTTCTCACAACAGTACAAGATTTACCATGTTCTTTACCCATCTGTCTTCTAGTTGTATATATAAAATAAGGTGAAAATATTTAACTAGTTCATTTTTTCACAGAATCAAACAATCATTTAGGCTGGAAAAGACCTCCAAGATCATCGAGTCCAACCTTTGGCTGATCACTACTTTGTCAACTAAACCATAGCACTAAGTGTCATGTCCAGTTGTTTCTTGAATACTTCCATGGGTAGTGACTCCACCACCTTCCTGGGCAGTCTGATCCAATGCTTAACCACCCCTTATTGAAGAAATTTTTCCTGATGTCCGACCTGAACCTCCCTGGTGCAGCTTGAGGCCATGTCCTCTTGTCCTGTCACTGGTTGCCTGGGAGAAGAGATTGACCCCCACCTGGCTACAGCCTCGTTTCAGGTACTTGTAGACAGTGATAAGGTGTCCCTTGAACCTCCTTTTCTGCAGGCTAAACAAACCCAGCTCCCTCAGCCGTTCCTCATATGACTTCAGCTAAACCAGCTCTCTGGTATAGCTCACTTTATGACTTTGATGAATGGTGGTACTACAGAGATTTAAGAGAAGGGAGAAGAGGTATTAATGTTCATCTTCAGTGCCAGTACTTCCAAGTATCTAAGCTCATGGCTTCCACAGCACATACAACTGGGATGTAACAGCTGTCTGTCACACTCCTCTGTGGCTTACTATGCACATTAAAATATGTTGGTTAAAATCAGGGACCACACTTACATGCACAGCACTGGCACAATACTGCAGATCACTTGCCTACCTGCACATAATTTCCTCTTTGTCCATAACTAATTTGGAATAACACCTTCCTTTCTCTGCCTTCTAAGAAACACTTAAGTGAAGTACTATGTGAGCACCATGCCAGGTGCCTTCATGTTTTGTAATGTCTAACTCTTTTCAGTAACAGTTCGTTTTTGTTAAATTCTGCAGTAGTTTTTAATCTTGTGTTTTTATTAAAAAAAATCTCCCATGTGGCAAAGAAAAGATGCTTTTGAGCCTAGCTGGAGGCTGAACAACAATATTCCCTTGGGTGCCCCAGGATCAGGAGATGATGTCAAGGGAAGTAACCTCTGCCAACACTCCCCGGCAATTTCTTCAAACCACCTGTACAGGAGTCCTTTAGACTGAGTAGCAATGCTCCATCATTGACTTTCCACTGGCTCCATTTACACAGCACCACAAGCTCTGTCTGGCCACAGTTAGCACCAGAAAAAGACACAAAATTTGATCTTCCTGGTTTTTTTTGAGGGTTGGACCAACATGTCCTGTCTCTGGTTCCATTAATGGCCAGTGGCAAGCTGCTGGAAAGTATGAATACCAAAAAAGATATCCAAAACCAGGACTCCAGCTGAACTTCCATGCTATACAATCTGTGACTACAACTAGAAAATGCCAGAACTTGGTAGCCATGAACACTGAGAGATCTCTACCTTGTACTGATCACTGTTGAGTACTTCTCAATTCAAAACATTTGCAGGAAAAGCAGGTTAGTTAGCAAGCTATTTTTCAAGAAATCCCTCACTTTAGAAATACAGCCTAGCAGCAACTTACCATTGAAACAGTTGCAGATATCTTCATGGGTGACATAGGAAAATGTAATTTATGTCAAGGAACATTTTTCTTAAAACAATGTAAAACTGGTATTTGCTGCCCTTCAGAAGTCTGTCTAAACTGAGCCTAAATTATAATGTTATTATTATTGTTAGAGGTGTAATTGAGGCATTATTTTTGATTTTCAGAATGGCTTGTTACAAATAATGAGTTCTGTGTTTTAAAGAAAATGCCTGTATCAGCAAAAAATACAAATAGAAAAATAGTTGTGTAGCTTGAATAAGAAGAGACTCTTCTAAAACAGGAGAACATGTAAAATCTTGTTTTGAAGAATACCATTTACCTTGCTAATTTGACAATACAGAATTCAGATATGTACCAGCATTTCCCAGAATCACACAAAATACTGCTAAGGGGAACTTCATAATTCATCTCCCATTCCTCTGCCTCAAGGCAGGACCAATCCACTGTTCAGACATTCCAGACAGATGTTTGTCTTTCCTCTTCTACAAACCTCCAGTGACAGATTCCACCACCTCCCTAGGGGATCAATTCCAGTCCTAGCTCTACCAAATGTTTCTCCTAACATTTAACTTCAATCTCCTGTGCTACTAAATCCATTTTACAGAACCAGTTTCTGAACAGAAACTCCAGTAATTTTTAAGTACTTATCAATAGTGCTATAAGAGGGGCACTTTCCAGCTCCCATTCTCAGACATCTGTTTTGCAAGACAGATAAACACATGCTTACAAGCAATGCAGCTGGAACTCTCTGGTATTTATATACAGGATTTTTTTTTTCCCCAGTTTGAACCCCAACAAGCTTCAGGACTTTGTCAATTCCATTTATCTCTGGGTGATAGCTTAATCTTTTCAAAAGAATGAAGCAACAAAAAAGATTCATGTAAAGCACTAGTAACAAAATATAAATTCAAGTTCTGGAAGGCAATATTATAACTGATTTCAAGTAAGACACTAGGACTATACTATTGACTTAATAGTTACTGCTATACATATATATAAGTTAAAATATTTTCATGTTACTAATCACAGTCACAGAAGTTAAAAAGTCATGTAAGTAAGATTTATGTCTTCTTTTGTTGAAGCAAAATTTGAAAAATATTTGCCTTACCTTGCTTCAGGGCAAAATGAGTTACATTATGCTTTCTGCATTACCTACACTTGAACTGTTGCTTTTAGTTCCAAAGTGCACACAATTAATTTAAAAGGATATTGGTGGTTTGTAGAGTCATCCATGACGTTCTTGATACTTTGCTGAAGCCACAGTTTCTGCTGATCCAATTCTTTTTCTTTTAGCTCTAAATCTTCAATTTCAGCTTCCAGATACCTCAGCCTGTCTATGACTTCTTTTGTATTGCAGCCAGCACCTACTCCTCTTAAAAAGGGATGAGAGTTCATGAAATAACAAATGAAAATCTAAAGCAATCATCCAATGATAATTTCTGAAGACTATTTTTAATAGTCTTAAGAATAATAGTCTAAATTATCATTTGGAAAATATACTAATATTCAATATAAAGGAAATGAGCATTTAACCTCCCAGTAATGTTTTGACAGGAAAATGAAAATTCTTAACTTCAGATCAAATTTAGAATTTCCCTCTACGAAAGTTTATCTTCTTTTGGAATACAGTTTTTTTCTGTGTTTGCACTGTTTGGAAGGGTCTATCTCCTTCCCCTATAATACTTATCTTGAGCTTTTACCTTCAGAGACCTAAGAGAAAATAGGCAAGGACTGTGGTAGGGCAGGTAGGTGGAGACAGTGTTGAGGCCAGGTGAATTTTTCAAATACAGGTGCTAAAGTAGCACTACAAGTTTTCTGAAAGTTTCTCTTCTGTGTGCATTAAACTTCACAGACACAAGTTAAAGGGGTAAAAATACAGTTCATTTGCAGCCTTGTACTTCTACAACATCATATTGCTCATTGATTAGCACAATGTTCATTTTAGGGTGTCAGAAGAAGCAGAAAGAGGCAATTTTTGTTGCTCTTAGGCATGTGAAAATTTGCAGAACTGACATAACTTACTTCCATTGAATGCTGTTTTTTGACTTCTTCTCAATGAGATCAATCCCCTCCAGAACGTTGGTGATATCATAGATCCTTCTCTTCTGCCTCACAGCAAGCGTATCAGCAGCCTATGGGGAGAACAAGCATCAGCAACTTGCATTTGAGGGAGAGACAGTTAAGCCACTCCCTTGGAAAAAAGCCATCTAACATAACTTGGGGAAGGGAGAAGGTTCCACTCTTCAAGAGCCAGATACCATCATGAATTCTGAAGTTCAGCACCTGCACCTAGTGCTACAAAGCCCAAGGAGCAGTCCCCTGACTGAAGGCCAGCGGGACATCCCCCGACAGAGAGGGGGGCTCACAGGTCACAGACCGTGGTCAGTATCTGCAGCTTATTCACCTGCATGGAGGAGCTTGCCATGCTTGTTCTGGAGGGCAGGAAAAGGTATGGAAGGCAGGCAGCAACACCCTGCAGTGGGGCCAGCCTCTGAAGCCAAGGACATACTGGGTTTATCATTCCTTCCACTGACACTGGAGGTATTACAGCCTTTGTTTGGATTCAGTGGTGCCAGGATACGGAACAACAGGGCTGTAATTCCACAAAGTGGCTGCAGGAGAGCTGCAGTATTTCAGGCCAGCATTGTCTTGCACAAATGGCCCTCACAGGGCACAAAGGCTCACTGGATCTGTCACACTGAGCCCCAGCACTGGTACAGCTGCCAGGGATGCTGCTGACACACAGCAGCTGTGCAGTGTGTCCGAGGGCTGTCACACCTCGCCCCTCCGAGCACGGCAGTGTCACACAGCAGCAAACGCTTCACGCCTTACTTCTTTCTCTCCATGGTGACTTCTGTGTAACTGGTGCAGAGTTAAGATAAAATAAGCATATGGGCTAGTCATGCCTTCCACACCTGAAAAGCAGCTCAAGCTCAAAGAATACTCACTAAAATAAGGGAAAGCAGAGAGGAAACTGACTCTGTAGTTAGTCGGGATACTTAAATACAATGACTACATGGGATTGTAGTCATAAATAAAAGAGAAGAAAAATAAAGAGAAGGGTAGACAAATGTCCAAGTTCTAAATTTGAACTAAGGGATAAATCAAATAATTTCTACTACAGGAACATAATTATTTATTTCAGCTTGTTCCAACACTCTATTAAATGTACACTTTTTGTAAGCAGCATATATGAAAGAAACGTACAGCTTGAGACAACCATAACCTGGAAGGAAAATCAAATTTCTTTGCTTAATAGTACAATTACCTTTTGCTACTGAAATAAAGTTGAAAGGATAAAAAGAAAGAACAGAGATTTAAAAAATACTCTTATAGCCATGAAGTATAAACACTGCTTTTTCTCCTTGACAGTGAGGTGCCCACCAAACACTGACAGCATTAGCAGCATTTATCTTTTGTATAGTCTTCTGCATGAGTCTTTTAAAATATTTTCTTAAGTAACAAGACAAGATGCATGCAAATACATATAAAATGCAGTTAGTTCTCTCCAAGGAAACTGGCTCTTTGATCACTTAAGTAGGTATGCACCTGCTATCTTAATCTGCTATTTTTGCTGCACATGTACACACTGCTTCAAAGGACTGCAAGAGAACCTTAAAAATCTAGCAAGTGACAGAGCTGATGCCATTTGCACAATGCTGAATCAGCACCCTGTACATGTCACAGTCTTCAGTTATTCTACAAGCTGTTTACATTATTCAGTGCAAGGAATGGACAGCACACACTTAGATGGTATTCAACTTCCTGCTTTTTTCCCATTGCTCCACATATTGACCTACAACTTCGTTTACCGCTCATTGCTTGAATGATGAAGAAACTGCTCTGGAGACAGATTTCATTACCTCTTAAGATTTTCCCAAAGGCCTGTCTCCAAAATACAAATGGTTTATAATCTTAATGTTTTTTCAAACTGTACTGCTAGCAAAAGATTTCGATGTACATAAATTTGAAGCTATGAAACCAAAGCTTAAAATAAATTAAAAAAAAAGTCACTTTTTCTGACTGTCCAATTTAAAACATTTCAAAGTTGAAGTAATTGTTCCATTCTAAATGCTATTGCATTTTGTATGCCCAAAGCACAGCTCCCATGAACACCAGCAGCAGATTCACCCCTACAGCTCCAGATCCCCAGGACAGGGGCTCATTTCACAGAAAAATGAACAACACAGTTGCATATGTATTTGGCTTACTGGCCCTGCATACAATTCAATCACTTCTACGAAGTTCAGCAACTTACAAGAGTTCCAACACAAGCTGGGGCCAGTTGCCAAGCTGAGACGTTTAATCCAGACATTCACTAGCTTTCTGGTACAGACCTTGTAAACTAATTATCTTTGAAAAATTTCACAGGTATTTAAAAAAGCAATTGAGAAGTTCCTCCCTGACATTCTACCAGTTATCAGTGTGACACCTTCTGCCAGCTACATGAGTCAGAAATAAAGTTCAGTCCTCCACATATACGATTCATTAATAATTTAAATAATTAAAAGAGCTTCCTGAGACAAATCTTGTATCAAAAACACTGTTAAAATTCATCACTTCTCAGCCTGTGTCAAGAAAGGGACATCTGCAACAGCAGCCCTGCTAACATGGGTGGATGTAGCTTCCATAATCAGAGCTCTTTCATAAAATCTTTCTAATGTTAAGCTGCTGAACTCTATCATTATTCCTCCTAATATCCCCTCATACTTTGATTAAGCATGTATTCAAGCCAAGCACTCATGAGTGTCTCATAGACAGGTTCAGAGCTGGAATATGTATCAAAGCACAGAGCTATGGTTCTGTGTACGTTCTGATTGTGCAGCTCCTGGCATACAGAAAACACACTGTACAGCACAGGTTCAGCTGCAGGCATGCACAGACACACACATGCCCAGAAATAAGAAAGAAAGGCCAGGAAATGGGGAATTGAGAGGTTGTAGCCCCCTCCGTCTCCCCCACAACTTGTTTGCTCCCCGGGAGCTGACAAAAGGTAGCAAAATTCATCAGCTGCAAATGTGCTGTGTTAGGCCTAGAGAGCAGAGGAACTGGATAGAGCATCGTGTCAGAGTCATTACTGAGAACCTTAACAAAACACAGGGGCCAGCACTGCCCGCTCTTTCCATGTGGCAAAGGAAAGAGGTCCTGCATCTTCTGAACTCTGCCTGTACCACATGACAATATTCTCTCCCCAAGAGGGCTGTCAACAGTTTGGTGAGAGTTTTAAATTGAATGGCGCTCTTGTCAAATTGTATGTAAAAGTACTGAATGTCATTGCAACATAAACACTAAGGGAATGTAAAATTCAATAGACAGGATCTTTCTTCTTCTGTGGAGTACAGCAAGTGCAAGGCAGTTATTTGCCCCTGACCAGTACACTTCTAAAACAAGCACAAGCAGATTTTAGAATATCTCATGTTTTGCACTGATAATCAGAAACACTAAACCATCATTAGAGCAGGGATGGTATTCTGCTAGAAACAAATCCCACTTAAGAAATTAGGGCAGAAGTATTGTACACTATGAATGACATCTATTCAGGTGGTTTATCCCTTATTCACTCATCTTGCTCTTTTTCTCTCTTCCCAGCAATTCATGGGCTGTCGCAGATAGAAATTGCATTTTCTTTCCCTTCTATATGATCCTTTAGTGTTTAAAACTTAATTCCATAATTTGATTTCTTTATACAAGGCTATTCTATGACAAGTATGTCATTATTTTAGAACAGCTGTTTGATTTTAAAGTAAATGCAAGATTCTAATTTCAAGTAAAGAAAATTCTCACTTCCACTCTCATAATTTCTGAGATGTTAGCACAGAAGCATCCAGCACTAAAACATTTTCACAGCTTCCTCTTACAGTCTACTAAACTATAGTTATAGAGGTATTAAAGATCATTAGAAAATGTCCCATAGAACAGATTTTCCTTCTCAATTGCTAAATCAAAAAGCTGGAAGTCCACCTGTTTTCAAATTTTACTTTCTTTCTAGTGCTGGTTTTGCTACAGGAATAGCAACCAGCAGCACAACATGAGACAGTCTATACTAGCCAGCAGGGAGACACTTAAAGGTGTTCACTGCACTAATAATTTCTTGGAATGTTCTGTTCCATTTCAAGACTGTCCTGTTTTTCAGTTTGCTGAGCACACTGACATTACACAAACACAAAACTAGTCTTCATTTTTTCCTTAGATATATGGCTTGTTTAGGAGAAAACCAGTTACAGAAATGTATGTTCTGACTCACTGCTTATGAAAGTACCAACAATTTATGCACTGCAGTTATCATTTCCTTTCAACAAACTGTAACCTGTAATTCAGAAACCGGTCTTCAATAGGTCTTGAGCAGAAATGTCTGTGATTGGTTGCAATGCCCACTTAACTTTTCCCTGGTTACAACCCTTTCATTCCCTCTGAGTACACACCTTCTTCACTAAAGAGAACAAGAAGCATTGCTCCATCTCACTACACAGCCCAACTTTATTGTTCAGGTCAATCCTCTCTGGCACTTTAAGCCAAGCTTTTGGGCCTGATGTCCTACAAACTGAGTATGTTTTACTTCTCAGATTGACCTGGAACACCTCTCAGACATGACAGACAATAAAAAAAGCTGCACAACAATCCCAAAGATCTGGACATCTTCATTCTGTTTTGCTAGATAAAGAGGCAGCTAATACTAAGGAGCTCACCAACTTGTCCAGACCACAGCATAATTAAATGAGGAATATAAAACCTATCAGTGTCCTTCCCTATTCACCTTGAAGTTTCATGAGCCACAGTAATATCACCAGTGAGTCTGCTCTGAACAGGGTGCACAAAAAAACCTCCGAGGACACCATTCACCCCCTGGGGCCTATTAAGAATAATCAAAAGATAGGTCAGTTTTCCAGAAAGGACTTTAGGCAGAGCACCAAGCCAGCCTCTTGCTGCACTTCGCTGAGCACCTCAGCTGTTCACTGATGACCTTAACCAGTTAGGCTAACACACCTTTGCCTCAATGCACTGCACACCCAACAGCCCAGAGGGCCCTAGCTCCTGGGCCAGAGCAGCAGCACGCTCCAGGGAACGGGCAGGACACAGTGCCAAGTGACAGCGACACCTCCTGCAACACAGTGACCTCCTGGCACGAGGACCTCGCCAAGGTGGGCTGGTCCCAGGGCATCACTGGAGATGCTCCAGCGCTGCAGCCCAACGCCCTCAAGCCTTGGAGGCAGTGGGCTGGCTGCAGAGCTGGGTGACAATAATTTGTCACTCACATGCCAATTCAGCTTCTTTCATTCACACATAATAGAAAGTATAAGGTGTCAATGGCCCGTTTTTCAACATTGTTTTCTCTTGCTAAAAGGAGGAGGGTGAGCAAGAAACAGGTTTAAACAGCAGCCGACACACTGAATCAGTGCAGGGAGTAACTTAGGGCAGCGAAAAAAAATAATCACAGAATTGTTAGGGCAGGAAGGGACCTCTGGAAATCACTTAGCACAATCCCCACAGAGGCAGGGTCTCCTGGAGCAGGTGCACAGGAACTCATCCAGGTGGGTTTTGAATGTCTCCAGAGAGGGAGACACCACGACCTCCCTAGGCAGCCTGTTCCAGTGCTCTGCCACCCTTAACGCAGAGAACTTCTTCCTCATGTTGAGGTGAAACTTCTTGTGCTTTAGTTTATGGCCATTGCTACTCCTCCTGTCACTGGGCACCAAAAAAGAGTCTAACACCATCCTCTTGGCATGCATCTGTAAGATATATATACGCACTGATGAGACCTCCTCTCAGTGTTTTCTTTTCTAGACTAAACGCGCCCCGCTGCCGAAGCCTCTCCTTGTAAAAGAGACGCTCCAGACCTCGCACCATCTTTGTAGCCCATCGCTGGACCCTGTCCAGCAGCTCCGTGTCTTTCTTCTACTGAGGAGCCCAGAAAAGGGCACAGTAACACAGACCACTCTCAGCAAGTTAAACTTAACGCAAGGCAGCCCTTACACCCCTTAAAAAAGAGCCGAAACCCGTATTTTAGCCGGCCGCGGCGGCTGTCAGCCATTCCCGGGCACCCGCAGCCCGTCAGCGGCCGCGGGAGGCCCCGCCGCGCCGGGTGGGCCGTAGGGAAGGAAGGAAGGAAGGAATGAAGGACGGGAGGAGGGAGCGGGCGGCCCTGCCCGGCCCCGCGCTGCGCCGCCCCGGCTGCAGCCTGGCCGGCCCTGTGCCCGGCCCTGTCGCCGGCCGCCCCCCGCCCTCGCACCGCTTTGAGGTCCAGCACGCCGTCCTTGGCCTCCTGCAGCAGCGACACGAACTTGGTGGTCAGCAGCCCCAGGCTCTTCTCGTGGCGGCTGCTGCCGCCGCCCGCCGCCTCGGCCGCCGCGGCCATGCCGCCGGCGGGGCCACGTCGCGACCGCCGCAACGGCCCGAGCGGAGCGCGGCCCCGGCCCAGCGCGGCGGCGGGAGGCGCGGCCGCAGGAAGTGACGCCGCCGCCGTTGCCTGGAGACCGGCGCGGAGCGGCCGCGCTGCCCTGCGAGAGAGGGATTGCACTGGGCTGGCACGGCCGCTCCCGGCCCCGGCACGGGTAGCGCAGCCCTGAGGCGGCTAGATACGTCCCGCGGTCCTGCCTGGCCCCGCCTCGATGGCTCCTTGTCGCTCATTTATTGCACTGTTTGCATTTGATATAAAAACACACACATTAATTGCAAACTGTTCTCACACCTGCCCAGACCAGGCACAGGACACGCTGGCCAGGGGCACAGGGAATTTTGGATGCTTACGCAGCCCCTTTCACTGGTTTTCAAATATACTTGGCCTTGATTCAGGTATAACTCTTTCCCTGAGTTTCCATCGACTAAAAGCAGAGCTTTAAAGTCCATACTGTATAAGAATTGCACTTAAAGAAGAGCAGACCCGGAGCACGGTACCCTGGGTGTGCCATGGCACACAGGAGCTGTACCTGCACATGCACGTTCAGGACATGGGCAGGGTAACACGCTCTCCCTGAACCTGCATCACAGTCCTCCTGGTCTCAAGTAACACAGGAATTTCTTGATTCCATACTCAGTGTTGATTGAAACAAATAATTCTCTAGTCGTGAAATGAAAACAAAATCTAACAATGGAATGGATTTTAAATTGTCATGATTTATGCACGAGAGCATGCCTTGCATCTGACAGGGTCAGTGTTCACATTTTGTTTATATTTTTATTTTATTAAATTTATTTCTTTCTTTTATTAAGTTATGCTTTTCAGTCATGCTCGGTTGAAATTAATAAATTTGGTGGATTTGGTAAAGCTTTCACCCTATCTTTATTATTTTACCATTTTGAAGGTAAAAATCATTTAAACACTTATTTAAAAGCTCTAGAGAAGCCATGTATGCATAAAGAGGGAAACAGTGCCAAAGATGGAGTCACCTGCAAGAAGAACAAGTGTTCCAAGCACTACTAACATGTGCATTTTCCCAAGTACTGTAATATGAAATTTGTGGGCCAAGAACAAGGAATAGAAAGAATTCATGTTAAAACTATTAACAACTCCATATGATGAGATCAGAATATAAATTTCAGAACAATTTTGGAGTTAAAACTCAGAGGAGAAATTAAGACATTGAATCAGGGTAAGAACAAATTCTTTTAACTTCCTGGTGCATTCCAGATATTCAATTACTTCACCTGAAGCGTAGCTTGGTCAAATAATAAGCAAAGAAAAAATAAGTGCCCCAGGAAGCACTTGATCAACATGACAGAAAAGCCACTCTGAAGTGGTGTGAGTTTTCTGCACCAATGATATCCATGAAAGTACTATTGAACAGTGTTCCAGGTGAGCATTTCCCTCACATACTGTGGAAGGAGTACATAGAGCACAAGACTAAGAATTAATTCTGCCTTTAGAGAACTGATAGTTAGAGTTTGTTCTTACATCCTAGAGATGTTCTTACATCTTAACCATTACCACTATTAATTTTTACATATTATGAACTGAAGGCACATATTCCAACCAAACAGTCCTTAACAGCTCTCCTACCTTAGCTGAGAGCACCACAGTGCAGCCACCTCCCCATTAGTGCTGATGGCTCACTCCTGGTGTTTTCACGGGTCAGGTGTGGGAACTCGATGCAAGGAATAAGAGCTGAAGCAGGTGTCTGCTTTCTGTCCCCTTCACAAATTTGGAATTTTACCCTTTTATAAGACCATGCAATCTCTAGACAATTCCCTGCCTTTTTTTTTGTTTTTTGTTTGTTTTGTTTTGTTTTTTGTTTTTGTTTTTGCTTCGCTACTGCAACTTCCATTCTTAAAGTTGCAGATTTAAAAGTTTGCTTTGTCAAACACTAGTCACTGATCATCAGGATGTTGTTTTCACTTTTCATCCCATGGTTAAGCTGCACCTCATAGCAAGAAGCAACTGGTATCAAGCTCTGGTTCACATAACAAGCTTTCATTAACAAATTGATAACAAACCCAGCAGGCCTCACACAGAATCACAAGGTTGGAAGAGACCTTCAAGATCATTGAGTCCAACTCATGCCCTAATACCTCAACTAAACCATGGCACCAAGTGCTACATCCAGTCTTTTTTTAAACACATCCGGGGTGGTGACTCCACCATCTCCCCCGGCAGACCATTCCAGTACTTGATCACACTTTCAGTGAAAAAATTTTTCCTGATATCCAACCTGTATTTCCCTTGGTGTCACTTAAGATTGTCCTCTCATTCAGTTAGTTGCTGCCTGGAGAAAGAGATCAACCCCACCTGATTACAACCAGCTTTCAGGCAGTTGTAGAGAGTGGTAAGGTCACCTCAGAGTCTCCTTTTCTCCAGGCTAAGCAACCCCAGCTCCTCAGTCATTCTTCATAGGGTTTGTGTTCCAAGCCCCTCACCAGCCTTGTTGCCTCCTCTGGACACACTCAAGTGTCTCAATGTTCTTCCTAAACGGAGGGGACAGAACTGGACACAGCACTCAAGGTGTGGCCTCACCAGTGCTGAGTACAAGGGAAGAATGCCCTCCCTGCACCTGTTGGCCACACTGTTCCTGATACAGGCCAGGATGCTGTTGGCCTTTCTTGGCCACCAGGGCACGCTGCTGGCTCATGTTCAGTTGGCTGTTGACCAATATCCCCAGGTCTCCAAAGGCTAGGGTTATTCCTAGCTCTAAAAGAAGTACTTTTACAGGGCTGCTGGGCACCAACATACACCATCAGTTACACTGTGCCAAGGTGCTAAAGCCTGGTTTCTGAGAAGCTTATGGTAAAGTCAGCTTAGGGGCTGCTATGGTCACAGGAGCAACAGGAGTCAGCTTCAGCTGCTTCGAGGTGCAAGGTGGGAGGAAGCAGCTCCACCTGGTGTACCAGTGTGTCCCTGTGATTTTACTGCTCACAGATCCCTTTACTAGAGCAGCATGAAAATGCTTCAGAGGATGGGGTAGTTCAGTAACAGTTTATGATCTTCTGAGAGCAACCAAATGAAGTAAATGCCTGAGTACAGTGGAGGTGGTAAAGCCTCCACTGTGAAATAAGTGTAACAAAATATTAACATAAGGCTTATGTTTTGCTTCTATAAGAATCTCTTAGGTTATTATCTCCTCTCTTTCAGAAGCCTGGTAGAAAGCCAAACTATGCTGCCAAAAAGCCACTCTAAGTTGCACTAGTTGCACATTCTTCAACAATAGCAGATTAAACGTTTTCAGGTACAAGAAAGATGGAGAGAGTCTAGTTACAAGGGGATGTTGTGACAGGAGAAGGGAAAATGGTTTTAAACTGAGAGAGAGCAGGTTTAGATTAGCTAATAGGAAAAAATTCCTTACTGTGAGGGTGGTGAGGCACTGGAACAGGTTGTCCAAAAAGGCTGTGAATGCTCCATCTCTGGAAGTATTCAAGGCTAGGTAGGATGGGGCTCTGAGCAACTTGATCTAGTGGAAGGTGTCCCTGCCCATGGCAGGGGTGCTGGAACTGGATCATCCTTAAGGTCCCTCTGAAACCAAGCCCTTCTGTGATTCAAGATTCTTGGTTCTGTCTTTACAAGAATCTTGACCTCACTGAAGCAAAGCTTCAAGCTCTTGGCTTAGAACTTTCCAACCTCCTTTTCTCTTATTCAACATGCTAATTCCTAATTATGTATGATGCTTTTCATCTATACATGTTTTGACTCATTTTGACAGCAGTTAAAATAAACAATGGTTAGAAATAACTGTTTATTATGAAAACAATGTAAAAACATTTGTCTGCTCCTTGAACTATCAAAATATACAAGAAAAACTTAATTCTCTAGAAAACAAGGAAAAATACATTGTAGTGGATGAAACTGCTTGTGTAATATACATTTTTAATATAAATATTAATAACCTTCAAAGCCTTGTTGAATATCATTCAGTGCATGTGTAAGTCGTCGTATTTTATTTTCCATGGCTTTTTTATTGTTTGCCATTTCTTGCAGAAGCTCCCGCATTTCTTCTTCAACAGAGTAGACCTGAAAGAGCATACAGAGATGAAGTAGAATTCTTGCTTTTCTTAGTACACCTAAACCTATATAATCTTGGCAATTTTTAACACTGATAAGCAATGAAAGAATTATATGCTTATGTTTGAATATGCAATGCATTACTCTTGATACTGGATGCAGTAGCAGAATTTTTTCTTTAAAATAAATGTATTAGTCTGCTAGGAGGTAGCAAGTACTGTATCAATCCAGAAAACTTATTATGGAAAAAACGCATCAGTTGTCACGTTAAGGAAGAATGCAGTAGATGACAGAAACAGTAACAGCTAAGGTTGGCATAGGTGAGTTAAATGGATTATCTGGCATAGTCATCATGACTCTTGCCTGCGTAGATAAGGAAATGGTAGCTATTGATTCATAATAGCTGCATAGCATGGAGCTTTACTTTGCTTGAATATAAAACACTACAATGGCACAAGTCTAGAGATTTTCTTGCTGTGCAAAGATTGAGTACTAAACCAGGACTGTTTCCATCCAGAGTCAGCCTGATAGATTCAAACAGGAGACTTCCAAGCACCACTCTTGTAGCAGCTGTAGAATAAAAATGCAAATACAATAAGTGTATGAATTGAGTATTAAAATTACTTTTTCATTTGCTGCTTCAATTTGTTTTTCCTTTTCATTTTCCAGGTGCAAGAGTTCTTCCTGATGTGCTGCCAACACTGACTCAAGTTGTTTTCTGAAAGCATTATCCATTTTATGAAGCTTTTCCACAGCAATCCTAAAAAAAGATTGAAAAAAAAAAATCACAGTCCTGCAAACAATTTAAGTATTTTGCTTTGTCCAACTCTGCCTTTGATAAGGTTTATAATAACTTAAGCATGAAGACACATATTTTGGCAGAAGTGTTCTGTTTTCTCAAGCACATGTTCTAGCTTTATGCACTGTGTTAGGACTTATGGTGTTGTCTCAGAAGAAGCATTTAATCACCAGCAAAGGATATGAAGATTAGGACTTGCTACTGTCAACATGGCTGAGAACTCCACCTGTTTTCAAACATCTCCTTGTTATGATTTTGGTTTCCAAGAAGTAAATGAACTGTGTGATTCTGTGAATGGCCTGTGAGCCTGTGTCTCACAGAAATAGAAAAGTGTCTCCTTCACCACAAAGAAGCATTTCTTTAACTCCAAGCAAATTCTGCTTTTAGGGGATAATTCTTAAATATGTAGGAACAACAAACAAGGCAAATTTATACAATTAATTTACAACAAAATTCTGAAACAAACCAGAATTATTTAGAACAAAAATTTCAGTTTCACAATTGATCTTCTAACAACACCTAACCCAATACTATTGACTATTTGAGGTGGTTTGTTTTGTTTGGCTTTTTTGTTATTGTTATTTGTATATGTGGTTCTGTTTTTTCTTTTTATGTAGTCTTATTAATTAGCTGGTATTTTCTTAAGAATAGTTGGGAAGATGCAAGAAAAACATGAGAAGGAGGCCAAAGAATAAAGTAAAAATTACAGTAAGAATCTAAACTTATCACAGGCATCAGTCTAGCAAACTTCTCCATCATTCCAGAAGCATATGAAATAATTTTCTGGGTTGTGAGTACTTGTTTCTGTATCATCTCATATTTAAGTATTAATTGATCAAAGAAATTGACAGTACAAGAAGAATAAGACAATAAATGAAAAATCTTGCTCTTTGTATGGGAAAAGAAGGACAGGTAATTTAGAAACAGTCGGAGACTCAAACAGTGATTAACAGACACCAAGTTGGGCAGGAGTATTCATCTGCTGCAGGGCAGGAAGGCTCTACAGAAGGGATTGGGGCAGGTTGGATTGATGGGATGAGGCCAATTGTATGAGGTTATTTTCAAAGAAAATGGAAATTGAAAAGTTCAGATGCAAATGCTGTAACTGAATGCCAGTTCCATGAAGTAAGTCACTGCTACAGCAAGAATTCCTTCTAGGCCCAGTCTGTAACTGGGTTTACCAAGTAGTTAAAAAGGTATTAC
Source organism: Muscicapa striata striata (assembly GCA_030060385.1). NCBI lineage: Eukaryota > Metazoa > Chordata > Aves > Passeriformes > Muscicapidae > Muscicapa > Muscicapa striata. Next base: position 2,224,376 of record JAREIS010000018.1, on the reverse strand, counting down.
ATTCTTTCACCACATAATTGAGCATTTCTGCAGTTAATAGTGCAACTCTACAGTAATTGAGTAGTCACAAAACTATTAAAGTGTTCACCTTTGAGTTTGAAGACTTTTGTTCCTCTCTTCAATCAGCTTCTTTTCTTTGAAATCAAAGTTCTCCTTCATTTGTTTAACCTGCATCTCCAGCTGGCTTAATAGCTCTCCTTTACCTTGCCACCTCTTTTTCAGTGCACTGAAAATAACATGCACATATTTACAATAAATGTAAACAGCACTTCTTAGGAAGGCAGAAAAGGTTTTCATGTTTCCATTTTCCCTCATTTCTGTGGGTTTCAATAGCAAGTGAGTATTCTTTGACTATAGATAACTTCACAGCAGTATTGCATACAATGATCCCAAAGAATTATTGTGATTTGTATATATCACCTGTGTGCATTCTTAATGTCATCAAGTTCTACTTCTTTTTCTTCTAGCAGTTGCTTTAATTCCTCTTTTCTTTCATTTTGCCTTTCTAATTTTTCCATTAGCTTTTCACATTCAGCAGCTTTTTCATCCAACTGTACTTGAAGCAATTTCTGAGCTACCCGATTTTCTTCAAGGTTTTTTTTAATTTGTTTATCCTTTTCTTGTAAGCCCTTTAAAAGATAAATATTTTAGAACACATAAACTCCCTTAACTTTATTGTTATCCCTTAAGAGTATGTGCTTAGTGTACAATGGAAGAAAACAGAGAAGAACATGAAAGTTTATTCTTCTAAATGTATGAAGAAGACTTTGTAAAGTGATAGTCAGTTTCTGAATCTTCATCTGAAAGAAGTCCGAATTAAAAAAAAAACCATCATAACAAATCTGAAGTTGAAAGCAAGACAAGAAAAAATTATTTTGAACTTTTATTCTACATAAGAGTTGAATAAGCAACTCATTTGCAAGTCACTGAGCTCACAATCTGTAACAAGTAATGCGTCTTTGACTGACAACATGCTATAAAATTTTGATTAATAAACTAAAGTTTTAAGTCTCTAAATCTGACAAATTGAATTACTGGGACAAAATATATTACCTCTGCTGCCAAAATATTATTTTACGAGAACAAAATAAAAAAAAAATTATGTTGTAAAATAAATGTGAAGGAAACTTTTAAAATTATTTTTCCTTTTCTTGTAAACACTCAGGAAGAATTGCCAACACAGGAAGAATTATGCTATCCTAATTTCTCAAAATCATTATCAAGAGTAAACTGAAGCAAGGCAAAGAGAAGAAAGTCTGCACATAAATACAGTTCAATGAGAGATTCAAAATAGCATCATTGTCATCAATTTAATAAAAAGCCCTCTTCTGCTCTCAGTGAAATGAATTGCCACTGACAGCCTGATTGTGATTTGTGAGTTAGAAAACGATGAGTGCAGACACAACTTTTATGATATGCTTTGTGACAGCTAAAATAAAGACTTGCAGTGAAAGCTTAGCACATAAATTGTCAGATATGACACTTACTTCTTTTAGTCTCCTAATTGTTTCTGTCTGATCATCCACTATTTTGTTTTTAATTTTTATGGTATCACTGTCCTGTTCCTTTTGCTTTTTTAACATGTCAATTTCATTTGTTAAAACTTCAATTTTTGCCTCCAGTTTCCCCCGATCTTGCGCAAGATGAGCTCCTGGACAAAACAGGATATTCACATTACAGCAACTCTTTATAGACTATTTTAAGATGTGGAATGTTGGGAGATTGGGCTGGGGGAGGCGAAGGTAAGAACCTTACAAACCAAAGTATTGACTGTTTTGCCCAGTGGAAGCACTGTAGGGATTGAATCTGTAGGTAGGTAACACTTAAAATGCAGAACCGAAGCCCTGTGTTTTATCCTTTTTGAAAACTTCTCTGAAAAATAGTTTACAGCAATTCTTACAGATTCCAAAAGACCACAAGGTGGTGCTGAGTCACAGGAATAGAGAAAAATGAAAAATGCCCAAACTTTTTTTTTTTCTCCCAGTATTTAACACTCTTTTAAGATCCTGAAATTTCCATATTAGACTTCTCTGCTAGACAAGCAGCATTAAAAAACATTATGTCCAGATCCTTGTTTTTGTAGTTTCACATTTAAAAATTCTTTGTACAACTTTATGGTACTTTCACATTTTGAGAAAATAGATAAACAGTATTCACAGCTGACTGTTACAGATCCTGTATCAGCCCATGTGCCACAGAACATCTATTTTTGCACCTCATCTTTAAAACGGGATAAGATCAGGAAGGCATCCAAGGACTGTGATTAAAACTATATTGGAGTGTTTATTTGAAACGTAAGATAATGAACACCACCATTTTTCCTGCAAAAGAAAAAACCCCACTATTTTACCCTGTTCTGCCAATTCTTGCCCCCATATTTTCCTTTCCATTTTTAATCCATCAATCACAGACTCCTGGGCTGTCAGCTGGGAAATAAGTTTTCCATTTTCCTTTTTAGAAGTTCAACTTGAACAGCCTTTTGTTTGTCCTCCTCAACTACAGTTTCAAGTTCTCCAGTTCGACACTGTATGAACAAACATTGGGAAAAGACAGTAAGATCATTTAAAACAATATTCAAAATTTCAAACCAATACAAAGAGGTTAGGAAAGTAACCCTTATATACACCAAGTTAGGTTAACTGAGAAATACTCTGCTTGCATTGAGGGTTCTACCTGCATCTCATTCCAGTTGTGAAACACAAATGTTTGAAAAGATATACATCAGTCCCAGAAAAATGTAAAGCTGACTTCTAAATACCCACTCTGAAGTTTCAATGTCATCATAAAAATCTGTTTAGAATTATAAAGGGACAAGTCAAGGAAAGCAAGAGAAAGTAAAGATATTAAAAACTGAATCAGAAGACAGAAGCTGGGATGTACTTTCACTTCCAGTGATACATATGTATTTTACATTATCCAAGCTACTTTTTGTTTTATAGATTACAGCTTAATATAGGTGTTTTTCAATTTTTTTCTTAAAAGCATCACTGACTGGCAGAATCCTATTCTGCAAAATAACAAAATGTTTGGGCACTCTAACAACAACATGTAGAGGGGAGATTAGAAACAGCTGTGTAGAGGTTGTACTGCACTCAAGTTTTAGCACAAAGCTGGACTGCATCACACAACTATTCAAAAGTTATGTCCTTAAGATTTTAAAAAAATATTTACAGATAATAGAACAGTACTAGAATGTGTTACCACAAAGCAACTGTGCCCACAGTATTGAAGATTAAAATTTGACAAGTAGTAGATAAGGAATAATACTTCTAATATTATACAACTAAGTGATACTAAGCTGATAATAACTACACTGCATTATTTGTTCAATTACATTTTTACTTCGGACACAGTGATCAATGCAGAAGCATGTTCCATTTCTTTGAATTTATAAGGGGTCAGGGCTATTAATGTAATTTTGGTTGACCAACTGGTATACAAACTACTACTGCTCACAGGGCACTTTCCAAAAACATGAACGAGTCAAAATTTTTCTATATGGGCAGCAATGTTTGTGAGAAATAGAAGTGCAAGATGCAGGAATAAAAGCTGGCATGCACTACTGGGTTTTAGTGCAACAGGAAACTTGTGTATTTTAGTTAATCAAGGATGTATGGAATCATTGACTTTTATAGATGAAACATCACAAAATATAATTTATGTAGTTGAAATGTTCTGAAACAAATACCTTTAGGTTTGCTGTAGCTTCTTCATTTGATTTTGTTAATTCTGCAATTTTTGCTTTCTGTTCTTCCACTAAGCTTGTCAGGTCTTGGATCAGACTTGCCATGTCTTTTTCCCTTAGTTCCAACTCAAAGAGGGCTTGTTTGTGTTCAACTAGATCAGCAGAAGCTTTTTCAAAACCCTGTTTTACCTAAAATTTTTAAGACAAGACTTGAAAAATGCTAACATTTGGAAAAAACTGGGCATATATAAACACAACTGACATTTGAATTTTAAGTTAAGATACCAACTGTATATGAAATTAATGAATATCTGAAACCAGTTTTCTCTTGGTTTGTTCATGAAACTTCAATTTGAAAAACTGGTTCTACTCAGCTACATATTTGTAAAAAAAACCCCAAACCCAACAAAACAATGAAAAACCGCAAATAAACAAAAAGAACCCCCAGACACAGAAAAAAAAATTCAGGTGGATGGGAAGCAGAGCAGAAAAACCATACTTGGAAACTAAAAACCATGCCTTGATTTAATCTCATTGTTAAAATTGACATTAAAATCTCAAAAGAAGGACAAAGTTAATTTAAGCCTTTTTTTCTTGCAACAGAAAGATTTGAAGTGTAAAACCCCTGTCTTTTCTTTCCCCTCCTCTCTCATCTACTTAAAACTTATTTTAAAAAAAGAAAGCCAAGTTTAAGGTGAAGTATTTAATATTTTATTTAATATATAAAACTTGTAAATAGAAGCCACAGAAATAAATTCTCTAAGGAATTTAGCAAGTAAGTTTTGAATTTGAGCTTCTAAATGCATATCCAAAATTCAATTTTGAAAATTTACACAATAAGGAACTGTATTACTAAATACACTTGTATACATATTTAACTATAACCTTATCAAAACACAAACCAAAAAAAAAAAAAAACCAGAAAGGGTTTTTAAAATTTCTTTTGATTTTGGGGTTTTTGAGTGCTGACTTGTCATTTGCTGTCATTGTTCTAATTACTGACATTTCAAACCTTTCCACCAGTATTTTTGCATGAATCCTTGGAGCAAAGATCATAGGGACAAAAAAACAACCCAACTAAACACCAAAAATACACACCCAGAACATCAACCGCAATCCAACACATTTAAGAGAACTACAACCTCACCTAGTGTAAGATGAAAATGTTCTCTTAGTCTTACCTCTTTAAATCTTTTAGCTTCAATAGTTAAAGCTAAACGAAATTCATCTTCTAACTCTCTATACTTCTGGTTTGATATGTTAATTTTCTCCTGCAATTCTCTAACATGCTGTTCATGCCTCTGCTCCTCTTTAGCCACTTCTTTTGACAAAGCGTCTTGAAATTCAGGTCCATTTAAAGCAACTCGGCTTCCAAGTTCTTTCCTGAAATTATGAAGCATAATTGAGACATGAACTGCAGAATCTCACAATGCTATTTTAATTCCTTTCCTTGGTCTTACTGAACAAGGATAATTAATTACATAATAAATGGGATAAATTCCTTCATCTCACAGACAGCCTTCAGTGCTCTCTAATGATGGGCCTGGCATGAGGAAAATTCTGTTGACTACTCTTAAAAACACCCAAAGGAATATCCTAACTTTTTAATTCAAGCATTTGTAGAAATTACTCAATTGTGCTTTTGCTGTGATTTAGCACTTGTTTGCTTCACTGTAAATAAACATCTGGAAGCGACACTGGAATCAGAGAAAAGCCCTTTACAGCCAGACACCCTCTTCTGCAGTCAGCCATTCCTTTCACCCTCACACAACTACTGTTGCTGTTTACCTAGACCCAAAACCTGAAAAGCAGCAGCAACAGGGATCTAAAAGGCCAGTGTTGAAGCAAATGCACCCTGTACTTCAAAACTACTCTGTTCATCTACTTTAAAGCAAAAATAATATGAAATAAAATATCCACTGTCCTTCATGTTCTGTCTTTTGGAGCTTTATGAAGTAATTATTGAAAGTACTCAAAACAAAGCTGAAAGATTCTTCCCATCTAAACCTGCAATTTTCTTGGTATCTGAATACATTTTCCCCTGTAAAATTTAGCAAATGTAACCACCTTATTTTATTAATAACCTTCCTTATATACTAATATATTTCACGGTACTTCTTGATATAGTTTGTACACATATTTGATTGTATTAGCTGAACACCACAGAACTTAGCCTCAAGTATTCTCCAGAAAAGGGAAATTTTCAAAGAGGAAAACAGCCAGGCAAGTAACACACCCTCTATCCAACATGCAAGATACTGCAGAGACTGACTGATTTAATAACATTTTGTGATATTGTAGCATATGCAGCTCTTCAGACAGCAACTCAAATACAATTTCATTTTTATCTGATTATTCCTGGATTACAGATCAAGTATTTAAAAATCAAGAATTTGGCCATATTATAAGACAAGAATTTTTCACATAAAAGGCCAGAAGTTGCCTACATGAACTTATGAGACAGGAATCTACAAGATATTCTTAAATAAGCAAGAAAATGTGTGAGAAGGCATCTACATTTTTACAAAGACAATCTCTCCCACTAATCAAAAAACCCCAGAAGAAACCAAACCCAAACAAACACATCCATACTTGAGGACACATTTAAAATAGACATGCAGTCAACAAAAAATCTCTATTAACTTGTAATGACCCCATACCTTTGCTCTTGCTCTCTTAATACAAGTAGCTCATATAGATGTTTTACCTTCTCCTTCTGTTGTCGGACAGATATTCGAAGTAATTGTACTTCTCTTGCATTGGCTGATGCTTTAAGCTCTGCTTCTTGCACCTGTTTCATCTGTGTCATAAAGACAAGAGCAAGATTTTCTAACAGCTTTAATCTAGTCTTCATGTTTGATACTAGAACAAAAAGGAACAGATATTCTCTGTTTTTAGTCTGGGGTTTTTTGCTTGAGTTTGTTTTGGGTTTTTCTTAATATATCGTAACACTTGAAAAAAATTTAAGACAAGATGTTTAAAATAAAGTCTTAACTTCCTGCAACTCAAAAAGCAACCTAAATGAAGAAACAAGGGTGTTTACTCAATTTGTAAAGAACTTCAAGGTGTCCTGCAGAAGGGGAAGTGCATTGGCAGAATGATTTCCTCAATTAGAAACTCTTTTATTGTAAGACTTGTTTTAGTTTTCAATGAAACATTTTTAGATGTATTCAACATTAGCTTCATTTTTTAACGCTCCACTTTTGTAAAAATCTACATCTTTCTGATTTGTACAGTTTAGAATTGCTGAACAGAGATGCTTTCTAATGTTTTTACAAAAATGTAGAATCAGTATAAACACCAGATGGCATACTCCACTTTTTCCATTCAATGCAAGCTTTTATGAGTAATTCCATTTTATAGACGCAAGCCTTTTAAATACAAAGCTCAGTTCTGATTCAACATGAAGAAAAAATATATGAAAAAAGTTATAAAGAGGGTTTTGATTACTCATTAAATGGTAATTCAAAATCAGGACACTTCAGAAGGCTAAGTTCTTATGTTCTACATGTTAAGCCTTTTCATGAATAGTTTAATGAGTAACTTTTAGGCACACTACACTGTATTCCTTTGTTTTGTGGAAGAAGAGAAGCAATTCTCTCCTAATAAAGCACTTAAAAATGTCAAGCAGGAACGCATTTTGACAAAAATGTCAAGGAAGAACAAGGGAACAGGATACACATTTAGATGCATAGTAAACTTACTCATCTTGAATCCCTTCAAGAAGTCATCTAGTAATGCTGACTGAAGGCCTGAAACAGTGGTGGCTACCATAATTTACCACTGAAAGTAAATGCCAGAATGTATAATGCGAAAGCTCTACGAAATGCTTTAGAATTTCTTAATCTTGGAATTGATAAAATAGGCCCAAGGTATATTAAATCTGAATATTCAAAAAGGGGATTTAGTTTCGAGAGCACCATGATTATTCTTTGAAACATAATTAAGGAGTATTTGCTACCAGATCTTAAACACAGGAACAAAAACCTTCCCTTAATAAAAACAATGCTACTACCACCAAAAGAGATTACTTATTTCTACAAACTCATTGAAGGAAAAATAAAAGCCTTATATATTAATAAGGTGTTTTCATTCTTATGGGATAGAAAAAAACCACACATACACATGCAAATCCCACTCTCCTGTTCTCCAAATCACTAAATTTAGTACTTTTCAAACCAACAGTCAGATACCTGATCTAAACTGAAGGTCATTTCTAGATTCTATAATAGCTCCAGGATATCTACAGCTAAAGAAGAAATGGAAGAGCCACTCAAGTGCCCAAACAGGAACCTAAAGTAGAGGGTGTCTTGGATGGCACTTTGTAGTTTGTCGGTCAGCACACTCCCTGATTCTCATTCCTTTCAGGGAACCTGAACAACACTACTTCCTAGAGCACCACACTATCAGTTCAAAGACTTTTCAGGATGGATGTGTTAAGATTAATTTCCTCTATGTTCAGAGACACAGGAATGGACTAACATAATAACATAGACAGAAGGAATAGATATTGGAGGACACTGAAAATTCAGCAATTAATTTTTCAGAAAGAAATAGTGGCAGAATCTGGTCCAGCATCTTGATCTTATATATTTGTATATTCAACAAAGAGCCTCTCACTACAAAAGCATCATTATATTCTCCACAGCTCTAAAAACAAAGCCAAAAAATCCCAAACACAAAACATCACACAAACGAAATCTTAAACATTTGCAGCAATTACTGTTTTGTTCTGGTTGCAATTAAAAGTATCTAATTCTTTAGATCAGCAAAACAAACAGAACCACCAGATTTCCATCCCAGTAGTAAGATGTCTGTTGATCTTAGAACTTTAAAATCTTGTCTCTGTCACTCAGTATTTTCAGAAAATATAAACTCTCAGTGTTAAGTACATAGGACTTGTTCTCCTTTATCTTAAGGCCACCATTTATAAAATACATTCGTTGACAATTAAAATGGATACCTGTTATCAACTACTACCATGCAGAAAAATGGCCCCAGGTTTTATTGTGCAACTCAGACTCAATGCTGGTAAAAATTTGGTATTTCTTTCAGGAAGTATGGTAGCCACCTGGTTGCCATTGCACTATTTACTCATGAAAAATATTTACCTCTTCTGCTCGTTGCTGCAATCTCTGTGTCTCCATCTTGGATAGTGTTTCTTCTAAAGCTTGTATGGCCTTCTGATATTCTGCTGCTTTATTTTTTGCCTGTTTCAGCTCATTAGTAAGCCTTTCTGTTTCACCTTTCAGCTGCTGGATATCTGCTTGCAGTCTTGCTTTGGCAGCTCTCTCTTCCAATATCAATTCCTTTAACCTTAGAATAAACACAATAAAGTTGTATTACAAACATTTTACTTATAAGTTTGATGCAATTGAGAAAAGGGCATTAGTAGCTGTTGTAGAAAGATATCTTGTTTTTTACTGAGTTCTACTATTTATAGCAGTCATATAAAACTGTTTAAAGAGAAATAAACTATTACTTAAGTCATGTGCAGCATTACTATATGGAGATTCATTTTAAAAAACCTAAGATGGAGACCTCATAGATACTTCTTTAGGAAATGACATTCCTGTATTACTTTGCTTTACAGGAATATAATAAGCGTCTTATAGAAGATGGCATAAATGTAGATGGGTATAATATAAAGGCAGGAAGTGAACTTAAAAAGGGAAAAAGGAAATATTCAGTCAGTCATGGATGGCAACTGAGGAAGTACATGACTTGGTTCTTCCTAAAAGAAAGAAAATATGTAAAATTGATAAATTGACAAATTGATAAACACAATGCAGTTAAGAAAAAGACAGATGGAGCAGGCATCTCTGTAAATATGGAGATCTTTTTTTAAAAAAAAAGGACATCTTTTAAGAAAAATGCTGATGCTCAGAAAACACAAGCATGGTGACAACCATCTCTCTGAAGATGTGCTAGGCCTGCCCTGACTGCCTGTGAGCCAACTCTGGTTGGCCAGAAACATTTTTGTTCTAATGTGCTGCACAGAAAAAAGCAAACAACGCTCGAGGTATGTGTGGAAAGGGAGACTGGGACACAGAAGGCAGAAGTATGATATGGGACAGCTACTAGAGCTTGAACTGAAGGTACAGTTTTGATACAGATAGTTTGGAAAGCAATGGCTAGAAATGGAGGAAAGTAGCATACTGATATTGTTCTATGACAAGAACAGGACAGAAGCTGCAGAAGGGAATTTCACTAGGTAATACTGAGACAAATTCTAGCTCTACTTCTCGATATTCTCAAGTATATTGTTTAAAGCTGTCCTTGTTTTTTAAGCCTATGAAATTAATTACTGGAAACTAAAAAAAAAAAAAAAACCAAAACAACACAAACTCTTAGACTACAGGACTGTTTCCCTACCTGTCTGTATTGTATACAGCCATACTCTGAATAGTCTTTTCTTCTTTTGCATGCTTTTGTAGCTTACTGACATGCTCTAATAATTTCTTCTCTGCTTGCTCCGCTTTCCACCTCCTTTCTTTCTCCTGATCCAGTTCTTGAATCAGTGCCTTAGCAAGAATGTGATAAGCATCAACTTACTAGGAAACATTCAAGCATAGCCAAAAATGACAAACAATATTTATAATTGTAGAACAAGACTTTTGTCTTTCTGGAAGTCATGGATGACAGAAAAAAGTGCAAGTGACCAGGCCAAAAACTCCTATAAAAGTGAAATAAAATATATCTTCTCCCAGCTGACACTACAAGAACTCCACTACTTTTGATAATATCTACATGCAATTATTTTTGTCACCTCCAGTTTTAGTTGACCAGGCTTCAGATGAAGATATACTCATTTTAACTTGAAATCATGCAAAACCTACTCGGTATGTTGATTCCTGTATGGGATTTGAATTACATTCTTCTACTTTTTCCACATTGCTCTGCCTTCCAGTTAGTATTTCAGCTTTTCTTCCCACTACTTTAAAATGAGAGTCTTTCTCACTGGAGCATGAACACTTTGAGGAACTCTTCTTCTCTTCCCTATATGCAGAGTTTAAACAGTAACAGCAGATTCAGACACTTCTAAATGAAAAAAATTTACAGTTATGTGCAGCAGCTGAATACTAGAGAGTTAAAAACCATTTAGAAAATAATTTGGAATAAAACCACAGAAACAGCTAAATTCAGCTTAAATATTCAACTCTAAAAAGATACTTACAACTAGTAGATGCTACCCAAAACCATCTCATGATCACACAGACATGAAATAGTTTCGTAAGAGTAAAGTAGCTGTAGAACTGCAGTGGCCGACTGAACAAATATATTCCAGTTTGTATTGTCTTCTACTCATCACATCTGATATTTACTATATAAATCAAACAAATCACTATGGCATCCTCAACTTCATCAAGGATATATATTCTTGACCATTGTTCTGACACCACAGATCTTTCATTTTTTAATTACTCAGTTCCATCTATGGATAATTCTTTTGTCACCACAACTTTAAAAGATGGAAATATAAGCTGTTAAGATTTTGAAAGTGTTTTGGAATCTTCAGTTCAATTTCCTTCTCACCTAAAGAATGAAATGGCTCATATGGAGAAACAACTGAACTCATTAGCTACTCATTTTCAGGGCACTATTAACTGACCTGATTTACCCAACCTGCCACTCTCAGTGAAACATTTCAACTTAAAACTATGTTCATGCTGACAATATTCGGTTTAACTCATTTTGGTTTTATGTAATAAACACTGGGATACCTGTAAGTTATTTTCTTCTTTATATGATTTGCATGACCTTTTGTAGATAAGGCAGTTCTACGGTAAGTGGGGATCTTGCTTCCTTTCATGACCTTTCTATTGTTCTCTTTTCCACTCTCATTTTCACTCTCAGAAGTTGGATCTGTGTCTCTCTTAGCTTTGAGTGCACTTGGAGCAGTTTCCTGTCTTGAACTATCAGATACCTAAGAAGAGATCAAAGTGTTAGATACAAATTTTACAGTTTCTGATTGGCTAATTTCTAACACTTATTCAGATGCTATTTTAAAAAAAGTTCACACAAAATAATTTTGAAAAAAGTAAACAATTGCTTCTAGTTCTTTACTTTTACTTCCCTCCTTGCTGAAATATTTTGTTGTTTTAAAGCTAAAGTAAACCCAGGATGCTTGAGAACATATAGTTGTTTCCTTTTGAAATATCTGAAGTTTGCTAAAATCCTTAGGCAGTTGGTGAAAAATGTAAAACAAACACAGCACTTAAAGTCAAAAAAGGCCTTTTAAGCACTACTACCAAACAAACCTGACAAACCTATGTCACCTATGTTAACAATACAAACTATATTACATGACAAATATATCAGACCAAGTTGACCTATTGGTGAAATTAATTTTCACCAGCTGTATAATCCAGCACTTCAAGCATTTCATGTTTCACTCTGGTTCCGTTAGTCTATTGATATTTCCAGATTAAAATAAACCCAAACATAAAAAGAATTTTCTAATATAACATGATCAGATAGCTCTGCTAGTCCCACACACTATGTTTTTTATTCTGTATGGAATGATTCCTGATTCATGATACAAAGTGCAATCTTCATTTTTTAAAGACTTGTTTTGATTTTATTCCCAGCTTCTCAAAATGATTAAGAACATGCTAGCACAGTAAGCCCCTGTATACCATATAAATGCTCTAGTCTTGTTCAGCAAATTTTTTATCATCAGAAAGGCTGATTTTATTTGTTATCTTAAAAACAAAACTTGCTGTGAAATCACAGAAAAAAAAACACCTTTTCCAATATCTGTAAAATCTGATCTTCTATCTTTTTAATCCTCATCTCACTGACTATTTTATCAAGATGGGTCTTCTCGGGTTCAGAAGATGAGACAAGCTCTGTGGAGGAGCTGGTGGCACCTTGCACTGGTATCTTTGTACGCTGCCGAAACTGAGCCAGTGCCTGGTCAATGTGCGGTGTCACCAGTGGTAAGGGAACAGTGTTCTGTCAGAAGAAAAGACAACCCTTGTAGCATTAATATGTTGCATTCAATATAAAAGTAGAATGTGTCAATCTTAAAACCAGTACACACAAACTATGGCACCTGATCTCTGGAAGAAGGGCATCCAGATGAAACCAAAGAGCCCAAAATGTCTTCTAAACACTGCAAATCTATACACTTGTCTTCTGCCAGGTCCACTAATTCACCAGAAATATTTCTTCCATCTAGAACTGTTAGCTGAGGCAATGACTGAAGAACAGTTTCTCTATAACCTTGAGAAAAAGACCACATTTACATTGAAATCAACCTTCCAAGATGATATACTGTATATTTTAGGTACCTCACCATCTTAAATTATTCACTGCATTTTTAATGTTAGAAAAAAAGTAGTGAGTTATCTACAATTGTCTCACTGTTCCCGACCCAAGGCTTTCAACAGACAACATTACAAATTAAATCAACTGGGAAACTGCCTGCCTAATCCTGATCTACACAGGAGTTTCCCAACCACCATCAGCACACTGCAATTGCACAGACAACCTTTCAACATTAGCCTACTGCCTCCAAACAGTTGAACCAAGTGGAAGGGCAGATGAATGTAATGGAAAAACAAGTTCTGAAAGGGCTTAGACAATTTCATTCTTTGTTAGTAAATGAAACAAGGCATTATGAAACTGTAAAGCACTGAAGTTAGCATTTTTAACTTATTAGAATTTGGTCTGCTGAGCACTGCAGTTGTGAAAGTGCCACAAAAGACAGATATGAAGAGGTATGTGAATACTAGCAGAAGAAAACAGGTGGTATTTTCTAAGTTAATCAGATACCTTTAATAGTCCTGTTACTATTTCTGTAGTGCCTAAATGTATTTGTAAAATGTGAGTGCATTTAAAAACATTACTTAAAACCTTATTTGCTTTCCTCAATAACTTCTGGTGTTTCTTTTGAACTGTGCATACATGACACCTGTATCAATTGTATGGTCACGATATATGGTTGTAATTCCTACCGTCCTACTCTTTGTAATGAAATTATCTTTAAACTCTCACAAAAGCATCAATCCTCCAATTCCACCTTCCTGTAAGAGATTTTCCTCTCTTTCACACAAAATAAAAAAAAACCTACACCAATCTAGAATGCTACAATTTAACGTGTTTGAACTTAAGAGTGTAACATCTCAATGGCCTGAAAAGCCGACCCCCAAACCAGAAGCTCAAGTGCAATTGAAAGTGATGTATCTACATGCATTCTCTAACTTGTCTCCATGCTGCCACCTATTCGGATGAAAATGCTAATTACTGCAGAGGATCCTAGAGTCTGTCACTGCTGACCAAAGCAGTGGGAAAAGAAGGAAAAGCTAGCTGTTACTGATCTTTCTCTTGCAGTGTCTATCAGAGACTGCAGACTACCTACTTCCTGTGCCTGCCCTCTGTCTATACAGCTCAGTATCTCGATGTACATTCTTTGAGTTCTCCACCTTTCCAGCTTGTAATATTAATACTCCTGTTGTTCCACTAGACCATGTGGCTCAAAGCTCCATCCAACCTGTCCTTGAACCCTTCCAGGGATGGGGTGTCCACAAGCACTTGGGACAACCTGTTCCAGTGCCTCACCACCCTTCACAGAAAATAATTTTTTTCTAATATCTAATCTAAACCTATTCCAGTTTGAAGCCATTCCTCCTTGTCCTGTCACTACATGCCCTTGGAAAAAGTCTTTCTCCTTCCTTGTTGTAGACTCCTCTTGGGTACTGCAAAGACACAATTAGGTCATTCTGAAGCCTCCTCCAGGCTGAACAATCCCAATTCTCTCAGCCTTTCCTTGTAAGAGAGGTGCTCCATCCCTCTAGTCATGTTGGTGGCACTCCTCTGGAACCACAAGTGAAAGTGTTGAGCATACAAGTTACAATTTTGAGAATACGCCGTGGGGGGAAAAAAAAAAAAAAAAAAAAAAGGATTTCTTAAAATGGAAAATGAATTAATTTTGACAGAATTTAGATTTCTGCAGGCTGGCCACTTTATGAATGAATTTCCAAGCATCAGAAAACAGCTCAGAGCTTAAAGGAAATCACTGATCCAATGAGCACAAATTATCTATGTAAGATCAGATCCATACCTGCTGTGTGACAAACTGGATTGGCTTTTCCATTTCTTTCCAGCGTGAGGTTTGTCAAACAGTGCAGCCCCTTCATGCACTGCAGTAAGTGATTAATATCACTTACACAGTTGCTATGAAGCTCAATGTGGCTAATCTTATGTCTGGTTCCATGAAGAGACTGAAATCCTGGAAATTTTAGAAGAAAACCAAACAACTACAAAATAATGTTTTCTGCTACAGCCCTAGACTATAGCATTTAGAACAAATGGCATCTTGTTGAAAAAAATTCAGTAAATAATATAACTAGAAATGAGAGAACACTTGCTCCATGTCCTTGTCTACATGTTAATTACCTATGCTACTCTGCCACAAAGTACAACACTTAAGCTAGTTGTGAGCTAACTTTAAAGAAACAGATTAATCTCTGACTGTCAAAAAGCATGTAAAAATAAACCTTGTCCTTGAAGTTTACTTTATAACACAACATCATTAACAAAATTGTTACCAACGTTATTTTAATTTTCCATTACAAGCTCTCCTGATTTTGTAGCATGAAATCGTAAAAACTGACCCAGAAGTTCCATATCATATGTAAAGTTGCATTTTTGTTCTATAAAAATGAAAGATATGAATATTTTAGAAGTAAGTCTGAAATGTTTACTGTACTACTTTCTGAAAAAGCTTCACTGCACCAAACACTTTAGTGCGAAAAACTTTAAAGCTGAGAAGAGCAGCAATTGTCACTTTTATTAGAATTATTCACTGAATCGGCTTTTGAAGCGGTAGGAACTTCTCAAAACACACTTGGTCAAGTTTTTCAAAATTAAAGTGAGACAAATGCTTTTTATTGTACAGCATATGGCAACATCACTTACCAGAGAGATCATGTATGCGATTATATGACAAGTTCAGCATAGTTAAATTAAAGAGTTCTTCCAGTCCTAAACAAAATGAGGGAAAAAATAGAAACAGTAGGATTTTCAGAAGAATGCTCTGCTTTTATCAAATTCAAAGCTTGCAAAGTGAACCTTTAAAGATCATAACTATGAATTATTACATTAAACTATAATCATATTAAAATCAGGCTTTCCTTCAAAATTAAGGCATTTTGCTATGATAAGGCTTGTGAAGACTATATCTATGCATCTTAAAATTTACTTTATAAAATGGTTAGCATACTATCATACTAACTTGGTATAACTTTAATTATATGCAAACATTCCAGAAGTAAACTTAAGATAACTTTTAGAAAACCTTTGTAACTTGTTAAATGGACAGAAATAAACATGCAGACCCTCCACTTTGGTTAGCAAGTTACAGGACAAGCTCAGGCTGCGCAGCTTAGCCAGTGAACCGAGCCCCTCGATGCGGCGGATCTGGTTTGATGACAGATCCAAGTGCTGCAGATTCCGGAGATGGTCGAGCCCTTGGATCTTGGATATGAGGTTACAGTGGGCGTTGAGCGTGTGCAGGTCCGAGCTCAGGGACACATCCCGCAGGCTGCGGAGAGAGGCGCCCGCCGTCAGCCGGGCAGCTCGGCCCCAGCCGCGGCCTCCCCGTCCCTCCCCCGGCCCGTCCGCACTCACCTCTTAACGCCCTTATCCATGAGGCTCAGCTCGCCGGGGATCCCCGCCATCCCGCCGGGTTCCCGCGCTGACCGCATCGCGTTTCAAACCTCCCTCGTCTCCCACGGCAGCGCTCCCTGCCTTAGACCAGGACACAAACGCCTCACGGCTCCGCCTTAGGCAGGGACACAAACGCCTCAGGGACACAAACGCCTCAGGGACACAAACGCCTCATGGGCCCGCCTCACGGGCCGCGCCTCAGGGCCCCGCCCCACCGGTCCCGCCTCACCGGCCCCCGCCCCACAGCCCCCTCTATGGCCCCACCTCACCGGCCCCCGCCCCACGGCCCCCACCTCACGGCCCCCTCTATGGCCCCCGCCTCACCGGCCCCCGCCTCAGCGCCCCCGCCCCACGGTCCCGCCCCACGGTCCCCTCCCACGGTCCCGCCCCACGGTCCCGCCCCACGGTCCCGCCCCACTGACCCCCGCCTCACGGCCCCCATCAAGGCCCCGCTACTATGTTGCGCTCCGGCCGTGGGCAGGCGGCTCTGGCGGAGCCGGTGGAGCGGCGGGGCTGCCTCCGTGCCTCCACCGGGCTCCCCCCACTCCCTGCCGGCTCCCTGCCGCTTTTCTGCCGCTTTTCTGCCGCTTTTCTGCCGCTTTTCTGCCGCTTTTCTGCCGCTTTTCTGCCGCTTTTCTGCCGCTTTTCTGCCGCTTTTCTGCCGCTTTGTTGTCATCGGCCAGGAAGGGGCCGGGTTTACAAACCAGCCTGCTCTGAATTCTTCTCGGGGAGACGTGGGCGGGGCCTTGGTGATTTTTAGAGCTCACCTGGTTTTCCGAGTTGCAGAGAATCACAGAATATCCTGAGATGGAAGGAGCACACAAGGATCATCGCCGGCCACCCCCAAGAGTCACACAGTGTGCCTGAGGGCACTGTGCAGCTCTGTCAGGCCTGGAACCGTGACCGCCTCCCTGGGAGCCTGTTCCTGTGCCCAACCACCAAGGGATAACCTCGCTGAGGCTTTCTGAGATCAGACAGCTTTGTCAGAAGTAAAAAATCCTTATTAATCTGCTGTCTGGGAGATTCTGTAAATGCCTTTGTTTTATTGGGAATTGTACGCTAGGATGCTCAGTGAAAAGAAAGTCAGTTGCATCTGTACTTTGTCATTTAGTGTAACATTGATTTGTTCTAAGATAGTGATCCAAATCCAGCTGTACATGGCAGAATACACAGAGAGTTGAAAGATTGCTGTATATCAAGAAATACATAGAGAAGGAGACTCAGAAAAGACACTGAAATAAAACAAAAAATTATGTATTTTAACAGTTTAAAACATATGCCGTGCTGAATTTCCTGATCATGAATACTAGAGAATTAATATTTTAATTATTATGAATTATTAATAATGGATGGTAAATGATACATACTACAATATATGAAATTAATAAATGCAGTTTAAAATGTATGCAAGTTTTAGTAAGTGGAGGTATGCTTGTAGAACTACAATTTTTGTAAAGTGGAAGGATTTAGTGAATACCACAAGGATTTAGAGAGAATGGAAGAATTTTCTTATGTTTATAAGCTGCTCTGGAGCTGTAGATTCTGTTACTGACCATGCTGCAAAGCTTCTGTGTGCTGAAGGAAACCCATTTTAAGTCATTGAAACAATTAAAAGAACAGTCTGTGCACATGCCTATTTCAGCTCAAGGTTTCTTACATGATGGCATACTATATAAACTAAATTTTCAGATTAATTTATTTTGCATTTGAATGAAAATCCTGCTGTTCAGGACTGGTGTGATCCCTGTAAAAGCATAAGTTTTGTTCACTGCATTGCTGAACTTTGACCTGCAGGACAAAACTGGTTCTGCAACTTACCTGACAAGAAGTAAGAACTTAGCAGTTACAAGTTTGGGCACTTAAATAACCCTTAGGGTCCAAGCTGAGCTTCTTTTCTGTTAATTTTTTTCTTTCTGTCAATTTTTCTCTACATCTTTTAAAAAGAAAAATTGCATTTTTGGGGTACAAAAGTCATTGTTTTATATTTCCGCATCTGTTTGAAGAGAAGCTCCTAACACAAAATACATCACAGATTGATAAATAAGTAGAAAAATCAGCAGCCACACCTTAAAAGACACATGCCACACTGGTGGGAACTTCCATCCTTCCTCTTTCTGTTGCACAGCCCCGGTGTAGAAATGAAAGTTATGATACAGCTTCTTTCCCTCACAGCAGTGTCCAAAGATTAATGTCATCTTAGGACGTGCTTGAGTACTAGTCAAACAATTAGTGCTCAGAAAAAAGTGGGAATAAAACTGGTAATTTTCTTTCTAGGGCTGTGTTTAATGAGTGAAGTATAAACAAGCTCCAGTATACCCAGTGACTGATGAGACTTTGGGAAAACATGCTGGTGATCATTGGTTATCACTGTCCATTTTCAATATGGATGGTGGAAAAACAGTGCCAGGTTGTTCATCTAATGTCCATTTCGCTGTCAATAATATACGGAAGGTTGTTTTCTTTCCTCACGCTGCCATATCCTTCCTCTTTCCCTAGGGTTGATGCAGAAGTCACATTTACCTCTGTGGTTGTCTGAAGGTGTACATAAAACAAGGTGAAATCTGTTGATGAAAATCATCTGAGAAATGAGCATTTGCTGTGCATTATTTTGTATTCTGTTTTCTTTAAAAATACCTGAAGACTTTAATAATTTCTGAAGTACATATTAAACCAACATGTACATGATTTGCCAGTGCTTCTTGAAGTGTTTGGTTAATTATCTTCACACAGGAGACATCAAAAACCCAAAGTATGCTCTCTTTTCTGAATGATTAAGCCAAGCTTCCCATAACATTTCACTAGCAAGTAGGGGTATGACAAACTGCTAACAACGAAGTGAAATCTGCTGTGAAAAAACCAGGAAAAAATGGGAAAAGGAGAAAAAAAAGACCCCAAAGATGTACAAAGAAAAGAAAAAGCCAAGATGCAACTCAAAAGAAATATAGGTTATTTTGATGGGGTAAGTTTTATTATAGGATCAATCGTTGGAGCAGGGATCTTTGTGTCTCCCACGGGGGTGTTAAAACATTCCTTACTCAATATTGGTGTTGCACTGACGATCTGGACGGCATCTGGGCTGGTTTCTCTGATGGGTGCCCTCTGTTATGCAGAGCTGGGAACCGCTCTGCCCTTCTGTGGAGGAGAATACAGCCATATTAAAAGAGGCCTTGGATCCCTTCCTGCCTTCGTGTTTATCTGGACATCAACGTTTGCCAAGCCAGCATCAAATGCTGCTCGAGCCTTGCTGTTTGCTGAATATGCCACGCAGCCTTTCTATGGTGTTTGTCCTGCACCAGATGTGCTGAAGAAGTGCTTGGCCTTGGCCGTTCTCTGGTCCCTGGGGATCTTGAATGGCCTCAGCGTCAAAATGTCTGCGTGGGTGCAGGCAGTTTTCACTCTGCTAAAGATGATGGCCTTGTCTGTGATTGCTGTTGGTGGCATAGTCCTCATTGCCAGGCAGAAGGAGAGTCTGGCCAGGTTTGAGGACATGTTTGGCTCAGAGATCCCCAACGCCTCACAGGTTGCCGAAGCCTTCTTCCAAGGGCTGTATGCGTATGGCGGCTGGTGGTCCCTCAATTACATGGCAGGTATTGTGCTCCTCTTCTCTAGATTTAGTTCTGCGGTTCCCATTCTTGAGTTCCTCAGCTTGTTTTGGGAGAACTTGTCTCTGCTTTGAGACCACAGGGTCCTTCACATTTTACATGAGTATTGGGGCTGGTAAAATAGTTGTTGTTCCTCTCTAGGGAAAATTCTTGCTTTTTATGCAGAATCAAGCTGACATTTCCAGGGAAGTTCAAGAGAAATCATAATAGTTAATTTAAAATCTCATGCATAAACAGAATTTTTCTTACCTTAAAAATCTGTATTTTGTCATTCTCGGTGTCTGTGTCAGTGTATTTTTGGGAAAATATTAAGTTATCCTTGCCAAACTATGTGTGCATTGATAATTTCTGTTTAAATATCTGTACCTTTTCTGAGGTTATGCAGCCAGCTTGAACATGGACAAATTAATTTTGAGTTTTGGTAGAATGTAGTCATTTTATGGAATATATTTTTCTGGGAAAATAGACTTTTGAAGTCTAATAGAAGGTAAAGAGAGATCTATGGAAGGTGGTATAAATTTTTTTCATAGAACTTGTACTCAATTTTAACATTTTAAAGGTTTTTGAAAATGTATTTACTTCCCTATTCTGTATCTGCTGACATGTGGCAGTAATAAATGAGTATTTTTACATGAAAGCTACAGAGATGATGTTCATATTATTAGTTATTCACATCACAAGTTAAATTAATAGAGTTTTATAGTATCATCAGATTCATGAAATTACATTTTAAGCAAGTGAATATTGCTGTTATACCTTTAACCATTTGTATCCATTGACCTCTATCATGTAAAATATTAAATAAACTGAAAGTGTTAAATGCATACCACAAAGTGTTATCCTCACCTCACCTCAGTGGTGAGGATAGTGTGAAAATTTGGTTAATGTTTAAAAACCTGACTGTTGTCTTTATAATCCAGGTACTCCAGCTTTAAAAATAGGCTGCAATTTAAAAAAGAGTGATATAAATCAGGAAAGTATGGTTTTGAAACCTTAGGAATTCCTTAAAGACAAGCACTTGGCTTTGTAAGCCTGAGAAAATACAATACTTGTGGTAAAATACTGATGTATTCTGATCAGTTAGTAGTACTAATAAATGCCAAACACTGAGCAGCACAGCTGTTTAGACAGATGTAACCTATGCAATAGTTCTGAACCAAACGGAATTTCTATTCTTCAACAATAACTTCATTTCTGTTAGCTTCAGCTGATGGATCAGGTGCCAGCTGGCTGGCAAGACTGCAACAAGTAACAAAACAAATGGAAAGATAAATTTAAATTGGCAATTTTGGTGATTATTCTATTGTGAGCTCAAAATTACTAAGTGTATTTCTTACATCTGAAATAAATCCCAAATTTGTTGATAGTATCTGAATTCCACTATTGTGGAATTCTTAAATCTTGTCTCTGTGCCCTACAGCTAGCACAGGGATCATGGCTCAAGGCTGATGTCCTGAGCAGAATATAGAAATCAAATGTGAAGGAGGAAACAGATTTCTGTTTCCTAAAAAGAGTTTAAATAAGCTGCAATTTCAACTTTTCACTTCTCCCTCTTATCATTTATTTGCTGGTAATACTCAGGAAATTGTCTGTAAAGGCTGAGGGAAGTGGGAAGTGGAGAGGGGACAAGAGGAAGGAGTGAAAGAGACGAACAAGAACCTTTTTGGTTGAGATGAGGGTGATTGAGATTAAGCTTCTGGAAACCAGCTCTGTCTTTTGCTGGGACTATGACATGCCCAGGAATGTGTATCGGTGCCTGAGTTATACACCTGCAAAATTTGTTTTTTTTCTTGTTTGGTAAGAATTGTTCTAAGCTATCAGCTATTTTATTAGCAGTACACAGTTTTCCTCTGCCATCTTTGCCCTGGAAAAGATAATAATCATCAGAATTCATCTGGGAATGCTCCCCTTTTAAAGCCATTGCATTATTGCTCTTATGTCTATACCTTCAGTGTTTTCTGTTACTTCTTCTGTATTTCTGGATATAAGAGCAAAGAGAAAGGTTTTGAATAGGAATAGGCAAATATGCTCAATAAGTTTCAGATCAGGATTCATGAGGAGACGTCAGAATAAATAATGTGATTTAAGAGTTTAATGTTTAAGCTAATGATTTTCAAGTAAGGTTGCTTGAAAATTTCCTACTAAATCACTTTCCTAATATAAGTCAAATATGTGATTAATCAAATTAAAGGGAAGTTATCACTCCTTTTGTCATTTTTTTAATCAATCAGCTCCTCATCCAGCCCTCCTTACAAAATAGTTAAAAAATAGCTAAATAAAAATAAATTGTTTAAGAATCTTTGACATTAACCTTTTTGAGAACCACTGTAGGACTTCACAAGCAGAGAATTTAGCAACCATGATTAGGGATTGGGGCAAGACTTTGGTATCAGTTTGTCAAACTCTGCACAGCTTCACCACTGAAAAACACTTGCAGAAGCTACACTACTTGCTTCATTTGTTATTTTAAATTGTATTTTCCAGAGGAGATGAAAAGCCCCAGCAGAAATATCCCCTTAACTGTGATGACTGCTGTTCCTGCAGTAATTGTTTTTTATTTACTAGTGAACATCTCATATCTGACTGTCCTCACACCTAAGGAAATTGTCTCCTCAGGTATGTATGAAATACTTTTTTAATTTAAAAGGAATGGCCCATTGACGTATCCATCTGACGTCAATGCCCTGGGTTACTTCTGCTCACCTGACTTCACAGTCCAGAAATTTGGGTTCATTTTCTTTTAACAGAGAATTTTTCTTTAACTTTACTATATGACACAAGCTGGGTGAATGCAGGCACATTGTTGAAATTGTTGGCTTTTCCTTACACTTTCTGAAAAGAAATCAGAAGTGTATTAAAACCTGGAAAATAAGGTGAAAGTCAGGTCCCAAGTATAGAGATGATCTTTGTTTTCCTGTAGTTTTAATCCTATCTCCTCCTTCTTTCCCTATCTCATGAAGTACTAGACTAAAGCCATTACTCTTTAGGAGGTGCACAAATCTAACATGTTCAGGAGTATAGAAAAGACTATGGACATAAAAATGTAGCCATTTTGGGTGTGTATTATTAAAAATAAATATTGTGATTTCTTAGAAGAGCCTATACAAAATTCCAGTGTATCAGATCCTGTAACATTAAGCTAGACATGAAAAGCTCCAAAGGGAACTGTTCTTTCTCCTTGATTGTCCAAACAGCACATTTTAAATCCCACTGTAATGAAACTGAGCTGTCAGACCTTGCCTACAGGCCTGACAAAAACCATACCTCATTTGGATGGATCAATCTTTTTTTTTTCCTATGAAAAAAGCTCACTAATATAAATGAGAACAGTGTATCTGTCACTCAGTAACCTCATATTATCGCTCAGCCAGTGTCAGGCTGTCTGCTGGGAGAGATGGTTCATTTGCATGCTACAATGAATGAGGCAACAAATACCAGACTATCCATGAATAGCAGCTGCCAGCTGGCATGACCAGCTCCATGCATGCCAGGGGGACTGTGTTGTCTATGCCAGCTGAAAAGAGAACCATTATAGCACTTTTTCAAACATTGCTTATTCTTGTTCCTTCCCTACCTTTTTTTTGTGTTTGTTTGTTTATTTGGTTTTTTGTTGTTGTTGTTTTGTTTTTTTTGGGGGTGGTTTTTGGGTTTTTTTTGTTTGTTTCAAGCAGGGGGCACTGTTTTCCCTATCTCTAGTAACTTCCTATGCTGCACAGGACACTGCAAGACCTATGTTCCTCATGGCATTTGGTTATAGACCCACTAAATATTGTCCTACTCAAGCAATATTGAATATCTCTTGCATAGAAACAATCTTTCACATTTCCCAGTTCCACCCAAAACAAAATAATATTATAAAATAATATCTCATTAATAGCTCATCTCTGAACATAGATGTGTTCTTGTTGACAGTTTCCTGTAACAGCAGATTGTGTCACCACCGTGGTCATACCAGGAACCAAGGACTTAATTTTCTTTCCTTGCCCAGGTGTGTGTTTGTGATGCAGGATGTGAGATGCAGTTCACTCCTGCTGAGCAGTCCATGACTGTGGTATTGGCCCCAGCAGGTTTCCCTGGCTTGCTCTGGCAGGCAGTACTCCTTCTTGCTGTCATCCTCCAGGAAATACTTAGCTCCTGAATGAAATACCCTTAGGATTGGATTAGTGTTTGACTACTGCAACAAAAAGCAGGCACTGCTGGTAAATAATAGGTGCTTTTTGTATTTTAAGTTTAATTCCTGTTGAATCGGTCAGTTATTCAGAGCATGGTACTTATACTACACTAATTCTTTGCTTTCTTGCAGTTGCTGTGGCAGTCACTTGGGCTGATCGAGTGATCCCCTCTGTTGCTTGGATCATTCCTGTCTCTGTTGCTGTCTCAATATTTGGTGCCCTCAACAGCAGCATGTTCACACTTGGTCGATTAAGCTATGCTGGAAGTCAATCAGGACATTTACCTCTTTTAATATCCATGCTTAATGTCCATTCCTGTACTCCAGCACCAGCCATGATTTTTTCAACCATCATTGCATCCATTTTTATCATCCCCTCTGACCTTATAATGTTAACAAATTACTTTGGATTTTCTGGCTGGCTTATGATTGGATTGACTTGCGCAAGCCTGATTGTACTTCGATACCGGGAACCTCATCTACACCGACCCTACAAAGTAAATGAGTCTAAGTTGCAAAATACTTTTATATCCTGGGTAGCATGCAAAAGTTATAGAAGAAGTGGAAATCCAAAGTGGATAGTCACAAAAATACAAATAATAATCTCAATGCTTAAAACCTGATTTGAAAATTTTGCTTCACTATAAAAAGAAGAGAAACAAACTGCCCTAGAGAACTTGAAAACAGGAGATAGTTCTTTGCAGAATGGGGGAGATGTGCAGAAAATGTGGAACCATACCAGTGTGGAGCAGTAACAAGAACAGTATAGGACCCATTGCCATTCACAGTTAATTAAAATTTTGATCTACTCTCATCTTCCCTGACACAATCAAAGGCATTAAGGATAGGTTGACTTTCCTCTTACTCCAGCAGTCAGAAAGCTGGGTTAGAAGTCTATGCTTATTGTGAAGGTTTCTAGGCACCCAGCCCTAAGTGTCTCATAGGAACCCACCATATCATATGTGAACAAATGGATTTCCAGTACTACGTCTCTCCCCCTTGACAATAGAAGGAGCTGAAACTAATATTTTAAAAATATGCCTCTCCTACAGGCAGTATGAGTCAGATGACTCTTGTCCTGGGTAAATTTATAGCAGCATGAGAAATGGTACTCTACTGTGGCAAAGAACACGTTGTTACTCTAATGAATGAGGTATAAAATCACAGTTGGTTCATTTATTTCCTAAGCCACTTTTTTTCTTTCTCTTACAGGTGTTTTTACCAGTTCCATTTATGATGGTGGCAATGTCTTTCTTCCTAGTTCTTGCTCCCATAATCTGGTCTCCAAACCTGCAATATTTTTATGCTTTCCTGTTCATGCTCGGAAGTCTTATTATTTATCTGCCTTTTATACATTTTAAATTGCGTTTTGCATTTCTTGATAAAATTACTTGCCACTTACAGCTCCTGTTAGAAGTCTGTCCTGCTGATGGATCTGATGAGGAGAAATGTGAATAATGACCGACGTTTAATCTTGGTACAACTAAGAGCCAAAAGAGGGTTTTGTTTAACTGAGACTGTAAACAGTACAATTTAGATGTTGGTGTGATATATAGGTGTGCATGCATGCATATACATATGTAGATGTATACACATATATTGCAAACATGCACATGCATGTATGTATAGGCACAGAATCACAGAATGAACTAGGTTGGAAAAGACCTTTGAGACCAAGTCCAACCTCTGACCTAACACCTCCTCATCAACTAAACCATGGCATTAGCATAAAAAGTTAATATGTATATATGTTTGGTCTTGTTTGTATAAATACATAATGTATACATATCTTAATATAAAAGGTGCAAAGATCTCTCTTAAAGTTGCAAAATCTGTAAAAAGCTCCTCAAAACACAGTTAAAAGTTGTGTAAAGTCTTGCAATAACAGAAATAAGACTCAATCACAGCACAAATAATGATTAATATTATCATACAATAAGTGAATAAATGCATAATAACATCAGTATAAAAGTACACTTTGAACTAAATTGTCTGAATTATTCTTAGTTTGCAGTAGCTCATTGATTAGAACTTCTGGTTTTAAAGACTTTGTATTTCTTTTCATCTGCTACTTTTCTGGCATTAATTTTTTTTAAATGAAAACCTTTGAAGAATATCATAAAGTTGACTGAGATCTTTTTAAATCCCAAGAAAACTGGACGTGGTGCATCTTAGCTATTTTATAACAGCACATACAAATTCAAGGTGAAATCTTACAATGCATCAAGTAAGACAATAAGAATTATTTATCCTTTTCATCACAGAAATAAAAGCTAAAGATATGTAGATTCTTTTACTAAATCATTTACATCTTAGCATTAATATTACTTTATTCCTTGCTTTCATTTTGGTGTTATTGAGAAGTAAGAGCTTTTTTAGGCCTCCTCCACTCCATTTTATTTTGTTTATGCAATCAAGATAAATTAATTATTTTTTTCTTCTGATAATTAGGTGATAAAAAGTTCACAGATTATTTAATCTTAAAAACAAATAAAAAGTACATTAAAAATCATGTATGTGATTATTAATATATGATGCTATTTTTATCATTAAAATAGAACTACAAATATAAAGTGATTTACCAAATCTGGCAATGAAAGATGAGCATTGCAACCAGTAGATGGCCCCAGCTGAACATCACTCTTACACCGTCATCTCTGGTTTAATGGATGTTGTATTGGTGAAACTGTCTTACAGGGCATTGTATTACAACACAGTAGAATTAAAAAAATCTTGCTACAATACTCGATTCACTGATATATAAAAAGTTTAGAGATAGGAATGGCAGATAAAGAATTCTTCATAGCTACCCAAAGTCTACGGTGGCCATCAATAAAACCAGGAATCAACCTAAGGTTTAAGAGGATTTGACTTTGCACTGGAATGAGCCTCCAAATGAAAACAAATACATGAAGCAAATGGCTTTTCTCAAGGCGATAATGCACACAGAATGAAAATTTGAAGAAAAAAATTATACCTTTTAAAATGCTATAGTAATAAAAGTTCATACAAGTGAAGACTGCAGTGTATACAGCTGAGCTGGAGACTGGATCCTGCAGAATGCAAGAAAGAAATCAATGTTTAATTTCACTTAATAGTTCTATTGGAAAAACATTTCTCTTGCTATTTAAATTCCAAAAATCATGAGACTCGTCAACATTGTAGAGGAGTTATATTTTAAGGACTGAATTGTAAAAGGAAGAAACGATTTTGCTGTGACCATACATCGCTGATTTGTAAATGCAGAAGTGGCAGTGCCACAGATTTGCAATGGAACTTTCAAGTAATTTATTTAAATCAATATTTTAATATGTAAAAGAAAAGTAGAAGTTATAAGGAAAAAAGTTTATGTAACAATAATACTGTGTTGTAGACCACATGATTAGGAAATGCAAGCATCTGGAGGAAGTTGCTCAACTGGGTATGTTATTTCCATGTAATTTCTTGTCAATGTGTCAGCTATCTATTTAATTCCATAATGAGTACCTACTGATTACATATGTCAGGATATGTTTGGGTAATTGGAGCATTGCTAATGATACAAACTTCAAATATAGAGATTTAGCAGTTTCAAACAATCAGAGAGCTCAAAAGTCCCAAATAAATGTAATATGAAATAAATTTCATTTATGTTTCTTTCTGGAATGTGAAGTAGATAGTTTTTATTTTAATAAAAATCTAGGAAATGGCACATAATCAAATGAGAAGATTTAGAATAGATCAGAATAAAAAATGTCCATGCAAGCTTAAGCCCCTCTGCAAAGGCGCCTTTCAATGGCCTTGTATTATCAGATAATACTGTTCTTTCTATATACCCTTACCTCATCTTTTTGCAATAAATGGATGGTGCCAAAGAATTCACTATCATTTTCTCCCCATTTCAACATGTGATTTTGCATTTTGTTTATCACTGTCTGCTCTTGATAGACATTGGTATCTTACAGACCTTTATATCGTGTTCCTCATAACAGCACCTAAGCACTTCACAATCACTAATTTCTCTTGACTTTCATGAGCTCTGTCAGTAGTATCATCTTTGCTTTCTGTAAATTAAGCTGATGTGTAGGTTGCACAAGAAATCCATTTTGTGATGTTCCCCGAGATCCTTCAATTCACCTGGATCATCAAATACCTGGATGCAGAACCACTGATGGAGATTCAAGTCCAAGTATGGATGTTTCTTAATCTTAGGAGCAGGGAAAAAAGCCAGGGAATTGGTGAAGATACATCTTGTACGGCTATTCAGACACTATGTACAGATTTCCATTTCCATTCATTCCACTTTTTAGATGGCAACAAAGGCAGTATGGCCAAAATTGCTCAATAACTTTGGATGCCTAAGATGGGGCACCTTGGAGCTGATTTTTCATAGTAATTAGTAAGTTCAGACTGCTTATAGTCTCCTGGAATTAAGTTCCAAGAACACTACAAAGAGGAAAATAGGACAAATTATCACAGTCACTTTGGTTTAGATCAATAGCTGGTATCCTTTAGCTCAGCTTCTGACTAAGTGAGGGTAGCTGCAATTCCTTTAAGACTTACAATCTACTAAATGTTTAATTACAACAATGAGATTTTAAAATTCCACAAATCAAGTGGGAGGATTTAAAATTTGGTATAGAAAATGTGGAAAATGGAATTAGTTGAAATTTTGAAAAATTACGGTTTAAATTATTCCAATATGGCCATGGAATTTTATAGAAAAAGAGCAATGTGCATTGTTCTGGGAAATACTCAAATTCCTAAATCTAGCAACAGTTCTGCAAGTGCTACATCATTCACTATATCAGATTCCTCTTCTACAGCAAATGAGGGGTTGGGTGCCTCACATTTAGCATCTTCTACAACACAAATGTTGACTTATTCCCAGATCTGAGAGAGATAGGGTTTTCTGAAAAACAGTACTCTCAATGACCCCTGTTGGAAAGGGACTCACACAGCTGAGCTGAATTAGCGTTATAAAAGCAATCCCAGATATGGTATTGCCCATCCCCTGAATATGAGTCGCTGATGTTCTGTTAATGCAGACTTTCTTTGCCTGGGTGTTTTAGAATGCTAAATCACAAAGAAGCAAATACGCTATTAAATTTATAAAGATTTCTTATTGTTGCTAGCTCGTTCCACGTCTCCAAGCAGTAAGCATAAAGGAATAGAATTCAAATTTATAACTCTTGTTGGCTATTCTGGCCAAGAACAATTCAATATTTTAACATTATAGCTTGTTTCAGTTGGTCTCAGCTGCTTTCCTACTTGAATATATCTCAGAAAATTCTATATGGATGTCTGATTGTTTTATTACTAGATTGTATCAGACATTTATTTAAATTTTTAATTTTTTTAAAATCGCTGACTTCAAAATTCTTTTATTCTTATCCATACTTAGCATCAGGACTTCAACCTTACAACAAGTAAAGATAGAATGTGTATTTTTTATCAATACTGTACTGACTGGTCCATTTTGACACAATATTTGCATGTATATCTGCATTACCATTTTTTCCTTTATCTCCTTAAAAAGACAGTATAAATACAAAATATTTATCAGTTTTACTTTTAAAATTACTTGTAATTATACATCATTCTAATTCCATGTGTACTGACTGCCTTACAAAATAAAAAATCACTCTGAGGCAAACCCCAGCAATTGTGCAGAAGAAAGAAAAACCACAGCAATTATTTGTTTTACTTCCGTTTTCATAGTTAGTGCTGTGATTCCAATAAAAAGATAATCAGCTAATAATGAACAGCTGTACATGGTTTTTGTGTCTGATGTGGTGATATTTGGTTGAAACCTCTGGGTTAATAGGGGAGGATGTATGAGGAGCTGCCAGTAGCTGTTAGGCCATGAGTTGTTCAGACCTCCTGACTTCTGCTCTTATGTTTGATACATGCACTGTGGATGTTCCTAAAGGTTCCCCACATCTCAGTTTCCACATATGCCAAAACAGAAACAACTGTGTTTTAACAACTAACAGATCAAAGGGTATTCACTTGTGACCTTCTCCTCTGTATCACAGTCAGAAGTTATTCTTGTCATTGTTCTCTATGACTTATTTCAAGTGATGGGGGATTCTGAGTTCTTACTGGCTTGATTTGGAGGGATAAGAGCTATTCAGGACGCTGTTTCTATTTTTGCTTTGGAACAGGAAATGAAACATTTTTAAGTTATCAGGTTTGGATAATCTGTATCCTACAGGTTTAAAGGCACTGTTGAGTTGGACTGTTAATGTTGATTTTCATTAACTCTTGCTACACAGGTGAAATTTCAGAAGTGCAAAGGAAAGGTTACATGCCGATATTTACATAGAATAAAATAAATGAGCCAGAAAATTACAGACTTGTCAATGTCACATAATTCCTTGGAAAAAGTATGGAACAGATAACACAAAATTGAATTAATACCAAATTAAAAGTAAGTAGCAGAATTAATGCGAGTTCATTTATATTTATGGAAAATAATCCTATCAAACCTGTTTCACATTATACTTTCTATAGTATAGGTTAGGATAAAAGCTGAAGAAAAGGTGATTTTAAGGTCCACAAAAGCTGCAGACTTGACAAAGTACTTACACCACTACAAATCAACCTGATTTGTTTGTCAAATTTAAAAGTGACTAGGGCTTTTCACCATCTTGCAAAGTTACTTAAATGAGCCCTATTAGTAAGTCTTTGTGCATAATATTGGCTAGGGATTTCCTCCTTCTTTTGACAACAGAAGGAGGTATTGTTCCTGGCAGCAAGAGATACATGTGTTTGGGCTGAGACTTCCCTACATGCACAATGGGTCTTTGGTGGGAGGCTGGCCAGGAGCTGGGACAGGCTGCCCAGAGAAGTGTGGATGCCCCATTGTAGGCCAGCTTGGATGGCCTACATCCTCTTGGTCTGGTGAAAGGGGTCCCTGCTCATGGCAGAGAGGCTGAAATCAAATGATCTTTGAAGGTTCCCGCCAACCCAAACCATTCCATGATTCTGCAATGGTGAAGTTCTAGGCTGCAAGCAGGACTTTGCAGCAGAGTCCCAGCAGGACTGGGTGTGGCCAAGGCTGGAACTTTGGAGAGGGGCTGTTGCTAAGCAGCCTCAGGGCCTTTCTGTAAACATTCCACTGCGGCTGGCACACAGGGCCCCTCTCTTTTACTCTGCCTGCATGGGTATGTCCTGTCATTATTGTTCAAATGCTAGTTTATATAAAGTGTTGGCCTTTGTACTTTGCAGCCAAGCTCTTGAAACTGAGCCTTTTTTTGGCAACAGGTTCTTGTGGCTGTTTAAGACTTCTGTTCTGAGTATGTTGAGAAGGATGTGTTTGGCAGGTGTTTCATGTGCAAAGAATTTGGGCACAGCTAATGTTTAAATTGGCTACTGGTGTCCTCATTTTGGGATTGCCTGTTGCAGAGAGATCATCACATCTGAACCTCTTGTTATGTGTGGGCTGGTTCCTGTGCTCCAAAACAATCACACTATGTTGTGACTTTCGGGAAGATTAAACTTTTCCTCCAAATCAGTTTTCTTGGCATCAGAAGCACCTTCATATTTAATAAAATTTACTTTTGGGCTTAAAACTTATTTTCTAATAAGTTAATTATTATAAGCTAATAATTATTTTCTGTGAAGTTAAGACATGGAAAGTTGGGTACAAAGTGGAGTCCTAGGGTTTCTGTCTGTGTGTCATTGTGAAGCCCACATTGTTTTCTGAAAGGTTTGCAAAAAGCAATGACATGTTCTTTCTACCACATGTAGTCATATAAAATCAGTGTAAGACCTTAATTCCAGTTACAAGAAGAATAAGCAATCTTAAGAGTTGAAGTCCATGGTCCTTGTTGCTTCCTTCCAACACACTCTATGAGTCTGCTGTCTGAGGAAGGCTGTGAGCTAAAATCTTAATGCTTAATGGTATCATGCAGAGCAATGTAAGTGTGATGGAAAACTTCCATAATTTCTTTCTATTATCTTAATATGATCTTCATAATTCTTTTTTTTATTGCTTAATTAGTTTTTTTTTATTGTGTTCAGCAAGAGGGGAAAATAAGCCTGAAAATGGCGTTCGTTTGCAAATGCTTCGCCACTTGTTCTTCTCTGTAAAAAACTAAACTTTTGGACCTAATTTTTAAGTGGTGTTGAAAAACTTGGCTGGAGGTCACTGACTTGCTTTGTGCACACTATATTGAAACATCATACTGGTTATGTGTGCTGGTTTCAATGAGGTTTTTTTGTACCTGCCTATCTTTGCTCTTACATATCAACTTGGTATCTTAGTACTTCAGGAGCAGGTTGGCAAAAACGTGGATGACAGGGAGAAGATTAATAGGGTATTTCAGGTTGAGGAATTACTTAGTTGCATTTTAAATTTAGCTCAACAAACTTCTTCTAAAGCGCAGTTTAATCTAGAGAACTATTTATTTTTGCTCTCCAGTTGTAGTGAATACCTTACAGTCATGTCACATCTACACTCTAATGGTGGAGGAAATATCTTCCTCAGAATCAACTACAAAATAGCAGTGAAATGCTGCAATACATGCCATAATCTATGCATTTCTGAATTGTCTTATGATTTTTGAATGGACTCTGCTTATGAACAGCTGTTTCAGGGCTTGAGTTTTCACTTCAAATCTTACTAAAAACTGATGCCTGCTTTATCTGTTTGTTTTTTTTTTTTTTGCCAGCCTCACCTGTTAGCTCAAGTAGTCTCTGTTGTGAGAAGAACTCATGTTAAAATTATATTCAGCAGCCATATTCCCTCTTAGTTTTCCTCTATTCAGTCTGCTGTTTTTTTGAATGAAAGGTGCTTTATTTTTTGAAATCTTCATAGTCTGCTTTGATAGGTCCTTTTTTTTTTTTTTTTTAGATCTGAATTTCTTTATGTTTTCTTTGGTTTGTTTGTTTGTTTTTAAATAATTCTGGCTCTGAAACCAGAATTTTCCATAATATTTGTTTATCATCTCCCAAATGCCAGGATGATTTTTTTTTGCTTTGTCCTAGGTTCTGCTACACTCTGGGATTATTTACCTGGGATTAATTAATGCACTCCTTTTTTGCATCTGGAGAAGTGTTTAACTATCACTTGTACTAAACCCTATTTTAGAGCAGAAATACTTGTTATTAATCCTGGGTGCCAGAGAGATGCTTCCATTCTCTCCTCCTGTGCCTAATTTAATTTTTTTTGTATATGGAGTACCTTGATGATGTTGCTATAAAACTACCAA
This sequence comes from Muscicapa striata striata, assembly GCA_030060385.1. NCBI lineage: Eukaryota > Metazoa > Chordata > Aves > Passeriformes > Muscicapidae > Muscicapa > Muscicapa striata. Next base: position 2,191,046 of record JAREIS010000018.1, on the reverse strand, counting down.
ATATGCCCACATGTTTCTTGCATATTTCTGACGGATCTTTTTTCTTTCTCTTAATTAGGAAAGCCTCAATATGGGAAGAACTAGCAATGAAAAATCTGATGATCAAGGTAGCATTGTAGACTATTTCTACTTTAAATTTTTTTGACCATGCTCTAGGCAAAAGCCTTGTCTTGTCAATTGATATGGGCTGAACTACTTGTTGTTTTTCATCTGTTAAAGAATTTATGTTGCTATTGCCATTACAGGCTGTAAGCCCTACTGTAGTGAGCTCAGAACAGCTATTCAGAAGAAAAAAAAAAAATCTATGTTTTGGAAAAGTACAAAGTAGAAAGTTGTGGACAGGTCATACATCATGTAGTGTGTTTTGAATACATCACATTTGCAACAGTACTTACAGCTCAACATTGTGTTGATGTGCAGCGGTTTCGCCAGACAGGGATGAAGGACAAGAAGGCAACAGTCTGCGTCGCTCCTTCCGGCAGAGGAAAGCTGTTGAGCGCTATCAGTCTCCACTGGAAAGTAGGTGTGCTGGGCTGACCCTGGCTGGACACCTGTGCTCACCAAGATGCTCTGTCACTCCTGCTTCTCAGTTGAACTGGGGAGAGAAAGAAAGATGGAAGTCAACTTCGAGGTTAAGACAGTTCACCAAAGCGAAAGAAAAAGGTTGTGCACAAACAATGAAAAAAAAAAGTTTTGTTTTCTACTTCCCGTCAGCAAGTGATGTCTGGCCACTTCCCAGAAAGCAGGGCTTCAGCATGTGCAGTGATTGCTCCAGAATGCAAACATTTTAAATTACAAATGCCCCACCTTCCTCCTACTTTTGTTAACTTTTATAGCTAAGCTGATGTTGTATGGTATGGAAAATCTCTTTGGTTAATTTGGGCCAGCTATCCCAGGTGTGTCCCCTCCCAGAATCTTGCCAGCCTACTGCTTGGGAGTGGAATGCTGGGGAGAGAGCACTGATGCTGTGCCAGCACTGCTCAGCAACAGCCAAAACACTGGTGTGTTACCAACACCTTCCCAGCTGCCAAGGCACAGCACAGCCCTGTGAGGGCTGGTGGGGGGAAAATTAATTCTGTCTCAGCCAGACCCAGTAACTTAGGTTGTACAATAACATATATATATATATATATATATACAGTTTCTCTTGAGAGCTAATTTCTTGCATGGAAGCGGGCAGTTGTTGGTTTAGGGTCTTTTTAAAATGAAAATACAGGCGTACAATTTCTCTTTATATTTCTTTCTTCATTCTGCCAGTAAATTTTATTGAATGCATGTATCCTGTGAGCATTCTATTTTTTTTTCTTGCCATTTAGTATCCTTGTTGTTTCTTTTCAGTAAAAAAAATGACCTATTTACCCTTAAAAGAATAGCAATTAAAGAGACTTAATAATCTTACTCTTGTGGTTTTTAATTTTTCTTAAAAATTAGGTGTGTGTGTTTTTACTTCTATTGTGCACTGATTAAAGCACCCAACATCTCCTCTTTCAAACTTTTCCTGAACTTAGAGATGGATAATACCTAATAATAATAATTTCTGCCTCTGACTATCCTGGTTTCTCTCAAACTTGTTTGTAACAAATTATAAATTCTTTGCTTTCAACAGATATAAGAAAACGTAAACGAAGCCGTGCTTCACATGGCAAAAGGAGAGATTCAGCCAAAAAACCTAAAAGGTTGGTGTGTGGTTTATGATAGTTCCTCTTTATAAGAGTGCTGTTGGTCATATGGCTGAATAATGCTTTCAGGGTTTTTTGGATTGGTTCGGACTGGTTAGGGAATAATATAATTTCAGAGGGTATAAGGGAAACAAACACTGCAGGGGAGGCCATCCTTTTTACTAGCCATTAGATTTTATTTGAAAATGCTGTATTTTTGGTCACTGATAAGGTGATGATGAGGGTTGTGGCTGAGAACTGTGTAACTGAAATTCATTTTTCTGGAATGGAAGCCATAATATTCCTCTGAAAATGTTAGAAGGGTGTACAAATTAAGATTTAAGACCTTATCTTGAAGGGTAAAATTTATTAAAACTGAAGACAGTGTACAGGGAGAGCCTGTATGGAACTTTCAATGGATTTTTTTATTCAATTACTCAGGAGAGTTCATGTTCCTTTATGAAACTATCCTTAAACAAGAAAAATATCTAATAAAATTCTAAATTATAAGTGGCAATAGTCATATTTGTAAGTGCTAAGAATTGTTAAAATAATTATCTCAGTTTAAAATTCTGTATTTATGTATGGCTATTAAATATAAAACAGTTGGAATGAATGGCTATTTAGGAAGTTTATGCTCATTTATAAAATCTATTGGATTCATTTGCTATCATTAGAAAATCAAAAATCATCTAATTGCATCATAAATTAAAAGTACTTTTTTTCTTTCTCCCTAACTCAAATTAGGTCTTCTTTGGCCAGCTCTAAGAAAAAACACGTGAAGGGAGCTTCAAATGATCACATGAAAACTGAAGCAACTCGGAAAGGCAACTTAAATGAAGTTCACAGCGATCACATGAAAATTGGAGCAAGTCTGGCTGGCGTGGAGCAAATGCAAATAGATGATTCAGTAAGTATTTTTACTTCACTGTGTCAGTGAAACATGTGCAGTATTTATGAAAGCTTCCAGTAATAGGCCCTCTACAGCTCCCTTGACTTAAAGTGTTCTCTCAAGCAGTTTTCAAATTGCCCCTAACATTTTCTTTCTACTGACATCCAATTTGTAATGAGACCTTCTAAAAGGTTGCAGCTTTCTTTAACATCTGTTCTGTTGACTTCCTCTTTAGGTGCAATTTCATGGTGTTGGTGGTCTATCTGACCACATTTCAGCTTTAAAAGAGATGGTCATTTTGCCATTGCTTTATCCTGATGTCTTTGAGATACTGAAATTTAAACCTCCAAGGTAAGAGACACCATTTAAAACTATAAGTTCTTAACTCAGTTATTTTCAGGAGAATATTCCACTGAGGTATCATGTTTCCATGCTTCAAAATGTTCAGCAGTGTTTATGGCTCTTTTTAGTACTAATAAAAAATAATAATAATAATAAAAAAGGATAGAATACAGCATATATGTAGATTCAGAGATTTATTGTGTGAAAAGACTATCCTTTAAAAGGTGGAGTTGGAGATTTTTTTGTTTAGAGTCCTGCATGCAAGTGGCCTTGATTAGTTTGTGAGCAGGAAGAAATTATCTGCTGATAGTTAACTGTAGTTTGTTTCTGGAAGTGCAGTTCTATCTTACACCAACAATTTTTTTCCCCAAGTATTTTCAGGTATTAGTTTTACAATTTATGGGACTTGCAACTAGAACTTTGCAATGGTTTTTGTGCTTGGGCTAAAATAAGAATCTGTTGCCCTCTTACACAGCTAAGTGAGTTCTGTGTTATGAAATGAGATTATTAGAGATTCATTAGCTTTATATATCCTTGGTCATGGTATATTGAAAGAGGACTTCAAATTCTTTGCTTCCAGTGACTTTAAAAGTATTACAAATATTGAAAAGGAAATCTGTGTTTAGCTTCTTCATTCATTGAAACTGGTTTTGAAGCAGCAGCGCATTGGCTCTTCTAGTTGGTGGAAATACCGAAATGCAGAATACTTTCCCCTTTTTAGGCTACTTCCTTAAATCACCAGCAAAGGGAGACCAAATCCAGTAAATTAAAGCTTTTCAAGGGAGAATGAAATGCTTTACTCTCAAATCTTCTGTGAAAACACGAATGAATATGCAGCTTATAATTGAAAAAGGAACTGATGATTCCTAAGTTATCCCAGTCTCAGATTCTGCATTGGAAGAATCTTTGCTCTTGTTTGAGCAAAGGTTTGTCAGAACTGGGGTGCTACTATCTTTTCTCAAGATTTTTTACATCCGCATTATTCTCTTTATTGATTTTGTTTGCTGCCTTGCAGAATTGTGTAGGAACACTTTCGACTTTTCTCACACTTCAGCTGTTACTACCTTATCCATGAAATGTTCATCTTAAGAGAGCAGATTTGTGTGTTTTAGGGATGGGGGTTGTAATAGATACTTTTCCATTATGTTTTTTCTTATGCCAATTTTAAAAAAAAATTATTTATTTTAAATTGCAGAGGCTGTTTATTCTATGGTCCACCAGGGACTGGGAAGACCCTGGTTGCTCGTGCACTAGCTAATGAATGTAGCAGAGGTGACAGGAAAGTAACCTTTTTTATGAGAAGTGCTGCTGACTGCATGAGTAAGTGGGTCGGAGAATCCGAACGACAGCTTCGTTTAGTATTTGAGCAGGTAAGGTTGAAGCATGTCGTGTGTTCTGCTGGAATTGTTGCTAACTTTTTGTGGTCAAGAAGAGCTCACTCTTTTTCATGTTTTGTAATCTCCTTCCACTGAAATGGGATTATCAGTATTCCCTTTTTCAGTGGAGTCTTTTGAGATGTATTGAAAAGATTAGTTAAGCAAAAAAGAAAATCACCACCACCACCCTCAAAAAACCCTCCACCATACGCACAACTCAGTCACCAAAAGGGTCTCAATAAGCTTTAGGTGAGATGGTAGCTTTAGGTGAAAGGGAAACAGATGCAGGGTGAAAACATGTTCATTTAAATTAGTAATGGAAGGTTACTTCTAGAAACTTTGAGTCCTGTCTCTGTTCTCATGGTTGTGAAATAGTTGTAAAATGGTTGTAAAAATGACTGGTATGATTTGTTTCCTGTCACCTAATCTCAGTGGGTTGACAGGCTGCTGTATTCTGTTGACAGGCTGCTGTTTCACATTAGCTTAATTAGGAGACATCCTTGATGTTAGTCTGAAAAATCTAGTTCCAGTGCCTTTCCAACCATAATGTCTTTAATGTGTTTTCTCTTTCAAGTAGTATTGTTTTTCTGATGTCAGTGTTTTCTTTGTAGGCCTACCAGATGCGACCTTCAATTATTTTCTTTGATGAGATCGATGCTCTTGCTCCTGTACGGTCCAGCAAACAAGACCAAGTTCATAGGTAGGACATGTTTTGTATCTACATAGAAAATGTTTGATCTTTGTGAAAAGAAGACTGCAACATATTTATCTTGATGTGACACCTTCATTTAATCTGAAAACCAGTGATTCAGTGCTAGTGAATTTCAGATGATTTTTAAACAATAATTGGAAACAATTCACTAAGCTTTGTATCAGTACAGCATCTGTGCTACCTTATCTGTATTTTGCTATGTCTTAAAAGAATTCTTTCACTGATCAGTATCTTGTCAATTAAAAGTTGTCCTTTTTGAAGGATCAGTGGAGAAGGTTATGTGACACTGAAGAAAATTTACTAAACCAGTGAATGAGAATTATATTTTTCTGTTAGCTCTGTTGTGGGGACACTTCTGACACTTATGGATGGCTTAGCCAGCAGAGGAGAGGTTGTAGTAATAGGAGCCACCAACAGACTGGATTCTATAGATCCTGCTTTACGAAGACCTGGGCGCTTTGAACGAGAATTCCGCTTCAACTTACCAAACAAAGAGGTCAGAACTTCAAATCAACCTTTTGTGGCAAAGTTCATCTTTATAACAAACCCCTGTAACAAGGCAGCATTTTAGAGCAGTGCAAGTCTCCACCTGTAGTGTACAACTTGGACACAAGAGAGATTTCTGCAGCCATTCCATTGTACTGTGAATGGCAAACCTGGTACTGAATATATATAGGAATAAGGTGATGTCAACAAGTAGTTGCTTCTCTCTTGGACAAAGATATGAGATACACTGCACAGGTGCAGCACTTTGAGTTCAATGGCAATAGCTAAACAATGAAGAAATTTGTTTTATAACAACCAAAAATATTGGGGTGGATATGGCTGGGAGAGAGGTGGTGTGCAAAACTGTAACCCTGCATTTGTGTTTTTTTTCTCTGGCTATCACTGATATTTCTTGGCACTTTTTGGAGGAAAGATAAAAGGCTAATTGGATTGAAGGCTAGTAAAAGTACATGAAACAGTGCATATAGCACAAACGTTTGTATCCATTATTTATCTGCTCTCAGGAACAAGAGACAAGGTGCCACAAAACAATTGCCTGCTGTGGAAGAATTCTAGAAGTGTGCCATAATTAATATGTGTACCAAGAGATTGCTAGGATCAGAGATGAGAATGGGCAATGTTTGACATTTTCTGGATGAGTGACAGTAGTTTGAGTCAGTTTTTGTTCTTGGTAGCAACTGTAGCAATTTTAAATGGACTGTTTTCTTTGAGTGAACTGGCAGAAAAGCAAATTTGATGAACTACTGAAACTGTCATTGTGGAATTTTGCTAAATTTGAGAGAATTTTCTTTGATGCAAAATATCTATTTGCAGATGAGGCTTTACTACAGTTTGTTCTTCAAAATCTTTAGATCTCACACTTTTGGCACTCACTTTTTATAGCAGATGCACCTCTCTTTTATTTCACTGCATCCCCCACAAGAGTTTGATGTAAGAATTTAAGAATGATTAAATTTCCTGCTTGAAGAAGCAGTGAGTGTATTCATAACTGAAGCTTAAAATACTTAGAAGTTTAGCAGACAGGAAAAGTATCTGTACTAGTGTGAGAGGTTTGGGGGTTTTGTGTTGTGGTTGTTTTCTTAAGAGAAAAATTAAGGCCAACTAAAATACAACCATTTTGTTTCTAGGCAAGATTAGAAATTTTCAAAATTCATACACGAGACTGGACCCTGAAGCCATCAGACAACTTACTTGAAGACCTGGCTGAGAAATGTGTAGGTGAGTTTGAAAGCAGTGTGGGTCCTTTTCCCTGGGCAGTGTTCAGCCACTCTGCCTGTAGCACTGCATGGAGCTGTGACTGAAGTGCAGGAGCCAGCAGCTGGCTTTGTTGAACCTCATACCCATTGATCCAGCCTGTCCAGATCCCCCTGCAGAGCCTTCCTGCTCTGCAGCAGATCAGCACTCCCACCCAATGTAGTGTTGTCCACAGTCTTGCTGAGGTTGTACTCAATCCTCGCATCCATGTCATTGCTAAAGGTATTAAAAAGGACTGGACTCAGTACTGAGCCTTGGGGAGCACCACCATTGAACCCTCTGCCAACTGGACTAGCATCATTCACCAACAGTCTTGGCCCAGCCATCCAGACAGCTTTTAACCTGTATAACACATATGTATGTTGGTGTAACGTGGTTCTTGTTTTGCTTGTCAGGATTCTGTGGTGCTGATATCAAAGCCTTGTGTGTTGAAGCTGGGCTCTGTGCTTTGCGCCGCCGCTATCCGCAGATACATGAGAGTGACAAAAGACTGAAGATAGATGCCAGGTCGATTAAAGTAACACCAAAAGATTTTGCCACTGCCATGCAGAAGATTGTTCCAGCATCACAGAGAGCTGGGGCTTCACCTGGGAGAGCACTACCAGCTATTTCAAAGCCGCTGTTAGAAAACACCCTGGAAAGGATTTTACAAGCCTTGCAGAGAGCATTTCCCCATGCAAAGCTTGCACTGATGAAGAACCAAGGTATTACAATGACATCTAATTGTTTAAAATCCTGCCAAAGCAAAAACTTCTGATTTCTGCAACCAAAACACGCAAACTTCTCAGCCATAATGACAGTGCAATTTCATACTTTGCAGAGTAGGAGCTGTGCGTGACTCACAGTATCCAGTGGAGAACTGTGGGTTCTCTACTGGAGCCCCCTGTTACTGACAGTAGCTCACATCTCGTTAATCATTTCAGAGATGGATCTACGGTTTCACATATGAGGCACTTCTTTCCAAACTGTAGAATCATGGAATGATTTGTATTGGAAGGGACCTTAAAGGTTATCTAGTTCCGGCTCCCTGCCTTGGACAGGGACACCTTCCACAGGACCAAGTTGCTCAGAGCTCCATCCAGCCTGCTTTGAAGACTTCCAAGAACTGGGCAGCTATGAGTTCTCTGGGCAACCTGTTTCAGTGCCTCACCACTCTCACAGTAAAGAATTTTTTCCTAATATCCAATCTAAACTTTCTTTCAGTCTGAACACATTCCCCCTTGTCCTCCCACTACATGCTCTTGTTAGGAGTCCCTCTCCATCTTTTCTGTAGGTTTCCTTCAGGTACCGAAAAGCCAAAAGTAGGTCACCCCGAAGCCTTGTCTTTTCCAGGCTAAGCAAACCAAATTTTCCCAGCCTTTCCTCATACTAGAGGTGCTCCAACCCTCTCATCATCTTGGTAGCCCTCCTATGGATTCACTCCAACAGGTCCATGTCCTTCCTGTGCTGGGACCCCAGAGCTGATGCAGCACTGCAGGTGGGGTCTGGGCACAGCAGAGCAGAGGGGCAGAATCCCCTCCCTGTCCTGCTGCCCATGCTGCTTTGGATGCAGCCCCAGATACAACTGGCGTTCTGGGGTGCAAGATCACATTGCTGGGTCACGTCCAGCCTCTCATCCACCAGTACCCCTAAGTCATTCTCGACAGGGCTGCTCTTGATCTGTTCATCCCCAGCTTGTGTTGATACTGAGGATTGCCCTGACTCAGGTGCAGCACCTGGAACTTGGAGCTGTTGAACCTCATGAGATTCCCATTGTCCCTGTTCTTGAGCTTGTCCAGGTTGCTCTGGATGGCATCCTGTCCTTCAGGTGTGTCAGCTGGACCACTCAGCTTGGTGTCATCAGCAAATGTACTGAGGTTACCCTCAATTCCTTCATCTATGTCATTAATGCATATATTAAATAACACTAGTCCCAGTAGGGACCCTGAGGGATACCACTTGTCACTGATGTCAACTAGAACGCTGAGCAATTAATCACTACCTTCTGTATGTGACCATCCAACCACTTTCTTATCCATCTAGCAGTCCATCCATCACATCCATCTGTCTCCAATTTAAAGAGAAGGACACTGTGAGGTACCATGTCAAAAACTTTATGGAAGTTCATATAAATGATGCCTGTAACCCTTCCTTTGTCCACTGATGTAGCCAATAATCATTACTTATATAGTAAAGAAATGCTTAATTGAGGGGAGAAGGATTTTTCTGGTATCAAGGAACTACAGAAGTAGTTCCTGATCATCTTTATTCTAAGGAAAAACCTCCCAAGTGTTTGTCAAGAGAGAGATAATACCTGCTGCGAATCATAGGACATAGGAGAGCTTTGTATAGACTTATGCAATCTTAGATCTGTGGTAGGGTGTGCTCTTCAGATAATAGCATTCAAATAACAAAATGCAAGAGAAATGGTTTCCAGCACTGATTTCAAAGGTGCATTAAAGCAAGAGCCAAATATTAACTATTCAGTAAAGATAACAAACTTCCCTTGTCTTTAAATCCTGTTTTAGAGAATGATATGTTTGACAGTGATGATGACTTACCATCAATCTCTGGAAAGAAGCCTGACAGCAAAAAAGCAGAATTCCGCACTTTTAGCAGGTACATGTTTACCCTCTTTATGGTGGCATTTTTGAGATGGCTGAATCTGTGAAATGTTATGTAAGATATCTGAGGGTTGCTAGATGAAGGAGTTAAGGGTGTGTGTGTGGGTGATCAATATTTACAAGAATTCAACTGTGAAAATACAGCTGCGTACTAGATCTAACTGTTCTGACTACACTGCCCTAACTTGTCAACCTGATCAGCTCAGCCTTCTTTTACTAAGTCAAACTGTTGTATTAAAACGTGTTGGTTTAATCCACAGTATTTCTTCAAAGAATAAAGACACTCCAAAAGCTCATTCTGTCCTTTTAGCTTAAAAACCTCTATGGATTTATGTAGCCATCTTTTACCCTTCTACCTTCCAAGATGGTTGAGCCAGTAGCAAATTATGTATTAGAAACAAAATCAAGAACTGGTTTGTTAAATCACCATGAGAAAAATTTAAATGGTATCTGCATTTTTTTACCTTTGCCCTGTTGATTTTTCGTTATCTTTTGACATTTTAATTATGGAAGTCACATAGTCCAATAGCTTTAAAAATAGATCATTGTCAGATATTTTTCTCCCTTCCTATGGCTATGCTGCCCAGAAAATATGACTTTCTGAGCTTGGTTAGGTCTCTAAGACCTTTGACTTCACCAAATAAAGGTACAATAGTAATGTGGTGGGAAAATGCACAAACCTCTCCACAAGTGTATTTCATGCAAATAAAGCAAGGCAACTAAGAAATTGACACAAGTCAAAGATGAAACCACTGGAATGACTGAATAAAATGAATATAAATCTTATACATATTTAGTGTTGTGCTATAATTTAAGCAATCAAATCATGTTCTTCTTCAGATACAAATAATATGTTTCAGTACCCATATTAGGTTTTTTCCTAGAAATATGTTTTTGCCCCTTTCTTCCCACCATCTCCACAAACTGTGGCCAAATTTTAGCTAAATTTGACAGGGGTAGAGATCTCACTTAAGGTCAAGACAAGCTGAAAATGGTTGCATATGGACAATGAAGAGACCCAGACTGCTTTGTGCTGTGAGAGTTGTTTTTTTGCCCTGTATGAGGTTACTGACCAGCTGTTTTGTGTGTATTTGCCTGGACATGCCCCCTGTGAGATTAAATAACTGTTACTAAGGAATAGTAGATATGCTGGGGACTGGCAGGATTTTTTAGCAGAGGAGTGATACCAGTTTTTGAGAAAATAGACTTTGATAAATAGGCTGGTCTTCTTGATCACAGAATCACGGACCAGCTCATTATTTGGTAGAACATGGAGCATATTTACAAAAAAAAAAAAAAAAGGAATAATATTTAATATCTGTGTGCCTCTTCATCACTCTTTTTAAAACTTGTTCTTTTCTTATTGTTGTAGAAGTTCTTCTTACCAGCCAACATCTTTCAGGCCACGGTTCCTACTAGTTGAAGAGCCAGGATGTGGGCAGGCTTTTGATTTGGCACCTGCCGTATTACATGCCCTGGAAAAGTTTCCAGCTTATACACTAGATCTCTCCACCTTGTTTGTTAGCACCACATCACAGGAAGAAACATGCTCACAGGTATCTTTTTCGGGTTTTTTTGGTTGATCTAATAGGATTCTTGAACTCTATTTAAACTAGTGAAATAAGCACAACTCACTATTGTGGAGTTGGCCTGATTTGGATTTGCTTTATGTATTTACTTTTATCTGAAAATTCACTTTTCTTGTAGATGGAATGATACTGAATAAAGACATTTGTACATAGCCATGTTTCATTTCTATTTGAAATGAAAGAGGGAAGATGTTGCTAGCAGCTTGGGAAGATGGGAGGTGCTGCTAATAAGCCCTTCTTTGTGGCTGGTCTTGATGGGATCCAGAAAGTTGTTTTTATTGCTTCTTAAATCTGTGTGCTTCCAGTAGCTGGCTCTGCATCAGCCTGATGATGTCATACACTTTTTGTAACCTTCTTTTTTATTGTATTTGTAGGGCAGCCAAAGTTTTTGTGAAAAGATGTTTTTTTGAATATACTTACACAGTTTGTACTGCTGCAGTGAAATGCAATGAAAGCATTGCAATTCATGGAATGCTTAAATCTGCAAAGTGAAGTGTGTCCCTTACCTAGAAAAAATAAATATAAGCAGATTACTGCAGTTTTGATTGTTTTACCTTTAGGCAGGTAATCAATTTAATTACTTGGCATCGCTGTATTTAAATATTTTTATCTTTATTAGTCAGGACAGACACATAATGTGACTTGATACTCATTTGCCACACAGGAGGAACAATTCTCTTTTTGTTATGTCATGGTTGCACCTATGGCTATATAAATACCCTGTCTACATGGATATACCACATATTTCCCATCTTGTGACAGAACTCCCTGCATATTGTTACTCTGAAATGGTGCATGGAGAAATTTGCCATATGAAAGGGCTGCTGCCACTTTCCTCATGTAGTAGATTGGTGCCCTCTTCTGTGATTGAGGTGCTATCTGTAGGCAGTGGTTTGTGGTCTTTCAAAGCACATTATCTGGTCTAATGGGTACTTTGATAATGGGAGGAATGAGAGGCTCTGAGGGATTTAGCCCTTCAGGCAGGCTAAGGACTGGCCACCTCTTATAAAATGTGCTTGAAGTTGTGATTTGTGACCAGGCTTCTTTTATTGTGTTGGCCCTCATCTTCTCACATAGGTCTTTGTTCAGGCTGTGCTCCAGTCTAACGTGGGTATGGGCCAACACTGAACTGGAAATGATGCAGTCGCAGTTGTGTAGCGATTTCTCCAGGCTAACACATCTTGCTGAAGGGTTGTCTTGATTTTTCAGGCACATCATCACATCATCTGAGTTTTGAGGGTCTTTAGGAATTACCTTACCCCTAAGTAGTTTTGAAATCTGATTCAGTTCTGTTTCTGTCAGCAAAACAATGTCTATGTTTGAGTCAAAGTAAAAATGTTACCTATTGCAAAGGAGTTGCTAATTTATTGGTTTGTCTTGATGTCTTGGCTTTCTGCACTCTTACTTCACAAGATAGTCTGACTGATATATGGTTACTTAGTGGCCTGTTCTACATGATGAAGTTTTCTTATCCAAGCTTTCATTTTACCAGTTGATACGAGAAGCTCAAAGAACAGCACCAAGTATCATTTATATCCCACAAATCCCTTCATGGTGGGAGGCTGTTGGACCTACACTGAAAGCTGGTTTTACAGGACTACTGAATAACATTCCATACTTTGCTCCAGTTCTGCTCCTTGCGACATCTGATGTGCCACATGAAGATCTCCCTGAAGAGGTATTTCTGTCAATACTTTTCTTTCTTTGTTACTCAGTTTCTCGTTAATTTACAACTCCTTGAAACATTGGAATACTGTGCTGCTCTTAAGCAGATTTATGCTGTTATTACTCAGGCACCAGTACGCTGTCTCTTAAATTGCTTAGACAAAACAATGATGAAAGCATTGGTCTAAAGTGTTTTCTAAGTAAAGAGATTGACTTTGACCCAACTTTTTCTCCCTTTTTACATACTTGGGCTTACTAGACAGATACAGAGATACACTTCAGTTCAGTAGCTTCAAGATGGTTTGGTGTGTACTTAGTGAAGAATACACAGTGCTTGAAAGATAGCTGGGAAAATGCTTGTTTTTCTGAAAGTATTTTTACTGAAAAAGTACTGCTGTCACATTGTTAGTGATAGAATGTAATTTCTCATTTCAATTATTTCACACAAAAAAAAAAAAATTTCTTCATCTAGGTAGAAACTTAAAAATTAAAATTAAAAAGCTGAGAACTAACTTCCGTTTAAGTAACTTGGAAATCAATTTTTAGTTGTATTTCTTAACAAAATTAATGGAGAACACATGCTGTGTTTTCTAGAATCCAAGTGTTCATTAGAGAAAGGTGTTTAAAATATTAATATACTGCTCTGATAATTTTGCCTAAGTAACAGAAGTTTTTACAAAATTAGTAAATGTCTTCTAAAACTTAAAAAAAACCCCAACACAGCCCACACTACCAAAAAGCTGGCACTTGTCTGCTGAGCCCTGCCTCTTCCCTCTGTAGCTGTCATAAATATTCAAGCTAAAGGATATCAGGCTGGGTAAATGTACAATAAGCAATATTTGAGGTGATGAATGTCACCCCTTTCTGATTGGTTCATCATACTTTTTTGTCATGGATCTTAAACACTAGAAGGTCGATTAGAGAAGGTATTTTAGTCTGCAGTTCTATGAAAATCTAGCATTTTAAGGCCAAAATGTTAACTTTTGATAGTTTGTTTTATCTAGATGAGTTTTCAGTGTAATTTAGAAATGCACTCATTTGTTTGGAATAAACAATAAAATAAAATAATGTTTGGAATAAATAAATAAAAATTTAAAAAAATTGTGGCCTTATATCTGAAATCTGTTTTCTTTTCATGATCTAGATAAAAACATTGTTTAATGCTAATCGTGAAGAAGTTTTCAAAATCCCACGGCCTACCTGTGATGAAAGAAAAGGGTTTTATGAGGACTTGATTATGAAGCAAGCTGCTGAACCTCCTGCATCAAAAAACAATGCAGGTAAGGATATTCTACTTATAAAACTTTGTTAGTCTAAGTTAATAGCTAATACAGCATTTGCTTTGGTGATAATTCTCTATCAATCATTTTTCATGCACTTGCATTTGAGCACCAATTGACGAAAATTTTTCTCTTTTACTGCAGACAGGTACCTGTTTCAGGCACCTATATGCAGATACTCTATTCCACATTAAGAGAAATCCTGACTTAAATTTGTGTCATTCCAGATCCGCAGGTACACCTTCCTGCAAGATGTTCTCAGGTGGATGCACAACCACAAGTATGGGAAAAGAAAGCAGCCCAAATTAAAAAGAGAGGAGTGTATGTGGATTACTCTGAGCTCAGAGTAAGTCTAACTTCAGTGTTTTCAATACTGAAGGACATTTTCTTTATGATTGTAAGTTAAGTTGATGGTTAACCAATGCCAATTCAAACAATTTATGAAAGGGATATATAGCTTGTAAAATAATTCAGCCTGTAAGGAACTATGACAGTTGTTTCTGCAGCTGGTGTAAACTGCTCTTGCTGTATTTAAGATGACAGGGCTCTCTTCCTAATTTTTAATGTAAAAGGCCTTGTTAAATTTTAAAATAGCCCAATGATAACCTTCTAGTACTGTCAGTTATTAATGCAGTGTTTTTATGATGGATTGGGGTAGGGTTGTTTTGTTTCTCTGTTTGCATGTTTTCATTAGGAACCAGAAAAGGACCTTGATTTTTAGCAGTTATGCTTTAAACCTGAAATTAACAGGTTGACCTAAAGCACTTGCTGGATAAAATACTAATACCTGCTTTTCCAAAATTCTTTCAAAATTCAGTGTTATAATTTTACATTAATACAGTTACAATGTTTTTCTAGTTCCCTGTAGGAGAGAAGTTGTTATCCTAGGCTATAGCTGGGAAAGGGTCAAAAGTGGGCCTAGCTGCAGGGGGTAAAAGAGGTTCATTTGCTTGAACTGGAGAGGATATTAAAGAAGGACCTGGCTTTCAGGGAATATTGCTTGGATGAAAATTGGGAAATTGGTAGTTGAAGTCCTGGAGTTCAGTCAAAGCAGAAGAGGTCACTGTCTGAAAAAGGGAGTATAATTTGGATTTTCTCCGGATGGGGAGAATAAAACTAGAGGGAACCCCCTCTGATCAAGGGGCTTGTCCACACAATTTCTATCACATTTTTAAGCTGTGACATAATTTGTAGAAGTGAAACTAGCTTTCTAAGGCTGGTGTCCTAAGGAAGCCAATTTTAAGGGAGAGAAACCACATAGGTTTTTCTAGTCAGAGTGCTAATGGCATGTGGTCCAAAGTTATTTCCAGCTGGAGAAATGGTATGGTAGAGTCCTTATAGATATTTCAGCTTACTTATATTTTTCAGCTGTGAGGAGAAAGCTAGAGTCAAGAAACATGCCTTTTTAGAAAACTTGTTTCCTTAAGCTGAGTGTCACTGGAACTTGATGCTTGTACCAGAGAATCTTTTTGGAACTCTCAAGTCAATAACCTGGGTAAACCTCCAGAATATATCTTCTTGGTTTTTATGGGATAGGGTTTTTATTATTTGTTTGGGTTTGTTAAGTTGGCTTGGATGGTGGCAGTTTCTGTTTATTTTCTTGGTAATAAGTGTAGAACTTGATGAACAAATAGAAAAGCATGCAGTCACCTATGTGGCAGCAATTAGAAGTAGTTTCCCTGGGGATGTTGGGCATTCACCTCTGTCATGTCCTATGTGTTGTGTTTGCAGCAGTTGAAAGCACGCTGTGTGGGTTTTGTGCCTCTTACCTGCAGGTTAGATAGAAGGATGTTCAGGAAAATAATTGAATCTTGTGCTAACTGATCTGAGCAGGGCTGAGGTAATGGCAAGCAGCTGTGAGGCAGTAATATTTTCATTCAGCCTAGTTGCTTTCTTAAGCTGTATCTTCACAACCTCACAGAACACAGAGTTACTGAACAGCAGTGGTGCCACTAGCTTGTTAGTGTTGCATTTCCACAGATTATCACATTCACATCTCCACAACAGAAGGGACTATGTGACAGATTGGTAATTTGTTACAGGCAGTCATTCTGCTAGTTCATCCACTCCTGAGTTGAAAGGTAGGAGCTAACTGGTGTTTGGCACAGAACACATCCAGCTAATGGGGAGAGGGGAACACCTAAGGAGCTTTTGTTTCCAGCTGGCACAGCTTTATCTGAAGATCTGTAGCCTGGCTTCCAAAGATATATTTTCCAGGGCCCCCTGTATTGCATTTCTAATGAAACATAACCGTGGCTTTTTGGTGGCTGCTGCTCTCTAATTAAGTGGATTGTGTCATTCCCCTCTGTTCTGAAGGCAGTTGATTGGCAGTTATGATCCTTGATGTCCTAGATTGATGAGTAAGAAAATATTGTCTGAACTTTAAACCTTCCTTTTGTCTAAAATAAATAATATTTATTTAATAAATAAGGTTGAGAAATTAACTTCTTTATCCAGTTAAATCTTATGAGATATTTAACCAGCTCTCCGAAGTGCCAGTTTTATTTAACAATATATAAAAGTAGGACATACCTTCCGTCCTATTCTGAATTGTAGTTTCCACTTTTTTTTCTTCAGAATGTGTTGGCTGCTGTCGTCACAGCAACTGAGAACGTCAGTATATCGAGCATGGCAAAACTATATTCTGTTCTTAGCATGTGCATCTACCAGCAGCGAGAAAATCCAGACAAAACTGAATTAGTGGAGGTAATTTTTTTTTGTCTTGTAACACTTTCTGTCACATGGTATTATGTGTGTATATGTTATACATATGTATGTGCTCACATTTATCACTCTTTAATGCTTAGTTGCTTGTGTTACAAGACTTTTGTTTCAGACTAGAAGACATCTACTCATATTGGAAACTCATTGCTGAATTTGGCATAACTGTTGGCAGTTTCAGCAGAAAAAGGCAATGGGTCCACCTACACAGGCCTCTCAATCTATCTGTCACTAGTCCTTCTCCAGAATTTTCCAGGGTGGGGGGCTGTGAAAGGAGAGAGCTTTTCTCAGTCTGCCACTTCCTCTTTCTCCCTGTGCAAGCAGGCACACATGGTAACACTTAGATAGCACTCATTCCATTCTTCAAAAGAAATTAGATATAAAACATTACAAGAATTTCAGGCTTTTCTGTAGGCTCACTAGACTTTCTTTTTAACTTGGCATGGCTCAAGCATCTTTAATATGACCTGTAGGGAGCTTTCTGCTTATGATTGTTTGATGCTATTGAGTCCAACTCTCTAATCTCTTCTTCTGAGAGAGGATTTCTGAGTTGTTAGAACTCAGCAGAAATCTTCCACAGGCACCCATGGTCTCAGACAGGCATTCTCCATATTGAGTTATTTTAGATAGACTGGATATTTGGTCTCCAGATTCAAGATCCTTGAATCCATTTGTCTTTCAGATGTTTATGCATGAAATTACATAAAATTCTTTATGCTTCTAAGTCTCCCTTAAAAAAACAGAGGAAGCCGCTTCTCTTTAGTCAAGGAGGTTATTCCTGAAAAATGCACCCTTCTCTAATATAGCAAAATAATGTGTTTTAGCATGAGGACGGATGTGTTTGTGTTATATCAAGGCTTGTGGGCTCTTGTGACTGGACTTGATTTTTTTGTTCATTTTCTGTCTTTTAGTTCCAGCTTTCAGTAGTGGCTCTTCAGGAACTGTCTTCTTTTTCATTGTTGAAAGCACCTTAATAGGGATTCATTGTTTCTTGAGGTAGATCCCTGCAGCCTCTCTGGCCTACTCTCTGTTTTAGATGCCTAAGGACTTGTTTGAAGCTAGTGGGGCTAGAAAAACATTGTGATGGTGGTAGCACACGTATTGGCTAAATATTACTAACACTTGGATGTATGCACAGATTCTTGATTCTTTTGATGAAGAAGTTATCAGGGTTCTCAGCTTGTATTCACACTGACTCCTAATTTGTCTTTTTTTGTTTTTGTTTTCTTATTAGGAAATGAAGAAAGAAATTTCAGCCCTCAGTTGGCTGTGATACCTGACTTCAGTATACTTAACACACTCTAATGTCCATGTATGGCTCCCAAATAGATAAGTTATATTTAGCATGTCTCACTAATTGTAGCAGCTATAGGAAAAAAAATAGAAGAAAGAAGCTAAGTACATAACTGAAACCAGATATAACAGAGCGCTGAAACAGCTACACTTGGTGAAATTACCAATATAATGCCAGATTATGAGGAACAAAACAAGGCAGAGTTATGAAACTAGGTAATTCCAGTAGTAGATCATGCCCGCTGGCTCAAGAAAGGATCTGTCTGAAGAAGGAAAGGCATCAGCTGAAGAAAAGTGGGCACCAGCTTGAAAGAAGATTGAGCATTGTGGGCTAATTAGCATATGAAGCAAGAGAATAATTCAAGCAATAGAAGATTGAATATTAATTAATATAGTGACTATGTAATTGGGAGCCAATCAACATTAGTGTCTGCAAAGTTTTGATAGTCAGTATGCTGGCTGTGTTGATTTACTGCCTACCACCCTTTTCTGCACAGAACTGCAAATAAATCAAATACCTCTACTTTGTGTGGCTCAGCCTTTTGCACACTGAGTGAAAGAACCCATTTTGGGATAACAGTGTTTTCTTTTCAAGAGAACAGCATGGAATTCTTCTAAAGTGCATTGATTCTGATTCCTGCTGTGTCTCAAACCTTCCATTTTTTTTTTAATCACTGGAATACACTGGAACTGCTTATTCTTTTTTCCTCCGAGTTTATTTCTAGTGAAGAGAAGCTGAGATGCCAGGAGGAGGACACAGGGGACCATTCCTGCTTGTGGCTCTGGCTGCCCTGTTGCTCCCAGGGATAAGCTGGGAGGCACCCGAGTGCCCCGGGGTGCAGGAACGGGGAGCACTGGGCAGGAGTCCATGGGTGTGGTGGGAGCCCTTGGGACTGCTGGGGGAAGCTGGAAACCTGAGTCCCACTGGAATGCACTGGAGACCACTGCCCCATGGAGGGAAAAAGGAGGATAGCGAGGTTTAGGGTCAGTCGGGTGTGTTACATGTGTGAAGAAGTGGCCGCGGTGTAGTTGAGACCCCTCCGGTACCGTCCCCCTTTTCTGGCAGCCCCCTAAGGAAGGTGGCTCCATACAAACCCTGGCCCAGGGGGCTGTGGTAGCGTGCTGAAAGCCAGTCCCTGGGGCACCTGCTCCCCTGGGAATATAACCCTCTGCATCACCTCATGGTTTGCTGGTTTATTTGTTCTCCCCCTTCCCTGTTATATTCAGTTTCTTACCTGAAAAGTTACTTCATGAAGGTTAACTTAGACACTGCTTTGGTTTATTTTAATAATAGTCACACAGAATGCCCATATTTTGATGCCAAAAAGGCATCAGGACCAGTGCTTGACACAAAATATACATAACCTCTGACTGCATTTTACTCTGCCTTCCAGGTTAGGGGGTGATTACCCTGAGATCTGCTGTCTCTGTGTTTCCTTTTGAGTCAAGTAAAGGATGGAGATTCTCTGTAGCTCTCCTTTTGTTGCTGATATATTTGTAAAAATGTTTTCTCTTGCCTTTCATGACCCTAGTGAGAATAAGTTGTACTTGAACTTTGGCATTTTAATTTTCTCCCTGTATAACCTCCTCACATCTTTGTAGTCTCATGTACTTCTTCACACTTCTGTCATGTTCTCCATCACTGACAAGGCATGTTATGCCTTGGTAGCATTACCATGGAAAAGTAGAAGAATCTAGTCTGGTTTCTGCCACTTTCAGCATGAGAGTTAGTTTGGTGTACTTGTTATGAAACTTTGGATTCTAAACTGAAAAAGCCCTGTCCCATGGCCATCAGAGCTTTCCTCACATAGTAAATGTGAATAGTATCGTCCTTCTTGCAGAAGCACTGATGTGAACAAGATCAAGAGCCATGGAACATCCTATTCTTCAGTTCCCTTTGGGTTTCTGTGGGTAAATGACATCCTTTTGGAAGAAATCTTTTAATATCCCTCTCAATGCTGTTATAAATGGAAGAGAAACAGGAGGAAAACTCTGCTAGTTAGACTTTAGTCCCAGGACAAGGTGGTTTTTTTTCTGCATTAAGGGTATAGAAGTTTTGCAGAACACAAACACCCTTGTGTCCCAGCTGGTCCTCAGAGGGGCTGGGTATGGCTGGACTTAAATTCTCATTAGAGTCAATATACATTGTTCATATAAATATGTTCTTGCTTATTTTCCTAGGAATTTTTCTCTGACAATATTGAATGTTTCAGTGAACACTGTCTAAGATCAATGAGAAAAACACGGCATCCTTTTTAAACCCTAGCTCTGACAAAAGCATGGAAATACTAAGGGAAAATGTCAGTGGACATTTTATGATGTATTCTATTTCTAGGTGTTCAATTCCTGTTCAATTTATGCAATGAAAAGAGAAAGCATGCACAATGAGTCATGTCATGGCAAATCTACAGCTCAAAGTCCACAGGGGAATATAAGTATGTTAATGTCAGCACCAGTCTCTTAAAACCAGGATCACTCTGCTTAGTAAAACACTGCTTGCATAAAACCCATGTATTTCTTCACAGCTCCTTTATGATGTCCCCTCCTCTTTGGTTACTGAGATGCTAGTTGCCCTATGGAGCATCAAGATTAGGAAATATCTGTCCTTTGAGAACTGAGTGCCTATGGTACGCAGCAGACTCAGAGTCTGAGTCCTCCTTGGGGCCCACAGGCTTTTCTTTGCTTGATGTAGAGCACCAGATTATAAACCTGGTGAACTCCCCCAGTCTTGCGGAAGTGTACAGTGCAATGCAATATAAGATTTGTGTACAATACTTCTAATTCAACAATCCTTTTCTCCTTTCCTCTGTCCTCTTTCTTAGCCAGTTGGCAAAGCAAAAATTGGGTCCAAAAAAGGAACACTATAAAGAAGGTAAGTATTAGAAATCCCTTAGGTATCCTTTTTAGCCTGGTTTCTGAGAAGGATTGCATTTGGTCAATTTGCCTATTTAATTTGGCCCCAAAAACTTCTCAGCTCACCAGTCAAATTCAGCTGAAGTTGTGAGGATAAATACTGCAAACATAATGAATTTCCTTGGAGTTTTATGAAAAGATGTCTGTGCAAATAGGAGGGGATGCTATTGATTCCTTTAATGGTTGGGAAGCATGCAATGTAAATCCCTGCCTGCTCTTAGGCACTAGAGAATACGTTCTTTAGCTCAGGTTTCTTTGTGACAGGGTTTTTTTTGAGTTTGCAGGACAAAGATTAATTGTAAATCATTCTTGAAGGAGGAAGTACTGCAGTATTGTAATACATGTGAAAATTAATTTGGCCAAAAAATGCACAAACCCACTAGTGTGTGGAAGTTGAACATGTTACCCTGGAAGCAAATTGCTGTGCTGAGTACACAAGCAAGCTTGGTGCCATGAGGCTGCTTGCTGGAAGCTGGGAATATCCAGTATCTCCAGGCAGCATCCTGCTAATCATGGGCTGAATGTGGAAAGGAGCCTGAAATGTGTGTAGTAACTCAAGTTCTACTTGTGCAATATGAATTGTTATTTACTGAGCTCACAATTAGTTTTATAGTTGGGATGATGAGATCAAAGCCTATCTGCACTTAAACTAACATGGAGATGTATCTATTACTTTGTTGTTTCCACTTTTCCAGAGAGAAGTAACTGGAATGGATTTGACCCTACATGGAACAGAAGCTGCATGTTTGTTGTTATCAGATTGGCTTTCTAGTCTATTAAAAAGTTGCTGGACAAGTCAGGCTTTTAAGTAGGTAGTTTAACCTTAAGTACTTTAAGTTGAACCCTGTTGTCGTGGCAATGACTTTCAATTCAGTATTTAAAGAAAAAGCTCCATCCATAGATATCTTTACATTTTGCTAGAGCAACAGTCAAATAAAGGGAATAACATACTTTCTGTCTCAAAGACATTATACAGCGTTATACTTTAGTCACCAGAGCACTGAAGACCAGAGCTATCACAAAAGCTACAGAAAAAATATATTCAGAAAACAGGAGAATAACTTATTTCTCCCATTCCTCCTTCTCCAACCTCCTTATACTTCTCCAGCCCCTTCAGCTGAAATCTGGGTGGGTGCTGGTACTTTAATCTTCCTTATCAGTGACTTTGAGGGCCAGGCAGTATTCATCTGCACCAAGATGGTAGTGGAGCCCCTTGAGAGGGGTTTTCCTGGAACCAGTGAAAGGGTCAGGAAGCAGCAGCCCTGTGCTGGTTTTGCTTGCAGGGAGGTCGGCTGAGAGGAGGAGCACAGAAACACAGGAGGGGCTGCTTCCTCTGAGAGCTTCCTCTGCGGGCTGTGGGGACCGATTGGAGGGCTGATTTGGTGGTTGACAGCCCGGGTAACCAATTAAAAAGTTATTTCGCTTTCATAAATTACACCAGTAAAGTTAATCTGTCCCTTTTTACTTCCCTCGAAGAAGGAGGTAACAACAGGCCCGACCTGGCCCCGGCCCCGGCCTGGGCCCCCCTCCCCATCCGGCCTGGCCAGGCGGGGTTGAGGAGCCACTGAGGCCCCTCTCCCCCTGTTTTCAGCTGGGGGCCCTGGTGGCCAGGGGAAAGGGAGACCTTTGCTGGGGTCCTGGTCCCTCCCCATGTGGCCACAGCTCGGCCGGGGCTCTGCCACCGTTTAGGAAGCAGCCAGGGGGAGGAGAAGCCCCCCAGCTGCCCACACAGCTTGGGGAAGTGCAGCTGGGCTCTGCAGTTTCACCTCCTCCTCCACACAGGCCCGAATGCCTTGGCACGTTTTCCAGCATAGCCTGGCCCAGCTCCTTCACCTTCTGGGTGCAATTTTAACCCTTCTAATGCCTGGATAAGACTGCGGATCTTCTGAGCTCCCCTGAATGAGAGGAATAAAGCAAGGAGCCTACTGAAGTCAGTGAAGTGAAAGCTAAATTTTTAGATGGGAAGAGATTGAAGAGATGCTACTGATAAGTTTGGCTAAAAAACCTTTTTTGTGGGCTATGAGGGGACTGGACTACACTGAAATTCCTTTAAATTGTAGAAGACTACTTGGGGGGGCTGAAAAGCTAGAGGAAAAAGATCCTTTGTCTTGAGGGAATGGGCTCTCTGTTCTAGAGACTGGAAAGATGGACGGCGACATTTGATGAAAAAAAGAGATTAAGAGAATTTTTGTCTTTGAACAGCTTGCCCTTAAAAGTAATACCCCATGTGTGTAACATAACCCATAACACAGCTCTGGAAAGACAGTGAAGATGGAAGGAAGTCCCACAATTTGCAGATTTTCCCTGGGCGGATGCAAATTGTGAAAATGAAGACACCCCCTATGCCTAAACCAAAAAAGGAACTTTTCTCTCTAGAGTGAACTGTAATGATTATTTAAGTAGAAAACTGACTGAAGTGTTCTCTGTATGTTGTTAAGAAATGTGGAAGGTGAGGGAGGGAGGAGGGGGAATGATCTGGAAATCTTATTCTGAATTCCTTTTTTTTTTTTTTTGTGTTATTAGTAAATTTCCTCTATATACTCTTTTAAGTGTTAGGCCTGCCTTGTTTTTGCTCCTAAATCCTATCTCAAAGAGAAATTGAATATATTAAGATTGGCAAACCCAAATCAAGCCAAGGCAAGCCCCAAATCACTACCGTCACCCTGGCTGATCCCATCCCCTATGCATTTATTATAAGAAACATAATTTTCCTGTTTGTGCTATAACATCAGCTGAGGTGCTCTAACAGGCTGACAAATGAAAGGTTAATTCCTTCAGAGTCAGAAGGCTTTTATGCTCCAGACCCAAATTGCAGTAAAGTGAATTATATACTGTATATGATGAATTATATACTGTATTATAAACTGTATACTAGCAGTACAAAATAGAGAACAGTAATCTGGCAGAGGAACAGGCAGAGTGATGCTGGTCAGTGAATAGCTAGCTGTGAGATGATCTGAAGCACACGAAAATTGAGAAACTGGGAGATGGGCAGGAAAGCAGCATTCATCTTTGTCTGCTGAATTTCAATACAGCTTAAGAAATCTTCCTCAAATAAAAGTACTAATTTGAGTTTGTAAATCCAACTTTAAATTAAGGGAGAACTATTATGAGGCTTGCTGCAATCCCAGTGAAATCAATGGCTCCCATTAACATAGCAGGGTTTTATTTCTCTATTGGCTTGAATCATATATGAGATTGAAGGGTCTTGTTTGAACTTTCATTTCATATAAATGTTAATGCATTTACGAAAACCCTGCCTATATTTTAACTCCTTGAAGATCCTTTGAGGGTGTTCTTCCTAAGTTTCCCAAACACTCTTATTAAATTTATTAAAATGCATCTCTTAGAACATTTTCACATGTTAAAAAGAAGCTCTTGTCCCTTTATATTGGATTGAACCAAATGACATTGTTTAAAATTAATCTATTGCTGTAGTCTTTTTAACTTGAAAATTTTCCTTAATGTATTTTTTTGATATTTTCAGCTTTTTTCCTCTTACTGTACTTGCATGTAACATCTCTTCTTTCCTCTCTCTTTCTTTGTGTGCTGAAAACCCTCAGTAACTGATGCAGTATTTAGTACTCTGCCACTGTTCTTGCACATCTTCATGCTATCAGTAGCTGTAGTAATCTGCTCTTCTGGATAAATAATGGGAGTTTTCAAGCATCCTGTATGTGTTCCCAAAACAAGGTGACTGTGTAACAGCACAGGAGTCTCAGGATGAACTGAAAGTCTATGATAAAACACACCAATCAATACAACTAGGAAGTGGGAGGAAGTCTCTTTTTCTCCCATGGCCTCTCTTACTCTGTCAGCAGCCTGAGTTGGAATTGGAGGAGCAGCTTTATTTTAGTTTTCCTTTCTCCCAGAATTTGGTACCCGTTCAATCTCTTAAGTGTCCATTGCAGGTACATCACATTGATGTAAAGCAGGTGTAATTCTGCTGCTAAGGGAGCTGATACTTTTCCCATGCAGAGCACAGCCTCTGGTAAAAAAGCTGAATGCACTAGTTTTGCATCATCCACTCTCTGTATCTGCATACAGGGTATTTTGGAGAAGAGAGTGGAATAGGAAGCTTTGGTGTGGCTCTGATCCTATACATGCTTGTAGGTCAGTCCTAAGGCATCTGCCCTGCATGTGCCTGGCACTGGAGGTCTCCCTTTGCAGTGGCTCAGCCTGCAGACTGCACCTGCTTTTCTCCAGAAACACTTGCAAAGGCTGTTCCTAGCCTTTGTTCTAATCTATATCACTGTCACATTTGAAGATGTGATGCTATCCTGTGAAAGGGGCCAGGCTTGACTTTGTTTTGCTGGTAACTGATGCCTCCAACAGGAATTATTTTTTTTAGGGAGTGGAGGAAGTGGAGAAAGGACCTTTCCAAGACATTAGGTGAGATGGCTGGTCTCTTAATTCTACAGTTTTGGCCTTTCCACTTGACAAGAGACAAAGAAAGGAGTTGCTCTTTTCTTTCAATGTGTTTATCAACAGCGATTCCCCCTCCTTAATTATATAACTGGCCACCAATGTATGCTGGCTTGGGCTTTCACATCATCTCACTGCTCTCTGAGATAGTGCAGCTAGCGTAAAGCTGAAACTCTTGAAAATTGTGTTGAGGGCTTGTCACAACCCAGAAGCAGCAGTGATATGATAAATTCTTGTCATCTGAACAAAGATACCAATCTGCATGTCAGGGAACTCTTATGCCTCATAACTGTCTTAGTTCTGGCATCTAGCCCAGTACTTAGTCTTAGAAGTGTTAGTTTGCCTATGGCTTGACTAAGGGCTTCTGCTTGGGTTAGTCCAGACACAACTTCCACTCCTACTAAAATATATTTTTTGCCTTTAGATTTGCTAAAAGGACTAGTATAATGAATTTGCCATATTTCCCAAAACCATCTCTTGTTCAAGTTAAGGGGTGGATCATGCAAGGTGTGGTGATCCAGGCACAAGTGGCACTGACTGCACCGTGGTTGTAGTACAGAGTTCTCACCTCGCTGGCCAACCCCTGCTGTGGCTTCCCTGAACCAATATTTTGCTCTGGAATGCCTTGTTTCATATGGAACCACTCAAATAGTGTCTCCCACTTATCTCCCAGCTCTGCTGATAATGGGAGACTATGCTTTCTGTCCTTGTCTGGGGTAATTGCCACTGCAAGACAAGTAAGAGAGTCAACTTGATTATTGAGGAGTAGAGAGAGTTATCTCCATTTTGATATGCAGCAACCCACTCCACATATTTGGTCTTTTTTCAAGCAGTCTGCAAGATTTCCTCTCACCTATTTTTGCCATGTTAGAAGTCAATTCCCTTCCCATTCATTTTTCTCCCAGAAAGGGAGCCATTCTGTCCATCCCTCAAACACTGCATA
The DNA here is from genome assembly GCA_030060385.1 of Muscicapa striata striata. Taxonomy (NCBI): domain Eukaryota; kingdom Metazoa; phylum Chordata; class Aves; order Passeriformes; family Muscicapidae; genus Muscicapa; species Muscicapa striata. Next base: position 2,164,873 of record JAREIS010000018.1, on the reverse strand, counting down.
TAAATTAATATAGATGAGGTGGGGGTCAATGTTTTCAGCTTCATTCTTTATAGAACTGCACACTGCTATAGATTTGCCTACCTGGGTAGTCCTTCCCACTCTGTGGTTTTCCTATCCCTGGAGTCAACATGCAGAGTGACTGCTCGATATTTCCATATCTTGCCTTCTCTTTTGAAGGAGCCATCACTAAACCATATGTCTTTCATCTGGGAGATAAATAGGGGAGCTGTTTCTATGGAGTAACTTATACTGAGCCCATCAGGGTCAGTTTGGTACTCTCTCTATGAAGGTCTTTTGGTTGGCTTTTTTTAACATCATGGTCATAACAGTGGAGTTCTATCTGCATGTACCACTTTCTGACAGTTTCACATTAGGCCACCCTGGAGTGGGTGGAGTACCTGCTGTCACTGCTTTTAACACCTGAAAAGGGGCTTCTTAACACAATGGGTTGGCATTTAACTATTTTTTCTGCCTCCTGTAAAGCTATGCTTACTACAGATAGCCCCGAGGTAAATAAATTTTTTTCCATCTTTAAAGCTTTTGGAATAGAATTCAATAGGGTATCTAGGCCTTTTGAGTCCTTATTGCTACATATGAGCTGATAACCCATGGATGCCAAAAGCCCATTCGGTATGCAAGGGGTCTGTGGGATGTTTGGGCCCTAGAGCTTGGTATATCCCAACTTCAAATATAGGCAGTTTCAAAGCTTTCTCATGGAATTATGTCCAATTTCAAACAGCCCTTTCTTTGTCAAATCATATAGGGAATAATTCCATGAATTATGGAACAATCAGAAAAGTTTTTCTCCAAAGCAGTAATAGTTGTATGGCATGTCGTAACTCCTTATTTCCTAGCATCCCAGTCTGATCCAGAGTGGTTAATGTCTCAGGGGGATTGCCAGTTGTCCAGCCTTTACACCAGATACCTAAGAATTTTACTTCACAGGAAGGGAGATGAACCTTCTCTGTCAGGATATGGAGTCCCAAACTCTCCAAATGAGCAATTATCTTTGTCTCAATCTGGTCCACTGCCTACACCTTTGGGCAACCTATTAGCACATGATTAATATATTGGTAAATCGTGACCTGCTCCTCTGGGCCATTTTGGGCCAGTTCTTGAGCTAGAGCATAAAGGGAAAGGGTGGTGGCTGAATGCCAATATCCCTGGGAAAGTTGAGTAAAGGTGTAGTGCTCTTCTTCCCATGTCAATGCAAACCATTCCTTGACTGATTCTTGCAGGAGGACTATAAAAAATACATATTTCATGTTGATAGTTGCCAAAAACAGGGTGATCTTGTTTCTGGATAGCCAAAATCATCCATATTAGGAACTGCAGCAGTTAAAGGGTCTGTATTTGCATTCAGGTGCTGGTAGCCAGTGGTCAGCTGCCGCTTCTTGTTAGGTTTACACACACTGGCAAAAAGAGGAGTCTGACTTGGGCTAATTATTCCCTGGTCCCCTAAGTCACTAATGAAAGGGTTAATCCTTTCCTTTGCTCCTGAGGGTAAGATAAAAGGTTTCACATTTGTTATCTTAGAGGGAGGCAAGAATGGTGTTGTTTGCTGTAGTTGGACTGCAGCAGGGGCAAATCTAAATATCCTTCTCCTTCCCCTCGAATCAGACCATGCCTTCCCCTTTAGGAAATCCAGTCCAAAAACAGTCATAGGTATATCCCCTGCTAAGTATTTCTGCAGGGGAAATTTATCCTGGAAGCTCCTGGAAGCCAGCACTTCACCTTGAATTCCCAAATTCGCAGTGAATTTCCAAAAACATCAATGACTTGAGTTTGTTTAGGGCTAGTTTTAATGCCACATCTTGTGGTTGCCTTATAGTGGAGAGCAGACACCAGTCCATATCACTGTCACTGAGCTCTTACACTTTATTTTTCAATCATCCTAACTCTGTGAACTAGCCTACTATTTAGTCTCAGAAATGTTGCCTAACAAGATAACAAAGAGGAGAGGAGAGGAGAGGAGAGGAGAGGAGAGGAGAGGAGAGGAGAGGAGAGGAGAGGGAGAGGAGAGGAGAGGGAGAGGAGAGAGGAGAGGGAGAGGAGAGGAGAGGAGGGAGGAGAGGAGAGGAGGGAGAGAGGGAGAGGAGGAGGGAGAGGAGAGGAGAGGAGAGGGAGAGGAGAGGAGAGGAGAGGAGAGGGAGAGAGAGAGGAGAGGAGGAGAGGAGAGGAGAGGAGAGGAGAGGAGAGGAGAGGAGCAGCTGTTAGATCCTGCACTGAGCCTGCTTCTGGGGGTAGTCTGGATCTGGGGTTCATAAAGAGAGAATGGAAAAGAGAGCAAGGGGAACTGATCCATTTCATTTTACTATTTATCTGGTGCATGCCACTTATTAGATTTTCCATGCCATTTGTCTCATACAGTCAGTCCTTTTGAGTTCTCCAGGAGATGATTCAGGGAGCTTGATGCAGGACACGGTGTTAAAGCAGAAAAGAAAGTTGGCTCAGAATGGCTCTGCCCCACCTTAGCACGACAGTCTCTTCCAATCACCTCTTCCTGTCACAACAGTAGGAGTGCGTGAGACAAAACATGCTCAAGTGCTTATGCCTGGTCTTCCACTGGGCCATTTCAGCCCCTATTGCCTGAGAAATGGTAGAATTTGTCATTAAGATGCATCAGTTTGCAATAGCTTTCCTCCATTTTGCAGAAACACAAAAGCATAACAGGTCAGTAAAGTTTTTATTTTTGCCAGTGCCATTTACTTTGTATTGCTGAAGTATTTACTTTTATCTGAAAGAAGTCCATGAATTCAAGGTTTTAGAGGAATTGCATCATATGTTTTCATTTTTGTGCAAATATTTTTTTGTCTTGTTTTGATCTGCACTGGTTTTGCATTTCCTATGTATGTCTGGCAAATGAAATGTGTGGCAAACAGCTAATTTTAAGCAAAGGTTGTAGTGTTTAATAAATACATTTACTAAATTAATTTTGAATTTCCTACTGCTTCTGTTAACACCACAAACCTAATTTTAAAGGTTATTATAATCAAGTTAGGCAACAAAATATACTGTGGTCAGTCAAAAGCCTTAATATTTCATTTTCTCTTTCTGAAGAGCGAGTTTAAGGACATGGTTTGTTAAAACTTTGGAAATTAGTGTGGAAAAAAGAAGCCATGAAAGGAGAAGAAAAAATTCAGACAGTAAGAAAGCAAAAATTATTCAATGCATTATTGACAATGATTTGTGGTCCTAGCAGTGAAATGCTGTTCAGTGCAAACAGGCACGTGGCCTATATTGTGATTATTTTTCTTGGAAAATATTTACCTGTCCTGGTCAATACAATACATTGTGTTGCACTGTGCACTAGTACAATAATATTTTTTCCCTAATATAATATGAAGAGTTTTATACTTATAAAACATTTTTCATTGCATATTAAATGTGTCTCACAAACTTAAATGTAATTGTTTTCAATCATATACTTTGCACTATTTTCTGTAAAATTTTATTTCTTCATACCAATATTTAGAGCAGTTGGTTTTTCACTAATATAAACCAGAACTAAGATTGTTTGCATTCACACTTGAATTTATATTGGACATGCTTTTCTAGTAATTTATTTACTGCATTGGGAATTAGAATAAAAGCAGTAAGGACAAGATAGAAAAATAAATTTTATACTGTGGGTGAGACAAAAGAAAACCAATTGCAAGGTCTGATTACTGGAAATAAGTCTGATATATTACTTTTTATATCTCTTTTTTTTAGTTCTAAAAGGAAACAGTTCTTTTTAAATCATAAGTTCATGGACCTTATTAAATGCAATATAAACTCTTGGGAAAGAGTTGATGGAAAAAGTATTTGAATATTTAAAAATTTGAGACCTACTTACTCCTGTTTCATCTCTCTCTGAAGGTTTTCAGTGTCTCCTGTGCTTGTAGCACATTGAATCAGCCAATGAAGGGATCAGGATCCCATGATATGCCTGGCTGCTTGTAGGAATCACATTCTATGAGCTATCCTCATCAATCCCAGTGGTTAAGTGCTAGGGACACACTTTCTCTTAAGGACTCTTTCTTTTTGAAGATGCAAAGAAACAAATTATGTTAGATGAATATTTTTAAAATATGTTAAATATTAGAGATAAATTATTGAATTATTGTCGATAAAAAAAAAAAAATTTACTGCAACTATGCAAGCTCTATGTCCATAGATCAGGGACTTATCTTTTTAATGCCAGTATCAAAACTACAGACATCTGACCTAGCTGAGTACTCATTAAGGTAGTCAGATAGCTTTTCTACACTGTTGACTCAAGAAACAGCTCAGCAAGTATCATATATCAGAGTAAAAATATAGTCATTCATTCACAGCCTCACAGCCTTGGATTTTTTTGAAAGATGCACTATATCCCCAGTGAAAAAATTTTTCTAATGTCCAACCTCAGTCCCACTTGCTAGTGTTTGGCCCTTTGTATCATTTGCCAGTGCTGAGGACTTGGGGGCTTTGTCACCTTTGCAACCAGCCTTCAAGCACCTGCTGGTTGCTCCTGCAGTCTCTCCTCCTCACCCAGCTCCTGCAGACCCTTCTCATGGTGCTCTTGGCCCCCTGGCAGCTCTCCCCTGCCTTGCTGCTTTCTTGGCACTCTTAAGCTGGGGAGACCCAAAGACGACCCAAACTAGAGCACAGCAACTTTCCTGGGTGCACTGGCCACAGACTGTAGTCCAGAACATAGTTTGCTTTAATAATAAAATTGAAAAAAGTTATTCTTATTTTAAAATGTTGGGAAATGAGGGGATATGAGCAGGCTTCAGAAAGTGACCTTGGGGTTAAAACATGTCCTGTTGATGAAACTACCACCTCTGAGACCAGTAGCAGTAACGTAGTGAAGCAAATACCATGCCAGAGGAATGGTCAGAAAAGGAACAGAGAACAGAGTACAGCACCATGCCCTTTTGCAAGTTAAAACTAATTTGTACAGTTTCAGTCCTGTTTCAGAAGGACTTAGTAAAAGCAGAAAAGATAAAAGGGTTGCAAAGGTAAACAAAGACTGACTCTTTACTAGTCATAGATACAAGAAGTAATTCAGAATTCATCAGCCTGATGATCAATCAACTGAGTGAAGGCAAAAGGAGGTTTGTCAAATTGTGAATGGCATGAATGAAAGAGGATTTATCAAGCCAATTACTTGTAGATATCACATTAAAAATTGGCAGCAAAAGAAAAAATGAAAGCATTTTTAAGAAAAGGAGTAGTTAATCTGGTATTTGTTTCTTACCACTCGATATTTTGAATGCTGGAATTCTACCATGAATCAAAACCAAAAAATAAAGGACAAATCATTTATATAAATGGACAAATGAAGAAAAATCCAGTGTGGATTATTAGAAGTCATATCTCTAGCTTGGTAAGTGCTAGTGCTAAAGATTGCTTGAGGTCAAGAAAGTATCCTGAAAACATATTCACCCCATGCTTGCTGTCCTGTCTATCTTTTTATTAAGCATTTTCCACTGGCCAGTGTTGGAGGTAGGACACAGGGAGCTAGAATATTGCTTGGTAATCCCATGCAGCTGCTCGATATGTATGCTTTTCTGTTCTGAAAATAATATTTCTAATATTATTTTTTTTCTCCTTAATTTAAATAAAAAAGACCATGATACATAGATTTCTAAATCCACCACAGAAAGAACACTTCTGTCCTGTTAATACCAGTCCACCTCCTAAGTCCAGTGGTGTGAATGGAAAGATGTGAGCTGACTTTATTATGAAGTCCAGTGGGAATATGGTAACTGAGAAACAGGCAATTTGGAAAGTGAATTCACTACCCTGTCACACATTTGTCATATCTTAATCCTTCTGATAGCTCTCCTGCAGGAAAGTAAAATAATAAAAAAGCTCTCTATCCTTTTTTTGTTATTTTATGTGTATTGTTCCCAATTAGAAAGAGTTTCCCATTCCATGTATAGATGTCTAGCTTATGAGCTTTATATAGTTAGAGGCAAGGATTCAAAATAGATTTTTCTAGGGCTGGAAAAGATTTTTTTGGGGTCACTGTTTCTAATACTGAAAATGAAAGTGTTCTTCCTAAGGTTAGTACATACTTCAGTTTTTCACATCTGCTACAGTCCTCTTTAAAATTTTAAGAGCAATTTCTTTTGTGCTATCAATGCAACAGTGAGATATTTTTCACCTTGCTTTTCAGTGAGGAGCACTAAATAAAAAGTAGCTAAATAAAAGTAGCACAGCCAGTTTCAAAAAGCTACTTGAAGACATTTTGTAAACACTGTGCTTTAAATTAGCTTCAGTATATGAAGCCATACATTTAGAGCACACTAAACAAAAGCTGAATCAGTATCCAGAGAGTCCTACTGCTTTTTCCTCTCTGCAGTCAGGATCAAAAGCTATTGAAGCTCTTGAGGAACTTTCTATTTGCCGTCAAAGGGCTTTATCTCCAAGCTAACTATGGGATGTGATTAATCTCTGTAGTAACTCTGATACAGACTTTTACCCAGTTATGCAGTTTCAGTTCGTGTGTGCCAGTGTTCAGGGCTCTTTTACTTCTGTGGGAATAGTTGTCTTGTAGACAGTTTAATCTTTTTTCTCTTGTGAGCATCTTAATTTTATGTACTTGGCTTCCAGTGCAGGCAGGAACTAGCATGAGCTTGTGCCTTCCCTGGCTGGCCAGACCCATCCAAATGCAGCAGTTGGTGTGCCTGGGGCAGCCTGTGTTGAGAATCATGGCTGAGATTCTGGGCTGCTGGGCCATGGGGTGAAATCCAGGTTGCCATGACTCTGGTGCTGGCATGGAGCATCACATCACATCACAGGTGATGGTGCTGCTGAGTGGGGTGTCTGTCCAGAGAGGGTGGTGTGTCCCTGCTTTTGCTCCTGTCCCTACCGTGACAGGCTGTCATTACAGCCATCTCTTCAGTCTTCAAGGGTTGTTTGTGCAGATGGGTCAGTTATCCTTGTATGGATTTTGCTCCCTCATCCACAAGCAGTCCAGGTTATCCCCTCCCCACTGACCATGCCACCATCTGTGCCTGCTCAGTGCTGCTACCATGCAACACGGGCTTTGGAACAGGGGTAGAAGTTAAAGAAAAAAAAAAGAGGCAACAACTACCCATAACTACTTCAGGAATAGACCTTGTGTTTTAAAAGTGTAATCCCAGGCTCTTTTAGCTATCACTTAAAAATAAAAAGAAAAGACCCAATGAAAAGCAAAGCTGAACCTGTCATACAGAAGTTCTGTAGTGTAGTAATAGTACTATATATTATTAGTGTAGCATATATTGCTGTCAGTGCTTAAATATTGTTCATGTCTGCATATTCAACATCACATTTTAAAGCTTTCCTTCAATACTTTGGATTGGAAGGAAGAAAGAAAATAAATTCCAGCTTTTTACACTTCTCTGGCAAAGGCTGTAAATCACTTTTTCTTTGGGGACAAATATGTAATCTCCTATATAATCTCTGACCTTAATAAGGAGGCAGAACAACCAAAAGCCACTTCTCCCATTATAAAACTGTGCATACGTAAGCATTTTGGGAACCTGGTTACTCTTGATAGGAGTATCTGAAGAATAGCAGAATTCTCAGAGAGACAATGAATTTCTATTACTAGGCACAAGAGAAAACTGCTTTGAGTGTTTTCAGAGATAAATTAGTAGGGCGTGGAATTAGTATATTTGGAGTCCTGTGCATTTCCCTGCCAATTCCTGATTTCCTTGGAACAAAAAATATTTCTGTACTATACAGATGGCAAATCTGTGGTAATCCATACCTTAATTCTATCTAGCATGCCTCCTTCAAATAAGAAATGGAAGAGGAGAGAGTTTCTAAACCTGGCCATACATTAAAGGACCTGAGGAATGGTAGGTTCATACTCAGTGCAGAGCCCTGAGTTCAAAGTAAGCACAAAAACTCTTAGTATGTCAGCTCCACTCTGCTCCTCTGAAATGTGCATTAGTAAACTGTGTGGCACAGTGCTGGTGATGACAAAGAAGGAAAAAATTACTTTATAATTGGTAATGCCTTTTTTTTTTTTTTTTCCCCATGCAAATGGTAATTTTGAGCTTTGGTATATTTTGCAGTGTAATTCCATATTGCTGTGGTCCATATTCAAATTGCAGAGCTTCAGTAATTCAAGATAGATAATGGACACATGCCTTAATATTTTTTACCATTTTACCCTTAAAATTCCCTTTCTTCTTTTTTTTTCTTTATTGGTAGTGAATTCCCAAGTCTGAGGCTTCAATGGTATTCTTTACTTAACACAAAGGCTCTAAGAGTAAAATGGATTTACCACATGATCACAGAATATTCTGAGCTGGAAGAGACCCAGAAGGATCAAGTCCAGCTCTTAAGTGCATGGCCCATACAAGGATCAAACCCACTACCTTGGTGTTACTAGCACTGTGCTCTAAAAGTAACTGAGGTAATCACACCCTGTGAAACCTCTTCAGAAACATCTTCAAACAGGGATTAACTAAATTTGATTAATCATTCACTTGTGTCAGTACAATTGCAGCAGGATCTATCTAAATTTAAGCAAGTGGAAAAGTTGGCCAACATGGGCCATTAAAGATCATGGACCAGGGTGCTCAGCAGGATTTCAACTTCAAAGCAAGCTTTCTCCCCAGAGTGAGCCCACAGGTCTGTAGTGACACAGACACAAAGAAATGCTCCAGCATGGTGGTGTTGGAGGGCTTGTCCTTCGCCTCTACAGACTGCACCATGCAGGATGGGGAGCAGAGGATGATCCAGGAGGGGTTACATGAGAGAAGACAGGATGATAAGGGGAGGTAAGGGGCAGTGTGTTACAGCCATAAGGGGGCAGAGCATGGAGAAGGGCTGGAGTCACAGAGCTCTGGGGAGGAGGGAGGTCTGTGTCTCCCCTCACTCCTATGTGTTACCTTCTCTGCTGAGCAGGTCATTCTCCCAGCCCAGCCTGCAGGTCATTCTTCCTGTTGGAGGTGAGGACAGGACTGGAAGCTGTCCCTCCTTCCTCTCCCAAGCCATGCACTGCCCCCAGGGTGAGGAGTAGCAGAGGTTGTTCAAGCAGCAGTGACCCTTCTGTCCTCAGGTTTTTGAATGCCCTCGGCAGCCACCTACTCCATCTACTTATTTTGTAATTAAAAAGATTTTCTACTCTCAAATTGTCTATTTCATACCTCAGTGGTTCTAATCTTTTTTACAGAAATAACTGTAATTGCAATGCTTTTCTTGGTTTCATCTACAGTATCATTATGCAGAGCAAAAGATTGGATTCAGCCACCATAAGTGGTAAAAAGACTGAGGTTTTGGGGTAGAATTCTGTGAAAATGTGAATATGATATAAGCAAGGGATTATTTGATTTTATTTTTACGAGTTTGGTTAGATTCTCATTTCACTTTTGATGATGCTGAGTCCTGGATTTCAGGTATTTCATGTTTGTGAGTCAAAGAAGTTTTTCTCCAGAGGATGACACCCAGAAAAAATGCATCTAGAAAAAATAGATAAATTTGGTTTGTTAGAATTATAATAGGAGGAATAAATGATTTGGTAAATTCAGCCTCAAACTTCCAAATAAATGAAAGGCAATTATATTAGCTGTTTTACATGGCAAGAAATCACAGATATTGTATTTAAAACAATGCATCGATATAATCCCAAAAATGTGTTTAATATTCCTTAAACCTCTTCAAATAAGGCCTCACATGTTAAAGCTAAAGATGATAAAGCAGTGGTCATAATTTAAAAACCCAAAATATGTTTATATTTCATTATTCAAAACAGATAAATTCAATTTTGCATCATATATCTAACTTTTTTTCTAGGTAACTCATAACATCAGATGGTGATATCAGTTTAAAGGTAACAAATATTTTAAAGCAATTAGTGTAGAAGGAATATATTTATTATACATATTACACTCTGAAAAATCATGGAGTAGTCAAAGCAACAATGAGAAGGGAAAAAAATGAAATGTTGTTTTAATTTTTCTTTTGACTGTGGTAGCCTCTCTTTCAACAGCTCTCAGCATGAAATTAATGCGAAACATAGTATAGGCAAACATCACACAGATCCTGCAGATGAAGCTCCTGGCTGGTATCTTAGACAAACCCCCATCTTTGATCTGTCAAGTCTTATGCTGCATTGCAAAAATATCCTCTGTCTTTTCTGAAGATATTTCAGGGTGTTGGAGATGCCAGTCTGTCATGCCTAGAAAGCTCTTGGCTTGTTCTTGCCTGAGTTGGCTCTCCAAGAGAATAGTAATTGTGTCAGACACAAAAACTGGTCCTTGGTTTTTGCAATGGTGTGGCTTGCCTTCAGTGTTTACAGATATTACTATAATTTTTTTGGCATTTCATGAAGTCTCACATCATCCAGATCAATGCTGAGCTGCCACGACAGCCAGAAATATCTGTAGTTAGAAATGTGATCAGATATTGAAAATTGAATGGACTCTTCTCAACATTTTCTTCATTATGAGAAATTTTGTTTGCATGCTTGGCAAGACTGAAAGCATTCTTTTGGCTAGTACCCACTTTCTTGATATGTAGCTTAATCTTAAATTTTGTACTTAAATCTTTCTGGCATTTGATGTAAATCCAGAGTACTTCAGTTCCCATTCTCTACTGCTGTAGTTACTGTGCTCTGAGATTGATGCTATGTTCCAGTCAAACTGTGGATGTATTTCACTAGAAAATAATGTGACTGAAAATGAGTAAACACAGAGTTTGTAAAAGTGGTTGGGGATCATTCATTATAAAAGTGCTGTGCTGCAAGTATATATTTGCTGGCCTGGATAAACACTATTTGACTGGCTAATTTGACCAGCTGAAATATACAGCTAAATTGACTAGAGCCTGTATGGAACAGATCTCTGGAGATTGCCCAAACTGATATGAAACCAGATACTTAAATTTTAAATTTTTCATCACCTTACATTAAAAAAGGAAGGAGGATACTTAAAACTCCTATCTGAACACAAGTGTAGAAGCTCAAGTTCTTCCTACTATTCAATTTATTCAACAGTTCTTAAGACTAATGTGGCCTTTTCAGTATTCTTTTGAAAAAAAGAGAAAAGGATGGAAAGTTAATATTTTATTGCTTTAGCTTGAATTCCCATGTTTGAAGAGGTTGATAAGGCAAACAGACAGTGCTACACTGCAATTTAGAATGGCCTTTTCCTTTGCCAAAATGCTGATTAAGAGAGTTCTGACCTATATTGTTTTTTACAACAGTGACCTTTCACATACATAAAAAAAATGAAAGTGCTGATAATTAACCTCAATGAAATGTGACTTAAACAAGGTACCATATTTTTATAAGTTCCTAAGTAAAATATTCTTTTCTTTTTAAAATACCTGTGGCTGATTCTGTGTGTGGCACTGTAAGTCCAAAGGTTCAGGCTAAAGGCTGAACTTAGAGATGCAATTTTCAGAGACAAAGCAGGTAACTTTAAGTATTTTACTGAGTAGCTCTAGAGTTATATTTGAAAAACAAGTGCTTCAAGACACTTCCAACCAAACAATTCTATGATATTATTATTCTAAATCCATGAGTTTTACGTTTCTTGCATCATTAGTCTGTAAGTCTAATGACTCTAGAGTCACTCAAGTCAATATAAATAATTATTTACAGGCCTGGGTAAGCCTGAAGTTTCACCCAGAACCCAATTTGAAAATCATCCTTTATTATTTTAAAAAAAGTCGTCTGCATCTGAACCCTACAAAATTTGTCTTGGGGCATTAAAATTTGAAAATTAATTTTGTAGTACAGGTCAAATGCCAATATTTATGCTGGCTGATGAAAACGCCAGCTGTGAACAATCAAATCTAAATAATAAATACCTGTTTTCTCTGTTGTGTTTCTTGGGCAAAAGCAGTTTATTGTACCAGCTTTTGCAGATGGCCTTTTGTAAGTTTATTTTACATGAAATGGTTGTCATGGGGAAAGAATTAATCAGTTTGTAGAGTTGGCTCTTGCAGAAGAAAGATACCCACTGAAAAGTATATTATTATTAAAAAATTTTCAATTTTTTTGTCTGTTGGATAAAGTAGAAAAAAATTTCTAAATTTGTCTTGGAGGTGAACTGATGATTTTGAATGTGTCAAAATGACGGAAGAAATTAGAACCATTAATATTGTGACCATTATCACAGTTATGACTTTGCTGAAGTCTGCAATTCAAAAAGAAACAACATTTGTAGCTAGATACACATTCATGTCCAACATCTGTGAAATAACAGTCTAATCCAGGAAGAAATATTTTTTCTGTCTAGTCGAGATGTCAAGTGTAAACAGTTAACTAAGTTTATGCAAAAACCAAGGTGTGTCTTTGTATATTGAAAATAGAAAATTGAAATACTGTCAGGAAGTTCTGGGTGAAGTTTATAAAAATTATAGAGAGGATGGCTGTCTTTTGGGGTGTTTTCCTTCCATTTTAAATTTTCTTTTTAATTTCATCTTTCCAGCAGTAGTCCTTTTCCACTTGAAAAACAGACTGAAATGTTTTATTGCATTACATGGAGATCCCACAAACAATTTTGATGAAGCAAAATAACTGAGGTACCACGGATCAGTGAGAAGCAAATGTAGCAAGATAGATACAGGTCAGTGCTCTTTTTATCCTCTGTTTTTTTGTTTTTTTAATTTCTGTTTAGTGTCAGAGCAAGTTGGAGAGCTTTTTCCTGGATCTCCACAGTGAACATTTTACCAAAAATAAATTCAAATTGTGATGATTTTAGAATCTCTTCAAAAAGTATTTTTTAAACTATAATTGTATGTTTATTACTTACATCAGATGTTGTTTCTCAGTAAGTCCTCAGAAAATTATTTCATAACACATTATATTAATCCCAGTCATTGCCTATGAAGTTTGTATTTTGAAGTTTGTACTACTGTACCTACAGTTTCTTGTAGCAAAGGTTTGTCTCACTTGAAGACAGCAGTTCTTTACACTTTGTGGTTGTAGCCATCCAATTTTATTGAAGTTGAATAAGATTTAGTTATGGTAAATTGTATGTCTATACCTGTGGGACCCTGTGCATAGCAATCTGCATGAGTATGTCAGTTTTGCATGTGACAGAAATACCTGATGCACATCACGTGGAGTAGCACATTTCCCTTTGTAGGAGGACACCTGATGCCCTCTGGTACGTGGTTTCAAAACCCAGATGGCCCAAAGAGGTTTCAGCTCTGGTTCATGTCAGCACAACTCCCACTGCTCTGTAAGTCACCACTCTGTTGTTATAGGTGATTTTTCTGAGGTTTACTCATTTTAGTACTAGTGCAGTATCAAAAACTATGTTCAACAATTCTGCTCCATTTGCCCTCTTATAGTTTTTTTTTTTTAATTTTATTTCAAAGAGGAGCTGATGGTACTACTTCTACCAATCTGAGGACTCTGAACAACTTGCAGAAGGAGATACATGTATTCAATAAGGAAAATACCTTTACTCTCCTTTCCTTACTTCCCTGGAAAAGGTCTGAGTTGGGCTGGGTATTTCTGAAAATAAACAAATAGTATGGGAACAGAATGTGGATTCATATCTTCCAGGGAAAGTAGCACTCTGCTCCACTTTTTACTGACAGTGAGCTCTGAGCTCACCAAGCAGAATCGACCTGAAACAGATTTGGGAAAGAGAATCTGATTTCTATCCAACAACATTTCATGATCACGTTGCTAAGACATGTTGTTTGATCAATATCTGCTATTACAGATGCTGATGCTGAAAGCAGAATGTTGTTATTTTTGCTTGTGAGTCCTGTTTGTCTGGTTTGTAGTCCAACACTTGATTTTATCCATTCCCAGATGCTCTGATATGTGTTGCATAGCTTCATCTTTCGAATCAGTCTTACTATGCAGTAAAGTTTGAAAGTCAAGCCACTTCTCTAAACCGTGACATTAAGAACCAATAGAACTTCCTTTAAACAGCCTCTTGACAAATACAAAGTATTAGCATGTTTCACAGATTCAAATAGTCACAAACTGTTAAGTCAGGAAAACACAGCTGTGTTCATCTAATCTTACTCAGATAGCATGAATTACAATATGGACAATTATCTGGAATAATTCATACAAAGTACAAATCCATCCAAAGTATGAATTATTGTAGAGAAATTATTACACTGCTGTTATAAAAACTGCTCCTCAGTAACCAGTTTGGCACTGTATTTTCTAGTCATGCAGCCAGAAATCCTTTTATGTCTCATCCCAATGTAATGAGCAAAGTTTGCTGACAGAAACAGTGTAGGACAATGAACAAGCCTGTTAGACACCTTCTGATGTAAGCTGAACTGTGGAACAAGACAAAATTAGCAGAGTCTGAACAGTGAAGCCAAGGGATGTGAGGCATCCAGTTCAGAGGTGGGCAAGGTTTTACAAGGGTTTGTTTTTTGATTTTGTCATACAGGGCCAAATGAAACACCTAAATTAAAAGGAAATTTTAGATAAAGAAGGAAAAAACTTATTTCAAAAAAAGATACAAGTGGAACAGGAGAAGACTGTGGAAAGGGATAAACTTCTGTTGTAGGTAGGAGAAGGAAATGCTTGAAATTCTGTGAACAAAAATTTTGCTGCATTGAGAGAAGATGTTGTGTTGACAGATAAAGAGATCTTTTAGGTTTCTTAAGAGGACACCAGTACATGGATGAAGTAATGTTATATCAACATCATTAACTTTTCGAGCCAAACGAGAAAGGTCGTTAAACTTCAAAGATTAGTTACACCAGATTTGCTGTCTAAGAAGCAGAAAAATAGTTGACACAGAAATAAAGCTTAGGAATCAAAATAAACTTGTATCAGGTTCTCTCATTTCCCTAAGTCAAACCCAATATCTTCTTAAATAAATGCAATTTGAGTTAACTATTTAATTTTAAATTAGACAAGGAACTGTGCTCTCATGATCCACAGAATCCATTAAACTCCAAAACGCAGAGTTTATTTCCTTGCTATCCAGTAAAGATACCAATTAAACACTTCACCTTGTTAATCTTTAATCAAGAAAATGAAGGCTACTTTTAAACTCTTATTCAAGTCTCGTATCATAGCATAACAACAATTCCTCTCATTTATGAGGATCCAGCTGTGCTGCTAATGTAACAGCCATGCAGTAGTCCCTGGCTATTTGCTTTATTGTTTATGGAATTTATATGGTGCTAGAGATGACTGAAATATCTTGCCTAATTATTAACATAATTTAACACATTTTTTCATCTGAGATAAGCACCTAGCATTTTGCATCACTTTTCTTCGTAAGATTTTTTTTTTTTGCTATGTGTATGTCAAGCTCCTCTTGCTAATGGATCCTGAGAGGTTTTTTGTTTGTTTCTTAGTTTGTCTTGCTTTGTATTATTTTGTCTTTTAATTTTCTGAGCAGTGAATGCCTCAGTCAGACAAACTACTGCCACGTGCTATCATACACCTCTGTCTCTGGTGATATTTGTTTCACCCATAAATTTTGCATGGCACATGTCCCTGGGCCAGTATGAGATATGTGTTGGGAGGCCTTATTTGTAATGGTGGTAAGGAATAAGTACTTCCAGAGAGCCAAAGCCCTGCAGGATAAATCAGAGTCTCTCTCAAAGACAGACCACATATTTGCTTAGACTAAATACATGCCTTGAAGATGCCTGTTTGTGTTTGGTGTGGAAATAGAGGTACATGGTGACAACCATTTAGGGATTGGCTCTTGAAAATTTGCCAGAGCTTGGTCTCACTTTTAATACTTTAAACAGTAGGTTTCCACCTAATTTGTACTCATTCCAGTGTCACACAAGCTTTATGTCTTCTCTTACTAGTCACACCCTGCAAGTTTTAACTCTTAGGCCAGGACTTAAAGGGCCTGGGGATGCTTTGCATGAACACAGCAGTAACACATTAGTGGCTATGGACAAAATAGACTAAATAATAATTGGATTTTCTCTAGCAAAAATAATTTACAAATAGAAAAATTCATTTAAAGTATGCACTAAAAAGCAAATTCAGGCATGTGACTAGGGATATAGTTTTCTTCTACAGCCAGATGCCACAGCTGTGAATTATAATTTTACACTGAAAAAGTGGTCTGCAAGATGTGTGGTATATTTTTTGTGATCAAGGGTTTGTTACCATGCTATTCTGAGCATGTAAATGAGGAAGGATTTGAAATGAGGGGAAATTCCTTTTATCAAGCTGATAAAATGGCAACTAAGCTTTCAGACATAGGAGCTATCTTTCAGGCATACATTTTTCCTTTATATTTGAGAAGGAAAATGGCTTTCCTGTGAAGGTACAAAATTGTATCTTTCTGCTGAAACATATTTTCATTGGGAATTGAATTTACTTTGGTAGGATAAAATGAATGTTCTTTTCTAAAATTTTCTTCTGAGATGATAGTTTCTTTGTTTTTATTATTTCCAGATTTCTCAGGGGAGGAACAAAGAGGAAACATTTCAGGAACAGCCTTAATAAGTTGGGGTTGGGAATTTTTTTAAAGTGTTACTTTTTAAAATACATGGGGAGTTTTTTGTTTTTTTTTTTTTTTTTTTTTTTTTTTTTTTTTTTTTTTTTTTTTTTGTTTTTTTTTTTTTTTTTTTTTTTTTTTTTTTTAATTTTAGCACTTTATTCTTCATTCATACCCAGTCTTCTGAAATCTTCATTAAGGATCCTGTGTTTTATGACATCCTCTTGCTCTTTTAAATTGAAAATGCATATTCTCATTTGTTGCTATAAACTATAAAACATGTCTGCCAAAAAAATTTACCTGCTAAATAATTATTTCTTGCTTTGTGTTATCTAAATAGCTATGTAGAATATTTGCCATTAATTCATGGAACATTCACTGAAGTGCATAAAGTGGGCTAACAAATATGCAATGAAAATATGTCATGGCATTTTTTCTGGGAGTTTTCTTCTGATACCATAGATGATTTGGAATTGGGCAAGAGATGTTGCATTTTAAGGTAGTTTGCTTCCTCTCATTTATATTTCCATCTCTGAAAAAGCTAGCACTATTCTCATTCCTACGTTATTAATGAACACTGAGAAAAATTTCTATTTATTATGTCTGACTAACACTATTTTACATTTCAAGATGCTCTACATCCTGCCAATTTGGTGCCTGGGAGAATGGTGTTTTTGTGTTATCAGGCTTCACTCCTATTTAGGCAAGCATTCATGGCTGAGAAGTATGCCACATCAATTGATAAAGAAAAGACAATGAAGTGTAATCAGCGTTTGCAATAAATGGCAAACCTCCCAATCACTGACAGGGTCTGTGTTTAGTACTGTGTATTTTTCATGAGCTCAGTTTGCGAAAGCTGCATCCAGTCTTTGCTTCTAATCCTGCTCTGTGTGCAGTATTCCTGCAGGCCAAGTTCAGCCCTGTGGGCATGCATGCTCTCAGCCTTAGCTGACCTCTTCAGAATTTTAACTTCATTTATTCCTTGGTAAAAAAAAAAAAAAAAAAACCAAAACAACAACAACTTCATACCCACTTCTGTGTGTCTCCTTCTGAAATTTGATTTTATCTTTGCTGTTTAAGGACTCGTTTTGACAAGAATTGACTTTTTGTTTCAACAGTACTCAAAAATGTCAGAACAACATTTGGCTCTATAAAGGAAACAGAACTCTTCGTTAAAAAAATGGGATTTTTCAGACTGTCTGGAAGAAATTGCAGATTTTCCTCTCCCGTATTTTATCACTAGTGAACTCCCTTTTATTGATTTAGATAAGATGGTTGTATCTGCAGTCAGAACTGTCAGAAAAAGCTGATCCCAGCAGCAGTGGGCCAGGAAACAGTGTGCCAGGCATGAATCCTATTGCTGTGCAGCTCATCAGTCTGTCCAGTAAGAGCTTTGCCACAAGCACGCCAAGTCCCTGAAGTCTCCCTGGCTCTTCTGACAATAATAACTGGCAAACCTCCCAATATTACTGTGAGGTAGTTTGGATGGCCAATGTGAAAGGGAACATACTGGCCCAATCCTGACTCAGAGTCAAGGCCAGACCCTGGCTGAGCATCAGGCCCTGTTCTTGTGCTGTCCTGTGCCAGAGACAGAAGCCTCAGTCCCAAGGACACAGAGAACATGTGCATTGGCTGGTGCTGTAGGGTTTCACACCCTGGGTAGGCATTGGGATGAATATACTGCACTGTTTTAGGGTACTTGATAAGAGTAGGAGACAAGACTTGTAAAATTGCCAATTACAAGAACTCTTTTGACATTCAAATTTTGATAAGGCTTTCGTTGGGATTCAGCTTTAACTTTAGGTACATTTTCTTCTTTATTGCCTTGGATGCAGGAGGATTCTTCATTTAGATAAATACCCTCTCATGAACGGAGAAAATATCCATAATAATATAATTTACTGTGGCAGAAGCAATTTTATTAACTCTCAGTTTCCTTTAGAAACCTACAAACCACTGAATAACTTCTTCACTATATTAACTGTAAACAGTCAAAATGAATCTAAAGCAAAAGGATCATCTTGCATTCTCTTAATTTTCCACATATTGTGACAGAAATTTGCTGTTAAATTTTTGAAAGCATTAATAATCTGGAATTAACTAGGCATATTGTAAATTATGTGATAATGACTAGTGTCTATTTATTATAAATCAAAATATAGATACTTAATATTTAATGAAAGTTTCACACTTAAAAAAAAAATCTTGTAGGTTTGTAAATGCCAGTAATTGATGAAGCAACATTGACTTCTCTTTGTCCAGGATTTTGCCCCACATATGCCTCATGCCTGTTTTACTCTGTTTCTCAAGTAAACATAGATTAAATATTTTAATGAATAAACCAGACTGGAATCTAGGCCTGAGGCATTATGCTACTAGTTTTCAACAAAACAAGACTCCTCCAGAAAGCTCTAGCTACTGTTGAGTGAAAGAAGAATACAGAAATATCAGTGTTTCTTTTTAAGGAGGTCATCTTGGGGCAAAATGTTTGTTTCACTATCTTGTATTCCATAAATTTGTTTTATTATATTCTGTTATAAATAACACAAGTGTGTTATTTGAACAACTGTTTCAAAAGTTTAAATTAAACAGAAAAATTAAACAACTGACAGACACTTTTGACACTAATAACTAAAATGAAGTTCTGTTGAAAAAAAAAGGCTTATAACTACTCTAAGGCAAACTTCACTGTGGTTTTTGCAAAGAAAACCAGTTCCTTCTTCCAGAGATAATTCTTTTAGGTTTCCGTCCAACAAGATTTTAATTATCACAGCTTCAACTGAATGCTTCAGTATCTGTAATATAAAATACTGAAATAAGACTTTTGTCAGTTTTATAGAACAATTTTTGTGTTATTCATTTCACTCATAAAGTTTCATGAAAACTGTTTAATTACTCAGGACAGTATCTCCCTGGTCTTGTGTCTTAGTTCCTCTCATGCCATCCCATCCAACACGAACAGTTAAGCAGGACCCTCTATGCTTGGTGCCTATGTGAAAGCCATGAATTAAATCTTCCAAAAAGCATCCCATCTTCTTGTGGTGTGCTTCTCAACCAAGGAGATGATTGCAGAGCAGCTGTATAAAAGGTGAGAAACACATTGCCCAGTTGTCTGCTAAGAGTTGCTCATGTCATGGCAATTAGTGTGGTTAGGAGAAGCTTTATAAAGAAAAGAAGTTATATTTCTAATGTTCATGCTGAGTCTCTGTACAGTTTCTCAGCCTGGGTTGCACAGTGTGCATGAAGTTGACCTCTGATGAGTCTGCACAGACCCTGAAGGGAGCAGAGCTCACCCAGTGTGTGACTGTGAATTTGAGCTAGTGTCACCAGAAATGTGCTGCTCCCTGCAGGGAAGGTCTCCCTCCCTTTCATCTTTATTCAGAGCCAACAACTGAAAAGAGCTTCTACAGAGCAAATCCACAGAAAAACAGATCTGTACATTGTGGCATCAACACAACTGAATACTTCACTATTTGCTAGCCACTGGGTATGTCTTCAGCTTTGAAATCTCATAAAATCACAGAATTACAGAATGGTTTGGGTTGGAAGGGAACTTAAAAGATCATTTGGTTCCAAACCTGCTGCCATGGGCATTGACAGCTTTCACTAACCAGCTTGCTCAAAGCCCCATCCAGCCTGCCCTTAAACACTTTCAGGGATGGGACACCCTGGAACACAACTTCTCTGGGCTCCCAGTTCCAATTGTCTCACCACCTGACAGTTTGCACTTAGACTTTCCTGCTATAGAGTAGGCATTTTGATGTTTTTCAAGAATTTTTTGTGGGGATCACTTTTGTATTGGGCCCTTGCTCTGTCCTTGCTAGGTGGAGACTGTTTGTGTGCATTTGTGCGATATGAGTTGTCCATTTCTTTAGCACTTTATGGATCATTAAATGTGGTGATAAAATTGAAAATAGTAAGAGCTGATCTTTTAAAATAGATTTCAGATTTCTTACTGACCCTTTTTGCTAACTCATTTCTAAAGACTACCCATAGATTTGATAACTTAGAGAAACAAAACAATAAGCTAAGAACTGTGACAATTTAACTGTATTTAATCTCAATGATGCAGTGCACTCATCTTGAGGCAAAAATGAATTTGTCAATTTACAAGTTCTTTGTATATGTTCAGAACTTGAAAACATTTTACAGCCTGTTTTTAAAGTGTATTTCAAAACAATGCTTTCACAATCCTTAAAGAGAAAACAGCCTTGG
Organism: Muscicapa striata striata; assembly: GCA_030060385.1. NCBI lineage: Eukaryota > Metazoa > Chordata > Aves > Passeriformes > Muscicapidae > Muscicapa > Muscicapa striata. Next base: position 2,144,279 of record JAREIS010000018.1, on the reverse strand, counting down.
TAAAAATGTTTGTAAACCCCAAGCACTGACATTTTTAAATGACAGATTAAATTATTTCAGTGAAGGCTAGGGAAATTACAGTCTTGGGCCAGTTTTATAGTGAAACTACAGTGAAGCCAATTTGCATCATTGCCAACTACCAGCCATTTAGTTGGCCTGAACCAGTTGTGTAATTTCTTAAAATTGGACATGGGTTATTCATCAAAATATCAAACCAAAATGTTTCCAAAATACCACAAGATTTTTTGTGATTTTTTTTAAACATTTATACAAAGCATATTATATTTAATGGCATAGTGATGTGTAAAGCTAGTGCTTTTTGCCCAGTGTGCCTTGAAACACTCAAACCAGAAGTGTTCCTTGCAGTTAAGAGACATTGAGGAAATTTGTAACTGGCAATTGTTTTAATAAAGAGCTCTATATAGATTTCTAGTTTGCTTTTTAGAAAGCAAATCGTTATCTTGGCAACTCTGACAAACAGTTTTAAATATAAGAGCTATTAATAAATTCTAATGAATATTTACTAACTCACTGAACTTAATTTCTTGTTATTTAAAATTTTACTGGCAGGATTACACACTGAATGACATGAGAAGTGCTATGTGAAATAGGCACAGAATTAAACTTCCAAAGGGAGGGATTTTTTAATGCAAAATATACTGTCAATTTGAAAACATACTACAAGCTAAAGAACAAGAATGAGCACTGAGTTTTGTTTGTCTGTTAAAACATTCCTCAAATTTTGAAACAGAAGTAACATAAACTGGCTTAGATGATCCTTCATAGGCATGCAGAACAAATAGAGGCTAACAAAACAGTATGTCATTTGTAGAAGGTATTTGGCAAATACTCATGTTTGTGTAATATGTACAGTCAAGGCCTGTTTATGACTTATGTGTACAGAAAAGAAAGTTTGCCAGTGTATTAATAGTTAGACCTGTTGTACTCTATAGTTACTTGCTTTACAATTTCTTGTTAACTGCAGTCAAGTGTGACACGCAATTTACTGAAAATTCTGCTGACTGCTGGATCTTGGAAGAATATGTCACCTAGCCTAATAAAGCATAAAATAACTTTTTCTTCTATTGTGTACAAAAAACATTATATAGAAAGATTGGGGGAAAGGAACACGTAAATCCAAATCCCAAGCAAAAAAAAACTTATTCTCTTGTTGTATAGGGAAAAGAATTTAAAAGAAATGTAAGAACCCAAACCTTAACAAATTAATGAGCACAGTTATTATAAACTACTGCAAAGCTAAAAGGCAGGTTTCAGAGAAAGTGTCACGGTGTGACTGGGGTTTGCCAATTTTAATATATTTAATTTCTTTTGGGGATCGAGTTTAGGGGTAAAGACAAAGCAGGCTCAAAGCTTAAACAGGGAACTAGAAATTTATTAACAACACAAAACAATTCAGATTGAGATTTCTAGATTATTCCCTCCTCCCCCTTTCCTCATACCAGCAACATACAGAAAAAAACTTCGGTCAGTTGTTCACTTAAATAATCATTTCAGTTCAATCAAGAGAGAAGCTCCTTCTTTTGTTTAGGCTTAGAGGGTGTCTCACTCTCATAATCTGCACCCACCCGGAAACTACAAATTATGATTTTTTCCTCCCATTTTACAGTCCTTCCAGAGCTGTATATGGGTTGCTGAAAAACACATGGGGTGTCATTTTAAAGGCAGGCTGCCAAAAACACAAAAGTCTCTTCATCTCTTTCTCTATCAAATGTCTCTGTTCATATTCCAGTCCCAAAACAGAGAGAGCTTCATTTCCCTGAAGCAAAAAAATAAGTCTTCATCTCAAGCACCTAGCCTCCCCAAGTATATTTCACAGTTTAAAGGAATTTTAGTAAAGTCATAGTCCCCTTAAGCCCACAAAAAAAAGGTTTTCAGCTACTTATCAGTGGCATCTCTTCAATCTCTTCCATCAGGAACTTTATCTTCATTTCACTGACTTCTGTAATTTTTCTTGCTTTATTCCTTTCATTCTGGGGAGCTCAGGAGATCTAGAGTCTTATCCAGGCACTTAAAGTTAAACTTGTATCCAGAAAGTGAAGTAGCTATGCTGAAGCCACGCTGGAAAAAAACGTGGCCACCAGGGGACCAGGTGGAGATGGCTGGACCTCCCTCTGCTGCGTGCTCAGCTGGGGTCTGTATCCAGACAGTGAAGAAGCTACGTGGCCATCTGGGGGGCCACTTTTCAGAACGCTTGGCCATGCCAGATGGAGCAGGAAAACCGAGCCGAGCCGAGGCCGCGCGGGGCCGGGCCGGGCCGAGCCGAGCCGAGCCCCGCCGGGGCTGTGCGGGGCTGGGGGCCGAGCCGAGCCGAGCCGAGCCGAGCCGAGCCGAGCCGAGCCCGAGCGAGGCCGAGGCGAGGCCGAGCCGAGCCGAGCCCGAGGCCGGGCCGGGCCGGGCCGGGCCGGGCCGAGCCGGGCTCCCCACGAGTCCGGCCGCTCGGGCATTCCCGAGTCCAGGCTGTCCTCGCCCGTGCCGGGGCGGGGCCGGGGCCGGGGCCGGGGCCGGGGCCGGGTCAGAGCCGAGTCCACTCCGGGGCCTTCCCGGGCCGGGAGTAATCCCGGGGCTGGGCCCTTCCTCCTCCCGGGGCTCAGCCCGGGCCGGGCCCCATGCTGGGACCCGGAGCCCCTGCCAGCTCCTCTCTCCTCCCCCACCGAAAACAAAAGACACAAAACTAACTTCTTTCCTGTGATTCGTAAAAGTGAAACAGCGTTCTAATTGGTTTCCTGGGCTGTCAATCACCAACCCAGGTCTCTGATTGGTCCCCGCAGCCTCAGGGGAGGCTCCTAGAGGAGACCCCTGATCTCTTTGTCTCAGCAGCATGTGCTTTCCATGTGGCCTCTACGGGGGATGGGCCACCCCCCCCCCCTCCTTTCCATGTGTCCCCGGCACAGTTAGAAAAACATTTGACAACCTGGAAAGTACAATAGGACAAACACATCTGTATAAGTACATGCTTCCATTAATATAGTTCCATCTGTACTTCCATACATATAGTTCCAAATTAATAAATACATTATTAATTTTTGTGGGAATCATGGCATGACTGTATTCCTTCAGAAAATCCAAGTCTCCTTCAGCTTTTTCTAATAAGCGCAGAAAATGTTCAGTACATTATAGATGCAGATCTTCAAAGTTTAGATTGCACCAAATTATTGAATAAAGGAGGAACCCCTGTGACATTTTCCCAGAGAAACTGCAGTCTGTGAATGCCTGTTAATTCAACAGCTACATTCCCTCATTCAGTTATGTAATATCCCATTACTTTCCTTTTATCAATTATATCAAAGACCATATTAGTAGTTTTATCTAGTGCAGAACAGAATTTCTTAGCACACACATTGTGTCGTGGTGTTGTGCAAAGTAGCAAACAACCTCACAGTATCAGTGAACTTGGCAAATAGAATTAGGCAGTATTCAGTTAAAATTTCAGTCAATTTTACACTATCTGTCCATTCCTCTCATTTTCTCTTTCTTAATGGTCCCTATTTCATTTTGCAGTATTGACAACATTCCACAGAAATTAAAGTGTCAACCACAAGTCCATGAATACAGGAAGAAATGTTTTCTAGTTATTCTGTTCCTATAAACATGTGCCTTGTGAACACACTTAGTGGAACAAAGCTTGTCTTAATAAATACTTTGTAACATTTGCAAGCATTGTGATAATGCACATTTGTCATCAAAGGTGAAAACGGACATACCCATTTGAAGGAAGAATATTATCTCTATAAATAAAAATGTGTCCTGGTAAATACCTTGGGTGAGTCATCTCCAGGATGCACCTATTTGCCTCTACTGGCTCTAGGAGAAGTCTGTACAGATTTTTTTTTTTTTTTTTTTTTTTTTCTGTGAGTTATATGCTTTGACAAAGTGCTGAAGTTCAGGTCCCTTTCTCATACCAGAGGAACAAATAAGCAGCTGTGTCAAACCTTAATGTCAAGTCAGCCCAGGTAATTGCTACTCTGAATGCTATAAAGATTTGCTTATTCTCAAGGAAAGCAGAGATTAAGTCCCTGCCACTCAGAGTCTTCTGCAAAAAGCTTTTCTTGATTGCATTAGAATGTGGGAAAAAATGCTTTTTACCTCCACAATATTTCTGTTTGTTTATATGGCTTATATTCGTGAAACTTGAAACGTCGTGTAAAGGGAAAGGCAAGACACATCATCTATTGTCTGGATTGTTTGCATAACACAAAATGCTGCACAGAGTGGGCTGTGAGCTGTCATTTTAGACTTTGGCCAAAAGATTCTGTTTGCTTCTAATGTAATTTCCTAAATGTTTAGGAATGTCCACTTTTAATAGTAGAATTTAATTTATGGAATTTTCTCTATGTTATGTGTGTGCCGTATGTGATACAATTCAGTATTCAATTACCACAACATCCTTACATGAGTACAAAGTTTAAGTGAAGCTGTATCCACTTAAAAGTTTATAAAATAATTCAGCATCCTCCTCAGAAATAAATATCCTGTGGTCTATAGCTGGCTAAATAATGCAAGAAGTTAGTAATGGGCAATTATTCTATGAGAAATAATCAAATTTACAACAGGTTTTACTCACAATAGATTATTTGACCAGTTTCACTGTTGTGATTCAAATTTTCTAGGCAGCCAGGCTATATCCTCTATGAAATACACAACTCAATGCTATTAAATGAAATTAATTATTTCTGAACTATTATTCATGGTTCACTGTAGCCAAAGAAATACTTTATACTCTGCAGAGGTTTTTATGATGATTTAGAATATTTCAAATACCTTTAAAACTATCAGAGTACTGTCTTGGGGTTTGTCTGCAGTTAAATACCTTCTTTTCTGCATCATCATTTCTGTGTCATTTTTGTATTGTATTTTACAATATTTGTATTTTTCAATGCCTGAATGTTGACAGTCAATACACTGGGCTTCATAAATAAATAATTTATTTGCAGACTGCTCGCTGCAGTCTGCAGATTAAATACCTGTGAAATCCAAGGGACTTATTGGACTTCAGTAGTATATAGTATATTTTATTATTATTTACTTATATCTTCTAACATCTTAAAGTAGGAAAAATACTGTGGTGACAAGAAACAGAGAGTGCAGCTGACAAAACACATGGGTTTTTTTTCAAGGGCAGGTAAGTGGCCTGGAAAGTGTCAGGGCTTGTCTGAACTGCAAAAAAGCTGCCCTGTGCCCCCAGTGAGCTCATGGAGAAATCTGAGGAAGTGTGTGGTAGCAGTTGTAAACAAAGGCAGAAACTGCATATTTTAAAGAAAATTAAATTGATTCTATCTACCAGTGTGGAACGATTCCTTGAACTGCAGCTTAAGATGAAAAACAAAAGATTACTCTCCAAACTGTCAGGAAAATTAATCCACAAACACCAGAGGTTTATGTCCAAAAAGGAGACAAAGGAGTCATTTTTGCTTTATTCAAATAAAGGGAGAGGCCATGGGGCATTCCCCTGGGATCTCTCAAATTTTTGGAGGACACAGCCTCCTTTATCCTAATTTCCCAGCCACTTTTCCCTGTCTCTTTCCCCATAGGCTGAGGTACTTGAGAGGCACAGACTTCCCGGAATGCCTGATATTTGAGATTCCCCTGTAATGTATAACCCTCTCTTTTAATTTTTAGTTCTTATAGAATTCATGTTTTTTCCCCATTGCTTCTTTCATCTTCCAATATCCAGTTTCATTTATCAGCAAACCTACAGTTTGTTTGTAAAGGCAAATATCTTTTTCCATTCATCAATCACTGGAATCCATCCCATTGTTTCTTTTATCTCCCAGTGCTACCCTTATCTACTAGCAGACCTGCAGCTTATTTGTAAAGACAAATCCAACATTCCTCTCAAAACTTATCCTAGTTTATCTAGAAAATGCCCTAAAAGGGAGAGAATTAGGCCAGGCTATAACACATATACTCTTCAGTTTACCTACCTTTCCCACCCTGCAGGAAACTGTAAAACATACAGGAAATCCAAGACCCAGCTCTCTTGCCAGCACAACCAGGAAAGAGTTGATGAAATCAGATACAACAGGCCAAAATTCAACTTTCAAAAATGCAATCTGCTGAAGAGGAGAAAGCTTCTTTGTGCTTCATCATTCCCTTGCAAATCACAGCCATTGTCTGAAACCTTCATGGCTCTGCCATACTTTGATCTCTCTCCCTCCAGTTCGTCATCAATCAGAGAAAAAGTTATTTTTTCTTAGTTACAATTTTGAAGTCAATGAAAGTCATTACATAATCTTTCCAGCTTGAAGGAAAATATATAATACTGTGACTGAATAAGCTTTTACTTGATATCTATAGGATAAAAACATATTCCAAATGGTAATTGCAAAAACCACCTATATATGAACCGAGAGGAACACTAGTATTACTCTAAGTTGGAAAGAGTTTACTTCAAATAAAAATAAACCCCTGAAAATCCAAGAAACTCTGTACCTTCTTTTCAATTGTCTTTGATTTCCAGTTTATAATAATTTAGTCATTATAATCTTTGTGTAAATGAGAACATTGGCTTAAATTCTCTGACTATATTTTGATTTTCAGAGCAGTCTTTAGTTAGTCCTTATTGGTGCTCTGTTTTACTTAGGAGTTACTATCTCTCCAACGTTTAAAATGAAATTCCTTTTCTTAGTTTCTGTCTTTGTAAAGGCCAAGGTAGTAAATTTCCCAGCTCACTGGTGATTCCTTACTTGTCCTTTTAACTTCCATAACTGGCATAATTTAGTGAAGCATCAGAACTTTGAAAGTATAAAACAGAAAAGTATTATATATCACCTTTCACTCTTGACAATCAAAGAAATGCCTTATCTGTTCAATATGAATGTAAGACAGACAATTTCTATGTGCAGGGTCTTAAAATAGATGCATGGTAATTTTGGTGTTTCGTTTTAGTATTTTTTTGGTGGTGGTTGTTGTTTTTTTGGTTTGTTTTTTGTTTTGTTTTGTTTGTTTGTTTTTTTGTTTTGTTTTTAATGAAATGTCTTTGCTGGCTCACTGCACTTACCAGGACTGTGGTTCAGCAGAAGTTTTTCAGAGCATTACAGTGAAACTCTCACACCTTATAGCTGAATATTTGACACCATTCTTGTGGGCTGTGGGCCAAGAGCCTCTGGCTGGTGGTGCCTTGCTGAATTTGTTGCCTGTCCTCTGCACTCAAGACAGCCTGAGTTTTAGCCCCATCTCCTAAAATTGTAGAGCTCATGAATTCAGGCACTCCCCTGAGTGTCAAGGGCCTTGCTCTGTGTCCTCAAGGAGAAAAACAGGTCCTCTGTGAAAAATTAGGTGGGAAATTAACCATAGTATGTTTAGAGCAAAATGTGGTTTTGCTTTAGTGTGTGTTGACTGGGACCCACTTGGCCTTGAAATCTTTTTTTTCTTTCTGCCTCTACATTACTTTCTTAAAAGCCTGAAATGGAAACTGCAGACTGTCAATGACTGCTAAAATATCAGTTCAGGATTACTGAGATTAGGCAGAAATATTGTCATTCCTCCAAATGCTGCTTCATATTTGCCACAGTTTTGCAACGTTTTCTTTTGGATCTGCTGGAAAAAAGAAAATACCTCACTATTTTCACAAATTTACCAGATTAGATGGTCTAATTTTGTCTCAAGGCAAAAATAAGCAGGTTGAAGTGTAGCACCTTATTTCTTTCAACTTGTGAAGGAAAGCTTACTCCTTACACATGCAGCATGAATTTATGGATGTCCACTAATGGGAAAAATAGATGTCAAAATGTAGCTTAATCAGATAGAATTTTTTGGCTATTCTCAGAGAAAGTTTTCAGTCCAATTTCAGGAAAGAAGAAAAAAATCCCAATTGTTATTGTAGGAAATTAAAGGCCATTGGTATATGGGCTGTTTTTTCTTGTTTTAGACATTTATGTATGTTCATTTGACTGAATTGCCTCAGTGCTGGTTAAAAAAAAAAAAATTTGAAAGTGAAATGGAGAAAGAATTAACTGGAGTATAATAGGAAACTGAATAATTATTGCTGCTGCTTTCCAAAACTCATTGGGATGCAAAGGGATAAGAAGCAGAAACTGAGTCAATTGCAACTGAAGTGGTTTTTTACTGTCCCAAAAGGTGTCTTGTGATAATGAAGGTAACAAGGGAGAAATGAAGTAGAACGAATTGGTGTTTTCATTTCATTGGTGATCAGCACAGATTAATTTCTAGTGGAGGCTGACTTATTTCTGCTATATCTCATTGTCAATGTGATCTACAATAATTCCAGGGAAAATATTATATGAAAGATCTGGAAGAGCACAAGAGTGAAGCATGTGGATGTGCTTTACAGGGGGCTCTGCCTTTTAAAACTTTTTTAATAAGACAATCCAGTGAAAGTATCACTGTGAGTGGAGTCATACATAGACAGTCACTACTGTTCTCTTCTGTAAACCTGGTCTGTCTTCTTACCTGTGTAATTTATGAACAAAAAGAGACTCAGAAACCTCAGAAGGCCCCTCCAGGCCATGGATATGATGTTGGATGATTGGTGAAGTGACTTGTAATGAGCGAACAGCCAGTCAGACACAACAGCTAATCCACAGAACAGAACTTGTGATTGATATTTTAGGCCATTCACTGAAGATCTGTGTCAAACAGCAAATTAAGAACTCCCCCAATAAACCAGAAGCCGATTTATGGATGTTTTACTGAAGACTGTAAGTTGTAGCTAAGTTTCACTTGCACCCTCCCTGAAGCCTTGCTGAAAATAGGACTCCATGAGTGTTACTGTGCCACATAATGTCTCTAGATGCCTTTTCTGGCATGTTGATCATTCTTTCAAATAAATGGCTATTTAAACTATGCTTTGAGATGCTAACTGAGAAAAATAACTTTTTCTCTGATTGATGACGAACTGGAGGGAGAGAGCTCAAAGCATGGCAGAGCCATGAAGGTTTCAGACAATGGCTGTGATTTGCAAGGGAATGATGAAGCACAAAGAACCATTCTCCTCTTCAGCAGATTGCATTTTTGAAAGTTGTGTTTTGGCCTGTCATATCTGAATTCACCAACTCCTTTCTGCTCGTGCTGGCAAGAGAGCTGGGTCTTGGATTTCCTGTATGTTTTACAGTTTCCTGCAGGGTGGGAAATGTAGGTAAACTGAAGAGTGTATATGTTGTAGCCTGGCCTAATTATCTCCCTTTTAGGGCATTTTCTAGAGAAATTATGATTCTGTGAGTAAAACTACTTGTAGATGAGTTAAATTACTTGTAGACTTGCTGCAGTAGTATCACATTGACACTTGCCTGGAAGCCATCTGGCCTTATTAATATCTAGTAAAGCACTTGATGAAAATGGTAACACACTCAGTATTCACACACAAAGGATGTTTTAAAATAAACTCTTAGATCTTTCATGTAGAAATGCGTACAGTACTGGTAAATTATGGGACAGATTTCAGGAAATACATTCTTCTGATTTAGACAAGCATGCACTACATTGAGTGTCATTATAATGCATATAATTTCAACAAAATTATAGCTAATCATAGTGAAGTGATGGGGTTTTTTCTGTTCACCTTCTTCAGTAATTGGAATAATTGTCAGAGGTTTCAATTGTCAGCCTTGTGTCTGCTGTGTTTCATACTTTTCATGCCATGATCTGTGAGTTTGAAGTGAAATTCCTTTACAAATCTCTTGACAACTCTTGCTGAGATAAAATATAAAGGCAGAAATATTGATACTAAAGGGATCAGGTTTGCTGTCTAAATAATACCACAGAGAAAGAGAGAAAGACATATAAATATGATTGTTTTGAATATGAGACTGGGAAAAGAAGAAGTTATATGATTTTGATGTTCTAAAGGCCAAAAAAGAGCAAAATTTGGAAAGGTTAAGTCATCATTTGAAATTTAATTTTTTAGTAGCTGATTTGCTCTGGTTTACTCATGAATGTTTGTGAATGTCCATGAACCTTATCAGAAAGTGTCTTATGAAGTTTCTTATTAAGTGCAAGATGTGAAAACTGGAAAAGGGATTACTAAGCAGGAGCTTAGTTTTGCGAAATTCTTGTATACATATGGAAGTATATGTATACATATTCAGCCTGACATCCCTGATGCCAGAGTGACTACTCAGGAAATTGGTGTTGACCTTAGATCTGGGCCCAGGAGAAATGTGTTTTGGGGTTGTTGGCCGTTGATCTGGGGCACAGGAGCACAGGGGCTTTTCATACAGAATATATATAATTAATATTTATATATTAAGCAGAATAATGTGTAATTAAGAATCTTTACCTGAATAATCAGTGTTCCTAGTCTACTTCAAATAAACCAAACTAGTGTAACATTTTGTCAAAACTGATATTAAGATTTCTCTTATGCTGAAGAAAATGGGATTACTTTATGTTAATATACATTTTAATTTTCGGAGCACAATTTTCCCTGAAAAGTAATAGTAGCTTTCAGAGTTCCTCAAGTAAATCCCAAGAGAACACACTAATGCAATAGTCATTTATTTTTTATCTCTCTTGTAACAATCCTTCTCTTCAAGCCATGTTAGAGATTTAGCACTGGAAAAAGATAAAATTATAAAAAAGTAGCAGTTTTCAGAATTATGGAGGCAGTGATGTATAGTATAAACCCAGAACATAAAAATATGAGAAAAATAGGTGCTTTCATGTCTTGTCTAAAGTAACTGCAGCTACTTTCCTCTCAGCTTTACTGGCCTAATGATCCATAAATTTTGCTGCTTCTTCTGGTATAGTAGAAATATGAGTATTGTCTTAAAAACTAATTGGAAGTCTTGCTAGGTAAAGTCTGATACAATCCTATTTTAAATCTCTCAGCCATGGCTAAGATTGTGAAGGATTTAGAGAAAGAAGAATTATAATAGAGAGGTTTTTTCCTTTAAAGTGTACATGCAGAAGCCTGTATCTCTGTGTCTCTTTTTAGTTAAATGTGGGAGCCAGTGTCACTTGAAAAGAGTGCTTTATGTATCAGGACCTTCATGTCTTGATAAAGCAGACTATCTCATGTCAGGATATGCAAAAATCCAAGCCATAAGCCTTTTGCTTACCTACAACGTAAATATTATGGTCTGTAACTTCAGCTGATGTAAATCAACATGCATCTTGATCCAGTGATTCCAGGTCAGTCTGTATCTGATGGTGGTCTGGTTGCATTCCCTGCTTTTGGGTCTATATACATGTATTAAAGAACAACAGTAAATTTTAGTGATCTACTGTTTGAATCACAGATAGAACACCATAAAATTCGAGAGTGTCTATCAACCTGTCATACTGTCCAAGAAGGAAACTAACATGATTTATTCTTTATGTTTTCAGTGTCATAAGTACCTCTAACATTTAAAATAGACAGGAAGAAGACATCTCTGTGAATGGATTAATGCTACTGATCTTTATTTTGTCCCAGAAGAACAATTAAAATGTTTGAGGTATTTAGACTCCATAGGAGAAAATAATGAACTGCAGTAACTTCACTTAAATGATTTAAGTTATAGTGTAATAATTAGTAATTCCAATAACTTAATTATTGCAAAGCTTAGCAGGAACTCACCAAAATATTAGAGAATTGCAGCAGAGAAATTACATTTCAAAGCATGAACCAGCCACTGGCAGGTGAGACTTAAGGTGGATTGTCTCCATGAGGAGTTTATTACAGAGAGAACTACCCTGAAGCATTCTGAGGTTGTCTCGGAACACTGAAGGGATCACTTAGGGTGCCTCTGTTCCTAAAAATACATGTCTCTTTTGCTGCCTTTGAGGAAGAAGCATCAGTTTGTCACAAGATGTATTTCTGCTAGAGCTGAAAAGATATTTCACAGTGGCAAATACACAGTTTAGCTTCTCCACCAGAACACATTAAAAATTAGAAACATGGCCTGTGAGGTGTGATTCACCCCAAAACAGAGAAAAAAAATCTCTTCTACTGCACTAGATTTCAGAGATGCCCAGCACAGACTTCCACAGTAGGACATCAGCTCATTAGCTTTTCCCCTCTCTGCAGGCACAGCTGGATTTCAGCTCCAAAAAGCAGGTTCTTACACAATTGGTGCTCTCTTTCTGAAAGGTTAGACTTATACTGCAGAATTTCAACTGCGTTTCTTTCTACACATCTCCTTCTTCTGTGTCCTTCACAGCTGGAAGAGCATTCTGTTTCACAAATAATTAAAGAGAAGGAGAATTTATTGTAGACCACAGATTTTAGGTACACAGGTAAGTCAGCTAGTCTGACTTCCCATCTGCACAGGCCAGGTGTTCTATTCACATTGCACATACATGCTCCTAGGGGCTGCAGTCCAGATTGAAAAATAAAATGAGAACATAAAAAAGAACTCTGTTACTTCATGCTTTCCTTCTGTTAATTAAAACAAGCAAAACAGTACTAGCCAAGAAGTGAGCAGCCCTTCTGTGAAGAACAACAATGAGGCATTGATAGAGCCTTCAAAGACCACTGGGACAGGAGACACCCCGAGGGTGGGAAGGCAGTGGTGGGGCAGCAAGAGGGCACCCATCCAGCAGGGTGTAATCTGTGACTTCTGGCTCTGGGAATGGAGGGCTCCATTTCAGCCTGCAGCTATTTAGTCTTTAATCAGTAACCTGGCACCAGAGGAGAAAGCAAGTCGTGTTGGGAAAGGATCCTGGGTCAGATATCTCAGCTTTTACAATTAGGATCAGTGCTACAGAGAGATAAGTGCAAGTGGAAGAGGTGGCATGAAAAATAAGTACTGGCATGGATGAAATGGGCTGTTCAGCATAGACATGAAGGCAGAAAAAGGAGGAATAATTGCAAATTCTGTTGAAGAGACCTTTGAATGTTGAAAAAATACAGGAAGAAACAAGAGTCCAAAGTGAGACAGGACATATTTTGGTGTGGTGTGTTGGAGGCCAGTAACAGATTGCCTGGGCAGAGAAGGAGGTGTATGGGCCTTAAATAGCTATTTCTTGTCCTCTTGGGGGGGCTTTCATGCATCTGGAGGGAGGGCACCATAGCATTGAGCAAATCAGGTAGCTGAAATATTCAAGGTGATCTTCTGTGTCAGTTCTTACACACACAGCCCTTTTCTGGGACCACTGCTTCTATCAATGTGGTTGGGGAAGAGAGAAGTTGATGACTTTTGAGGAGCAAAAGCTTCAGGGGACTATTTAGAGTAGCTGAAGGTCTTCAGTTCTGTGGCACTGAATGGGATACAACTGGAGGTATACTGAAAGAGTTTGCTGAAATGATGGTGAGACTAATCTGAGAAAATTCAGAGGAGATCCCTGCTGACTAGAAAAAAGCCAACACTGCATCCTTCTTTGAGACAGGCCAGGAGGAGGAGGTGGAGAATTGCAACATTCTCACTGTAAACTCAATGGAGTCCAGGCTGGATAAATGCAAAATTTTCAACTTAGCCATCTAGTGTTTTCTGCCAAAATGGGCAGTGAGAGCAAATTGTTAACCAGAAATATGCAGCATGCAGAAACACCTGTTCCTGCTTGCTTTGAAGACTCAGCCATGGCTGCAGTTCATTTGATGTAGTTGTGGGAATAGCCTTGCTTGGATGATGTACTAGATGATGTTCAGAGGCCTCTCCCTCCAACATTTCTAATAGTCTGTGACCGCAATAGAAGGACAAAAATCAATACTGTAATTTTGCATAGACTAGCAGAACATCTTACACTCATGTTTTCTAAAACCTTCTGCCATGCAGGTTTTGGCATCTGACTTAATGTATGGATCTGTTGTCTTTTTGTATAGAGACAGTATTTCCACCAAGGAAATCCACATCTAATAAATTGTACTTGAAACTATCTTTCTGCTGATACCTTCAGTCTGTTGGATGAAACCAACCATGTAGTTTTCTGTAATATAGTAGAAGATAGTGGGTTCTAAGAAATGCCCATTGAGTCAGCTACACTAGAGAGCTTTAGCTAATATTACTTGTAAAATAAGCTATCTGGCTATGATTGTTCTGTTTAGTTTATGCAGTTTTATACAACTGGCTTTAAATTTATCTTTCAGACTGAGAAAAATATTTTACCTTTTTAATGTTCCTGGGGAACAAAATAATTTTACTTCATAAAAGACCTTATTTGGTTTTATAACAATAGTTTTTTATTCTTGCAGATCTGAATTATGTCTGTAGCCTACAATAGTAAATTCAATCAGTCCTTCAGATAATGATATGGAATACAGAGGAAAACATATAAATAGCCCAAATATTCCATTTATAAAATCAGGCTCTGCAGTATAATTAGGTCAGTAACAGCAACATCTTGAATATACCTACTAGGAAAGAAGGAGCAATAGGCTTTTAAAATTATTTGTTGTAAAGTTCCTGGAGTCATATGTAGAGTTCAAGAAACAGACTTTAGGGAAATTGAAACATTTCTCTAACTCAGAGAACTTCTGTAATTTTGGTATGTATCCATATGTTTAAATTAAATTTTAGGCAATTAATCATTAATCAAATAACTGCTTTTGCAAGATCAAGTATTATGGTTGAATTGTATTCCTAGTTTTACCCTATTTATTTCATACTTCATTTAATGTAGAAAAAGATAGGTGTAATATTATATAGCACCAAATGATATTGTTATAGGAAAAGGATTTGGAGTAGGGTCAACCCTGTGCTTCAAATATACCTTTCCAGGAATGGGCATGTTAACATACAGCAGCAAATCAACTACTACTTTTGCTATATTCTTTCCTTTCTCAGGTGGGTAATAAGAAATAAAATTTAGATTCTACAAATGTGTGTAGATAGCAATTTGGTGGTGGTGGAGGACAAACACATATGATTAACCTTGCCAAGGTCAAAAAAAATTCCTTCCCTTCACTATCTCTGGGACTCAGACTCTATCCCCAAAGGATCACAAACCAAAGAAAAGCAACCCCTTTATTTCAGATTGATTTAAACATTTTTCATTTTTTCAAAGTGTATCTGTAGTGTGATTTGGCACTCCACTCAAATCCCTCAAAGACAAGGTAAAATATCAGTCTTATAGTAGAGGTTTATCTTCAATCACTGTCTCTTCCTGTGAGATCTGTGGGGATAGTGCAAAGCAATAGAAGAACCAATATATCTAAGGGTCTGGCTCAAAGCCAAGACTAAAAATAAGTGGAACAAAAATCTCTCTGAAGCAATGCCATGGCTCAAAATGAATTTCTAGAGAAAATGTCTCCATATTAGAGGGTCAGCTGGGTCCTGGGATGCACCAGGTACAGCATCACCAGCCAGGCAAGGGAGGGAATTGTGCTGCTCTGCTCTGCACTGGTGGGGCCTCATCTTGAGTCCTGTGTGCAGTTTTGGGCACCACAACATAAGAGAGATATTAAACTATTAGAGAGTGTCCAGGGAGGACTGTGGGATGAAAGGACTGGAGGGGAAGCTGAATGAGGAGGGGATGAGGTCACTTGGTCTGTTCAGCTTGGAGGAGACTGAGGGGACACATCACTGCAATCTGTAACCTCCTGGTGAGGGGAAGAGGAGGGGCAGGCACTGATCTGTGCACACTTCTGATCAGTGACAGATCTCAAGGAAATGGCACGAAGCTAAGTTGGGAAGTTCATGTTGGATATCAGGAGAAGTTTTTAACCCAGAGAGTGGTTGGGTATTGGAACAGACTCCCCAGGGAGGAGCTTACAGCACCAAGCCTGACAGAGTTCAAGACAGGTTTGGACATGTGCTCAGGCACATGGTACATTTGATTTTGGGGGTGATTTGACTTTTAGGGTGTCCTGTGCAGGGCCAGGAGTTGGACTTGGTGATCTTGATGGGTCCCTTCCCACTCAGCATATTCTGTGATTCTATGATTCTGTGATTCTAGTTGTTTAAAATATGTGTCAGGGCTGCCAACATGCCAGGCAAATTTGGAAGCATTTTTCTGTACTGCACTGCATAGTGCAATTCTCATGCTGATGCAAGTGATTTCTAAATTAGCATGAGATCTTGGCATGAGATCTGCATACACATTTTGCAGACTGAAGACTGTATTGTAGAACCCAGTAGAGTGCAAACTGCCCAAGGTGACACCATTGTTGTATTTCATCAGCTGTGTCAATGCTGCAACATCTCTGCCAACCCAGCCCTTGGCTTTTCTTTCAAAGGAAAGATGAACTCTCTGAAATTCTCTGGGTGTATACTGAGACAAAATAAAATGAAGACAATCAATCAGACTTTACTTCCAAAATGTATCAAACTCAGGAATCTATTCTTACCCACCACCCCCGCCTTCTTTTCTTTTTTTTTTTTTTTTTGTCTCATTCAAGTCATAAATTGCAGCAAAGCTATATAATTTTTCATTCTATGCTATATCCCTCACACAAAGAAATTTGGGGTTCATGGGTCTTAAGAGAAGATTCTTTTTTAAGGATATATAATTAATCTGTCTCAGAGAAAATCAACTACTATGAAAAAATATTTAAAAATAAGTGAACTAGTATCTGTACTTCAGTGTGTCCTGTATATTCCTCTATTGGACAAGAATACATTCCTGTTAAGCCAAAGATTTTAGTAATAAAACTTCATTGTTTTGAAAGAAGCAAAATGCAGTACAAGCAAAAATTATGTTTAGATGAAGGTGAGTGTCTTGTGAAAGTGAAGAGGTAGTAATTGTTCAACAAGATAGCTAGTTTTAAAATACAACTAAATACCCATCTTTCTATTACTATTCAAAAATTGGGTTTTATCTTCATCATTATGCAATTTTTCAAAATCTTATGCATAGTAGAAGACTATTAATGCATTGAAAAGGTCTGATTGCCATATACTCTGATATGGTGTGGTTTTGCAGGAGAAGGATACTTTCTGTAGCTCTTCATAGCTTGAAATGCTTCACTGTTTGCAGCTTCTTAAAGCAATATGAAAATATTCCCAGAGGTATTTCTCAGCAGGGTGTGGCATTGTCAGAAACTGGCTGATTTCAGGTTCATCACTGAATATCACTTACTGTCCACTTTTTACCTATGGTCACTATAAAACTTTTGCAAAGTCTAAAAATTGATCCTCGGTTGTAACGTGTTCATCAACTTCCCCAGTCCCAGATTTTCTATAGATCCTCAAGAATAACCTTCTGTGTCAAGGGCTATTCAAAGATCTCGTCACACCTGTACTGGTATCTTGCTCACTCTCATCAATGATACTTCTGCCCAGGCAAAAGGAGAGTTGAAGCCACCAGCAGCTTTTCTGGAATCTGCAGCACTAACTACTCTTAGAAACTAGATGCTAAATAAACAGGCTGCTGGTGAGCCTTAGTACAGTAACCTGTATTTGCAGATCCACCTTTGGAACCAACAGTGAGGATTCAGCATGGCCTTGTTTTGAACCCTTTGCTGCACCTGCATAGAGCACACCAGCTGATGGAACACTCTTGGAAAAATTCACTTCAAACTGACTGATAAATAATGAAAGAAAAAAAATCACTTTCTCCACCATAAAACCAGATTCACACATTTAATTTAATTGGCTAGGTTCTACTTGTATTTTTCTGTCTTTTCAAGGCTCGTCAAAATCCTGGTAGCAGAGACAATAGACAGGTATAAATATACAATGAGTCAGTAAGTCCCAATCTTTTAATTTTTTTTGTTTGAAGTTCAGCTTTTGTACCCTGTGAAGGAATGACACAGCAGTAGAAAACAGACCCTGGAGTTTCTGTCTGACTGGAAACAAGATCAGTTGGTTCACTCAGCCACCTGAATGAGAAGCTCCTTTATTTATATGTTTTAATCTGAGAAGCAACCTCTCCAGTGGCCTTCAGGGAATGCCTAATAAGTAAAAAAAAGCAACTCATTCTTGTTCTCCTGGTAGTTGAAGCAAGGCCACTGAACCTTGAAGATCTGTACTACTGTATAGGAGCAAAGCAGTTTATTCTGGTACAATGTATTGATCTACAATCTACAGTCTAAGGACTGGTTCACAGGTGAGCTGTGTAACTCACTTAAAAGCAGCCAGGTAACTTTTTAGGTACTGAAGCTGCTGGATAACAGCAAAATTTTACAGTGTATTCATTGATCAAAATATTACAGTGAAACTTCATTAAAACCTCAAAATAAACAGTCTCAAACTCTAAAGATTAAAGGAGCTGCAGATGTCTCTCCCCTGAGAAAACTGTCTCCACTTTGCAGATGTTCTTATGCACAGACTGATAAGAAATAATTCAAGTTTTCATCACCTCTAAGACAACCCTTAGGAAATAAAGACTATTCTGTATTTTCAGATGATATTTCAGTTGGTGCAGTTGTAAAGTTGCTTAAATTTGATCTAGATGCAGAGAGAAAACCAGTGAATGAACCATCTCTTCCTTTTCTTTGGCGTAACTGGCATAGTGTAATTCTGTTTTCTTACTCCTGAAATCACAAAGCCCACTGAATCTCATTTGCAGTTCTTGGTCTTAGACATATTTTCCCATTTCACAAAAGCTGAAAAATTAAAAGTTTAAAAATATCACTACTGGCATGATTTTCCTTCCTTTTGCTGTGGTGTGAATTTTGTCTATCACTTATGTTAGATTTTTCCTTTCTCCTTTTTTCTTTTCCTTTAAATGAATTGGAAAAGGTCGTTTTGGAGCTTTTCACACTTTCCCAGGTCTGAAGAACAAGAACACATTCACATATACAGAGGAAATACATGAAAAAGTGTCCTGATTATCAGGATAGATGTGTATCTTTTGTATACTTTGGATTTACCACTAAATGCTACAAGGAAAGAAGAAAAGGCAGCAAAGTACCACAGAAGAGCAAAGATAAGGTTATAAATATACATCCAACATGGTTATAATATTATATGTGTAACAATGACATTTTCTTCTCTCATTGTTCAGAAGGCAGTATAGCCACATTTTTGGTACTGGGTAGTGTGTGGGTCACAAAGAGTTCTGAAAAAAATATGCAGCAAATGCAAACATCAATTCACTGACTTCAGAGAATGTTGAAATATTCTGGGTTTAATTCAGATGCATATGCTGAAAGATAAGATAACAGGGCACAAAGCAGCACTTCAGTGTATTATTTTGCCTGGAACCATAGCTTTGACTTTATGCAACTTTCCCTTGGGAAACTCATTTCACCCTTCTTTGTGGAATTAATACTTAAAAGCCCTTGGAAAGAGCAGCTATATATTTCTGATAACAACAAGAAGAAATACACAGGAAATGAAGAAGAAATACTTATTTATGTTGTCCTTGCTTTCTTGTTTTGTTATTACAAGCTGAAGAGACAATGTTGTCTTCTGTTCCACCAATTCACATGTGCATGCATTGTATAGGCTAGGGAATCAAGTCTGATATTTTTACTTGCAATCTGTGTTCATATCTCTGTATAAAATAATGATACATTCACAGGTCCAGTGTCTTCAAATCCTGTGTCCAGTTCTAAGCCCCTCTGTTCAGGAGGGACACTGAGGTGCTGGAGCATGTCCAGAAAAAGACAAAGAGATTGCTGCAGGATCTGGAGCACAAGTCCTGTGAGGAGCAGCTGAAGGAGCTGGGGTTGTTCAGCCTGAGAAAAGGAGGCTCAAGGGGGATCCTATTGTTCTGTACAATTCCCTGAAAGGAGGGTGTAGCCAGGTGGGCGTCGGTCTCTTCTCCCAGGCAATCAGCAGAAGGACAAGAGTCTTATGGGCAGACACTCCAGGGCAGATTTAGGTTAGACATTAGGAGCAAATGCTTCACAGAAAGGGTGATTAGACATTGGAGTGGACTGCCCAGGGTGGTGGTGGAGGCACTGTCCCTGGAGGTGTTTAAGGAATGACTGTGGCACTCAGTGCCATGGTCTAGTTGACAAGGTGTCGTTTGGTTATAATTTGGACTCAATGATCTCAGAGGTCCTTTACAACCTGATTGATTCTGTGACTAATGAGTACAGAGGAATGATCCCTGCCCCAGTCCAGTTGCCACACCATTGCTGCCACAGGCCAGGATGCCATTGCCTTTCTGGTCACCTTGCTGGCTCCTGTTCAGCTGCTGTTCACCAGCTCTCCCAGGTCCTTTTTCCAATGAGGAGCTTTCCAGCCGCTCTGCCCCAGCCTGTGGAGCTGCACTGGGTTGTTGTGACCTGAGTGCACCTGGCCTTATTGAAACTCACACATCTGGCCTTGGTCCATTGATCCAGCCTGTCCAGACCCCTCTGCAGAGCCTCCCTGCCTTCCAGCAAATCAACACTCCCACCCAGCTTGGTGTCATCTACTAATTTACTAAGGGGACACTCAATTCCCTCATCCAGGTCATTGATAAAGATATTAGGCAGGAGCTGCCCTGATACTGAGCCCTGGGAAACACCACTTGTGACCTGCATGTGATCTTTATGTATAAATTCTCAGAAAATCCAGTAATGCTGCTGTTCTCCCTAAGTATAATTTTAATAATTTAGAAATTCTCCTCTGGGATTATCAGGCTTGTTTTATGGAAGCTGTCAGATCCTCGACAGCAGATCCTGTATTGCAGCAGAAGCTAGCAATACAGAGAACACTTACCTGGAGGTAAAACATGACCTCTGAATTTTAAAGTATATGCAATGTGATGTGGAGGACAGAGGGAGAAAGAATATGTTTTACTTTATAGCACCTTTGAGGAGAAGATTTTGCTGTCTGCTTTTCCAAGTGAAGTCAAGCTTTTTCCTAGCAAGACAGATATCATAACATAGATAAAAATTAAGATATTACATATTGACATGATATTATGAAGTTAAATTAGTTGTATCTTGAGGACTGCATATCAGCAGTAAAAGCAGAATAGTTGTAAATATACCTCTGCCTACGACTGAAAAATATTCTTATCACTCCTTCAGTGCAGGGATTTAGGCAATGATTTTTTCATACAGGTCTAAGTGCACAATCAGGGGTCTCAATGTGTTTTTTCCTTCAGTGCACCAGGGGAAAAAGAGAAGCAGTATTGTGCTTTTTGCTATAAATTACATACTTCAAAGACTGCTTCAGATTTTAAATTGCAAACTGGATATGAAGTTGAAAGGATACTGCACACAGAAAAGTGACTGGGACTGAAAGGAGAAATCCAAACATTTTAGGAAATTATTACACATAACTACTTCTCACTATTTAATACTTCCTTTCAAATAGTTTTACTTTGTCTAAACAGACTGTAATTTTCAAAGGCATGATACTGAACTTCCACTTGCTATAAGTCTTTACTCAGATAAAAAAAGACTTTTTATATTGGAAAGAAGTAATTTTTCTGCTTTTCCAATGATAAACTAAACAGATATTTTGGTGACTTCTTTCCAAATAGAGTGATGTTTATAAATGCCATTTAATAGTGTGTTTATATCTGGTGTATTCGAAGGCTCAATTTTACCATAATGGAAAATATGCAAAATCAAGAGGAATTAAAAAGAGTGAGAGAAAATGAAGTTGAGTATTGAAAAATCAAGCTGTTAATAAACAACATTTAGTCCCCAGAAATACCTTGCAAATAGTAGAGTCAATATTTAAGGCAATTGTCATGATTACATCAGATTTTTGTTTGTTCGTTTATTAAATGGAGAAGAGATTGAACTCATTTTAGCATGTAAATAGGTGTCTGACAGGAAAGTGGTTTTTTGTTGGTTTTTTTGTTTTTTTTTTTTTTTTAAGAGTGGCCCAAACCTGTCTCCAACCTGATATTTTTCTAAAGGGAGCTAAAAGGATTAGATGCTCATCTGCTCCAATATGTCAGGAGAATCAAATTTTTCTGTGCTTCTCTGAAAATCTGAACTTGAAGAGTTGCAGTCCAAGGTGAAAGATGTGTGTGAATTCCTTTGAGTGATGTTTTCTTTATCGAAGTATTAGATTTTAGTATCCTGAATTACAAATATCAGGAAAGGACAGAACCTTGGGAAGATTTAGGATTAAAAATTAGGTATAGCTTCCTAATTGAAGGGTTTGCAGGGTCTTATAATCAGAAGTCATCCAAAAAGTCTCAAAAATATTTTTATGTACATTTTTTTTAACATTAAAATTTTGTAAATGGTCAGTACTCTGGCAAAACTGCTTTCACATTCAGGTATGAAAATACAGGCCTATCTACACAAACAGAAGGGGCATATATGCAAAGCATGTAATTGAAAATATAGAATATGAACACAATTTTAAAAATTTGCTTGGCTCTTGGCTCTCTGTTGCTATCCTCTTAGTAGTAAGCCAAGGAAAACCTGGTAGCTTAACCTCTGGTCCATGCTGTTTTGCACTTCTAATTACTGAATAGTAGCCTGCATCTGATTGAGTTAACCAATTTGAATTAAGCTTGAAAGAAAATAAAGAGCTCTGGCAGATTATCTTCATCTGATGCCATATCAGAAAAATTCCAAAGGATCTTTTCCTGCTCTTCCCTCTCCTGGCCTTGCATTCCTGCCTTCTTTGTCATCTGCTGTGACTGTGCACTTGAACTGGGAGCAAGCTGGAAGTCTGACCGTGCAAAAACCCCAAACAATTTCATGCTCATCCTCTCCTAAAATTAGAAGATTCTTTCCATTAACAGTCAGTTAATTTAACACACTCCACAAGATAATTGTGGTGGATGTGAAACACTGGACAACACTGCTGCTGCCTGGCATAGTCCTCAGCTGGGGAACTTTCTCTCACTTGTAGGTATCAGATTGATCTAATTTGAGCTAATGCATTTTATTTCACCCCAAAAACCCCTGGAGGATTGAAACTTGACACTAACAGTCCTAGCTGCAACTTATCCCTTCCTATACTCCTCACTAGGTGATGGTTACCAGTTTAAGTCAACTGCTTTAAACAAAGATATCATGTTGTGGTTCAAGAGGTTTCTCTTAAAAATAATATGTTTAAAGACTTCATTTGGACAAAAACCAAATTGAATTGGTGATGTACAGTCCTCAAACCCAACACTAAACAACACAGAGAAGAAATCCAGCTGGAAATTCTCAGGTTTCCTTCCTTTGCTAGGGCTTGTGAATGCAGGGCTTGCCAATGGGCAGATAACTGGGGACAGAGCAAAGGTCTGATACCTTGCTTTTCCTTTAAGGTTTCATCACTAAATAAATGCAACACATGAAGTGTTTAACACCTTCTCTTGAAACTTCTCAGAAAAATAACTTTTAGTTCAGAATAAGGAGAGTAATTCCATTTATAATTTAATGCATTTTTTGTACATAAAAATAGGATGAATCACTGCAAAACTGAGTGCAAAATTATGCAGTTTCAACCAGAAAACTCTAATTTTCATGCTGATAATAAGAACTGTATCATATTATTCCTAATCACAGCAGGCCAGAAGCCTCTGGTGTGCCCAGTCTAATAGTAATATACAGAACAGCTAGGAATTACCACTAGATAAATTTTAAGTGTAAGGAAGTAGACTGCAGTGCTGTGGTATGGGTAACAGTCTTGTAGCTAACCCTGAGCATATGAGATACTCTTGTCCTTTTTTGTCTTCCAAGGAAGTGGGCAATGCTGGTGTAGTTTCACCTCCTGGGTTACCAGCAGTGAATTTGTATTTCTTGGAAACATGGGAAGTTCAGCATAGGCTGAAACAAAATAGCATTCTCTTGCTTATGCTGGGAAGGGTTATCACAGAACAATTTTGCTCAGTAACACTAAAAATATACAGCTGTGGCGTGTCTATTTCTCCTTCATGTGTTTTAAGCTTCAACTTGCCTCTATCAAGTCCTATTACACAGTCTCTGATCATGTTGCACTTCAAGGGTGCAGAGAGAGGTGCTCAAAATCCCCAGCTAAATATTAATGGAATAACCTGTTTCCATATTCCCTTTGTGCTGTCACTGTTTAGTTTATGCAATGGAGAAAAAAAAAAAAAGTGTATGGCTTTCTTAAAAGAAGAACTATTGCTGATCAAATACTCTTGAAGTTTTCATTGTCCACAGAATGGTTAATACCTTTCCGATTGCTATTCCAGCTCTTGTTTTTTTGTTACCTAACTCACAAAGAAACAAACAATTTTATAATTATAATTCAGTGAAGGTAGTTCAGGAAATGCAGTTCTAACCCTTAGTTTTAGACAAGAAGGACTCTGTGAAACTGAGAGCTGAGGAATAGCTTTGAAAGAAATGCAAAGCCTCTGAAATTCTGCATTTGTATTTTTGCTTTTCACTCAAATTATATAGCTGGATGTGTTTCAGAATCTGTTATATTCTTCTCAAAACTGGTCTCCCTAATTCTGTTTTAGCTGACTGTAGTCTCAACAGAAACTTTTGAAGTAGATATATGAGCATATAAGCATGAATATACAGTGCAACAGAAGTTTGACAAGGCAGTATACAAAGCAAGAACACTACTGGTCATTAGGTACCAATGGAGCACTAATATAAGAATAGGTAGGTCTTTGGGGAAAAAAAAAAAAAAGGCCAATATCTTACAGAAAACCTTGTGCCTTTCTCCTACTTGCTCCTTTTCATTGTCTTCCACTTGGATGTCCCTGTGACAAAGACCCAGAGTACTACTTCACAGTTGAAAGAATGCACAAGATATCTGTATATTAAAAAAAGAAACAAACTAATTAGATTTAATGCACAAGTTTCTATGAAACCATAGTTATCTCCTTTACATTATTTTGCTTCTGTTAAAACAGAAGGACAAAGAAATGTGTTTGGATGCCACAGCCCTTGTGGTAGGAATTGCCCCTGGGATTCAGCCCTCCCATCCCTGAAAATGACTGTGTTGGCCAGGGCTGAGTGCTTTTCAGTCAGGTTTGCAGGTTTTTCAGCCAGGGTTGCAGGGTTGCTTTGGTGTAACCACTGAGCAAAGTGTCTCTAACTCTGAACCAGAGGTGAACCTGTAATTCAAAGGGAAAAAAAAAAAAAAAAAGTCTACAGCACTTTTATGTTCATTTCACAGTTCATGGTGAGAAATTATTCTTATTTTTCAAGTTCCTGCAGTGCTAAGCTGAGAAAATGGGCTTTCAGTAGTTTTCTTTTAATTGAGAGCCCAGCAGTACAGGCTGGGGCATATTTTGAAATCACCTGCTGCAGCTTGCACTGTGGCAGTAATTGAAACTAGGTGTGACTAAAGTATAACTCATCTAATGGTAATAATAGGTGCCACAGTCTGGTATTCTTTCATAGGTGATAAAAGGATAATTTAGCAGATGCTACATCTAATTCTATTTTTCAGTGGGTAACACAAGATCGGGATTTCAGTTCCTACTTTACTTAACTATTATAGGACTTACTGATAACTTTGATTTATTTTTGCTGCCAACTTACTTTCTCATAAGCTTTGTTCAACCTAGCTTCCAGTTTTCCATGAATTCCTACAAGAAATTCACTGTTATATGAGCAGATTTTTTGTTGACATGAATCTGAATTACGCAGCTACAGATTACATTTTGAAAATGTATTTAAAACTTTCCTTTGCCTACCTTGGCCCTTTTTTTACTGGCATCAATCGCCAGTTATCCTATCAAAACATCTCAGCTGAAATTGAAAGTCTCATTCAGCAACATAAATATCTATAAAAATTGAAATGGTTCAAAAACTTACATCCTTCTCAAAACTGAAGTTTTGACAGTCTGAGTAAGTCCTGAGTAACTGAAACATCCTCCTGGAGCTGGCAGGTATGGTCAGGACTATGTGAGCCTTATTTCTTTGTGAATAATCTAAAGGAGGATCTAAAATGGCACTAGACATCTGTGTTTAGTCATCTAAATTGCATCCTTGGTGTCTCTGTTTTAGGATCCTAAGGAAGGATTCCTGAGGACTTGAGTGTGTGGTATTGCCACTGACTCCAGCTGGATTTGTGATCTCAGTATTTCTCTAAGCCATGAAGACCACAACCACTGGAAAACTTGTATATGGGAGTCTCAGTTCAATCTCACAGTCCCTGGAGCCTGTCCTCAGCTGTTGTTGTCCTGCCCATACTGCTTTGGTTTAGAAGCAAGAAAATGCTCTGCCTGGATCTGGGCTAAGTTGCCATAGATTTAATAACTCTGTGTGCCCTGGTCACACAGCTCATGCCTACACTCCACCTACATGCACACAGGAAGTCTCCCCATCTAATACTTGGTATGATTATCTCATGTATGCATTCAGGTGTTCCTCTCTGGATCCTGCACAAAACCTAAATTTTCATCCAGTGGCATTTTGGCAACAGGATAGCCTCTCACTCTGTCTTTCAGCAGCTCTACTGTCCTTCCTGAGGCACTTACTTCTGTATTGTGTTCCTTGAGCCAAACTCTGGCTCCTTGGCAACATCTTGCTGGTCTCTCCCTCTGGATCTTCCCTTTGTTCTTCTTTCTGCAGTGCCCTTCAGGCACTACCATTTGCTGTTTTCTTCCCTAAAGCAATGTATGGCCTATCTTCTTGGGATTCCTCTGACAATGGATCTCAAAAATATTTCTCTTCTACGGCAACAACTGGGATCTGTGCTTAGCCAATCCCACCCTTCTTGTAGCTCTTTATCCAGCAGCTCATAACACAGCACAGACAGTTCAGAGATGGAATAGACAGCACCACCTCCCCTCACCACCTCAGACACTTTGAGTCTACAACTACAAACTCCCTGATGCAGGGCTGCAGAATTTTCTGAGATAGCCCTCTCTTATTCAGCTGAAACTGTTCCTCTGTGTGTGAACTAAGTGCTCAATGGCTATGAATGAGTGTTCATCCTGAATAAGATGAGAGAAAGCAAGCTGAGCATGACTTCAGCAACTACAAGGCTCTACTGGGATAAAAGGTTCCTGCTTCAATAAGTGATCATGATGAGAATATTTTAAATACAGACAGATTCTTTTGATGGAGAATATACATAGGATGGGTGTTACATGCTGATTTTTACATTCTCCTTGTGCACCTTCAGCATTAGTTTAACGTAGACTTTATATATGCCACTTTATGATAACATGGAATCACAGCATCACAGAATTCCTGAGGTAGGAAGGGAGCTCTGGAGATGCTCCTGTCCAGCCATGTCATGTGCAACTGAGGCACATCTGCACCAGGAGATGCAGAAAAGTCTTGGCCCTACTTGGATTGTGGATAGGCTGAAGAACCAGAGCTGGCAGCACATGTGCTCGTGTAAGCCAGCACTAAGTTTGGTGGGAGTGTTGATCTGCTAGAGGGCAGGAAGGCTCTACAGAGAGATTTTTACAGACTGCATCAATGGTCTCAGGAGAACTGCATGAGGTTCTATAAGGGAAAGTGCCAGATCCTTGGGCTATAACAACTCTCTGCACTGTTACAGGAAGGGGAGAGAGTAGCTGGAAAGCTGCTCAGCAAAAGGGGATCTGGAAGAGCTGACCCACAGCAGCTGAACTTGAGACAGAGTGTACCCAGGTGGCCAAGGAGGCCAATGGCATCCTGACCTGTGTCAAAAATAGTGGCCAGCAGGACTAGGGAAGTGATTGTCCTGCTACACTTGGCACTGGTGAGACCACATCCCAAGTGCTGTGTCCAGTTCTGGGCCTGTCACTTCCAAAAGGACATTGAAGTGCTGGAACACACCCAGAGAACAGAGTTGGTGAAGGGTCCTGTAAGGAGTAACTGGGGTGGCTGGGGTTGTTCAGTCTGAAGAAAAGACTCAGGGTGGCACCTCATTGCCCTCTACAGCCACCTGAAAGGAGACTGTAGTGAGGTAGGGGTTGGTCTGTTCTGCTCAAAAGAGGAAATAGCCTTAAGGTGCACCAGGGGAGGTTCAGATTTGATATTAGAAAAACTGTAAAAGTGGTCAGGCATTGCAATAAGTTGCCCATGGTCATCTCTGAGAGTGTTCAAGAGACACCTGGATGTGGCATTGGGGATACAGGGATAACTGTGATGGTGCTCTGCTGACATTGGGCAGATGATCTTTCCAACCTTGTTGATTCTGTGATTCTATAGGCTTCAGTTTTAGACTCATTGGCTCAGATCTTTACTAGTTTATGTGTCTCCCTCATACTCTCTGGTATTCTATGTAAATGTGCTTAATCTTTCAGCCAGGTGATTTGGAGATTTTTATGTATTAAAGCATACAGTGTTCCCTAAATTGAAAGAGAAAATATATTAAAATTCATAGTTCAGTAATTTTTAATAATTTTTAAAACCAAAAATATCTGCAAAGAATATGGAAGTAGAAATATTTTTCCTGAGAGGCAACATACTACAGTAGCATGATCCTTGGTTAATTTAAGTGATTGGTGGTAAGTAAACCTAGTATGCTGTTCAGTCACAAATGTGAGCATAACTTTCTCAGCATCCATGAAAACCAATCTTCAGTGGGGTGCATTCTTAATTTTATGAGTTTCTGTATTTGCTGCTGCATGCTTTTCTAAATTTTCCCCTGCATTGCTATGGAGACCACTAAAATCTGATTATCATTGCTGAAGGCACCACCTTAGCTTCAAGAGGTTAAATAATTTTGCTTTTGCACACTATTTGCTCCAAAACCTGGTTAACACTGTCAACTTAGAACTATCCCTACTGGGAAATTTGCTGGAAAGGAAAATGTGATTTATGATTTAAACTCCATTGCTTTGCTGATTATTCACAGCAGTGAAAATTTATACCCAGCTTGATGTGAAATATTTGGTTTAAGAATTTTGCCCATAAGGAAACACAAAGATATGATAAACTGTAACACCAGTGTCTTTCAATTTATAATGATTTTACTAGGCCAGGGTCCAGTGTAGTCCTCTGAGCTTCTTACTGTTACCAACAGGTAAAAAATCTCCAAGACAGCTAAATGGCCTCTCCATGTCCTATATCCCTTCTCTAGCTAAGAAATGATTCAAACTTCTTCTTCTTCTGTGACTTTTTGAGGTATGCAGATGAAAAACAGTCTCTAAAACCATATTTAAAGAGGAGCTCATAAACTCTCTGGGAGTTTTAGTCCTCCGGACTCAGCCTCTTGCAACTTCACCCCTCAAGGAGTCAGCCCTGAACATGGAGATGGGATCTCCTCCATTTGGAAGTCCATGGGTTGTGTGTGTGTGTAGGTGTGCATGTACCCATTTAGCCATGCTCTTCATTCCTGGGAGGACATCACTTAACTGCTGCTATCCTCTCTGAGAAAACCTGTAGTTTAATGTATGAGACAAACTGCCCACAAAAGGGGATTAAGATGTTGGGGAAAGAGTTTGAGCTTCTCTCCTACAAAGACATCTTTGAAAAGTGCTATCTGAGGAAGCTGCTGGACCTCTGACATCTGCTGGGATTGCTCACTCCCTTGAGTAAGCAGGAGCAGCAGATGTGTTCTCTTTGTAGCTCTGCACTACATGGAATTTCACAGAGCATCTCTTGAACCTAAAGTTTACATCCGATAGAAAATACAGCAATGTCATTTGTCTGCATGGATGTCCATGTGCAATTCCATGGGCATTGATAATTTTGCTATTTTTCTTGTTGCCATTATGAATTGTCTGCTTCTATCACATTATCTTATGACATGACTTGAGTCATCCAGTGTGGATCAAATTGACCAGAATGACACCCATATAAGTTGGTAGCACTTCTGGATTACTGTCTCCCCATCTTGTTATGTTACCAAAAAATAACTCAAAATTTGCAATTCACTTACAAATGATCCTCTTGTAATTGCAGAAGTATCCAAATTTCAAAAGTCACTCATTCTTGAAATCAGTACAATAGATTGTTTATAGATTGCTGTCAAAAAACATATTTATGTTTCTGAGACAGCACCTGATAAACTTTCTCTCTGAAGCCTGCTGCCTTAAATAATAGTGCTCAATTAATAGATTTGCAAAACACAATTGCATACACTGGTACTTTGATTACGAATATGTCATCACATGTATAGCTGACATGTATAGCTGAAAGTTATAGTGTATAGAACTAAGAAATGCTTTGATGTTGATTTGCTTGATATCACATTCTACATAAAATGTGTCCTCTTTTTAACGTAGATTGCTGATGGAGACCAGAATGTAAAACACTGTCTGGTGAAAAAAAAAAAAAAAAAAATTAAAAAAGGAAAAAAATCTAGATATTAGGAAGTTCTTTAATGTGAGGGTGGTGAGACACTGGGACAAGTTTCACAGAGACATTGTGGATGTCTCATCCCTGAAAGTGTTCAAGGTCAGGTTGGATGGTCTCATGAAAAGTCTGCCCAGGGCAGGGGGCTTGGAACTGGGTGATCATTTGCTTCCAACCATTCTATGGTTCTATGATCTGTAGTTTTTCTATCAATGGAAGCATACATATACAATTAATGTGACCACTCAAGTAAACAGATATTTATGAAATCCCTCCCTTGGCTTGCGGATTAAACACCAAGGCCAAAATTCTGAAGAAGGGATAAATTTTTAATGTGATTGACTGCTTATTGCTAAGTGTGGAATTCTCACTAAGTTTGACCAAAATCACATGCAAATTTTGAGGCTTACCCCTTGAAAGAATCATCAAAATCATGGCATGCTGGCACACATGTGAAAATAAATAAGTGTATGGGAGAGGCTTCTTCAAATATAGAATGAGTACAAGTGCAAAACATCCCCTTTTAATAATTTCTTCAGTCATTCTGAGGTAAAATTCTTCCAATCCTCATTAAGATCTCAGCACCAGATTCAAGCTGCAGCCCTGCCATGCTGCATATCCTCTGTTCCTCCATCATGTTCCACTGCGGTCCTGCTGCAACAGCAATATTATATGCAGCAGTATAATTTCTTCTTTCTTTAAATAATTTGCTAAATGCTGCTGTAACTACTCATAGAATAAAGACTGACCACGGATTCTGCTTAAGAATTGAGTTGGAGTAGACACTGAAGGTACTCATTTAATGACTATCAACAGGGATGAGTTTGATTCTTATTTAACACAACTTTAGCTGTCTCTAGTTCTAATTATTTAAAGCACAAAGCAATGGAAGGATTCTTTTCCACATTTGCATAGCTACACACCATAGATATATTCACATAAGTAATACACCAGCAGAGTAGTTATGCAAAATTTTTTGTCCATTACCTTAGGCTACTGTAGCCAGGACAGTGTCAGAAAGATTTAAATGTAACCTTTAGAAACATTTTTGCTTGGTTAGTGGGATTTATATGGGGTGGATGCTCTGCAGATTAGTTTTCTCTTAAAATAAAGTGTGATACTTGCAGATTAATTCTGTTTGCACAAACATGGAACAGCAATCTTGTGTTTTGAGGGGTTAATCAGAAAAAAAGTACTTATTATAACAGCCACAAAAATTCAAGCACTTTTGTCTCAAATGGGTTATTATTACACCATTCAAAGCCAAGTAACTATGTACTACCTGTAGCACTCTGTGTTTTTTCTAAGCAGTCTCTTAGAGGATTTTCTTAACAGTTTTCCAGAGGTGATTCTTGTAAGGGCATAGATTGTAAACACAGGTTTGTAACTGCTGTACACAACGGCCTTAATTTTCTATTTCTCTTTCATTCTTGTGGCCATTTCATTGCTGAGAAATGCTCAAAGCTAAGGTATTAACTTGTCAAGTTCTGCTGGTTTTACCGTATATTTCAAAATCATCTTGCTTCCCAACAATACCAATCTAATTTAAAATCATTCTCATAGACTTTGTGGACCAATTTTCTTTAGCTTGCCTGCACAGCAACACCTTTTGACTGGAATAGGGAACTATGAATGAAAAATGAATTTGGATACTGAGCAGAAAATAATAACTCTTTTTTGGCATGATTTTCATAAATCATGTAGTGCTTTTGTACTACATGAAACTTCCAAGAATAGGAAAATGCATTTCTTAAATTCAATGAAATATCCCCACTGTGCTTTGCTCTTCCTCACTCCGGTGAAGAATTCCCTCTTTTCAGGAATTTGGTCACATTTCTTGTCAGTAATTTTTTAATATAGTACGGATGCTTAAATTTCTCAAACTATTAAAATAACAGCAGGTTTAACGTTTTTATCCATTTTACTATAGTTTAGTACTTAATATTATGAATGGCTGTTTCTGTTTGGTCTGCTTTGGGAGTTTGTGAAGGATGGCTGTGTTACAGAGATTTAAATGACTTTTTTCCATGAGAGAAATATATTTTTTCCTGGAAAGTGTCTTAGAGTCACATTTTAAGATAAGAAATTACAAAACCAATTTAGTGCATAAATCAGAGAAAATATTTATTTACAGACATGTAAAAATTATGTTACAACATTTTAAAGAAAACTGTAATGAACCATCAATCTGCTCTAATGGTCAAACTCTGAATGTTTCAATTCTAAATTGTCATGGCACCAGTTAAAAATCTGACTTCCAACAAGATTACAGTTATCTACATAGTTTAAGTAGAGTGATTTTTCAGAACAAAAAATGGATCTACAGAGAAAACGAATAGGAACTGCAACAATATGTAATACAAGAGTTTACAAAAGTAAAAATAGTTTTTCTTGATCCAAACTTTAAAGCTTTTTAGTAAATATTTTCCATTCATGCAGCTGCCCATGTTTGAAACAAATATCTGAAATACACAGAGCAGATCTGTGTAGAAAATGAATTGATTTGATTCAGGACTGTCTGTAAAGGATTTTATGACTGTTGACTGTACAAACTGATTGACAAGATCATTTATGTTTCCTATTCTTCTGTATTGCAAGGGATGAACTATGTTGGAAAATCCCACAATTGACAAAACTTATGTCAAACAAGTAACAAGTGATGGCAAACAACACCGAGCATACTGCATACATGGACAGCAGAGAACTATTAAGCTCTGTCGAAGCTACCAGCATCCTCTGGAGTGATTTTAAGCAAACATGCCATTGAGAAACCTTACCAGTAATAAACTGCACGGGGTAACAGTCTTCTGGCTTGCAAATGAAGTAATGCCTCATGGTGTTATCAGAGGTGACTTTTGTGTTCAAAATATAGTCAGGACTTAAACTGTGGTGTGAAACAGTGTCGACATCATGAATGTGTAAATCGCCTTTGTGAGGTTATAAACTAAGGGTAGTGACTGTAAAGAATGTGTAAAAATCTCAGAGTGCCTTCTGTGAGTCTCAGCTCATTTGGAATGGAGGTGGTGAAGAGACAATATACCTATATGTTTCTCATATCTAGTTTATTAACACCAGTATCAGAACTGATCTTGGATGATATTCTGCATCTCTTAAGCCAGCCAACAGTTTATGTGATTTAAATGGGACAAATACCCCTTGACCTGCTGGGGTTTGGAGTTCTTTTTTTTTTTTTTAACTGTCAGCCAAAGACAGAAATCCAAAAATGGCAATTCTTTTTGCATTTTTACAGTTAAAAATATTCACAACTTATATTAAGAGATAGAAAGTGGAGAAGTATTTCACCCCCTGATTTGACCTAACATTTCACTTACACAGGAGTAATATTTTTTTGCTGCACTTTTCTCAGAGAGTCAGCCTTGATAAATTCTGAAGCTGCAATTCTTTATGCTGAGGTGTAACTACTTATACTAGTCTTTCCTTATTTAAGGAGCTAGGTACTACTCAGCACTTATGTAAACCATGTAACTCCACACACAATAGACAAGCTAGATATAACATACACAAACAGAACTGAGAGTGCAATGTCACATAGCTGCCTAGTGAAAAAAATTTCTTGCTCAGTAATAGATATTTAAATTCAAATGTATGCTTTTCTTCTAAATTTTTGAAGAAATATCATCATTCTTTGATGGTCCCCATGCCAGAAACCTGACCAGAGACCTTGAGCTCCCATTCCACTTACGCCCACACTACTTGAGGTGAACCTGCCATCTCAGAAACTGCTTTTTAAAACAGAAATTTAAAGTTAGATAGTTTAAAAAGTCTCTCTGGTACCTTTTGTTTTCTCTTGTTTTCAGCCTACAGAGAATGCTTGAAAGGGCAAGGCAAGAGTTCATCTTTGTAGTCCTGGATGATCTGAAGTTGCAAATACCCCGGTCACGGAGCTCAGTGGTCAGGGCTCAGTGCTGCAGACTGGCACACAGCTGGGTCTGTGCTCCATTTCACTGTGTAAGATACTTCCTAAATTAATGCTCTCCCTCTTGGGAGGCTGTAGCTAATAAATAATTTATTTACCCTGCAATCACTTTAAAGACATGTCTCTTTCTATACGAGTACCATTAACATAAAGATGTAGATGAATAAATTACATATTCCTTGTTTCACGCCATCTGCAATGCTAAAGAGGTCTGACTCTGGGATTGTGAACAAGTTGGTGCTTTTATAGGGGGAGAAGTCCTTGTGCCCATATGCTTTGATACCTTTAATGTCTCAGTAACAAGAGAAATAATGCATCCATTCTGTTTGAAAGGAAATATTATTTATTAAGAAATTCTACACTGAGATTCCCCCTACAACATCTGTAATAATTAGTTATTCCAACTTTGGGCTTTTAGGAGGGCCTTAGGAGTTTGTGGGTGGAAAGACTACTGCCAGGAAATACCCCAAAAAAGTAATAACTAGGCTAAGTCAGGCTGTCAGATATTGGCAGGCTATAAGTAATTTTCCTGGCTAGACAGGAGGCTGACTGACTTTCCATATGGTAGCAACAAACTGCCTTCAGAGATTTGCAAGAACAGCTGTAACAACTGCCTGATGAATGGCATCACAGAGAGGGCTTATCTGAAGAAAGAGATTTACAGGAGGATGCAATTTACAGTTTATGAAGGATTGCTCTCTTATTTTGACATTTTCATGTTTTAGAAGCTGTTCTATTACCAAATGTAATTATTTCCAATGACAAATAAATTTAATAAAATAATGGGAAATACCACACAATGTATTTAATCGTGGCACTGGACAAAATGATCTTGTTTGAATTAAGATGAAAAGGAAGCAGTGCAATAACTCTAAATATGGTAAAACAGTAAAACTGCTAATCATAAAAATAGCTTTTAGAAATATACATTTGTATACAGTGTTTTCCACACCTGTTAAATACGTCCTTCATATTATTATGATACAGTACATTGGCCTTTAAGACATCAAAATTAAAAAAATAATACCAATAATTAGCCAGAGAAAACCACATTTACAATCTAAACCATAAAAATCTGACAATTGTACAGCTTAGAACATATAAGAAATGGATTTTCTAATATTTGAACAATAATGTCCATTTTAATAAGTAAATTGAGTTTCATACAAATTGAATCAAAGGTGTTGTCAGCCAGTAAGAAACTGAAGTTTCACAATTTTCTGTGGGGAAGTCAGAGTTTCTCTTCTCAGCCTTCAAGGGTTCACACATGACATCTCATCACTTGATCTGTAGAAACTGAGAAATGAAATGTTTGCTTTAGTATGAAAGAACAGAATTTCTTCCAGGAGAACCTCAAAAAGTAAGACAGCTGGGGAAAAAAGCCAAGAGGACTATGACTTGATTTTTCACAAATCAACAAAATATCAATGTCACTAATGCTTTCCCACCTTTAACCATTGAAGGTTAAAAGAAGAATAGCATTCCTGCAACGGTGGACAACCAGGACTGTGCAACAGTCTTGAGTAGACACTATGGCCCAAAATAACAACAGCAAATCAAGCAAGAGCTGTTGAGGCTGAAGTACATCTTCCCTTGATAACTCTATGCAAACAACTGCTGAATAATTTCTATTTTAGCAGCAGGAAATAAAATGTATCTTGGCTTGTTGTTGGCTGCTTTGCAACAAAATGCTTTATTTGCATAATAGCATTCAGTCTAAACAAATTGCATGTAGAATTCTTTGCTCCAGTCCCATCACACTGTTTATATAC
Source organism: Muscicapa striata striata (assembly GCA_030060385.1). Classification (NCBI taxonomy): domain Eukaryota; kingdom Metazoa; phylum Chordata; class Aves; order Passeriformes; family Muscicapidae; genus Muscicapa; species Muscicapa striata. Next base: position 2,108,728 of record JAREIS010000018.1, on the reverse strand, counting down.
CTTGCTCCACTTCCATTGGCTGTGTGCTTTCAGCAATGCCTATAGTTACCAGCTTGATGGATTTTCCCCCAGTTGCTTCCCTTTTGCTATTGCCTGTTTTGCTATTGTTTTTGTGTACCTGCCATAGGATAAAACTGTATATCCTTCGATTCCTTTTGTTGCTTTATTGCCACACCACGAAAATGCAAAAAAACCCCAGTGTTAGCCAACACTTTTGAGGTTCATTCTTCCAGCAGAGGCGGGAGGCAGGTTGCATCTAAATATCTGAGTCCTGCTATGTGACCCATTAATGCTACCAGCTTCAAGCAGGCATTGAGTGATGCTGCAGGGGAGCATAAGAAAAACCAGCTCCACCTACCTACAGAGAAACTGACAACACTTTCCTAATTGCATCTGCTTGGAAAACTGACAGTAGAAAATGTTAACAGACGTAGATGGTTTCTTTTTTTAAAGTGAAATTTTCAGCCCAAGGTGTTTTTTTAAAAATTTTGACAGGAAAAATATCTTTCAGCCAATCCTTTCTGTACTCTTTTTTTGGGGAGGTGGAGTCTGTAACTGGAAAAGGAAACAGCTGACAAAACCTAGTGCACTTCTGATCAAAGGCTGAAAAAATTCCAGATGTTCTTTTCAGCCAATTTCCACCTCCTTCAATGAAAAAAAAAAGGGAAGAAAAAAAAAAATATTTCTGTTAGAATTTCCATTTACTGAAAACCTGGTTTTCCAGAAACATCCAAATCTATGCAGGACTGGGCTCCTGACTTTTGAAAAAGTCATGTATCAAATTTCCCCCTCATTGCAAAGAGAGCACCAGGTCTCTGGCTGTGGTCTTCACAGGTAGCAAGGATTTGGGAGAAAAGCTCATGTGAGAGATCCCAGAACTTTCTTCTTTCAGTTAAATCATCCTGAAACTATTATTCTCTACTTGCACAGAGAAAAATCTTCATCTCTCCTGTTTTAGGTCTGATCCCTAGAGACACTAGCTATAATAAAAAAGACCTTTAAATTCTCTCCTTAAGTCTGAGAGAGGCTTAATGGTTTTTAACCAGCTATTCATCTTAGAAGAAGTAAAAAAAAAAACCAAAAAACTTAAAATCCCACTGTACATCCTATTAGCTCCAAAGAGACTTCCTCTTTTCTAGTCTATTTTTCAACTATGCTTTGCTGTTCCATTATGCCATTATAAAAAGCAATAATTATGAAAGCAGTAAGAGTCAGATTTTCAAGTTATTTATTGAAGATTTTTTCCCTTGCCATAAACCCTTCAAGCATTTACCTGTGACCAGCACTAAAGAGCTTCATCAGGTTACTGTTGTGAAACTTTGATGTTGCTAACCATCTGAACCCAAGTCATCAGTGCTGCTTTGCTGTTGGTTACAAACACCAACAAAAATTTAGCAACCCCACCAGTCCAAAATATTCCTGTGTTCTTCCTTCAGTATATGGACTTCTTACTTCCCTCTCATTACAAATAATGGTAAAGTCTGAGAGGGAGCATTAAAATCTGAAAGAGCCAAGCTTTTATTTTTCCTGGAATGACAGGAATCCAGGACTATGATTAATCTAGAGTAATTCAATGCTAATTTCATTCTATTTCTTTCTTTTGAATAGTGAACAGTTTATCATCTGCCTTTATGGCAGTGCTGATGATATTAAAAAACCCTCATGATGACTAGTGTGTTTTTAAAATTTTTTTCATTTCTTTCCTCTTATATATAAAAACATCTCCTGACACAACAAAGATGAACTGAATTACATTTAAGCCAGCAATAAGGCTTTCATTTGATGTAGTTCTAACAGAAAACCACTTTAGAAACTGTGATTTGAACATAATGCATTTTAGGAATTGAATAATTCAACTGAGCATATAGACTTGGCATCCCTAGACAATATCAAAGAAAGTCCTAATTGCCATCATAATCTCTGAAAAAAAGATGGAGAGAGTTTATGGAATATTTATTGGTTCATTTTCCACCTGAAATTTTTTCTCCTGCTTTTTTCACTATCTGGATAGCTTTTTGAGCAGGAGGTATTGGAAACACTCTTCTTAGGCATAACACTACATTTCAGTCTTCTAAAAATGCTATTGCTACTGTTATTATCGTTCTAGTATAATCCTGCTGGCATTTTTGCCAAATTCAAATTCAACTAGATTAAATTAGTTTTATCTATACACTATTATATTGCATATAACATTGGAAAGCCAACATTATATATAAAAAACCTCCCTAATTGAAAGTGCAGTTCTATTTTGTGGACCCTACACACCAATGACAAATGATGGAGTAAATCTGATAAAAGTCAGTAATAATGCAGAGTTTTCCATCTTGTTTTGTAGAAGCTTAATTATTTTATAACTTACCTCCCCTCAAAGCCTAGCTAATTTCTATCTTTGCATCTGCAGATCTTTCAGAATGCTCTGCATGTAAAGGGCACTTTATTTTGGGAGAGTCTGGCCATCAGATCATCTGCCAGGAGACCAGATCCTCCAAGCTTTGTAGTCATGAGACATGACAGTATGAATATCTTGCACTCTGTATTGCTCCTAAAAGCCTTTCATGAGAAGAAAAAAACTGATGCTTGGTAGGGACCTGCAGGTACCATCCTTCTAGAATGGGATTTGCCAGCTCTGTTTCCCAGGCCTACCTAAGGATCTGGAAGCTGTAACTGTGACCCTTCTGTGGTAGGAGAGCTGCTGACTTTTCTAAACTCATTTAGATGGGCTTTATTTGTCTGCAAGAGATGGGTTTTGTTCTCTGCTAGCTAGATCCAAACAGAGCTCAGCTTCTTTCCTGCTGCGAATTATTTGTTTTTCCTCACAGTTCTGAAAAAGGGAAAAGAACAGAGGTATGTTCCTTCATCCCTGTGAATAACTAATTTCCTTCTCACAGGGTTTATGGGGAAGAACATTCTGGACTTTACCATGCTTTATCTTCCAGACCTAAATGTACAGGAATAAATCTTACTATATGAGAGTGTAAATTCAGCATATGTTTTTGAGAGGAAGTACTAGGAATGTGCTATGACTAAATGACACAAAAGATGTACATGATTAACATCTTACCTTGTAGTTATTAAGTAAATGTTAAAAGAGAAGTCCCACAGAATATACTTGTTACAGACTTCACTGTATGGATTACCCCACAATTAATTATAAGCAATAAGAGCATCCAAAGTGTATGAAAGACTTTCATTTGACAAAATGTACCTGTTTTTAAAAAATCCTTTGCTCTGAATGGCTTTTATGATAGCATTAATCTTAGAAACTCTCAGAAAATGAAGCTAAAAAGAGAATGGATAGATGATGGTTCACATATATACGTGAACTTGAAACCCAAAGCCTCGAGTATCATTCCTCTTACTCTCCTGTCTCTCTTTCCTTGCCAGACAAACCCATTCTCAGGACTGGAATTCTCAGTTTAATAACTGTAATGGAGGCATCTGAAGCCACTGCTGACCACTGCTTGGTAAAATTGCACATCTATCTCTTGCAGGCTCCTCCTGAGTAGGAGACTTGATGCTTGACACCATTCTAAGTTTCTGCTGGTGCCTGACTATGCTTTGACAGGAGGTTATGTGACTGCCATACATCACTTTCTGTGAAACAGCAGCAAGCCCCATTAAAAAGCAGCAGGTACACTGTCCTTTCACTCCCAGCACTGGCCTTCACATGTGTGCTACCTCAAACTGCAATTGTACCACAACTGCTTTCATTACATCCTATGCTCACTCCTAATACTGTTATCTGTACAACTGAGAGTTCTGAATCCAGGCCTACAGATGCTGCTCTTATGTCCTCGAGGACAGCATATTCTGTTTCATCTCTAATAATTTCTTTTTATTATGCACTTTCTGGACAGTCAAAGGGAAGAAAAATGGAATCTTTCTGCAGAGCAGGCATTAAATATCATTTATCTAGATATTTATGTAAAATGAGAAAAATCATAATGCAGTACAGAAAGTAGAAATGCAAATTGCCATTCTGTTTGTTTGCTATGTCTAACTCAAGACAATATCCTCCTTTTCTCTTAAGTAGGCATTTACACTGTGTGCAAAACAATGTTATTTATATTTGTAAGGTACCATGGGGACATGCACTTTTGTTGGCTTTTCCACAGCGTTATTCATCATCAGTGGAAAACCATAAGGAACAAGCAGAGCTTACCAAGGAATGTTGAACTTGTTTTAGCTATCACATTGACTTCACAGCTGTGTTCATTTGAGGTACACCTTGCACCTTGTCCCTTGATTTAAATCATCAAATCTCTAATTCAGTAAGAGTCATATAGGTGGTTTAGTTCAATGCCCCCATATGAAATGTAAATTCTCAGTTCAGTAGGTGTGAGCAGGGGAATATGAATGTGTGTCACATTTTTGCTGCTGTCAGCTGTAACCCTTGTAAAACATGAAAAGCAAAATGATGGCACTAGTGCAAAATGTTTTATAATGAACTAGTGATAAAATATTCACTGCATTTAACAAATAGAGGGATTGTTTGATAAATATTAATAAAGGATAATTAAAAGAACCAGTTGCACCTTCTTTAAACCTTTCTTCAAATGATGAAACCCAATCATTATGTTTTGGACTCTGCCAATCACACTTTAATTGCTAAAACCATTACAGAATCGTTTCTCTGTTCTGTGAACAGCTTAATTGCTTTGAAGTGTTAGTGTTTATATGACTACATGTGAGAATGATTGTTTTAGTCATCAATGAAAACAAACTGCTATCCTCTTTGTATTAAAATGCTCTGTTTCACTTGTTTGTCCAATAAAAATCAGCAAGAAGAATGAGATAGCCCTATCAGATACTGATTTTTCCCCTAGACCATCACATCTTTTCTTTTTTAGAGTCCAGGCAGAATTGTGATAAATGCTCTTGGGTGTAGTGGTGGAGACAGGACCCAGTATTTGAAGAGTGCTAGAGAGGACACACTGCAGTTGAAAGTATGGTCAGGTATGAGTCTGAAGGAATCACTTTGGGAATAGAGTCACCATGGTCATTTGAGTGGGGCCATGAAGGAAAGAATGGATCTATCCACTTTAATTTAGTCTGTGTGTTTTTCTCCAGCTAGACAGCTGTTGCAGAACAGTTTTCCTCTTCAAGGTCCTGAAGCTGGAGGCACTGGGCATTCTGCAGAGTGTGGGGTGGGCCAGGATCCCCAAGCAGAAGTGGAAGAGGTAGGATGGTGGGGAGGTGGTGCTTTTGCAGAACTCACTGCCCTGAAGTCTTTGCCATAATGCACCCACATTGCTACCCCCTGGTGAAACTGTGTACCCACCATACTCCCTTTCCTATTCCCTCCTGGCTGATAAAGCCAACCCAAATGCAGTAAAGCCTCCCTGATGCTGTCACAGAGATCCCTTAGCCCATACCAATGTGCCTTGAGAGATGCTCAACACCTTCTTGGGATCCAGTCCCAAATAAAGCAGAGAAAAAAATGTTGCACCTTCAATTATCCCTGCATATGTGTGGATATTCATAGCAAATTCTCAGGGGTATGGCTCTCATTGGAGATCCCTAGGTGTTTTCTGCTTCTTGGGATGGTGCCTGCTCCATGAGAAGCAAGTTCAACTGAATCCTATCATGATTCACAGTAAGCACTGTACTTTATCATCCTGAATGCTACAGAAGAGATGCTTTTAAGTTACAGGATGGTGTGAAAAACGTGTAGACTAAAATTCCTACAGAATAAATCTGCTTAATGTGAGGTGTAGGAATTCTCTATTGTGAGGTGGTGGTCCAATTAGTATTAATGCTCAAGGCAAGGGTGCAGATTTAAACACACAGTTTAATGCATAAAGGAAGTACTAAAACTTCTAACCTGAGGCCATTTAATATGTCTACATTTTAAGAAGTGTGGTTTTAAAATAAATGAAAGTAGGAGCTTACAAAAATTGCCTTAAAGTAATTATGCAGAAAGCACCTAATAAACTTCCTCACTCTTGCCAAATTAGAGTTTAGATGGGTATCAAAACCCAAAGGGTGCCCATTCCAGGCAAAAGAATTGTAGGCAATGATGTATTGAGATGATGAGTGCTCTGTACTAATCAGTCTGAGATTTTTCAGGTACTTGGATGCAGAGGTTTTATTCAACTGAGCAACCAGGTGGAGTGATATTAAAAAAAAAAATAGAAAAGAAATGGGAAGGAGAGAGTGCTGGAAGAAAATGTTGGAAGCATAAAGCATGAGACAGAGACACTGGGATAGCCCAGAGTAAACCATAGGAAGCAGGAGTGGAATGAGACAAACAATGCAAAATGATTATTTAAATGGTGACAGTATAATGAATTAAGACAGTCAATTGATTATACAGGATGTAGAGTTACTGCTTAAAATTGTCCTCTGAGAAAGTCTTGCTATGGGAATGTGATCCAGGTGGAAATGGCAATAAAAGATGGTCCTATTTAGAACAGTTTTTTATTTGTATTTTCCTGCCTAATACTTATTTGAATGCGAAGTAGTGCCTAATATTTTGGTTTTATGAGGGTTTCAAGAGACATTAGTTTTAAACTAAAAGTTACAAAGCAAATGTTGGACTTGAGGTCAAATTGTGGTCTGTAAATGGTGCAGAATCTAGTATTAGCTGAGAAAGGATTATTATAACCCTGCAACAAGGAAGCAGAGAAGAATTTAGCCTTTTCATTCTTTATTTATTTGGTCTGGAAAACACTTTGCTCATTTTGAGAGACTACAGAACTGTAGCGTAATTTTAGAAATCAATAGCAACAACAATTTGGAAACTTCAGACACACATAGCAGCATGACAAGCTGGCTGAGCTGGTATTTGATTAACTTCCAAATCTTCATTTTGGCAGACTGAGCTTGTTTTATTCTCATTGATTGCTTTTTTTTTTTTTTTTTTTTTTTTTTTTTTTTTTTTTGTTGAAATGGCAATTACAGTTCTATCACCTTCTAAATAACTTCCCTTTTCTGAGGTGTGTAAATGCCTATGTACGGATAAATTCAATCTGCCTTTCATGTTTTGATATTAATCATGCAGAAAATCTTCTTAGTAACACATTTATATTTTCTAAAAACATTGAGACCTTTTGGAATAATTGGGTCACTAGCTGTAGTGGCTCTGCAATTCATATTGAAAATAAATAATAACATCTACAATTTCTGGCTTTTAGTATGGAAAAATAACAATCTTTTGGCTTTTCAATTTTTGCACCTCTTTACATGAGTGAAGAATTTCAACAGAAAAATGTTTCCTGTGAGGGTTTTCCATTCAGCATTTTTGTTGCTCAAGGTTACTGATAAAGCCTGTGAAATGAGTGTTTTCTAGGGGAACTAAAGCTATTTATTTTCAAAGACTGACACACCAGTAAAAATGTGTGATGCATGACAATTTCTAACTTTCAGTTAAATCTTAGAATTTGATGATAAAGCTGATAGACTCAAATCCATAGCACAGACCCAATGGCTGTCCTGAGTTTTTCCAGAGGATTTGTGTCAGTGAATGCCTAGGAAACACCAGTGTCCCTCTTTCCATCCAGCACTTTCCCAACACACCTCATACTGCTGCTTTGGTATCTATGCTAGGTAACTGTTCCAATGTTAATTCCTCCCTACACTGATGGGGAATTAACATTAACATTGTTGATTGCAAACGATGGGTGAGCAAAATCCCGTGTAGCACCTTCAGCAAGTCACCCAAATTCTACTGGACTCAGCCAAAGTACAGGGAAGTAAAACTACATTGGCAAAAATATTCATGGGTGGAAATTGAAATCAGTCTTCTTATTTGAAGTGTTGAGTTACTTCAATTAATTTCTGATTTTTTTTTTCAGCCTTAAGGTAAAGCAAAAAGCTTGTGATATTTTTTAGAAGTCATCATCATCCTCACCTGAAAAGGGATCCAGGTTTGTTTCTAAGAGGTAGGTGTTTGGCTGTCCTTGTTTCTGTACTTCACTCAGAGGTTGACTCTCTGCTCATAAATTTTGGGCCAGCAAAATCTGTGGAGCTAATTCTGATCTGATTGGACAAAATAAAACTAATGAGGCTACTAATACTGAATATTAAGCTCAAGTATGTTATATCAGAGAAGATTTAATCTCATTTAGGCAAGTATTTTGTTTACATGTCTAAGAGAATTTTTGGCCTGATATGACAGCATTGTTTGCTTCTGATTAAATTCACTAATTGGTGTGTAGTTTTGTTTTGTTTTTAAATTGGAGGCAAAGCAGTTGTTTTTGATAGAACCTGAGCCATTAAAATTAAATATTTGCTGTCTAAAAATTATCAAGCACCATGAGTATCTTGTTAAATGATGACAGAGACTTCAGGCAGGTCAAGACAGATGGCAGGGTCAACTAAAAAAAGTAAAACAGATTCATTGAAGAATATACTGCCTATAGTTCCACAGACATTTTTCTTTACTGGAAAGCATATAATTTTTTAGAAGTTTAGATAAGTGGGAATGCTCCTTTTTTACATGCCAAAAAAGGCACCTGTTGGTCTGACTTCAGAAAGAGGTGCTAATTTTACCTGCACATTCAGTCTTCTGAGGCCCATTGCCTACAACATGGGCTCAGTGTCAAAGCTGAGAAGAGAACCCAAAATTCCTGATCCTACTTTGCTTAAAAATGAGATAAACAGAAAACAAAACCCATTATTTTCAAGCTATTTTTCATCAAATATATAAGATTTCAATGTCTGTAAATTAAATATATTATTTACATTACAATGTTTCAGAAGTTTTATGATTTCAAGTTTTGATGATTTTTTAACTGGGAACTAAATAATATAGAGCAGATTTAGAGGAATAGATCTGAATACAATAAAACTAGTTTGCTTATTTATTTTACAAAAATGCAATTACAGGCAGGAAAATCTAGTAGAAAGAGACACAAAATGCACGATAACATTGCCTGCATTTTCTGCAGGTTCCCATGTGATCCCATGCGCAGGGGATAGGATTTAAATAACAATTAGAAAAAATATTATGTAGTCAGTCATAAATCAGTAACCTGGTTAAAATGCTGAACACCACTTAGGAAATCTTCCTCTGATAAATTGACTGACAGGAAAAATGGGGAGGAGGGGCTGGTGGCAAGGTCCTTCCAATGACTCATGTAACAGTGGGCGAAGAGCAAACACGTCTACTGTGCTACTGCATGTATTAAATATAACAAAGGGCATGTCAGGAAGTTTCTTACAATTTTTGATTTCATGGCATGCTTTTATTACTTTCTCCATTTTTTCAGTCACAGGTTGTTAGATTTACTGCAGCTGTGGAAGGTACAAGGAATTAGTATCTGTCGGGAATGGTGCCCCTAATGACTTTCTTAGGTTACTCAAGTACAAACATCTTGCACTGATATTTATCAATGCACTTGATATTTATCAAGTGAACACAATCTTTTACCTATTCATTTGTCTTAGGAATGAAGAACATCATGTTCCCCTGACACTGAATGCAAGATTTCAATGAATGGTAAGCGCAATAGAAAAGACAAAATTTTGCATAATCTTAGTGACTTTTAAAGTACATTGAATAAGATTTCGGGCACAACATTGCTTCAGCCATTGCCATTAATAAGAACTTTTGGACTTTATTTTATAAGTAGTACACAAGTGCACTCAGAAAGCTTCAAGCTGTCAGAATAGCTACTGATCTTTTTGACAAGCCTAATCAGCCTAATTTGGCTGATAATAGAAGAGTCAGTCTTGCCTGCCCTAATGCTATGGACTGAAAAAACATGCATCTAAATGGACAATGAAAAATCTAGTTTAATTAAAACAGTAAATAGAATACTATCAATACTATCACACAGTCACATTAATCTTGCTATTTGAAATATGCAAAGCTGGGTTTAAACTAGATGAAATTAATCAGAAAAATTTTAGTTCTTTTTCTGTAGATTTTGTTTTACTTTCTGCTGAGTATTTTCATTGTTGAATTCCATACAAAATAAGTAAAGCAAGGAGAGTTTCAAAGTTTCATACAGACTTGATATTAAATTTATTTCCCTTTAGCTACTTATAGGAAGGCTGTGATGTATACAATCAACCCCTTAACCAAACTAATGGTAGTTTGGTCCAGATTCTGAAAGAGGTAAAGGCCTGAGCTATAGCCCAGACAGCCGAAAACTCTTCTAGCTGCAATCTGAAGACCCAAAAAGGCAAAGAGTGTCTCATTTATCAAGGGACAAAGAAAGTTGTGGGTACAAGGAATCTCATGCAGACCTGTCCCATTGCATGTAATTTGATTACAATCCAGCCACTTCATTCCACAAATCAGGCAGCCTAAGTGGATCTTCTTTGAGCTCCCCTAGCCAAGCAGCCTGGCAGCATTGTGCTGGTTTCCTCTGGAGCTGGGATGCCTCTCAAGGGTACTTTTTGAAGCAGAGAGAACATTTACCAGTGGCAGATTTTTGGGAAATGACTGATATTGAAAACTTTTTAGCATGGTAATTATGATTTGTGCCTTGGTAACTCTGATTTGTGCCTTGATGGTTTTGAATCATCGTTCAAGTGATTGTGCCATACAGTACTACCGTGAACCTTACCACTGAACCTTGGCTTAGTTACTCTTCTCCAACATCATATTAAAACCACTTTTGCTAGTACCTTTGGTAGTGTACCTGTCAGCAATCTAAATCACCCATTTGTGGCAAAAGGGAAATGTTTTTGATGAGCTTTGGCCACAGCGCTATTTGGTTCCATTGATTTAAATGGTAATTGCATCAATTCCTACAAGAAATATAGCTATTATTATATCATTATGGCTTTACATTTGCATAATGAAAATCAGTGCAGCAAGAGGATTATCCTGAGTTTTATGTCTGTGGCAGTTTCTGGTATTAATATTTGAAATATTATTCTCTATCAGATGTTAGAAACAAATTTGATAGGCTGAAAACATGCAGTGTGGAGGTGGAGAAAAAGAGTAAGACAAGAGTAAGAAATCAAATACCCTTGAGAGGTAAATACAACTGAAATACACGTAATAGAAAGGGAACTATAATTGTTGTTGAAATAACTTCTGTAAATCTACATTGTAACCAGAACAGCCTTTTATAGTCTCTGTATCTTTGGTCCTAAAGTAATTTAATAAAAATGCCTCTAAAGACATCTCATTAAAGTTGACTCATTATTGTGGAACTCCCATCTAATAACGCTTGTCTGGCTTCATTACTTTTAGCACAGCTACACCAGCATAAAAACAATGCTGTGATTGTGAATATATCCTTCAAGTTCCAGCCAAGCACTAACCAGTGTCTGATCTGAGTTATGACACCATAAATCTACTGTATTTGCATCACATACTCTACCAGGAAACAGTTTGCTGCACTGAATGCTCAACTACTGAATCAATACCATGCCATTACTATTATAGTTATTTACTATGAAAGGTTGACAGTTTGATAGGAACTATTCTTCTTAGGCAATGTAATACCAATATGAGTGCTTGTGCATAATTCATTACAGTTAATTATTTTGTTGGTATTTTATTAACCATTGGCTAAAAGTGTTTTGTAGTTCTTGGATTTTATTTTCCCAAAGCTATAATACTTCAGGCTTTCAGTGAAGTAACTTGTTTTATTTACAAGGGGATTGCAGTGACTTGATCAGCACTTACTCAATGATCGATTAACACCCTTCGAAAGTTCAGAGAAGATTTATGAAATGTTCTGGGTCTGCACTGGGTTGTCCATGTGCTAAATCAGGAGAATTAGAGAACCAATAGGCATGCTAATTCAGAAATGTTCTTCCTTCAATCTTTCAGCCAGGCTGCCCAATATTAATGCTATTTCTAGTAAGAAGGGACTTGTTATAGAGGGACTGAGGACAAGCTGCTTCTCAGATATCATAACGTGTTGCAAAGGCCACTTTTCTGTTCTCCTCTGTGCAGCCACAGGAGTAAGAAAAGGTCATTTGTTTTCCTTTCCACTACTTACAATTTCAAACCATGGCAGACACACAAAACCTGCTTGATATCACTGGAGATTTGTGTTTGGGTAATTTGTGACCTGTTTGTGATTTGTGTGTGAACTTAATTTAGTAAAAATTAAGACCTTCCTTCAGAAGAGCCCATTTTTCATAAAATGGGATGGGAGTTGCATCTATGTGCTGTCTTCGTCACAACACTGTTGAGGGACAGTTTAAATTAAAAGGAATTCACAAGGAGGGAACACAGAAATTTTAAGTTCACTGCTACAGAAACTGTTCAATGTTAGGAGTGGAATGAAAGCTTGAAATATGGGTCCAGTAAAATCTGGGATAACCAACTATTTGGTTTTTTTTTACCTAAAAGGAGCAAAGGAAATAGACCTGAAGTTTTCAACACCTCTTACTACCTCTGATGGTCAGTTAAGTGATTCAGTTAAGTGACATGAATTGTAAAGTAAGCTCAGGAGCTACATAATAAACCAGTGACTATTATATATATAAAAATACAAAATATGCATGTCCTTGTGCAAGGGGAACTGGGAAGCCATGTGAGAGCATGTGGATAAAAATTTATGGCACACTTCACTGAGCAAGTTGAAGCCAACTCTTTAACGTATTCATAGATAGATGGATCATGTTTCTGAGATCACCTTTTAGAGAACTCTTCAGTGTAAAAATGCAGCAAAATTCTTTGGGAATTTTCTAAGGTGATCCTTTAACCTGGAGTGTGTGGAGCACTGGAGACATTTACTGAGAGACACTTTTGGGCAAAAAGTGCAAAAGAGACTTTCTCAAGAGGTGATGTTTGATGATGAAGCAGGTGCTTCAAATGCATCATGTCTTGAATTGAGCTCAGATGGGCAATCAAGTTATTGCTGCGAAAAAGTTTTTTACACTTTAGCTGAGAGATAATAACTGTTTGTGGGCATGTCTTTTGTCATAGAAAATTACAGTGCGAGGTTGAACAACATCCTGGTCTAGATGGTGGCTGAAGAAGGTGTGCAGCTGTTGAGTATGATGTTTTGTGTGTGCAGCCAAGGAGACAACTGAAGAGGCTGAAATGTTCTTATACCCATGCCTGACTTAACTCAGACTGTGTCTTTCTTTACAGTTGATCTAGGCTGAAAGCAGGCATGAGAACAGCTGCCATCACTCAGTTAATGTGCAGTAATCTGTTCCTTCAAATAGACAGTGTGTGAATTTAGAGAACTAATCTTACCACCCAAACCCACAGCACACATCCTGTGTAGTCACTTAGTTGGCAAGTTAGAAATAAAGAAAGAAATATATTTTTGAGCCCTCTGCTGCAAAGATGAAGGCCCACATATATGGATTCAGAGGCTCCATTCTGGCAGCACCAGGACTCTGGCAGTGGGTATGACCTTGTTGAACATCTCCCTTTATTGACAGCCTGCAATTCTGTTCAGCAAATCTGCAGCAGGTTTTGTGAAATGACCTGGCAGAAGATTTATAGAAAAATCTGACTCCCTAAAGGTTAAGATATAAATTTAAGTAATTTTCCTCTTTTCCTCTATTAATATTTTTCATACTAGTTAACTCACAATTAAATTTTTCTGCTGAAATGACTTCAGGGCATTAGCTTTGACTGTTTAAATATTTTTCTGTTTCCTCTGCTGGTCTTAATGGTGAAAGAAAATATTTTCTTAATCATTGCCTTAAATTCCTTTAGCTCTTTATTTGGAAAGCATTATAGTTTTCATTTTTAAAAAGCCTTTTGGAAGATTTTTTCTTAAATTCCAAGTCCAATGTTACTATTTTACACAAAATAGTAACATTTTTCTCATGTGGAAAGTTTTTGTTACTGTTGTCATATTTAACAACTTTAATTCTTTAATCTTTTTTTTTTTTTTTTCTCAAAAGATTTGCAACTGGCTCTGTCCCAAAATTACATATTTGCTCTTAGTCAACTTTTTTTTTTTTTTTTTTCCCCTAAATAACTTACCTTTTATAAAACAGAATGAATTTCCAAGTATTTCTACAGGAGTGTTCACTATGTATTTGGCAGCATTGTTACTGTCTGTCTCTTTACAGAGCTATCAGTGACTGGAGTAGAAACTAAAGTTTATAGGAATTGGAGAGTGTATCTACATAAATATATGTCAGTATAAAACCATCTAAATTACAATATGCATCAAAAACTACCATCTTTATATCATAAGTACAGGCCAATGCTGCTGACTGTTGGAGTAAAAACTATAAAGGAAAGATACGTAATTCAATTTATAATTGCCTTTCTGTGGAAAACACCCATACCCTGAGATTTCTTTGAAGCAATCCTTTGCTGAGCAATCCTTTATCCTATCCATTGCAGGTTTACATTCACTAATCTCCCTAGGCTTTGCAAAAGGAAGAAAGTGTTATTATCACATCGTGGCAGGCAGGAGAGCTAAGGTGAAGTAGCCTCTTCCAAAACTTGATGGAAATGGCAAGGGAGGATGAAAAGGATGGGGATTTTACATCACTGGCAATCTTAGTTGTAAGCTTTAAAGTCTATAGTAATGCCAGCTTTTCAGCTAGAGAGTCCCAGCCTCTGGGAAGGTGGAAGGCATGAGGCTGATTGGCTCCACTGCCCTGGCATTGACTGAGGTGGTGCACAGAAATCCTCTTCCTTGGTTTTCCTTGCTACCATCCTGTTGGGATGGGGCTGGAGATGCCACTCATGCCAGGATGCAATGCAGAGGACACCACTGTGTAGACATGCAGTGAGCCAGCTCCTCTCATCACTCATGCACTTAGTGATGACATGCAGAGAAACTGGAACTGGTTCCCTACATGCCTTAGATGTGTGTGTCAGACCTCTGACCTGTCTTTGGAGCTGTGTCTGCAGTGCACTGCACTTCAACTAATTCCATAACATGAATCTTGGAAAGGCTTTTAACTTGGAAGCACTGGTGTGCAAATGTGGCTGTGCCAATTCCAGACTTTCACTGCTAATTAATTCTTCCTTGCAAGTTCTTCTTGCTTTATAGAGCCTTTCCTGAGGCCTTTGATAGATGAAAAAGTTTTTCTACTTTTTGTGTCATATAGTGTGGATATATGTTAAGTATGTCAAATCCACAGGGTGAAACGACAGCATTGAGCAATCAGAGTCTAATGCACTGTATGTTAACACTCCCACTTAGCTGTCTGTAATGGAGAGTCTGGTGTCTAATTAGTGAAAAACCCACCATTCTTACTAAACTGTAGCCACCTCTACTGCTAAAATCACTTCAGCTGATCAACTTTCAGATATTAGCCATGGTGGGAGATTATATTTACATGTATTTATTAATTACAAAACGTCAACTCCCTACAAATTCTGAGTGACAGCTTCTTACTTCATATCTGAAGAGGAGAACCTGTCTCTTTAAGAACAACAGATAATGACATCTGCTCTACATTGCATGTAAAAAGATGAGGGAATTCAGTTTTCAGTAGCTTCTTCTGGGAATAATGTTATTCAGGATATAGAAATTCAATATATATAAAGAAATTCAAGATAGTCTCAGGCTGGCTAACTGGACACAAACCTGAAAATTACAAGTAGATTTAAATTGCATTTGCAGCAAGCAGTAGAAACTACTAGTTATTCACATGCTCTGTTACTCCTGACTTGCTGTTGATTCAGCTGGGTCCCTTGCTGACTGACTTCTGCTGCTTCACTAGAGATTATTACTGTACACATATGATTAAATATTTTTCAAATGCAAGGAATGACAATGAGCAAGGAAAGCTCTTTCAGCTCAAAGCAGAATAAGAAAACCAGGAAGGGAGGGAGTGTATTATATAGGCTAAACCACTGTGCCTGGTCCATTCTAATTAGGAATGCATAGAAAGATATAAATCTGACTTTCCAAATATTTTTTAATGTTGCTCTAGAAGAGTAACATTAGGACTTTAGCACCATAATGGGTATTTCATGAAAGGTGCAGCCTCAGGCTGAAAACCCAAACATTTCTTAGCCAAATATTTCTTGAGTAATCCTTCATCAAAAAATTCTGCATCAGCCAATATGAGCCTGCAGAGTATATACATGGAAGATAGAGACTTGAGACTGTGGAAAGCACGTGTTTAATAATGAAAAAGTTCACAATTTTAGAATCTTATTTAATTTTGCAAAGCAGCAGTTAAAAAAGGAAAAGAAAAAAAATTGCTCACTACATTTTTGCATATTTAAAATAATAAATGTAAACCAATTTAAACTATATTTTATTTCCTTTCTAATATCACCAAATGTAGTAAAAAGTATTTTTCTTGTTTCTCCTTAGAGGTTCCTATGCTTAATTGATATTACAAGGTATGAGGAGTATAGGTCTAGGCACTAGTCATAGAACATCACAGTGCTGCTGTAAGCTTATTTTGTTAATCCAGACTGTTGGTTCTCTGTCGTTACTTGTAGGAACCATATAGACAGACATGTCATGATTATTCCTTACCAGCTCATTGCTGCCATCCTCATCAAAATCCTCCTCTATCCCATCAGTCATATCTTCTCCATCCCCATCTGCATCTGGCCCTCCTTCAATTGGCTCTTCCGTAGAGTTATCTGCATTCTCTGATATGCATTCCTCTTGAATCAAATCAGCATTATCTTCCATTTGTTTCTTTTGGGCTTCTGTAAGGAAAACATACCCTATAGAGATTCAGTAACCTTTCCTATTGGTGGCAAAGGAAAGTGCTCTGCAGAAAAAACCTGAGCTTCCATCTCCAGATGTGCTAGCTTTGTAAAATTGTGTGTGATAATGTCTACCTGGCAAATATGGTTGAAAACTTTTCTTTCAAGAATTAGTGCATAAATAAATCACAATATCAATGTGGTCATCTACCCCATCTATGCCATGCAGTGGATGAAGTGTTGATTTACCAATAGATCCAGCTTTTGATTTTCTGTACTTGACTTTGCCTTGGAATCCAATTGGCATAGTCACCAGTTATTTATTCAGTGAGAAGTACATAAATATCTATGCTCTGAGAACCAGAAGGCAGTTAATTGCCAATAAATGAGCAAGAATTTGTGTGAATTTACAGATAATATATCTTAATGGCCATAAAGGTAATCAACAAATCCTTTTAGACAGGTAAACATGTTTTTATGGAGTAAAGTATCTGTTATTCCTCATTGGTATGATGTGCTGAAGTAACTGGATAATGCCCCCCCCCCAATGAACCAAATAATGGCTTCCTATATTTTCTGCAAAGCGGAAAAAAGAAAGACCCTTTCCATGGAGGCCTGAAGAATCTGTTCTGGTTGACTGTCTGGTTCATGTGTTTGAAAAAAGACTGGATGTGGCACTTGGTGCCATGGTTTAGTTGTGTGGGCTGAACTCAACGATCTTGACGGTCTCTTCCAACCTAGCAATTCTGTGATTCTGTGACTTCATGAAAGTAGCTCATTGTTGTGACTAGGAAATAGGAAACTCTTGGATATGCTGAGGAACTTCATCCAAACAGCAGAAATCCAGAAGAAGATTGATGGAAGAATGATAGAGACAGACTGGCTAGAAGAATATTTGAAGAATGTAGAAAAAATAATCGGAGTCTTATTCCTGTGCATGTCAGGAACTTACGTGAAAAACTTTAAGTACTCAAAATGAATCAGGCCAGAAAATTGGTTGCATGCAGCTAGAAAAACCATATCAGTCTGAGGGTGATCAATGACAGAATTTCTAGAACAAAATATTTCTTCCTTTGTCAGAGTGCCTGTTCTGTAACACTAGTAGCTCATTACCTATCTTGTTGGACAACCAATGAATCAAGTATTGCTTTGAAGCTCTATATTTTTGAAGCTCTTTGAGCATATTATTTTTTTACCATAAATTATTACCAGCTAAACATACTATTTAAATTGGGTTGCATTTTTCTGTTCCATAGTCTTAAACCAAGATATTTGTTTTGCCTTTTGATTTTGCACATTTATTTTGCCACTTACATTCATCTCTTTAGTTTTCATCAGTCTTTAGTCCCTCATTTTCAACTTTGCTTACTGAAGAAACAGAAAAATTAAGCTTTCCTCCTTCTGTCACCTAATGCCCTCAGAAAGATTCTTAGATTTAAAGAATAAAAGTCATCTTAGAAAGCTGCTTTAACAGTACTGTAGTCACATGTATTAGCAGAAGATTCAGCCCATGGAGTCTTATCTTGGTAAGGTGCTCCATACAATGCCATGCTAATTATTAGAGATTGTGTTACTTGCCTTTTGCACAAGGAAATATGGATTGAATCATCCATGGCTTCTATGTCTGGCTCTACCATTTCCCGTCTTAAGCCACTTGTGAGATCACTCAGCTCTGGCAATGACAACTGAATCAATTTTGGTTAAGACCTTTAAAAGCCAGGTTGCAGAATTGACAGAAATTGCATTTAAATGGGAAGCCTTCTAAGATAACAGTTGCTAAAAAATTAGGGTACTTACTTAATTGTCTTAATAAGAACATAGACTGGGTTCTTCAGAGAGGGCTAAAATACCATCTCAGTACCCATCTCTTTTGGGCTCTTCTGAGAACTCAAATTTAAGTACCTAACTTTCAGCCTAATTAGAACCTAATCTCTAATATTACAGGAAGAATATTCTCTAACATTTTTTTTTTTTTCACATCAGAACAGCTTATTCCCAGCTTCCTGGTTCAGATTTCTGAAAAAAAAAAAAAAAAAAAGGAGCTTTCTACAGTTTTCCTACATACAGGAAATCCTATCTCTATATTCCCCTTATTGGAAAGGTTAGAAGTTGATAATAGAAAAAGCCAGAACATCAGCTGCTACTGTAAGGAGAGTTTTCATGCAGCTGTAGAGAAGTAGCCAATGTATGCACTGAGCTTGTCCAGCCTGTAACATCACATGCCTTCAGATGTAACAACTTTTAGGATTAAAAATGAAATATTCTTCAGGAGAGTGAGTCAAACTTAAAAAAACAAAAGAGCAAGATGATGGCTTGATTTTTTCTTTATGTAAATGTGACAAGATCCTTTCCCTGATCCCAATCTTAGTGAGGCCACACCTTCTAGCAGAGGAAAATAAGAAATAACATTGCCAAACCATAAGAAAGAAACAAAATCATCTTATCATCTCCCATCTGACACTCTAAATGAAATAGTTCAGCTACAGATGTAGCTTATAAGAATCTTTTTGGATCTGCAGACTAATCACCCAGGCTGCATAACCCTCCTCATCAGCTCAGGAAATTTAAATGGGGTACCATGCTTATGGGTATCTTTGAGGCATTTTTTTCCTCACACCTGCCAATGGGAGACAAAGCATATGAGAGATGGTTCTGCACCTGATGTTTTAAAATACCAATATTTTGAAAACGTTTTTTGATATCTGAGGATATTCATTGCTTGTCTTCAGTAGGCATAAGACTATGACTCAATACAAATCAACATTTTCCTCTTTGAGCTTCATTTAAATGAGATCACTACAGTCCTTTAGCAAAAGTGAAAATTGGATATCAAAGTACAATAATCTGCAGATTGTTTTGCATAGTAATGGATTTTTTATAAAAGCTGCCCAACGTAGGGATGCACAGTCAGAGTATTTCAGTGCACAAGTGATTCAGTGGAGTGTCTTGCAATTACATCTTCACCAATTATATCAGCTTTTATCCAACTTGAATAAAGTACAAAATAGAATCTAATGAATACATATTGTGCACAGTTCTACTGAAAGAGATAATCACACTCTCTACTAATGGTTTACCTTAGACTCGAAAAAAGCCCTCAACTTTGTGAGATAAACTGTAACAGCTGGGGGACTGGTCCTTGTCTATCAACTTAGAAAATTATTGGAAAGAAAAGGTAGGTCATTCAAAAAGAATTTTTTTAAAAGTGACTTGGGAACAAGACACATCCATATCTAAATTTGTACTTTGACTGTGTCAGGTTTGTAACCCTCAACTACAAATCCCCAGTAATGTTTTAGACAGTCTTCACAATTCTCTTTATACGTCCTGTTGGGTTTTTGGCTTCATGTAACTGACTACTGTCCAGACACCCAGGCAGCTGTGGGTTCTGAGGCAGAAATTTAGCACAAAATTCATGAATTCATCATTACAGAAGGGAAAGGTGAAAAAAAAATTGAATTTATCACAATATAAGGCTTCCATTTCCCTGCTGATTCTCACAAAATCAACTCACTAGTATAAAGCTCCTGTAGAAATATATATGTTATCTATAAGGAAATAGCAAAGAAAATGCTATAGACAGGCATAAGAACTGAGTTTGTTTTTATATCTACCGTGGTGAAAATACAACTTTATAACTCTCAGTTAAAGTGCTTTAAAGTGCTGCCAGGTGAGAGCATTCATCTAACAAAATGAACACTGCACTGACTTGATTAAATTATAAAGTAAATTATAAATCAAATCCAGTATAAAATATTGTGTTTTTTTCATCCCCAAGGCTTGCCCAAACCAAAATTTTTTAAGCCAGAAAACAGCAAAACTGGGTGCAACCAGTTTTACAAAGAGGCCAGAGCTTCACTCAATAACTGAAGTTGGAAACTGCCTCTGGACTTTCCAAGTCCAATCCCTCTTCAAATCAGGGACAAACTCAAGTTTTGGCCCAGGTCCATGGGTTCTGAGCCCAACAAGTTTTGAATGTTTCCAAGGATGGAACCAGTATGGTCTCTCTGGTCAACTCACTACACTGCTTAGTTGTATCTCTTTTCCTTATATCAAACACAACTTTTTTCCTTTCTTCAACTTGTGACTATTACCTACTGCTTATTGCTCAGACAATAATTATTGGTATACACCATCGATTAATCCTTAATGTACCCAGCACAAGCATCCCCATGGTCAAAAACCTTCTAGCTTTATGCTGTTTAGTCAGTTTTTAGTCATGTTTTGTTTCCAGAACAACTAGAGGAATTATTTTTTCCTAATACACCATAAAAAACAATTCTTAAATGATGATGCATGTTCTTTGAAGAATATTAATCTATCCTCTCAGTAGTTCTACCTGAGAGTTAATTTATCTTGCTTCAGGCCTCCATTAAGTACCAAAATTTCAGAAAGCTTCCGTTCTCTTTAGTCTGTCTGCTTGACCAGGTTCTAATTTAATTCATTTCACTATAAATGGCTTTTACCTACCTGCTTCAGCTTTTTGCTGCTTTTCAATCTTTTCCAGTCTCCCTAGCAAGGAGTCAATTTTTGTTTTGATTTGAGTTAATTCTTTCTTGATTGTTTGCAACTCATCTGATCTCACTGTGGAAAGAGAGCAAAATGCAAAACATGAAATAAACTATATTTGTGGTAGCATTCCCTCTCCCAAGCAAAACATGTTCTTTCTTTTCTGTTTGGTAAAAATTCTACTCTCACATTTTTGTCAATATTTTCAGAGATTTAGCTTTAAAAATTAGCATTGTTAAAAATGCAGAATCCTAGAAAACCGCAGAATTCTAAGCTTTAATGGCAAGACTCCATGTAAGGTGTGTTGCTCGATAATAATAATTTCAGGAAAAACATCTCAAAAAATCTTCATAAATCCAAATAACTTTTACTTTAAAACAGCATACTGTGAAAGAATAATTCAAATATGATAGACACGCACAGTCTTGCGATGTTATTTTGCTGGACTATTTTGTAATAATACTGACAATAATAAAAAGAACCTTTACAGTATATATTTCTCAGCAAGAGTGAATGGTAATATAAGTGCTAGGGCAGCCAGGAATGCAAGTGAAAAAACTCATTGCAAGAAGTGTCACATTTTGCTGCCTCAAAAGCTTTCAGTTGGTTGGCAATTTCTTGTACTTTTTTCATCTATGAAAATATTTCATTTTATGATCACATCCAAGGACATGGAGGCACCACTTTTAAATTATTAGCTGAAGTTTCCAAATCTTTATTGCACTGCTTTACTCTTCATTTTTGTTTATTATTGCATTCCCATTGTCTAACCTAAGGAGAAGTAAATTCTTTGGAGATATTTTGGCTTTAAAGGAAACAGCTCTGCAGCCCTCATAAATTAACTCATTATTTTGGTATCATTGGAACATGTGTTTTATGCTCAGAAGGTGGTCCAATCAAATTCACTTGCTCTGTCTGTGCTAGGATATCATGTGGAAAAGGTCAAGGGGAGAAAATGGCAATCCTGTGCTAGCAGGGGAGAATAAAGCCATTTATATAGGGCCAGAGCAGGCAACAGAGCTGTCACTCTTACAACTCTTATTGGAAGAAATGGTCCATCACCATGAGGGACTGGCAGTGGAAAAGCCCTGAGCTGTGTCACTCCTCCACCACTGCTGTAGGAGGAGGTGCATCGAGAGCATGGGTACACACAACAGGGGTGTCCTCACTGAGCCTGGGAAAAGGGGGGCTCTGCTGTGAAGAAGAGCAAGCTCCCTTTCTGTCAAAAGGTCTTCTGAATGCATCTTGCTGCATCAGTCCTGCTCATTGATCCCTGGCCATGTCTGTTATCATGGTGTCTCAGGAAATTTCTATCGGGCAGTCAATCTGATGATGAACTGTGAAGACAAGTTATTGCCTATTCCAGTTGATGAGTATGTGTTTGCTTCAAATTAGCCTTATTCCAAACTTGCAGCATATTCACTGAGGTTGAAACCAAAGATTTTTATCTTAGAGTTTTGGCCATGTGCATTATAGTATGATATATCAGCTAAAGGCAGCAGGTTGCTATATGCAGTAATGCACTTGTTTAATTGTTCTCATATTAAGAAATTTAATTATCTCATAGTATAGGCTGAAACCTCTGATCTCACATTGGATGAATAGAAGGACTTAAAGAAAAAAGCATAAAACTAAACTTTGTGCTAGACTCATATATGCTATACAATATTTAATGGAATTATTTTGTGTATTTATAGAGTGAGGGTTTAAAATGTTCTTAGAGAACTAACGGGTCACCTTCCAATCCCACAGATCTGAAACAAAATGTTAAGATTTTGACAACTGTATATTTAGAAGGTTACTGATTCCCCAGGGGCAGTGGCTGGTCCATGTTGGAGTAGCAAGGTAGCTCAGAATCCAGAGTGGAATGGTGTGAACTGCTCCTGGGGAATGCTAAGTGCTGGCAGCAACCCACAATGAAGCCCGTTGGCAACACATTCCGTGCATCCAAGCTGTTGTGTCAGGGATGCTCCCTTGACTGGCAAACTGCAGGCTGGCCAAACCCAAAAGGTCAGACTCAGAAGTGACACTGCAAGGGACCTAATGGTATTTGTTTCCAGTCTACTAAGCAAAGCAGAGTACATTTGCTCATCTGAGTTTGACAAGGAAACATACAGAGCGCTGCTGTTCAACTCAGGTCTGCTGCACAGGGGCTTCCATGTGCTGTCTCTGGAAAAACTAGGCTGGGAAGAAGATGGCACCAGAAGGAACAAGACAACAATGAGGGTTCAAGGAACAAACCCCAGTGGAGGAACATAGGGGGAGCTGGGCAACAGATGACTGAACATGAGCCACTGTGTGTACACGGGTGGCCAAGAAGGCCAATGGCCTCCTGGCCTTTATCAGCAATAGTGTGGCCAGCACACCAGGGCAGTGATTGTCCCTCTGTACTTGGCACTGGTGAGACACCCTGAATGCTGTGTCCAGTTCTAAGCACCTCAGTTTAAGAAAAACTGAGGTGCTGGAGCTAGTCGAGAGAATGGCAATGAGGGCAATGAGGCTGGTGAAAGGTCTAGGAGGTAATCCATATGGGAAGTGTTTGAGGGATTTGGGGTTGTTTAGCCTAGAGAAAAGGAGGCTCAGGGGAGACCTTATCTGCAACAAACTGAAAGGAGGCTGTAGACTTCTCCCAGATAACTAGTGATAGGGCAAGAGGACACAGCCTCAAGCTGCACCGGGGGAGGTTCAGGTTGGATGTTACAAGTAATTTCTTTATGGTAGTGGTTGTGAAACATGGGAAATGACTGCCTAGGGAGTCACCACCCCTGGAGGTGTTCAAGAAACCACTGTCTGACATTTAGTGCTATGGGCTAATTAACAAGGTGGTGATGAGTTAAAGGCTGAACTGGATGATGTAAAGATCTTTTCCAATCTAAATTATTCTATGATTCCATGATCATAGAGTCATTTGCTTCAAGTTTACACTAAAAAGGGCTAAAAGAAAAAGAAAAAGATCTCAACCAGTTGCACAAGTTCTAAATTTTCACTTTGTTTCCAACATTGTGATGCGTAATTATTTGAATTGCTTATTGTTTTATCTTGCAGAGAATTGCACAAGACTTCAAAATTATACTCCTGGAGAAATGCCACTCACGATTGTAATGTAGTGGGCATTTCTGTAGTAACCAGCAACTACCAAAGACAAATTATGAAGGATCCTGATGAAAAATAATTTGAGCATAAGTCACATACTTTCCTTGTCACAGTTTAACTGCATCCAGCAACAAAGCACCACAGTTGCTCGCTTCCCTCCAACACCCAGAAGGATTGGGAGAAGAAAATAAGCAGGGTAAAAGGCATAAAATTCATTGACTGTTAAGAACACTTTATTAATTGAAATACAATATAATAGTAATTAATAGTAATAGTGATGAAAAGGAAAACAACAGAGAAAGAAATAAAGTCCAAGAAATAAAACCACTGCAAATAAAAACACCAACTGACAGGTGCCCTGAACAAGCCCTGGCCAATCTTCCCCTCAAGTTGTTGTTGAAGATGACACCAGGGCCTGGAATATCCCTTTGGCCATTCTTGGGTCACCTGCCCCAGGAGTGTCCCCTCCAGTTCCTTGTGCACCTGTGCATTGGTGGGGTGGTGTGAAGGAGAGAAGGACTTGACTCTGTGTAAGCTCAGCAGTAACTAGAACATCCCTCTGTCATCAACACTGCTTCCAGCACAAATACAGAACACAGCCCCATAGTAGCTACTGAGAAGAAAATTGACTCTGCCCCAGCCAAACCCAGCCAAAACCAAACCACTCCACCCTACAACTGTGAGGCCACACCTGGAGCAGTGTCCACCTCTGAGCTTCCCAGTACAACGGGGAATGAAGAAGACAAAGCCAGACTCTTCTCAGTAGACCCCACTGACACACCAAAGATCTTTGGCATAAATTAAAGCATGTGAAATTTCATCTAAACACAAGAACTTTATTTTTCTTTCCATGGTTGTGGGAAATTTGCTTTGCAGGGCATTTGCACCAGAGGAGCTCTAGGTCCCTTCCAAACTCAAGCATTCTGTGAGTCTGTGATAACACTTGGGAAGAACTTCAGGTTTTTAAAGCAATGTTATGAAAAGATAAAATATAAAAATTATAAATTCTGATTCTCTTTTAAACCATCAGTTTTTTTTTTTTTTTTTTTCCTATTCTTTTTTTTTTTTTTTTTTTTAATTGATCTCAGGCAAGAAATAAAGCCGTTGATAACCATGATACCAGAGCTGCACGTTCCAAAATATCTGTTCATCTACTTTTGAGCAATAGAGTAGGAATATAAAGTAACTTACTGTTTGGGAGTATTTTCCCAATAAACAGATAAATAAAGAACAGCAGTTAACAGAAATGCATATATTGAAAGGGAGAATAATTACTAATGAAATTACTAATGGCTAAATATCTTCAACAACTCTGATGCAAAAATGTAAATAAACAGGTGAAATTTGATGATGACATGAAATTGAAAAGTATCACAAATTCAGAGTAAACTGGAATGAAAGAAAACGTCAGGTGATTTTAAGGAATATTATGTTAGAAAAAAATGATGAGATTTCATTGAAAAACACCCCTACACCTAACACCAGAAGTCCTACTGTTAGCACCAAGGTTCATCAGCAGCAGAAGATAATGACAGAATTATCCTTGGGTTGATAATAGACTATCACTGTATGCAACCATGAGAAGAAAAACACAGTGCTAAGGTGTGTCAAATGATGTATTGCTAAAAATGGACAAGTGTATTGCCTTTGTATGAGGACCTGGTGAGTACAGGTTGAACCCCTAAATTCTAGCAGGGACATGTGGACAACAGCTGTGAAGATGATCATAAAAATGGAAAGCTTTTAGTGTGACAGAAGTGGTTTTTTTATTAGCTGAAGACAAGAAAAAGTAAAAAGAAATAATACTTTTGTACTAAGACAGTGTAAAAAAAAAGAATATGATCAAATGAGAAATAAAGTAAGCTGGAAATTACAAGAAACAGAAAAAATCCAAACCCTAACTTTTAAGATGTGTCTTAAAAGATTAGATGATGCCAATACTTGCAAGACTAAGGAATTTGATTCAGTGACCCTTTCCAGCCCTCTGTGGCCTCCTAGAATACATCTTTCATTGAAGCATCTAACACCAAAGGAGACTACCACATCCAGTGCATAATAAAAGGTATGAAATCAAGGTAAATCTCATTTTTAAAAATGAAAGTCCTACTGTTGAACTACAACTATATCTGTGAAACATTTTTTGCTGTAACTGCAAACTGATTCACCCACAAAGCATGATCCAGATTTCTTCGGGAAGAAATGTCAGGTATTTTTATCTAAGCCCTTCAAGTTTAATACAAAATATTGTAACATATTTTACTTTTGATATCACTGAATAATGAATCAGCTGATGAAGCAAAAGTCTATGAGTCAAAATTAATTCATTTAAAGACACAATTCAATACATATTTTAACATCTTAAGTGTCTACTCAATTTCAAACACACAGAGTACAAAAGATTTGATTGATATTTTCCTCCTGATTTCAGATGTGTGAAATAAAAGTGCATACCCTGAGAGCTTTAATTTCTACATTGTAATAAAAAGTGAGTTCTTCCCAGTTCTAAATAGCAATTTGAATTACTGCTTCATACCATTAGCATGAAGAACTAATATGTGTGATTTACTCATCAACATGTTTAATTTTATGAGTTACTTCTGGTAATTTGGAAATGCTGATTTATATTTTTCTAGTCTTTGGAGTTAAAAAAAAAAAAAAAACAAAAAACCAAAAAACCAACAACAACCAAAAAAACAAAAAACCAAAAAAAACCCTGCAAAATATTGATAACTGTTCTTGGAAAAAAATATTGATTTAGGAAAGAAAGCAAATCTTCCTAATGTATTTTATGTTTTGGAAGCAAATTTAAAACACACATTGTCACTTTTTGGTCAAACAGGAGTTTACTGTGCTGGTAAATATTGTTTTTGCAGACGTGCTCATCAATGAGCAAGGCACTTTTGTTACTATATTTTTGAAATATCTTTGCACAACAAGAAACTTCTGATTTTTCATTTCTGTTTACAGAAGTGAGTCCTTTTGATTCTGGTGATTTCATTTAGGGGCTTCTGTGTTCTGACCTTTAACATGACATGTAGGGTTCATTTTCTGGATCCAGGCTGAGTGTGAATACTTATATCTATGAGATTTCTACTTAGATCTGAAAGGTCTCTTAGGAAAAGTGATCTCATGAGAATTTTGCTGTTGGGGGTGAAATCTTCCAAGCACTGTCAATACAATTTTGACATTGTTAATTCTAAACTTGAAATTAAGGTGTTTTATGGTCTTACATTTAATTAAAACTCAAAATGGCTTCCTTCCCATGAACTATATGTTCCTCCTTATTGAAGAAGCCTTTATTTACTTAACAGTAAATTGGCATTAAAATTGACAGTGAATTAGTTCAAGGGGTACAGATTAGCAGTGTAGAGTAAGGGGCTACAAAATATTAAATTGCATCTTCCCACAATTCAATATAACCAACTTTTCCAAAAAAATGGCAAAGGAAGTGGCAAAACACACCTTCTCTACTTTCTTAATTGAAGTTCTAAGGGAATGGCTCTGCTATTTCTCTGATAAAGATTACAATAATCTGATTACATTCCTATCCAAGTCAACAAAATCATATTTCTACATTTATGATGGATTGACTGGAATTGACAAAAATGGGAAAATTAGGCATGAAAATCTGTATACTGTGTGTCTGACTCCTTTTAGAGATGTGCTGAATGCAGAAAGAATATTTTGTGCAATTTATTTCATCACAATAAAATATCGCTACATTTATTCCAATTGTCATTGTAAGGAATTAAGGATAGAAACCCAACAAAGGTCAAAATGTCAGCCCATGTTTTCAGTGATGCATCTTGCAGCTCTCCCTTCAGTTAAAGAGCTGGATCCAAGGGTGATCTTGTCACCTGGAGCTCTAAGACTGACACTTTTAGAATTCAGATCACACCTGAATACATTGAAGGATACCTCACTGGGGCATAACACTGTCTGGATCTGGACACTCCCTATTGCACTGCCGTTAAATAATTTTCAGTTTCTGCAATATTTGCCATATTTTGCAGACAGTGTTTTGGAACTTTTATTACAAGTGCCTGTGTATGCTTGGACTAGGGTTGAATCCTATAACCTATGCTATGCATTATTTAAGTCCTGACACAGTATTACAAAGCATTGCTTGAAATATGGAAGAAAGAAAGCAAATTTGGCAGTAGTTCTGAGAAACAAATATTACATTACATTAATGTAATATTCTCGGTCTCGTTCACTACAATAGAAATTCAGACTTCTGAGTGAGTGCTTTTCTTGACATCTGCTGGGATACAAACACCAAGATCCTCACCTCTCTAGAGGAATTTTATAGTTATTCTTGTTCTGGACAATGAGAAAAATATATTAAAAATTTATCTGAAAAATAAACTCTCTTTTCATGGCAAAGTGAGTTATAAAAGCCCATTCTTATTAATGCATACTTTATGACAATTAGTCATTTGAATGCACTGTTACTACTAAGTATTCATATAGATAAGACAACAGTAAATGATGAACAAATGAGATCTAACTAAAGCTTTGATTTACTGTGTGAAAATCCAAAGATCCAACGACTGAATAGGACTAACAAAGTAACTTAAGTTTTAAGTTTCCTAAAGTGAAGATCTTAAGCTGCATTTTCTTTTAAAACAATATAAGAAAACATAAATTATTACTTAAAGTACTGAAGAAAGGGTTACTTCAAGTCACCCTTGTGCATATGAAAATGTCTAGACTCATGGTCATACTTCAGAGAACAAAGGAAGTGTTGCTACTCACAGATGTCCTCTTAGGGTCAGAGTGAGCTTCATAATATGACACTTAAATTTAGATGTCTTCCCATGTGTTAGGCATCAAAGCTCCTGTTCATGGTAATGGACATCCAGCCCATTCATTCCCTGGAGATTTGGAAGTGATTTAACTGTACACACAACAGAGCCTCTCTGTAAGAGCATCATCCTTTCCAAGGAATGTCTTGAGCTCCTTGTTCCTGACTGTACAACATCATCTTTAGCTGTGTTTACCATACATCCATTTCTTCAGACAGATGCATTTACATGTATATTACATATTTTCCTGCAAGGTTTCTGGTATCATCAGGTCATATCATAGGATCAGGAATGGATCCTAATGGGCTCACAAGGTCCATCTTCTTTCTTTGATACTAGCATGTAAGATTTGAATATGTTGTTCAAATAGAGTATATGACTGGGTCCTGTTGATGCCATACTTGACTCCTCTGCCAGTAAGATGTGCTGTTGATGGGTTCACTTATTTCATGGTAAGACAGCATGATGTTTTGTTGGCCACTCTAGTACTGCAAAAGACTTACTGAAGTTCCTTCATTCTTTCTAATATCTGATCCCTACCTGATCTTTCTCTTCCTCTTCCAGTGATGCTTCCAAGGACAGTATCACTCCACAAAAGGGGCAGGGGAAGGCGGTGGGTGCTGAAAGATGCACGAAGAGGAAGATGAAGTTCCCAGGACATACTAGGGAGTGAGGAGCTTGGTGAGATTGGAGGAGGGAGTGCCTATTGTTCATCAGCTCTTCAAGGGCCAACTCACTAAAGAAGGGTTAAATAAGCCCAAGTTGCCAAACTTGTTTTGAACTTCCTTTGAAACAGACAAAGACACTTTGCCTCTTTCTGCACTCAAAGAAATCTGGCAAGAAAAACTACACATAACCCAACCTCCCCTGCCCCCCTCCCTGTCCATCCCCATCAGCTTACATACAACCCTCAAACCTCCACAGAAATCAGTGTGCCTCCGTCTGTCTACAAAAAGATTATTACCTTTTTTTTTAACTACCAGCAGTTCACAGGATCTCATCGTGTATGAGCAATCAGGTCAAGAGGAGATTTTAAAGAGGCTTTTTCTGAGGCCAAGGGAACAGGTCAAATGTTGAAAGAATTTCCTTCAAAAATGACATTGATGTGCTCCTTGACTTGCAGGAAAGGCCTGGAAGCTTTGGTAATCAAACCAATTTTTCAAGCTGGACATTTAAAGTAGGAAATGACTGCAATAGGGCTATATAGTGGAAGCTGTCTGTTTTGGCAGAAATTGCTAGGATCATTGTTTCAATCGTATTCAACTGAGATGAGCAACTCACATTTGGATCCTGAGGAAGAAGCCCCACTTGAAGTGGATCGTGATGTTCCCTTCATGGAGAAAACCCCTTTGCCTCTACGAGTTGTTGTCACAGCCACACGGGGACGTTTGAGTGGAATCACTGCACGGGGCGGAGGGGGGACACGGCCATGGTAATCAAACAACCTAGAAAAGATCAAGGCAGCTGGACTCCATAAAACCCCCTATGATTTCATGTCATGGGAGCTCTGTCAACTAAATTTGCATGTTATCTTTGAGAAAATTACCCTTTGAAACCATAATCACTTTACATCAAGTCAAATTAGATTTCAAGGACCTATGCACATTAAGTGCCTTATTCAGATTTCAGTCACACACTGGTGCACACACCAGCTCAGATTTTTTGTGCGTCATTTAAATTAAGGATTATGTATTATGGGACTCTGCTATTTGCTGTATGGAAAATCCATAACTTGCTTTCCACAGGTCCACATCATTTCATTGTTCACAGCCAACAGCAGCACATTTTGTTGTGACATTTCAGCTCCTTTATTACATGCATGGCTTAAATTCTAGTTTTCTATCTGCTGTTCTTGAAGATATAAAAGTAAAATACAAAAGAGAACTTTCCTGAAGACAACTATCACCATACAGAAATATCCTGAAATTTGTGAAATAAGTCTTTGCATATGTTCTCTTTATTGAAGAATGAATCAGTGTAGAAATACTAAAATACCCAAATATGCTTAATAAAGAAAAAAAAAGTTCAAACCAAAACCACTGTAGCAGGTAGATATTCATACTTTTACAATTATAGGCAATAAAAGATGTTCTATGACAAAAATGAACTTTTGTTCCCAAAGAGAATTGCCTAATCCTAAAAATGCAGTTATCAATAGCAGGTAACTAACCCCTGTGTAGAGGGAAATAAAGGCAGTAGAAAAGGTAATCAAAGCTACAGATATATTTAGAACATAAAAGATATGGTTCTGGATATGGTAAGTCGGGAGAAGAAAATTCATGAAAAGAGAATTTCCAGTTCAGAGTCTGAAGCAGAGGGTTAGGCAACATCCTCATAAAATATTCTCAAATTTACTTGTAACTAGTAATTATGGAATTTATAACTGCATGTAAAATTTTCACAGTTGTGAGTACTGTCACCCAGCTGGGCAGATAGATACACATTTGAAAAGGGACACATAAGAAACAGCAATTCACTCACCACAGCATCTAACAGTATGCTGAGCAGGAAGCAGAGTCAAACTTAAATCTTCTAACCCATTTTCTGGCAAGTACATACTGAGTGCTTAAATCAAACCACACTTCTGTCTGTACTGTAATCCTTCAGACAGTGTAACCCTCCTTTTGCATAGCTGTCCACAAAATGTGACACAGAGATCCTGTCACACTCACTGACTGAAATCCATGACCTCAAATATTCCCAGAAATGAGCAGCTTCTAGCCGTTGTAAGCATAACTAAAGGATTGTGTGTGAAGATGAACACTAAACTATTTCTTTCTTCTTTTAACGCAAATATTGGTGTTTATTGTCACTCATTGTTTATCACATTAAATTATCTGCAAACTGGTCACAAACTCCTTTTTGATAAGGGAAAAAAAAATGTTTCTGAAGTGTTATAAGCTGTCTTGCAAAAGTTCATAATATGAATATTAGTCCAAAGGTGGTGGTTTTTTTTAGCTTCCAATAGTTTGTGTTTAGATAAGATAGTGAAATATGAAACTATGCTTACTTTTCTCAGAATATATAAAAGAACAGGTGTCTAAGTGACTCTTATCTATCTATTCCTACTTTTGTTTGTGAAATGATGCAAAGCTTTTGAACTTGGTATTTTGTCTTATCACGTTCTATATTTTTCAATAATATGCTTTATTTAAAAAAATAACAATGCTTCCATTTATAGTTTGGAAGTACTGTGCCTATTTTTCTTGTGTTTGTACTATGAGAAATAATAAAGAGAAATGTTCAGTTCCAAAGCAATTCTTTTCCCCAGTAATCATCAGTGTGCATACAACTAATGATTGTTTCAGTCACTTTCTAAATTTACATTTCTTATCTTGCCAATCTGTCTTCATATGGATTTTATTTTAAAGAACTATCCATTCCTGACACCCTTTTTTGACCCCATCACTGCTTTAGTCAAGATAAGAAAGATGTATTGTCTCTTCAGAGAGGCTAAAAAGTTAACAAGATCTATGGTTTGGGATAAAACATAGAAATTCAGAAAGTTCAAAAATTCAAGGAATCATGACTATATTTCTTAAATTATATTTCCTATAAATAGTTCATACACCAAATTCTCCATGGGATTTTCTTTTCCATGACTACTATATTGAGATTTTCATCCTTCCCTTCCATCAACCTGTGTCTAAAAGAGTCTGTTCACCTTATATGGTTTTCATTTTCAGAAGAGCAGCATGTCCAGCCTTATGAGGCCAACCTCATATCCGGATTTTCTACCATAAAAGTTCTGCTCTCTTAATTCTGAAATAATTCTGAATTTAAAAATTATACTATTGAATAGATCTACGGATACATTTCACTGTCAATGCTTTTCCATACTGACACAATTATCAAGAGAGACACCAAGTTCCACAGAAACAACTCTTAATGTCCAATAAGTTTGGGGTGGTTTTTTGGTGAAAATGTAACCCTTACAGTTAATAATTTCTGCTCCCCATAACATACAGAATTAAGGAAAAAACTAGACGTATAACTTTAATATTTGTGTGGTATAAATGAGAGACACTAATCTGTTTAAAAACATACAATTCCACAGATGAAATTCAGAGCAGTAACCTTGGAAAAATAAATAAAAAAGCCTATGGAAATTAATTCTTTACAGGACATGTGCTGGTCCTGCTGCAAAGGCTGGAATGAGCAGGATTAAACTGCTTTGATAGCTTTTACTTCTTATGTTTATATCATTATTTTTAGCTTTGTCCTAAAAGGGGACATGGTGATTTAAATGCAAAACCAAAACTAGTGGCTCAAATAGAACCCACATCAGGAGAGAACAAACATGAAAATATTGTTTCTACACTTTTCTGACTGTGTTGCTAACTGAAAGGTATATAGCACATGCTAACTTAACTTCTGGTGTAAACACTTCCCCTGCTACTGTCCCTTGCTTTACATAAAAGAAATATCAGATTGGAACAGGTTGGTGGAGCAATATTTTGTTCCTCTCTGACTCACTTGTGCTGTGCCACACCAAGCTGCTGCAGTGCAAAGGCAGCACTGCTGGATAACAAGTTGGTTATCTGTGATAATTCATGCTACTCCTGTGCTGTGGGGATTCTGCTACATCTGAACAAATACATTTTCACAGTGCTGAGCTAGGCTGCGTGTAACTATTCAAGGCAGAATCTTCAATTGCTCAGGCATCCAAATTATTTTTTGTCCTACAGGAACACACTGCTCAGCTTGTGCTTTTGCTTTTCTCAAAGTTCTTCTGGACTTCTAAACATTCTTGGAACTTGGAACAGGAGACACTGTGTCATACATCTTTTCATACACATGGGTGAAAAGACAAAGCCAGGAACATCATACTGAAGAATTTTGCAGCCACTGTAAGTCACAGTGAAAGTAAGCCTTGAAAAACCTATTAAACTACCATCAAACTGCTCAGCACAGCAAATACCCCAAAAGCTCTTAGAGAAGGATAAAAGCAAAAGACCCGTTTAGTAAGCATAGATTTGGTGGTGGCAAACTTCTCTGTGCAATATTAAAAATAGTCTTCTGATAGAAATAATGCAATGAATAATAGATAAAATTAGAACTGGCCTGTTTAACCAAATGATGGGATTATACTATAAACAAACATTACAAACTATGTAGGATGTACAAAAATATAGGCACACATACCGATTGTAGAAATCATCTCTGTAGTAATCATAATCAAAGACATAACCACTGTGGAAAAACATAGAAAAACAAGAATGAGCTGGTTTATAGGAAAATACACACTGATTAAAGCTTCTGTGGTAATTTTGGCTTATTCTCAAATTTCTATGCCTTCTTCAAAGTCCTTCCTCTTCTTTTGTGCAATGTACAATGTACATTATGTTTGTCAATGCTGTTATCAGCTATCACTGTATATTTGGAGATGTGAAGTCTGGGGCACACAGAACTGTGTAAACTGTTGACAGCACATACAGCAAGGATTTAACACAGTGAGACAGCTCTGTAATTAAAGGATCATTATAGTGTAATTCTCTGAGTGATCAAATGAAGCTAGCTTTCCAAAACTGACACTCTCTTCTTTTTCGGTCTAACATAGAATCATCAGTGGAGTGGAGGAAGACAGTTAAATACATGAAAGAGTGGGAAATGAGTGAGAAGGTGAGCTAAGACAGTTACTTTGATTTAGAGAAACATGAAAAGGATTGGACTTCTTGCAGGTCCTTGAGCCCACCAAGTTATTTTTATCAAAAAGAGAGAAAGTAAAAAGTTAAAACGTAAGTGCTAAATAAATGTTACAGGAATGCATTTCCTCTCAGGTTTAGGAAAGAATATGCATACCAATCTGGGTAATATACACACCAATCTGGACAGGCACCCTCAAGGGAAACAAGCACATCCGAAATTGCAAAAGTCCATGAGAAAACTATATTTGAGCTGTCAACAACAAAGCCAGCCCCAGACTGATCTTTCTGGTTTTGCATTCCATTAGCAAATTTCTACTTTTGTGATGAAGAAATAGCAAAGAAGTCTTATGTATCTCACACACCCATAAAGCCCCTAAAACCAACAAACCATTGAGCCAATGAAGGCTCTTCGTGGAAAAGTCACAAGGATTTATCACTCTGCCTAGTAACACATATTCTAAGTTTTTCACTGTCCTGAGAACAATTATGAGGAGTAAAGGTAAGAAGTGTGAAGAAATTATGACAAAAGAAGGAGAAGCTTTCAGAAAGAAAGGAAAAAGGTAGAAAAGACAGAGGTAGAAAGGACAAAGCACAGAAGAAAACTTTCCCTGAAAATAGAGGGACATTATAGAATGACAGTGTAATATAGGTTGGAAAAGACCTTAAAGATCAGATACTTATTAAAGAAGCTTTTCTTGGCAGGGAATGAACTTGTGGATAATCTCTGCTCCTGAACATTGAGCAAAATGGGGATTTTAGTGCATAATATGAAAAATGTGTCAAGAATTCTACCAAAGCAGGTCAGGGCACAACTTCCATCTCTGCCATACCTCTTTCACATGCAAGTGAAATTTGCTCAATTGTAAATAATAGAATATATTGTACTCTCTGCCTGCACAATATTGCAGTTGAAGATCATAAGATCTGCAGACGACTGTGGCCCTTTTTGTAATTTATTTGAGGAAAGAAATCCTAAGATGCATTTCATGTGAAACTCTTACTGAATTAAAGAGCCCTGAGAGACTAGAACCCAGCAGCAGGTAAGGTGTGCATGGCAGAGGATGTAAAATATCATTAAATAATAGTAGACTGTGTATAGTGATCAGGTTTCTGTATTTTAACACAAAACTAGATTTTTTTCTGAAGTATATGACAGCTCTTATTTTGTCTTTCACTCCAGTCTGTATGAAACTAAGAAGTAGCAGGTATCAAAGCTATCATTTTATTTACAGCTATTCACAGCTTCCTAGTGGTTTTATTTAGCTGAATGATTAATAGCTTCAGTAAGCCCATACTTAATATTCAATGTGTGTTTTTTTAAGTAGCAGATAACAGACAATTTGAAGAAAAAATATTAAATTTAAAAGCCCTGTCACATGAAACCTTTCGCCTGGAGTTGACATTTATTTAATTTGCATAAAGACTGGACAAATTCACTTTGTCAAGGTTGAAGATCATGAAGCTGGTGAAGAATAATTCACTGGCACCAGCTAGAGTAAGACAGAAGGACGACTATATTTTTCTGTAGTAACTCAGCTCTGGTTTAGGACAGAATAAGGACTGCTGGCCTCTGAATGAGTATGAAAATTTTAAGTTGAATGATGATGTTTCATCTGTAATAATAGGTTGAAGAGATTAGAGTGTGAAAGCAAGCAGTACATCTCTCCATCTACATCCAGAATTGCTCCTTCTTCTGCATGTCAAGGGACAGACAAAAGATTTGGTCAGTGCTGCAGTATAACACCAAGCACAAAATTAGCACAGATAATCACTGCCACTGAGATCAAGGTGACTGGAAGGCTCTTAACCTCTTGAGAGTTATTCCTTAGCAACCCAGCAGCCTGTGTAATGGAGGCCACAGGTAATCACTCATACAGTGTTGAATACTCAGCAGGTCAGAAGCAGAGAAAGGTTTAAAAAAAGCCTGTGACTTGGTGGAGTCAGGAGTTTCCTAATGGCACTGTAAACAGGCAGATTACTTACCCACAAACATATGCCATCTCTACAATATTAACAGTAGAACTGTGTGCATGATGCTGGTATTTATGCAATAGACAGTAAAAGACACTGCTTTATGTGTGTCTCACAATGAGACTAAGAAAACTCATCAATAAAAAGTGCTTCTACTAAGCAAAAGTCATGGTTCCTTTTCCTAACTTTGCATCACCAAGAAAATCTTGTATAAGCTGTGTTTTTTTGGTTTCACTTAACACTATGCATATCTTTAAAACAGTGTATGCCTACAGAATAAATGATTCCCCCATGACCATAATTTCAGAGGTATGATGCTGTCTATATGCATTCAGAGCTCCTGTGCATGTCAGCAGTTGCACATGTGCCAAGCAGGCAAGCAGAGTGTCACGATTCTGCATCTTTGAAATAAACTTATGGATGTTATTATGTCTTTATACACCTGATGTCAAAAACATGCTGCTACAAAAGTACAGTCTTTTTTCCATTCTCTGTGCTATGTCCTCAAAAGGTATTTATAAACTAATGATCACATGTTGTTTTAACTTAGTTGGCTCCAAGCATTAGTGGTATAACTGACTTCTGTGGGGTTATTCTAACTTTAGGAGAGTTAATGAAGAACAGAGCAAAACCACCTTTTGTTGTTTTCCTGTCAACAAGACTTTTGTCTTCCATTTAAATCAGCCTTAGCTAATATAGCTTTTTCTTTCCACAGGTACAAAGATATATTTAAATCATAAGTGTTGATAAATCAGGCATAATATATCTTAATTTAATTGACAGTGCTATCATCATTTCTACTGTCAATTGCTTTTCTGTTGTGAGGCCTGAATAAAAATATTAAATATAAAAGCAATAGTCCTTCAATCAAACTATTTTTGGGAAGCATATATCAACCTAATAGTTGAAACTAGTATTCCAATCATTTGTGAAATAGTTTCTCATGTCATGGGGAAAGAGTGTTAGAAATTGTTCCTGTTGAGAGCAAAAGAGAATCAGTCTAAACAGGTATGATGTTAAAAAGAAGTTGGTGAGGGTAACTAGATGATTTAGAGAAGAAGCACTGAGAGATGGAAACTTTCCCTGCTAGAAAATCCATCAGAGGGAAGTTACTTTTATAAACTACTGAAAAAAAAGGAGATTTCAGTGGATAGTTACCTACACTCTCAGACATTAATTAAATTGGTGGGCTGAATCTCACCTTTACTTTAAATAAAATTCAATTTTAGTTAAGGATGAGAATGCTGATAGAAGTGGAGGGACACTGCTGTTTTGCAGTTCAGGCTGTATATTCTGCAGAGAAAGAAAATATTCTCCAGAGCCTGCTTTTTTGCTGACAGACTTATTGTCAAAAGGCAATTTTTTTCAGTGATTCCTTCAACTAATATATTAGACATTTACAGGAAAAAAGAGAGGGGTGGAAGAGGAAAAAAAAGTGTGGAGAAATATTTTACACTCATTTCCATAATGAAGTTACAAGGGCAAATAGGTATAGTTAAAAAGAACAGGTTAACACCAATATCCCCAGTCACTTGTCCCGAAATGCCAAACAATTAAACATAATCCAGTATTTCTACATTTCAACTAAGGATTAAATTTCATATTAATTTTGTAACCATTAGTTAATAAAAGCTTTTTTTTTTTTTTTTTTTTTTTCTAAATCTGTACATTTATTCAATTAATAAGAACAAGACATATTTTTTTCCTGAGTGGGGAAAACATAAGGAGTTAAGTTTAAAAAGTGCAGCATGGAATGCAACACTGTAAATAGATATTATTTTTCTGCAAAACTGAAAAATTGATTGCAATTCTAATCTGAAGAGGTGAATTTTGTCCAAGAAGGACATGTATACATAAAAAAAGCTGACATACAGTACTCCATTTTTTCATTAAAGTATCTTTCTGTAGGCACTAGGTAGAATTTATTTGCAATATGATTAGGCTGTATTTTTTCTGTCTCTTGGTATGTTCCTTCTCTACTCTCATCTCTCTTTCAAGAACTCTTATCCAAGTGAAATGTATTTTGGGAAAACTGTTGAACTTACTGTGCAACCTGAGTTTTAGGCAAAACTTGGACAGATACTCAAAGTTTCATCTACACAATCAGTTAGTTAAAACACTAAGATGTTTTCCTGTAGAGGATTAGGCAAAGTTTGTGAAACAGACAAGAACAAAACACTGAGATCAATATTCAGACCCTGGGGATCAGCTGGTTTCAGAGCTCTTTATGGAAGCAAGACAGACAATAGTGATGCAGGCAAAACTAAACCCCAACAATTTTCTGTATAGATAAGTATTAGAATTCCTCCTAATTAAAACTACTTAGTGTAGCTACAGGCACAGCTTGTGCTAAACAATGTTGTCCTGATG
The DNA here is from genome assembly GCA_030060385.1 of Muscicapa striata striata. Lineage (NCBI taxonomy): Eukaryota > Metazoa > Chordata > Aves > Passeriformes > Muscicapidae > Muscicapa > Muscicapa striata. The sequence continues at coordinate 2,069,813 of JAREIS010000018.1, read as the reverse complement.
CTCTTTAGAAATAAAACAGTAGCTTTTTAATGTAATGATACCTGTATAAATCTACTTCATATCTCCCTGACCTTTCTCCTCCTATTGCAAAACTATTTTTCCATCATCTAAAGCAATGTCCAATTATTTATATTTCCCATGGGAGCATTTCATAGTAAGGCAAAAAAAAGATTTCCAGTAGCCCAACCACTTTCCAAAGAATCCTTTAATTGTATAGTCTAACTGGGGAGTTTGTAATGTCCAGATGGTATTTTTTATTCCTTAGTACAAAAGGAATGGGTCCTGACTCTTAAAAATCTGTTTTAAATTCTGTGTGTGCAAAGTACTACTGTCAAACCACACACATGTGATTGATTATCCAATTTGTTAATAATATTGTATACATTGAAGGAGTGTTATTTTACTTGGTTTGACAGCTACAGCAGACTCTTGACAGGTGTAGAATTAAGTGATGGGTTTAGTATTTCCACAACATTTCACTGAACAGCAGATTACATTAAAATCATACTGTAGCACCGGAGTAGAAAGAATAACTATTTAAGATTACAAACACAGAACTCTGAAACTTTATGTACTTTTTAGATAAGATGTCTTAGAAGCACTGAATGAAACACAAAAGCATGATTCACAAAAAAATTAATCAAGGGAAATGTGACAATGTCAGAGTTCATGTAAAAGAAAAAAACATTCTAGAAAACTGCATCACGTGTTTTCCTTTCCATTTTTCAAACTGTCAAAAGGCTTAAGTTAAATTTTTGTTCTCATTTACCTCAAGTTTACTGATTAAATTACTAAGTAATGTAATTATTTTGGATTGAGCAACTCAAGGTTTAAAGCAGCACAATGGAGATGTGAAAGAGACAGAACTTTCAGTGTCCAGAGTACAGCTTGTGAAGTTAAGCCATACTGGTTGCTGTTCCAAGATGATGCTTTGCAAGAGCAGTTTCAGTACAAATGAAGATACCAGATTCTGCAAATCTGCAAAAGCATTCTTTTACTCCTGACCCACTGTGTAATAATTTCCACAGCAAGTGCATCTGATAAGGAGATTGTTCTATAACCAAGCACAGAACTGGATTCAATTCCATTCTGTTCAGAGATGAGTGGAAAGAGCAGCTGCACGTCACACAACCAGCTATATCCTCTAGACAGTGTTAGGTTGACTACATTTTCCCTGATTTCTGGCAAATATTCCTAATACTTCTGCTCTGGAAGATTTTGTGTTCATTCACTTTCTGCATAAACTGTGAAAAAAGATGTATTTTGTGTAAGGGAACAAAAAGTCACAAACCAAGGAATTTCCTAGAATATCAGTGGAAAGACCTTTTGATGTACAGAAGGATATTCAAGTGTTACCACTCCAAATTATCTTAATGTAAATCCAGAATAAAGCTGTTGAAATTAAGGGATTGTATTTTTTCGCCTGGATTTTTTATTATATTTATTCTCATAAGCTAAAGGATTTTGTCCCACATGACTCACCTGAGGCAAAAGAGTCTGGTGGCTTGTCATGACACTGGTGTTGAAGTTACTTTATACAGTGCTGGACACATGGAAGAGATTTCTTGTCATGTAGGTATGAGGCAAGTATGAATCATCTAGCTGAAAATTTTCTATACATATTTTCTAATTTACAAGAAGCACCATTTGACACTCATAAAGAGACCTTTTTCCCCTTAGGGAACCTCCATACTGGCTGCTTTTACCTACTTTTCTAATGTCTCAGTCAACTCAAGAACTGAGTTTCTGTGCCTGTCTCTTTTGAGTAATGTCTTTTTTGATTAGGATGGGATCTTTCTCAGGTTTCCTCATTCACTTGTGCTCCTACCTTTCATAGCATGGAAGACTGCAGTCTGGATACTCTCCTGCTTTACTCTGCCTGGCATATTTGTTTATGCTCTTCCTCACTAAAGATTTTTTTGAGAAGCATATCCAATGTAGAGTTTAATCAGGTTACATTTTCGGTTTCAGGTTTTACCTGTTTTTTTCCATGTCTAAGCTCCTTTAAAATATAATAGTCACATTTTTTAAAATCACGTTGCAGAATCTGTCAAATATTTTGGTAGCAGTATTGACTGCAAACTAATGTTCCACTCTGCCTGCTACATCTTAAAAGAAGAAAAAAAAAAAAAAAAGAAGAGCCAACTCAAAGTAAATTTGGGGAATTCAGTACATACTTTCTGTGATCTCCTCCCTTGCAGTTACTGGGTGTTACAGAACTTCTCCTGGAACTCCCTCATATTGCTGTTTTAAGCTCCAAGGAACAGTTGCACAGTTTGAAATTTTAACAACTAAACTTGTAGCAGACAGGCAAATTTCTTTTGCTGATTGTTATTGTCTGGTAAGAACATAACACTAATACTTGAGCAGCTTGGTCTAGTGGAAATTGCCCCTGTCTGTGGCAGGGGAGATTGGAACTAGATGTTCTTTAAGGTCCCTTCCAAACCATTCTGTGATTCTATTATTTGCACAAAATAGGGTTCATGGAACTTCATACTTCCATTATTGCCATTTTCTGTAACATTTTTTTCTGGATTATCTGGTCACAGTCCCTGACAGATGAAGGCTCTGCTTGCACTTTTATGCACCATGTCTAGTAAACATTTAAAGAAAGTTTCATTTCAAGTAGTTTATCACTGTGGGAAATGCACATCAGAATTTAAAAATGCAGGCACATCTGAAACTAAATTTCATTTTATATAGTCTACAGAATTAAGCTACCAATACAATTTAGTTCTGAGAATTGCCTCCAGCATCTCTTCCCAAACCACAAGATTCTATGAAGGAATGAACACTGTTAAGGTCTCTCTCTCTGACTCCTCCTTCCCACTCTGCTACCTTCTTGCTGAACTCCCCTTGCATGATTTTTGCCTTCTCCCAGCAAAACCACATTACCATTACTCATCCTTATACAATTACATGGCTGGAATTTTACTTTTCTATGAATGTTCTACACAGCAAGACAGTTTTAGTTTTATAGCCTATAAAGAGTCATCCAGAATGTGAAATACACCTAAATATTGACACCTAGACAAGGTCGGCTTGAAACCAAATCATACTTGGTTCCAGAGTTAAAGTATAACCATGATTAATATGTGTGTGTGTATAACTGAAAAGATTCATTTTGCAAAGAAACAAAGCTTTATTCAATACCTCTCAGGGTCCTCCATCACTGCTAAAGAAATGGGAACACTTTTGCCACAATACTTCTCTATAAACCACAATAACGAGCTCCAGTTTTGTTTCAATAGCTTCACTATCTCAGAAGATGCAGCTTTCATTTCCATCCCATACCCATTTGTACACCAAGAAAGGATAGATCTGCAGTATGAATTAGATTATTTAAGAAATGCTTCAGTTTTCCTCCTTCATATATTGATCTTAATTTCTGTGAAGTTGTTAGCTACTTTCAAATAGTTCGGAACAAACAGTTCATGCGAAAAATGCAGTCTGAAAGTTGGTAGTTTTTCATTTTGACTACTTGTTGTTCATAGTTTGCCAGGAAAACTCTCTGTACTTTCTGTCCCTTGATTTAGATGGCAAGAAAATAAACAAGGCCATATCTAGTAGGTACTTTCTGGTAAATAAGTGCTTTTGGCAAAAGGCATCGAGAGTGCTGGTTGAAAAGAAACTCTATGTGAGTCAGCAGTGTGTACTCAGAGCCCACAAAGCCAATTGTATTCTGGGCTTCATCACAAGGAACATGACCAGCAGGTGAGGAAGGTGGTTTTTCCCCTCTATTTTGCTCTCATGAGACCCCATGTGGAGCACTGCATCCAGCTCTGTTATTCCCAAGATAAGAAGGATGTGGACCTGCTGGAGCAAGTCCAGAGGAGGGCCATGAAGATGATCACAAGGTTGGAACACTCTTCTCATGAAGACAGGATGAGAGCTGGGGACTGCTGAACCTGAAGAAGAAAAGACTGGGGAAACCTCATATCAGCCTTCCAGCACCTAAAGGTGCCTACATGAAGGAGAGGAGAGGGACTTTTGGCAAAGGATATCCCTACATAATGGGACAAGAGGGAATGGCTTTAAACTGAAAGAGGGGAGATTCAAATTAAATATTAGGAAGAAATTTGCTGTGAGGATGGTGAGACACTGGAATTGGTTGCCCAGAGAAGCTGTGGATGCTTCATGTCTGCAAGTGTTCAAGGCTGCTCTGAGCAGCCTGGTCTAATGGGTGGCACTAGTTGTAAACAGATGATCTTTTGGGTCCCTTCTAACCCAAACCTTTCTCTCATCATACAAAAATTTATAATTGTTGGGACTTACAACTACCTTCTGGTATCTATCTGTGTAGTTATCAAAAACTTTGATAAAAGTAGCTGGCTATAGGATGGCAGCTGATTCAACCTTCCATCCTTATTCTTGAGACTAAAGGCTATAGGATCATGAGTGCAGAGCTCAGAATGTCTGTTTCTTTTTTTGGATTTCTTTTTTTGGTATATAGGATTAGAGGAAAGTGAAAAGAAAAAACAACCCTCCATGTTTACTGGTCATGCATGACAGATTCACTCTGTTATTTCTACTTCACATTTAAGGCTTATCCTTCAACTTTTAATTATGCTCTAATATGTTGTGAAGGATTTCATTTTATTGAGCAAAATTGACCCTTAAATGATTTCAGAACCAAAGCTGAGAACTTTAGAAATGAAAATTTGAATGACAGTAATTAAACTCAGCAATAAAACTCTTATCTGATAAGGCAGAATATGACCTAATTCCAATTTTTTTTTAATTGAGCTGCATCAGCATTGAAGTGGTTTTAACCTGTTAAACCTGTGCATACACATAGAGCATGTATGGCTGATGCAGAAAAAGTTGAACTTTGGCTTGAAGAATGGTGAGAATTATAAGAATCTGGCCTGAATCTTAGATTTAAAAAATCCCTGAACTCAATGTATAGTGATTATGAACTGAGGTTCATAATTAAAATTAAGCAAAAATTGACCCCAAAGAAACTGAAACCAAACCAAAATCAAGACCCTTGAAATCAACACCAGTTTGGGTCAAACAGAGACTATATGATGATAAATACCTCTGACACAGTCAGAAGACCACAGTCATGCTTCTTTTCAAATTACAGTAAATCATTACACCAAGGTAGTTGGAAAGTGGTTTGTAAACAAGGTCAAATCTCAGATCAAGATAAATTTGTAGAAAATAATCTATGATCCAATTAATTTTCTTAGTTGAAAGTTTGCCAAATATCAGGACATATTGTGATTTTTTTTTTTTCAAATTGGGTTTATACCACAGGATGGGAATGCACAGCTGAATGATCCAGAAAAGCAAGATAAGAGTACTTGTTCCTTGGTATCACACAAAAGGCTATTAAAAGAGCAACACTAAAGATAGTAACTCCTAGCCTGAAGCTTTATATTTTTAAAAATATTTAACAAACAAGAGAGACATCAGTAAATTCCAATTTGCTCTGCATAAGCAAAGTTTCTCTCTCATATGCCTCTTTCTGTACTGCCTCCTCTCTTGCTCCTTTCTTTCCTGTTTAGAGAGCCAGGGAATACATAGGCTGGTGTGGAGTAATAACTTTTGAAGCAAGTCCACTAACTGATTGCTATGATCACAGTTGGTTGAACTCCAAAGAAGAAATCTCTTTCTCAAGGAGCTGCCAGTTATACAACAACAGAAGGGTGGGAAGCAGACTGTCAAGTAAAAGTTCACATAGCAGCACTGGCTGTCTTTCTGGTTTTATTCTTTTAAGAAAATCTTTCTCTTTTAGCTCAAGTGCAAGAAAGATGCTAGGTTAGCTGGATCAAATTTCATTTTCTGGTGAAAAGGATCAAACGGATTTCAAGCATGGAATCAGAGGGATCAGCCATCACTGAATCCCCACTGAATATTTGTTTAAGGCCTAGAGTGCTAAGAACTTAATATTGAGAAGAGTTTCTTTTGTTATTATTGTACAAAAGTAGTTAGAGAAACACAGGCAGAAGAGCAAGGGGTAGACACAGGTTGACTGATTTGTAGAGCATTAAAGGGAATTTGAAACTCAAAATATAAAACTTCAGCACAATATCTTTCAATATATCTATTAAGGAGAAGAAATAAAACTTCTTTGTAATAATCTGTAAACTTGTGAGAATAAATAAAATCTCCCATATGCAACACCCATAAGAAGAACAAAAAACACTCAATTTTCAGATGAATTTTGGGTGGGGAGCTAGGTCTCATGATATTTCTGCACATGACTGCCTCAGTAAGATCATTCATACTGAATACTCACAGAAGCCCAGATAGATTGCTGTGGCAAGATGCTATGCTGATACCTCAGAAATGGGAAATAGGAATACTGCTAACACCGACCTTTTCAAACACTATTTTCTATAAGTCATGGGTCAGTCACTGCTGTTTGGAAGGAAAAGAAAAGCAAATTAGATGTAAATAGTTTTGTTCCACAGTGAGAGTACATGCCCACCAACTACTGTCCTTCCTCCTCCCTCCATCTTCCATTTGTAAGAAAATATCTCCCTTTTTGTTTCTTTGAGTTGTCCTTTTCCCTTGACTTTCCTCTCTATTATGTTCCCAGATTTCAATCCTGCACTCCCTGAATATTTAAGCCTCCTGGACTTTCTTCAGAAACATTCTCTTATGCATAATTTTCCCTCCTCTAGAAAACCTCCTGGATATCTGGTACATAGGTGAGGGCACAAATATTCTGTGCTGTGGAATTGTTCATCATTAAACCAACAGATAAATTATATGGGTATCTATTGTTTTCCTAGAATTGCTAGGGAAAAGGAAGTCTTGGAAGACAGAAACAGTAAAAGAAAGAAAAAGGAAATAGTATAACCAGAATAGAAAAACTGATCTCATGCTCTTGCCTTTCCCAATTATGAAGAACATTGCTACTGATATTATTAAGGTCAGAGAGGTGAAAAATAATTTATCAGGATGACTATCTCTTGAGTTTGTTGCAAATGAAAGTTAATTTAGGAATTATGAATTAGGAAAAGAACATTTTTGGATAATTCATTGGTCTTTTCTTTAATGCAATATATATATAGCTCTGTGTGTGAAAGTGGAAGTGATGTAGAATGAAAAAAATCAGGCAAATAGAGAAACCATAAAATAATTAGATTTAAATTGCAGATCAGTGGTAAAAGTATTTAATCTAGGATCTTTAAACATTGAGTAATATCACAAGACCACTGAAAAATTCAGCCACAGCAATGGACCAACATTATTATTGCTGTAGCTTTGCAATCACTTCTTGTGAGAGATCTTAAAGTAAAAAATAAAAAAGAAAGAAATTATAAATTTATAAAATAGCTGTATTCATGCCTGTTTCAGAGTCTTAAAAAAATGCTAGAGTAGGCAGTTATAGAAAAGCTTAAGCCTTGTGGGTTTTGGAAAATTGGTTGAGAACTATGTCAGTACTACTACCTAAAATTAAATGGTGTAGATTCACAGAGTCTTCCACAGGTATCCATATGTGCTGTCAAATTCCAAATCCCTCCTGTCTCTCTGCACTACCCTGAAAGTCTCACCCAGTAAAGAGCCTTTGCAGAACTCTGACATGTGCCTCTTGCCTCCAGGCTAAACCTCACACATAATCAAAGAGTTGATTGTTTTAAAGGGTATTCTCTGCAAAAGCAGATGATCTGCTACTGCCTGCCTAAGTCAGAAAGCCCAAGTGGTTTTAAGCACAAGAAATTACTGCCTGGGTCCAAACAATGAGTTTAAATAACTGTCAAGTGTGTTCAGCCCTCCCGTGATTTCCATGAAAACAGCTTCTGAATACCTGGCCTGAATATGAATGAGAACTACAAGATTATGTTCTGGTTGGTAGTTTTATTGGTGTAATAACAACAGTGCAAAATGAGTCTAGTATCTCCTCTTTTTGTATTTTTTCTCTGCTGAAGGAAAATAATTTTCTTTCTCTTCAGAAGTTGGGTAGGAACAGTGTTTGCTCTTTTCACTGGTGTTACCTGATAACCAGGATGAGGAACAAGAGCGATGGAATTTGTTACAGAGGGTGCTCCGTGTTTACATTCTATTTTGTGCCTTACAACCTATTGTCCATTAGAAAATCAACGACAACCCCCCAAAAATTGACTGTGAATTGAAAAAAACTTGCATATTTTGGAAGTGGACTGAGTATTATCCTAACAGTCCCTGCAAGGACTAGGCTTTTATTTAAATTATCTCACTTGTGCAGAATGGGATTCCTCAAACCAATGTATGAGATTAGAATTTCCTATAGGTCTGCAAAATTGCCTTGCAGAAAAGAAAATATTAATATTAATTAATATTATTAAATTTAATTAATTTTATTAAATCTAAATTAATGACATTTACATTTTTGTATTTTAGAAGCATTTCCAAGTTCTTCCAAGAATCTGAGCCCAACAAAATTACTGTCTTTTGTAGAAGTACCTATGTTTGAAAGTTACTGTGATTAAGATATTATTTGGAAAAAGCATGGCTTTTCAGTATTTTATACTGTCAAATGCTTTCTAGAAAGAGGACCTTGATGAGGAAAGTAGTAGTTTATACAGACTTCTAGGGTTTTCACTAAGAATGTAAAAAAATGCACTAGGTAGTGCTAATTTGACTTGTCTCTCTCTTCTTTCTTCTATGGCAGAAACTATTCATCATTAAATAAATACATGCATATAATAAATACATAAATAAATGCATCAATTTTCACTTATGCTTCCCTCTGGGCATTCCACCTAAAATTATACTGCTTATAGCAAAAATAAATTAAAAAAAAAAAAAAAAAAAAGGAGAAAAAGACTGAGAAAAAAAAATCAGAGAATAGATTGAAACTCAGCTGATAACCAGATGTATATAACATGTGCATTTTCAAAACCGTCTCACTGAAGCACTATTGCCTGCTTATCCAGAAAGAATCCCATTAGTAAATGAACCTCTTTCCATAAGACTCAGAAAAAAAAAAATCAGTTGTTTCTTTATTTCTGTCCCTTTTGAATTCAGCATTATTAAATTATGTCTAACAGAGAAGACAAATATTTTTACAAATTTGACAAAATTATTAGTTGCTATGATGGAATTTTCTGCCTCTTCATGTGCTGAAGTTATATTGACCACATGATGTAATGGAAGTTACATACAATTATAATTAGAAATCAAAAATAATAATTTAAAGAATTTACTGTGCAACACAGTTATAAAATGGCCTCTATTCACCATACAATACTATTACAGGCCTTAAAAGATGCTGCATTGGCTCCGTCTTAAAAAATGAGAATTTTAAGGCTGAGACCAATGACCAGTTAAAAACCTGCATGCAGTATTAGCTGAAATGTATCAAGTGCTAAACTCTTACATGCAGATAGCTATGATAAATCAGCTGCCAAGAAATAGCTGGTAGTTAATAATTGAATAACCAATCTAATTATCTAGAGAATGATAACTGTTTTGTTAGGTGATAATTATGCACCATTACTATTGGGAAATTTCTGACTTTGGGGAGCTGATGTGGATAATTAAAAGATGTTGGTATTTTAAATATATATAGCTTTTAAAATATATTGTATCCTTTGCACAAGCAGGATGAACTTAATATGAGCTGGCATTTAGTTGTTCTTTTTGCAGTGTCCATTTTGCAGTATCCATGTCTTTTTTTATCAAGACTCTTGTCTTGCCTTGTCTTTTTAAGTCTGAACCTTTCAAACTTTTCTGAAGTTAATTTGATGCATTTTCAGGGGTGGATTTTTTACCAAAACTCTTGACACTAATAGTCTTCCAGGCACTCTGAACATTTGCATGACTTCTTTTTTCGTACTAAACTTACATGAACATGAATGTTAAAATGAAAACATAACATGAAAAGAATGTCCAGACACCTTTTGGTCTTGCTTGTGTTCAATATGAGCACAAGCCCCAAAAAGTGTGGAAATAACAATTCTGGAGATAAGTATTCCTGTGCCCTTACAGACTGTCACTCAGACTATCACTTCTGCACTAACAAACATCTCAGCCTTCCCTAAGGATTTTATCTTCACCTCTAAGAGGCTGAGGAAGACAACACAAATATCAAATTCAACTTTGTATTTTAGCCCAAAATCATAATATTGCATTCATGTACTCTTATCTGAATAGACTCTATATGTGATGAATTTTTGCTTATGAATGCTACCATTAGAGACTTTCATTAAAGGTGTTGCTATGGCTTCAGCACCAAATTACACCCCTGCCTTTCACATGGAGTAAAGAAGAGTGGATTTTATTTCTTTGCATAGAAAGAATGTGAAATGGGATTGTCTTTACCAAGGGACTACAGGAGGTGTCCTCTCCCTGCATTTTAGACACAAACTGCAACAGGAAGAGCTGGAGCCTGCTTCTCTCTGGCTGCTTTACGAGCAGGGAAAAATGCAACATTTTATCAAACAATTTTCTTTCGGGGGATCTCTTATGGGATGATTGCAGCCCTGCACATACACGCAGAGCTCAAAAACCTGTGGCAGTCTTGAGGTCTTAGATTGTCACACTTCATGTTCCCTTCCCCTGCCAAAACAATTAGCAGTGGCAAAGCACCAAAAAGTTGTAGGCTTAGGCATAGCAAAATGAAAAATCCTAATTAGGTCCTGCAGGCAGCATAATAAAAATGTGGAAACAAATCTCTGTTGCAGAAGGTAGATGAGGCTGGTGTGCAGGATCAAGCCATCTGTAGGCATCCAAAAGTAATTCAGATTGGTGTTTTGACCAACTCTGGCTGCAAGAGCCATTAAGGGCGCCCGTGTGTTTGTTTAATTGGTTCAGTCAGCATTTCTTCTGCAAACATTACTGTATTTTAAAGCCTGGTGGTTGCAGCTGTCTGGCTAAAACTTTAGATACAGATCCTGGCACAAGAACTCATTAAACTCTCAGTAAAAGAGAGCTCCCCAGTTTTTGTGGGACTAGGGGGATCATCTGTTTTTTTGCAATACCAAGGAGGTAGATGTTGGCTTGGGCCCCTCCTTAGAACACGGTGGTCGAACACTCTGCTTCCCTCCTTAGGGCTGGAGGAAATACAGAAGTAAAATGAAAAACAGCACACAGGGAATAATTTTGGGAGGTTTTCTCTATTTTCCTTATAATGAAATTGCATAAAAGAATTCAAGTACATTTCAGACAAACTTCTGAGAGGTTCTGGAAAAAAGCTAAGTCTATTTGCGCAGATTAGAATTCCCAGGAGGAATCAATTTTAGAGAAAAAAATAATATACAATAACTATGTGGACACAATGTGGATTTACGTAGTGCTCATATGAAAACAAATCCAATGTCAAAACACAATACTTCTTCCTAGACAAATCAGCTAAAATTGCCAGCTTGGTTCTTAAGATCATAGGATAAGGAATAGGATTTACTATTTTGTGACAAACAATATAACCACTTACACTGTATTTTTGTTTCCAGGATTTTTGTACTTAGAACTTTGCACCTCAACCACAATGGCATGCAACTTCTTTTTTTAATCTTAAAGTTGATATTTTCAGATGATCATTATGAGAGTGGAGGCCCCCAAAAGCCAACTCCATAGGATAAATTACAAATTGCAGTAACGAAAGACATTAACAGAAGGGACTGAATTTGATAACAAATTTGAACATTCCAAAGCTTGCAAAACAAGAGCAATGTACCTTCCACACCCCCTCCAAATATTTTCCAATAATTTTGATTTGGTAGAAAGTAGAAACAGAAAGCAATTAATCCAAAATACACTCAAACAAACCAAAGTTACTTTATGCTACAGAAACCAAGACGTCTCAGTCTGTTTATGCTAATTTGAGTTTTTATCATAATTTACACACTCTCTTGCTTGTTAACTGTATTTCACACTGCAGAATTTGAAGCTGACTTCTAGTTCTGCAGTTAGTACAACAATTTGGAAGTTACTGATAATTACATGGTAGAACTAACCTTCAAACAGATATTTTGTATGGGATCTTTTGTCTGCAGTTTGTATTCTTGATGGCACGAAGTATGGTGTGAACAAAGGAAAATGAGAGTAAAGACACATTAAAAAGATACAATTCTGAAGGAAAACAGGGAGGGAGAATGTTAGGGCACTTTGGGAAGTTTTAAAGAAAGAAGCTGAAAGGAAAAATGTGCAGGAAAAGTGAAATTCAGACTCAGAAGTAAAATACAGATAATTACTGCTAATACATATATTACTCTACATTTTTATAAAAGGATGATACTTTTTAGAATATGACACATTTAAAAATATTTTTTAGCATGATGAGTCACCATTTTAACATAGAGAATATATAACTGTTTAAGTGACTGACACTATGAAGGCTATGGCTGAAATATGAAAATCAGGGCAGTGATTTATAATTAGGCTAAAATGTGATTTTTTTCTATTTCATAAATTTGATTTATTTCTGTTATTGAAGTATCACAGTTTTCTTAAAGGACATTATCAAGTATTTTTTCATGGTTTAGACAAGTGGTATAGATGATATTTAGAATAGTTTCTGAATAAAATCAGTGAAAATAAATTAATAAACCAGCTACCTTTTAATGGAACATTTAACTCTTACATATATTTTAATGTAAGTTTTGTTTAGTCAATAAAGGAAAAACATACTTAGTTTCTTTTTGAGAAGAAAATATCCATGACTGCAGGCTTTATTGACTAAAACCTACATTTTATAAACTTAAGTATAGTAAATAACCATAATGTTGAAATAGGATGTTTATGCTCAACATAATCTCATAAATTATACTGTATTGTTGTTGAATATATAAAAGTACATGAAAAGATACATATTTTTACTTACCCAACGGACAGGAAAGGCTCCTTTGATTCAAGTCTGTCAAGTAAATAACAAAAGTTTTAAATATAGGTATTTATTGTTTACAAACAATGAATTTGAAACAGCTGTTCTGAGTGTCAAGTTTATTTAATGACACAATTTAACATGATTAGAAGGGCCTGATTCATTTTAGTAGGCACTTAACTCTGAAAAAATCCCATTTACCTAATGAAACTTTGATCTTGAAATTCAATATCTACAAAGCAGCACATCTAGGCTATTTGAATTCACAGATTCAGATTGCTTGTGTGAATATTTGCATGGAATAGCTAGAGTGAACATGAAATATTTTGGGTTTTTCGTTGCTTTGTTGTTGTTGTTGTTGCTGTTGTTGTTTTCAGCATCCTATGCTCACATGGCATGATCACTTCATCATTATGAGAACTTCTGTCCCATTTGCCAGAACTGGCCTTGTGCTGGATCTGGGTGTCATCACTGTTTTGGTCGATCCAGAATCATGCCCAGTTCCAAACCCAGTGGTGAAAGTGCTCTCCCACCACTCCCTGCTGTGGCTGCTGTCGTGGTGAGGGGAGCACCACCTGCACACTGGCAGGAGCCTCTCTACTGATAGTTTCCATCCAGCCAGGACAGACAGACAGAGTCCTCACCTGTGTTATCAGGCAGTGCTCGTGCTCTGGTATCTGCAACTGGCTGCCCTTATTTTATAGTGTGTTCTGCCTTCAGTGAATTTACTGATATTAGCTGCTTGATAGGAACATTAGTATATGATTTTAGGTTTCTTTATAAACATGTTTAAAGCATAGTTACAGCTGAGTAATTTTGAGTGATTACATGATATGCAAAAATGTTCTGTTGTGATGGTTCCCACTGAGCATACTGTTTTAAGAAGAGCAGAAAACCAATGCCCAGGTCATTAAAATCTCTTTGTAGCCTTTAATAAAAGTGTTTGTAATGAGGCAAAATGTATCATATGTGGAACTGAACCTTTATTTTATGAGTCTGAAATCAATTTAGTCCCACAATAAATATTTGAAATATAATTAATTTTAAACAATTACCATTAGTTGTAAACAAAGGTACTTTAAATAATACGTTTTAAGAAAAAGGTTTCATGAAAATCTTCTTTGTAAAAAAACTGAATACTGTTGCATTCATTCAGCAAAGTTTTTATGCAGAAAAACTCATAAACCAATAGAACAGTTTAGTTATTATCATCATCTAAAATCCAAAATGTATTGAAAGCACAATCCCTTTTCTGTTGTCCTAGTGACTATAACTCAGCGTTACATTTCTCTCTGGAGTTGAAATTCACACGGAACTAGAAGAATAGAAGAAGAAACACTGGTGGCTTTGCATATACCTGGAAGCACAGCAGAAGCCCAAAGCTGCATGTCCCTGTGGTCAGGGCAGTCCCAAGAGAATCTGAGCTTGGCATTCTCTGTGCTCAGGCAGTGCTGCCAGGGAGCAATAAAATGACAGGCCCCCTCATGGGGGCTTTCAGCCTTCTCCTGCAGATTCTGTGCAGTAGTGTCATGATTTTGTTTCCTCTTCTTCTGCTTAATGAAATGAGTCAGTCAGGGGAAGCACTGAGTGTTTGGCTAAGAGATTAACTATAAGCAAGATGATCAAAGAATGAAAACCCTAGAACATACTTCATAATACAGAAATTTTCTAACCAAGAGTGACCTAGCACTATTCTAATGGAGGACATTCTGGTGGATTTTACTTGAAAGCAAAGAGTGTGTGTTAGAATGCCCTGTGGGCAAAATACTGCGATTAAAATTTATTTGAAGTCCATTCTCAAGCTGGAATTCAATTTGATTTAAATAGCGCTGCCCTAGTTTGACCTCTCTCTATATTTGACTAAATGGTTTTAGATAATTTGCTGCATTACTTGTAATTAGTTCAAGTGTTTCTCATAGTAAAAGAATACAATTATCTGTTGGCCTTTTATTTGGTAATTTAGTATATGGCAAATTAATATAAAGGTTTAAAACTGCAACACAATATGAAATAACATCCTATATCATCTTTACTGGTGACATTTGTCAATAAAAATGCTTTTTACCTTTCTTTTCAATCTAATGTACACTGAATTTTCCAGAGTTTTGAGGATTTCTTAAAAAATTAAATATGATATTGAAAAAAGACTAATCCTGGTAAATTTAGAAAGGACTGTCATACACCTCCAGGAAAAATCTTAAAGCAGAAACTGTCCTCTTTGCAAAAATATATTTCCTTGGTCAAGAAAAACTAAGCTAGACAGTAAACAAAGGGAATAATATTTTAATTATGTATAAATGGTAGTGAAGCTGGAGAGATTGAGATTTTTTTCTTTCTTTCCTGAAATGATTTTCCCAGAAAACGTCAGTTTGCCAATATGCCAAGGCAATATATCGGTTTGAATAGGAGGGATGGAGGCGAATCAGTAGCATGAGTGGGACATGGCAGACTGAGGTGGTGTTTAGCTTTGATTCTCAGCTAAAATTTTCTGAGCTA
Source organism: Muscicapa striata striata (assembly GCA_030060385.1). Classification (NCBI taxonomy): domain Eukaryota; kingdom Metazoa; phylum Chordata; class Aves; order Passeriformes; family Muscicapidae; genus Muscicapa; species Muscicapa striata. The sequence continues at coordinate 2,054,557 of JAREIS010000018.1, read as the reverse complement.
AGATTTTCCTTATCTACATATAATAGATAAGTTTTGCAGAAGAAAAAAAGGAATTTTTACACCATGTAAGTTGCTCAGTTAAAACCAGTCACTGTAAACTGAACAGGCATAGGTAATTGATTACTACCCATTGATATGCTACAGGATTGTCCCACTGTGTTTAAAATAAGGACTCTACAAATTTCCCATTTAGTGTTATTCCCCTTTCAGTCTGTCTTGGAGAGATATTTTACAAGATCTGTATAACTCCGTTGTGCATTTTATTATTTTCTTTGCTGTTTTCTTTTATAAATGGCAATTATCTAAATTGCTTCGTTGACATGGACTGAACATCCAGATGGACAAATTTTCAAGGTTTGCAGACAAACATACAGGGAAATGTGACTAGATTAAAGGTATGTGAATTCCTCTTTGACTTGTAAAAAATCATGGAATGACAGTAAGATCCCATAGTAAATTCTATTTTTCTTGCATAATTGTCCTATTGAGATTACAGGCAAGACTTTTTTAGCATTTGAGGTCTGACCCGAGATACATAAATCCATATAATTACTTGCTAAAGAATCCTCTCCTCTCCTTCCCAAAACTGCATACAGGACAAAGTGAATAACGTTTCTAGCAATATCAGTACAGTACACAAGCAAATGGATTTTAGTCAAGGATTCTCCAAGGTGATTAATTATGAATCAATATATTCTTCCTCGTGGTGGTCACATAATTTAATCTTTAAGCACTTAGTAGGAAAAACACATGGAATTTAATGAATTTGTTAGGATTCAAATTCTGACTTGTTGAAATAGCAAAACTATCTGCCCGAATCAGAGAAAGGGATCAGTAACAAATATTCTTTCAGATGAGTCATCATCTTAGGTTACAACCTTCACATCAGAATTCCTGAGGAGGGTTAGCTGACTGTATTGCTGACATCACACAATTTCTGTTTGACTATAAAATTCATGAATAGTGACTGCAGTTTTCAAGGAGATTGGAAACATTTTTATTCAAGCCAGATAGGAAAGTGAGGACAGCTGAAAAGCATTTTGGAATTCAGTATAGTGCCAATGTATATTTAGACTGACTGGTGTGGCTGGCTAATTTACCTGTCAAGTATGTCTTTTTTTTGCACTCTACAGCTTTAGGAATCAAAGAATTAGCAGAACCAAAGATTTAGCAGAAATATGAGTAGTGAAAGAATATTCAGATTTATTGCTCATCCTGTTTATCAATGCATTAAATTTTAAAATGACAAAAACATCTCAAGGGACCTTACAAAAGAAACTTACATTTCCATTCACAGTAATCAAACATGGATTCATTTTTCTCTGAATGTTGAGTTTGTGGTTTGAAGTGATCAAGACCCATCTTCCTTCAGAACTTTTTAATCAATGTTATATATTATATGTCATCAAATTTCTTTTTTAAAGCATGTGCATTATAACTTTTGCTACCTCCCAGTATTTCTATTCACTGCAAGCAAGCCTAATACAAGCATGTCTTAATTTACAGAAGAAATGTAATTTCATATAATTTCCACTATCTATTGAGTCTGAAAGAGCAATAGCTGGTGTACACTAGGTAATCCTTCCTTTCTGGTTTCTGTGACTTAATTTCAATCCAAGATCATTTTCGTGGACATTATCAGTAATCACTTTCAAATAAAATAGGTTAAGAAGCTCATTTTGTCTTCCAAAGCTTCCATAAACATCTTTATAGATGTTGACAAGTTTTATCAAGAAGCTCTGTCATATTCTGGAAAAAATAAATGGTAGAATGACTGTATAGAAGATCTAATCTATCAGAAGTGTTTCAGAAGCAGAGGGAATGGAAGAATAATTTACAGGTTTATGTCAACTTTTACAATTGTCCCTAAAAAATTTAATAACTTCCTCTCCCCATCTGGTGTTTGACATTGCAATTGATAACTCTGATTAGAAAAGCAGCAACCAACTGTTGTTTTCATGAATATTGTCATAATAATGTCAAATACTATGTATTAGTTTTTGCAGTGCCTCGAGAAGTTGTGTTCCATGGACCTAAGTTCTTCTGTTATTTATTGAAACATAAAGATTCTAGCACAAAATAAAATACATCACTTGAGCCATGGGTGGAAACTAACATACTGCGAGCTCAAAGTGTCATTTCTCACTTAGTCCTTTGATGCAATAACTGACTTAGTGGATAAATGATAAGACAGATGATAGGTAAGACTTAGTTTCATTTTTAAAGCTCTTGGTATTGCCTGATATGAGTCTCATAATGAAACTGATAAAATCCAAACCCAGCATGACCATGAACAAAGAATTATGCCAATGGGAAAGAGAGACACATTAAACAATAGGAATACTCAGTTTTATGCTTTATTTAACTTAAATAAAATATTTTAACAAAAATGTTACTGCATGTAAGATAGGTATCAAAAAGCAGTTTCTTAATCATCCAGTGAACAAAGTTAAAATCTGACTTTTTTTTTTTATAAATTGAGTTCAGTGTAATGAAATTTGAAAAAGAAAAGCAGAGTGAGAATTTGAGAACAAGAACTATTTTATACATATATGAAATGAAGGAGGACTGGCTGGGTATTGCGAAAAACTTTTCAAGAAAGGAAGAATTGAGTAACAGGAGACTGCTAGTTATGGGGACATATTAAAATATCTTTCCTCAGAGTTGATTGAGAAGTGTCCTTTAATCAGCACATGCTTCCTCTCTTCTAGTCTCAGATCACAGTTAATCAAAGTTCATGACTGAAATATTCAAGCATACTAAAACTAAATTTGACTAATTACTGAAGAATTTATTCAGTAAGAAAGCTACTACACTAGTAAGCACTCTAGGGATAAACAGATTATAAACAAGATTATGCCTTTGGCTACCAGACTCTCTCTATGCAGATCTATTCATAATCCTTAATAGATGTATAATACATATTGAGTCCCTTATGAAAGTATCACAACACATTACACATTCTGACTGATTAAAAAAGATACATTTTTTCTAATATTTTGTGACTTTTTTGACTAGGTTAATAATTTAAGATTGAGAATAATTTAAATCACTTCTTGAAGCATCGGTTTTACCCCAAATCCATGAGGAAGAAGTTGTACCCAGAAGAAGAAAACTTCCCTAGACATCTGTTTGCTATATTGATCTTACACAACTTAATTTCTTGTGCTAGAGAAAACTGAAATTATAGTTGGTCCTGATGAGACAGCTTGATTTTCTGTCTAGGAATGCTTCTGCTCACCTTTGGGTTTGGTTTGCATTCATGCACTTACTCTGCAATTAATATGCTACAAGATGGAGATACCTTTAGTCTTTTCAGTGTTTTGAAGTGAAAGAAATGGAATTTTGGCCCAGCATATATACATATATATATATAAAAAAGTATTATTTTTAAGCATTTTACATGTCTGGACAATAGAAAATATGTGCAAGGTCTTTTTTTTTTAAATTATTTTTTAGATAATTTAAATTAAATTAAATTAAATTTTATTCTATTTTTTAAAAACCCTGCAAAAACCACTGACTATTGATACAGTGCATTTTATGTAGCCAGTTGTAGTTAGCACCTAACCCCAGATCAGGGTAGTGCCATAGCACTATCTACAGGAAAAGATTTTGAGGGAGCACTTAGCTCAGGATGCTGTCAAAATACCTGATGTCAGCCTGTACTGATGTGCAGCACATGTGCCAGATATATCAGATGTACATAGCACATGACCAAATTTAGCTAGTTTCCTACCAAGATCTGTATTTTATATCATTAATAAACGTGAAATTCTTTTCATAAGTACAGGATTCAGGAGCCTCTAGGATTTTTTACCACATGGGTAGTTAGGATAGATAAACTTTTCACCATCAGTAGAATGCAATTAATAATCTGTTTGGAATTATCTTTGAAGTTTGACCACTGAAAAACTGAATAAAAGGTATCTACCTATAGGGAAGAAGTGCTTTAAAGAGACTGCCTCTTCCCTGCACTAACTTTCATAGCAGCAAGAGTCTAGGAAAACAGCATATGAAAAAGTTGATTTTGATATACCAATACAAATGTTCAATGTCATATTGGATACTGAATGCATTACTTTTGTAACATGGGCTGGAAGGGTTCTGGGGATGTGGTAGAAAAGGGTGGCATAGAGAACTCAGGGGAACTAAAGGAGGAAAGGAAATAATTTCCAATAATACTCCTAAATTTTAGGCAGCAAGAGAGGGAAACCTAAAACCTCCAATTAATTTAAAAGTTGTGTCCTATCTGATTTTGCAGGTAAGATTTTACTGCATCTTGCTTTATGGATCCAAAACTTGCAAAGATAACATAAACAGTGGCATGGAATCTCATAGTTGGCTAAATCCTGGTAGTATGTCTGAGGAAAATCTAAATTTTGACTTGGAGTGAAATTGATTGGACTCTACATTTGGAAACCTTCTTAGATAATAATAGATTTCAGTTTCTTCCCATGCCACCCAAGAGAAGTCTTCTGTTGCCAAAGAGAGTGATAAGCTAAACTGTGTTTAACCCATGCATCACATCTATGTGATGTTTCCTGTCATGAAGCAATTCACACTCAGATTCATAGTGAGATTCTTCTAACTCAAAAGGAGCTCAATTTGGCACCTTTGTTCAAGAAAGCAAAGAAAACAAAACCTGAAGAATTAAAATAATTCCATTCCACTGCCAATTTTTATCTGTTTTTCCTGTGATTTTTACTAGTTGCTGAATTTTGCAAAAAAATATGCTCAAAAAAAAAAAAAAAAAAAAAAAAAAAAGGAATTTTAAGAAAAATACAGTGATCTATGTAGTGTGCCTTAGAGTTCTCTTCCTCACAGGTTTAATCATTCTTTGCATGAAGCTGATTTCACCTGACCCTCTTCTGCTCTAAAGCAGAGTAAGAACACTCAGGTTAATATGTACTGATCTAAAAACATCTAGAATGGGTTCTTCAGGGTGGGTTGAACAAAACAGTGTTGACTGATCTAATGCACACAATCAATACTACTTTGCTGTGTGGCTATTTGCAGTCACAAATAGATGAAGGTTAATGCAGGCATTGCCTTTGAGCATCCCAAGGGTAGAGGCTTAATATCCTTTTTTCCTCAATGACACTACTAACTCTTTAAAGCAGTTACAGCAGGGTCACCTCTCTAACAATATAAGATTCGTGTTTGTCATGCTGTTTCCTAGAATAATCTCACTCATGCAAAGCTGAAAAATTCAACATACATTTTTATGCCAATAGGTATTAGAAAATGCCCATTTCTTAGGACTCAAATCACATATGATTATGAATGCATTTTTCACTTTTCAATAAAATAGCCAATGCTTTGGCCAGAAGTTTTGGGAACACTGGCATGCAATACCAAAAAGGCATGCAATTTGTAAACTATTCTTTAAAAAATAAAATTACATTTGACATTTTGTGTCAACAGTACTAAGTATCAGTTCTGGCAGGGTTGTTAACATATTTTCAGACAGTGTGCTCCAAGACTAACAGAATTCACCCAGAAATAAAGCTTCTTGGCAATTTTATTTTTATAATTCACTTCATGATACGTTGCTATTGCCTCTCTGTGTTGCACACAGCCTTCCATGCTATTTGTAATCTTACTTAACAATCCATTTTCTTTCAAATTAAGTATTCTTTAAATTTCTTCTTCTAATATAATTCATAAGGCTTTAAAATGTATTACAGACTGTCATTTGTCCAACCTTGCTTATTTATTCACAGGGCACTAAATTTATAACCCAGCATCATATTTCTGTTGCTCTCTGTAAGCCACTTAAATGGTGCCCTTGCAGTACCACCAGCAGCTCCCAGACCAAATTACAGCCTTCTATATAATTAGAGATGTTACATTATGTGAGAACCAATGCCTAATTGCAAGTCCACTAAGTGGTTCTCTGAAACAGTGTTCTGCATCTTTGATTACTGCAGCAATTAAGGGTTTACTAAATTCCTGAAAATGAAGAATTCCTCTGTTCATTTGCAGGTCCAGGACAGGCCCTTCTTTATTCTCTGTCATGAATCATATATCCTTACTTTTAAGGTTTAATAAGACAGCTCCTGAACAGCAGTGTCTGCAAATCTTGATACTGTTTTCATGATGCCTTCTCCACTAAAACTCAAATGTAGAAAAAACACCATGTTGTTGTTTTTTTTTAATATGTTAATATGTTTTTATGTGTTTATAATGCACTAGTCTTTTTAGCCTAACTGAAACACAGCAGAATACCTACAGAAAACATCATCCTCGTATGGAAGATGACATGTTAAGTCCAAATTGTTTATTCCTTAAATTGAATGCAAAAATCCATGGAGTAATAAAGGGTAGAAATCTCTCATGCAATAAGGGATAGGAATAGGGCTCAGGCTGACAAGATTTAAAGCAAATGCATGACTAAACCTACTATGTCTGTTTGCCTCCTGGCAAACCCATCAATACTCTGGATCTTTTAGAATTTACTTTTTGATTTATAAGCCAAAGTTTCTTCATTTGTATTAGCAGCAAAAATTCTTGGATAAGGAAGAAGTCATAGTAATTTCAATTGGATAAGAAAGGAGTCAGTAATTTCCTTTACAAGATCAGAAATTATGGATATGTTTTCTGTTCTACTGTGGTATAAACAGTAATTAAAAACCATTAAAAAAAGTTTGCAGTTAGATACTTTACTGATAGTATATTGCTTCAAGTTTCATAGCAGAAGGAAAAAGTAAGAAAGATAATTAAACAGCAGGAAAAAAACCCAACAATAATAAGTAAATAGACTGTTCTCCAAATCTGCTAATCTCTGAGCATGGATGTGGTTATGGTGTCTGGGCTGTTGTGGAAGAAGACAACACCATTCATATGGTGCCATATATCACCTTATGCAAGAGGAAGAGTACTGAGATAGGAAGAGGGATGCAGCTCCTGTGCAGATGTGTATAAGCTGGAGTCACTTCCTCTTAACAAAGGAAAAAAACACCTGAGGAAATACTGAATAAGTACTGGGGGGAGATTGTTACAAAGAAAAGTGCCAGTCTTTACATAGGATCTACTTCTAAATGGATCCATGTCAAGGCCATTGTTTAATAACTGATGGTGAATAAAAGCAAACAGGCATGAGAAAAATGTAAGATTTATACAGTGGTGATCTAAGAGGCAAAATCTTGTCCCCTTCTTAAGGGAAGTTAGAAGTATTTTTAAAATGGTGAATAGGAAGATTAAAAAAAAAAAAAAGTTTTGTTGTCCTAGTTGTTGTTGGAGTTACCACATAGATTAGGAATAATACGACTGAATGAAGAAATGAATATGTCAGTTGGATTTTGTCTTTTGGTCTATTTCTTTATCTGTGATTTATTTCAAGATGAAGAGAAGCAAAAGACTTTCCTGGATATTGCTAAGGACCTGAGATCTCTCCCCCATTTCCCCTCTCCCTAAGGCTATGAAGTGCTGCACATTCATACTCTGGATCATGTCAAAGGGCAAACTTAATTCTTTGTCTTCCTCTCCCAGCCCCTCTGAGCACATCTGTGGGACTAAACTGGTTACAATTACACCACCATAATTCAGAAATTAAGACCTGCATGTGCTGCCTTCCCACAGCAAATTCTTTTTATTATTCCTATGATATTATTTATTTGACATAGGGGTCTTTTCTTGAAAGAAAAGAAGTAAACAAAGATGATTCAAATCACATTGAATCACTGGATCTGCTGTAGCTTTTTATTTGCACTTTTAAATAGTTTTAATGTAATTAAATACTATTAAAATTCTCAACACAAGAAAAAATATACTGTTTAAGTAAGAATTTGAAACTGAATTGTATTATTTCTGTACAGTAATGACTGTTTCAAATGTGACCACTGGCAACATTTTTTGATTAAATGAATATAAATAGTATCCTTCTGGACTTATCTTCTATCTATTTAAACTGCCTAGAAATGTGGGGATTTTTTATGGCAGGTAAATCTTTTTTCAGAAGACCTGCAGAACAACATTTATATTAGATCCATTCCACTGCACTGAAATAAAATAGCTTTTTTCATGAAGAAGAGTAATCAAAAGCACATCAGGAGAATACATTTCTGTAGAAAAAGAATCACTTTGATTCAAAAGAAATGTTTCAATATATAATCTTAACATTACATAGTCATAGAAAAATTATGTTCCATAAACTTTTTTTTTTTTTTTTTAATTCAGTCTATTTAATAAAGTAGAAATTTTAACCACAATTTGATGCAAAAGTAAATTTCAGAAAATACTTGTTCAGGTTTGTTTTCTGTTTTCTGGACTGTGTCTTTAGTGTCTTGTAGGCCAGTAGTTATGATGGACACAAAGTTCATTAAGAAAAAGAAAGTATAATGAAAAAAGTTGTTGGAAATCTAGGACAGTATTCAATTAAGTAAGATACTTATACCTGCAGGTTTTTTTATTATATGCCAGGTTTAAAGATTGATGATACACTAATAGTGGCACACTATTACAGTAATTATGCAAAATACTGCAGTATTCTAATGGAATAGTAATGCTTGTTTGGCACAGAACTTGTTTATGTTAATGCTTTCAAGTGGGAGGAATGATCTCAAGAAGATTCCTTTACTAGAAGACACAATCAAGCTGCCCATCAGTGTCCTTTTCATACCTTTTCCTGAAATGAAGGGTGCTCAGGAATGCTCAGAAAAGCAACTCAAAATAATGGATGGCTCTGAGGCAAACTAAACCACACCAAACTCTATAAATGATATTTATAATAAATGTAAGAAGCAGAGAGCAAGTAGACTACGACTGCTAGCAATTTTTTCAGCCTCTGCTGTAGGACTGAAAAACCAAAGGAAATCCAAAATGTGCAACATAATTCAATCAGTTTTGTGACAGAGATTATAAAAGTAAAATGTACTGAGGAAATTGATAAAATATTTGTGTCAAAAAGAATGAAACATTGACATAAAAATAATCATACCATGCAAATAAAAGAATATCCCTTTCCAGTATACTAATATTAGACATCTAAATAAAATAATCTGTTCCAGAGGCCATGGGAGTTATGAAATTGTAAAGTACAGGCTGTTTAATGTAGGTAATTAGTAGCATGTTAAATCAAGCATGTTGAAGATACATTACAATTGCATTATGTGGAGAAATGAGTGGTAATGGGAAATCACTGTGCCATCTAATACCACTCAGAGAGTGCTGAACTGTACACATGAAATTTCAGAGAACAGCCAGGAAGAACTTGTCCTGGAGGGAAGCCTTTGCAGGGTCACCTTGTGCTACATCTCATCAGTGCTGTGGTAGCTCAACACGAGTGGGTGGTTCTGGTTACAGCCAAGCCAACACAGAGAGAGGCTATTGCACTCAGTGTTTCCTGGCTTTCTTAATCTATTCACTAAATCCATTCTGTTAATTGTCTCACTCCACAAAAGGTGCCTCAACAGGATGGATCTTAGGCTAGGCAGCTTCATGCCCAGACAGCAACAGGAATACTGAGGGAGTGGGGAGTGAATAACTCCTCACTGAGTCTTCAAGATGTGACAGTTCAGCTTCTGGCCCTCCAAGGAAGCTTGGAGTTTGGCAAAGATGAAAATAATCCATGTGGGGAGGGTTATTCTTAGATAAAACAGTCTCAAAAGAGACATTAAACTGTGTAGAACAAATAGATTGACTAGATACCCTGGCAGCACCCAGTAATTTGCCTTTCCATTTTTTCTTCCAAGTCCTCACCCCCGCTTTTCTACACTGTACAAATATCACTTTACCCCTGGTGATTTGTCAAGTAACTGGTTTTCTCAGAAAGCAGACTTGGATGTGATCTGGGACACTGTTCTCTCAGTACCACCACACTGGTTTTAACTCCCCAAACCCCATGTGGTCTCCAGCAGAGCTGCAGTAATTGTGCTCATTTGCATGGCAATAAAAGTGGCACCATTATGCCAGCCTGTAGCACACTGGTTTTGTTTTTTCAAAAGACTCAAAAGTAGGTGGCCTTGTCATCCTTCTCAAACCCTCTCAATGTTGTTACTGCCAGAGGGGTGCCAGATAAGACTTTTAGCCAGCTCCCAAGCTGACAGCCATAGAGAAAGGACGTGCTGCATGTCCTGGGGGAAGGTCAGCCACAGGCAGCATGAGCATGGTGGCTCTGCTCCACCTGTCCTGGGGCTTGGGTCCTCTCCCTGAGCAACTGGGAATGGTTGCACACCATCAACAGCCTGCAGAGTCAGCAATCTGAGAGCCTTGTGCACTTATAATAGCAGAAACAAAGGCTTCTGAAGTGGAGAAAAACCTTTTAGGCATGCGTTTAATATGGTGTGGACTGAAATGAACAACAGATAATTAAAACATTTTATGATATAGAGAAGCAGAATAATAGCCCATCAGAGTGCTTATGGTTGATTCTACTTTGGTCTGATGGAGAATAAACACAAGAAAAAACTAGTAAATGGGCTTGCATATGATGACACAGACATTGCTTTAGTGAAATACTGATCAAAACACTACTAAATTAAAAAGAAAAAGAGTGATTCTTTATTTTACCAAAACATTGCTCCCAAAGAGTGCTTTAACATGTTTGTGTCAGTACCTTTAATCTTCAGGTTGTGTTTCAAAGTCACTAAGATGTGCCAGTGCAATTAATTTTTGCCAGAGGCTAGACCAGTACAAATTGCAAAACAATTTTAAGATGCAGTTTTTTTAATCATGTGGTTTTCTGCAGAAGTGGTGTACTAAAAAGAAAATTCAGAACAATTTTGAATCATCTTGGATTTGGGTTCCCCCTCACATACTGAACAGCAATGCAAATTCAGATGGATGCTGATGGAGTTTACAGCTATGTCATGATTTAGCTGATTCCTGAGCACTACTCCAAGTACACTTTAAGATATTCAGTGAGCATGCATAAAATTAATAATGTGCTTAACAGCTTTATAAAGCAAAGACTAAATATTCTCAAAATGTTTTTAAGGCCTAAACAAAAAAATGGAAGTCCTGTTATTATTTACTTGTCTGTCTTGCACTTAAAGTTGTGTGTCTCAAATTTAGGCTCATGCTAAATTTCACATAGGTAAGATTAAATGAGATTATTTTCACACAGATCATAAAACTAGAAAAGTTAAAATAAAGGAATGTAGATCCTGAACTGAGATATTAGAGAGTATTATATCACTGCAGGAAAAAATCAAATTACTTGAACACAGAAGCAAAATATGAGGCTATAACACATCATAGACATCAGTTGCTCTGTATTAATGACTTCTGTGTGTATCCACCTATAAAAGTGACACAAACTTCGAGATGCAAAGTTCTTTGAACACTTTTGAAGCATCAAGTATTCCAAAGTAAATAAAATCCTACAAGCCTGTGCAGCAGTCCTGCTTGTTTATCTTGAAATTGTTCTTTATGCTGTCTCACATATGAAAAATACCATTTAAAAACCTGTAATGAAGGAAACTGAGCAATTAACAGTTGCTATCCTTAATACTGTGTTATGCACAGTCACTGTTTTCCATCAGGTGTCTACCTTAAGACAGTTTCCTCTCAACAATTTTCCTGAACATGCCTATGAAAACAGAAAAGTAAGTGTCAAAGCTTGTTTAAATGACTGTCCTAGTTTCTTCCAGGACAGAGTTATTTTTTACAGTAGCCAGGTGTGATGGTGTGTGCCTGTGGCCCCAACCACCAGGAGCCTGAGCCCACTGGATGGGATTGCTTGAGCCCAGGAGCTGTGGGCTGCTGTGTGCTCTGCTGAGCAGACATGGCCATGAGCCAAATGTTGTTGAGCACCATTTTACATCATTGCCAGGGGTGGAGGAGAAGGACCTGTTCTCTGGTTTCTGGAAAAAAAGGCATTCCTGTTCCAGTTGGGAGAAAGTGTGGTGTGGTGTGGTGTGGTGTGGTGTGGAAAAGCTGGTTGGTATTGGGCATGGGCTTTCCGTGTAAATGGTTTTTTTATCTTACACCCTTTGTTATTAATATTTTTGATGTCACTGTTCCCTTTTTTTTAAAAATCTCATTTCTGTTTCCAGAAAATTGTCGTTGTCTCAAACTGCAATTTTCACCCCTTTGTGCCTCCCATTCTCCTCTCTATCCCTGGAGCAGGAAGGGGGAAGCAAAGGGGTGGGAGCCAGCTAGCAGAATCTCATTTGGGAGAGCCTCAGAGGGCACTAAATTGGGAGTGTCATTGCTAAACCAAGACAATGACCATATAGCACATCTCTTTCTACAATAAATTTGCTGTCCTGTCAAAGAAAAAATTATATTCCTTCAGCATAATATGCTCCTGATTTTTACCCAATTTTTTAACTTCTTAGTCTTTATAAATTGATTTCTAATAATGTGTTCTAGCACATCTAGCTAATCTGAGCTAATAATTTGATAGATCTCCTTTTCTTAAAAATAGGTATAACACCTTCCTATAGCCACTGTTTCTTTACCTTACAAGACCTTCATAAATTTTTGGAAAGAATCACTAGTAGTCCACACACAGATTCAGCTGGTCCTTTGAACACACTACAGTGAATGTTATCAGATAATTTCCATCGAATTCTCTTAGTCACTGGTTAGCCAATTTTTTTATTGCATACCCTCTGGTAAAAATGGATTTTTTTAATAGCTGGTCACCTAAACACTTTTGATGAAGAAGCCTTTTCTGTATCGTCTACTATCTGCTCTCTTTTCCTCCTAACTAAAAATCAGAGGATGTTGCTCTAATGACAATCTTTTCACTACCTTTTATAGGGGGTCTCTTGTATCTGTTATGTGTTTTAGCCTTTCTGACATCCTGTATAAGACTCTGCTCTTATTTTCCTTTCCAGTCATGGGGTTTTGATTCCACATTTTTTACAATTCCTTGTCAATTTTTTAGAATGTTAGAGAAAGTTGATGCTTCCATACTATTCCATTGTTTGATTTTTTCTGCTTCAGGAGAATTTTCTGTTCTACCTTAAGCACAGTCAGTGCGAGATTTCCTGGCTTTCTTTTGTCTCTCAAATTTCTTTCCAAGAATCTTTCTACTTACCTGATCTCTGAGCTCATTTAATTATGTCCTTTCTGAAATCCACTATCCTCTTTCTACTTACAGTCCTTCCTTTTAACAGTGACTATTTTGTGACAACTAAATTTTTAACCAATGACTCTCTTAATCTAATGTAACCTCTTCCTCTTAACCTCTTCCCTCTTAACTGAATCAGTCTTGCTGGTGGATCCTGGCTAGCAGCTGAGCACCCACATAGTCACTGTCTCACTCCCCTACCATTGTTCCCTATCTGGATGAAGGAGGGATCAAAAGTTAAAAAACCTCATGGACTGAGATGTTTGCAGTGTAATAGGGGAAGGGAGAAGGGAAAAAAAATCCAATTGATGCAAAGGCAATTACTTTCCACCTCCCATAAGCAGTCCAGGCAATCTCCAAGCAACAGCTGCTTTGGAAGAAAAACCTTCCCAATTTTTATATCTGATTATATGAGAGAATATCTCTCTGGCCAGGTTGGGTCAGCTGTCTCAGGTATATTTTCTCCACAACTTCTTGCCCACACCAAGGCTATTAATTAGAAAGGCAGAATAGGAAAATGAGAAAACCATGAAGCTGTGCAAATACTGTTCAGCAACAGCCAAAACATTGGTATGTTTTAGTAACAAATCCCAAACACATACAGGATCCTATGAAGAAGTTAATCCATCCCAGTCAGACCTAGTTACAGTGTTCTGAAATAAGTAGATGCTCTCAGTGTTGCCAAAACTTTATAAGTCACTGATCTTCTCACATATTAGGTTAAGCAATACTGAGACAATAAAAGTTGCTTGTTATTGTACAATCATAAAGTGGTTTGAATTGGAAGGAATCATACCATAGAACGATAGAGTGGGTTGGAAGGAGCCTTGAAGGTCGTCTAGTTGCAAACATCACACCATGGGCAGGGATGCCATCCATCAGATAAGATTGCTCAGGACCCCATACAACCTGGCCTTGATTATTTACAATGGCACACCCACAACTACCCTGGTCAGTCTTTTCCAGTGCCTCACTATCCTCTGAGTGTGGAATTTCTTCCTAACATCTAATCTAAATCCCTCCTTTTTTAGTTGAAAACTGTTCACCTTTATTCTATCACCATCTACCCATGTTTAAAGGTGTTCTATTTTATAAGTCCCCTGTAAGTCCTTTCTTGTGCTTAGTACTCCAGAGCAGGATACAGTACTCCAGGTGAGGTTTTACAAGGTCAGAGCAGAGAGGGAGAATTAAGATGAAGAGGGAAATGGGAAGATTCTCTTAGTTGCTCATAAAAGCCTCATGATCTTCTAGAGAAATAATTTGCACTACATCCATGAAAGGACACAATCTAAGATATTTTTCCTCTTTAAAATTCTTTTAGAGCTTTCCACAGGTCTCTCTTATCCCTATCTTTTCCTGTAGAACAAGTATTTATGAGAAAGCCTTCAAAAGCTCAGAGGTGGAAAAGTATATAAATGCCAGAAATCACAGAACACCTTTCAAAATCTTTTGAAATACTATCACAGGGTCAGAGTAGATCAAGGTTACCAGGAACACCTACAGAGTTTAGTAGCTTGCAGTTAAGAGTAATCATGAAACAGGGATTCTCTTCTCCAAAAATAATATTTCTATCACTTCAGCTAAGGGTAACTATATGAAAAAATGTCAAATTTCTTCTATGTAGCATGGAGGCTCGGACCTAAAATGCTTCTGGTTGTCTTATTCTGAGATTCCCCCCTTGAATTTCCATCTGAAACTTTCAGACCAGACAAGGCATAAAAAAGTACTACTCAAGTGTGTCTGATTTCACTCCTGGGTGCTGCTCCCAGAGCCAATCCACCTGTGTTTCAGCTACAGTAGAAGTCAGCCCTAAGTCCTTCCATGAATCTGGAACATAAATTCTGTAGTACTTTTATGAGAAGTGAGGTTTATTGAGCAGAAATACATATGGGCATGGTAGTCCTAACAATCTGTATTGCTTCACTAAACATAATTGATTTTGAAAAAAAAGTAGATGTTTCCTCAAGTTTGTAAAAGCTCCATGACAAAAGGCACCTGGGAAGAGGAGAAAGACACTATCAATGCCTTCCTGAACAGCCAAGGAAGAAGTCCAGTTTTGTCAAAACTTGGTTCTCATCTCTGACAGAAAAATCCATGAGAAACCATTTTTGTTGCTCTGAAATTTTTAGTTATTTCACTGATCATTGCAAATTAAAAAGTCACAAAAAATGAGGCCCTATCCGAGCACTGAATTGTAAGTACTAAAAGTTGAAATAGCACTCAATTGAAAGATAAAATTATTGATAGTAGTACTAGGACTGGGAGCATTAACAAGTACTTAGATTTCATTATAATTTTGGTAAACATTGCACAGTGCCATTGGTAAATACATTTTAGGTTACCATAATTTTTCTGATAAAAATTGAATTGGGTAAGTTACAGTGAAATCTCTCTTACCTGTAAAGTGCTGAAAGTGGCCGCTTGTTGCCAGGTTTTGGTCTGTATGGTTTTGGTTCTCCTGCCATGTTGATATCTGAAAGCAAACATTTGATATCAGTAAGTCAAACATCTGGAAGTTTGCAAAGGCACCTTCAAGTCACTGAAAATGAGTGACAGGCAGTGAAAATGGACAGCATGCCAAAAACACCTGCCTAGTTTTTACCTCTTCTGAGTTGATGCCATAAAACTTTCCAAAATTTTTTTACTGCAATGCATGAGGATTTTAGGCAAAATATCAGTTATTGCTAACAGAGAGAAATTATATTTTCTAAAAACACGCAATTTTCTACTTGGTGATGCCAATAGTGTGTTTTTAATATGGAAGATTTGGATGGTAACTTAGATGGTGAAATAAACTATGATCTCAAGTCAGATTCTGTTGAGGAGAACTGCAATTTTTCTGGAGTTCCACTTTATGATCTAAAGAAATGCACACTGATCTTTAACTGCTACTTCATCATCCACTCAGAAAGTCTCTCTTCAGAAGCAAGTGAGAGTATCTAATTCCCACCCCAAATGCATCACTCCTTGGAGAATGAGAAAATCTGGGTTTGCAAATGTTTTCTCTTAAGCAGAATCTTATTCTAAACAAAATCAGAAATCTTGTGGACACTGAAAGTTCACTTATATTTTACCTGCGAATTTATGCTTGAAATATAAAAGAAAGTCAAGCTAATATAGTTATAAGATTGATACAGATATATAGATATATGGCTTCCATAGATATTATTTTTCTTCTAAAATTTGTCTCTTCATTTGAATCATACTCAAAGACATACCAGAAGATAGATGTCTCTCATGGTTGCTAGAACAGTTATACATGGAGAAAGAAGCACAGAGCAGACTTCTGGAGCTTAGGAAGCTGTCTGTACAAAAACAAATCTGTTTTAAAAAGCTCCTCCATTCTGATCGAATGTTTCAAAGTCGAATTACAACGAATCACATGGGTAAAGTAAAACTTCAGTTTAGAAAACAAATTTAATGCAAATTGAGGGATGCTGCAGCCAAATCTCTTCTCAGCTTCAATAATATATAAAAAAAGAATAATAGTCAACAAAATCATTGGAATTATTTCAGTGTAAAATTGCTGTGGCAGAACATCATATCCCATTAAATGTGGAATCACATGGTGGTCAAGACTTTCAACAAAACACATGTTCTCAGTAAAGTCTATTTTAACCTGAAATTGAGTATAGTGGAGGGAGAAGTGGAAAGATAAAGTGTAGGAGTAGGAATAAACACTGTCCAGTGCAGTGATGGTAAAAGCTCAAACATTTTTATTTATTATTCTTGACCCTAAAAAATGCAGTAAAAGCCTGAGACTTACTGATTGCATACTTTTATTTCACACAAAAATAATAAAAGCCTCCCAATCTGACCTTTTTTAACAATCAGGATTATTGAAAATGTATGCCCCTTAGACTTCTTATTGACAAAAATATTTTGCCAATGTAAATGTCATACTTCAAATATTTAAAAAAATTTTAAAAATTTAAAATAATTTCACATTTATTTTTGATATTTTGAGCTTAATCAGCATTTATTTAAAATTATACAAGGACCTGATATCAAAAGCTTTATGTAGAACTATATAATATACAATACTTGAGAAACATTTTCCTTATATAAAGTATTTTGGTATTAAATCTGACAGTGGTTTCTTCTGTAGGAACTGCATTACTATTAAATCATAATTTTTCATAAAATAATGATTTTCTTGTTTCATCTAACTCTCTGAAATTGGAGGAACATTTGTAGACAGTTTTCATGCCTCCTTGAAATGATTTCCTTCCCCTAATTTTAGCAAGTGCTTTATTAAATATATATTAATTTTTAACTTCTATTTTTGTTATAAGTTCAGCTGTGATGCTCTTATTTCAAGATATATAAATTCTACAATGTTGAATCAACGAAGTAAACATGAAGCATCTCTGAAAGCCACTGAGGAATTTTGATAGCTCTGTTGCATTTCCTTGACTCCTGGAAACAACAGAATTGGAACAAATTTTTTATCCTGTGACCTTTGCGATAATTAGACATTTTCATACTATTTTTATACATGTCAGTTTAAGGTCATTGACTGTGTTGGCTTTCACCATCTCCTACTACAAGTTGGGCAGATTTTAAGGAAAAGTGGTATAATCTGCTCTTGGGAAATACCTGAGGCTGTGGTATCCTCTTCACAGTACCATAATCATCACATATTTTCCATCTCTCATCTGCTACTGTTTCAGAGCTGCATCTTCGACCTTCTTCTCCTTAATCCCTTATTTACAGGCTTTAAAAACTTTTTCATATCCTTCTGGGACAGATCAATACTCTCCTGATGATTGATCTTATAGACCTACATTTGCAGCTCTACAACATCCACTTCTAAAAAAGGTGAGTAGTGTAGATGGCTAAGACTGATTGTTATGTGTTCTCTTTATTTCAATCAAAAATGTCAGAAAGGTGACACTATAAGAGGCACAGTAGCAGAGCTGTTCAGAATCAGTTGAGATTCCCTCACATTTAAATAAATCTCTAAGCAGTGAACTACTTTATACAGATAGTAATAGCCCAAAATTCTCTTTAGCACAGGAAATAGTTCATAGAAAAGCTGTGCACATGGGACTTTTCTGTTAATATGAAAGAGATTGAATAGCTCTGCAACTCCCAAAGCACTTTGTAGCAAGTTAGGAATGGATGTAGGAAATGCTTTGAAAAGTTAGAACAGATTTTCACCCCATTATTTTTTCAGTACTATCTCTTCCAGCCTCAATTTTCTAACTAAGATTAGAAGCGAACTTGTCAGCATTTCACAAGATAGATTATTTCTATCCCAACTGGAAATCTTGTGAGATAAGCTGTTCTCTTCCTTCATCCATCATCGGTCTCACAGCAGACATTTACATCTACTAGATCATAAACTCTGTGTCATATAAATTTGCTGTCAGCAGCACAGAGATTTACCTGTGCTAATGATTCCACCCCAAGGAACGCAGAAACATATCACTCCTTATGCTGTCAAATTAGCTACTGCACTTGCACATGAATATGTACCAGACAACTTTGCAAGACATTCACATTGCTTCTGGAGAGGCATGGATTTGATGAATTGGCACCTGGTAGATAAAGAAATGGCTCATGGTCACACTCAAAATGTGTTAAGGGGAAGATTTTTGAGTGAAGACCACTGATGAGTGGCATTCCTTGGGGATCAGTATTGGGACTGGTGCAGTTTAACATCTCTTCTGGCCAGACAGACAGTGGCATTGAGTGAGCCCTCAGCACGTTTGCCAATGACACCAAGCTGTGCGGACACTGGAGGCAAGGGATGTCATCCAGACAGAAGTGGACCCATGTGAACCTTATAAAGTTCAACAAGGCCAAGTTCAAGGTCCTGCATCTGGGTCTGGGCAATCCCAAGCATTAATGCAGACTGGGTGGAGAACAGATTGAGAACAGGATTTGGGGTGAAATGTGACCTGGTAATGTGTGCTTGCAGCCCAGAAAGCCAGCTGTAACCTGGGCTGCACCGAAAGCAGTGTGGCCAGCAGGGCAAGGGAGGGGATCCAGCCTCTGCCCTGCTCTCAGAGAACTGTGTGCTGCTCTGGGGTTCCCAGCATAAGGATCTCAGCCTTCTTGAGCAAGTCTGGGGGAGGGGGGCACCAAGATGATCAGAGGGATGGAACACCTACCCTATGAAGACAGGCTGAGAGAGCTGGGGTTGTTCAGCCTGGAGGAGAAAAGGCTTCAGAGAGATCTTTTAGAAGCTTTCTAATACCTGCAGGGAGCCTACAGCAAAACTGAAGAGGGACTTTTTACAAGGGCCTGTATTGATGGGACCTTTTTACACCTTTATAATGGCTTCAAACTGAGAGAAGTTTGAGATTAGACATTGGGAAGAAATTCTTTGCTGAGAGGGTGGTGAAACAGGTTGCCAAGGGAATATGTTGATGCCTCATCTCTGCAAGTGTTCAAGGCCAGGTAGGAGGGGGCTCTGAGCAACCTGATCTAGTGCAAGGTGTCCCTGCCCAAGGCAGGGAGGTTTGAACTAGATGGCCTTTAAGGTCTTTTCCAACCCAAACCATTCTATAATTCTATAATTGTATAATTCTATGTGGGAATGGAGCAGCTCAGGGACTGATATTATTTTGTCTGCTTGTATACCTCACTTAGATATCAATACCAAGATAAATACATCACTGAAATTCAAAATACCATGGAAACACTATGAATATAAAAGTGAATATGCAGAAAACAGCACATTATAATGCAGTATCCTGGTCCTATCTACATTCAGAATCAAATGAAATTATTTTGTTTATCAAAAGAAATCCATTTCTAGTTCTATACTTTCCTGTTATCATGGCAGAGCTTAGTCAAAGAATGAGATTTAGATTCAAGGTTGTGTGTCATCAGCAGAACAGATCTGATTTTGAGCATGGTATTTTTATTTGCAATTATACTGAAAATACTTAATGATTAATGACAAAACATAGAAAAATAATTTTAAAAAGAGCACGATTATCATTTTAGAAAAGCACTTGCTGTATTCAGTGACTACATAAAATTACCTGAAAAGACAACTCAACACAGCAGGATCTACATTTCTCCTGTCACCCATTCCTACCATTGACTGCCTACCACCTCCAGATGTGAGCATCCCATTTTTGGAGAGGCAGCATCTGCTAGTCCTTGTGCTTTGCTCACAGATTCCTTGACAAAGTAATCTGAGAATCTGATCCTAAAGACAGCAGCTGACTAATAAGACTTTGTAAGTGCAAGAAATTATACCTGAAGAGCATTCATACCCTAGAAGTATTTCAGTATTTCTTAGTAGCCTTTAAAAAGTGTAACTTAAAAGAAAAAATAAAACCAAAATCATTTTGGTTAACAAAAACAAATGCCATAAACAAGAAGCTTCAACAGGCACTAACTCAATTCATAAAAACCAGGATTTTGAGGCTTTCTGCTGCCAATCCAGAGCCCATGTCTTGGGCCACATCTAACCTATAAAGTTAAATGGAGCCCTTTCAAGGCACTAGTACTCTTTTATCTGTATTAAATTGTTAAATTGTTTCTTTGCTTAACTTTTAGCCACAGTTTACAAGTACTGTCCCATGCAATTTCTAGATATAGGTAGAGAATGGACATGACCTAGAGACCACTGCAGGCATTTCGCCCAGTGAAAGAGAACACATCCACTACCTATAATTAGCACCTATAACTTAATATTAAGGATGTGACCTCTGAGTGTGGGCTGCATGTCAGAAAGACTGGAACCCAAAACCTGCAGCTAATAAACCTCCAAGTACCTTTAAATCTCAAAAGCTGCTTTTCTAAGACAATGCTTCATCAGGCATTCTTCCACACGTTCTTGTGAATGGTTACAGAAATGGAGATATTCCTTGTAAATTCTACATTTATATGACTTAAATTTTGGATTAAATAGTGTATCGTTGTGTATTTCCAGACCAGCTATGCTTTAGACCAACACTTAATGGAAGAGATGCTAATTTAAATTAGGAAATAGCAAGGAATTCACACAGCAAATGTACAGTCCACACACAGAGGGAGGTATTGACAGAGAGAGATCAGGATGCATTTTCTCCTATTTCAGGTGACAGAAAGTATGTGGGATAAAAGAGAAAGACCAAGAGGTAGATGCAATTTAGAGAAAGCCTGTAGCCATATGGTTTACAGCATAAGTGTACACAACCAAAACTAAGGCTAATTTATCTTTCTTTTATACTCTTCCATCTACTAATCTTATAAATTTCCCTGCTGCCTGCTGAAAAAATTTTAATGAAGTCATATGACTTTTTTATATAATAAACTTACTTTTTTCTTTATATGTTACATTGATTACA
Source organism: Muscicapa striata striata (assembly GCA_030060385.1). NCBI lineage: Eukaryota > Metazoa > Chordata > Aves > Passeriformes > Muscicapidae > Muscicapa > Muscicapa striata. The sequence goes on along the minus strand of JAREIS010000018.1, from coordinate 2,033,239 downwards.
AGTTGTCTCCCCCCTTTCCCCCATCTCTAGCATGTGAAAAAAGCAGAGAGGAAAGGACAGCTCTTTGTTCTCTTCCATTATGTGCCCAAATTGCACAGCTGTGAAGACGAAACTTTCCAGGAAATTGAACACAAGCTCAAATTAATTCTCAAGGCTAGTAAAATATTAAATGGAGTTCTGGGTCACACCTTTTCCTTTTCCATAATGGTATTAAAAATTCTTGTGGGGTTCTCAGTATTTGGATTTTCTCTCAGCATGGAAGTAATTGGAAGCCTTTTTTTTGTACAAAGATGACAGGTATTGTTAATGCTTCATACAGAAAGAGCTGCTTGTCGAATAGTTTATGAAATTGCTTTTCAACCATTTCTTCTTTCATTAAATACTGCTAAAATGAAGTGAGGCTATAGGATTACATAAGCTATCATTCTTAAAACCATCCAGCAGCAAAAGTGTCAGGAGTTGTCTTGCAGGAAATTTTTTCTGTTCCTCAGGGAATTGGGTTGGTGTGAGGACAGGCAACAGCTAAAAGGGGAAATCCTGTCCTGTCTGTGTGCCCATCACACATCATTCCTTCAGAGCCCTGGAGACAGCAGTCTCAGCTCCACAATGGATGCCAATGTACCTCACAGCTGAGGTGGAGCATTGGTCTGCCTTGGTTTTTATCTGTTTGCTGCCATCCCTGCACCTCCCACCCCAAGTAACACCACATCTGGCCAAACTTCCTGGCCCTATTGGTTGTGCCATCAGCAGTGATCCATGTCCATGCCTAGGGAGAGGCATCACTTCTGCCAGGGGAAGGGAAAGGTGCTTATTTGTGCCCTCAGACTGACTGTCCATGGACTCCACTGTGATTGAGGAATCTGTGGCCAAGACCCTGCAAACTGCATTTCTTCTGGAGCTTGAATCTCTGCAGAGGAATTGCTGTGATGTGGCACAGTCACCCTGGGGTGCTGGGCTGCAGGGGAAGGAACACCTCAGAGAATATGGCATGCCTAGTGAAGGGATTCCTATGGGATGAAGAGCAGCCCTGTTGCTGGCAATCCTGCTCCCTCCTCCTCCTGAGCACAGGGCTTGTGCATTCCTCTAGAGGAAGTTCCACACTTGCAGATGCAAGAGAACCAGATTCAGCTTCAAAGGGACAATGTGGCAGTGGCCATAGCCACTTATCTGCAGTCCAGCTCTGTAAGAGCTGTGGGGGTTCAGGTGTTAACTGTGGAAATACAGCCTGGTTTGTGCCATGGCAGCCATGGAGCTGTCACCTGTGTTTCACCCCACCAGAGACAAGCTAAAGATGCAGGCAAGTATCATCCTCCTCTGAGAAAATCCTTTTAGTTTAATCAGGCTTGCAGCTTCTGTTTCTCACCCAGAGAACAAGATTTCTAAGCAACAGGTACTTGTTCAACACATGAGCTAGTAAATTATGCACATGCAGAAGATTAATATTGACATGAGGGTAAAAGAAAGCAATGGAAAAGTACATCAGGAACTTTCTGCTATCTTCAGGAAAAAAGTAAGTTTTAATGTGAGCTTAGCCAGCAAGAAAACGAACCAACAAAAAGAGTTCAAGCAGGGGCTCTCATATGATTGCCATCCCTGCTTGCCCTTCTACCTTCTCACTGATGTTGCCAACTGGAAACAGAACTGGTCCTTGATTTACAGCTTTTTTTTTTTTTTTCCAGACAGTGAGGAGTGCAAGGATTACCTTTTCTTTCTCTTGATCACAGTAAAGATGTTGTTTACAAATAAAAAATAGAGCATCTGTCTTCCTTCAGATCAAGCACAGTCATTACAGGACAGCAGCCAACAAACTCAGCTGCTTTCCTCTGATAACAAAAGATAGTTATTACCATGAGACTCAGACAAAGCTTCATGTTGACTAGATGTCTGAGTTTCTCAGCACTGCAATTAGCCCCAAGCAGAAACATTAAACAGTGTAGTAGGGATAGACTATGAAAGTCTCTCATCTACTTCTTTCAGATTTCAATATGATTTATTCTAGGGAACATGCCCTGAACCTTGGTAATTTTCAACTTGTCCTCAGACTACATTTTCTCTCTCTCTCTCTTCTAATACTTGGCTACTTTCTCTGCCCCATGGCCCTTCATCTGACTCTCTTACTGATGTTAACTTCATGCTCCTAGCCATAGTTTTTCATTACAATTGAAATCTGTAGTGCACAAAAGAGTTCAAAATCCCCATTGCCCCAATCCTTTTGTCTTACTATTTCTCCTGCAGATGGTCAACTTTATTAACTCAAACAGGAAGACAATTTTTTTCTAAAACAACCATCACAACCACATTTTGCAAAAAGTCACCAACATTATCTGCACTTGTTAATTATATTTCTTGAACATTAAAACAAAATCTGCTTACATGTGAGGTGCATTTTCTCATAATCTTGCAAAGTGAATATAGTCAAGGCTCTCTGGGCATCACAAGCAGAGTGGTTTCCAGAGAAATACTTTGCAATGCACATGTTATTCTGCACGTTGCAGCCTGGGGCCTTTCCTGGTTTGGGCAGGAGTTTTCAGCACCCCCAGGGCCAGGGAGCAGAGATGATGGATTGGGGCAGAAAATGTTGATGGACAGCCCCAAAGTGCTGTTAGGTGTGAGGGCAGTGTGTCTCTCTGAAAGGCTGGCTGGGATTGGCATGACAGCCATCACTGAGGGGTAGATGTGTTTGACACCCTGAACTTTGCTGTCAAAACCTTCAAGCTGAGGTCTGACCTTGAGGGTATTCCCACAAGCTAGAAGCTTTCATCCAGGCTCACAACAGAATAGAGAGGAATCATGCTGTGGATTTCACCAAGTCTTGAACAATGGTGTTCAGGGATCAGGAAAGCTGGTGGGGGAGACAGAAATGGACCTCTGCAGCCTCAAATGCACTTCTACCCCTTTCCAATAATATTCCTCTCCAAAACATGGTTTTACCCTCATTCTCTGACCTGAAATCTTTAATCTTCACCATTCTTGGCTTCTCAGATGATCTAAGATGCAGGCTTTCCTGTTGGTCCTACATCACTTGAAAATACCCATTGTCCCAAAACAGTTAACTCTCAACTAATTTCAGTTGTTCAATTCTCCTTTCCATATACTCTCTTTCTGTTCATGTTTCTCATGATTCTCCAGGTTTTGAGGATTTAGAGATCTGTAGAGGAAGATCTTTTCAAGCTTTAAGTTCACTTTGGAATTGCCTACCATGTCTTCTAGGATTTTCTTTGAGATACAGTAGTCTTTTCAGTGTCAGCTTTATGAAAATTTGACCCCATATTATAGACTCATAGAATTATAGAATAATGTGTGTTGGAAGGGAGCTTTAAACATCAAGTAGTCCAACTCCCCTGCCATGTGAAAGGACATCTTTCCCTAGATTGAGTTGCTCAAAATCTTGTCCAAGCTAGTCTTGAGCTCTTCCAGTAGTGGGACATCCACAGCCTCATTGGGCAACCTGTGCAGGGCTTCACTGCCACCACTGAGAGAAAAAAAAAATCCTTATTTCCAATGTATAGCATAATACAGTCCTGAAAATTTTGTCCTTGTAACACAAACATTTTAAATCATAAGGTGGACAGCTACAGATTTAGCTCATACCTTATCATGGAAAAACTATAAATATTACCTTAATGCTATTGTAGATTTAGTATTATAAAATAATATAGCAGTGACATCAAGACAATAAAATGGAGATCATTCCATTGGAATTTAGCACATGGAATGAAATTTTATTGTGGAGGTGATATGCAGAAAAGCTATGCCAAATCCAGTATTTCCTTAACATCAATGCTTAGGTTCTAACCAGTTCTAACTCTCTTTCATTGGCAGCTTTTGATGTTTCCCAGTGGATTCCATTTGGCAACTAGACTGCAAAAACATAGAAGTCTATTGCAAAAGCAAAGCATTTAAAAATGGCAAATACCTAAAATCTTCAAAATTAATGATATGCACTGTTGTTTTATTTGTTTCTCTGTGGCACTCCTGCAAGGAAGATAGAAGAGTTGATAGGAATAGAGAAAATGTTATATCTTGTCAGATTGATAGTTGATATACTGTAATTTTCTGCCTTCAGCAGCTCCAACTGTTTTGGAAGGAGACACGAGAACCACGAACTAGATAGAAATACGATTCTTTGCCCTGCCACTGTCTTATCATCTAAGCATGATTCTCCTACTAAAATGCTTAGCAGTTCATGACTACTTTAAGTCCTAAAGCATGATGTTTTATCTTTCTTCCATACTGATTTTGTCAGTACCTAACTGTTAGGAGCTGGAACCAGAAATCACTACTATTTCAAATAGCCTTGCTGACTATATAAATGTCCTATTACTGTACCCTTGATGATATATTGGTGCATTTTTAAATGAAAAAATGTTTCTCAACAAAAAGTGAGCTTTATTTTGGCCTTATAGTCCCGCTACTCTTCACTGCCTCAAACCCTTTTTCAAACACTATTTGTTTTGCTCATCAGTAATAACAAAAATCATAAAAGTCGTGTCAGAAACCCTTTCTTGAAACATAAACCATCATCCTTCTCCATGCAATTTATTGGACTTCTGATGCTTACTTTTGTATTTCTACATTTGGGTTTACATGCAAATGTACTTTACATGCTGCTTCAGAGGTTCTCTCACAAGTGATTTAAGGTACTACATATTATTAATGACATAAATTTGCATATTAAAAGAATCAATAACAGGGAAAATGTAATAGTTTACTAAAAGTCCTATTATAAAATAAAATAATTATTTTGAACCTCGTTAAATCAAGTCCCAGTATCAAAAGTATTACCAAAAAGACTGCATGACATATTTCAGTTGAGTTTTAAAAAGAAAAGGTATAATTACCATTCATGTTAGTACACAGTGCTAGTGAAGTTCTCATTGAACATTCACTGCCTCTTATGTTAATTGGGTTCATGTTCTTCTATGCTTCCTTGTAACATTTTCTGCCTAAGCCAGCTTTACCATAAACCTGTCTATTTTTATTACCCTCAAAGCAAATGTGTAATTTGGCTCAGAAATCATAGGAACCAAGAACTCCTTCACTCTGAGTTAATTCTCCCTAGAAACCTGTGGGAACATGAGACTTCCAATTTTTTTTTTTCAGAATGTGATTATTTTGAGCAAGCTGCACATAAACACACATCACAAATGTTAGTAAAAAGGCTTTGGAAACTCATCTTTACTGCAGTTGGGGTAAGAAATATATAAAGCTAGACAAGATAGTGAACACCAGTTGGGCATTTGTTTCCTTGAAGACATTTTTGACGAGTATCAGGTTCCTGTGAGGAGTTCAGAATCCTTGTTTTTTCATTGGGTCTCATTGGAATCCATGGCATTTCTTCTGCAACTTCATCACGAAGTTAAAACAGGTGCAACCCTCACCCCCAATCAAATTTCAGCCACTTGTCAAACCCCTTCCCAAAGTTCCTGCATTTTCCTTTTCCTTTGTATATTTGTATGTGTATACTTATGTGTGAAAACATTTGCAATAGAAGCATGGTGTTTTTTACCTGGAAAATTTTTTGTCAAGTTTTGCATATCACCTTTATCACACAGTTTCTGAAAATGGAAGGTTACAAAGGAGCACTAAGGGAATATTGAATTCCTGAATCTAGCATTAAATTATTGTGTTGAAGTGGATGCTGGAACAAATTGCTTTTATATAGAAAACAAAACACTCCTTGGTCTCAGAAATACAAAATCTGAAATCCTTGTCTAGCATTATTGCTAAAGGAAGGTGCCAAGGATCTATCTTAAATCTCAGCTTTAAAGCTTTACCTGCAGCTTTAGATAGTTAGATTATTTGTTTCTCTTATTTTACTTTTTTTTTTTTCCCCCTACTCTATGCAATAAGAAATTCTAGTGGCTGTTCAAATGAAACAGCTCTCTAAGATCACCTGGAAACATTAATCTTCTTGACATACTGCATAAACCACTAGTCTCATGCTTGTCATTTAAAATGAGGAAGGGAGTACAAGGAGAGATGAAAAATGCAGGCAGATTTTTAAAGCTTTAGCATTGCTATTTTAATTCATTTTAAGAATAAATACGATCCCTAAATCTTACATTGCAACAAACAGAATTGCCAAAGGAAGACAATGGGCTGAATGATCCCTCTGAATAAAAATGAATGTGATTCAACATAACGCTTCAGCATACTGTCTACTAATCTCTTGCTTCCTCATGTTCAACTCCTTATCAGGCATTGCTGTTAATATCATGATTTTTTTACTTGCAAGCAGAGCCAAAGAAACAAATAAACCTTTAAAAATATTTATGCTGGTCTCATATATATTGACCCAACAGCCTACAACCAGCTGTGCTAGCCTGTACTCTGCTGTAATCTCAACCTTACAAATTTTTCATGTTGCCAGACACTACTTATGAATATTAAAAGAATTTAGAATTCCATACCTAAAATTTTTTAAAGCTTATTTTTCAAGCAATTAGGTCAGAATGGAAGTAGTGCTGATATAAGAGAGGATAAAACTTTGGACGAGATCTTAAGCTCTTAGTTTAATGTAACCTTCCCCTCAAGTCTGTGATAAAATCAGGTTTAGTATTGTTACAATTGTTAAAATCATTATTGTTGCTTTTTGCTATTCAACTGTATGTTTTATAATAATCTGAACACTAAATCTTTTTCTTTTCTTTTCTTTTTCTTTTCTTCTTTATTTTATTTTTTCTTTTCTTTTCTCTTTTCTTCTTTTCTTTCTTTCTTTTCTTTTCTTTTTTTTTTCTTTTCTTTTCTTTTCTTTTCTTTTCTTTTTTTTCTTTTCTTTTCTTTTCTTTTCTTTTCTTTTCTTTTCTTTTCTTTTCTTTTCTTTTCTTTTCTTTTCTTTTCTTTTCTTTTCTTTTCTTTTCTTTTCTTTTCTTTTCTTTTCTTTTCTTTTCGTTTTTTTACACTTAATCCAATAAGAAGGAAGAAGGTTTTCACCTTTTACATTTGCCTCCTGCTCATTCATGTGATCACTGTCAACCCAAGCTGCTTTATTTTAGGGAAAAGGAAAATGTGCATCCAGCAATAAAGCCTCCCAGGGATTCAGGATACTGTGGCCTGAAATGGACGTGTTCCAAAAGTCACAATGGGAAATTGGATTGTGTGATGCCTGCACCTGTATCTATGGAAAATGTGTTATACCGAGCATGGCTGTGCTTGAGCACATGGCATTGTGTGATCTGTACATTCCTGTGCAGATCCACCAGATGTACAGTCTGGTCCATGCACTGCTGTCCTAGCAACAGCTGCCTCCCATCCTCAGCTCAATCCCCTCTTATACAGTGATCCACAAAGACATAAAACAACATTGAGAAACAATACATTTCTTCATTCATTACTTCGTTTTATGCCATTCACTCACCACCATTGCCATTGAGTCACCACCATAAAGGCTCCAAGAGCAATGGAAAATTAATCCTTTAATGAGAATTAACCATTTTTTGATGCAAATTATGCTCTTTATTTTGGTTTTATCTCTCAAAAGCCTTTTTTTACCCCACACTTTAAAGAGTTCAAAAAGCTGACCTTACTAGAAAAAAGAAAAGTAATTAACCAGAACATGGAAATGCTTCTTAGCTTCAGCTCATACAAGAGGATTGGGCCAAGATCAAGTATTGTTACCCACTACAAACACAGTGTTCACTTTAAGGTACCCACAAGTTCTGATGTGTGAGGGATGCAGTACAGTTTGGAGTCTACTTGTGTTTTCTTACAGTTTTTCATTTAAATTGTTCTGGAAGTAGACTCTGTTCTAACTCTTCTGTTTGCAGTAAGTAACAGAGAAAGGTCCATATTTGCTTTACTTACATTCAAATAATTAGTTCAATATTTGACATCTCTTCTTAATTAAAATAGTGCCCAAACCTACTTCATTTAAGAGATCACAGGTCCTCAAATCCTGTTCAGATACTGGAACTCTGTAAATCCCTCATTCTAGGATATGCAAAATAAAGATACCAACAGAATAATTATTATCTGACTATACTTTCTAAATTAAAATCTTTGTGTTTTGTTTCTCTGATTCTTGCACAGTTTGGGTAGGTGAGTGATACTGCTGGATTATGAAGATCTATCCCTAAAGGAAGAAAAAACCCATTTGCAGATAACAGTGGCTCAGTGTTAGGTTCAGCAGGTTTTTCAGGATGTGCTTCCCCTGGTGACACACGCTTACAAGGGCAGTCAGGATGGATGGTGCACTGCACATTTTTGTCTGCTAGGATGCCCACCAAAAGTGAAATGGTACTGCTGCCATGTCAGAACAATGAGTGAGGGCAGGTGTGGCAGGGATTGGTACTGTCACTGACACAGGCTTCAGCTGTCAGACAGGGATACAGCCTGCTGCAGAGTAGGTGGGGAACAGGAGGGCAGGTGAAATGAGAGCATCCCATTAAGAATATAAATATTCCACTCAGGTCTGATAATGTTCATAAACTGGGTACATCCTTCTTTACTTCTGCCTTCCTCTGTATCTCTGAGTGCTTCTCAGGCAGCTCACATACAAGTCTGTGAAAGAATTTCTGGCATGTGTGACAGAGTATCACAGCAGCTTGGATGCAGAAATTATCCAGGCTGGCACAGGCATCCCTAGGACTCTGAGGATGAAACTGAGGTCTTGATTTCACAGAGCAGTATAACAAACTTTTATGGTGCGTGCATACAATCTTGTATTTGCAAATACCTGAGTGTATTTTTCATGCATTATCAAGAGAGCTGACTGCTAGAGCATTTGCATATGGAAAGCCTCCCACTTGTGCAGACCAGCAGGTTCCAAGTTTTTCTAATCGAGGAAATTATGCCTTAAGTTTTAGCTTTCATATTTTCCATATTCTGTTCTGCACTAGTTTATAACTCTGAACTTCATATAAAGTGTTATCAAGTTCTCCTCACAGTTTAGTTAGACAAAACAATCCTTTTCCAGCCTGAGAACCAAGGACACTGTTGAAACTTCAGGCCCAAAAAGTGTAAATAACAGTGAATTGAGGAGGGCAAACTGGGAGGATGGGACTTTATAACCTGAAGGTGTAATTGGACAATTAACCCCAATATTTAATCGACCAAACCTTATAAAAGTGTGAAAATGTGTGACCCATCATCCATCTTGGGTGGAGCCTTGGCCAGGCTCTTGTTCTGCCCAAGGTGTGTCCTTTGAGGGCCTTTTTAATAAATATTTATTCCTTTAACACTGTCTAGCCTCTGTTCTAGGTAGCCTCTCAAGGCATCAGAAAGGTTCTAGCTATCACAAAGAATTAAATTTATTTAAGTATTTTTAAAATGAAAGAAATAGTAAAAAAGGAATTGGGGTATAACAAGCAGGAGACACTTGAAAAGTTGCCATGTTAGAGGTGTAAATATGCTCAATGTACCAATATAGCTTAAATATTAATATTTTAAATTTTATGTCTGCCTTTGGCCAAATTTTGCAGTTTTACAGAATGCAGTCTCTGCAGAATAGTGTGGGAGATTTTACTAGTGTTTGCTTTTGCTGGTCTACTAAAAGAATGAACCTCTGTTCTGATACAGGATGGTATCAGGAAGGAGGTAAATAACAGATCTTTGCTCATGTAGTCACTTTTGTAGTTCACTGATATAACAGCAATGAAAGGAATCTGTTCAAAGGTCAGATACAATTTTCATTTACATATCTTAGAAAATATACGGCAGCACAAATTTTTAGTTTAATATTAGTTAAATATATAGTATTTTTTATAAAAATAATAAAATATTTTGTTCTAATTTTTACTATGTATATTTATGTTTGCTTACTCATAAAATTACTCAAAAAATTATTTAATAAAAACTGTTTCATAAAGAAAACCCCACACACAAAAAACTTTCGGAAGGTAAAGATCCACAATTGAGAAGACATAACCCTGCTAACTAGTGGGCAGCATAGCCTAAATACTGAGTTTTGTAAAAAAATTATTTCAGTCATTTATCTGGATATCAGTTTATATGCCAGTATTAAAACAAACAAACAAACAAACAAACCAACCAAAAACAAACAAAAAAACCAAAAAAACACCAAACAAGTAAAGAAAGAGAACTACAGAACTACTTGTATTTTGGAAGAGTGTAGTTTTTTATTTACTTTCAAAATTCATCTCTTTCTCTCCTTCTTTCTCTTACAGACATATCTGCAAATGTCAGCACCTTTTATTTCCTTTTTCATTCCCAAGAACAGGACTCATTGTATGCAATCACTTCTGAAAAACTGGTCTTTTCTCTTAGTGAGATGCATAAAAGCTACACTTTCATAAAGGCAATCCATATTGTGAAAACTGAACATGTTTGTCAGGCTTTCCTGGAAATAGCTGTCCAGAAACAAAGTCATGTTGGGCCATGGGATTGCATGTTTATTGTGCCACCTTGAAGCACATGGGACCTTGTCATGCTTGGGACTCCACCTTTTGTACACCACAGCCCCTTTGGCATGCAGACACTGGGACCACTGGACCCCTGGCAGCCCCATCCAGGAGTCACCCTTCACCCATCCCTTGGGCTCACAGGTGCTGCCATGGCTGGGGTCTGCTTCATGCAGCAGAAACACGTGTTGGCATAGTGGCAATGGCACACTGGGGAAGTGCCAGAGTGTCCACAAAGCCAGGAACAGTTCATGCAGGTGTCTCCAATGCTAATTGAAATATTGACTTATTGACATTGTCACTGCATGGCAGAGTTCAGTAGAAAACCCAGCAAATAAACAACAGCTCCAACGTCTTTTTACTGACATGGCCATACCTGAATTACAGTCCCAAACCAAGAGATGAAACAACAAACTGTTTTAAAACATAACTCCAGAACTATCTCTCTACAACTAGGTTCTAGCTTTGTCAAAACTAAAAATACTTTTAGCAGTGCAATGGTTTCTATTATTTGCCCCAATGGCTTCACCTGCTGAGCAATGAAAAACAAAGACATGATTTAATTTGTCAGGTATTCATGCTTCTATACTAATGACACCAAAAGAAAAGTTTCCAAGCCATTAAAAAACAATCAGCCTTCCTACAAGGCCCCCACACAATACCATCTTTTCTTTTATTCTCTTCTACATCACTCCACATGAAACTGAAAAAAAAAAAAAAGCAAAAATTTAAATATTGCAAATGAAATTGATTCCTGTGCCCATTGCTGTATCATATAGTGAGCAACAGTTTGTGAAAGACTCAAGGTTACTTTTATTCCTGGGGTATATCTGAAGTGAGCTTGTGCTACCCTGTGGGGACTGGATAATCAAATTCTGGGTAGGCAATACAGATGACTAACAAAAGGTGCTGTAATAGTTGAACTTGCAGTCCACAGTTGGAGTAAGAAGGACAAACATGGAGTTGCTCCTGCTGTCCATTTCTGAACCTCATGGCACTACCCTTCAGATTTCTGGGATATGCCAAAGGTGTCATATGACTTTATTCCCACAAAAATGTCAAAGCACTTGACTGTATTCACATATTTTGTGCTTTTGGACTGAGATTCTCCTATAATAATTGAGAGAAAAAGACCAGCTGTTCTTTCTTTCAGCTTTAACTAACTAAGATGAAATGGATTATTTCTACTATTTGAATTTGATTTTCTTTTTTAAATAATGATTGAATCAAAAATACATTTTAGAAAAAAGTAAAATCTTTAAACACTTTGGAAATAAAATGACCATTGGGATAAGGGATTTAATAATTAACCATGAGGAATTTATCTTTTTACACAGTTTCTTTAAATTTGTCATACAGATATAATTTCTTGAAACTGCATTTTTCACTCTACCATTTTAACTAGGATATAAAGTAAGGGTTTGTTAACTTTCTTCTGTGAAAGTACTGAAAAAAAGCCCATTGCAGTTCAGGACTCTTAACCTATGACATACATATAAGTCTTCCTGACATTTTGAAAAAGATTAGAAACAAGATAATAAACTGAAGGCCTTGTGAACAGGTTTTTAAAAAGGAAAAGTAAGGAACAACTAGCTTACTCTTTCCTTTCTAATCATGAGCCTGTTGCTGACAGCACTTATTTTCCTCATCTTAACACCACTAAATTCCCTCCTGAACATACTTTTACTTCATCTATAACCTTAGATAATAATTGTTAGCATGGTGACCAAAGAAAAGGACATAGTCTTCCCAAATGGCATCCTGAAAGCAATAAAAATACCAAATTATAGGTGTGCATTTGAGAAATCACAGATATTAAAACTGTAAAATCTGAAGAGAAAATCCATTTGGCATAGGAAGCGTGGGCAGTGGAGCATGTCATTTAGTTATACTAGAAACAGAATTAGTTCAAAAGAAGAGAACTGGTTCTTCATTTATTCCTAATATCTAAAATGCCTGTACCTGTGAAATTGAAATTTAGCTAAGAGAGTTTTGCTGTTCCTTGCTTTTATCAAGTTTAGAGACTTATTTTTGTGTTAATACTACTGCTTAAAGAAACAGTAATCAACTAAAGGATGACTATGTGTAAGGTTGTAAAACTGACATAGAATTTAGAATATTATTGCTTTAACTACCAAGAAACAGGAAAAACACCCAGAATTTTGATGGTGATCTAAAGGCTGTGATGGTGGTGGGAAGTGACAGAGACAGTCAAGAGAAAGAGGCATTTCAAATGCAAACTAATCCACTCTATTGTACACGCAAGTTAATAAATATGGCAAGAGTTGCCTTGTCTTACCTGATCTAAAATATCATGTCTCATGAACATTAAAATATTCTTTATGTGTTTTGTATATCTGTGGTCTTACCAAATAAACAAATTTGTGAGTACTGTGCTAAATCAGAAAGTAAGAGTAATTGCACCCATACACTCCAATGATTACCTCTTTCTGCCATCTCAGCAGCGAGCGGTGTATCAAGAGGAAAGAAAAATAAAATGAGTTATCATATATGCTCTAGAAACTCCATAAAGGTAAACAAGAAGGAGCTGTTAGCAATCACAGATAATGAGAAGTTTCACAGGAACACAAACAGGAATAAAATATAAATATTTTTATTACTGAGCTGTATCCAACTGCTCTAGTAAAGGAGCTATGAATAGCCAACGCAACGTCATGCTGTGATAAATTGGCTCAGCAACATAGATACACAAAAAAGTTTTAATTTGTCAAGTGTTAAGACATGGATTTTGCAGCTTAGTGATCAGTAATATGCTGCATTTGACTTGTGTCACTTTTTCTAAATGTCTCCTTTTCACACTCTGACTCTGCGCCCAGGCCTGTCAGTCCCACTCACATCATTCTTAGGCTGAGCTCTGGGCATGTTCCTCCTGACTGCATGGGTGCCCCTTGTGCTATGACTTAGCATATTTACCAGTTGATCTTCTTTTAGTATCCTGCAAGATAAAACCACTGATATGAATAAAACAAACATTACTTTATGTTCTCATGTTAATTATGTATTTCCCCATAATTTTCTGACAATAAATGAATAATTACTTATTACAATCTTGAATGTATTTCTACTGAAGATACTGAGATTTCAAAATATTTGCATACATACATTCAAAAATGTTTTACTTTGTGCATAACAACAATGGTGTTTAAATCATTATCTGGATATTTTTCCCAATTTTGCTATAAAAATGTTTACATCAAATTAATTTTCTCATGCTTAACAGCTGCTATTGTGCATATTTCACTAGCTATGAGTGCAGCACTATTACATCCATCTCTGATTCCTACTCAATATAAAGAAAACGAAATTGATGTAGGAAGAGAATGTCTCTTGTCTCTCTAAAAGCAGGTTTATAAGCTTTGAACACTTACTTTCATGTATCACCAACAAAACCATCAACAAAGCATGTAAATTTGGAATAACAGTGCTCTGATGATTTCTACAGGAAATTATTATTAATAATTTTGACCATATTTCCCAAAAAAAGTCTCTTGGGAAAGAAGAAGCCAACAGACTTGGACTGTTGAGATAGTCTGTATAAAAGGCTTTGACCAGTGAGTTCTCTTTTGTAATTATTGCTTGCCTATTCAAGTGCTCCCCATTAAGAGCAGCAATTAATCACAGAGTATAATGTTTGGAGGATCCAATCTGTCAAAAAGTTCAGGGTAATCCAAAACTAACTATAGTGATGGCAGAAGTTGTAATGTAGGCAGAATTCAGCCTTTTAGCCATGGTAGTGGACTAAGTTCTTGTTGCTATTGTAATTCAGTTGCATTAGTTCACAAAAGGTAAAAATTGAAAGAATTTTTTTATTAATAATATAAGCTTTTTATGCTTATATGTTAAGAATATACTGCAAACCTTTAAGAGTCTCTTAACATATTCCTGTTCTTCAGTAATTTCATTTGCAAAGAACGTAATAAAACTAAATTTCAGTAATATTTTATTGTCCTAATACAATGTTAAAACAAGAAATAAAATGTGGTAAGAATTCATCATAGTTGCAAAATAATGTTCCTGAAGAAAAGCAGAATCAATCTACTGGATGAAATGTTGACTGGGACAAATTTCTCCCAGCATGTGAAAGTATTCTATTGATAGATTCTGCCCTCAGGAAAACTTGATTTTGTAAAGTTATTGTAACTGGAAAGGATGGCAAAAAATTGGCAGTATACCAGCACTTTTTTTTTTTAAAAGAAAATAACTTAAAGAAAGCCAATAATAGTTAATTTCTTAGTCAAATCTGTTTATATCTGATCTCAAATTTCTAGCATGGTAATTAATTTAAAATGCTGCACTTTTATCTCTCAACAAGAGTTGTTATGATAAATAAGATATGTGCCTTCTGATCACAGAAATAATAATAGTGTGGCACAGACAGGAAAAAGGCTTTGCATAGTTTAATTCCCATGCTGGGGTCAAATTGTATGACTGATGTAATTATGGTGTTATTTCTAAGCCATTTGGAGCTGTTGGTAGGATTAAATAAGCCAGAGGAGCCTTCTGAGGCCATCACCACAGCATTGACTAAAGGCAGAGCTCACTGGAAAGGGAAAGTTGGAATGTGTGGGATACATGTGAGCCTCTGTCAACTCCCACCTGGGAGCTGAAAGCAACACTTCCCCCTCTCCCACCTGAGTTATGGAGTGATGCTTAAGTCTTACTTTCTTATCCTTCTCCTTCCTCTTATACATTTCTAGTACTTACTGATAGTGTAATGAGGTTCTCACAGGCGTAATCTAATAGTCTTCCAAAGCCAAGGACAGATGCATAGAAAATTCCTTGCCTCTGCTGCTACTCCATCTCTGATTAAATTCACAGCTGACCCAGATCACCTGTCAGTAAGCACTGGAGAACTGGTAAACACTTTTCTCCTGACATGGAGGCTCCTTTACCTCAAATGAACTCCCCATAGAAGCTGTCACCTCGCCCCAGAAAAACTTCTGTTTGCAGAGTTACAGTGGAACTCCAGACAAGGAGAATATTTGTTCAGAAGGAGCATCTGAGTGTATCTGCTTGGAGATCCAGTAGAGGATTTTTTTCCTTCTGTATGGGTTGTGTTTATCACAGGTGTCTATGGGAAAAATTGTATTAGCCTGGAAGCACATGGCCCACAATAAACACCTTCTGTGGGGATTCTGATGATAAATACTGGCAGCACATATCTGCTACAATGGGACTATTTTCTTAAGCCACAGCTAGCAATCAGCTTAGTTCTGATACAGAGGGATTAATACATTCACAGGATTTTGTACCAGCCAGTGTGATGAGAAATGGTGCAAACTGGAAAAGAAATCAGCCAAACCCATGGAGATACATAGCTATATGCAGTTCACTCATTTAAAGATGTAGAAAACAAAAAGAACATTTCTGATCTTATTTTGAGTTAATAAAACCCATGCATTTTGCTTTTAAAAACATCTAAAAATGCACACAAATCTCTGTAACTCTGGAAGAAAATTTTTAGTAATATACTATGGTTTTCCTCAAACTTCATTTGTATCTAACCTCTGAGGTGCCAGTTTGTTGAGCAGCCTTGGTGCTGACCAATTTAGCACTGCATGCAGGCTAAGAGAATTGGGATTGTTCAGCCTGGAAAATAGATGGCTTAGGGGTAATCTAATTCCAGTATTTGAAGGGAGCCTACAAGAAAGCTGGAGAGGGATTTTTTATAAGGTAGTGATGGGACAAGGTATAATGGCTTCAAACCAAAAGAGTAGGTTTAGATTAGATATTATGAAGAAATTCTTTACTTTGAGGGTGGTGAGGCTCTGTAACAAGGTGTCCAGAAAGGTTGTGGATGCCCCAGCTCTGGAATTGTTCAAGCCAGGTAGGATGGAGCTCTGAGCAACCTGGTCTAGTGAAAGGTGTCCCTGCACACGGCAGGGGGTTGGAACAAAATTATCTTTAACGTCCTTTCTAATCCAAACAATTCCATGATTTTGTCATTTCAGGGTACACCCACAATAAGCTGCAGAGATTTCATGCTTAATAATTTTAAAAGGAATTTAAAATTTTTGAACAAACTTATTTCTTCAGTGCACATGAGCATAGGTGGGATCTGGCTAAGGCCACATTGCATTTAGTTTTGAGTAAAACATGCATCACCTAATTACTCTTCCACAGAGGAACATCTCAAACTTATTAGTGTCTTCTACTCTTTGCTTTCCTGACTAGAATGAATCTTTGTGACAAATAAATTTCTACAGCTGTGGAAATGAAACAGGTCTGACTGATATGTTGTCTTGGCGGTCTTTTGTCACGGAACTGCAGACCCATTTTTTATTTAAGGACTTTGTAAGTAGTTCTGCAAGATAAGGCAAGAATTGGTGTATCAAAGAAAAATAAAAAAGCTTGTTGTGTACCTGATCCTGAACAATATTGTTGCACTCATAAAAAAGAAAGGTGACAGAAGGAGTAGCCCATGTGTGTTGATGAAATCAAGGAACATAAATTAGATACACATTATTTAAAACTATGTAGCAGCCTAACATGCCATAAAATTAAGGGCATGACAAATAGAAGGTCGATTGCACATCAGGAAAAAAGCTGATTAAGTTATGTTCCATAATTAACAAATTCCTTCAGAGTACAGCTTTCTTAGGCCTTATAAATATCACAAGTATCACCTGACTTACTGACGTGGTTTTCAAACTGTTCCACTGGGGAAATTAATTAAATTTGATGAAAGACATTTAGGAGATACAGCCATCTTTAGTATTTCTGGGTTCATTGCAACCAGCTGAGTTTCCAGCTGCTTGGGCTATCTTTCCAATAGAGAATCCTTGCAGACAGAGCTGCATGCTGAAAAGGTACATAGCAGAAGTAATATAGATTTATAATCTTTCATTCTTTCATTAAGTCAGTTTGTGCCGTTCTAATTTTGGGTGATTTGGTTTTTGTTTTGTTTTGTTTTTCCTACAAAAAGAGAAAAAGAGCACTCTGTATAGGTTAATCTCAAATCCTCTCAGGAAGGACATTGATAGAGCTTCAAGTGTGTGATCTTCTTCCAAGGGAAAAAAGGGATGCTGTTTCTTTTTCCAAGATTGAATTTAGCTTTATTTTTAGGGTCAGGAAGGGAGCTGTTAGTCCTCCAGAATGTGGCCTCCGGGCCACAAAGCACAATGCTTTCAGTACAGCATGGAACTGAGCTCCATTTTCTCACTTTTTCACCATTCTCTGCTTTTCCTTACAAATGCTTCCTTATTGCAAGAGACAGATTATGAAATAAATTAATGCATAAAAGTTCAAATGATGTTAAATTATGCAGGATTGTTTTGAAGAAGTCAGAGACAAAGTGTTGCTTTCAAGTGACAAACGGTTGGTTTCCAGCATAAATAGAAACAGGTTGTTACTAAGAGAGTAAAATAAAAGCACATTTGAGGTATGTGCCCTATATCTTACTGGAGTTATAGAAAGGTTATGAATGATGTAATTGAAAAGGAGGCATCTGAGATTCTGAGCCTAGTCTTTAATCATCTTGTTCAATCATGGAATTTTATTAAGAGTTTATATTAAGAGCTTTATCAAGAGTTTATATTCAAATGCAGAGACCACAACATCAGACAATATTTTATTTACATACCATACAACCATGTGCCTTTCTGCAGACCCTTTCAATGAGCTTTATTATTATTGTTGGTGTTTATTTTTAGTTACTAAGGACATCACAAGAATTTCTCTAGTTTCTACAACTTTCATTCATCATTGGTCAAATCCTTCAATCACACTGATTCTGTCATGACAGCATTAAATGGAAAGAACACTAGTACCATTTAGCTCTCCATCAAAAGGCCATTAAATATTCTTTTTTAAAATTTTCACCTTGATTGGATGGTATAAAATCCTTTGAACTTCAGAGCAAACACAAACTGTCATAAATAATTTCTTTCTTATCTCATATTTCCTAGAGCCCAGAGCATTGTTAATGCACTGTCATATGAAGTGTTAAATTACATTAATGTCGTAATATTTCTGTGTAATTTATGTTTATAAAATTTATAATATAATAGTGAGCAGTGTGAGTGTATTCCAAATGCATTATAGCTTCCCTTAAAAAACCCCACTTATGGCTGGGTTTATAAATTGGCTGCTTAATTTGCATTTGCTTGAAGGACAGCCAAATATGTCATTATTAAAAACAAAACCCAAAATTTCTTTTTCCTTTACTAAATGTATTTTAGACTGATTCAGCTGGTGGTTTTTCAGAAATGAGAGACTGAATATACATATACAAGTGTTTCTGCTGTTTTTCAATGCCTGATACAAGACATACAAAAATATCTTGCAGTTTCTTTTGCCTCTATTGGGTGAAGAGACACCAAACTGGCAGACAGATCCCTGAAAATACAATTAATGCCCAACAACAACCGATGCCTGTTAAAAAGCATCAATATCATATAAAGTCCATTCTTAAGGTCTGAGTAAATAATTTTCCAAGGATTGCCTAAATATTTTGTCTCATAATATACTAATTCAATACTTTGCTTTTGCAATTACAGTTGACAACAAACTATATAAATACAGCTTTTCTTGTGCTGCTGTGCATGACAAGATAGTTACAAAGCCTAAATTAAAGAAACCAGGTGTGCTTTTGAGCACAAGATATATTTGCTTTTTTGCCAGTATCCCAAACACTTGATTGAAAGAACTCCAGTGACATCCTCATTTTTATCCATTGCTAAACTCTGCTCTCCACAGAGGAGGACTTGAGTATGGGGTTGGGTGAGATGGTGTGCTTAGCTAACCAAGAGTCTGTGGAGAAATTACTTCAGAAATGAGTTTAAATTCTGGCTCAATGTGTATTTATACAAACATATATGAACAATAATAAGCTGGAAGAATGTTTATGTACAAAGTAGACCTGCTCTTTAAAAAGTCACAGGTAGGAAAATGAGATTCTTTGCAAGACTAAAGTACATTTTGATGGTGCAACATTTATGTTTCTAATATCTCCAAACTTCAATGGCTTTGTGTTTGTATTAATTTTTCTCAGCCAAAAGCTACAGACAATTGTGGTAGATGGGACACTTTAATGGCAGTTTCAACAGATGCTCCAACAAAGCAGCTGAAGAAAGAGAAAGAAAAGACATTCACTTGTAAGACATTCTCTCAAATTGGAGTTAAACCCCAGAGAAAAGGCTCCTAGGGCACGTTATGTGGCTGTTTTTTTGTGACTGCAATATGAAGGACAACATAATTGTCACTCTTTTCTAAGCAATAAAGCCTTGATTCAATGCTATGTCATTCAATGTGAAGGTTGCCATTGATTTCAGTATTGCATGACCAAAGCTTTCATAACCAATAAAACAAAAAGGATGCTTGGAAGAGATGCTCAGAGGCAAAAAATGCTGGTAAAAGCCCAATTGCTGAATGAACTTTAAACAGAGGTTAGTTGAAAAATATTCACTGAATGTTTCACTATTCTGGTCTCTGATACATGTTCCAAGTTCTGCTGACAGCCATAGCTTTAAATGCATATCACTTACATGTAACCTGACTATTTAAAGAATAACTTTTTTTTTATTTTTCATTAAATAAGGGCAAATTATATGTATGGTTTTTCTCCCCCAGCATAGGTCTACATTTCTGTTTGTATACCTACAACTCCTTTAGCAAGCACATTTTTCTACTAGACATTTTACATGCTTCAGGATGCCTCTTTGAGCTAATGGGATCTGTGGGCACTATCTGACTAGTTAGAAAAATATAGATAATTCTGTAGAAAATCTCTTTTGTTTGAACACATACAGTACCTTCTGTGGAAGCAGGTTTTAAGTTTAAATGCAAACATGTTCTCCAACACAATTAATAGCGCATTTTATGTGGAGCATTCAAATATTTTGAAACTGAATTATATGCAATGAGCAGTCTTAATTCATGTAAAAATGTGTATATATATTCAGGAAAAGGTAAAGAAAAATATGTACATGCACATGTATTTTTAGGAAGAGGAAGAATGAAATCACATTTCACAGTGACTGCACAAACATTTGCAGTAGGGAAATTCAAGCTGCATTTATAGGCAGGTCCATCCAAATGACCCTGCATTTAATGAGATATTGTCCTTCTAATATTTCTTAATATATCCTGCTTAAAACAGTTCTAAGAAAAAGGAAATATAAATGGTTTTCTGTTTACCTTCAAAATTTTCCTAGCATTGCTAGAGCAATATCAGTCTGAACAAAAAGAGTTTTCTATTAATCGCAGAAGTATGTAGGACATCCTTCATAAAACCACATATATTAACACTATGTAAACCAGAAATAATTAATTTTCCACTTTTTTGCAGTTCTTTTATAGATATAAGCAAAATATGTGTGAATAGCAGTAAAATATTTTCTTTTTGGCAGACATGAAAAAGAACCCTAAGAGGCTCATTTTGAACAGGAGTGTTAACAGCTTCTGTGTGACAGTCAAGATTTGCTAAAAATTCACCCAAAATATCTCTGACATATACAATGATTTCTGCAAGGATGCTAAGAAATGTTTTTATCTGAGACTATATTAAAAAATTCAAATCATTGCATGATTGCTCTCAAACTATTAGAGCAGGCTATTATATATTATCTACTGGGTAGCTGTATATTATCTACTCATTGCCTGCCTCTGGCTACTCACTAATGAACCTAGTTCAGAAAAATGCTTTACTTCCTACTTGTGGAAAACGTATTGGCTGATCACTGTAAAGCATTGCAGCCTGTGTGGTACATCCCAGTCTACTTATATATATTAAAATATATGTTCCTGGGGACTGTGGTACTGCAGAAGCTTCTTTCTAAATAGCTGATCTCAGAGTACCAAGAACGTAAGGACAATGCTAAAAGCTCAACAGATTTTCTGCTCTCATGAAAGTGATTTGTAGATAAACATGTCTTAATGATTGAAAAAAAATTAATTTAAGAAGTGTTGGAGTTAGGAAAAGTGTGTTAAAACTAGATCCATACCAGCATGAGGTCATCTTTCTAGGGCTTAATTCTTAACAAATATCTTAAATTGAAAATATATAATTATACTAAATGGAAAGTCTCATCAAATCAAGTATCTGAAATGAAATCATAACATATATTTCTATATCTCAGGTCAGGCAGCCTATTCTACAAGTGACCAGGATGAAGCCACTCAGATTTTCTTTGGTCTTTAGTTCAGCCACTGAGGGCAAGCAAGACAGCACCTACCTTATCCTGCCACTCTACCACTCTCTATCAGATTTTTTTTCAATTGTAGACTGCATATTTAAAAATAACACTTTCCCTTCAAGAAAGATGGTTCAAGGCCAAGTTGGATGGGACTTTGAGCAACCTGGTCTAGTGGAAGTTGTCCCTGCCTGTGGTAGGAAGGGTTGGAACCAGATGATCTTAAAGGTTCTGTCCAACCCAAACCATTTTATGATTCCATGAGAACTGAAATATAATTTTAAAAATAATAAAAAAGGCTGCTGATTTTTGAGACTCTCTGGCATTAGTTTTCAGCTCAGTGCTGATAGCACATGTTGCCCTGTGGTTACATGATAAAAATATAGCAAAATCAAAGTGTTGTAAATAGCTGTGCTATACATTCAGTGAGTCCTAAGTAAATAATATCTGAATGCAAGCAGTAAGAGAAAGCTAGAATGTCATTCTTAGATCAAGCTTTATTGCAGACCTGGAGGTAAACCATAATCAGCAATAGAATTGTCTTCAGTCACTATTAATAAGACAAATACCAGCAATTTGGAAAACAATGGGTGTTGTATTTGAAGAATTACACTTGGATGATTTTCTGAGGCAGTTTCTAGGGTCAAACAAAGGCTTAAAATACAATATGTATTCCTTATTTCTCTATTTATTTTGAAAATTAGCCCTTGGCAAACTTTATTTTGTGGGAAATTAAAATAGATTCTAGAGATGGCTGCCATCTTCTGGAAAGGAAAATGTGGAAGAGATGCTATCTTAGGTACAGACAGGGACAGAAAAATCTATGACCATAATCTATGACACAAACTGACAATGTAGCCTATTTTTCAGAATGTTTAATAAACTAATAATTGAAAAAATTAAAAGAAGAAATTAGCTGGCACAGAGAAAAATATAAATTTATGGCCAAAATATAAACTTTCCAAAAGTAAAAATGCAACACAGAATTCTTAGATGGGAACTAGAGGCTAAATATTGGTCTTTTGTGCTCACAGTCTTCATTGTAATGTCATTTTAATGTATCTGAGATCTCTGTCCCTTTGGGGAAGTGCATGGAGGAAGCAGGAGGAATGTTTCAAAAGTAGCCTCCAGAAATGTATCTGGATTTTACTGTCAAAGAATTGCAGACATATAACTGTTAAAAATTATGGACTTTACACATCATTTAGGTCTTGGCTGATACTTCACAACCAGTGAATATGCCTTAAATGATTTATCAGATTTTGGGTAGTATTTTGAGGTACTTGAAAGATGCTTATTAAAACTTTATGGTTTTATACTTTCTGCTGATGTCACCAGACATGTACCGTGCTTGGTCTTATGACTGGTCAAAGCTGGAGGTATGTCACTGAAATATGAAGTTCTTTGTTTTTTTCTATTTTTTGTATTTAATAAGTATTAAAACTTTTAGTCGTTTATTGAAAAAAAAAAAAAAAAAAAGGTTGAATCTCTCAGAAAGATTGGGATTTTGATCCTGTCAATAGTTTTGATTATGAAAGGAGGCAGACACAGGTTTTGTCTGTTGTTGAGACCTGCACTGGAGGTCAATGGAGGCTTACTTTCCTGTGCTGCTCCTAGAGAAAAACTAAATTTAATGCAATATGAAAAAATTGGGTCAGCTATGAAAACAAACATACACAGTCATAAAACTCCGTTGTTTTTAAAAAAAAAATCAGAACTTTATACAAAAATAAGCAACAGCAAACTTTCATTTACAAGAACAGATTCTCTATGTTCTGAACCTCTCCAAGATTTTCCCCTTTTTCTGAGTAGGCAGGTAGGTGGCAATGCTACAGTAGTATATATAGTCCTTAATAGAGGAAGGGTTGTAGTTCCTTTGAGATTTCCAGAGTTTTGTAGGTTTTAGATATTTTCTGACAATAATACTCTTCAACTTGCATACAAACTAGCATTTGAATAAGTACTTTGCAATCAGGTTGATAGTACTTCTTTAAAAGAGACTTTAGAAAATAGATGAGCAGTCTGTATTCAAAATCTAAGTGATGGAGAGGAGAAATTGCAAATTCTTTTAGTATTTTATGACTGATTACACTCAGAAAATTTATATCATAAATCAGCCTGCAGTAATATAAATTTAGATTCTAGCAACCAGACTTCTGTTTGCTCAAGTTAACAAACAGAATTGTCTTTCAATATAGATTACTTCAGACTATGATTATCTTCAACCTAATGATCCTTATTTTAATACAGTTCCATTTTTTAAACTTTTTACTGGTTTTTCCAGATGTCTGGTCTTTACTGGAGCGCAGTCATAGAAATTTTAAAATTTGATTCCTTATAGAAGACCACCCAACACACAGTAAGTGCTGTTTCTCTAGTGAGAAATTGTATTGTTGATGAACATAGCAGCATTTGGTTCCATCCTGTTGAGGCTGGAATATTCTGTGTGTATGAAAACCAGTAGTACACTTATATTTCTGATACCTTCTTAGTTTTCAATGACCTTTCAAACATAAACATTCAATGGTGTGGCACATTAATTGCTAATTCCCTAATGCACTTCAAATCACATAAGCCAAATTACATTATTTGCATATGTTCATACTTTTTAATAATTGTCTTTTTATGATCCTTAATAATAGCAGATGCATTTCTAGGAGATGTCCCTAGCTTTCCAATTTTTCCTTTTTGAATTGTACTATATTGTCCACTATTCTACTAAACTATGTAAAATAAAGAAACCCTTCAAACATTTATACAATAATCTTTTAATGAAGTCAAAGCTATTATTAAGCTTTTTTACTGCCCCAGATTACTCCTCCATAAAACTGAAGTGGCTGGTTGAATTTCTTTGTTATATTCTCCACTTGCATTTCAGGTGTTCTGACTTTTGCTCTCAGACAATCCTTTTAAAGTCACTTCTGTATCTGTGCCTACACTGTTTATTCATTTCTTTCTCCTTTTCAAGATAGATAGTAAGCTTTTGATTTTTAAAGGTTTTCTCCACACTTTCAGCATGTCCTCTACAGGGACAAAAATTCTACTCTTCTTCCTGAGGCAGACTCCTGCCAAGCAGTTGGAAGCATCAAGTGAGCTCGGTCAAACTACTAATCTCTCAAAAGGTGCATTTTGAAGCAGTTCTCTTTCAATATTTTTGATTTATTTGTACTGTCTAGAAGCAGAAAAAAAATGGCTGCTTTAGATGTCTACACAGCTACTTGAAAAAGTGTCAAAGAAAAAAATTTAGCTGATTAACCAAACATGTTTCAGTCAGGGGCACATGTCTTCAGTTTTACTGCTTAGTAACATGGGAACAATAAGCATGAATAATTTCAAATAAGCCAACCCTCTCAGCTCACCATGAGCTCCCTTGAAAGCTACAAGAAGAATTATTCTAACCCTAAAGCCCCTGACTTATTGAGTCACAATTGTACTTTTTATTTATACAAAGATTTTATCCATGTGATGTGAGTATTTAAAGATATTTATATTCCTGTAGGTCACGTGTTTCTTCTTGCTCAGCTTTGTTACTGATACACTTAATTGCGTTGAACTCTACTTCCTCAAAGGTATGCAGCAGCAGGAACATCCTGGGGCTATTCCAGGATAGCTTTACATGAAGAAAGCTGTCTCAATACCATGCTGAAGAGATATTCCCTTGTTGTCTAGGTCTCTGATGTTTTAAGGAAAGAGGCAGAGTTTTCTCATATGTATCTGGGTCAGTAACTGCACTTGTTTTCCCCAATGAGATTTGGTTTTCCAGTCACTTTACCTTCTAGCACACTCTATATTAAAGGCTGCTGTTTTCTTTGAGCAGCAACAGCCTCAGTACTGAGGACTCTGTATTGCCCTGAGAGGCAAAAAGAAGATGGAAGTAATCATGGGCTGATCAAACTGTAATATAACATGACTCAACAGATGTCAACTCAGTTTTTTAAGCCTGAAAGTGATTATTCTATCTGTAAGGGGGACAAAGAAGATAAGAACAGTAAACCCATGATAATAAGATTTGCAAGAGGGACCTTATCAACGAAAGAAAATATATCGGGCAATGCAATAGACCAAAGCATTCAGATAGTACAAAATACTCTTTCAAACTGGAATTTCACAGAATTTCTCGTCTTTATCAGTATGCACAAAATTCTTTCTTCAGCAAGACAAGGATTCTTCAAAAACATACATCAGGTAGCACCTGTGCACATTACATGGTCATGAAGCCATGGCAGAAGTCATCAATGAATTTGGAGCACAATTTGAGGGACATTTGCTGTTGACAGGATTCCTCATATTGTCATGGACAAGTTTGGGAATTTAGCTGGGAAAGTTAACACCTTGGAAAGGAACAGTATCTGTGGCTGCACTTACGATAACTGTTGACTTTATCAATGGTTCCCAATATTCAAATGTAACTGATCATTGCCTCAGTTGCCATTGTGCTCTGACTATCACTGCTGACATATGTGACAGGTCCCATGATACACTGAAAACAAGAACCTGAAGAAAGCAAAAGATAAGCCTAATTTTTTCCCCTTAACTTTTCCATACTTGCATTATCTTTCCAATCCCCAGTTCAGCACTCTGGCACACTGGCATCTCTCTGGAAGCACTCTGCCATCTCCACCTGGGTGATGCTGCACACCTTCCCCAAAAACACATCTGCCTGCCATACTAGCCACTACTGTCTTTTTCACCCCTTACATTTCTTCTGAGTAAAATTTACAGTGTTAGACCAAGGAAATATTAAGAATCATCTTTTCATGCACAGCCCTTCACAAGGTTGGGGTGATTTATCTTGTCAAGCTAGACAAACCACCAATAAATAAGAATAATGAGAATTTCTTAAAGCTGCTTTATAGGTAAGTAAGTTTTTTCCAATATTATTTTCTTCAGGGATAGTAGCCTTCCTTGATTCCTGTAATAGCCTTCCTGTGAAGGCTACAAGAAAGATTGTATTGAAAAATGGAATGTCTGCTGCTCATTTTGTGAGAGGAAGCCTGGAGCCATGGCATCTCCAGAAGGTGTGACTGTGGATGGCTGCCTCTCCATGCAGAAAACCCACACGTGCCCTGCAGCCTACTACAAGACTTTTCCTGACCATCCTCCCCAATAGCCCCAAAGTAGGACAGTCTAAGATTCCTACCTTTTATTCCAGAAAAATTCTAACACGACACATTTACCAGTGCCCGGTGACAAGACTGTGTTTGTTCCAATGGTTTCCCCTCACTTAGTCATTATGTCCATGCCATGAAATGAGAAACCAGCCTATCACCTAGATAACACCCTGAATCAAGCATCCTGAAGGATCAAGCATCCTGTCATCTGACTGTGCAGACAAATATATGCATGGAGAAAGTGTATGTGTCTGTCAGTAGATACACAGTCATACAGAAATAGCCTTAATCTGAATTTTGTTTATTTGTGAGGCAAGTTTTACAATTAGTTGTGATGGTTAATTTTAATTCTCATAAATTACAATGCTTATGGAATAAATAAAATATTCTAATTATTTAATATAAGGGCCACTTTACTAAAATCTGAATCAAATTTACAATTAAAAAGAACCATTAAGATTAGCTTAGAAATTAGAAGAATTATGAATGACATTGTAGCTGAAAAAACGTATAGAAAACCTTCATCCCATTCTTAAGTACAGGTAGATAAACACTTTTTTTGCATGTATTGCTCTAGCAGCAGTTTTGTACCCGAGACAGAAATTGGATATGGAGATTACTTCTATTTTACATTAGGAAAATGCCATGATGTCTCTAAATTTTCTATCTTTCTCTCTGATGTGCTTTTGAATTAAGTACAGAATGCATTTATACCTTTTTTAAAAAACGTTTTAAAATAGAGTGTTGGAAAGAAATGGTTATAATGCTCTAAGGAGCATATGAAATCCAGAAGCAAAATTTCAATGAATAGGAAAAAGCCACAAAGTTCACTTTAATTTTATGCCAGAAGTTCAAATGGAGTAGTGAGAGGTAGTGAGGAGATATAGATCCCAAGGTTCACCCCACATATTTTGGAAATTATGTATTCAATATCTTTTCTTGTGTCTTATTAAAGGCACTAGGAATGCACAGAAAAATGTAGTACCTGCCTGCTGTTTAATGCAGCTGCTACCATAATCCCTTATATCTCAGAATAAAAATTGCTTAGATGAAATCTATCCTTCAAAGAGCCTTTGAATGATATATATAGGAGCATGATAAAAATCCCTCAAACTTTTTTGTTTGTTAGGTTTTTTGCTGTTACTTATTAGCTAAAGTATTAATGAAGCATTTGTGTGTACAGTGCATTTATACATATGATATATGTATTATATATATGTAATTTATATCATATATGTATATACATAATTTATATCATATGCATGCAATATTGAGATATTGTCTAGATTTGGATCTTAAAATTAAAGACTGTTTTAAAACAGACAACATTGCAACATCCACCTTCATAATTACAGTGTGAATTCTGATCATGTTTCATTGTTCTTTTTTTTTTTTTCTCTGGACAAAGCACAGATCTCCCTTGGGGTCAGCAGAGGTGAAAGCCAGGTTCTCTTCCAAAGAGCATTCTTAGAAGCATCCTGTATAATTTTAATGAATTACTGTATCCTTGCAACAAAAACCCCACACAACTCATCTACCCCAGCACAATTTTTTTTATTGTACACTATAACCAGGCTTGGACAGGAGAGATTGCAAGAATGCAGCTGGTTATAGAAAGAGCTCCTGGTTTACATAATAATGGTGACAGTAATTAATATGCTAAAAAGAGCTAGATTCATTATAATTTGCCTGTATATAAATAATTTTCTTTCATTGCTGCTATGGGAACAAAATTTATGAAAATTAATTTTATTGAATGTTATGCAGATGATTGATTTCTGTTGCAGAGATTTTAGCAGAGATCTGTCCTGCCAAACTTTCTACATTCAGCACATCTATTTCTTTTGAGCAAGACAAACTGAAGGACATCTGTACTGATTAATCTACAAGGACCAGAAACTGAGGTCAGTGTATATATCCCTCTGAAGTCCAAACTTACCTGGTTTTGAATTCATATTCCTCCCCTCCTGCCCTCTCCCTGAAAACACAGAGTATATGTGACATTTTTCTTAGAGGAATGTCTTCTTTTTTCACAGCTTTTAACATGCTCTCCATTCATAACTTGGCCTTTTACTAGATTTTCTTAGAGCAACAAATACTTCATGACCTGACCCACAGCACATTTTCACTTGCCTCAGACACCTGTTCCATAAGCTTCCAGAGGAGGCAATATTGACACTGAAATTCCCACATCTGATGCCATAGCAATTTAGAAAGTCAAAGAGGTGCTTGACTGGGAAGTCATGCATTTAGAAGCCAGTGAATTTTCAGGGCTGGAGCATTGTAAATGCACAGCAGAGATACATGCAAGCTTCTCTTTCCCCCCTGCTAGCAAAATAGCTAATTCTGAAAGTTGTGATGTTGGAAAATAAAATGACTGCCCTTAAAGTTCTGCTATCACTGGCATCGTAATGCAAGCTACATAAAAAGTCCACCAGGGGAAAGCATGTCAGCCTCATCAAATCAAAGGTTACAGCTAGCCACTCATTAAGGATGAATAAAGGATGTTCCTCTGAACTAAACTTATTTTTGATCTTTGTTTCTTTGTTGATGCCATCAAGCAATCACTTTCTGAGGGTTTCCATAGTAACAAGTGAGCTTTTTATTTTTTTATTTTAAAGCTCTTTCATGCACTTAATACAGAGAAACAGTGAGATAATTGGCATGGAATACTGTTCCTGCTTTCCTGATATAATTCAAGCAAACAGGGTAAAGTAAAACATGGTTTTCTAATAAACTGGACATTTATTTTCCCTCTTCTGAAAGAATATTAAAAAAACTATAATTTACTTACATCTTTGGTTTCTGCGTTTGCTCTTGTACATAGTCATTGTGAAGAAATTCCACTTTCTAAAAAATAATTGCCTTGATCACAGACAAAAGAGATCGTGCTCCTGCTTTGCAGTGAGACAGTTGCTCACTGACAGAAGGTAACCAGCAATCTCTCGGAGAAAGGCAGGGTAATACCATTCTCCTAAAATCTAGGGGAGATGCTACTGGCTCTAACTATTCTTTCTATTACAAGGCTCAAAGACAAAACATATTTATTATTTTCATACTTTTTTAAAAATGTGTTTGATGTCAGCTAATGAGATCCAGAGCACAGAGAGAATCATGTAACCAAAGCAGGGTAATAAGCTATGCAATGGTCTGAAATCAAGATTCCTTGAAAAAGCCCTGACATAGCCAAAATTGTATAAATGACCTCATAAACTAACAAAAACTAACTTTCCACTGAGAGGTCTTAGAATTATGCATATGAGTATGTGAAAATATTTTGGGTTACATTTTCAAATTTCAATTACATTTTCAAATTACTATTAAAAGAAAATCAACACATGTTGATCAATTAAATCATGACTGCAGGTTTGAGCTCATGGATAGATTATTCTATAAATATATAGTTTTTATATTATTCATGTATAGAATGATTTTTTTTTTCATGCCTATGTTTACTTCTGCCTCACCTTTCAGTGATTTAATTTGGGAAAAGCTATTTAAATAACATTTTGCTGATGGCTCATTTTTATAGCTACTTCATTGCTCTCTAGTCTTTTGAATCACAAGGTCATGGGGATAAAGTGACAGCATTTTATGATCATCCACATATATGTGTATCACCATTTCAAATAATCCAGATATCTCCCTAAAGGGAACAGGGCAAGGAGGGGGAAATTTTTGCCATGTTGTGGAGATGGGAATTAGTATCTGCCATGCTGGTTAGGTGACAGTCAAGAAGATGCTGGTGACAGTAATGGAGTTGAAAAGATGTAGAAATTCCAGTTAATTCAGCAATAAATCTGCCTTTAATAAAATTGAGTGAAAATATTTTTTAAAATTTTAAGAAATTCATATTTTGAGCTGCCTGCCATCTTAATCCCAGATATCACAAACAGAGAAGTGTTAAAGGAAGCAAATAGAGTGACTGAAATGTCTTGTAAACTGGTAATAGTCCCATTGTTCCTACTTAAAATGCATATTTAGACAGCAGCTCTCTAAACTACTCAAAGAAATAAAAAATAATATCTTTGGCTAACATAAAAAACAATAATATCTGTTGTTCATGGATCATTCATGTTTCAGTCAAAGAGGAGCAATTTGGTAGCATTCACCTAAAACATTAACCTACAATTACTTCCCTAATGAAAAGCAGTTAAAAGAAATGAAAGGTCTCTTTCAATCTGCCTACCCTAAATTTATATTTTTTCCATCATTTTTTCCTCTCAGATATATCAGATATATTTTTATATATCCAGTGTAACCATGTTTAGCTTTGTGCACCACTTAATTCTCCTTTCAGTTGTTCAGTAATCACAAATCCTTATAGTGACACACCTCCAGCTACTGAAGTGAAATCTTTACTTTATATTGCTCTATTAATCTAATATCCTCCTTCTGTCAAAATCTGACCACATATCTTTTCATTTGCTTTGGAATTGTATCAGCAAAGCCCAGAATAAAGTGTATTCTGAAGAAAGGAAAAGGAATGGATAATTTTTTGAGATTTGTTTAGTATTTAATCTAAAATTGTCTCAAAAGTGGTAACATTTGAGATTACACCATATGTATTGTTGAGGTTAGCAGAAAGGTGGGAGATTGCAAAACAAATCAAAAGTGACAAGAAGGAAAAAATTAAGATAATTGCTAAGCATAGCAGCAGACAAAATATCTGTACCATATAGAAAGACCCTGGAAGCCTTATATTCAAATATCCTTGTGTAGCTAATATCCATTGGAGTCAATATTTTTGCACCAATTTGTATGAACTGAGGATAATTCCAGCTTCCCTGCTCAGTAAATTTGCAGCCAAATCAGATTTGTGATCTGACTTAGATTGCAGAGATCTGTGGTCTCCCTTTAAATTTACTGTTTCATGTAGCAATCTGTTCTTTTCCTGCTCTCTTCTTTCTTCTACCTGAAGGCTCTCAACCATATTATTCAGTTCAAATTTTCCTTATTTCATTGATTTGATGTCTTCATTTTTTTTTCATCAGCTCACATTTGATTGTAACTAAAAATCTCAGTTCTATTTTTTCCCCAATTTTTATCCTATATTTAACATAGCCATATATTATGAACTCTCCATGTTTTATTATGTACAGCACCTACAACAACATGCATATTTTTTCCATTGGTCTTTCATGTATTATTCTATTACAACATGTATTTGTATGGAAATATCTTGGCAATGGTATAATATAAAAAATTAAAATAAATGGAAATTTCATGGGATAGGGATTAATTTATTTTAAATCAATGATCCCTGAAAGCACAGCCTTTATTGGTTTTTCTTTGTGTTAATTGGAACTCTGAGTCTTCAGTGCAGTGAAAATCATTTGCTAAAAATAACAAATATAATCTGTCTGGCAAATTATTGTAGGTCTCTTAATGAAAAAATATTGCAAAAACCCCACACCTTGAATGTGCTGGCTAGCTTTGAGTAGGCACAGCATCCTCTGTTTTTTCTCTCTATTTTCTGTTAGAAGAGTTTAAAATTCTCTTTCATAGTGTTAAAAGTCAGAATCTGGCATATGGCTGGTTAAATGTAACCAGCTTAGTGAGGTGGGAAGAAATACATAGAACATGTGAGCAATAAAAAATCACCTGGTCAAATTGAGCTTATTGCTTTTCTACAAGGATGCATCTTATATGATTGAAACAGTTTAAAATATTATTTAAACAGTATGTTGGAATAAATTTTGTCAGTTGTTGCTGGTGGCAAAAGAATTAATAATGTCCACATCTGCATGTCCCATAACACCTCTTGCCTTTCTCTCCTCCCCAACCTATAGGTCCCAATAAGGAGATTTTCTTTGAATACTGCAATAAATTTCTTAAATTCTCTTTTATTAAGAAGAAGAAAAGAAAAAAAAAATGCATATATTTTAAAAATATAACTGCTGACATGAATTTCACATATTACTCATCAATAGACACTTTGCCTGGGTGGTATGCTCAATTTTACTTTTAATGAGCAGATCTTAGGCAGAAAAGGAAGGTGGAGGAAGCTTAAAGTCTGTTCTCTCTTTCATTGTCTAATTTAATGCACACAAAGAATCTTCTCAGAGAATAATCTTTTATAGCTTCCAATGCAGGTTTTTTATGGTGTCATCTAAGAAAATATTACATCCATGAATATGAATTAGTTTTTTCTTTGAATAAAGAATATATAAGCATCAATGTTTCACCTCCTCTGAGTAATAACCTCTCTTTGATAAAATCAGTGATGTGTTAAAATCATGTATGTGCACCTTTTACTGGTAAATATTTATACAGATATCTGACAATATTATTTTTAACATGTTGTGATATTAGGTAAATAAAATTCACTTTAGCAAGAAATGTCACTTTGCTAATAAAGCAGATTTATGAAAAGATATTCTTTATATGATGTAATGAACACAGAGCTTAAAATATTGGCCAAACCAACTCTGCCTAACACTGGTAAAATACTGCACAAACTGTGCAAGTTGGATGAGAAAGAGTAAAATTTGTACATCTCATGCCTACAACTGTAAGTTAAAATCAAGGATTTACAAAAATATTTTTCAGGACACAACAAAGCTGCCTGGTATTCCTGAAACATATCAGAAATAAAGGCCATTGACAGTGCCAAAGAAGGAAAAGGTTTATTAATAGGTTAGCTGTAGATTAAAGGGCTCAATTCCACTGCCTGAACATTCATGTCTAGCACTACTTTGATGATTTTTGGCATCTGAGACATTCACACGGTGCCAGAGAATATGGCACTGCACCTACAACCTTCTGGAGCACCCTGCTGAAGCCAAGACTGTCTTATGTGGCTCTAGGCAAATATCAAGGCAAGTGAACCCTACCCAAAGAGCTAATATTCAAACCTCTCTCTGATGACTACCATTATTTCTAGCATTTCTATATTTAGGGTCATTGTTTCTAAGTGCTCCCGAGTTTAACTCTCAGGTCTTGACCCTGCAAGACTGTGATTGAGTGTAGGAGGAATTGTATGGACAGAGAAAATGATGTGTGACTGAATTTGTAAATATGCTCAAGGAGGCCATTGTTTGTTGGTACATAATCACAGCTGTGTGCATTTAGAAATTGTCTGGATAAAAGAGAAATAACATATCATAATACTTTCAAATCAGCAATCCTTCTCTTCACTAAAGACAAAATGCAGTTAAAGTGTTTCATAAGTCTTCCATAATTTCTGTTGGTTTTTACTCTGCTCTGATACAAGTGTTTGTATCCAGAAGAGTACACAGTTTGCAAGATTTCATTAAGATCTTGTGTATTCGTCAAATGCTGCATTAGAATAAAATTTGCTACATTCACAGCATTTGCATCATCCAGTATTTAGAAAAAAAAATCAGAAGAATTTTCTTTTCTGGAGCTGTTTGATTTTAAGAAAACTTTGGCTGCCTTCTTTTCTCTATTATCTTCTACATTTTTGCTGACCCGTTTTGCTTTTCTTCAGCACTGTCAGACAGTAATGACACCACCACAAAAGATTCTTTTTTAGATAGCAGGAGAAAGACCCTATGGTACTGGTCCTACTTTCACCATGGGTAATTTTTTCTTATTCAATGGAGCTTTTTCATTAGAATTTCATTTTGTCTCGTTATAGTAGCATTTATCTTTAAGGAATTCACCGTCAAGCTTCCCTCATTAGGTTGTGCTCTTTTATCAGATGTCACTATAAGAATTTAACAATATGATCACAGAGGTATTAAACAAAGTCTGACACCTTTCCCAGGTAGGAGCCCAAACTGGCTGTTCCTCATGGCCCTTGCCCAGTTCCCAGCATGTTCTCATTCCTCCAACAAGAGCACTAGAAACACATTTGGATATTTTTCTGTGACTAATAATTTCCCAAGGTTTAATGTGTCACTTCCTACAAATATAAGATTGGAATCAGCATGTGCTTGTCTAAAAGCAAAATTGTTATCTAATTATCTAAGAGCGGAATTTCAAAACATGAAAAAAGTTTAGAGGAAAAAACCTTAAATCAACCAGGTAGAGTTACTTTATAATTGTCCTTGAACACATGAAAATCTGATGGGAAAAAAAGCCACGAATAAGCCATTTTCTCTGTCTCGATGTTAATAGAGTCATAGATATACACTGTAACAACAGAGATTTAAATCAGTTTTTTGGAAACCATGTTTGTTACTGGTAAGCATAGGGAGGCTTGCTAAAGGATTTATAACAGTTTAGGTATCTCAGAGGAATCTTCCTAGGAGATGGATAAGATGACATCACGATTTTTTCTTCCCCCAAACCTTATTTGTGATCACAAATGCTCAGATTAAATATCAATTGTCATAAGATTCAGCACTCATCAAGATTTGGTCCACGTTAGTCCTTCATCCTCCCTAATATTAACAGAATATTTCAGTCAGGGGGAGACTGGTATGTCATGGTACATACTGGGGTACTTAACACCAGCAAGTGTGAAGCATTTACGTCCTGTACCTACTTTTAAGGAATCCTGAAAAATGCACTTCTGTTCTTAACACTGGAGCAGCTTTTTCAACTGGGAATGAATGAGATCACCAGTGGTTGAACCCTGCTCTGTACCTTTTGAGCTACAGTCTCTAGTCTGGTAACTCAGACACCTATAGATACACATTATGAACATCTTTCGGAATTACACTTTGTCCTCAATTATATTTGAGTAACTTCCACAAATTCAGAGCAGCTAAAATACTCTATGCTGTAAGTTTGAATCTTCACTTTACAATTCAGAATGATGGTTTTGCACCACAAATGCTCCAAAACATTCTCACCATTTCCAAAGATTGACAGGGGCTCTAGAGTTTGATACTTTCACATCTCTAACCCCTTCCTTATTCTCCACACTGTCTTATATAACCCTTAAGGGAAACTTGGCCCATTCTATTATTTCCTCTATTCCAAAAGCAAGTAATACAGTTACGAATACAGTTCTTCCTTTTCTCAAAAAAGTACTGTACACAGTAAGTAAAGGTCCTCTTAGACTGGTACTCATAGCATAAAGCTTTCTGTTCCTTCATCTGAGGAATATT
This sequence comes from Muscicapa striata striata, assembly GCA_030060385.1. NCBI lineage: Eukaryota > Metazoa > Chordata > Aves > Passeriformes > Muscicapidae > Muscicapa > Muscicapa striata. Next base: position 1,997,591 of record JAREIS010000018.1, on the reverse strand, counting down.
AGCTGTTATTTTAAACCAGGTGCAATAAGATATTCCTCTCTGATATGCCTGAAAAAATCAATTAAACTTTAGGCTCAGAGTTAGATATTCTTCATGGTAGTTTCTATAATAGAAAAACACCTTCCCTTCTGCTTTGGCAAGTGGAAAAGATGGTAAATCAATCTGAGATGAATGGTATTCTAACTCATTTCACTTTACACATTCCTTAGATCCAAGTGTGTTCCTCATCCTAGATTAGTTTCTTTCCTAAGCCATCTCAGTTCTTGACAGGTTTTTTCCTGGAAGCTTCCTTTTCATTTTGAGAAATTTTAATGTTTGGTTTTGTTTTTCCTAAGTCTAAGCTTATTTTCATCTTAGCTTTAATTTTATTTTATCCAGGTTATTTTTATTTTATCTATTTTAACTTGCCCTGGCAAGTTTCTGGGACCTTCAAAACTTGAATTTAATTTTGATGAGGTTTTCACCATCCAGTAACAATACTTAGTTACTTTCATGCTGTATCTAAACCTCTGTTTAACAATTGAGACAGTGTTAAGAGGAGGTCTGCTTCAAATTTCACAGATTATCCTTTACATTAAAAAGAGTTGGGTTGGTGTTCTAAATTTTTGTCCAAATGTAAACCGATTCCACACAAAACCCTATTTTCTTTAGAATTCACATTACTGTAGTAAAGAATGCAAATGATGTATAAAGAAATGATGTCAATTTTTCTGATCAATAAAATATGTCTTAGCAATTCAATTAATGAGCAAAATACTATTAAACATTCCTTATATTCTACCCTCACAGTAACCCTTAAATGATCATAATATTTAATATATTGCATAATGTGCCAAAGTTAGAGTTCACATGTTTCCTAAGTTAAGGACAAACATAGCCCTGTAGTTGGAATAATATTAATGAAATATCAAATTTTAGAAAAATTTATATTGGATATAAGAGAACAATTTTTATCAATTATCAATTGACAATTAACAATTTAAACAATTAACTGTTTAATTATGAGCACACTATGAATTTAAGTAAGTCTTTGAAACAATCCTAATGTGTCTAGAATTAACATTTCAAAATGTAATACTTTTTATTCACTTGGTAATTTTTTAATTCTTGTTGACAACTGTCAGAAAGACACTAAGTGTTAGAAGTTTCTTCTTCCTTGTTAAATCTGAAATAAGTCATGGTACCTCTAACAGACACCAGTGTCTATCATCTCAGAGCTGATAAATCTTCAGGATACTGCAAGTATAGAACAGAGATAAATACCAGATGTGGGGCTAAAGTAGCTGTACTGAATTTAAAAAAAAAATGGAGTTTTTAACAGAGTACAAAGTGCTTAATTGTGTATCGAGTGCTCAGTTGCAGATTTAATATGAAATGTTCATACAGATAATTTCTAGGGAAATAAAGTGCTGAACATTGATGAGTTTTCATGAGAAATTTAAGAAAGTTTTGACTATTGATCCATCTTGATTCTGCTTAATTTACAAAATCATTCCACCTCAATATAGAAAGTTGTTTTTAATGGGAATGACACCAACAATTTTCATATTCTCCAAACAGATGACAACTGTTTCAATTTGATTCAAGTGCCATGCAATCAAAGGCTGCCCTGTTTTCCTTTTCACACTGGTTTTAGTTATGACACTGATTAAGCATTTCACCATGCTAAATTCAATGGGACAAACTTTCATAACCCAAGAATATTTCAAAAACACACCTCAAATTCAAGTAACTTGATTCTGTTCCAGCATTAAGTACTTGAGTACTTCAAACAGGTTTTTCAGGCATAACCATTTGAAGAAACTATTTGGTGTCATCACCACTACACTATGATCTATTTTAAAGTTTCTATATGTTTATTGAAACAGATTTAACTCACACTCAAAATGTGTTTTCAGTTTTTCACTGCAGTGAATGTTGTCTCCCTCTGTGCCCAAAACAGAACAGGGAGAGCTTGAGAAAGAAGCTCTGTGAATAAAAGAGGCCCTTGAAATGTCAATTTAGGCAGCAATGCAAACTGATGATGCTTTATGGCACAGCCAATGAACAGTTGCTGCTTCAACCTTTCATTTCTGACTAATGATTTTTTAACAGCAATCAAGAGAAAGATGAAAATGTTCTGCTTTCTTTTGTCATTGTATGGCATCTTTCTCAGTGTGGGGGACTCAGGACAATTTTAGTCGTAATCAATCAGTAGAATCGCTGGCTTGAAAGGGCGAATAAGGCCTTTAGAAAGAGATGAATAGTGAAGAAGATTGATTTTTGGAATGATGGAAAAAGCTGTATTGTAGCAATTCACCACCAGACCATGCTAAAGGATGCACTATTGGCACACCTATGACAACATCATTTGTATTACAAGGAATTGCAAAATAGCAGAATGAGTCCAACTGCACAACTACTTAAACATTTTGTTGTGTTTTTTGCTTTGAGAATTCATGTGGATGTGTCTGTGTGGGGTGGCAAAGGGGGGAAAGGACTAAAAAGGAACTGTTAAATTAAAATTATTAATGCATCTGATTTAATGTCTTCTTTGGTTTGGTGGATGGCAGGGGAGGAGACACCTTCTCCATAGTCTAGATAAGTCTATGGTGGGATTATGTACATCATGAGTGTGCTGAATTAATAGATTCAGATTTTGCAATATGCCAGCTACATATCAACTTCTCTAAAATTATGACTGACAAAAAGACAATTTCTGAGAAAATTGAATCCTATAGAACATGGTGGAAACATGTATGGAAACATGATTTTTCCACTTATAGCAAGCCAAATTATTGGGTTTTGTTTTAAGCTCAAATCAAGGCTGTCATAATAACACAGCAGTGCTATACATTTTTTCACTGAAATGAATATATATTCATATGTTTATATATGTTCACCTGGTTTTGGTAAGGATATTGTCATGGTTTGACTTGGATTTGCCAATTCTAATATATTTAATTTCTTTTAGAGATAGGATTTAGGAGCAAAAACAAGGCAGGCCTAAAACTTAAAAGGGGATAAAAAGAAATTTATTAATAACACACAAAAAACCCCCAAAAAACCAAAAAAACCAAAAAAATCAAAATAAGATTTCCAGATCATTCCCTCCTCCCCTCTCCCTCACCTTCCACATTTCTCGACAACAACATACAGAGAACACTTCAGTCAGTTTTCCACTTAATCATTTCGGTTCACTCTAGAGAGAAAAGTTCCTTTTTTGGTTTAGGGTGTCTTCACTTTCACAATCTGCATCCGCCCGGGAAAAAATTGCAAATTGTGGAATTTCCTCCCAGTTTCACAGTCTTTTCAGAGCTGTGTTATGGGTTATGCCACACACTTGAGGGTATTACTTGTAAAGACAAGCTGCTAAAAGACAAAATTATCTTCATCTCTTTTCCTATTAAATGTCTCTGTCCATATTTCCAGTCCCACAGCAGAGAGCCTCATTCCCTCAGGGTAAAAGATTTTTCTTCCTCAAGCACTCTAACCTGCCACAAGAATTTTCACAGTTTAAAGGAATTTCAGTGTAGTCACAGTCCCCTTATAGCCCACAAAAAAGGTTTTCAGCTACTTATCAGTGGCATCTCTTCAATCTCTTCCCATCTGGAAACTTAATCTTCGTTTCACTGACTTGAGTAAACTCCTTGCTTTATTCCTCTTATTCAGGGGAACTCAGGAGATCTAGAACCTTATCAAGGCATTGAAAGAGTTAAAATTGCATCCAGAAAGTGAAGTAGCTGGGCCAGGCCATGCTGGAAGAACTCTGGGCCACGCGGAGAAGGCTGGACGAAACTCCAAAGCTCAGCTGCGCGGTCAGCTGGGGGCCTCTCCTCTCCCGGCTGCTTCCAAAACGGCGGCACAAGCCTCGGCAGAGCAGTGGCCACACTGGGAAGTGGGAGGGGGAAACCAAGACCTCAGCAAAGGCCTCCCCCCCAGCCACCAGAGCTCCCCAGCTGAAAAACAAGGAGAGGAGAGGGGCTTCAGTGGGCTCCCTCACCCTGCCCCGGCCAGGCCGCATGGGGAGGAGGGGGCCGGCCGGGCTGGGCCGAGCCAGGCTGAGCCGGGGCCAGGGCCCCTCTGGCTGTTACCTGCGCCACCAACGGAAGTGAAAAGAGAACGGATTAGCTTTACCAGGGTAATTTATGAATGCAAAATAACTTTTAATTGGTTACTCAGTTTGTCAACCACTAAATCAGCTCTCTGATTGGTCCTTGTAGCTCACAGAGGAAGCTCTGCAGGGAAAACAGCCCTCCTTTATTTTTGGGCCTGGTGCTCTTCCTCTCAGAGCCCTCTCAGGCAGCTTCCCTCCATGCGAAACCAGCACAATATCAAACATTTGAAACACATTTTGCATTAAAAAAAAAAAAAAAGACCTGGCTAATACCTACAATGCCTACAAAATTTTACAGAAATTAAAAAAAAAAATCATAGTTAGTTGTAGAGGGCATCAGAATATTCGTTTGCATGATAAAGTACTGCCAGATGAAACATATTTTCTAGTAAGGAATGTTTCAAAATCACAAGAAGAGGAAAATAGAAAGACTGCTGCTTCTCACCTTGAACTTTTGCTACTAAATACCACACAATAGTTTGAATTAGCTGCAAATGCCTATAACAACTCTGTTCAATGTTCAAACCCACAAAACAGAATTGTGTTCTCAGTGACCTGAAAACTAATTAAAAAGAGTTGTCTGTACAGTAGAGGAGATAAAGAATGCTTTAATCCCCTGGTGGATTTAGCAGGAAAAATACTTTCTCAGGTAAAGACTTAAGAAGCTAAGTGAAAATGTGAATGGATGTTTTATTAAACTGCACTCTAAAATCATAAGCAATGAAAAATTTAGGGACAAAATTTCCATTCCCTGTTCTATAGCACCTTGGAAATGTAAAACCATTTCCAATAGTATGAGAATAGCAGCTTCTGTAGATAGTCTGTTCAGAGAAGATACCAAAACTGTAGGGGTATCTAGAGTAATTTTTGACAAATCTGTCCCCAGATCATTATAATTCTTGAAATTTTTGTTCTTGGTTCAGCTATCCCAGATGAAATATGCTGGTATTTTTGAATGAAGTTTAACTTTTAAAGATAAAAAATCCCTCTGTGATGCTGCAGCAAAATAAGAGGAATTTAAGAAAGGCAGTGTTACTACTCACCTTTAATCTCTAAACCGAAATTCCTGCTCACATTTTAGCATATGAAAGGTGTAGTGGATTATTTTGAAACTAATATTCATAGATTCAGTTTAACTGATGCTGCACTGAGCATGTAGGTCTCTCCTGCCATTACTGAAAGAGTAAAGTGGCTTTAGAAGCTTGCACAAGGTTGGTCACGAGTGTTGTCTATACTGACATTTAAACAATAAAGGTAAGAAATATTCCAAGTCCTTTCAAAAAATGTTTCCTCCCTCCTGCAGCACAATAATTTATAGAAAGGAGAATTACAATTAGAACACCTTACAATGAAAAGCTTTGCTCTGAAGTATGACAGCAACATTAAACTTTGTGGGAGGCTAATTAATATTAGAGAAAACATTAATCCACTAGGGTTTTTTGCACACCATGAAAAAGTGCTATGACTCCTCCACATTTTGCACTGAGCCCATACGTCTCATTTCACGCCATTTACAGATTATTGTTTGGAAACAACCCCAACCAGTCCAGATTCAATTTACTTTACCAGTACTTTGCAATTTTGAAATATTTTAATTCCAACATCTGGACTATTGCACTAAGAAAATTAAAGTGATAAATCCAGATTATTATTTATTGTGGAAGGAGACTATACTTACGGCCCAAATATTTTAAAATATGAGGTTTGACAAGTAAACATCCAGCTGTACTTCGAATCAAATTCCACTAAAAAGAGAAAAGGGCAATATTTTTCTTTGATTTACTGATGACATTGAACTTTGACTCAGTCTCATTTGGCGGTTTGACATTTTCAATATGGTTTTACTGGCTTCATCTGAGTGAAGGACTTGGCTGTATTACATTTACAGTTGAACTTGATGATAATAAAGGTCGCTTTCAAACTAAATTATTCTGTGATTCTGTGGTTTTTTTTACTAAATTAAAAATAGTGATACTTTCATATTTTCTCAGGAAGCAAGCAGATTTATTGAACCTGACAAAGATTTATAGATGCTTGCAAAAGGCAAAACAGAAAAAACCCCAAAGTCATGGCAAGCATATGATGAAATCAACTTGTTCCAACTTTAATGTAAAACACACACAATGAAAATTATGATTGACATTTTCAGCAACTGCCAGTAAATACAAAAACAAAACCATGTGAAAGACTGAAGCAAGTTTAACTGATATAAAGTTATTGCAGAAAGCATTGCACTTTCTCTGAGCTGTACTGTGAAGATAGTTTTTCTTCTGAGAGTTTCATATGGCTTCTGCCAACACCACAGCTGAATATTTTGAACAGCAATCAAAATACACCAGATTTGACTAAATGGAGAAAGAAAGTGTTGGAAATCAATACGCTGGGTGGAAGGGTCTAGTGTAGAGAAATATAGCCCGGCCAAGAGGATTTTTGACAAATTTTCTAAGTTATATATCCTCCCACTGTAGAACAGTGCCACAAACCCCACAATGTTCTGATGGCAGCAGAGCATGTGATGATTGTTATTAAAGAGATTAAGATTTTTAAAGAGTCTAGCAAGACACAGATCTATTCAGTAACCCTTACCCAGGATAATAAATGCTAGTGAAATACTTTTTCAAATGTTAATGGAAGCATTGCTTCTCAATAATACCAAATTAATAATGTTTCAAATACCTGACCTCGGGGAAAGGAGAAATAGGATTATGTTTCTTATAATTTATCATGCAGAAAACATACAGTGAGGTTCAAGAATGCAGTATTTTTTAACACTGAGTTCAATATGAAGAAAATAATAACATTTTTAGCTGTTGTAAATTAGAAGTGTTCATAAAACTAAGTTGCCTGGATTCATGGATGACTACGTTTCATTATATGGGTGGTTCTACATTATGCAAAAATAAATCCAGGGAAATCATCAAGATTATTTTAATTTCAATTAATTTAACATTTGGCTCACAATTCTTAATTTTCCAGTTCAGTGAACTTAATAACTTAATCTTTCCAATAGAAGTAGGAATTTGATCTGTAAATGGTATAACATTACAACCAATCAGGCCCTTTCAATGCCCAATTTTATCACTTTTGGTAAGATCATCATACTGGAAGTAGTCTTGAAATTTTCAGTGGCCTCAGTATTTCTAAGCGTGACTGAACTAGAATACACTAATGTTCAGGCCTTCAGAAAAATGCTGAAAATTGGTGTCTAAATTTAAACAAAGAAGCTTTCAGGAGTTTACTTAGCAATTGCACCTAAAAAGTGATCTACCCTTAAACCACCATCTAGGATCTGTCCTGAGATACTAGCAAATGCAGGACATTGTGTGTTAAGCAAAATAAAATACTGCAAAGGAAAGCAGAATTAACTTGTCTTAATGATAAATACATTTTTAAAAGTCCAATTCACAATGCAGGCATATTTTCTTGCAATCTAAAGTTATAGATAATGAAAGTAATGGCTTTAGCATTTGAAAAGAAATCACTTTTATTGAAACATCATTATCACAACTTATTAAACACTGAGATTGCTCTATTCCACCAGAACAAAATTGTCATTACATTCTAAAGGTTCACCTCACTAGAAGTCTTGGCATCATTTCATAACAATCCAATTTAAAAATGCAACAGTTTAAAGCATATACATGAATTTGTCTAAAAAACCACCACTAAAAACCAAAAAAAATCCAACAAGCTGAACAGATAAAGTTCATCTCTTCTAGTTAGTGTTAAGTAATTTAAACAAATGGGTAGTTTATTATTTTAAAATTATCTTCTTTTTTATAACAAAGTTACTTGGAACAGAGAAGTATCAGAACCAGACAAGTATCAGAACCAGATGCTACATAAAAAAACATGCTTCTTCCAATCTCCAAGCTTCTGTTTCAAACTTGATTCTACGTATCAGTGGGATCTATTCTGTAAAAAACTGGAAAACACAGAGAGGCAACCTATGCTAAACTATCCTGTGTGAAACTGATCTGTATAATTTGGACAAAGAAACTAGAAGAACATAAGTGAAATAGGCCCATTTGTTATAACCTGATCTTTGTGAATGAATGAACAAATTCCTTTACACAATTGGATGTAAGATTCAATTCAACATCTGTATGAAAAATGAGACTGTATTTGAAATGGAGATGTGAATTGCAAATTAAAACACAGTCATGACCAAGACGATAATGTTATTCCCTTAAATTTTAAGTTCTGTACATTGACAGATTGCAGACCATCATAGAGACTTATCACCAACTTATTCATAATTTCCCACCCAAATTAGCAGTTAATTGCAGTCCAGTGAGCCTCTAAGTCTGGAATATGAGAAACCTGTGCTCTGATCATGCTAACAGGAACCTGAGACAAATAAGAAAATTAAGGAAGAAAGGTGATTTTCCTTCAAATAACAGGCTGTTGACCATTGCCTATTTTGTTTGGACTTGATTTACAATGTCTTTTTAAAGCTGTGGCTCATGGCCTGCTGTACAAAAGCATCCAGGCACTTTCAATAATAAGTGCTCTGCAGCAGATTCTTTTTTCAAAGTATTTGGCCCCTCTTCCCAGAGATGATATATTGTGCTTGTTCTTCTGCAAATTGAGTCTGCTTTTCAACTCTAACACCAAAGAAATTTCTTGCTTCTCTACATTAAGGTGTCATTTCTACCCATTACACCAATTTACCAGAATGGGCAAGACAGATGGGCCCATTTGTGTTCAGTAAGTGAGTTTATTTTTCCCAGTTTTTATATGGAACTCTCATTCATATATTTCTCAGTGGTTGGGTTTCACTTTTTCCCCATATAATTCTCAAAATTCTCTTTTTTACCCTTCACTTATTTCTATTATCAAAGTAAAAATTGGTACAAAAGGCTATTTTGTCAGTTTGCTCATCATAGAAAATTTGTCTTACATAATTCTAAGTATTTGTCTGGTAATTGCACAGCAAATTTGACCTTTTCTTCCTTTTTTTTTTTTTTCCTCTCTCTCAGTAATGTTGTAAATCTATATATTTTCATCTAAATGTCATGTTTTGATCATTATAATTTTCAATAACAAATTCCTAGTCCTGTACTTTTATTGTTACTGATCACTAGTTCCCTATTGATCCCTTCTTTTGGTGAGAATTTTTCATGTAGCCAAATATGTAAAACTTGAATTCCTAGTTTCTCTTCCTCCTCATCAAAGGAAATGTCTCTATTTCCCAAATAGCACACTTTAACAGATCAAAATGTGACAAAAGGGTTTGCTTTTGCAACCTGCCTGAACTGCATGTATGGAAAAGAGATCATGGGGCTGCATCAGCGACTTTTACACGAGTGATGGCACAGACTTAGCACAAAGATCTATAACACAAGGGGGCCTTGAGTTATGGTACTTTTATCAAAGGAAAAAAAAAAAAAAGATAAAATATTTCAGTCTCTGGACCTTGTTCAGAGGAGCGGTTCAGTCTCACAGCTTTGTCTCCAGTGCCATCTGCTGACACGAGCTTCCATTGCAAGAAAAAGGTTCCTCTGCAAGCCAGTTCTGTTGAGTTTTGTGTCTGTGGTAGTTGATGTTTCCAGAAATTTCTCTTTGACTAATTTCATTTACTTTTAAGATGTTGTGTTCTTTGTGGGCATGCGGAGGTTTTCAATAGTGCTACTTGTCTGTATTATCATCACACATTCCAAATGACGATGTTTAGAAGATTCTGATTCTTGGTGTGTTCCGATGAGAGAAAAGAGCTGTGTGAAAATCTTAGAACTATTCCAGACACAGAACAATCAGGTTGTCTAAATTCAAATGAATATGACCAAATTATGCCCTGAAGCTGTAACTTGACATTGCAGTTGTTGGATCTTCTGTTTTTTAGTTAAGATACTTCTTGTCTGAAAACCTTTTACACTCAAGAAAGATCTTGGCTTTTAATCCCACTGCAGTTGAAGTAGTTTGTCTTCTTAAGGTGGCACCTCGAAGGAGAAGAGCATAAAATGCAAATACTGAATTTTCCAGTATGGGAAAATGGACAACACTTACTGGAAAAATAATGTGTCTGGCAAGCATTAAGAAAAAGCTACCAAATATATTACTTTTGTTCAAACTCTAAGGCATCTTGCCAGAATTTTAACACTGATCTGATTTTTATGCACTTTTTCATTAAATTGGAAATACCAATGTAAAAGAAATCAGAGTCCTTATGTGTGTTTCTTCCTTTGGCCCTCTTTCCACACTGTTCCCTTCCTCTTTTCCTTTTGCTGTCTTCTCGTCACAGAAAAGTGAAGAAACCTTGCCATCTTGTGGTCAATGATACTTATTAGTCTAACAAAAACACAGACTGCAAATACTATGGTGGTCTGCATGTGGAGAGCTGCAAATTCAGTGAATTTAAGGAAAAAACAGAAATTAACAAAATTGTTAAGTTTAAAGAAAGTGTAATATGCTTTTGTCAGTTTTTTGGAGATTGCAAGAATATAAATGGCTCAGAGCAAGAAAGAATACAATAGAGTGTGATGTACATTTTTTTTTTAAATTCAGCTGACAATCTCTGTTAATCAGAGATTAACAGAGGAAACACAATGAGTATTTTCTTTTGAAGATAACTGACGTTTGCTAAGCAATCCTATGATCAAATTAACAAGCTTTCATCACAAGTTTAAACTTAAATGAGCTACAAAAACCTGTTTAGTCTCCTAGGGATGAGAAAAGTAGCTGTTTTTTATTTTGCCTGAAACCCCAAACATGAAATGTTTAAAAGTTGCAGCTTCCATGGGGAACACGGAAGATGCAGGTAACAGATTTTGCTTCCAGGTGCTTCTCACAAGATATGGCCAAGTAGTAGTGGCCACTTCCCTGCCTTAAGAGTGGTCCCCAAGGAGAGAAAATGCCCACATGGTATACACTTGATGAGGCAGATCCGCTCTCTGCCTTTCTACTTATCACAGTGAACAGATAAAAAGGTCATATCTATGCTGTGGTAATTTGTGTCTGCTAAAAAAGTCAAAATTATATGGCTAATTTATGCAAGCAGCCTGTCTTATATTCCTCTGGTTACCTACAATAAAGAGAGAGACATAAATTCAGAGTCACATGCCTTATACAGTTCTTTATTTGCTTGAAGAATTTCAAGTTTTCTTCCCTGCTATGATCTTGCAAGCCTTTTCCCCAAGGCTTGCAATGGGGTTTTGCATACAAACCCATGCAGTTATTGTCACTGTTTTGCTAAGATAGAAAAATTCTCCAAAAATTTTTTCTATATTTTTTGTGCTCTTCTAATGAGAAGCTCTCATCCAAGCCCTTGAATATCGAATATTGAGGTTTACTGACAGTGATATGTAATGGAGAATTTCTGAATGTTGAGGACCTCTTAACAACCCATAGAGGGTACCTGAAAATGAAACCCACTTCGGAATTTTCTCGAATCAAAGACTATAGAGGAATAGCCCATGTCAAGACAATTAAACACTTTTATACCAATGCAAGGTACTTGCAACCAGAGTACCTATAAAATGGTCCTTGACTCAATTTTTTTTTTTCAAAATATGCCTTTATGTTGCCAGTTATCATCTCAGGATGATTCCAAAACCTTGTTCTCTGGATACTTTAGGTCCTGAGCCTGGGAACATTCCCTGGTTCAGCTTAATTACCATTAGTTGTGGCCAAACATTTTTACCTCCATATTGTAGCAGTGGATTTGGCTCTGAATTCTGAAGGCAAACACTGAGTTACAAATTATTCTCTTATTCATAAAAAACGCATTATGCCCATTTATTGTAATGAAGTTTCTGTCTCAAACAACAACAAAAAATTTCTACTTGTTCTCTGTTATCTACTTGAAGAAGAGAAGAATTGAGAAGAATTGAGAAGAATTTCTTGAGAATTCAAGAAAATTCAAGTTCTATTGAATTGGTAAAAGAAATATGTATGTGGCATGGCTCAAAAGGTTCTGGGAAGATTTTTTATATTTCCATTTTTTAAAATTTATGTTATTTTTGTTATTTTATTTGTATTTACATTTCTATGTCTGTTTCTATTTCTATTTCTCTTGCTCTAATGCTTATCATAGCACTGTAGCTAAAATTAGGACATGAAAGCCTAAACTTGATATGCAACATTTGAGTTCTCAGATAAGATTAAAAAAATATTAAAACTCCATGTTAATGGTACAGAACTTCTATATCATTGAAAAAAAAGACACCTTGTCAGTAAAATGTTGAAATAATTCACAATAAAACCAAGATCCATTCTACCCTAGGAGGCAATGGCATGAAGGGCAAGACAGCAGATTTGTTTTAGGAAATTTACCTGATTCATGAAATTTCTCTTACCAAATTAAAAACACAGTGTTGAAACTGAAGTTTAGACAATTTGTTTGCAATTAGAGGGAACAATCATTATAATGAAGCAAATCATAAGTAAGGATGACAAGTGTTATCTTTTAATTGAAGGTTTAATTTAATGTCCATCCTAACAATTAGCTTCTTTGCATGAATCTTAAGAGTTAGGTAGACTGAACCTTGGCAGTAATATTAAAGCTTCAAGAACTGTCTTAGATGCTCCACCAGTGACATGTCTGAATAATTATTTTGAAATCTGTGAAGTTCAATTTCTTAAGGAAAAAAAAAAAAAATGAAGATAGTAACAAATATGAACAGAAACATAAACAGGAGAATATTCGTTTATCGCTCCTTTATAGCTATTGTTTGCTGCATATAAAAACCAGCCTGAGAGGTTCAGACTATCTCCCAAGCAATGTCCCTGTGGTCTTGGTTATTGAAAAATAATTTTATCATGGGAAGCATTGAACAAGAAAGTGGCAGGTTCTGCCAGGCTTTCTGCATGCCTGGAACAGAGCAGGGTATGTGGAATAGAAAAGAACTGAGTATGGTCCTGGACTCCTCCTCTACCTTACCTCTCTGGGTCCCCAGGGACTCTACAGAGCATAAAAAAAATACTAATTTTAATTTATTCTGTCCCTAGGGAGCAGCTTAGTGATCATTTATTGTGGAAGCTAAAGGATTTACAGCAGTGTAAGCCAGAAGTATGGATTCAAAATCTTTGTTCAAGGCATGTGTTGTAACAGGTTCTTTACCATAGGAAAAGATTAGATTACCAAGTTTTCAAATGAAAAAAAAATCTAATTGTAGTGCAGAAACATTTCCTGATACATTCCATCAGGTTTGCTATTTCAATGATTAGGATCTTCATGAAATAAGAAGTCATGGAACTTGCCTAGACCCTATAGAGACTCACAGCCTAGCCTGAAGAAGGCTTTTGATTATATACCTATGCACAATTACTCTTGCCAATACCTCTCTATTTCCACTAGTCTCAACATATTTTAGAAGTTTTTATTCAAAGATCATTTTCAGTAACTAAAAAAACCTGGCGCTGCCACATTAATAATTTACAGTTCTTTAAACAGAATCATTATGTCTGTGTGTTAGGCTAGAAAGAGTTTTGTTTGCTGCTAAGAGGGCAAGTGTCCTAAAAGAAATGCATTTTATAAAAGGTCAGAAATTTTTTCTGAATATTACATAGGACAAAGTTGCTTTAGCGCAAAGAAAGTAAAATCTGAATTCTGATGGACTAAGTATTGCCGTGTAACTACTTAACATAAGTGGTAAAATTATTTACCCTCTGTTTTATAGTATGTACTGCAGAATACTAGCAGTATCTTAAGAAGTTCACTGTCTTGGAGTAGCATATGGAATTTGAGGGAAACACTACTAATAGAAACTTTTGATGAAGTCTATGTGCTTTCTGTAAAATAACCTAAGAATGCAGTCAAGGTATTTGATCACCAGGAGGAAGTCACTTGGGTAATATACAGCAAAGCAACTTAAAATACAGTCACCAGAATGAACAACAGGCTTATTCCTCATTCAAGACTTTCTTCATAACAGCCTTAAATATTTTGCTTTTACATATATCTATTTACACTTCAGAGTTCTGTACCTAGATTTCCAAAACCCTGTCCAGTCCCTTGCTACAATGATGCAGGGTGAACTTCTATAGAGCTTACTTTTATGTATGAGGGTGCGTAAAGGTAGATCAAACACAGACAGCTGCAAGCCTCTGTACAAAATAATTGAGTTTGTGGCTGACAGGAGAGTAGAACTGAATGACTGAAAAAGATTCAGCCATCAGACAGATCTTTGTGCTTCCACCAGTTCCATTCTCTGTAAACTTTGTCTCAGTGTGGCAACATATAAACAACAAAAAGAGCTGAAAGATTTCAGTTCTAGGGCACGATTCTCTGTTTTTTAGGGCTGTTGAACTGTGATGCTGAGGCTATTCTCAATTAAATGTCCATTTAATGTCCTCTGAAAGAGATAAATCTTCAGAACATATGTGGGCTTCAGTGAAGCCACAGGCTGAAAATTGTAAAGGCCTAGGCCTTTTCTCACAGGGTCTGAGTTCCTTTCTCAGGCTGTGAAACTTTCTCAGGCCAAGCTGAAACCTTTCCCATGCTAGGGCCTCTGTCTGTACTGTAAACATAAGAGAAAGAATCATAACATAGATAGCACACCTGCTGGATCTATGGGAGAACCAGAGAGGAGAGGTGTCTCTCTCTCTCTCCAATGAACTGTCTGTATTTTGTTTTGCACGAACTGTATTATAAAAAGCCACAGCTTTCTTCAATAAACTGCACTCTTTCTTGCATCAAGTAAGAGAGTTGCCATGTTGCTGTCTCCTCTCGCCGCTCCGTAACCATCTCAGGCAGCAACAAACATAGGGAAAGGATTGCCTGTTTTATTAAGTTTTGAAGGATGGAATCAGTGGATGACATAGATCCATAGGATGGTTTTGGTAGGTGACCTTAAAGATCCTGTATTTCCAACTCCCCTGCCACGGGCAGAGACACCTTCCACTAAACCAGGCTGTTAAAAGCCTCATCCAACCTGGCCTTGAATACTTCCAGGGATGGGGAATTGACAACTTCTCTAGACAACCTGTTTCAGTGCCTCATCACCTTCATAGCATAAAATTTTCCCCTTAATATCTAATTTAAATCTACCCTCTTTCAGTTTAAAGCCATTGCATGTGGGCAGACAGTGTCAAAATTATAAATTCTGCTGACCTGATGGAAATTAAGTCACTTGTTGTTTCTTTTTTACAATATCCTACATATATTTTGAGTATTACTGTTAAAGAACCTGTGAAAAGAATGAAAAAGGTCCTGAGTACAGTTAATGGGTATCACTGTGCATCACCAAACCTGTCATGTCGAGAACAATGGGGAAAAGATGGTGAAAAAAAGAGAATCCCAAATAACAATTACTGGAGAGGGTGGTCAGCAATGCATAAAATTAATTCAATAAATAACGGGGAAAAAAGTACTTTTCCTCCTCTCCCAGCTTTCTAAATATCATAATTATGAGCTTACACATGCCATGGCTGGAATTTGCTATTGAATTCACCCTGTCACATACAAGTGCTCTGGAATGTCAACTTTATTTTTGAAAAGAAGTTGTCTGACTCATCTAAGTGCAGAGGGCTAGCTAATAATACTCAGTTGGCTTTTCAGAGAGCCTGAAACAATGGTTCTGATAGGGGCTAATTGCCTCGATCACCACATTCACGGCTCTCTGAACCTCTGCTCTACAAGTTAATTATTTCTCAGTGTAAGACAAATACAGAATTCAGTGTGGAGAGAGTTCATTCCACTATGGCCAGATGCCAAACATCTGCTTCACTGCTCTGTTTCATCCTGTTATTTTCTCTGTTCCTTTTCTTTTTTTCCTCCTCTTGAATTTTATTTCCTCTTTAACTTTTCACCATTACAACCAAAAAGCACCGTTTGAAAAAATGGAGACAAATACGAATTTTTTAGCAGAATGTAAATAGAACCAGAATTTCACATTTGGCCCCTACACAGCCCAGGAAACAGAGGAGATGCAGGAATGGGTCTGGCTGAGATGCTGAGACACCAAAGATCAATATAAATATCTGCTTTCATGCCACACAGAATATAAGGAAAGGGCAGATGACTTACGGGTAAAATAACCTGTAAGATTGTGTTGATGTTTTAAAGTGAGAAACTATTTTTAATTGGAATTAAAAAAGCAAAATCTACTGTGGAATGCATGACTGTCTTTGACTGTTACACTTGTGTGCTGAGACTTAACACAAAGGATAATTGTTTCATACCATGGAACTTCCATTTCATGGAATACACCTGAAAAATTCTTTGCATAACTAGGCAACAATTCAAGAGCTTATTTTCAACCCTGACTTGTAAAGATCATAAGTTGTATTAAAAGATGTGACTTGAAGAGGTGGTGGAGTACCTGAAACTTGTCCCTGACGATTTAACACAAATTATGCAAATTGTTTCGACCATTGCAATAAAGTTCAACCATTGCAATAAAGTTCTTGCCGCAATTTGCCTCATGAATGCCTCATTCTCTGCTGACAACTTCAGGATAAAATGTCCCTTTCTGCTGTCCCAGGCTCCCTTTCTGAAAAACTGGGCTATTAATTGTAACGGGATCTAACTTGGGAATTAATTTATTGCAAATTTAATTTTTGAGACTCGCTTTCAGGTACATTTGTAGTTACAAATCATCCACAGATTCCTTCACAAATCCGGGCTTTCTTACCCCCCCCGAAGTTCTCCATACAGATCCATGAGCAAATGCAGCTGAAGGTGTTATCAGAGGGTGGCAGCAAAGCACCTTGCAAGGTTTGGGCTTCGGCAGTGTGCGTGCATCCAGCATCCTCACTGCTCACCCTGTCTTTTGGTTTCATGTACCACCTATGCTTAGGAGTAAATATTGCACTGAATTTTTTACAGCAAGAGGAGAAATAGCCAGCACATGGTTTATTGCTTGTTTCTCAGACAAAAAAAACCCTGTTGATATCAGGTGTAAGTCATAACACCGTAAAATAAAACTGGAAAAAAAGGGTAAATAAAAGCAAACAAAACACACAAGTAAATAAGAGTGGCAAAATAAGTCTGTAATCCCCTAGACAGTAAGAAATTTCTTAGATATTTTTGTCTAGGTGTTAGAATAAATTCTAGCACAGACTGAGGTAATAAGCATTATTTTCATAACTAACACTTCTCTCAGTATCATTGACATAAAAATGATTGCACTGACAAAAGAGGCTGGTCTCTTTTTATGTACTTGCTAGGGCTCAGCTGCAAGTCAAGAAACAAATCTGAATCTAGAACCTGTAGGGCATTGAAGATTTTCATTATTTGTAGATGAGGTTTCATAGTTTAAGAGACTGAAGATGGATGGCCCTGTTCAGTACTGTTGCTCTGCATTATGCTACAGCTCCACAACTGTGGGCAAATAATTAACAGCAAGGTCAGATATTGCCTGGGAGAGACTTGAAAATGGAATCAGGAGAAAAGAAAAGCAAAGGAAAAGTAGTATTATATTATAGTCAAAAAATAAATAGAGAAAAGAAGAAAAAAAAAAATAAAAAAAGGGAGAGAGAGGGGAAAAAAGGAAAACAGCACAGAAAGCTGCTAGAGGGCCTGAAAACTGAATACAGTTCATAACACATTGCACTAACATAGATCAAACTAGTTTTTAGTGTTTCTTTCCAGCTACTTTGCAGATAACTGGCTTAACAGTAGCTGAGATTATTTGAATTTCTATTGGGTATGAGAGTGAAGTTTAGGTTTGAACTTTGGAAAAAAGTTTCTGGAAACAGATTTCCTGTGACTGCACATAGGTGTTGGCACAATGTTTTAAGGAGTTCAGGGGGACTGTATGAGGTCCCCATTGGTCATGAAGAAGAAATTGGATATCTAAGACAACCTATACTAATTCATCAAGAAAGTGTGTATGTACCTTCCCAATTACACTGTCTGTTCAGCTGCACTCAGCAAATTTCACTGTGTTGTCAAAAAAGGATCAGAAGGCTTTGTCACCTCCATGGAGTGAACCCATTGAATCCACCAAGGGTTGCCTGTATCCCTCTGTCTCCTAGTTTTTTCATACCAAGCACACACACCCTCTCCTGCTTGACTCTCATCCTCTGCATTTTAAGGGTGCACTGACAATCTTCATATACACTTTTGAAGAATGGTTTGTGCCATCTCTCTCCCAAGACATCTGATGCTCTAATACCACCAGTACCCATTTCTAGGATCATAATTTATCTTGCTTTCCTTTCTCTACCTCATGATTATTTCTGCTGATCAGTTTCTTCCATAATATTGTCCCTACCTCCTCCAGCATACTGTATCCCAGTCTCTGACAGGATTTTAGTGGGTTTATGCAATTTTTTTTTGTATTTAAATATTTTTTTCTTCTCCAGTGGAAAATGTGACTTTTCTGACACCACTGACATGATGGGAAGTGCAAATTATCTTGGGTATGCATCAGTTCATTCCTTCATTCTATGGGCGATGGCATCAAACCAGCTATTTACAGCAGTCACAAACTTTGGTGAGCCAATTCAAGACAAAGAAATGGTTCCCTGTGGTCTTCTGCTCTGTGCTTGTGATTTCTTTTCCAGATGGACAAGGTCCTTCTGACTGTAGCTCAGGTCATGTGCATGTGCCTTGGAATAGGTGAGGCATACAAATATGCATAAATGGCATACAGAGTGATGCATTCAAAATCACAAAAACTGACTTGGGTTGTCTAGTGCTGAAACTCTCCTATATCTGAAAGTCTGCTAGAAGTGTTTGAATAGATCCATTCAATTAAATAGAACTAAGTATTATCTCTCTGTAGGTGGCCCACTTTAAGCTGTCACCATGCAGTTCACTCCATGAAAAAGGCTGCCTTGAGTTGTGACTCAGACAGTTTTCTTTGAGCTCTAAACTGTCTATCCAAAGAAATTTGTTCTCCTCTTTAAACTACTGCTTGGCTTTGATAATCTCTGCACCATGACTTTAAATATCCAATGTGTCAAGAGAAAATATCCCCATCCTCTATTTCCCCACTGCTTCTGCACCTGCACAGGTAGCAGCCATGATCCCTGCACAGCCACCTCTGACAAGCAATGGCATCTAAGCTTAGTATAAGTCAGCTCTGCTGAAAAATCAATAAACTAGTGAGGAAAAGAGCTACTCTGAGCACAAATAGTAAATTTAAATGTAGAGAGGTAAAATCTTTCTTTCATCATTATTATGCCTAACTGCAAAATGAGCATTTGAATATTAAGCAAAAAGCACACTCTTCTACCCTACTGATTTATCAAAGACCTCAGAAAAACTAAAAAATCTTTCAAAATGATAGTAGCACAGGGCATTTAATAGGATTTTATTAAGAACGTATACATGTACAATTTTATCTAGGATGATACTACATCCAGACCCAAAGAAAATCCATAACCACCAAGGACAACATGCTTTAAACCTTAGTGTTCCTTATTTCACTAGCTTATCTAATTTTATATTGCATGCATTAATATATTAGTCTGTGCAAGAGATCAAAACATATATAGTTCTTATTAAAAAAAAAACAAGATTAAAATAAATTGTAAAGTAGCTATGAAGAAATTATAATGACACTAAAACAAAATAAGCATCTATCTTTAAATAGACTTGGCAGAAAATAATTCTAAAGTATAATAAAAAGAAACCAGAATTGGACATGGGTAATGCATTCAGTCAGTACCTGGAACAACTCAGACAGAAAAGAGAAAAAGTGTTTCAGATAGCTACAGTTAAAACACTCCAGATACCCTGGAGAAACCCCAGAACACAGCCACAATTAATGAAGCCCAATGATGCAATTTTACATGGTTCAAAAAGATGTCACATTTGGGGGACCTCTTAAGTCTTGCACCTGGATGATGCAGTGTAACCTATTACTGTATTGACTCTTTCATGTGCCCTGGGGAGGAAGCTTAAAATCTGATAGATACCTAAAAATAGAACAAATCTAGAGTCCATAAATTAGAGCATATACTGTAGAAAGAATTAATCTGATTATTGTCTAAGACACCATGCAAAACATACAAGTCTTCATGTCACTTATAATTGTCAACAGAAATTGGTAAAGATTTACAAAATAACAATTAAATTCCAAACCAGGAATGACTTTTGTTTGAGACATTAAACTCTCTGCAGTGATAGATGCTGCTAAGACTCCTTGCAGATAGTGACTAATAGGGATAAAAAAAAAAAAATATTTGCAAGGATCTAGGACAAATTCAAGCTGCCCTCAACAGAAAAGAAAGTCAGGAAGGAAGAGAACAGCATTCCTTTCTTTTTCTCTTTGAAAGCTGTCATGCTCTCAGTAAACATAACTGCTTTTTTTCTTTTTCTTGGTACTGCATGTTCCATCTTCCTCAGTCTTAGCATCATTGTGGAGAAAATTCACGTACAGAAAGCATTTTCCACGCAAGAAAGAAAATACTTGTTTTCTATGGGCAAAGACAGACAACTCAGTGGTGTGGCATAATTATAAGCAACCTATTTTTGAAGATTTGAAGGAAATGACAGATTTTTTTTCTTATTTAAGGAGCAGAGTCTGCTATAGGACTGTGACAAATTTCCCACAGCTGCAATGAGGAAAATATGCATAGCTCTGAAGAATTACAGAACAAATGTTGTGAATGATTTCAAGGTCATATCTTCTGAATGATACTTAGCCTTTGACACAGTGTACGTGCATGCATAGGAAAAGAGCAAGGGAATTCTAAGCTGCATTACTGTGGTGAAAAAACTGATATAAAACATTTTTGATCTATAAACTTTAAAATTGTGAAAGGAGGTATTAGAATCATTACAGCAGTGAGAAATTTACATGGTGTTTTCTGTCAGGAGACTGAAACACTCAGTACTTCTTTCAAACTTCGCTATTAGCCCTTACCAGAAAAATGTCACCTCAAGGTCTCCTTATTTTGTTAACAAAGTCTTAACACTGGTCATTTGAATTTCGAAGGGCAAGATTATCTATGTATTTATTAGCTATTTTTTAAACCTCAGCTTCAGAAGCCCTGCGGTCATAGGCAAGGTAAACTTAAAATAATACTAAGGAGGGTTTGACCTGCAGTGAAAATCCTGAAGACCCTGAAACAGAACATATTACTGTGTGTTGTTTTCAAATCAAAGCAGCACCTTATGATTCCCAGAGTTGTATTAGTGGTATTTATTCCTTTGAGACTGGAGGGCTCTTAGCTTTCCTGACTACTTGCTAAGAGACTACCAAATACAGTCTTAGTGGCCATGAGTGGGACATACACTCAGCAATGAGTGTAAATAATACTCCATGTAACAGCAGCGTTCCAAGATTTACATAAAATAATTTTCTCTTATCTACAACATACACTAATTAATTCTATTATACCTTTATAAATCTGGAAAGGTTTCTGTAGAGGTGTTCATGATTTTATACTTGTTTCAATCCTGCAAAGACAAATAATGTGTTCTTTGTTGTCATGAAAACTAGCAAAAAGCCCAGGGTGGCACTGGAAATTATTATCCCTACATAGCATGGATACTGCAACCTTGATATGGTGGATAAGGTGTGAAGAAAGGACATTCCTTCCTCTGACCTTTATTTGTTTGAGACAACCAGGGTGTAGAAGGACAGTTCTTCCTGGAGGAAATGCCTTTGGTAACTCTGAACAAAGTACCAAATCTTCTGTGAAGGGCAGATTTAAAACCTGTATTTCTTTTTGTTATTAACAATGGGTTAACATAAATATTTCCCAACACAGGATGCCAGCTGCTATAAATCCCTTTGCAATGCACTTTAAGTTGTAAAGGAATGTTAGGTGACCAAGTCAGCACTGTGGGACCCCAGGGGAGCTGAAATGCAGCTATTACAAACTTTCTTTGTGCCCCTTCTGGCTCCTACACTATGTCTGATTTCTCCATTTTTGAAGGTAGTTGAATTCCTCTTTCCCCAAATAAGAAACTAAATGCATTAAAGATTGCAAAATTTTTGAATGCCAGAGTAATTCAGGGTCATATAAGTGGTTTTTCTAGCAAAAAAAAAAACAAACAAAAAAAAGTAGAGAAAAGCTATCAGTTCCTGATGCAGAGTACCCATTCAAATGTGGTAATATATGAAGTGTTTTATGCTAAACAATGCAGCAGGAGAATGTGTGGGGCAAGAAAGCATTCTACTAATTAGTTAGTAATTAATTCAGAGTGCAATTTTCTCCTACTGAGGACAATGTACTTGTCTCAGTAGGACTTTTAGAAAAATAGGAAATAATAGGCTCTCATAATTGCAATAGGTAGGTACCCACTCTGGTGCTCAAATGCTTAATTACTTTCTTGCTTTCCTGGTGTTAAATCTATACTTTGACAGCTCCAAAAATTCTCCATCCTGAAACCATTGCTGCAAGTGTCAGTACTCAATAAGCAGTTCTGGCATGGGAAGGTCTGCCTTGCATCATGAAGGAGGCTATCTTTCAAGCCAAATTTGTTTTAATGCAAAGAGAGCAGCTTATAAAGGTTTTATCATTGAGAGAGAGAAAGAATAGCCGCCAGCTGTGGTTGGAATCAATGCTGTTTTCCCTGCCTTTTCTTTCAGAAAGGAGTAGAAATTGTAGGGAAGGATGACTGTTCACAACTGGATGGAAAGTGAATACGGTCTGGGAAATACACATACATATTTTGGACATCTTTGGACAAAAAGTATTTGGAAACACGGGAGTTTACTACTGTGAGACAGCTGTAGCAAATGGAGTCACACATAAACACATAGAAATCATGTTATCAGTGAGCCTTAGCCAATTATTCTGCTATTTCTAGTGCCATCATATTGATGTATATGTGTAGGTCCCAGGCTTATAAGTTTGTTTCCTTCCAGAACTTAACATTTCCAGGAAGTTCTTACAAGTTTGGAGGGATGTTGGTATGGCTAGGAACTGTAACATCAAAAAAATTTCCTGTAAAAATTGGTGGTAATTTACACTGGTCAATGGTGATGAAACCATGCATTTGGAGGTAATGTTTTACATGATATGACAGAACTGCACAAGCTGCCTGTGAGCTGTTGTACCTTGCATTTCCATTATCTCCAGGAATACACCACAGTGATAGCACTGCAATATTTTCACAAGATCAAAAATTAAATCTAGAATTATTGCACATTCATAAAAAAGATTTGAGCCTATATTTAGTAGGGTCATGGAGAGAGCTTCCCACTGCATGGGAGCCTTTGCATACAGCTTTTATACAGGAACTCTCAGAATATTAATATGAAGAAAAAAGTATCTCCTTGGAAATAGAAGTGTACATATGAACATGATACTGAGCAAAACAAATTATCTGTTACTAATGATATGAACAACTAGGAAAGGCCATGGAGATTTTCTGGGGGGAAAAATAGTTGGTTAAATGGTAGCCTAGTTTGATAGTTCTGCTGAAGTAGTCTACAATTTCTCCAGTTGTATCCATGTGCCTCACAGGGCTGTTTGAGGAGCATTTAACTGGACTCCTGCTGAGTTGTGGCTTTGAAATGCCCTAAATGTGAAAGCTCTTTATGAGTCACAAAAAACACCATGAGAAAGGAGGTCAGGCTGAGGCAACCTGGCAGTAGGTTTCGTCAGACTTAGTTGAAATATGCTATTGCACATTTAATAGGCTGTGTTTTATTTCTGCCCTTCTGGTTTAGGTTAAGTGTAAATGCTTCTCTAATAAAGTCAGAAAAGGTCATCTTGAAGCTATTATTGTCACAGGAAAAGTACAAGAAGCACCTGAGCTTGCAAACGCTTCAGTCTGCTTTTGGCAAATCTTGGTATTTGGGCCTATCCAGTATTTCCAAGTACTAATCCAGAGGTGTTTTAGACCACCAAGAATTTTTTTTTCCTTTTATTGTGGCACTTGTCAGAGTTAAGCTAATTTTTAGCATATTATTCTATGTAGGTGTGTGCCTTACAACCTGTAGTATAAACAAATCTCTTTGATGATTATCTGTTAAGGATATCATTGGGAAAGACTGGCTGCTATAAGGAGCAGTTATTTTCTATTGTAAACTACTCTTATTGCACTGATAGCACTGATAATATGGGATCTGTACATAAGAAAGTAAATTCTAGACAATAATATTAATTTCAGTGGTTCATAGAAGCATGGAAGGGACCTCAAGGGTTATCTGGTCCAAACTGTCATGGCAAAAGCACAGTCTAGAAAACAGGGTCCATTATTATGTGCTAAGAAACACATTTAAAAAAAAAAAATCCGAGTACATTCAATGTTGTATCTTTAAATTTCATACATGAAGACAAATTTTTTTAACAATTTTTGCAGTGCTGTAAGAAAACAACATACAGAAGGATGTAAAAATGGTCTGAAGTTTAAAAACCATGATATACTGAGAAATACTGAAATATCTAATGTCTAGAAAAGAGAGAAAGAAAAGGACAATATTAAAAAATAAAATAAGCAATTGCTAAGGAAGTCTGGAAAGAATATTAAAAAAGTGATCATTTTTAATGAATATAAAGAGATTCTTGCATTACATTTTTAGGTTTGTTTTTTGTTAAATGCATTTCCTAGAAAGATTATGGAATTCCCTTTATTGGAAGTTTGAGACCTGAACCAGATGTCTGCCAAGAATGTTCCAAAAGCACTGAACCAGACTCAAAGTAGGAAAATGAACCTTCTGAGGGTCTTTTCCAGGGCCAGATTCATGAACAGAGTAGTTAGAGGAATGCATCTAAAGTGGAACACTTCTCCTTTTCCTGTGGTCTGGAATTCCCTTTGGGACCTACCCATCTGTAATACATTGCTGTTGTGGTCTGCTTCTGCCTTTTTCTTGGGGAAGGTCCTAAATACTTCAGCAATTAGTAGAAAAATTAAGGGTGCTCAGCCTCTCTCCATCCCAGAAATCTCTCACCTGCTAGAAACCTAGAAAGGTAGAATCAGATTATGTAGCAAATTTTGTAAAGCAAGGAACCAAATAAGAATATGTGATATTGTTGAAATCAGGCAAAGTATAATTTCTTAATCAAGTTACTTATACAACAATTCATCCTGCCTGTCTTTGAATCCTATTTTAAATTTAATAAATATACCTAATCTGATAATCCTTGAATTTAAAGTGACATCACATACATTATAGAGAAGTACAAAAGTAGTGCTTTGGTGTTAACCAAAGTGGTGATCTTGAAAGGCCCCTCCTTTTGGGGGCAAGGACAATCATTCTCACATTCACACTGAATTGCTTGGAACTGGAGGAGCTGAATGATTGTCTGTAACACCACCACAGGGACTTGGAGTTTTAGACCAATTTTCAGTTTTGGATACTGAAGCTCTTTATTATAAACAGAAGATTGATTTGTGTAAAAGACAGGTTTCTCCTTCTCCAGAGAAAATGCCCCTAAGGACTCAGGATAATCAGAAATTTCAAGGATTTCTATTCTAAGTACAAAAATGTTTTCTTTTCAGTAATAGCAAAACATTACAGTATGTTAATAAAGGAACTACCAGCTCCCAAAGCATGATACTGTACTTGCATATTTAGTTTTCTTCTAAGGCAAGACTGGGAAAAGGGGACCACAAGGAACACAAGTCAGCCAAAGTATTTTCTGTTGTACTGGAAGGGGCTTTAATAGTACATTGACGGGTTACATTGACACTTCCATTAAACATAAGTGCTAAAGTTTAATTATTTTCAATATGCCCAAACTATGAAGTGACAGGAACTGATAGCTGTTACAGATTCAGCTGCAATTATTGGACTAATTTCTTACTAGAAAAGGTTGACTTCTTTGAAGCAGGAAAGTATAGATTAAAATAAAATAGTTATTTTAAAAGAAATTACCTTTTCTACTAAGAACTACAACCTCATAGCGAAATCAGTGAGGAAATAATCACATCCGTGGTACACTGGAATGTACAAGAGCTTCAGAAAAAAATAATGAAAGGTCATGAGGTCTCTTTCACATACTCGTTAACACAGTCTCATCATCAGGATGTTATTGCCTTGAGCACACAAGAACTGAATTTGTCTAGTTTTGACCCTGCAAGTAAATGCAGTGGTTTTGTTATTACAGTATCCTTCAACTCATTCTGGAGTTCTAAGTGAACATTATTATTGTTCTTCAAGAACAGGCTTTTAAATTTTTTTTCTCTAAAATAATTAAATTGTTTTCAAACACAGGGAGACTGATAACATTTTCATTGTCTCTCCTTATTGCAATGAATGTTAACATACAGGAGGCAGATATATAATGATTATTGCTTACTATTTCAGCTGTGTCACCTACTTATAAACGTTCAGGTTAATAAAAACACCTGCATGTAAGGTCATGTTCCAAACAAAGACACTTAATCTTATTTAGAAAGCTAGTTTTAATGATTTACTTCTGTGTGGATGAAATACATTGGTTAGACTCTGTAGTTTTGGATCTGAAGTGAAATAGACTGGAAACTTACAAAAAAAGGGTTGTAGGAGTAACTAAAAGACAAAATTCTTAATGCTGTAGTGTTACCTGCAGTGAAGCCCTATCAATGTCACATTCTCTTGATTAAATTGGTATCTGTGACAGGCCTGGAGATGTGTGGTTTTGGTCACAGTAATTTTATTGTCTTCACTTTTAAACTCTGTTCCATTTTGCCAATTGATTTCTGCTGCTAATGTACATTGCCATGCAACAAAGAGGCCTAAAAAATAGATCTTGAAGGCACTAAGTAATTCAATATTAAATAAAAATTAGTGCACTGAAAAGCCAAGGTTTCACATACAGATTAAGATAATGCAAACCCTCAGTGATTTGGTTATGGTATAGCTAAAATATCTGTCAATCTGTTGACTGCATTCAAATCCATGTGCACATTATGCAAGGCAGTATTTATGACGTATATAATAGAGCATTATATGATGCATTTATATTGGTTGACCTTGAAAAGATGTATACTGAAGGTAATACAGTTCCAGATTTGAAGACTGCATCAGAGAAATAAATGCTAGGTAATGTTGCACATTTTTTCCTAATGACAATGCAAACAGGTTTAAGTATTCATTGCATTGTAATAGTGCAATGCTATAGATGAACTCTTTGTTACTCTTTCAAAAGAAAAAAAATCCTATTTTATAAACAACAATTGTTAGTCAGCCATGGTCAAACTGCTGAAATGAAATGGTTTTTTGACCCTTTTGAACTAAACATCTTTTCGAGATGTACTGACCAATTCAGCTGAGATCATTACAGGCTTAAATAACACACATTTTGTGCAAGCAGTATTAGAAAGTCACAACTTAACTGAAAAGGTTTCAGATCTTGTTCTGAATTCCCAGTTGTTTGTATCAAAATTCCTCTAATGCTCCAGATTTGTTGTCATTTACAGATTCATATTTCATACCTAGAAACACTTCTGTATGCACTTGGAGACACCTGTCCCATGAAAAAGTCCCTTCCTACACTGCATGGTGGCATCACCTAAGCCCTTTTGTAAATTAATCCAAGTACTGAAGATCAGTGTTTAGTGACTAGGGGTCATAAAAATGTGGGCTAAATCCCAAATAAAGAAACCTCAGGACTGAAGCTTCTGCTTGAGTTGAGAGTAACAGGTTTATAGAATGTAATTTTTTGGCAATATTTGTTGTTTAGTTTCTTTTTCATTTCAGTTTAAATTTTTTACTCTTCTTATGAGAAGCCACATAGGAAATTCTATGCAAATCCTCTGCAAACAAAAAGTTATTTTAAGGCCAGGGCAAATTCTTTAATTTTCTTTTTGCAGACTGGATGTATTATACATGCATTATTGTCTTCCTGGCCTCCTCACTACGTTCAAGTTAACAAGAAAAGTGCTCTTCTTATAAATCTGAAAAATAGTAGTACAAATTCACTTTATAACAATAGGAAGATATGCCAATTTTTTAAATGATCTTTTGATTAATTAAGAATATTCATTAAAAATGCAGATTTGTTTTTTTAACAAAAAAGCAAATGGGTATTTAATGGGATAGCAGCTCTTCTCTCCTAGTTCATCCTTGCACAAACTTCCATATCAGAAAAATACATACTGTCTTAGAATAGATTCTATGGTGTAGACATTCATTAGTTATAATCTTCTATATTTCTTTATTTTCAAGTGTCATGTAATACATTAAAAACAACAATACACTTTAATAAAAACTCGGAACCACAAAAACCTTTAAAGTGTGTCACATAAAATCATGTTTGGGACAACAAAAACCAGAAGTGAGGGCTTTTGTAAAAACTCTTAACTGAATATTGCTGAGCTTTGCAGTTAAAAGAGAAATACTGTACTAAAAGAGAAATACTACGACATCTTATATTTCCAAAGTAACACATCAGCAAAGCAACAGTATATTAATGAGTGTTTCACAGCTGCAGTATTATAACTGAAGAGGCAAGAAATACATTAGAAAAACACATGGTTGAATAAAGATATATTCTGTAAGGAGATATTTAGTTGTGTGAAGATCCAGTTCTCCTATACTTAATATATACAATTTTTGAGGAAGTTGTGACAGAAATCAGGGGATATTCAAATTCTGGTTTCTTTTAATCCAAATATCTTTTGAAACATGTTGGATACATGGACAAAATACCTTAAAAATATTTTCCCCAAATTTAAGGGCAAATCTGTATCAGTAGTCAGATAACACCTACTTATTTATTTTTTAATTAACTATCTTTTAATTTCCTCTCTCCTTAAAGTTATTTCTTTTTTTGCAGGTCAGGATCTAAGACACTGGGTGACTTTGCCCATATTCAATGACAGCTGTTTACTTTCATTTTTTAAATTTAAAATTTATCACCTTAAATACATTGAGGAAACAATGTGAAGTCACAAATGAATTTTGAAAGTTAGATCTAGAAATACAAATATTTTGTTAAATACCCCTTTGGGGTTTTTTCTTCATTACTCATTTGTGCAGCTGTTCAGTGTCCAAACATCTCTGTCACTCTGCCTTCTTCCTCTCTGTGTCTCTGCCCATTGCATCCCATTAGAAAATTGTTCCTTTTCTTTTTTCACCTTGTACTGGGTAATCTTACCTCCCTCCAACTGGACTATAAGATAACTCGAAGTATAATAATTGACATTACCTTTAACTGCTACAGTTATCTTGTTGTAACTACTGCTAGATGAAAGAGTTTATAATTTGTAACATTTTTAGAAGCATTCACTTTCTCATCTAGCAGGCAAGTAATATAGTGCATAGTCATTTGCTAGAGAGCTGTGTTAGATAGTTTACAAAAATACCTAAGCAGGAGGCTTCTACTTTCCTGTTCTTAACCTTTGTCTCCTTTTCTGCTGCCACATTATCAGGGATGGAAAATAAATGGTCTGTCCTAGGAAATTTAGAGAAATTCATATAAGCTGATTCCAATTTGCTTCATATTTTTAAACTTTTTTGGCTTTTTCATTGTCACTTCATCAAGAATAAATTAAAAAAAATATTACCTTCTTTCAAAATCATGACTGTAGAAAGGCATGTGTAAAAATGAAGGGCAGAAGTTTCCAAATGAGAGAAAAATGTATAATATTAATAATAATCTATAGCTTTCGGATCCAAAGCGTTTATGCTGTGTGCCCTCTTCATTTCTCCATGTGATTAGATTCTCTCATTAGAATGAAAGCCATTTATCATCCTCAATGTACAGATAATGTGATGATTGATGGCTTGGCAACCAGCTGTATAATATGCAAATATGTCTTTTTAATATTTTACAAAACACAGCGTGCATGCATGGTTGTTTTAATCTCTTTAACACTCACATTATGAGCACGCCGTGTAACATTATCACAGTGGGGCCACTGGACCCTCTCTTATCAAAACAGACATGATTCCAATAACAATCCAGCATAAAGCTTTTTGGTTTTTTCTTCTATTGGAATTTTTGTAGTGCACTTCAGTAGATGTTCTATAAATGGAATGTGTCTCCAGCACAGATGCCAAAACATCATCATTAGCTGATGTTTTGAGTAGATTCATTAAAACATTCTGTGTTATTAAGAACCTACATGCTTACATTTACTAAAGATTTAAAAAATCCTGCTACCAGTTAGGGGAAATTCTATATTTCCTTCTCACCTTACTTTTGCTGGTGATTTTTATCTCCTCTAGCAATGTGAGGAACAGATGCAAGGACTGCATAGTGCCAGTGAGGTGAAGTCTGTGGCTACTAGGAGGCAGACATTGCCTCAGCACAGGGAAGGGCTATAGATAAAGCTTCACTCTGAAAAAGGGAAGGAAGAGGAAGACAACTGTATGGAACAGCCCTTCAGAAACTTGCAATTTTCTTTTGGATTGGGAACTGGTAAGAAAACAAGATAGTAGAAAAGCTGGAGAGTTTGCTTTCACATTTGTCATATATCTGAGGTCCAGGAGAGGAACCATGAAGATAAATGATCTAGTCATGATGATATACCTCTTATGACAGACAAAAATATGTGCCTTACCCCAGCAGTCCTTCATCTTTGGAACAAGAATTCTGGATATTCATCCTAGTTTCCTCCCATTTTACCATGCATGGTTCATTCAAGTGATTTCAAGACAAAATTAAGAAACAAATTAACACCATAGACTAAATGTAATAATGGTTGCTAATGAATTATTTCCTTCCCCTCTTTCATCTTCTATTTTTTTATTTTTTATTCAAACTCAGCAGCCATCAGCACACACATTCCAAGTGGTTTTCTTTTATGGAAATAACGGGAGTTTTATAAATTAATTTTACTGAGCTTTACTACAGAACTCCCTCTGAGATTTCAAGAGTCTCTATGTATTTTTAATTATTTTGGATTGCCCTTTTCTACAAGGAATCCTTCATGACTTCTAGCTTTCTGTCAAAGAGGGAAATATTAGCCTCTCTTACTAGATGATGAAACCTGCTTTTTATAGACATGGACATTTTGCCTTTGACATATACTGCAAACTTCACTGTGACATTATTTGAACATCCATTTTGTGTGATGGATACAGACTTTCAGTTACAAGAGAGTGGGGAACTGGTGGGACTCCCATGTGACAGGGCACTCTCAAAGGCCTGTTCCCTCACTGCAGCAAGATCTACTTGAGATGATATTTTGACACAAACATATCCCCAAATGTATATGTTGTACAAGAACACCTTGAAATTCCTTCTTCTCAGTATGAATATGACTTTCAAAGCTGTCATTTATGTTCTCAAAGAAGAATCTACTTCATATATCCTGTTGTTCCTGCCAGAGCACACACAGGGTAGATGGGAACAAAGTGTGCTCAAGACCATTTCCCCCTCTCAAGGCAGTGACTCAGGCACCCTGTTTTCTTATTCAGTGGCAATAGAGCTACATTCAACCAAAGCTTTGAAAATTTCTGCCCAGATTCCTCCAGATAATATCTGGCTGGAGCAGGGATCTGCCTGTCACCAGAGCTTGGGTTGAGATGGCTCTTGCCACTTCTGTCCACTGAGAAATCCCTAGTCCTTGCATGTGTGAAATGAACAGCCAGCTTTGATTTCAAAGGATTATTCATTGGCACTGGGTACTTTGTGAAGCTTGTGGTGGATAGTTATCACATCTATAAATTTACCAGCTGCCCTGCATCTTGCAGCTTTTGGGGGGTCTGCACACCTGAGCCTGCGACTTCCCACACTTACTCCAATGTCACATCACTTCTTACCTCTCACCAGCACTGTTTTTATCTGCTGCTTTCTGAAGGATGGAAAAAGTGAAGAGTGAAGAAAACATAACTGCAAGAATCTACTGTTCTCATATTTTTCCATGTAAAATGTCTATATTTACCATAAGGACAGTGACATTGCAGAGCTGTCAGTCTTTCATGGTTTGCAGGGTCCCTTGCATAAGTGTGGTTTTAACTCCAGGTTGACAATATTCAGTACTATGTCTTTTTCTTAAAAGGGTAACCTGGCCTTCTTGAAAAAAACCCCAAAAAACAGAAGGGAAGAAAGAAAAAAGACTCATGAACAGGCAAAATAACTTGGGGTTGAACACTTTAACTAATCATTTGCTTTTCTGCAAGATGTTCAGCAATTCTAATTTGTCTATATTGCAAGGGAAGGCTTTTCTACACTTCCCCTTCACTTTCAAATTTAGCATGGAAGTTCTGCACTGCACTTCTTCCAGTCAGAGAATTACATCATCCAAACCCTCATTCTTCTACACTGATTCTGTACTAGATATGTCATTCTAAAACCAAGAACAGCAATGTGGCATCTTTATATATTTCTTATTCCTCTCACTGACCTTGTGAGAGAGTAGTAAATTTGTGAAGTGTTGCAATCTTTTATGTTTTGCTTAGTCCTACCTATAAGTGCACTTAGCACTACCTATTTTTCTTAGCACTATCTATGAGACCTATAGTCTTAGGAGGTCATCAGATTTTTTTAATTCTCCTTTTTCTTTACAGAACCAAATGACACATATACTTATTAAGAAAAAAGAAACCAAAAACCAGAAACAAACCCAAACAACAAAAAAACCAAACTAACCCAACTCATCAAACAATGAAATAATAAATCGGGAATAAAAAAAAAAAAAAAAAAAAAAAAAAAAAAAACCAAAAACAAATGAAACACAAATCAAGAAAACACAGACTCTCTATTTTTTAACATTTATTTTAACTGGAACATTTGTAAATAAGCAAGCAACTGTACCTTTCTGTACCTTTATAATTTAGAAGGTACAGCTGAACCCCTTCATCCTTTGATCAAGACTTAAAAGGTGAAACCCTTTTCATTTATTTATTTATTCTATTTTATAATTCAGTGATTGTTACCCAAGGGATAGCACACTGAAATCATCCTGATTAGACTATGACCTACTAAGCAGACTGTCTAAGGCTAACAGACAAATGACCATGTGCTCTCTCTCTTTTTCATTATGAAGCAGCAGAGATGCAGCTCTTATTTTTTTTTTTGTGAAATACACATCATGCATCATAAGGCAAAGCAGCATACAAAACCCATTTTCTTATACAGACATCACTACAGATTCAACTGATTTCAGAATGCTGTTTTCCTAGTTAGGTCTTTTCACTTTTATGATACAAAATCATGAACAGCATTTACTCTCATTTCAACAGCTTTCTGTGCACTGAAAGAACAGAATTTCCTCCTTTCTGCAAGAAATATGTTTATAACACATATATCTAAAATCGTGCTTTCCTAGAATAAAATTTTTAGAATACTGAACATAAATCGACATTACTGTTTTTCAAATGACAGCTCTAAACTGATTGCAATTGTTACAATGAGGGTGGCAGCACAGTGTCAGGTATGAATTACTGAGATGAGATGAAACTACAGAGACTTCCATGGAGACAGAAGAGTACCAAAGATGATGAAAGGCTGGACTCCACACTCACAGACCTGAAGCTGCTGCACAGCTCTTTTCTTTGGTCCCTGAGAGGGGACAGGAGGAAGACATCAAGGTAGGGAGATCAAGGCCAGGAGTTGAAAGAGGGAAACAGCTTTAAGTGAAACAAGACCGATTGAAGAACAGCACTATCTAAAGTTCTGCAGGTGCCAAAACCTACTTGGAAGTCTTACAAAGATCAAAGACTCTCATATGGAAGATGTCTAAAAATTTTTACTACAAATATTGATTTAAAAAATTGAACCCAAACCATATCATGACTTAAAGTAAAATTGATTGATAAAGATAAATGCACAATTTACCTTCTTTATAGCTCAAATTAAATATTGTTAATTAATTACATACTAACAGATTATTTGTAATACAATACCCATTCAAAGCCTGATGAGAGAAGAATGATTTTGTCCTTCTAAGTCATTAACCTTATAGAACCCTGTCACCCTCCTGTATCATTTCCACATACTCCATCTTGTTGAACATAAACTAAAACCAACCACTTTCTTTAAACTAAAAACAGAAGGTAAAACATTCAGAAGTGTGTGTAAAATCAGATTTTTATTAAGATAATTTTATTCTGTGAAGTTTATGTCATGAAATTGAAAAATATTAAGATATTATGGCTCAAAGCCCATTTTATTTACTAATATTACTTTGATACATGTCCCTTTCTTAGTTGTCCTGAGATAAGTGGCAATTACAATAACTTCATCTACTTTTAACCGTTTGACATCACTCATTAACCTATATATATTGCCCATTTTCAGCTGATATTAGATTTTAAAGTCAACTATTCTTTAAACTCATGTAACATTTATATTTCCTTTAGAATTCTTTTATTTAGTAACTACCAACACAAGATTTTGCTCCTTGCTTGAGCTTCAGAACACTCAGTTTCTTAATTCAGTATTATTTCTAATTGAAACTGTTATGTTAATAACAGCTGAATCTTAAATTCTCCCAAGGTCTGAGCAATTTTTATATAGGTAGTCTAGAATGCTATGACTTTCTTCATCTATCCATCAGTTTATATTATAAAACATCAGATGCTAAAGAGAATTCAAGCCAACTCAGAAATGTATGTAACTTTAGGTTAAAATAAAATTCTGAATTTAAGATATGCCATGCTTATTTTTTAAACAGTTTCCACTCTTCCTCTCCTTCCTGAAGTGGATAAATTCACTTTCAGCACCAATTGACCTGATGTGATCTATCAAAATATCAACTTGTACGTAGGAAGAGATCTTCAGGAAGGACATTCAACATGGTGGTGTTTTGAGCTCACTGAATATATTTTTAATTCTTAGCTCTATTTTTAAACATATATTATTCTATTTGATTTGACTCTACATCTCTATTGGCCTGTCACTCTGCATAAATTATGAGAAATGATATGAAAACTGCCCTGCTAGGTATCTTGTTTAGACTGGATTAGGCTATCTGTAATCTAAAAATTAGGGACAAGCCAGTAATTCAGGAATTCAGACCACTTTTATCTTTAGTTGGGCGCAGCCATGATAGTATTTAACATTATAATAAACCTTCACTATCTGTATATAGAATTTAAACTCTGTGTGAGTTTAAAAGATTTAGTTAATCCATAATTAAATAATGAAAGAGATAAAAACATAGTTAACTTTTTTTAAGAAACACATCTTACAAAATCTAATTAATAGGTAAGGCTATGCCTTCTCAGAAATTTTAAATTATAACTGCACATTTATTTGGGGAACATTAATAACCAGTGGAATTCCTCACTCTTGTCTCAAAGTTCAAAAGTGAGTTAAGTGTTGGGTATTCACACTGTGCTAGGTGAACTATTTCTGTTCTCCTAGAAACCAGACTACCAATTTGAAATTCTTCAAGTTGTGTCTTATTTCAAATTATAGGATTATGCCATCTTTTCCTCTATTCATCTTAATACTACCATCTTCCACTCCCAGTGAAAGTCACTGAAGTTCATGGGATTATTATAATGAGTGGTAAGGTTTATTCTTCTGGGGAGAAAATCTCTAAATTATTAGTCCTACAAGTGTTAATTTCTTATTCTATTTTTTTATTCTTCTCTTTTTCTGATTCTCTTTCAACTTAAAGAAGAGGTCTATGAATGATATTAAAATGTATGAAGATAATACTACAGCAAAAGCTGTAGGGGGGCAGATAAACATTACAAGCTGAAAATAAAATAAGAAAGGATGCTTGTGTTCCTGTCTCTAGAGTTGTTGGTATGGGCACTGACAACCCTTCTGAAAAACAGCCCAACAATTTAAGCTGTAGTGTAACATAAAAGCATTGATGCTGCTTGTTGCCTCATTGAGTCAGGAGGCTTCTGCCAGGACCTGGCTCCATGGTGTCCATGCCCATCAGAATATCAGCCCTGGCCTGCAGTGAATCAACCACCCCACATCAGCAGTTTTGTGCCACCTGCAAACTTCTGAGAGGACACTCCGCTCCCTCTGCATCAAAACTAAGCATGAACCCTATGGATTTCTGAGATACATCAATAGTAACCAAGCACCAGCTGAACTTTTACCACTGTTCACCATCCTTTGAGCCTGGCAGTTTCGGCAATTTTCCACCCACTTTATACCTCGTTTATGCAGATGTCACCAATTTGGATATATATAAGTATGATGTGGGAGATCGTGCTTTAAGACTTGTGAATATATCACATCTCCTGTGCATCTCCTGCATGTTACTATAAAATGTGGCCCACTCATGCACTCAGATTTCTCCTAACACTGAACTGCTGTTGAAATCACCTTCCCTCAGTTTTAAAAAGTTGAAAATCTTCTGTAGAGAGAACCAACTGTACAGGTCTTATTCTGTACAAATTGCAGTAGTTCGTAATGCTTTTAATAAAATTCAATGTTAATAATAGCAATTTAATTAATGGCTGATTTTAAAGCAGAACCGATTCAAACTAGTAAAAAAGTTTTTAAAAATAGCTCTTTGCAGCACTTCCACCATCCTCCTTCCTGGCTTCCATCACTGTCTTGTCACTCTGCATTCCATACTTCACTTCATCTGCCAGAATCTTACAGAGCTCCCACAAAGAGCCTGACATTTAGCCTTTTCTGCTCAGCTTTTGCCAGTCAACCCTATTCCTTGTCTGAACACTCTGAATACACTTTGCAAATAGTTGGGTAGTGTCAGGCAGAGTGCAATCATGAGATTGACTGTTTCTTCCCCTCCAGAAAAGCTTGCAATTGTGTCAAGTAACTGTTTGCCTACTTGTCTTATAGCCCATCTATCACTCCCTTGGGGTGGGACAGCCTGAAAGCTGCCAGATAATGGCTGAGCCCAGACATTTTTATCACCCCTGGGAAAACACCTGTCAGCTGTTATGTACAACCCAAAGTTCAGTAAGCAAGACGACAAGGAAGGCAAGAGAATCCGGAGAGGAAAGCTAGTTTGTGGCTGTCAAAAGCAGGTTGTCCAGAAATCATTGCTAGCTGTGCCAATCAGTGTCTCAATTGGCACTTGTTTAGTGTTTGGACTGTTCAGATGCATCTTGCTGGTAGATTTGGATATGTTCAGCGAGTCGAGTGACTTTAATCACATTTTTTCTGCTGTACTGTCATTTGGAAGAGCACTATTTCCAAGAACTGATGGGTGGGAAATGACAAAGCATTATTGGGCAGTTTGGAAATCCTAACAAGCAGATGGGTGATTTGCTACCTGCTTAACTGAATGCTCCATTTTATTTATTAAAAAGAAAGAAAAACTTTAAATGAAAACAAAACCCAGGTTAAATTGTAGGAAATAGAAACAAGAAAGACTACATATTCAAAGGATTCTGAAAATTAAGATACCCTTTTCCTGGGAAGACAAAGAAATTGTTCAAAATTTAAACAATGTTTTTTATCTCTTTTCCTTTAAAATACATACAAAAATCGATGAAGCAGAATTGATATTCAGGCATTATGGAAAAGTTTTTATCTAGAATTAAACTTTGAACATGGTCCTTATTCTGCAGAATATTTTCTACATGAGAAAATTATTTGCTAGCCATAGCATGCATGAAGAACACACATTAAATAAAACCCTTCCAGTTCATGACAAGATCATCTAAGGCACTACAGAACCACTTATGCAGAGACAATAGGACAACAATATTGCTAGGCATTTCTTGCTAAAAAAATAATTTTCATCTGAGGTTGACTACCCACTTAGCTAGACCACAGGAACAAATAAAATGATGGTCCTTACTCAGAGCAGTTCAGGGTCGATTAAGGGCATGCAAAAGGTGGAAGTGAGACAGACTCTTCCACAGAATCACCCCATAGATAAGAGACAGAGGGAGGATTATAAGCATGACTTAAACAGCCTTTTAAGTCGCTAAAACTACTTCCCAGAACAGCCACAATCTGGAGTACAACACTTAGCCAGATGTTGGGGAAGCATGGATAATGACCGTAAAAATAGGTTGCTAATAAGCTGAGCATGAGCTTTTCCTGAGAAATGAGCTGTTAGGAAGCACTAAGCTTGCAGCAGGTGAAGTTTTTTGAACTGAAAGTTGAGGTAGCCAAAGTGCTCTGTGGCAGTACAGGATGCTGCCTGGGGAGCTGCAGACATCACAAATGACTCTCTTCCTGATGGCCTCCTCAAAAGAAAAAAAAATCAGATGACCAAACATTAGGATGGTGAAACAAACATTTGTTTCTGCTTTAAATTTTGGGCTTTCTTATATTCTATAATGCAGAGGATTTCTGGCTGCAGCTATGCTTGGTACAGTGATGCATTTCAGAGTGATTGTCCCCACTTACCATGTGGTGGCTCAGTCCACAGGCTGTTTTTCTTTCATGGTAACCAAATCTCTTTGGGAGAAAGCTGAAATGTGAGCTCTGCTACAAGCATGCACCAAATGTTTTCCCATACCTAATGAGGACACAGGCTGATCAAAAGAAGAGTACTTCAGATGGCTTCAATCATATGCTGTCAGTAGCAAACTAAATTCTGGCTAGAATAAATACCCAAATTTTGGGCAAAGAAAATGCAAGAATTATAGTGCCAACTGCTTTGATTAGTGGTTCATTTCTGTTTTGCCAAATGCTTCATAATATAGCTGAAACTTTAATATAAAAAAGAAAAAAGATTCCTTTTCTAAAGTCTAAATTCTGCTGAATTTTGAGCAAGGGGTAAGAAAGAGTGGGGTACAGAAATATGTTGTAGAGAGATCTTTTGAAATCTGGGTAATACTTTTCCTCCCAAGTAACAAATAAGTTCTCTGTACAAATGCAGTTAGAAAAGTTATAACAATTGTAATTTCCTTAAATATTACATTAAAGATTTAAAAATGAGTTTTATGTTTGGGAATTTACATGTATTAATAGGCCCTCTTACTTGTTATCTTCCTTGTGCCTGGAAGAGGCTTTCTGTACTTGGCTTAGATTCATTTTAACACTTGTCCAGCGGCAACATACAAACCCCAGCTTATTCACTCATAAAAGAATGCAGCTTCCATGCCTAAGGTTATTTTGGGGAGAGTAACTTTCTGTGTCTGCCAGCAGGGAGCTTATTATGATGAGAAGTGAGAACGTGATTAAATTCTTGGTAGATTCCTTTGGAGCAACAGCAATCAGAAAGGTTACTTAAGTAGCACTTTGAGATTTGTTTCCCATGCACATATTTATGGTGAAGTTTGTGCAGAGCTGGGCTTTGAAAGAGTTTTTTTTTTAGAATGGATATATCTCTCTCTCCATTTAAAACGCAGATTTTGTAAATAAGTGAATAAAAGTCATCCCTGTAACCTTCTGTTGTGATGTTTATCTAGTAGCACTCAACTCCAGACAGGAACATAGGACAGTGTGAATTACAGTGCCCTCAACAGAGAAAGTGAAGCACAGAAGGGTCTGCACAGGTCTGTACATTCCCAAATTCCATGTGATGTGTAATAAAAACTTAAAGCTGAAGGTAAGTTTACCAGGCCTTGGAACTAGGCTGTCAGGCTAACTCTCTCCAGTTTTCTCAACCTGCCTGCACTTTGTTTCCACGTCTGACATAAGTTAGTATTTTATCTTTTTACTTTTTTTTTTAACCTTTCTTTTGGACCCTTTTTTGTTCTACTCTGTTTATTTTTGTGGAGCCAAATCACTGTTTTATATAGTTATAAGAATGAAATTGTTACTGTGTCTAGAACAAGATACCAAAGACTAATGAAATGAAGCAGTATTGGTTAAAGTAGGCAGCATAAAATAGGAGAGACTTTGAGAAGCGGTGGCTTAGGAAGCTGTGCAGAAAATGCAGAAGACTGTAGGCACAGGACTATAAGAGATGGGGCACAGGCTCACCAA
Organism: Muscicapa striata striata; assembly: GCA_030060385.1. NCBI lineage: Eukaryota > Metazoa > Chordata > Aves > Passeriformes > Muscicapidae > Muscicapa > Muscicapa striata. The sequence continues at coordinate 1,957,999 of JAREIS010000018.1, read as the reverse complement.
TGGCCAGAAAAAGAAATGCACACCTAGAGCTGCACAAATCTGATTTTAGGGGGAACAAAGATAACAAAGAAATATTTAACAAATATGTTTAACATATTTGAAAGGTAGCCATGTGGTACATTTGTATGTAACATGGAGTTGCAACCCAAAGAAGAAATAACAAAAGTGTGAAAGTGTTTTATCAAGCATAAACATGGTCTACAGTGAAAACAAACAAATGATACTATGATTAGACTGTTGAGATTTGAGTTCAGTTACACTAAGTTCTTGTCTTCATAAACAGGATGTGTAGGGATTTTTGCTCATAAACAAGGTTAAACAAACAGGTATACAATGGGAGCCCTAAGTATCTGTAGGTCTCAGGATTTTCAGTCTAATACCATTTCCTTTTATGTGCTTCCTGAAAAAATCACAGCATTTAAGACTGTGTCCTGGCATCAGACAAGTTAAGAAACAGCATTCCACCTACCCCTGGTGGGAATGTGGCCATAAATAGGAGAACCCCCACAAGTTGGTCAGGACATTAAATGTACTAGGCTTCACTGGCATGCCACTAGAAACCAGTCTATCACAAAACAACAATGTATGACATGATCAAGACAAATTAAAAAACTTCAAATACCACCACTCCTAATCTAACAGTGAATAAAGAACAGTAAATTACACAGCTCATCCCATGAAGTCATTCTTTTTTAATACTTTTTGCAGAATCGGAGAAAAAAAAAATATTATCCTTTCTCTAGATACCACTTTAGGTGAACAGATTCTATCCGAAGGTGACATAAATGTTTATAACCCTTTGTGTGTTCAAATAAGCCCATGGACAATCCCTAAAAGGAGAGAAATTCATAGGCATAATTTCTTTGCTGTCTGAGGGCTCCTAGGAGCTGATACTTTATCATGCTTCCCTTCAAATTAAGCCAAATCCACATACCACAATGCACTATTTAGAAAATAATTGTGAGAAACTTCAGCAAGTAATGGATATGACCAAGGAACTGCACATTATAAACTAGTGGGAAGAGTTTCAGCACTCTGCATCCTAGACAACACTGGTGTTTGCCTTTAGACTTATATCAAAACAGAGTTATTAGAAGTTGCTGAATAACCTTGAAACTGTTAATATTTGAACATATTCCTATATTTTATTTCCTCTCATCTAACAAAGATTTTGGTGCATTTTTTTTCTCTCTCTATGAAACAGTCATATTTCAGGCTGTAGAACTCACTTTCACTTCTCTCAATCATCAGCTTGCACTGGCCTGTCACAAACTTCCCTATCAGCCCCCATGACTGATTAATGGGAAGGAGCAGATGTCCAAGTCTGTATCTATCATGGGACACAGCTCTCTCTGTTATTTATCTGTGTGATAAACATGACCCTTTCTCCTGCTGGAGAGCCCAGTGCTGGAAGGGAAAGCCTGGTACTGACTGAGCCATCTCCCTACATCTGTGTGCAAAAACTGCACATACACCCATAGCTGCAGCTGCAAGGAAGCAACTAATTATAGACTGGTGCTGCTGCCTGGAACAGCACAGAAAATCTGCCACTGTGATAAAGGATGATGGGTTCTTGTGGAAGGAAATTCAAGTTTCCCTTTCTTTTCAGAAATATTCAGCATCTTGTATAGATATTTACATGTGTTTCAATCTAAATTGAGCAGGAAGTCCCTTGTACTTGTACATAGTTTCACAGACCTTTAAACATTTCAAGCCTGAAAATGTACTGTCAATTGGTGAGAGATGTTCAGAAAAAGGGGCAGTAGCAATCACTTACAGACTGGGGAGAAGAAAGCAAAACCAAGAAACTGTTGTTCTGGAAGCAAATACGTTGGATTATTCTTCTATGAACTCTAATGGTTAACTTGCAATGACAATTAACTTGGCAGAAAGCACTATTTTTCCTTTGCTTTTCTGCCTATTCAGGACCAACAGAGCTCACAAGCTTCACCACTGAAGACAAGATATTAATCTAGTTCTCATTGGCATGGCATTAATCTAGTTCTAATAGGGGTAAGCACTCTTGTTCAACAATGTGTGGAACATATCTTTACTTAACAAAAAAATGTCTGTGGGGCTTGTTTTTAAGATTTATTAAGCAAGTGAGGGCAACTCCTGCTAAAATATAAACAAGTGACCCAGGTAACTGCTGCACCTCAATAAGACACTCATGTTTAAATTTTCCTTCAATCTAAATGCAGTTTTGGTTGCAAATATATTTTTAAATTTATTTTAATGGAGGTTTTATTCATCTGCTTTCAGAAAAAGTGCATGTGTAGAGCTGAAAGGTTCAAGGACTAGTTTACAATTTTCTCTGATACTTGTTTAAACTGATTAGGAATCAAAATTTATGAGCCTGTTCTTTGACCTAGCAGATACAGAGATTTGAAATAGGATCTTCTGGTATCTTTCATAAACATTTTTGTACTGAACTAGACATGCTCTTGTGGCACTTTCCCACCTTATGGTATCTTTAAGCTAGCTAAAACTGTCTTGTCTTCAGAGTCGCTGTTTTGCTAATAATTATTGGCATATAGCTATTATTATAATCCAGTGGTGAAGATGAGGCCTGCTGTGTGACTTAAGAAGAAAAAGTTTGCCATTTGGAGCTAAACCTGAAAGCTCACTAATTAAATACTTTCTCAATTCTGACCCAATAGAGTTTAAGATGTTACAGAAAACATACATACTAAGCTCATGAATCCTTGTAAAAGTTAAAAGGATGCTGATTTATTTCTTTGGGTTAATTTCAAAAAATTAAAATAAAGAAATTTTACTGTAATCAGTGTTTAGTGTGTTTAGGGAGGAATTTCAGATAACTAGAGGAGTTGGATAAGGCAAATCTTGCTCTTAAACCCTTGACCCAAAATACAGGACCTCTCAACCTGTGTAGAAGCCCCTTTTATCAGTACTCCAAGTTTGAACCAGTGTCTTTTGCTGTACTTTCCCTGTTGCATCTCAGTGCTAAGTCCCACTCTCTGTAGTACCTGCTGCACATCTCTCTGCAGACAGCTCAGTGCTCTTACAAGATCTTCATGGGGACTCAGTGATGGTAGAATCAATAAGTTTCCTGACCACATCAGGAGCAGTGAAATGAGCTGAACAAATGAGCTTCTCATCAGGAAAGGAAAGCATTCATCCAACTCTAATAAAGGAATATCCTGCATGTAAACTATTTAATACTACAGCTTAGCAGGACATCTATGATGTATAAGCTGTTGATGAGGTCTGAAAGCAGTAACTGAGTTTTTAAAGTGACCTTTCTCAATAAATTGACTTGCTGCTCATTTGGCCAGACACTTAATATCTAATTCATTTGGCTTTCAGTCATTTGTTAATGACCCTACCCTTCTTTAGAACTTAAAGTGTAATTCAGAATTAGTCAATAGGTACAATGATATTGCCTTAGTTTAGAAACATTCTAAAGTAGGTGGTCAGTCATTAATTCATGTGGTTTTCACTGTCATTAGTCATGATAAATTAATTCACTTTACAGTTATATATGATATGTAACTTAATTTGCAAGACTTGTTCAGTAATTTTGCAATTAAAATACAATTATCTTAAAATGTTACCTAGTTTCTGATATCTATTTTTTTAGACTTTGTTGCAAATTTTTTTTTTTGCATAAAAATAAAGAGGTCAGCAAAATTCTAAGTTAAAAATGCCTTATAAGCAAAAGCACTTGTGCTAGGGAATGTTAATCAAATCCTAAGAGCAGCAGCCATGGAAACACTTTTGCAAAAGCAAGTCAATATTTGAGCAAACATAAAAACATTTAAGGAAACTATTCCTTAATGCTCACCCAATGCATCATTAGCAAATATTTTTCACCATAGAATTGTCCTATTTTGGGGTGCAGGAGGAAAGTGGGAAAAACATACAGTTGAAGATGTAGCAAAACATATATTTAAAATATTTCAATTAAGATGAAGCTAAATATGAAGCTTTTGACTAACCTCCAAGGCTGTTGAAGTCCTATCTGTATTCATTTTTTACTAACCTAACATTTAATTCTTAATAAAATAAATTACGAACACCACTTAAAACATTATCAGAATTAATATCCTATATACTACTAGGGTCTAGCTGGGTGATTTTTCTTATTTCCTGCCATAAATTTATATTTCATGAATCTTACCTCTAGTCACCCACGTTTACAATACAAGTAGTGGAATTTCAAGTAATAGAATTGTAAAAGTAATACATAAGCATACAGAAAATGCATATACTAATTCTGCATTGAATATCTGTGTAAATTGGTTATCTTCATATTTAAACATAAACTTTAAGAAACACAGAGCAAAAAAATTTGACAAGAAGGAAATTTCATGACAAGGAGAAAGTATGATTGCCTGTTCATTTTTTTTTTTTTTTTTTTTTTTTTTTTTTTTTTTAAGCTGATGTCAAACTGTATCTGTCAACAAAGAAAACATGGAAAGTAACATATTCACTGGTGAAATGGGTAAGAGGCTAGGATGAGACAGTCAATAAGACCTGTATTGTTTAATTTCCTGGTTAGAGCTATTGCTAGCAGTGCCATAAGAGAACTTTGTCTTCTCTTAAGGCTGCAGTTACTCTTTATAAAGAATGCAGAATGGTTGACTCATACGTGCCTATACATGAATGACAGAAAAAATGCTGTCCATCCTCACCTGTCCAAGTAATACTAACAAGTCTTGAGCTGATATTACCCTGAGTAGTAAATTTACTTCAGTTGCTCATAAAAAAAAATCTTCCCTTTTCAAAAGAACTCTTGAACTAAAGACTAAGGAAATCTCATTGAAAATTAGTAATTCACTTTGAGCTTCAATTTTGTATAGCTCTATATCAATAGTACAGACTATTTGCTAATGATGTTTTAGAACATTAATAAAAAAGACAATGTGTTGGGGTGGAGGAAAAAACTAGGGAGGGGAAAAGAGACAGAGCAACTACCCTTGCAAGCCCTAAACATTAGACTCAATTTCTAATAGCTTCCCTTTTTTCATTAAAATACTCCAAACCAAGCTGAAACCAAACCAACCAACCATCCCAACCCTGCCCAACACCCTACTCCTCCTGACTCCCAAAAGCTAGAAACCAGAGTTAAAAGAATAATAAAGATGAAACAGATATATTGATTTTTTCTATAGAAAGAGATATATGCTGCTCTTGACTAGAAAAGTAAGTAAGAAGGTGGACTCACCAAAGTCACATACATAGCTAAGTTCTAAGTAGCAAAATATTTCTGCCCCAAGCCTTTATAACCACATTTTTAGAAAGTTAAATGAACACAGTATCATCCAAATAAATGGCACAGGTGTTTAAGAATCTGTCCAGGCTCTCTTTTTTTTTCTATCCTCTCCCAAAATAAGTGTGAAATATTTTGCATTCTTTTTCTCCTTTAAGTTAATTAGCTGACTATTTCTATTTCTGATACCTTACATCTTCAAGATGCTGGCAATCTATTGGAAGAAATGGAAGGTCAAAACAGGATAGTATTTTAATGGTCTTTGATTAAATGCTGGACTGTAATACCAAACCAAGACACGTATACAACCAAAGTAAACCCAAAAGAACTTAAAACCTTCTGATGAATGATACTGAAATTTTATGGTAGAAAAGATAACAAAGTAATTTTATTCTCTATCTTTCTGTCATACTACAAGTTGTGGTATTTATTGCTATTTTATTTCATTTTGTTGTTTGTTTTGTTTGGGTTTTTTTTTCCTATTGATTGGAAAATGTCATTCCTTTTCAATATTGGGAAAAAAAAAAAGTTTGCATTTCAAAATCCATAATGGAGATACATCACTCATTTTCACTCCACAAAGAGGAGCAATTCTGACTGTAGAAAAATCTTACAGCCTTGTAATTAGGGCATTCACTTAAAAATTGAGAAAGCCAGATTCTCTTATATCAGTCTAATCCAGGACTTAAACCAGGTCAGTGCCAAAAAAAGCAGACTGGTGCTTTGTAGTGTGAATATCTTTTTCCGAAAACGTGTCTCTCCTGTGTTAGAGAAAATGGGGAAAGTGGGGTGGTAGAAGGGACCCTGTCTAGATCCAGGATGACCATTATGGGGAAGGTTTCATTTCAATTCTTACAATTCTGCAGAAAATCCTCATCTTAAGTGAGTGATTTACAATTAAAAACAAACTAATGAACAAGCAAAAAACCCAAACCCAAACACCCAAACAAACCCCTCCAAATATTTCTTGTAGTAACTTGTCAGAAGAAACTTTCTACAGTGTCTTCTGGGTTAATGATTCTATGGAGATATAACCTAAAAATAATATGATATTTGAACTACAGATTTTGGTATAAAGCACACTGAGCTTATACATGCTTTTTTTTTTCAAGTGTGTTTCTTGTATACAGGTAAACAGCACTTCCCTGTAAACATGTAATAATATTTTAAAATCCTTATTTTCTTAAACTGTAAATCCATGTTTAAATATCTAGAGGAATAGAGTTTTATTTATAAAACTGTTGTACTCCACAAGTATGCAAGCAAGCTGTCTACTAAAATATTGGCAATTTCCAAATCAACTGCTATACTGGAAACAGTCAGTATGTAGTTTGATTGGCAACCCTTCCTCCTGCTTCCCAGGATATAGCTCTTTAGCATCTTTAAATATGAGCCTTGCAGAGTTATAGCTCTCAGTACAGAAAAAAATATGTTGATCAGTAGTCAATTTTCATAACAAATGACATATAAAGGTCATAAAGAATGAAAAAAAAGTATAAAGCTAGTTCTATGTAAGTAAAGATCTGAATCAAATGCAGTCAAATGGAACAGTTGGCACTACAGGTGCATTAAGAGATTTCATCCAGAATTACTTTGAAAAATATTTATTTTAACCCTTATGGATGATCTAATTATCCTTATTTTTGTCTAATCATGTCCAAATATCTTTCAAAAGTTAAATTTTTCTGTTTAACTGCAAAAGCATCCTGCAAATCACCTCAACTCAATGGTTTATGATGAGGGACACGGCTGTGCACAGAGGCTGAGCTCTGGGCTCCAGACATGGCTCAGGGAAGTTTCAAGGTGTACAGGGGTTTGTGTGTGGCTGTCCTTACTGCTGGCATAAAGACCTAGGTCATAGAGCTATTCCAAAGAAGAGAAGCCATGAAGATGTGCAAGAGGCATTACAGCTCCTGTGTGATTTCAGCCATTTCTCATTTTTTCACTTACGCAGTAAAGTAACAATACCTGAGAGTGTTTGGTGTAATAAGGTTTATTCATGAACTCCCTGAAGACAAATGTGATTTTGCTGATGAGAATGACTTGTTAAATCTAAAATACATTTTGTAGGCATAAAAGGAAAAAGATCCTCACATGAATGAATTTTGTAACCCAGAGATGCCTTCTATTAAAGAAATCCTATTTTAAGAAAACACATGTACTAAGATGTAGAAAATGATCATTAGCAAGCATCAGCTCTAGGTGTACTTTGAAAGAGAAAATTAATTTTCTAGAACAAGTAGCAGATTTTTCATGGCTTTTTTAGTTGAAATGATTTACCAGTCAAATAATGTTACAGACTTTTGCTTTAATTCCTGTAGTTGGCATTTCTAATAACAACAGGAATTGATTCATTTTGACAGAAAATTTGAACTATTCTTTACTCAGCAGCAGTGGATGAGATGTTCGAAACATCCAGAAAGTGTATTAAATGTATTTATTTTCTACATCATTTTCCACATTTAAAAGAACTGCTGAAGTGACTGCATTAGTGTAACGTTGTAGGGAGATAACTGATAAGACTTTCAAAGTCTCAGGCAACACTCCTACGTGGGCTACTGAAAAATTTCAAGCACCAGAAAAATAAGTTTGCAATCTGCCTGACAGAGTTTTTTTCATGATTCAGTGAAAGAAAAAAACTTGCTTGCTGATAATAATGGGATAAATCACACTCATTATTCCTAAAACACATCTTAATTAAGGAATACAGGCAATTATAATTTTTGCAGTAGATTTTAAACATAATTGCATGCAAATAATAAATATCATCATCATTAAATCTGCAAAAAGCTGCAAAAAGCAAATAAATAAAAAAATAATAAGTAAAAATTTATGGTAGTCTTAAGAAAAAAATCCATCACTGTACTTACAGTAAAAAAAAAAAAAAAAAAAAAAAAACAAACCTATCCAATCTTATGCTTATTTAAGTGGAATCTTATAATCAAATTAAAAGTTCCACAGAGATCCACGCTTATTCTATCAGGTGTCTGCAAGTTCAGCTGCACCACATTTATTCCTAGGAGAGAGCATATGTAATGGGTCTGATGCATGTGGGATGTATCAGCCCACTTGTGTTTCACAGATTGTCCTACAATAAACCCAAATGATTCAGCAATTTTGCTTTCAGGCAGAATGCACCTTGCAGGGCTTATGTATAAATCTGAATATTCCCAGATGTGTTGGACTTTGTGCACCCATGCTGTCAAATTCTGTCTTGACAATGCTTTGAGCAGGTAGGGAAAACAGCAACAGCAACCTTGACAAGAGCAAATACTACTAAGACAATAATCTGAAGCAAAGGTAGCAAGTAAAGCAAGTACCATTTATCATAAAAAGAGAAACAAAAATAAAATACTAGCAGATTAGAGCATCCAGCCTGAACATCATGGCAATGTACTGTGTAACTGGTCAAATTTGACAGGGTAAGTAGATGGTCTTGCTTTAACTTATTTGCTTATCTATTTATCTATCATTAGTATATTCTAAGCATTGTCTAATTTATTTTTTTTCCTAATAGCTCCAAATTCCTAAAAATAAATTATTTTTAAGGCATTCTTGGTCAGGGAATTTGGACTAAATGATGTCACAACAATCTTGTGACCCTGTGACTCCATGGAATATTCTGACCAAGATGTGATATCTGAATTCTGCTCTGTAGAAGAATCACTGCTAACCAGATCAGCTCTCCAAGTAGTCTTCTCTCCAAGTCAGACAGACTTTGAAACACCCACTCACTAAGTATATATACGCCTCTTGAATAAATCATCCTGTTGCTTCAGTGAACTTTAATATTCTCAGAAGGATGCAGTCACTTAAAAACGAGGATATGATGCTAAAGAAGGCCCTGATGAGGACAAATCTTCCTCTCTTTGTGAGGAACATGCACAGAGAGCACAGCCCCACTGTGATGTGCTCTTTGTGAACTCTGAACTAGCTAGAACACTTATTTTTGCATAGGGATTTCATTCATAGGTGCTGCATGTAATCATACCTGCAGGTCACAGAGGTGTGCATCACTGTGGACTAGTTTAAATCTAATGTGACAAGGTAGAGCACCCTTTCAAGCTTAGTGGGAAATAAGTTCTTTTTGGATCCTTGCCTACTTTAGTGCCCAAAACCAGCAGTAGCTCTTAAAGCAGCTGAAGTTCTGTATAATAACAAGTCTGCCAAATGTCCCTACCATCTAAGCACAGACGTGTTCAGCAGAGAATAAAATCTCAAGGTTATAAATTTTTAAAAGTTTTCCTTTTTGCCCACATCAACCCTCTCTTCAACTTTTTAAAAGTTCTTCTTCACCCACTCCTTGATCTTTCTTAGGACCTTGAAACTGAGGAGAAGGACTATTTAGTGCAACTTGAGAGAAATACTGGGTGCAGGAACAACAGATATTTGCCATACACCTTTGGTAGTACTCTCATTCAGCAATATTTCTGGACTTTTTATAAAGAATAAAGAAGATAGACAGGTCCAGCTGTGAAAGCTGAGTTTTGGAAGAAGTTACTGTGTTTTAATATGACAAAATGTGTTTGGATGAGTCATGGAAAAGTCCTGAAACCTTAATATCTCTTTGAGACAAAAGTATTCCTAGACTTAAAAGTTTTAAGTGTTACCTATCATCATTTAGCTTTATGTCTCTTGTCCTGGATCCTCTCAATTGCCTAAAACTCAGCAAGGAAGGGCAGATAACAATACTATTGAGATACTGTTAGTGCCTGCCAGCTGTTCATCTTATCTTTTCTAAAGAATGTAATTCCAACATTATATCCCCCTAATTTCCATCACAGATTGAACATTTGCTGTTTCATGCCATGTTTTCAGAAATATCCTCTGGTTCCTTCTGCAGCCACCTTCCAGTGATCCATGCAACCCCACAGCTTCCTTGAGGATAGCCTTGTGTTATTGCAATTCCCACTCCGGAAAGAAACCAAGGTGTCAGATTTGTGAACATTTTCCCCAGATGCATTCACATCTCTTTCTTAGTGCTCAGCTTCCCAATTTGCCCTGTTTTTCTTTGCTCTACTCTTCTCCAAGCATGAATGCTCATCCACCCCAGCTCACACACCTCCCTCCCCTGCTCCAGCCACACAGCTCACCTATTCTTCACCTCCCAGGATGTCTGAGATGTTTTTTTCCTGCTGACTTCACTCCAGCTTTTCCAAGATGTCACCACAGGAGGGAAAGGACCAATTTTCAGTAATAAATTTCCAGCAGCTCCCCACATTGTATCTTATCACTTTCCTTGGGAGCCGTGTCTGGTTTCCCACACGCAGCACTGGTTTCAGGACAGCCTCCAGAAGCCAGCAAGACCATCTCTGCTCCCAGCTTATATGACAAAAAACAGGCCTCTTCACCTAACAATGCTATTCTATAGTTTCCTATATCCTATCAAAAATAATCACTTATTTCATCTTCATGGACTAGATGTGATCCAGAAACCACATGCTGAACAAGCCAGGGTTTAAACACTGTTCATGGGGAAAGATCTGATCTACAGAAATCTAGCACACTTAAGTGAAATAAGCCTTATAAAGGGAAACCTAAGAGAAATAAAAGATCTGTTTATATTTTTGGGAGTCAAGGATAGTTATGACTTATTTTTCCCTCTTAAAGGAAGGACCATCACTGATGCTAGAGTGGACTACACAGATGAGAAAAGGGAAAACAGAATCTACAGGATTACTATCGCTTTCAAGAATTCTGTCTAGTAGCAGCTCCTGAAACAGTACTTGATGAATAAGAAAAAAACAAAATTATATTTTCTGAAAAAGAAAATAAGCAATCAATTTCCTGTGAAGGCTGCAGATTTAGCAAAATAAGTTACTGATTGCACAGTATCAGTGGAGCTGAACATATATACATTTCAGGTCTTTGTTTTTATGACTGTGTAAGGAGTAAAGAGACAAAAAAGAGGCAGATTATTCAGCTAAGGTAGAAAAACGTCTGTTCTCTCCCATTCCCACCAAATTGTCTCATCTATAGCATTCAACATATATTTTCATTGCTCTTTAAAAATAACTCCATGACCTGTCCTGTCTGTAAATGTCATGGTCAAATACTGCCCTGTTCCTGCTGTGCTTCTTTGGAGCCCATCTCCCAGTGAGGGGCAGAGGGATGTTTTGAAGGTGCTGATTCAGCCCTGGGGGCATAAGGACAGAAGAACAGCAGTTCTGAGAGGTAGCAGTTAATAAAAAAACTTAGCTAAGCTACTTTTTTAGAGCTTGAGTTTATAGTCACAATGGGACCTTTGGCAGGGCTATACTTCTTATGTCAGAACAAACACAAATGGGTATAAATATTCAACATTTAAAAAGTGTTGCAGGGAAGAAGAAAGTATATTCCCCTTGCAAACTTAAAATCCAGTTATTTTATGGTGTGCACATTTTAAATTTAATGAACAGAACTGAAGGATGATGTGCAGTGCACCTAATGGGGCCTGGAAATGCCATACAAGTAACTGATACCATGGAGAATGATTTAAAGTTATTCTAGAAGTTACAGTAAAAGAAGGAGAGAAGAAAGGTTTAATTTCTTCAGTCAGGTCAGAGTGCTCCTTCCTTGGTGTATTGACCTTACTCAGCCAAGGGAGGTCTTGGGAAGGAAGGCAGAGTTTTTATTCCCTCCTACCCCTTTCCTGCAACCTTGAACTTCACCTTTGTACTGAAAGTAAAGGGAAAAAGAAAATTCTTTGGGAACCTCAACTTTCCTCACCTCTACTCTTGAATAAGGTTGTTAGCTAAAATTTTTAATTTAATCCAAGAATGTTCAGATAAACATGGGACATTAATTTATCTTTTCATCCCAAGAGCAAAGGGTGCAGTTTCACACAGACCATGAATAATAAGTAAAAGATTAACAAACATACAAGTTAATTCTGTAAAGAGGTTGATACAAAATAGTTCTTTATCCACCATTTTTCTCAAGGTACAACCTACATTCTGCATTTTCTCCAAGTACTTAGATTTCCCTTTAAAACTTTCATTCTCTACATTTAACCAATGCCTGGATAGTGTTTTATATGGTTGGATCATTTCAGGCTGACTGCAGCTCTTGCTCCCAAGTGTTGCTGCAGCAATAGGCAAGCATCTCTATTCAGTTCATAAAAATGGATGGGGAAAAAAGAAAAGGGGACAGAAAATGAGTTGCACTCCTCTTCCAGTCCTTAGATATACAGTAGTATGGCTGCTGAGGTTTTACCCTACCAGTCCTAAAATGTCAGACCTTGACAGACAACAAGAAGGACAGGGAGCTCCTAGAGCTCTCTGCTGACTGGCAAAATTGCAGGCAGCCTCTCCATCTATGGAAAAAGAGGAGGGTGTGTTCCCTGCCAGCTGTGGGGCTAGGAGAGGTGCAAAGCTGTCTGGAGGGCACATAATGATTGATATGGGGCTAGGAAGCATATAATTAATTGCTGTTTCTATACTAAGAATGCATAATGAATTGTTTTAAGTCTGGAGGGACACAGATTAATTAATTGGGGCTCAGGGAGAAACTGGTGCTCTTAGTACCACTGGGCAATATTTTATGCAAATATGTGTAATGTTATGCAAATTAAAAATCTACTGGGTTTTTCTGTGCCATAAGATGTTGCTAGAGATGTGCCTGCATTGTAAAACAAATTCCCTCTGCAGCTAGAATTGGGTGAAGAAGGTAAAAATTATATATTTTCAAATATTATACTGTTTGTAAAATTTAATATTAAAAATATATTTTATTTAGATGCATACAAAAGCACCTCATTTTCCACATATGCTTTTATAAACATGTATTGGGCTACATAAGTAACTGTAAAAAGTACAGAAATGAAACATTTCAAATTATTTTAAGACCTCTGAGTGGCCGAGCTCATATTGGAAAGATGAGTTACTTGGGAAGAGAAATTGCACAATGCCCATGAGGAGAGCAGCATTTCAGGTTAGTGTGAGAGGATGGTAATTGCTACACCCTGATATAAGAGAAAGAATCCTGGTTGCAAGCACTGAAATAAGGATCTGAAATATGAGTGCAGTAAAATCTTAATCTTTTCTGAACTGGCATCAGCCCGGACGCAAAATAGAGAACCATCAGGGATTAATAATTTGAGGAAGGAATTTGAGAAGTGTTAACATATTCTATGCAAAAATTTGCAAGATTACTCTGAAGAAAAACACTCAGGAATATGGTGGATGTGTGATCAGCATTTGACATGCTACTGCAAAGTAGAACATATCTGCTACAGAAGATGAATGAGATCACTAATCGAAGTTTCAGGAAGCACTGATTCCAGCAAGAACAGTGCACTTTCTCCAAACAAATTTGATTACAGCCCTTTGCACCAGTGTTAATTTCATTCTAAGAAAAAAACCACTTTAGACATTAGGATGGTATTGAGCTAATAGCATTATTATGTTGTCTTTTTTTTCTTAAGGGCAAATTACATTATGTCTGTGATGGTCAGAAAAGTGGGTGCAAATACAGATCTGCTTGTCTGGAATGAAAAAGTGGGTTGCAATAGAAAAGAAGTTATGGGCCTGATAGGAAAATCTTTGCCTTCTGTAGCACAGAAAAATAAAATCATTCTGACTCACAGGTTCTTTTTATTCTTACAGATTATTACCAGCTTTATTAGTATCTAGATAAATGTAAAGACCACCTTGTAAGAAATACATCAAAAAATATTCTGTCATTTAGAATGTTTTTAAGTCCCATTCCCTCTCTCCTTTGTTTGGTTGGAAATGTCATTTACCAAACCTGCTTGTTTCTGTTGGCCAAATTAAGCAATTCTTGTCATTTGGTGGATATTGTTAATCTAATTTCCAAAGGTGTTGAAAAAACCAGACCATTTATGTAATTTCTATAGATTTATTACTAATATCAGACATAAATCTTTAGGGATCTTAATAAAATAAAGAAGCTTTAACTTTTTCTTGATTTATTGTATTTATCCAACAGTCTGCAAATCTGTATTGGGAATTTTCTGCAGCTGGTCCAGAAAAAATTCTGGTTTGTTAGGACAGACCACAGAATTTCCTTGAATTAAGTCTGGGTAGAACTACAACACATCCTTTATGATGACATCCAAAGCTTACTTTAGAAATTTTAACTGAAACTTTCAGTACACTATTCCTAATGGACTCACTGTAGAAAATATTCTCTATTTTGAAGTTTGCTTTTTCTCACTTGAGCTTCCAGCTGTCAGATTTTGTTACACCTTTTTCTCCCAAATCAGCTCCCAGTTGAAGAGCTGATTACCAATGTGTTAGATGTTATCACAAGAGGAGTCACATTTTGACTCCTATTTTGGTATTTGCTTTCTGTTTGGATATCAATATCCTGTTTTATTCTGCATTCTCGAGCTCCGGCATCTTTGTGCCATCTACAGAATTTATGAGTGGTTTTTGCTGTATTTTCAACTGGGTAAAAGTATGATTAAAAAACTTATTCTACCAGGGACTGCACAAAAGTCCCACACCTGCTGCATGATTACTTCTCATCTACCCGTCTTTTGAGACTAGTTTTTAATCCATTTGGCATGTACCATAACTATGTCATAAGACAGTTTCTTAATCGAATTTCCACTTGGAATGAATCAAGTGCCTTGCAGAACTATGTTCCTTCAGTTCAGCCTTATTATATGGTGTTAAATTATAAAAGACAATACATATTTAATTTCTCAAACCCTATTTTCTGTGAAGTCATGCTGACATTAGTAACATTATCCCTATGTTAATTCTTGATAATTCAAGTCCCGCACCAGCAATTTCATTATTTTTCCCTGCAATTTAAGATAATTACAACAGGACTCTTGTCCCACATCTTGGCCCTTTTACCAGTTTTAATTATTTGTGTCATGTTCTTCTTTTTTTTCCCCTTTTTTTTAAATGTGTGTGTTCTCAGGGTCCAGCCTTTTAAACAAGCCAGGATAACAGCAGCAGCCAAGACAGGAGTGAGTGTAAAGATGTGGTTGAGTGGGAAGTCTGAAGTGCCTGAGATGACATTTGCACAAAGCTGATATACGGTAAAGAGGAAATCAACTATTTACCAAATTAGAAAGTAACTGCCAGAATTACCAGAAGACACTTGGAAAAAAAGTCAGCTAAACAGAAATGCGGACGAAACATAGATTTGTAGTAAGCAGGAGAGGAGGGAACAGGGTTGTGACCCTTCCAGATATTGCTGATCCTTCTTATAGATATGAGTCATGAGTTCCAGTTAATTCTGTGTTGTTAATAAATAAGTAAACCACTCTAATATTGTTTTCTTTTTTAAACTATACAAGCTGAACAGTTTCTCCCTGTAAAAATTTGACCCTTCTGGAACTCTTACTCTAATTCAAGACTTGCGAAGATAACTCTCCAAATGTTAGCAGCTGAGAACTTCCCTGGAGAAGAACCCCGCTAGTTCTTCAGAAATTCTGGGATTAAAACTAATTTTAAGTATTTAAAGATAGTTTATTTTGTAGCTGTGTAATGAATTCTGGAATGGGTACCATGTCATCATCATTCTGTGATCTGGATGTGTCTGTCAGCTTCCAAATACAGAAGAAATCCTTACAGATTTTCTGTATTGAAACTAAAAGAAACACCTCATCCCAGAAAAGCATTCAAACCTTTTATAAATTAAATTACTCTTTATATTTAAATTACTTATAAATCTAATCTAATTCCATTTTTCTATATTTTTTACTTTTTTATATTACCTTCACATTTTTTAAATTATGACTTTTAAGATGTATTTTTAAGCAGACCATACTCTTTCTCCAAATAGAGCTTGCTCTATCTACATTCAAGGTTTATCCAATTGGGCATTATAAGCAACATGCATATTAAGCAAGAGCAGCTTGTGACCATTTGTACCTAAGCAACCAGAGCATATTTGTTCCATAATTGGTTCTTCTTTATCTCTCAATACTGATTTCTTATGCAACAGGTTTTTGAATTAAAAATTACATTTTGTAATAGATAGACATTAATTTGAGTTCAAATTAGACACAAGATGCCGCACTGAAATATCTATTTTCTGTCTTTTTACACAGATTTGTTACCATTTATCATTAATATTTCTATTTTATTTTTTAAAAAATCCAAGTTAAGTTTCTAGGTTATTGAAGAACACTAGGACATTATCTTCTTCTCAAGATTCAAGAGCATAATGGCATGTAGACTGAAGGAAGTTTTATGGAAGGATAAACTGGAATTAGGATGTCATACTATTGAACTTGCTGTATTTTTTTCTATCTGCTCTCATTCTAGACATATTAGGATGGGTGCCAAGCAATCATTAGTAAGCACTTTTCATGTCTTTGTATTTCAGAAAATGCTGACTTGATGAAAGGTTAGGTGACTAGCCTTCATTTCTGTAGACATAAAAAAAATCATATGCCAAAATGAGTACAATATATGGTAGCCATCAATTCTTTGGGATTTTCATTGTCTCAGCTCATGAATTTTATACCTTCTTATAAATTCTAAGAACAATTTGACATTTTCTGGTAGTATCACAGAGCCAGAGGATCCCTGTGAATACTAATGAACTTTTACTGGAACAAATATATGGTGTACACAGTGATGATGCAGTTCACTGTCAAAGTATCTCACTATAGATATACTGCATGCCATCAGAATTTAAAACAGATGGCTTGGAAGTCTTGGTAATTTTACATAACCACTAAAAATAAAAGATTACTTTTCCTGTGAGTTACTGTCCCTGAAATGCCCTTTCACAGAATTCATGGAGCACATGGACCAGGACAGGGAGAATGCTTAACCCTTGGAAGATTAATGTCATGCTCCTGAGACTAGGGTTAAATCTGTGAGTGCCTGGGACAGCAGGCCAGACCCTGAACCTGTTTCTCTTTGAGGCACTGCTATTAAGGCAGCACACAATTTCAGAGAGAAAAGACCTGAAATTACATGAAATTATCATATTTCACCTTCCTGTTCTGTGCTCTGTTCCAATAAACTAAATATGAATCAATGGTGGGATAAACTTCCGTGGTTCAGCTTTTTATGAGACATTTCTGTCCAGTAGTTTTTGCACTTTAGTCACACTGTCTGAACACTATTGAACAAATCACATTTTTGTTTTTTGTAAAATGATAGTACTTGTGACAATGTCACTCCAAGAAAATTGGATTTAATGGGGGAGTTTGCTTCAAGTAAGGAAGTCAAATGGGGCCATGCTTCAAGTAATGAAGTAAAAATGAACTGCAATCTTTTTGGTCCCTTGCCAAAACGTGCCAGGGGTTTCTGTATTAGAGCTTTTGCTACACCTGGTATGACCATGCAGTTCTGCACCTCCATCCTTACCAGGATGTTTGTCTCTCACTGGGAACTGAAAGTGCATAGAATTACTAAAATTTTCCATTAGAACCTGAAGGGAACAGCTCTGAGGAACAAGGCAGCAAGAGTTGTTGGTTAAACAGGCACTTGCTATAAGGAAAATGAGAAAGTTGATTTTCCTGGGAGAGGTAAATAAAAGCTAGAAATAGAGGAATTTTATTGAAAAGGTCAAAATATGACTGACTGTATGACAATGAACTCACGTCAGTGTAAGGAAAAATAAGTTATTCTTTCTAAATGTGGTAAATATTAGTAATAATCAAGAGCTTAAGGATGAAGTCCAAAGGAAAAAGAGAAAAATTGATATAATTAGAACAAATGAAGCTTGGCTTCTATTAATGCATTTCTGTTCTACTATTGGTAGAAAAAGGAAGCAGAATTTTGTGGTAAAGCTGGTATGTTACTACTGTCCACTATGTTTTTGTCAATACTCCTAATGGAGTTAGAGTATTTTTTTCTAATTTTTTTTTTTTTTTTTTTTTTTTTTAATACACAAAGTCTTTGTCTAGGACCAAAATATTTTTGAAGTTACATTACATTAGATTGAAATTGGTACCTCATATTGTACCCTAGACCAAAAAAACCAAACATAACCACCTTCTTTACATCCAAAAAAATCCAGGTTTTTTTCTGCCTTTTCTTCCTTGTCTGCCTCTGAATTTAAATACATCAAAAGCAAAATTTAAGACGAGGATACAAATAAAACAGCCATAAGTGCCAATTAACAGAAAATAAAGACCTCTAAAATCAGGCTGTAAAAATTCACAACTGCTTCCCCAGATGCTGCAATGCTAGTATGAGCGTTGATTTTATCTTGTTGTGATTTGATCATTTACATTTAAATGTTCCCTTAAAGTTTTCAACAAAGTCTGGCCAAGAAACAAAATAAATCCTAGAAAGAAAAAACCCCAAAAAACCCCTAGAACAACAGCCATCTTTTTACCCACAAAACTATCCTGTGTTTCACAGGAGTGTTAGCATGAGGTGTTTCCATAAACTCAGATTTCAGGCTCTTGAAAACATTATTAGAATTTACTTTTAACTGAGATCAGAATGGCTGAAGCCTCATCACAGTTCACTTTGAGGTATTCATAATGTATATGGATTAGATAGGAAAATTACATTTAGTTGCACTTTTTAGATTTTGCTTATATAATTTTAAAAACAATAATTCTTAAAATAATGGCCCCTTTAAGTTTGAGATTAAGTGAAAATAATGGGGGTTTGGGGGGGGGGTGTATTTTTGTTGTGTTTTTTTTTTTTTTTTTTTTTTTTTTTTTTTGTTGTTGTTGTTGTTGTTGTTTTTGTTGTTGTTGTTTTTTTTGTTGTTGTTTTGATATTTCCCCCAGGTAAAAATACCCCAAAACAGCCCAACATAATTTTATGAGAATTTGCCTAAGACGTGGAGCTGGTCTTATTTACAGTTATCAAGCATCATTCCTCTAAGTCAAGCAATAACTAGAACTTTTCAAACTTTGGCAATCAGAATTGCTCGGACTGCAGACAGATCATTTAGCACCAAACTTGATTTTCAAAGTCACACAGAGGCAAATAGTAATTTTCATTCTAAATATATCAATTAGGAGTGACTCTGTAACCCTAGGATGTAAATTTTGTCACGTGCACTGCAGTATATTAGGAAAAACTAAACAAAACGAAACTCCAAGGAATAAACAAAAAGCCCACATAGAAAAAAAGAAGCCAAAAAAACCTTTTCCTTTAGTTCTGAATTTCTAAAAGTGCATCTGTTTAAAGTATCCTCTTAATTGTTCAAATCAATATAGTAATTTGGCCTTATAAGAAAAAGGATTTCCAATTAAAAATAAATCTTTCACCTTGCCTAAATATTAATTTCTTTCCAAATCTATCTAGTTTTCTAACCAATGATTCTTGTTGCAGTATGATGTTGTTTAATATCTTGTAGTCCAAATTTTTTACTAGTGCAGAAATTTAACATCCTACCTATTATCCTATAGCCCAGTTTCATAAGGTTTCCATATAACACCCTGTAAGTTTGCATAGATTTTCAGAGCACCACTGCATTACTCCTTTCATACATGTTCTGCCATCATTTTCAGGAGAATACCACCTTTATGGATGCCATCTGGATCAGCTGCTGGAGTAACTAAAACCTGCATTTACAAACAAGAACCTTTTGAAATCAGATCTAAATTTACAATCCTGTTACTAATCTTGAGTAAAAAAAATAAGAAAGCAATATTCCTTTTGTGGAAAAAAGAGACTGCCAAGAAATTTACTGATTTTGTTAAGAATTAACATGGTATTTGCTTTTCTTTGAATGTCAAGCTTTGATAATGATATACTGAAATATAAAATCTTAGTATTAAAATAAATATGAGACTTGACATAATGCATCCAGGGACAGTAAAAGAGCTGGTTAATATTGTGAGGCTGCTCTCTATCACCTTTGAATGACTGGAGAAATCAGGAGAGCTCCCTGATGACTGGAAAAAGTCAAATGTCACACCCATCTTCAAAGACAAGAAATATGCTCTGGGGAATTACAGGCATAATCAGAGTTATCTCACTCTATTGAAAACATTAAGGTTTGCATGCAGATGATTAATCCCAGCCTCTGACATCACAAAATGTAGCAGCTTGAGTCTGGCAAAACATTACACATTTAAAAAAATAAGGGCAGCATGGCATGACAGAAATCATGAATAAGAGAGACATTTCTGGGACAAGCTCTTGTAAATAATAAATAATTTTTTAAAGTTAACAAAAACTGGGAAAATAGACTAGGGGAATACAGCAGTAGAGTATTTTAAGAGGAAATAATGTGGTAAAAGGGAGAATTTGGAAGAAGTTGAGGTGGAGAAAAAAAAAAGGAATATAAGAAAAAGCAAATCGTGTCCTCAAGTTTTTTGGGACCTGTCTGTGTATGATCTGTGCAGCTTGGAGCAGGGCAGGGAATCTGTTGCTGACCAACATGTATGTAAGGCCTGCTTCTGTGGTCAGGATTAACTTCAGTGTTGTAGGTGGACAGCCTCAACAAAACAAACTGGACAACAAGCAAATCATCCCAGGAGCTGTGCCCAGACTCCTGAAGGACAAGATGAGGAGCAGCCAGCATTTTAGTGAGACAAACTGTGACCCAGGGAGCTTCCTGTGATGGGATGAGTAATTTAGTGGGTGGGGGAAGAAGTAGTTTAAGTGCCCTTCATCTTTAGCAAGGTCCTGGACACAATGTTCTGTGGCACCCTCACAGGCAAGATTGGAAGGATGGGTTGCATGGATGGGTTGGAAAGTGGCTGACAAACCTTTTGGACTGTTCACTGCTCTGAGTCAGCCTTGCTTTGAGTAGGTTGGGCTAGAAGAGGTCTCTCCCAGCACAAATTATTCTACAATTTAAAAAAAAAATGTGACTGTATCAAATCAAGGGATAAAGTTTACCATAAGAAATCATTAAAAATAAGTATTTTTAAGTGTCTCTTTAAAATTTTAAGATGTTGAATAATAATACAGCTGAGAAGTGAATCACAGCTTGAAATGGCTTTAGATTTTGCCAAATACAGATTTTCCCGTTATCTAATGTCTATTTGTTTGTTACATACTCTTTATTTTACACTCGCTATTTTCAGTAAAATATTGTGTTCCTCACATGAAACACTAATTAAATAGACATAGATTTCATGGAGTCCAGAAACCTTACAGTTGTAGAAGAACTAGAAGATATTATACCCTTCCTCTATTTATTTCAAGATCTGAGAGTTTATTCCACACTTCAAACTCATTACATTCTGTTCTTTTTCAGGACTGTGAAAAATTAGGAGCAGAGTGAAACAAAGCATGGGAGGATTAGAATTTGACATTTAACTGCAAACAGTAGGATAGGTGAGACAGATGTCTACAACAAATTACCACAGCATTCAATTGGATATGCTGTTTTTTATGAGGTTTTAACAATGTGTACAAAAGAGTGTTCTTATAATAAAAGTGTTTGGATAACATCAAGTAACTGCACACTTCCATTAAGGAGACTAGGTAAACAAGGAACAGAGATGAATAAAAGAAAAAGGTATTAAAATACTGAGACTACCACAAAGAAAAACAATTGCTCTTTAAGCATATCATTTCACACCTGAAAGAAAAAAGAAATTAAAAAAAAAAAAAACTTACTCATGGCAGCAAAGACTTTCAAGCAATTCCTGTCCACCTTTAGTCCTTAGTTGTGGAAATGATTGTATTTTGGGGGCAAGCTAGTGTATATCCACAGCTTTTAGCTACCTGACTGCTATCATTTAGTGGTAGAAAGCTGAGGGACTCACATATCTGAATTCACATGTATGTCAAATTAGAAATTCCATACTGAGTTTCAACAGAGACAATGTATTCTTAAAGATACATTATCATGTTTTAAGTAATACGTGGTATTCTCTAAGGTAAACTAATATCCAAACTAATTCTTTTTCAGTTAGCCTTTTGAAAATTACAAGTCTTGCCAAAAAAACTCTGATTCAGTTTCCATTAATTTTTTAGGAGGCACTGTAGTCACTTAAAGAGTTATAACTATCAAGGATATGAATAGTGTTCAGTTCTGAGTCATTAAAATTCCTAGAAAATTACTTTTACGTGAAACTTCATAAGCTTTTGATGGAGCTCATTAATACCAACATTTCTTCTAGAGAAGGGAGAAGTAGTATAGAATAAGAACATCTAATTTGTCAAATTTCCTTTTTTTTCACCTGTGAGTTTTACCTTGCTAGTATTATGTACTGAAAAATAACTGAATTATTAATAAGTTATAAGCAACTGAGTTTGGGTTTTTTTCCCAATATAGATGACTTACATGGTTTTGTTGATGAGGCTGTCTACTGTTGAAAGAATTGTAGGATTAAGTGTGAAACCTGAGAAAGAAAAAGATTTCCTCCACTGTATTTTCCTTAGGTGTGAAATGCAAGTAGGCTTAAGACATGAAATCAAACCTGAGACATCAAATGTGCCCTCAAAGCATTTCTTGTCTCAGTTAAGCTAAACAGAAAAAGAACACTTGCATTTTAGCTGAGCTTGCTGTTAAGAAGAGAAAGAAACAGGAAGAGTGATCCTAAAAGTTCATCATGTTAAAGACCAGCTTCCATGAATTCAGATGATTAGGAGAAGAATTTTTTTATGCTACATCAGTATTCTAGCAGGAGAAATATTTGCTATACTTTCCCCTCCAAACAGCTGAGTAATATCTTGAGAGGCAAATCTATTTCATGGTTTCAGAAATCGTAGTCCAAAGACAAATAATAGGGCTGGGACTTACCCAGATTCTGCAGTACACTAAAATAGCATTATTCTGTCCTGTCACCATTCAGTGCTGAATACCTGTTAAAAACCCCCATACCTAAAATTGAAGATTATAAAGATAAATATTGGCCTGTCAGATTTAGATGAGAAACCTTCTGATTCTCTGCTCTTCCCATACAACCTGTAGCAGAAGTGAATTTCTCCATATACCTTTTGGAACAAGGTCGCCAATGAAATGCTTTAACAAAAGGATGAGAAAACGAGTATATATGGCAGGAACACATAAAAAACAAACAGGTGACAAGACATTAGCAGCTCTAACAGCATCAGTACATGTGAAATAGTGAAGTATTGTCAAATGATCAAGAAGAAAATATCAGACTCATTCTTGATGAGATTTTATTTGAAGTGAAAGAAGCCAAGTGCATGGAAAATAGTCTATCAAATTAAATCAAGCTAGATCAAGCAAAAAAGTGAAGCTGTAGACTACAGGACCTCCTAGCATACCACACCAAAAATTGCAGAACATCCTAGAGATAGTTCTTGTCTTTGTACAGTGCATTCCACGAGAGAAATGGAAATAAATATTATGAGAGAACCTATCATAACAACATTTTTATCACTGCATGATGTTATGACAATTCAGAATTTAATATTATAGAATAGCTATACAGTTTTAGGGATCCCAGCAGTCACTAATCAAAACAAGTATATATATTTAAGAAAAGGTACAGAATTCTGTCTGCCACAAAGGAAAACATTTTGTAACTTCTTACAGACCTGCAACAGAGATAAAACAGCATTAAGTTCAAATCCAGAAGGACCCACTGGATATGGTTTGCTAAAATGCACCTACAAACAACAAAAAAATTTCATCAAGATATGCACATAATAAAGGCTTAGTACAGAGATCTTTGAGATAACATCATCTAAATATCTTGAAAAGCTCTTACAAAATTACTGCGGATATATCAGATCCATCTTCCAAGAAGAGTTAAAACGTTTATGAAACCCAAGGATGAAATGATGAAAAAAGTAACATTTCATGCAGATGGACCCTGTGCTATATGCAGACATGTCAAACAGCAGAGAAGGACATAGAAAGTTCCCATAATGACACCTTGTCTAGAATTTGAAAGATGAGCTGGCCCTGCAGAAGACTAAATGTATCTGTATATGCATTTCTAAGAAGCCTTGAAGGAAAGGTTTTCTTTCAATAACATCTGTTGATAGCAAGCAACCAGGTCATTATTTTTAGCATTATGATGGAGGGCATACTTAACATTTGCATGAGCTGACATCAGGCTGCTCAAAGTACAAAACCTTATTCCAGGAACAACTTTGCAAAATTTCACTTTATGATAATATAAAGAATTTCACAGAAACAGACCCCAAGCAACCAATAAGGAAAACTTCACCTTGCAAGTTTACCTCATAACTAAACTATTTTCTTGATATATTCTTTTTTGAACATGAAAAATAGATCTAAACTGTAGTTTCACTTGGAATTGACCAAGTCCCACTAAGAGAGAAACTTTTGTGAAATATGGGGAGTAAAACTCACTCATTCCAGGTATCTTCAGTCCAAGGAAATAGGTCATTCTATTAAAATATGGATTTTTCTTCCATGATGAAGCATTCAGCTTGCTCTTGTGGAAGAAGCATACATCAATTGTGCAAAGCTGCCCTGCCCTGAACAGTTGAGTGATGATTGCTAAAAATCACCCTTCCTTCCTACCTTTAAATGAGTTATGCATGGATAGTACATGGAATGGTTTGTGTCAATGTGATTATAGGATGAGGAAATACTGATTACAGAAATGCACAAGAAACAGGACTGTGGAGTGCCAAGAATATTTAATAATGTTTTTGTTTTCAAGAGTACAAAACTACAGGCTTATAATCTGCTGCTATGGCTGCATGACCTTACTGCAGCAATAGAAGGTGTAAAGTATTGGGAGACACCAAAATATGTAACAGTAAGGGACATATGAAAATTGTACACTATTAGAAGACAATTGTATCAACAATGATTGTTGTATCCAAAGTCCTCTACAATGAGACTTGACACTCATGTGTGCTGCTGCACAGGCTTCATCAAAACCACAAGGCTTGGGTAGGCAGCAAAAAGGCTGAGACCTATGAGATAGCTTTGGACAGGATCCCTGTTCCTGCACAGAGCAGGCTGGAACAGGATTACTGTGTTTCCCAAATATAGAAACAGGTTGGAATGAAATAAAAGAGTCAGCTCTAGTGGGTAAAATTTAGCTCCCCTGAACTAAGCTGTGGAAGGACAATTAATGATTTTTCAGATGTTCTGTAACGATCTGTGTGTGCCTGAGGGCTTGATGGTGAAGACATTGACTAAGATGGAATTTAGTGGAAAAGACTTACTAAAGACAGTGTTAGCCCAGGTTGATATCTCTAGTTTCATTCTAGGTTCCTTTGACATTAGGCATTATATTCACCTTGCTACAAATGCAATAGCCTTGTGGGTTTTGTTTCTGTTTGTTTGATTTTGGAAGAAAACCACTTGGTCTTTTTACTTTATGTTTAGTTTATGTTTACTTTATGTTTAGTTCAGCATAAAAAAAATACTGGATCAAATAAACCCCCTCATGGCCTAGATGTTGACAAATAGAAATTGGTATCACTTGTTGAAATAATCAACGAATAATTATATGAGTTCAGCAAATGCAAAAGTCATCTCCACAATAAACCAACACTCATGACATCTCACAAGTTTTGTAGGATAATGCTTTTATGGGATATAGGATAATAATTTTATGGATAATACTTTTCTACTGATTAAAGTATTTGCTTATTGAACTTTTTTATTCTCAAACGTACATGATAGTGGTAATTCCTTATACAGCATTTCACAAGCATGATTTTTCTTTTGCTTAAACACTATTCATTAAAATGTGGATTATTTTACCAGAATACAATATACTTTGAAGTACAACACCCAAGTGTTGACAACCATATACTATAAAGTTATCATGGCTAAAGTTATCCTTATATCAGAACTTAAATACTTTGCTTTCCAAGCCTCACTTGGTTAGAAAATTACCTTTGTATTACTGAGTTACAGTTCTCAGATTATTGATTCCATGGTGTAGAAGTACAGTATATCAGAATGTGAGCCTGCAGAAGTTACAATAGACCAAAGAGTTTACTATGAAGTGCATTGCCCTTTGTGTGTGAAAATGCAATATTCAATCTCTTAATTCTATATGAGTTAAAATAAAATTTCAATATATAATTAATTATTATGTGTACATAATTATTCTATTTTTAATATTTCATTAAAATATGCATTAAAATATCAAAACAGATTCTCACTTTTTAATTTTATCAGTTTAGTCTCTGGAGTTTCTCTAAGATAGTAATTTGTCCTTGTCTGGAATGTTTTGACCCAAACTTAAGTCTTTACAGATTTTTCAGGAGCAAAATTAGAAACCTTTTCAATTGCTGCTCCACTATAGTCTTTAAAACAAGATAACATTGCTTTCCTGATAAATCCTGCCATTACATAAGTAAGACATAGGTGGGACAGCAGGTAAGAGTACCAAGATTTCTCTAATAAATTATGAGTTATGTTTGTACAAAGAAAAGATTGGTATGCTTCCATGCTACTGACTGAGAACTGATGACAAACTGGAAATGGAATAACCACTAATTCAGATGTGACTTTTTCTTAGCCTATCATTGGCTTAGATAAAGATTAGTCGTCCAGACAATTTGTGTAAACCTGTCATGTTTTTAAGCCAAAGTGTTTTTTTCACAAATTAGTTTACTAAAACAGCTAAGTTCCTTTTCAGATAGAAACTTTCATGACAAAATTAGTGTTTTCTGTAGCTCAGATTGAGGTGAAAAATTGGTTCAGTCTGGAGAGTCCTTGTTCTGCAAATACACATGTAAGTCTCTCAGTGTTGTTATGCATTACAAACATAAAAAAGAAAAGATATATTTTGAGTAGAGGAAAGGGAAACAAAAGATAAAACAGCCCTATTATCACATCAGTTCAATTCACAGCAAAGGTATATGTTGATACTCTCTAAAGTCTCCCTTTATTACCTGCTATTCTCCTTGGATATTTTCTACTGGGTAATTATAATTTAGAAAGACCCGTTAGGGCTCTTGTGCTTCTCAAAAGGATCTGCAAAAGGGTATGTGTCCCAAAATAAATATCTGCAACCAGCATCTTACCTTAGACTACGTATCAATATTCACTCACTTGGTATTCAGAGATTGAATCTAATTTAGACCTGAAGGCAGACATAGATGCATAGTATTTGCAGCAACAAAACAGGATTCAAGCTACAGAAGAACCTATTTGTTAGTTAAAAAGGACATCAACTGGAGAACTACAGCATCTCTTGTAGTCTGGGTACGGTAATCTTTCCTTTTCCTAAGGATCCAAGAATGAAATTCCATGTGTCTTCCATGAAGAAGAAAAAAAGTACAAGCCTTACACCATTTAACTTGTTTTTATAAGATACCTGTGAGATGACCTGGCTTACACTCAGGCACAAATGAAGAAAAATTCTCAAGTTAAATGAATTATCCTGGTGTAAAAATGTACATGAAAATAGGCAAAATTTAGACACAATAATTAAGGTATTATAAAACAAGAGGCTATGAACTATAAACCAAGAATAATCAAACGGTCATTATGATTTAGTAGTTACTATGATAGCTATATCAGAATTCCTGGCAGAAGCTATTACATATCTCTTTATTTTAAAATATTTATTTACAATTTGGGTGAGGGCATGGAGTGCACTCTCAACAAGTTTACAGACAGCACCAAGTCGGGTGGAAGGCACTACAGAAGGATCTTGACAGGCTGGATTAATGGGCTAAAGCCATTGATGAGGTTCAAAAAGATCACATGTTGGTTCATGCACTTGGGTCACAAGAATCCCATACAGAGCTACAGAATGGGGAAAGAATGGCTGGAAATCTGCCTGGAGGAAAAGAACCTGGTGGTGCTGGTAAATAGGGACTGAACATGAGCTGAAGTGTGCCTGAATGGCCAAATGGTGTCATGGCCTGTAGAAATAGTGTGGCCAGCAGTACCAGGGCAATGACCATCCTGTTGCACTTGGCATGGTGAGGCTGCACCTTGAACCCTGTTTTCAGGTTCTGGCTCCTCACTATGAGAAGGACTGCAGCTCATTTCCTCTGCCCACAGCTGCAGTGAGGGACTTGCACCATTCATTTTCAAGCAAGCAGGTGTCTAATCTTTCTGTCACCAGAGAAGGATGAAATCACCCTTGGTAAAGTACAGACACAGACTCACTATTTCCTCAGAATAATTCCTGTTCACCCTGTCTCTGTCCTGTTTGGAAAGGAAGTGGATGTGCACAAATATTCCATAACAAGTGTGCTTAAATGGGTGAAAAATTTTGGAGAAGAGTGGATAATGTGGATGTGTTCCCACAACTAAGAACATAACTTGCAGTTTTATCCTAGACCAGCTTCAATATTTTCTCAGCTCCAGCCTGCAGTAATTTACAAAATAATCATTGTGAAGCAGACTCCTATGTCCTATACTGACCTGTCTCTGTCCTATGGGCAGGAAAACATGCTATTCCCATGAAGACATAATATTACTTCAAGAAACTACACTGAACTTCACAATAATAACGTTTCCCAAGCATATTTTTTGTGTTCCTTTATGATCTTTATCCCACAGCTTTTTAGAGTGTGTTGCGCTTTATGAAACAGAAAGCTTGAAAATAATCACGCAGCTCATGAAATCCTCTCCCATCAATTTGCACTATCCATGGCACCACCATTGCATATCACTGACCACTAAACACATCAGTAGGAGCTTCAGAGTTGATGGACAAGACCAACAGACCAACAATAATGATCCACAGGAGGATGGCAATGGGCAATACCTATGTTTTAGATTTGTACGTCTAATTTGAGGAATTTGCTGAACAAAATGCTTTGTTATATACCTACTGAGCCTAATATTTTGTTACTCCACCTCAGAGGAAACATTTAGACAGGAAAACTAGTGAATTGTGTGGCACTCTAAAAACTATAAGAATTTACAAGTTCAATTTCTAATTTCAGGTACATGCATGTGAATGGTTTCTGACTCATGGATAAAGCTGCATAATTTTGAATGGCATTAACCATAAAAGGCAGGAGCTACTAATGTAAATGGTTCAGTTGACTATATCATGAAAGAGCTAATGTACATTAATAATGCAATCTAAATGAAGTTATGCTTTCTTTTGTGAGATACTGAGTACTAGAATGTATAGTAGTATCAGGCATATACCATGGGATAATCTTTTTCAAATATTCCTTTGTTCAAATAGCTTTCCATAGCTATTATCCAGCCCTGATATTACTAATAAATTCTAATTCAATTTAAAAGAAAATTCAGCTATGTCAATCGAGTTTATTTGTACATCTGTAACAGGGTTTTTTGTCCCTTTTCATAATTTGACTGTTGATATAAATTCATTAGTTCTATTTATTTCAGAATGCAAAGTTCTCAGGACAGAGAAAAAAGTAATTTTCATCAGGAAGTTTCACAATAATGTACTATTTATGCATAAGATGTTCTGGGTCATAATCCCAAGTAAATTTTCTCAGTCATCTACTCATTAATGTGTGGTGACTGTTAATGTCTACTGCCAATTAAAAGAATTCATAGAAACAATTTCTTTAATGAAAAGTACCACTTTTGCAAATTCATTCCCCTTGTCAAACCGTACTGATAACAATTGTATTTCACATATAAAAAAGAGCAAAGTAAGAACAGCTAAAAGAAAATTTCACCTTGCTTATTCTTTATATTCCTTGATATATTAGGAACTGAGACATGAATATACCATCAGGAGAGTGTGCAGAAAAATCAAAGTATTTTAAGATTAAACAGTTGAAACTTTGAGTAAATAATTTGAGTAATATTGAGTAAACAATTTCTGTTATTGTTAAAATATTTGAACAATTCAAGTAATTACTGGTCATTTAATTTCTTTTGCAACAAATTCACTTCCTTGCTACAGAAAGTACAAAAGTACACAGAGTAGTGCAAGGGCATTTCCTTGTACAAAATGCCTGGCATACTATAGATGCCACAAGAAATACTTAAAGAGTCTAGCAACAGTAATCATAGCAATAACAGATCTATTGCCTTAGGAAAACAGAGTTTAAAAAATCTGGTCAGACCAGTGTGCAAGAAGCTGTAAATAATGCACTGATGGCATTACATGGCCTATTGCTTGGAGAACACCGCTCCAGGAAACGTCTTCTAATAATGCCATCCCACAGACTGACTTTGCTGCCTTGCTTTTATCACTTGAGCTCTTTTGTCTCACTCATCTGTATGACTTCTCCTAATGAAGTTTGAATGCAGTCTCCCCTTAAATACAACTGAAATTTTTAAATCTGTTTTTCTCTTGAACCCAAATGGTAGGAGTGATAACACTTAAAATTACTGTTCAACAACTGTGATCAAAGAACAAGCCATCTAACCCAAATGCTTCTGCTTCCACAAACAGAAAAATAGATTTCCACAGCCTGCAACACTGAAAGTGAACAAGCCCTATCCACTCTTTATGGCTTGTTATAGCCAAAACACTGGCTACACTTCACCTTTTCCTGACATAGCCATTACACACTTGGGGTTGGATATGAGCACTACAGTTCAGAAGTTTAGTGAAAGACTTCTGAATCTTTCCAAACATCTGGCTATACTGCACATTACTACTGTATCTATATATACTGTATATGACAGGGAAGGCTAGTAACGGACTCCAGAGCTTATCATTTACAGCCTTCATATGTAATTAAAAATAGCTTTCGGAGGTAAAAGGTTCATTATGTAACAACTAGGTTTTACTTAAGCATTCATGACAAAGCACTAGAAGACAAAAATATTACTTTTTCCCATTTTTTTTTAATTTGGAATTCAGATGAACAATGTTCACAGTATTATGTGGGAAAATTGCAGCCTTACTTTTTAATAATAGACTTCTCTAAATTAATAACACTGTTACAGTTTGTTTTGGTACGATTTCAAGGACAAATAAAACCTATTCTTTTGCTTCTGTGTAACATCTGACACATCATTGGGCTGGGTATCATTTAAGATTCATTATTTGAAAGATAACCTTATCTATTAGACAAGCCTCATTATATTACACTAAATTTACTAACTAGAGTCCAAGAAAAAATAGTTATTTTCTTCCTCATAAAAGTAATCACGGTCACTACAGTGGAATTACAAAGAGAAGTAGAAAGTTGCCAGAAGTGAACTGTTTAATAAATAAGCAGTTTATAGGGCTAACTATTTTGTAACACCTAGGTAACATACCATACTTTAAAAATTCTGTCAGTTCCAACATCCTGGACCTATGCTGAGACGGAACATCAGCAAAACAAACTCACTAGCGCTGCAAGCGCAAGCAGCAGATGATATTTCAAACAGGAAGGAAAGAGAAAGCAGTATTTTAGTGACATTAGCAAGTCCTTACCTAGTGGCTGCCCTGCAATGATCCTGGCGTTCTCTCCTGCCACGGCCGCCCTGGCGTGCCTCTCGCTCATGTACTGCACGAAGGCGTACCCTTTGTGCACCGAGCAGCCCACGATCTTCCCATACTTGGCAAAGATCGCCTCGATGTCACCTTTCTTGACAATAGCTGTGTTCAGATTTCCGATGAACACTCTGGAGTTGATGGACTTTGGGTCGTTCTTATTGGTGACATTGCTGGTCTGTGTTTTGCCAGTCATGGTTGGATCACTTGGCCTTAAACCTTAAATAAAGAACAAAGAGAATTATGTTTCTAAGCATACATTTACCCTGACTTTGGATGAATTTTCCAGCAATAATTCACTTCTCATTTCTCACTTTGGGTGAATCTCTACTCAGAAGAATCAAACTATCTAAAACATATTATCAATAAAATCAAGATAGCACATTTTAAAAAATAAAATTTAAACTTCTTATTTTTATAGATGTGAGATATAACAATACATCACTTAATATAATGCTGTGATAGCAGAGCTTTACTATAATCATATGTGGATTTCTGCTTAGAAATTCAATATTGACTTTTTAAGTACTTAGCCATCTAGCAACTGCAAAGCAAGAGAATGAATCATTATCTACTGTCAAAGAAATGAACATTCAAGGCCATGTAGAGAGCAAACTCTTAAAATGAAAAACAGCTCTGCTTTTGTTTGGTGTCAGTTAGAGCACATTTCTCACCAGTTAAATATCGCTGTGAGGTGTGCAAGGCAGGTAACATACAATTCTTTGCTGCAATCAATATGTTTCTATCAGAACAATTTTCCCTGTAAATTCAGTACAAAGAAAGAAGTGAGAAAAGACAGTGGTTTATGTTCTGAGAATTAAAAAGTAGGAAAAGAAATCACTTTAGGAATACAGCTTTTATTGCTTCTTTGCTCTTTTATCTGAGGTCACAACTCAAAATGCATCCTGGTAAATCTCTGATGGGAATAACTACATTATTTCTGGGAAATATTTGGTAAAAGAAGCAAAAAACCCCAACATTTTTTGTGTTTATCTAGCCTCACCCCTCTGAAATGTATGTGATTTTCATAATTTGCATTCAAGTTCCATCTGCCAGAAGGTTCCTATATTTACAACAATTTACTTATATGGAAATGAAATGAATGAAATTGTCCCAACTCTGCACTGGGTTTTCTTTAGCTTTAGTAGATCACAAAAATGTCAAAAATATGCATAGCTTTAAGTAGAGAAAACTTATTTTGTAAGAAGATCATTTAGGCAGCAGTCAAATATAGGCCATGTCTTACAGCCAACTGTTACTATTTTTTAACCTGTTCATACTTTTCATTAGATCAGAGTAACAACTCAGGCAAGAAGAGAATCCAGTTAAATACTTTACACAGGTAAAACTCAGTTCATTCCTCAGAATGAAAAGGTACAATAACCTCTATTCTGAACATCTAAATTGGAAGTTTCATATTTTAAGTCAGTATCTACCGTACATGAAGCTAGAAAAAGAAACCATTGTCACTGAACTCTGCAGAGTACCTGCTGAACAAAACAGACACAGTAGCAGCCATCAGCACTTTGACTGCCTCCACCCCAGAGGATCCAAACCCCACCTTCCAGACAAGAACACGATGGAGATGTATGGGCTGCTCTCCTGAGTCTCAGCCTGCTTTAGGAAAGGAATTAATGCAGTAGAGTTGCCAGTCAAATAGCTTTCACTTGATTAACAACTCAGCATGGCAACTTACTTTATATTACAGCATTTAGAGAAAACACTGAAGAAAATAAGAAAAAAAAAGTATATTTTCCTCTTAAGTTTATTGATTTTTAAATACATTGTGGAAACATAACATTCTGTGTACATGCAGAAATTTCATAATGGAAAACCAGGAAAACTACCTTGAATGCAACCTCTGAGCTTTATCATAAGACAAATTCAATAGTGTATATTTCTAGACTGCTGTGCAGATTGTGTATGTTTGAAGTCATGTCTGTATATAGCTAACCTGAATATTGTGAACATTCAGAGTAGTATGCTTGGTACTGTCATATTATGATGGCAAACCATTTACCATATATAAATATAATGAGCACTAAGATCCACATTGGCATAAAGTAGACTGCTGATGTAACTCTATCGTAGATACACCTGTATTACACAGGAGTCAAAATTACAGTAATACAGCCATGGTAGCTTAAAGACTGAAGAGGCAACACGGCAGAATTACAAGGTATAAAAAGTAACAAGGTATAAATAAGAGTAACAATGCTGGTGCAGTTGCTGATTAACAGGGAACGCTGGTGTCCTCTATGGTGTTGATCTGCACAGCACTTCAAATAGCATTCTATTGGGAAAACTTGGAGTGTATTGTGTTTACCCTTGCAAAGATCCAGGGGTAAAAAGCTATATCTGTTCTTATACAATTCTTAGCACCTTGTTGATACTATGTACATTTATCAAGTGTGTAGCTGAACATATTTTGCAAAACTCATAGAAGTAGGTTATCATAAATATGATTGCTGGTCTAGAAAGTAGTAGCCTGGACTGGTAGACCCATCTCTTCCACTAGACTGGTGTATGACTTAGTAAGATGCTCTTACTGCCTGTTTCTACTTTTTAACCTTCAGACTGGTGTTTTTTTGACTAAGGGCTATATTTCAATGTATTTTTATATAGCTTCTAACACTTTTAACATCATGTGACCTCAGCTGGAATATTTAAGCAGGAATAACAGAACATTAAAAAAAAATCCAAGGAGAAAAAAATCTACAAATAATCTGCCAGAAGTCAAGATTCGCAGGAAAATTATATACAACAAAACACTTTATTACCACCAATATTTTCTACCATGCACATTAAGACCACAATGCCACAATGCTTTCTAAATACTCTACTATACTCTATTTCCTCTGTTGTTTAACCATTTAACATGGGATTTAGTGAACTATTCTTATCTCATAAAAATCCTCATTTTACTTTGTCCAGTTTTTCTATGTACTAATTTAAATAGACTTTGAATAGGACATTGAATATTTCTCTCTTGTAGTTGTTCTTTGCAATGCAAATTTACAATATTTTTATAACACAAAGAAACACAAAGTTGTCTGGTGGGTTCTCTCATATTCAAATGAGCAGTCAGGAAAACGTGCTGCAGAAATTCAAAGGGTGAGAATAATGCTATCATGAACGATTGAGATTTGATTGCCTAGCTGGTCACAATACTACTGTGAATATTTCATAAAAATCAAAGATCCGTGGGATCTTCATTACAATGTGAAAGAATTTATGGCAACTTCTACACCTCACTTTCAATATACATCTGTGAATAGTGATTTATGCCCATATTCTCTGAGCTATGAGTAAAATCACAAACATTGTACCTCATAAAAATGCAGAAATAAATGAAATAGTTAGAGAAACATATCTGAAATAATCTCATTTTCTTGCAGCCTTTAATAAGGTATCTAGCAAATTTCCTACTATTGAAGTGATCCTTTCTGATAATAAATACCTCCCATATGCCAAGCATATCTTTTAAAAATGCTTTACAAATAACATTTAGCTGTCAGTGCACTTCATCATATTTATTTATTCAATTAACATTTCTAATATGTCAAACTGGAATGAGAATGCAAATTACTAGAATGAGATTCCTATCACCCAGGACATACAAGTGAAAAGTTTAAACCAGTCAATTTGAAATGCAAAAGAGGGGAGTAGAATTTAAGTCTTGGCTTCCTTCACTTTTCCAGCATTTTCTGACAAAATTTGGCTAAGCACCAGCATGACAAAGCTTTGCTCTGTAGTGGTGAAACTCATCTTCTTTCCATAAGATGCATGAGTGAGCCCACAGCTCCATTTCTCAGATATTTCCCCTCTGGTGCTGTGCCCAGCACCACAGCAGTGAAGATCACAATCCCTTTACAGCTGTGCCATGACCCAGTGCAGGGAAAACACAGAACTTGAAACAAAGAGAAAGAGAACAGCTTGTCAAATTCTACATTCCAGTAACTCCTGAGCTTTTCTTTTAGGGAGTAGGGTCAAGGCACAACCATAAAAGTCCTGTTGGACTTCTGCTCCCTGTGCTGCTTTATGCACTTTCACAATGACTCCTCACACAGCAAAATGCAAAATCCGTCTTTGAGCAGACAGCAATTTTGTTAAACTGCAAGAAAAATTTAGTACATACAAAAGTTTGAATATCTAAGTTAAAGGGATTTTGAAAGCAATTCACTTCAGTATTTTTTCCAATTGTGCAATTTAAATATTGAGAGGAACTCATAACCTCTAAGTAAAATTTCTAGCAAATACTGAAATATTGTCTCTGGAGTTGTTCTTATGCAGCTTCCTATGCTGAATTAACCAATGAAACTAATCTGTAATAACTCTGTTAGAATCAAAAAAATCAGATAAATCTCTTTAGAAGACTAGGAAATATTTATATTGATGACTTGGGTTTTCTCTCTTATAATTTTCTCTCTTTATTTTTTTTTACACTAAGATCTATACCTAATTTTGCTTTAAAATTTTTTTCTTCAATAAGTTTAGTAATACTTCCAGGAGTTCCTACATATTTATGTTCTTTTATCTTGGAACTGTTTCTTTCCTTTCAACAATAAAACCTGCTAGCCAAATACAAAAAATATCTACATATTTGAATGAAATAAGTATTATTTGCAGCGTCTATAGGAAAAAATAGGGTTTACTGAGAAAAAAGTGAAATAACAAAATTGAAAACCTTTTAAGGAGTACAAATACTTTCTGAAAATTAAATAAAATTCTGTTGCTTTTATAGAGATTTAATATCAAACTTTTATGTATTTATATATTTTTTACCAAGGAAACAGGAAAAAAGGAAACCCACTGTAATTTTTTTTCCACTCCCCCCTCCAAAAAAAATTCATTTTGAGATCATGCTTAGAGCTGAGCCAGTAAGTAGACAACAGTCTATATTAGATATGTGTGATATCAAAAGAGTAATTTTGTGGAGAAACATTTTTAAATATGAAAATTTCCATCACTGACAGGTTACTCTAAGCACCATTATATTCCAAACCTTAATTTTTGATGCATGCACACTAAGATTCATAGTGCACATTTGATTATTGCAAATCCTTCCAACAAAGACAAAGCCCTTAACACACACATGGTTGAACAGCCATGTTTGTTTCCACAATTAAATCCACAGTAGTACATACAGGTTGTGGGAAATTAATTACTAGGGTATTTGGGGGTCAAGCTGAAAATGGTCATTCTGGCAAAAAAAAAAAAAAAAAAAAAAAAAAAAAAAAAACCCAAAAACAAAAAACCCCAAACAAACAAACAAAAAGACCAACCAAAAAACCACAAAAACACAAACATCATAATAGCAGCACTATAACATGTGATCAACCTCCAGCCCAAAACACGTGGGGTTTTGTTTTTTTCAGCATTTCCAAGCAATCTCTGTTCTTCTGCTATCCAGCCTCAGTTAAAAGCTGAACTTTTGTCAATATCCAGGTTTAATTGTTGCTTTAATAGCTGAGCTTTTCTGTGATGTGCTGTCTTTGAGCTTAAAGAGTCAATCATTATTAAAATATTTATCAAGACAAAAAGATTAGGCCATCATGTATTTTCTCTATTTTCATTACCTTTTAGCAACAATGATAATATTAATATTCTTATAGTGTTGCAGAAAAATTTAAGATATTTAAGCATTTGAAATGTCCTTCTGTGCATGAAATGTCCTACAACATAGATTTATCATGCACTAGTACTAATATTTTATGGAGAAAATTCAATATTCATATTAATTGCTTTAATAAGCAGTCATTAAAAGCATTTTATCTCAGTTAAATCAGTATTTGACAAAACCCCTATACAATTTTTCATATCTGTTGGAAACATGGTTTGGATATTTCATGATGGCAGGGAGAAACCAAAGGGAGGGAAGGGAGAGAATAGAAAGATATCACATAAAATATATTTTGTCTTGTAGAAATTTTTTTTCTTTATGTTTTAAATTAATTTTTAATGAATTACTATACCTAAGCCACACAAACAAAAATGTTATTCATAAGATGTTTAGTTAAATTCACATCAAAATATTCTGGGCTTTTCCAGTCATGATTAAAGTCAAAGAATATGCTTCCTTCCTCTCTCTCTCTCTCCAAGATATCCTGCCTATTTATTTATTTATTCATTCATTTCTATATGGTTTACCTTTTTTTGCTTCCTTTCAATTACTTTTAAGAAGGGATTGACACATCATATCTGTAAGACAGACAATGCTCCCTTCAAGCTGGCATTTCTGCAGCCACATAAATGACAATATGCATCAATATGCCACATCTTGTAGAAAATGAAGGACTGAAAGATAAAATGATATAGCAGATCTCACTTCAACTTCTGCTGTCACTCTTCTTCAAAGAGATAAATACTCTCTTCCTGGAAGGTGAATAAAATGTCTTTGTGTGTTAAAAAAAACTAAAATAACTTAAAATAGCATTCCAACAAAAATAACCACTTTTAAGAATATATTGCTTTACATTAGTTGATTAAGCTTGTGGAAGAGTAAGGGAAAGATGTGCACTCTGTCCCAGGAGTAACTCCATCCCCAAGAAGTGTGAGGAAAAAGGAAAAGATCAAAGGTCTGTGCAGGTGGATAGAGTTACAGGTTCTTATTACCCTGCACTAGCTCATGGTGCTGGAACCTTCTCCTACCCAAATGAGCAGGAGGAAATGAAACCTGTCTGCACAGAAAAATAGGGATTTTCCCCCCATTCACATGCTCTTTGTTGTCAGGGTGTAGAAAATAACCCTGTAAAGGTTAGAAGCTAGCCCTGCAAAGAAATATGTTTCTCTAGTAAAATGTTTGATGAGCACTCAGATATGGGTCCCATTCCTTCATCATATTTATACACTATAAAATGCAAGGATTACTTTATTTTTAGGTTGTCAAGATGCAACTCTGGTGGCTAGGATAAAAAGTAATTGTGGTAGTACATACCAGTATAGTTATGCAAACAATAGAGTGAAATTGGAAGAAATATACATAAAAAAAATAAGATTTTTAGAATTTGAAATGGAGTTTGAAGTGGCGTAAAGATAATGCCTTATCTAAGTGTGGGGTATGTTAAAGAGATACACACTTCAAAGGAATACTCAAGAGATGTGGTATGGACATTGAAGTCTCTTAGCATATTCCAGAATGGGACCTTTGGTATTGTCCTGCAGGTTGTACTTCACCTTTCAAAATGTCTCTAGGAGAGAGAGAGCACAATTTGGACATTGTTGATACTAATTAGTACTAATTTTAATTAGCAATTAAAAAATGAGTTAAATTTGATACTTTTCTTTAGATGTCTTCTTTGTGATCTGTATGCTGATCTGTCTACCCAGGAACTGATAATGGAAACCGTTTGTGTTGGGGCACATTTCTTTTATGTGCTGTCAGACAGGTTCTTGGAGAAGGAAATTAACAAGTTTGGGGTATTTTGTTTGTTTTTTTAAGCAAAAGTTAAACTTCACTTCCAATATTTTGACCAGATCTATTTGCAGCCAGCTATCTCATCACTTTTAAGTCATCGTTTATCATTTATACAACAAACTATTTTAATGCTCTCTAATCACTCATTCCTGCTGAAATTTTAATAATTTTTAAAGCATATCTGACTTTCTATGATGGTCTAAATCTGTTTTCAGTCTTCAGTTTTGAGTGCAGTGACAGTAAAATCTGCAGGACTGCTGTCTTTCACTTCACTTGGTGACTTTGTGACACTATGGATCACCTAAAAATATATTAGCTATATTTGCTGTCATATGACATTTCCAGCTAATCTTATGTTCAGTAGAAATGCTTGGTGTCATTTGGCACTGTTCCTCCCTCTGTGTTTGTGCTTTCTCTTCAGCTTCATATCACTGGGAGGATTAAATGAGCCTTGGCAAGTAAGGCAGTCTCCTACTATTATTTCTTATATTTCTAAACTTCCTAATAAACTCCATCAATTTTCTTTGCCCTCAAGGGAGTTTACAGTCTCAATGTACAACATCTTCTGAAATTTTAATTAATGAATTGTTTTAATGATTTAGGATCTAAAGCTATTATTTAAAGCTGGCTGTAATAAGGGTACCAATGTCATGGTTAGATGTTTCCCCAACATCATAGTTCTTATTTCAATCCTTCTGTGTTATGTACTAAGCTGTTTTTGGGATACATGACATTAAACATAGCAAGGCTGATATGAATAAATTTCTCAAATTATTCTCAAGGGAAGAAGATTATTTTGGAAAATTTGTCATGCATTTTTAAAGTAAAATATGTTAGTTATTGCTCATGGAAATGCTATAGCTCACAGATAGACTAACTTTGTGCTATCTGACAAGTCTCTGACAAAACTTTCTGTAACATTATTTTGACTAGCATTTTTCCCCCCTTGTGTTTTCTCTATTATTTTACAAGAGTTTGAAATTGGATTTGAGGAATGTCATGGTCTAGGCTGTTGAATACCAAACAAGAAGTCAAGAGCTTCCAAATTGTAATCCTAGCTCTGGTACAGACTTGATAAGAGACCTTCTGCGAATCACTTAATATTTCCACCTTGTCCTCTTTCTTCAGAAACTGGCAATAGTACTGACAATATTCCAGCTCAGTGGGTTGTCGCATGAATAAAATTTGAAAATGCTAAACACCAAAAAACTTCTGCAGCACTAGTAAGTGTTATAGAAAATATACTGTTTAATTGAAAATATAAGAATTTGTTTTGAGAATTAATGGTATTTTTATTTTTCTGTGTTATCTCTATATATTTGTATATTTCTAGGTATTTTCTATTAATGGGTATTTTTATATTCTATCCCCCATATTAGTTGATCAAAATAATTATTTGATCTTTCCTAATGGTGAGAGGTATTTAAGAATACTTGAATTTCATATTCAGAGTGAAATTGGAATCATATTTTCTGTTGTATTCACTCCATATTGTCCTTCTCACAATCATGTCTTGGGGATTTATGCCAGATGACCACATTGTGCATCTGATTTACAGGAAGGAAAGCTATTACTGACAATAATTTAATTCTGATATCTGACTCTGACAATAACTTTCCCAACATTATGCAATAAATCACTGACATATTATGCTTTTGGCTTTTCCATTTCATTCTTTTACCCTGTTTATTCAGCCTGGCTAGATTTTTGTAGTGGTCAGGTGTCAGCTGCATCTTTAAAGTGAAAGCACATCTGCAGACAACATCTGGTAGACTGTCACATCCCTGCACAGTCATGCAGCACATCCTTTAACCTGTGCAGCACATCCTGAGTCAGGAACCCAAAGTAATATGCTACCATTCACCACAAAACAGCTGAATGCTTTTTCAGTCTGTCTATGAAGTCTGTTCTGCCTTTTCACACCCTAAATCTCATGTGCATATATCAAAGTTTAAAATTGCAAAGGTAGTCAAGAAACAAGAAATCTCTCACCACTAAGGATATAAAACAAGACATCTGGTTTTTATTTCCTTGATAAACTTTAGAGTTTATTGTGTGAAATGAATGTGAAAATATGATTTTGAAATGCAAAATGTGAAAATGGGATTTTCCATGTGGGATAATGAGAATTTCCATCATCTATACATACAATACACAGAAAGAAACAACTCATAGAAAATATGACTATGTATGTAATGATGATTTTGTTAGAGTCTTAAATCTTGTATTTGGATCTGATTCAGCTCTTTTTCCATCACAATCATGCAACCATGTGCAAGGTTTTTATAAACTAGATCCGCTATAAACTAGACTCTCCTCAACATTTCATAAAAACAAATTCAAAGCTATCTGTGAAGCATTTTTTCTTCTGTCATCTGAACACAGAGGCATCTGAAGTTTAATTGTACTTTGGTTTCTGAAACTTTCAGAATGTTCTGCAGAAGTGTTTCCAGGATTTAGTGGCTTGACATCTATAGAATGTTAAACCTGCCCCAATGCATTGACATCTTATAGCCTACACACTATTTCAGTAATTTTCTCCTGCTGTGAATAGTAAGGACACAATATTCAATTGCAGTACCTTTCTCAGTGTTTTAATTGATAGTTCAATATTTAGAACTTTCACCGGGACAGTGGAAAATTTTCTTTGATTCTCTCTTGCTGCAAGTTAGAATTTGCAGTCTTGGTCTCTGAGTCTGTGCCTTGGCTTTTTTTAGCAATCACTGTAGCATGGCAGCTTCAGGCTCTTAGCTTTGAATCTCCCTTCCTAGGCTACCTTGAAGAACATTTGACATTTAATTTGTAATTAAATCGATGTGAATATTCATGCTAAAGCCTAAGTAAGTACTTTTAATTAAACAAGTTTGCCTGTTTGTTTTTTAGTTACATGTTAAGACATAGAAATTAAATTAAAATTAGCATAGTAATATTTTCATTGCTGTTGAGAGATAGCAAAGCCTGCTGTTGCTACACTGTTCCCCATAGGAAATGAAATTTCTGCTAGATAGCCTAAGAAATGTGTTAAAAGCACTTGTGTTCCAATACTGTGTATTGTTGAGAATCCCATGAATGCTATTTTAACTTTTCTTTCTAAAATGAATTGTATATACACACAAAAAGTCTTATCTGCTCCCTCTTTAACTTTTTGGGAAAAAACACATAAAATTTGGATGAGAAGTTTTTTTCCCAACATTTCTTAGTTTTGTAGTCTCAGCAATAACTTTCTGCAGCAGCACATAGATACAAGTAAGATTCTAATTTAGTTTTGGATAATAGCAATTCTTAGTGGAGCTGTGATTTTACTCTGGCAGACATCTGATGCTCAAACACAATGATCATAGTCGCTACTCAGCTAATTATTTTATTTATTTTATGCTCTTTTAGAGACTTGTTTAAGCAACCATCATAGAACAGGAATACACCAAGGATGATCCCCTAAAAAGATTACCCAAACATCAGTCAGCCAGATTAAGGTGAATTTCTTTCATGCAAACCATACAAACCCAGCTGTTGGTGTAGTTTTTCTAGTAAAATATTTGAGCAAACTGTTATTTTCCAAGACAATGTCTAATAATTTTATTTAAGCAGGTAACTTGGCCTCTGGGATCCAAATCTGTGTATGTTTAA
The DNA here is from genome assembly GCA_030060385.1 of Muscicapa striata striata. Classification (NCBI taxonomy): domain Eukaryota; kingdom Metazoa; phylum Chordata; class Aves; order Passeriformes; family Muscicapidae; genus Muscicapa; species Muscicapa striata. Next base: position 1,915,579 of record JAREIS010000018.1, on the reverse strand, counting down.
ATTTTCTGTAATTTGATGCTGGCTTCATATTCCAGGGCTTGGTTAATACTTGGCAAAGGGATAACTCAGAAAATAAATGTTCCTATTCGGATATATGTCTAAAGCCTCACGCTCTTTCCTTGTACTGAATTCTTGTATTTTAAATGTCATCATCAAACCTCTTTAACACCTGTCTCATATATTCTCTGCTCCTCCCCATGCTGCAGTCCATTCAAACGATTTCTTACTTGAGTCCACTTTATTTTTTCCATGCCACTCAGTCCTTCCTGCCAATTTTCTTCCTCCTTGAAGCTGAAGGAGGAACACTGGTATGTAGGCTGTCACACAGCTTTTATAGCTGATTTTTTTCTCTCTTAATGTGTTTCATAAAAAAAGTACCCTTGGTGTTTCAGCTGCATAACATTTTTAAAGACTGCAAAAGAATTATTCTAGTAACACTGAAAATGCAGGACATTGTTTTTTTTTCTTTGTTTTCACACTGTATGTACATATGAGAAGGACCATAAACAAGGAAATTACTTCCACTCAATTTTCAAGTTGCAAAGTTTATTTTTAAGGCAAAAAAATTGCATGCCTGGAAAGAAAATTCCTAGAAATCTCAGTAGCAATCATAGAAATCCAAATTGCTTAGCATAAATATAATTCATTTTATCTCTCTTGTGTCACAGCAGATTGGAAAAATTTGAATGCAAAGAAACCTCCCTGTGAAACTTACATTTAAATAATTTATATTATTGATTATACCTGATCTCCAGCATCATGCTGCAGAGCTGTAAAGTATCTGGTAGGAGTGCAATAAAAGTTGGATAGAGCAAATAATTTAGAATGAATAATTTATCTCTCAAATTTTCAACTGTGTAAAGATTTTTCTATAGCTCATGCTGCCATAATACCTAATCTCTAGTCTAATGGATTATATTATTAGAAGAATTCATTATTAAAGTAACTGCTTTAAACTTTCATTGATTTAATTGGGACAGAAACAGGTATCAATTGTAACAAGAAGTGTTTTGCTACTGCTTTTATATCATCCCCCTGAAGTGAATCTGACAAGATGCACATTAGGTTTTGATATTAAAGGCTTGCAATGGATTAGGATTTTTTTTCTTGTAAATATAGATCACTTGTGGACAGCTATTTTGTAGCACTTGAACTTCAATGTTAAATATTTTAAATTTTCTTTAATTTTATGTACTTTTCCTAGATTTAATTTTATCTAGTATGCTCAATGTTATTATTTGCTTCCAATTGACTCTTAGTGTGTTTCTTCTACGAAATTTGCTCAGAGAGCTTGCAAATAGCACTTACAAAACATGTAACTTGGCTACTCTGAGCTGAAATACAAAAAGACCAAAGAAGGCAAAGCTAATTATGAGTATGCATGAAATCTATGGAAGAATGTTGCTTGTGTCTTTTCACTTGGCTTAAGTGATCAGCTTTGGCAGCTCAAATTTATTATTTTCAGTCTGTATTATCTTATCATCCCAACTAATTACAGGACATGTGATTCTGCGTGCACTTAACTTGGTCTTGTCAACAAATATTAATTATTTTGGAACTAAATTGTATTCATCAGGGACTGCAGTTTTCTTTTAACATGAGAGTCTCAGTTCCACAACCACTTCACATACAAGAGTCCTGGATTTCCATTAGTACTGTTATTCTCCTAATGTGACTATGCATTCTTATAGTCAATTCAGAAAAAAAAATAGCAAAACATCAACAATAACAAAAGCCTTACTGAAAAGCACCTTTCAGAAGTGTATAACTGCTTTGATAGCAGCACATCATTTCCTACATATGTCATGTGTGCAAGTGATGAGAACTGTCAAATAAGGAAGAATGAACTGTAGTTGAGTAACATAAATGTCATCATCTTTGTGTCTTTTAAAAAAGACTTTCCTTATTTTTACCCATGCTTGCCAATTTATGTAAGAATTGCTCCTAAAATTATCTGAATTATCTGTATATTTACAGCAAAAAGGTACTGATTCAATGCTTTTTACTGTTTTATTATTATATTTTTCATGGTAGAAAGCAGCTAGAATCCTTAAGAGAAAAGTGTTTGAGGAAATAGTTACTAGTCCCTTATTTCTTTCACTTTAATCAGTAGGTGACTTTCACCCTTATCTTTGATATTTATATAAGGAAACTAGAGTGCTATCATCTTCTATAAAAGAAAAGGTACCTTCACAATGGCAAATTTGTCATGATTAGGAGAAAGATCTGGATGAAATTTTGCCACAAAAGTACTTCTCTCTCAAAAGTGATTTCCTTAGATGTTTCTGGTAGTTTTTATTGAGCTACTTATTTTCTGTCAAGTCCTCTAAAGTGTATAATAAAAGAGAGTGTAAAAAATGCATTTAAGGAAGAGTGGAAATTTGCAGTTATCTCTGATTTTTATATATTGTTAATCTTAAAGATAGCAACTTATTATCTGGTGCATCTCTCCTCTCTCTGAATATTTGAAAAGTCCTCCAAACAACCCCCCATTTTGATAGGCTAAAGTTCTTTCAATCGAAATTGATACCTGTCCAAGATGAATTAGGAGTTCTGCATGCACATATCTTCAGAAAAGCAAGTAATTATGCACTAATTCTTGCTTTCCTTGCTGCAGCAGCGTACTAGAGGTCTGTGAAATGCTTGACTAATTTAGAAAGTAAGTGTAGACCATACCATCTACAATAAAGATGTCTGAAGGAATAAAAACCTTATTCTGTTGCTTGTTGCAGTATGATCTATAAATCCTCAGTCAGGTAACTTACACATTTGGGCTGCTTGACGTGACTATGAAGGGGTACATTAATCTACATGAATATATGAGTAATGCAGGCAGTCTAGTTGCAAAAGCTGATATTTGAAACAACCTTGTCATGAGTAACATTGGCTTTGCAAAGCATAAAAAATCAGACAGGATTCTTCACAGTTCTCTGTCTACCAAGACAATCCCTTCAAGAAGTTCCTTAGAAAAATGAGGAAGCACTTAACATAATATTATGACTTTTGATGGTGGAATTTATTATGAAATATAGAGTGAACTTTTTCATAAAGCATCTTTGACAAAAGCATGCTATATATGCAATAAAACTCATCTCCTGTTTCATGGTGTTAGGGCTACCATAAATAATTTCACAGCTTTTGCCTTCATCCTACACTTCAGTAAGTGACAAATGAAGAAAGATATCCACATAGAATCATAATTTTCTCTAATCAAAGCTTTGTGCAAAGATAGAAAAGCATACCTTTATGCCATCTATCCAAACAACTATCGAGCTAACATTTTAGAAAGATCTTGAGACTTTTTTTCCCCTTCTCTGTGCTGGAAATTTGCTAAATGTTTAAGGTAAATAGCAGAACAATTCTGCTGAGAATCTGAAAATAACACTCTCTCAGGCAACACAGCTGTAAGGATTATTAAGAAACTGCTACAAGCTCAGTTAATGATCATCTAAATTCAAATATACACCCTTCTTCTCTCTTTATGAAGTATATACACTTTAAGGAGTATACTATAAAAATGTTGAATGCTTAAGTGTTTATTTTTGTTTTGTTTTTGTTTTCCAGGTAGTAACATCTAAAGAATCTTTAGACAATACCAATTTGCAAATAGAGGTATGTTTTAAATTCATCTGAAATTATAGAATCAACCAATAACATAAAGCATGCTGTAAAATGCTTGTTTCACCTCCTAGCAAAATCTGCTCCAGGAAAAAGCTGTGGAGGGTAGATTGCTGATGGAATTAAAATAAGGAAAATTTTCAGGTCATTTTAAAGCTAAAATGCTTTCTTACTCTAAAGCCATAGCAACAACCAGAAGGAAATATACTGTTTTGGATAAAAGCTAGAAGACACAATAAGACAGGAAGACAGATATTTTAAAACACAAGTATGTGGTAGAATTCAGTGCTATTTTGGAAGTGTCCCTTTAAAGTGCTTTGTCTTTTATTCTCTCTCAATTTTTCATGCTGAAAGAACATGATAATTTTGACATAAAATTAAGTGCATCTGTTTGAAAATTTTTGCAGTTTTTCAATGATTATTCCTCATGTGCCAAGTGGCATCACTTCAAAAATATTAACAAATTTGCTTTCACAGTGTCTCCGGATGGGAAGGAGGTTTTCTATCTCAGCATAAATACAAATTAACAAATTTATTGTCTCAAAATATCTCTATAAACACATGGATTCAGCCTTAAGTCCCAATCAACTACTCATATACACATGTAATTCCATTTGAAATTTAGCCAAAGTGCTGGACAGAAAGACTTCAGTGAGAATAGAGAACACCAATGACTGTATTCCATTACATCTGAATCCTCTCTTAAGAATACCTTGTTTTGCTCTACTGTAATATCTGCTAATGTTGTCATCAAGATTTTTTATTATTATATCTCAAAAAATGAGAATGTCCACAATGACAGAGCAGTTTTAAAAGGATGCACATAATGTTATCTATATTTGGATGGACCTTATTCCATTCTGGCCTTGCTTCTGCAAGTTTCAACAACAACAAAAATTATGGAAGAGTCTGTTGAATATTCCCCAACATTTATATAGTTTGTGGCCACATGGTATGTGTTGAGGGTATTCCCAGATGCTGTGGGTTATATAGCATTTCAAAATAAATACTGCAGGCACCATACCAGTTGGAGGCTGATTGTGAAAAGCCATTAGAAAGTCTGAGTCCATGTGGCAGTAATTTCTGACTGAAATAGTGCAGTGAATTTTACCCACTGCTTATTTAATTCTGGCTTTTTTATCTCTTTTTAACAGCACTCAGTATAGCAAAACCCCTTTCTGTCCCTGTCACAAATTTTTGTGATAGACAAGAGAGAAAAAACTTAAAATGTAAAAAACATATCTACATGACTTTCCTCTTTATCCAGCTTCTCTTGAGTTCCAACTGAATTATTTTCCTGCCAATGTTTCCATTAATGTTTTCAAAGAATTCTTGCAATTGCATGAGGCTGATGTTACCAAATATATCATTTAGCATAAATAAGAAAGACAAAATCCTGGAAACGAGTCCACTAGAGCTTGTACCTACAGTGCAGAAGAAAGCTCAAGAAAATTGCTGCACTGTCTCTCACCACTGACATTTTGAGCTCTCATTCCCTCTTTTCTTTTTTCTCAAGTGGAGCAGAAAGTCATTGTGATTCCAAAACCACAGTGTTGGTCATGGATACCAAGAGGAAAAAGGTTGATTTTTAAAGTTATCATTGGGCAGTCTTCCTATGCCCATGACTTGTACTGATTTCTGTGAGCTCCTGAGCTCCTAGGATGCTGCCTGGCAAGTATGAAAGAATTAAACACAGACAGACATAAACACAGACATTTTAAGAAAAATATTTGGTTTGGCAAGATTTCTGGAAGTGATATAAAATGAAAATTTTGATCTCCTGTGTCTGCTCTCCCTTTGGAATCAGGCAGAATCTCTTTATCTACAGATATTTTTCCCCTCAGACTGCCACCCTCAGACCCAAGCAAATGAGACATTTAGGAAGCAAGGCAAGGGAATTCGCTGCAGCCCAGCAATGCTTCTTACTAAACTATAGAAAGATGTCATTGTGTCATCCATGAAACTATGAAAGCAGTTCCTTGTACTGAGTATGAGACTCAGTAGAACTCATCAGGAACTACTCTGGTTTCTTTTGTATAAGGTCACCAGAAAAACTCTGGACTTAAAACAAGCAACTGCAAAGCCATGAAATACTGAATCCAAGTTTTGAAACACCAGGGGTCTAATTTTGAATGCAAGAAGAGTGCCCAATGCAGGGAAGATCAAAATGACTAAAAGTACAGTTGAAAAACAAGCTGAATTTGGAAAAAAACAAACAAAAACATTTATTGATGGAGTAATTTTTCTTTCAAGTGTGTGAAAACAACAAATAACTCTCACGAGTTTCTTGGGTGCTCTTTCCCTGGCTAAAAAAAATATTTTAATAGACTCAACAGATTCACTTTACATTTATGGTGAGAAATAGCACTTACTTGTAAATGTTCATTATGTACAAACAAAATCCTAAATTAAAAAAGTAGTAAAGAAACACTGCTTCATTTACAGGAATAGCATTGTATGCATCTGTAGTTAAGTAAATCAAGTTTTACAACAAAAATCACTGCTTCTATGGCTTTTATCTCTTCAGCAATGGAAATAAGAGGCTTCAGAATGAGTGCAGACACTAAGATAAAAAGTAATACCAATTCAGAAATATGTTGTTTTTCTCCTCTCTTCCAGTTCCATTATTATGCAAGATCATAGAATCACAGAATCATGGAATATCTCAAGATGGAAGGTTCCAGGAAGGATCCTTGAGTCCAACTCCTGGCCCTGCACAGTAGCAACCCCCAGAGTAAAACCATGGTTTAATACTCCTCCTTTATTGTGGCCCCTAATACTGTCCCCAGGACTCAAGGTACAGAGGAGAGTGCAAAGGTGAAGGGCAGAGCAGGACAATCCCCTCCCTTGCCCAGCTGTGATGCTGTGCCTGATGTCCCCCAGGACAGGGCTGACCCTCCAGGCTGCCAGGGCACTGCTGGCTCAGATTCAACTTGCCATCAACCAGGACCCCCAAGGCCCTTTCCCCAGCACTGCTTTCCAGCATCTCATTCCCAGTCTGTCTGTACATCCAGGTGCAGAATCCATCAGTTTCTCTTGTTGAACTTCACCTGGTTGGTGATTGCCCAGCTCTGATTTATGGAGGTCTTTCTGCAGGGTCTCTCTGCCTGTGAGGGAGCCAACAGCTCCTCCCAGTTTTGTATCTGCAAACTTGCCCAGTGTCCCTTCCAGTCCTACATCCAAGTCATTCATGAAGATGTTGAAGAGCACAGGGCTGAGAATGGAGTCCTGTGGAGCCCCCCCAGTGACAGGTCCCCAGTCTGATGTCACCCCATTCCCTGCAGCCCTTTGTGCCTGACCTGTGAGCCAGCTGCTCACCCATCCCATGATGTGTTTATCCAGCTGTGAGCTGGGCATTTCATCCAGAATTCTGTGAGACAGCATTGAAAGCTTTGCTGAAATCCAAAAAGATCAACTGGCCTCCCTTGATCAACCAGATGGGTTACCTTGTCATGAAAGGAAATAAGGTTTGACACACAGGATTTTCCTCTCATGGAGCTGTGCTCAATGGCTGCATTGACTTTGAGGTGTATTTCAACACCTTCCAGAAGAATCTTTTCCATAACTTTACCAGGCACTGAAGTGAGACTGACAAGCCTGTAGTTTCTGGGGTCCTCCTTCTTGCACTTCTTGAAAATTGGGACAATGTTCACCAGCTTACAGTCATTTGGTACCTCCCCAGATTCTGAAGACCATACAAAAATCATCAAGAGAAGTTTTGCAATGACATCAGCCAGTTCTTTAAGGATTTTTGGATAAATATCATGAGGACCCATAGATGGGGTAGCAGATCTCACACAATTTCATTGTTGACTGAGAGCTGATCATTCTCATAGTCATGGTCCTCCAGCTCAGGTCACTGAAACACCCCTAGTCCATCATTCATGTTGAAGACAAAGGCAAAAATTATTTAATCACCTCTGCATTGTCTTCTCTATCCCTGTTTGTGAGGTGACCATCTTCATCCTGTATTCAGCTGATATTATTTTTACACTGCCTTTTGCCAGAAGATTATATAATTTGTGGTAGTTAGGCCAAATTTCTGTCTGAACATAATTTCCATTTATCTACTCATTTCAAATACAGTAAAATTAAAGCTTATCCTGATTTTCTTGTGAGTTGGTAGACTTTTGTGTTGAAGAGTTTTTCCTCCTTGTCTAGGTCAAATGCAATGAAACTACTCTTTTGAATGTACAAAACTCTGGATAATATTATGTACCTTGAAAAGTCTAGTCCTGAAGTACCTCAAATTTTGCCACAAAATCAGCATATGATTCTGTTCTCTAGTATTTCTGAAACTTTGTTTGCTTAGGAAAACAGCATAATATCCCCCAGCAATATGACATAAGAATTCACTTAATATAGTGGCCATTGCCAGGAAAACTCATGAAGAATTCTATATTAAAATTAAATTGCAATTTAAATGCTGGTTGGTTTTCTGGTGGGATTTTGTTTATCTATTTGTTTGCTTTCTCCAGAATATGTAGGACTGGAAACATATTATGGTTAAAAAAATTAAAAGAAGAAACAATATTTTCACATAGTTATACCATACTGTAAGTATAAATACAAAGGGAAAAAAGTCTTTAAGAAAATATTATTAAAATCTAGATGAATTTTATATTTCTCATCAGGAGGAGACAAACATAGAAAGATCTAGAGCAATTAAATCTTTCATATCTCGGCCTGTGTATGGTAACAAGTGACAAAATGATCCTGACTTGTTTGAAAAAGCTATCTAGTGAACTTTGAAATATCCCTGATAATTAATAAAAGCTAAGTAAATTTTGAGTTCATAATAGATATAAAAAAATTCTGCACATTTTATAGTATTTCCACAGAAGACAGAAGAGCTGCACTGAGGCTAGCTGCAGATTTGGGAATCAAGTCACAATGTAAAAGAATTCATTTTGATCTTCACTTATCTGCCTAAACCTCCCTGAGATTCTTTTCAGAAGCTCAGTCTATAACTCCTTCCATCTTCCTCTTCCACAGAGGAATTATGGAACACCTGTCCAGCATTTAAAAAAGAGTGTTCATGAAATATTTTTATTTATTAATTTCATTTTTAGTTTATATCTCTGGAAAGTTAGATCTGGAAAGGTACTCTTCAGAGATTGTATATCAGTATATTGGGAAGAAGAATGTTTTCATGAAATGTCAGTGTATTTGGGAGAAGGATGTGTTCAGGAAAGCATCAGACAAATTTTCACCATATAAGTAGAAGTTTTACAAACATCTGATTATAGGTCTCAAATACATTCCATCCAATCTTGATAGTACTCAATATTCTTTTCTCCTGAAAAAAGAGTATCTTTGATTTTTTCTAAATTCCACTTTCTTTTTCTAGACTCACATCATTGAAAGAGTAGAATAATACAGAAATAATTATTAAAAGGTGTTCAAAACCCTCATCTACTTCTAGAGCTTATTCTTCTAAAACAGCCAATAAAAGCAAAGCATAATCAGAGAATACTCTGCAATATGTCTTCTACATATGTGGTCTTCATAAATCATCAGACAACTCTAACATAATTAAAGTCAAAATACTGAATAAAACTGAATTCAGAGGATGTTCAAGACTGAAATGGGTGATTACATTTAAACGTACACAGCAAAATGAGAATTATCCCTTCTTGATCTGCAATCTTTGAAAAGGAAAGTGGAAAAAATTAAAGATTTCACCTTTGTTATTAATATTATGCATAAATTTACCCTTACAAGAAAGGGAAAATGGAAATTAGGAAAGAATAAAGTGCATACACTCTCTAAAGGATTTCTAAGAACTCAATGGAGCTACTAATCTGCAATTGGAAGAAAGTCCAGTTCTTTATGCAGTTTCACCCCGGAAGTTAGGCTAGATTTACTTATACAAACCTTGACGATAAAACAAGACTTCGTAGGTATTCCCCAAAATTACAGAAGTCATAACAGAAAAAACCTTGCATTTCATCTGCCCTAATTTTATACTCCAAAAGGAAGAAAAGTAATTCCCCTTTCCCAGTCTCATTGTTTATGTCAGAAAAATAGGGATAATGTGGTTTTCAGAGCATCAAAAAATGAAATAATGGACACACACATATATTTGTGGTAAGCAGTATGGTGCCTGCATATCTGTAGAAGCTATGTAGAGCTGTTAGAACACTTTTATGTAAGTGAGTGGAGCAAAAGCTATGAAAGCATAGTGTTCCTTTGCAAAAAAATAATCATCTAGACCTACCAGTAGTGTCTGTTCTGGAGCAATGTGTGCCTGCCTCATGCTGTGATCACAGGGCACCAACACTGGGACAATGACTGAAACCAGATGATGTGATATTGCTGATGCCTCCATTTCTCTGAGCAACAGGGCGTGGGTTATGGCCCTCTTCCAAGAGATCCAGTTTATAATCTCTCCTCACTTATCTTGGGTGATGGCCATGCTACCCTCCCCTGCTTTAAACACAGTATCAGATTAAATATCATAAATGGGTATTGCAAGTACCAAATTCTACCTTCAAGAAGCAAGAGGTAATAATAACTTCTACAGGCTACAACTAAATCCAGTACATCCACAGATGAATTTGTCTTTGTTAGAAAAAGTAGGAGAAAATTTCTGCTAACTTCAGCCTAGGTGGATGAAAGCTCACTGCACCAGTAATTTCAATGAAACCATGTAGTATGGCAGTACTTAAAATGCAAGCTGTGGGATCTAGCTAAATCACTTAAGTCTAATAACTATGGCTGAGTAAAGGAGCATAAAAGGAAGGGGAAATAATTTTTTTTTCATTATAACATGTAAGTTCCTATATTGTGGAAGTATGGTAACAGAAAATACAGAATAGCCATAACATAATGACAATTAATCCAATTGTTTCATAAAAAAGTATTAGTATTATTTTTCTTTTTCAAAACTGGATGAAAACCGATTTTCTTCTTGTGATCACTATTCACAAAAAAGCTTTCATAAATATGTGTATGAATGTGCAGGAGGATACATGCTGGTGCTCTTCTCAGACATTGCTCAGGGAATGAAAGATAATATCAAACACATCATGATGTGACTACAGTAGCCAATTGAAAAAGCAAAGTCAGTTACAAACAGCAAACTTGAAGTTACATTCACAAACTGCAATAAAAATTTGGACAGTTCTGTATCATACATAAACATGGTGATCGAAGCAAAAAGCGAACTACATGGATAATTGTGACATGGATAACTTTAGAGATAAAGACAGAGATGGAATCATCACATTATTCAACTAATAATATATATAAATATAAAAACTTCAAAGCCAAAGCAATATGTTATTTGTGGCAAATGGGATAGTCAGGACATGTAGTTTAGACATGGATCTGAAAAGAACTGGCAAATTGGAATAACATTCTGTTCTGAGCTGCTTTTATTAGAAGGAGCCTTCTGTTGCTTGGTTTTAAACAGACATTTAAATCACATTTAATCATAATCATACAACTAGTAGTGCTAATTATTCTGGATAATGTGTTTTAACTCATATTGCATAAGCCGCTCAAATTTTCAGTTCCTGGCTCTTGCAAAGAGTGGAGAAAATTAGCTCACATTTGGAGCAGAAAAGCCAATGTCATTGAGCAGAATAAAGACTAATTGTTTCAGCTGTGTCTACCTGTAAATACATAAATATGCTGACACTATAACAGAAATAATTTAAAATATCATCTCAAAATCAAATATCTGGCTAATGCACTGAATTAGCATATTTTAAATTTCCCATAGTGTCAATTAAATTATTATTGGATTGCTGCACTAAAGAAAACCAAAATATGGCTACATAAAATCTGAGACAATTTATCAATTTTCATCTGCTACATAGTAAGGTGATATCACATAGAAGGGTCCCAAAGTAACATTGCACTGGCTACAGTTCCTGGTTTGGGATTTTATTTTTCTGTAAGCAGTTATGACTGTGAGCAAGTTGGCACAGCCACACAAACAAGAAGATTGAAGACATGGTGTGGTCTGTACAAGTGTCTTATATTTACTTGCTGGCTGGCCAAATTTTTAACAAATATTGTAGAAGATATTTCACATATTATTCCTGTTTTTTGATTTGTTCTGTCCATCACATGTTAATGCCTATTTCTAAGTCCTACTCAAAACAACACCTTGCTTTCAGCTTCATTTTTAAAATCCAGACATGGGGTCTTTCTGTTCATAAATTTAATTCTCAGAAAACCTCACCCACTCCTTACTATACTATACTATACTATACTATACTATACTATACTATACTATACTATACTATACTATACTATACTATACTATACTATACCTTCATTATTTTCCTACTATTAAAATACTTTAATCAAATTTATAGTTCTAATGCAAGAGTTATAGGTTATTACTGCACTGCTCTCCAACATCATCTTGATATCATCTTGAAATGAAAATATTCTTGAAAAATCAGCATCCGAAAATTTGAATTACTTCTAAAACTGCAACAAATTAAGTATTCCCCAAAAATGCACACAATCATTTTTATCACTCTGACACCATATAGTTCATCTTTCCATGCTTCAGCAATCCCAAATATGTGCACAATCCAACCAAGGAGCCCATGGGCCATGGCTAAAGGCAGTCCTCTCACAGACATCTATTTCTGCTTCCTAATTATGTCATCATTAGAATATAACCAGTAGCATGTCTTCCAGAGGGGTAACCATTCATTAATGCAGACAGATCAGACTGTGGTCCATTGAAGGTAATGAATTGGAAACATCCACATTAGTTCTAAAGCCCTTGAGACAGTTCCTGTGATATCCTTTGTAGTCCACAAAGCACTGTCAGGCACCTTCTATTGTAACTGTGCAAGTGAAACAATTATCCACACAGTTTATGTTTCTGTAGTTTTCTGGGTCAGAATGAAAATCTTCAGCATCTCATCTAGTGTCTGTATACTGCCTAGCCCTACCTTTAACTCTCAGGTTTTGGTTTTGGGTTTTTTCTATAGCAACATGATTTGCTATCTTCGCTTAATTCATAGTCAAGGGAAAATCACAAAGTGGGAAGATGGCCAGACTTTAAATGCATAAAGGTTTCTGCTGCAAAAGGAAATAATGTACTTTCCATATACCTGACGGAAACAGAAAAAATACTCAGTTAAACTACAGAAAATAATGCTGATAAAAACAGTAGCAAGATATGTAAGTAAATACAGTGCAAATGTATACTAAAACTCCTGAATATACATGTCTTAGGAGGTTCTGAGACCTCTATTTCTGAGGCTCTTTAAGGGTGGACATATATCAATATCATTCTTGACAGACATATTTAAACCTTATTTCAGAGCAGGAAACAGATTATATAGTCATAAAATGCCGTCTGGATCTGGTTTTCATACTTCAATAACTGTTTGCTATGTTAGGGCAAGATCAGAAAACAAAGTTAAAGTTCAGCAAGCCAAAATGCTAATTGCTGTACAATTCATATTTTAAAAGACAAATATTTCCTTGGAGAATTTATGATATCACTTCAGATAAGACACAAGGAGATGTTATAACAATCAACCGAATGGCAGAGGGCAGAGCAGTGACAGACAATAACTTTAGAGTTTTTTTTATTTTCAAAAAGCAATTTTTGCTTTCAATCATGTAAAAGATTTAAAAAAGATTGCTTCATGAAATAGCCATTGTTCTGCCAACTATATGCTTCTGAGTGATGGCTTACTCTGGAAGCAGCATGTATTTGGACAAATAGACATGCTAGCTTGAGGAGTATGGTGTACTAGGAGGGGGCAATTTCCATTGCTGTAATGTCACAATAGTCAGAAATGTGCCTGTTCTCCCCACACATCTGTACCTTGCATATCTCATTGGTCTCCCTAAGCTCCTTACAAAATCCTGAGGGCAGCTTGGATCACAAGCTCAATTTTAATGTTCTGAATTGCTCTCTGAAGGGGATTCTCCCTCTCCATAGAATCCTAAAACTGTTTAGGTTGTTTAAAACTGTTAAGATTATTAAACTGTTTAAGATTATCAAGTTCAACCAATATCATACAACCTAAATGTTATCAAATGGATAGACTAAGAGAATGACAATAGAAATTTCAACATTTGTTAAAGTTCAAATTGTGTTATAATTAAAATCTAAGTTAAATTTGCGTTTTGTTAAAAAGTATATTTTTACCTATTAAAGGCCTGCTCCTTTGAAAAGTTGAAAAGTTATGTACAACTTGCCACTGTGACACACAAAGCTTGTGTAAAGAAAAAGAGAAAGGATTCTGCAGCAAGCACTGCATAAAAGGAGCTCGGTTTCAGAAAGCTTGGTCAAAACAGTTTCCACTACCTAAACATCCACATCAAAACATATAATCTGGGAGCAGTCTGCTTTCTTTTGCTGAGCTTTGAATTATGTGTTTGTAAATTTAAATCTAATAATTTTATTTGGTTGGAAAAACCTTTTCCACAGATGTTTCTAATCAAGATTGGAAAGAGCGTTTTGCATGTTTCTAGATGATTTCCAACGATTTGGTATAACCTACCTTTTCCTCCTTCAATATCTTCACTTTCTTTTCCAAAAGATACAAGTAGTGTTAGCTTTCTTTTCCCAGCTGATTTAACCTTTCCTGCTGAAATCATCTTTGGCTAGGAACCCAGTTTATTGTGAAATCTCCACTTTTAAAGCTTCAATTCTTTTAATCATCTTTATGGTTACACTGGTAGAATGGGCAATAATTCAGTTAGCCATGAAGCAAAATAGAACATTCCATCATGCTTCTAAGAACACCCACAATAAAACATTTTGATGATGTAACCCATTATATCACAACCTTAAATTTTCCAAAATAGGTTAGTCTCCTGAGATGACAGACAGTAACAAGAATTTCTTGTGACAAGATCCAATTCTTTTCTCATGATATCTAACAACAAGCCTTTGCATTAAAATTTTCTTAATAAAAAAGCCTGAAAACTTTCCTGAGAAACAGACTGGTTTGCATAATATGTAGATTATTTCAGTTGCTTGAACACTGTAATAAATGCCAGAGAAGATAAACAAGCACTTCTTGCAAATGAAGCATTGCATACAAATTTCGTTTTTATTGGAATGACACTTGGTGACCTATTCTAGAACCTTAAATTGATGAGATTTTCCTAACCAGGCATGGTTTCTAATATTAAGTTAATTAATATAAAAAGGAAAAACCTCCAAAATTCTTATTTAAAAATACATACATACATACATAAGAAACCTCATTAAAAACTTGGGATGGAGAATATCACATTTAAAATGCTTGAATAGTCAGAGATTATTACAAAGCAGAGAAGAGCCACATTTCATGAATAAATCAAATGGTATTAAGATTAAACAAACATGTAAAGTTTGAAAATTAAAGGAGGTCAATTAATGAAAGCAACAAATTAATTCAATTTTCATTCAAGCACTTGACATTAAACTTGCTGCTGTAAAAAATAAACTCAACTTCAAATTGTTTGATGCATAAAAAACATGTTGCAAGGAGGTCAGAATTTGTCTCAAAGCTTCACTTTCCTGATTGCTGAGGTAAGAAAAGCTATACATTTGTCCTGAGTGCAATAAGTATGTTGGATTAAAGTCATATTATATTCAAGTCACATCTCTTTTCAAAGAAATCAAGTTGAACACTGAGCACAACAGAGAAATTACATGTTTATTTGCAAGTAGACAATCTGCAATATATGACATATAGTATATTCTCTTTAGACATCAGTGTGAGTGCTATACATTATTTGAGCTGGAATGAAGGTATAGTTCTGATTAATGATATTAAAAAAATCTGAAAGCATATCAGGCCTGGGAAACAGAAGAAGGATATTTATATGCATTGACCTGTGTGACTTCGGAAAAAGATCCGAAGTCACATATATAAAATGACAGGATGTGCATTTCATTAGTAAGGTCCCTATGACAACTTTTTAAGTGTTTTCCACTGCCATTGAAGAATTACATGATACAGGACCAGGAATCACAGTTCCTCACAGAAAATGTGATTTTTCCTGCACATGTAATTCTCCAGAACAAAAAGACAATAGGTTTTTTGTCTCTGCAACAAATCCCAATAATTACACAGTCACAGAGCTGGCAAGTATTTCTTCCCATTGCTTGCTTCCCATTTCTTCCAGTGCTTGCCCATACAAACTCCCTTATGGACAATTCACATTGAAATCTTATCTATGTGTCTAAAGGAATATAGGAATCATCTCTTAAAAAAGAAAAATCTAATTTTATAAGCCAATATTTCATCATGGAATTGAATGTATGTAGGATAAAGCTAACAGATTACATGGTAGGGAGAAAAGCCTTATTCATTTCACAAACAAAACCTCTAAGATATGGCTGAGCCTTTGGGTAGGACTGTGTTCCTTGGTGAAGCCTGCCTTGCTCACAGCACTCTGGGAGGTACAAAGTGAAAATGCTCCTGCTCTCTGGCAGCACTGGAGCATGCATATCCAGATGTCTGAGCTTTTAACTTGGTACACACTAATGAAAAGTCATGCACGGTTAGTTACAGTTAAATAATATATTCTTCCACAGAAGAATATTTTTTTTCCTATTCTCCAGAGTTTATCTAAAAAGATAGTTTGGGGTTTTTTTTCAAAACATGAACTCACTTTCCAAAGGTATCTTCTGCATAAGACATTTTTAATCTCTATTTTACTGATAGGGTAGCTTTTGAAAGGAGACAGGGTGACAGACAAGCACATACTGAATCTGCATGAGCAAAAACCTTAGTTGGTCTTCTCTTTTGCTCACAACATTGTACCCTGACCTTTCAGAGAATCCTTTTCCACAGAGTAAGAATTAAACTTTTCTAGGTATAGTTAGTTTAAACCTTTTGAAAACACATGTTTTTAAGAAATACAGTCTTTTATGAAGTGGATTGTCATATTGCATCAGGCACTTAATAGTTCTTATTAAAAATCATTGCCTGAGGCCTTGGAACTGATGATACAATTTGTTCTAGATATACAGTATTTGAGCTTTTGTGTCAGAAGCACTGGAAAAATTAGTTACCTATTTATTTCATGGCTTGCTGAAAATCACCAAACCTTAGAGCTCTCATGGGATCATGGGACCCTCTCAATTACCATTACCGATCAAGCTTACCAATGTTTTCTTAAGTCAAATATGCACATATTTTAAATTGCTTTCTAGTTTTAATCAAGATTCTTTCCTATTTATATTGGATTTAATTCATAGAGCTCTTCTTTTTGTATTCATTCTGTGTTGTATGGTTGAATCTTACATTTTGTGTTAAAAAAAAATATGCATTTTTACTTGCATGAGATGCTACAGCTGTACAGTATTTTGTGCTCTTCCTTGGTATTTGAGAGAGTATCAAATGCAGCAGATACTGTTCAGCATCATGGAAGAGAAGCAGAACTTAAAAGCATAACAAAGTTCTCTCTGGGATCGTGAGTTGGGTAGCTTGAAATGCTAACATGCCATCTGTGTTTCAGTGAGGGTTAGCCACTGTTTAAATGATTGTGATTAACAGTCAGAGCTTTATGCACTAACAAGCCAAGTTTGATTGTAATTCTTTGGAGAGTAATCATCGCTCTACCCTGCAATTACACACAATGAGTGTTGAATTAGAAGCAAAGGAAAAGAACATGAAATAACTTTCAGACTTGGAAAAGCAGGCTATTGAACACAAATCAGAGGTGAAACGATTGGTGAGAACTGTGATTCAGTGTAATATTGGTGATATAAAATAAAAAGATCTAAAGAATTGTCAGTTTCAAGAGTTACTGGGAAAAAATATTTGGTTTTCCTTCATGCTAATTTTTTTTGCTGACAGCGAAGTGATGAATCAACACTTTCACGTGTGCTCCCTCACAAGAGATGTGCTTTTGCCTTTACTTTCAATTTAACCTGAAACTGTTAAAAGCAATGTTTACAAACTACATAAAGTTCCATCAAGATCTTTGACTCAAGTTTAATTTTGTTGAGAAAGGAGGAAGACTACTAATGTCTAAGACCAAGCTTACAGCAGGAAACAGGTCTTATTTACAATGAAGACGCAAGGGGATATTTTAAAAAGGTGAGAGGTAACAAGAAGATTAATTATTAAATGAACATGATTCATCTGTTTAGCATGTTTAAGAAACAGATGTCAGTATCATAAAATTGTTAATAATTTATATTCCTTTGTGACAAGCTGATGTTACACCACACAGAAACTGAAAAACATACATGTAACTCCTGGAGGTGATACGGAATCAGGAAAGGATTGGTAAAATGTGTTTATCAATTCCCTACCAAACTGAAAGCAAACAGTACAGTCAAACTTGTGTTTCAAGAATTTAGGGAAAGAGCTGGACATTTAGCCTAGGAGAGTGAAAATGCTTCTCCAAAGTGATCTCTTGTTCTCAGCCCCAAAGTAGGACTGTTGGGCATTTGACAATGATTCCAGCCTGAACCTTTCAGCTCCCTTTTCAACTTTTCCTTGTCCTGTATTTTGCACCAAGTCAGGTTTGTACCCTCATCTTTTGATTCTGTATTTTGCTGCCTCAGGGGCAGATCCTGCTGTCTCTGGGCTGAGAAAGAAAGGACTGAATTTGCAGCAAGACAGAAAAGAACAGTGCGAGACACAGAGTCTGGTTTGCTACACCCACTGTTAGCAGAGTAGGTGGGACAAGGGAGAATCTCCCTCCCAAATTTGCAACCTCCTCCATATTTCCTGCCTGTGAGAGAGAAACTGCCTCTGATGGTTCAGCTTCAGGCAAGCCAGACAGCTTGGCCAGAGTGGCTGCTTTTAGCAGAGTGCTACTCAAAGCAGCTCCCTGCTCCTCACAGGTCTGGAGCATCCCACACCTTCACTCCTTCCAGCACCACACAGCTCCCTTCTCTCCCCCAGCTCTTCTGTGTCCTCACTGTGACTGGCTGTCCTATTCAGTGCACCTACAGCGCTGCTGTTTCTTGTCATACAGGAGGGTTAAAGAATTTGCCATTTATAGGTCACATCTGCAGTCTAGCCACTTTCTCCAGGAACAAAAGCAGCTTTTCCCTAGGTCCCCAATCATCTATAATCTTCCCCTTGCCTGATTAGATTCTATTTTGCCAATTTGATGCTTTTTTTGAGTACCCATTCCATCACTTCCTGCTTCTTTAAAAGCCTGTGGAAAAAGAAATACTACGCCATTTATTTTTTAATTTCTTTTTTTCCCCACTTTATTTTCTCTTGCTAGCTCAACACTCTCCTTTTCCCACTCCTCACCAAAAATGCATATTCTTATTTAGGTGTTTATTCACTTCAGGAAAGGGAGTTAAACCTGTAAGCTTTTTGAATTTGCTTTTTAAAAGAAAAATATGCAAAAAATATTGACTCTAAAAGAATAGTTTCCCAGAACCACTGCATATAGAGATATACACATACATCAGAAGAAAAAAATATTCCATAGTTATCTGAGATAACTATCTGAGATCATCAAGTGTCCCTTATCTTGGAATAACTACCTATCCAGTTCTGCTGATATTTATCTGCAGGGATAGGACAGAGATTTTGCAACACTCTTGTCTTAAGGGTGCAAAGTATTAACTAGAATTTAAATGTGGCAACTGTAACAAAGGCTGATTTTGAAGTGCAAAGCAAAAGAAATCAACTTATTTTACATATCTGTCTGCTAATAAATTTTTAAAGACCAAATCTTTGCTCAATTGATGTCTACTTTTTTTTTTATAGAATGAACACATTGAAACTAGAAGTTTATCTCATTGCATACATTGGTATGAATATGAGATTTTTCTTACCATGTGAAGGATATTTCCTTTTTCATGGCCTTTTTCACAATCTCTCTGGCAGCCAGCACAATGGTATCTCAGCAACTCTGATCCCTATAGAGGGTCTGAGGTCTCTGAGATGCATTGCTCATCTTCAGCAGGCTTTACAACATATTCTTTTTTCATTTATCATTTATTTTCTGCAAGAATCGTATGGGATATGCCAGAACTACCAGCACACTTCAAAATTCAACAGTATAAGTGCATAAAAAAATAGGAAGTTTATCTAGGCTTTCATAAACAGGGATGAAACCCTCCCCCCCCTCCTTTTTTTTTTTTTTTTTTTTTTTTTTAATGTTTTCCCTACTAAGCCTCACATTTATTACATGGACACAGCAGTTCTGACTCTGCACTATGGACTAGGCACCCATTGATTACTGCACATTTGGCAGAAGATCTAGGGAGCATTGGTTAGCCATGAACATTCCTCAGAACCCTAGACAGTCCTTTCAGGGGACTTATGTCAGAGAGGTATTACCCTTGTCACTAGACTGGGCATAGAAATGTCTTCCAAAGTGGCCAGATGTTGATGCACACACTCCAAAAAATGCCTGGATAAGAGTAAAAAATCAATCAAAGATAACTCAGATTTTCCCAGCAGACAGCCAAACTGAAGAAAAATGCCTTTCTTTGAGCATAAGAATAATGGTGATCCTATGGTGTACTAGTTAATTCACTTGATTTGCTTAGAAAAATCACAGAGAAACTGCCAAGAAGAAAGAACCATAAGCTTGTTGCAAAAGAAAAATATTTTACCTATTAACATCCTAGTCTCCCTTGAGTACAGCTGTACAGTGGAGCTTTACCTGGGTAAACAGACCAGGTGGGTAGACACAGACATTCATCCTATTTCCATAAAAATATGAGAAAGATTTGATTTTTATTTAATTGTGGAGATTATGAGGTTTTAGAGCAGCCATGCTAAAATATTAGCTTTTTGAAAAGGTGTTTTCCAAAGTAAAAAAGCTTTCCTGAATTACTGCAATTGAAAACTATAACCAATGAAGTTTTATATATTTAAATTTCCATTCTAAAATACTTGGGTTTGTTTGGCCCAGAACAGAAAAGACAGATTAATCAGTTCAAAGTAGAAATATATAAATGTATGAATAAACTGTGAAATTAATTTGAAAATAAAAGTTATAACAATTGGTATTAAAAGCTTTGCTTTCAATCAGAGTTTTTCATAATCTGTTTAGACCAAAGACAATCCATATTCATTTTCCAATTAAGGTTACAGAGTTGAGTGTACCACACATAATTTTTCTTTAATTCATTCAGAACAATGCCTACACATGCAGTCAGCAGAATAAATTCTTTTTCCAGTGTAGGAAAGGGAGTAAACATTACTGAAAGTATCTCAGATATAAAGCAATTCATCAGAAGGTGTACTAGAAATTTAGAAAATCTTGCCATTTTGGATGTATAAATGGACAGTGTTAGTTTGACTCTGATAAAGTCTGAAATATTTTAGATTTAGTGTCCAAAGAATTGTATCCAAAAGAAATAAGAAGGGTAAATTCTGCCTGGAGTTCTGCATTAAGACAAAACAACAGAGTTAGAGGAGCTATGACTTAAAGCTCTCTTATGGGGAGAGGTGATGTAGGTTAAGAACTCTCAAATACCAGCTGTAACTCTACTAGAAATAATCAATTGACATTTTATTCCATGTATCTATTTTTGTACTGTGTTGATCTTAAAGCCATCAGTTAGATTCCAAACAGGCTTAAGTTTACATTGTAAACATCCCATTGTTATTGGCTTAGAAAAAGGCAGTTGAAGTGCAGTAATCAGTGTCTGAAATAGACCCTTCCTACAAATAATATTATGTCTATATTTTTCAGATATTTTTGTATCAATATTTTGAGATTAATAAAATTGTGCAGATTTTTCAACAATGAAATCTGCATTCATGTCTTTGCTCTGGGAATATATTTGCAGAAATTGAACTCTGCTCTTTTGTGAGCTTCAGAAATAAAATTGCATAAAATTAAATGCACCTACACAGGCAAAATTCTGCATTCTTGCACAGAGACATTTGATAAGTGAATACATTTTCTGCATGTCACTTTTGAAGAGAACAACATTTTTTTTATTGTATGAATGAAAGAATAAAGCATGTAAAAATTTTCCCATTCTACCACTGTACTTTGCATCATTAATTGGATGCTAGTACAAAGAAGTAGCCATTCAAACACCTTGCCTGAAGGTATTAGAAAGATATTACCATTTAAAATATAATTATGGTCTCAGAGCAATCCCCAGTCCTGTTTCAGAACCTTATGCCAATGGAAATTGGATGGGAG
This sequence comes from Muscicapa striata striata, assembly GCA_030060385.1. Lineage (NCBI taxonomy): Eukaryota > Metazoa > Chordata > Aves > Passeriformes > Muscicapidae > Muscicapa > Muscicapa striata. Next base: position 1,893,883 of record JAREIS010000018.1, on the reverse strand, counting down.
AAACACTGACCATCAATCTTATAAGATGAAAAAAAAATCTTCATTCAAAGGAGTCTTCAGACATTAAATGAATTTGCTGATGATTAAATAGAAAGTCTCTAACAACAAACTCCTAACATATTTCACAATGGAAATCCACCAGACTTGAAATTGGAAACACAAAATGCCCAGTTTTGACCTGCTTATCTTTGTACAAGTTCGAGTGAAGGCATCGCTGGTTCCCGTAGTTCAGTATGTTGGTTTCTTCTGTATGGATCAGTAATGCACAGAGAAGGAACCATTTAAAGCACAACATACATTTTAAGTGGTTCCATAAAGGGTCATTAAATCCCCCCAAAATGACAGAATGAGCACTGTGATTATAGTATAAAGAGGAAATTAAAGCTAAGGTGGTACAAACCTCGCTTTTGGGAATCACCACATTTAGAGTTGCAGCCATTGACAGTGTTAAGGTGAGCATCCAGGGCACAGGATCCCACCAGCACAGCCACAGCCACAGACATGTGTGAAACCTGCACCCCAAATGCTCCCAGTCCTCTAGAGAAGGACTCACATTACTACAGCTGGGAGCACACCCTCCCCTTGGGCATCACAGGACAGGAATATTAAAGGCAGTGTAAGCCCCCTAGCTTTTGTCTAGGTTTTCTTGATGTAAGTGGCAATCAGACTAGATAATCTTTAACTTCTGGTTTAAGTTTCTGTATATTAATGTTTGCTTACAGAACCTTTGCAATGAAATAAAACAGTGTCTCCTCTTCACTTTTTCTATCCTTTTTTCTTTAAATAAGTTTTGTTAGTTTCCAGATCTCTCCTTTTGCTTCCACCACTGATGTAGATGAAGAGGGAACAAACAGTTCTAATTCCCAAAATCAAATGTCAGACCAAAATGTGCTTCCAGATGAATTCACCCTAATTCTTAGTAATTTAAAATAATTCCAGTTTAGTTAAATTCCAAATGGTTTCTTCCTTTTTATAACGCATTAAACAAAATGTCACTGCACAGTAACATCTCTGTCTCTCACACACGTACACACATGTAGACCCACATGAATATCACAGGCTATAAACTGTGTGCAATAGAGATGCAATAAATATAAATATAGATTATTTTTTCCATTATACCTTTTTCTTTTTTCTAAAAGACTGGTCTGCTGACAGACTGACTTACTAAGACATTTTATTTGAAATCATAAATAACTTCTATCCACTGATCTAAATTAAATCAATATTGTAGAAATAGTGCTACAAGTAAATGTATAAAGAGGAACAGTGCAGGCTGAACAAAAGCAAGTCTGAAATATTCATCATATAAGGGAATCATCATTCTATTTTACATTCTAAGAGTAATTGACACTGTAATATAAATGCCTTTAAGAGTTGTGCCAAGAAAATAGATCTGTGGAATAATGATAAACCATCTTTGTTACCACTCTGAGATTTCATGATATGCAGCAGGTGTATTCTGTTATGGATGTGACAATAATTGATTAATTTCACTCATTTATTTTCATTCCTTACACAAGACCCTGAAACACTCACAAAACCAGACCTGTTTGATTCCCAAGAAGATCTGAGACAGCATGAAAGGCAGGATTATACCAATACCCACTGGTGAATCAAAAAATGCCTCAATAGCTCTGACCTCAGATGCTTTCCATATTGCCAGTTCTTTCCAACTCTTTTCAGCATACTTTGGAACAAAGATACTGCAAATGCAAACAGTCTTTTGAGATCATGAAGAGAGAAGTTCAGATGAACAAAGAGAACATAAATATTAATTTAATTTTTGAAGAGATGTATGTGGGCATGTTAGATTGACCTCTGAGGCTGAAGCTTTCCTGTTTTGCAGGTTACACAGAACACTGACACTTTTTCTTACATCTGTCTTTTATCTTTATCTCTGGCATCATCAAGCCCTGATCCTTCAGCCTAATTGGTTTTCCCAACTCCTGGCTAGGCACAGGGATGAGAAGTTCTCCATGTGCAGAGTAGAGCTGCAGGAGCAGCCCTGGGCACAGAGGGGGGAGCAGCACAGGGCTCCAAGCTGCAATCCTGCCAGAGCACCCTCATCAGGGCTTGTCTATTATCCACAAAACAGCAGTGAATCAAGTGCAAAACACATGGCAATGGTCCCCAGGGGCTCTCCAAGGTCCAGTCACGAAGGATAGAAGGTCACACTTTCCCCTTGGATTGCAGTCTTATTTTTCCCTCGTGCTCCAGCAGCTACAGCCAGGATGGCTTAAATGCCTTAGTGGCTGTGTTTACTTCTCACTACATCTAAACTAAACAGACAGAAACTGAAATTCAGTGGAATTTTTGATGTGGGAAAATAAAAAAAAATCAGGCCCAAATGTTAATGGCAAACATCTTAACGGCCAGAAAATTAGGATTTTTTTCCTACAGCTAAAAGACAATAGAATATAAATACAAAGGGTTTTCCCAAAACAATAACCAAAACCGTTTTCAATCTAGGTACTCTGTACGTTGGCTGATTTATTAGGGTATTTTTCTCAACCCTCAGCAATATTTATCTGATTGGACCACTGCCAAAAAGTGAAACAATTCGGAATTCAGGGCTCCAAACCACCTGTTTTTCTATCTGTTACTATGCAACCTTCTACTATGAGCATGGCAAAAGAAATAACAACAAGTTTTAAAGCCTGCCAGCCTCACAGTACGTTTTTCCCCTTCTAATTTTCATTTTTCTTTAAAAGCAGTAACAAATTGAGGACCACCTTTTGGATCTGGCCCAGAGTCAAATGACTTAGAAAACAGGATCTAAAACTGATATATGAGTTTTGATTCAAAGCTGCAGTAGAAAAGTCTCATCCTGCATTCTAAAAACATTCACTGGCTTAAAAGGCTATTGCTCATATTAACCAAGAAACAGTCCTGAGAAAGCTTTTTAACTTATGACTTCTCTAGAGTAATCTATTTGTAACAAATTACAAAACTACCAATTTTGGTGCCGCAGTGCCCCTATGGCACCCCATCAGAAGGCATGGGGAGCACACAGAAAAATGAGTGCTTAGCTGAAGAGACAGAGTAGGTGGTGCTTATTTCTACACCAGCCTAGCTGTGATCCAGAACTCACACAAATCTGGCACCATGAGGCAAGCCCACACTGAGGGGTGTATGCAAGGCAAGTGTAACAGTGAAGACATTGTCAAATATGCATCCAGATTATAGACAAGCCTCAGGGGCAGCATACTAAACCATGCAATCATGTAATTTGTAGGCTGCAGAATATCTTGCAGAGTCATAATTATTTCTTGCGACTATACAAGGACAGGTAAGTTAAAGACTTTTTATTAGCCCAGTCACTTCTAATCTAATTATTGCAGTTTATTCCTCATAATGACAGAACTAAAACTGATATGTACAGTTACCCATTTCTCTGGTGTTTGACTCTGGCTTTCTGTGTGTTGCTTTGGTGACTCATCATCTCCTAAATCCCTTTATGACTCAAGGTGTGCTGGTTGTCTGTGAAGTTTTGCCTTTGGTGCATGTCCAGAACTGCCCCTGCCTGTGTAGCTAAGTCACTCACCTCCAGCAGATCAGCAGCAGAGCTATCAAATCAGCTGGAGGACCAGTAGGACCAATAATCTAATTAACACTAACAGCCTAAAATCCAGATTAGAGTTTTTAATTAATTACATTACAGCAGTGCTGAATTGAAGCTTGACCACCTGGTTATATGGCCACCATTACAGTGCAGTAAGTATCCAAGTTCATGAGTCATTGTAGGGATTATTCTTCAAATATGAAATACCTAGAATGTTTTTTAGCTGATATAGCAGCAGACACTTTATAATCATAAAGTGCATAGACATGACCAAAAATGAAGACTGTGGTCCTAGAAATCAAAGTTCACTATTCTCTCTGCTTTTATTTTGTGGGAAAAATAATTTTTATTATGTTTTTGCAGCAACAATTGTTTGAGTCAACAATGTCCTAAAGTATGAGTCAGGAATATGGAAGAATCTTTTAATGTTTTGGCATTTTACTACTCTAGATTTGCTTCCCACCACCTTGACTTTTACGACTGCTCTAAATTTCATTGCTCCTCAAAGGTACTACAATACTGGGAAGGAATACCCATATAAAATCATGGAATCACACAATGCTTTAGACTGGAAAGGTCCTTGAAATGCCACCTAGTCCAACCACCCCAGCCACACACTGGGTAATCTACCACTATATCAGGTTTCTCAAAGCCCCATCCAACCTGGTCTTGAACAGCTCTAGTCATGTAGCAGTCATGACTTCTGTGGGAATCCTGTTCCTCTGTCTCACCACACACAGAGTGAAAAATGTCTTCCAAATGTTCAATATAATCCATATTATTGTTTCCAGGCTGCTCTTGCCCACGACATCCTCTGAACACAGAACTGGCCCTGGCTGCTTCATCTTCTCCCTCCATATTGCAGAAACTAAACAGTGGATGTAGTCTTGCAACCACCTATTTGTGTGCTTTTATCTGGCAACGTGGTACATAGCAAGGAAAATTCTGATTGGAATACTGGTGTACACATTTATTCTCATGCAATGTTCATGTCTAGCAGCAGACAGCTAAGAGAAGGAGCAGTGGGATAGGCTGTTTTAGTGGAAGTGGGAATCTCTGCCAGGTAGAAAAAACTTAAAGCATTGCTCTAAACAAAGGTGGAAAGGTCAGGCTAATGCTGAGACTGCTTGCCTTGCAGGGTACAACCCCTTCTTTGTGTAACTGGTAAAGGAGAAGAGCAGCTACATTCAGTCTGCAGGAAACCACTTATCAAATAGGTCAGAGAATACATATTTCAGAAGTTAGACCATTGTCTATAATGGGAGCAGTTTCACTTTATAATAAACAGGATCTTGATGTTCACAGAAGAGCTGTCAGAATTGCCCTTTAGAACATTGATCCAGTGCTGGTAAACATCAGAAAGAGGACAGAAAGCTTGCTGCAAGTACAAGCCATGGATATTATGTCATTGAATTGTAGTGAAAACAAAATAACAGGAATAAAACAAGTTAGATGAACTCATATTGCCAAATATTTTTCTCAGTAATACAGCACCTGCAAACAATATGCATTGCTGCTCATAAGGAAAAACTCATTTTAATAATCTAAATATTTGCCTGCTAGTCCCAAGTGATTTGTCAGTAACAGTGCTAAGGTGCTAGGAATGGTAATGCAATGATTTTGAACACAGTTTTATGCTTCCTTTGCTATTCCAAGTGTCTTAGTTGCTGTCCCTGAACAAGAAAATCACATAATTACTTCTGCAAAGAGACTTGTCATAATCTAATCTAATAATAATAATCTAATATTTAGTATGGATCTCTTCTTTCTTTAGAATGTGAACCCTTAAATGTTAAACTCACTATGAAGCAGCCAACAAATGCACAGATTTCCAATAAATCTGATCTTGTGCTGATAAAATCATAGCCTGCTAGTGGTCCTCTTAGGTAGATAAATGTGAATGTGAAAGCTGACAAGTGAAACTTTCCTACAGAGTTCTTCATTTGTGTTGGTTACCTCAAATTCTCCATTCAAATTATTTGGTTTCTTCTGTGTAATCAACAAACACATACTGCCCAATTTCTCAGCACCAGTTTTCAGTTGCTTCTCTACTTTCTCCTTCCAAGCTATTCACTTCCCACAAACTACTGAACCTCAAGAGACCAAAATGTGATAGAGCAAGTAAACTTTCCTTTTATGAAGAAAATTATTTACATAACAAGTAAAAATCCAGAAAATAAAGAGCTTGAGATAAGATTCATTTCTTTATAACACCAAACTTTGTCCATGATTCAGCAGTTAGCATTAAGATAAAAGCAGACACAAACTAGCACAGCTTCATGGGATACATGAGATATGGTAAAGCAGGAGTGAGAAGCCCAAACTCAAAGGGAACAAGAATCCCAAAATATCAAAGATTACATTCTGTTCACAAAAAAATGAAAAATTCATCAGCAAATCCTGCACAGGCACATGTTTTTGCCAGCTTTATCTCATGTTTAAAGAATTGCTAGTTAGAGCTATATTAAAATTAGTTTGCTGAGGCTCACATACCTTGAAGGTGAGAGACACTGCACAGCTCTTATTCCTCTATCTTAGCTCCTTCATTCCTTCCTTCTCTCCTTGGTTCAAACCATCCCTGCCTTGTGCTGCCTGCAGGCTGCACCCAGTGATGAGGTACAGGTGGACATGAGATGCAGCACAGCAGGGCAGCTGCCATGGACTGAGGTTTTTTTGTGTCTGTGCTTGAGGCTTCTTGGGTGTTATGGGGAAAAAAAACCTCAAAAAGCAACACTGTCTTTGACAAGCAGGAACTTGCAAGTCAAGTTCAAGGATGCCTTTCCCAAACTGCCTCTGAAGCAGAGAGCTCTGTACAGAAAGCTATTCCTCTAAAGAAAAGAGATGGCACTGACATCATGCCTCTGAAGGGTGGCACTGAAATATAACACCACTGGAGACCAGAACACCTCTGCTGATTCCTTCTGAGGCCAGGGGAAGCATAGAAATCGGTGTGCTGTTTGAAAAGAGGTGTATCTCTCACAGCCATCTTTCATTTCTCTATCCACCCATTCCTTAGCTAGCACAGAGATTAATAGTAAATTTAGAAGCAAGCTTGCTTAGTTCAATCTAGTTCTCCCAGTAGAGACAGAAAAATGGTCACTGTGAAAAGATGGATATGGAAAAGTGAAGCAGCAGCTGTTTACTTAAAACTAAGGTGACTGCAATAGGAGAGGGAGCAACAGCAATTAAAATTTGCTGACATCTCTGAAAAAAAGAAGAGATTTCAGCCATGTAAATTATGATGTGGTTTGGGAAGACTTTCCTTACTCTCCTGGTTGGATGTTTACTCCCTCCCTCCTTTTACTCTGCATTCCCTGTTGCACACATCATTTGCTGCTGCTGTGTAGCACGCAGCCAGACAAGTTAAACAGATTCCTGTGACTCAGGTGCAGCCCCTTTTACAGATGAAAACAAGTCCCATGCTTATCTAGTGCATTTAAAACAAAAGTCTCCTGTGCAAACTGACTGTTACTTTATGAACTACTCCGTACAGGCAGCCTCATTTCAGGTCATCCTAAGCACTACCAGAGTATGCCTCCCCAAAGTTCAGAGGCAAAAAGAGTATAGAAATATTTTAAAAAATTAACCTGTTGAAAGTAAGTGATGGTGTGAGTCAAACATAGGTAGGTCTGTTGATAAGAAGGGAGGAAACAGTCACATGAATCACACACAAAATCACTTGATGATAAAAGAATTTTGCTTAAACTAGAAAAGCAAGATTGAGGTTAAAAGCATTTTACAAATAGTTAAAATATGACCTTGATCTTCAGTGGTATTAAGATATTCATCTTCCATTGGCAGTCTAAATCACCATGTGGCAGCTTTATTAGAAAAACAACACAGCACACAAATTGCCAAACATATCTCTGAATACCTTTCAGAATTAACTTTTACGCTTGAGTGAACTAAGTAGTAGTTGATTTTTTGAGAAATATAAATATTCATGAAAACTGATGATTCTTTAAAATCCCATCAACCAATAAAATACAGCAGTACTCTAAATGTCACCAGTTGCAGTCTGCACCTTCCTTGTCTAGAAGAATCAATGCCTGTAAGCAGAATAATCAGGAAGTGTAGAAATATCTGTGTAATTACAAAAAAAAAATAAAAGCAAAAAGCAAAAAGTAAATTTACTTTATCCCAAGGGTCTGATCCTAGAAAGAGTCATACATAGGAGTAGTTTTACTTTATTCTGAATAGAGACAACAAATAACTTTACTACAGCAAATATTCCCAGGCAAGTGTTTCAAGGATTAATTCCCAAATCTATAAAGACACCATGTTAAAAGCTCAGGTAGAGTTGTTCTCTACATTTATATAATTTGCATTTGAATACAATTACATAAAAATAAGCAGTTTACCATTAAAGCTATGCTGGGAAATTGAAATAATTGCTAGGGTTTTTTTTTTCCTTCATCAGTTATCGAAAAAAGCAATTTGAAATTGAGTAAAAAGGGAGATATAATCTAAACTGTAGGTGTTGTGGAAACTGTTCAGTGAAAATTAAAATACTAGTTTGTGCTGCAGCCATAAATTACTAAACTAATTATCTAGTAGCAGGCATAACCAAATCATTCAAAGGGGTAATTAGCAATCAGACATAATGAGTACTGCTACTATTTCTTGTCATACTGTATTTAGCTTCTGTGCAGCCTAGAGGAACTGAATTATTTCCTACCCTTCTCGGAGGGCATTACTGCTATATTGAGTGCATCAGCCCATATTATTACTCCCAGTAGTTTAATTCTTCACTGGACTGCACAATTCTGGTTTCTCCTGTCAAAGTTTTGCCTAATCTCCTGGGTCCTTTTAAGCAGGTATCATCTTCACAGCCTCTTCCTTGGCCTTAGTATACATGTAAACTACAACATAATCAAATTACATGGCTCTTCTGTAATCTTTATTGTATTGCTGCCCCTGAACATATGCTGCATCCTATAGATCATGTTTTCTATAGGTCTTGGACTTCATACAGAATGTACATGGAGTTTTTAACAAAAACTACATATCCAGAGACTATTGAGGGAAGTTAGACTGGTAATGACTTTTAAGATTAGAAGGTGCAAACCCACATATTCTGTTGACCTAAGGTACATTTGGAGAATCCTTTTTTTTTTTTTTTTTTTTTTCCTAGTGAGTTCAACACCCACATTTCACAACAAGGATTAAAAACTTCAAAAAACAAGTGCTGCTTTTATCTGGGAAAAAAACAGCACAGAGGATCAATATTCCTCACTTAGTACATACAATTTTTCTGTTTTAACTTTGTCTTTGAATGTGAAAGTTTATTTTCAGCCAGAGAATCACAGAACTATAGAATATGCTGAGATGTAGGGGACCCATCAAGATCACCAAGTCGAAATCCTGGTTCTGCACAGGAAACCCTAAAAATCCCATCATGGGCCTGAGACTGTTGTCTTAACACTTCTTGAATTGTGAGGTTTGTGCTGTGGCCACTTCCCTAGGGAGCCTGTTCCAGTGCTCCACTGCCCTTCTGGCTGCAAAACTTTTTCCTAGCATCCAACTTAAACCTCCCCTGACTAATCTTAATGCCAGTTCCTTGAGCCTGTCACTGGCCAAGAGAGTGAGGAGATATGTACTTTCTCCTTCACTTCCCCTTGGGAGATGTTGAAGACCACAAGGAGGTCTCCCCTCAATCTTTTCTCACAGCTGTAGAATCCAAGTGATCTCACATCTTTTTGTCACAAGCTTTACATTATTGTTGGCCTCTAAATTTGCTCAGTTTTTATACACACACATATGCAAGAATATATCACAGAATATATCAATAGGACATCTCTTTATGAAAGTCACATTCTGCCAATGTCCTTGCCTTTTTGCAGCACAAGTCAAAGATCATCTGGGGGTGCTGATCACTTATGAAAACTGGTGGAAGCAGAATTCTGTAGTGAAGGAAGTTTTACTCTGATATGAAAATTCCAGAGCTTAAAATATTATAATTTTACATATTATGTTAATATTAGATGTAATGCTAAATAATATTAAAAATTAATAAGTAATTAATTATCAAAGATAAAGTTTTCTGTCGTAATCTGAAGCTAATTTAATGAAGCCCTGCAACAACTTTTAAGGTTACCACATGGTTTTAAAGTTTTTATGGAGTGACCAAGGCCTTACTTGTAGGGATCTGGTCTAATACCAAGCTGCCAAGGTTGAATTCCTTGCTATGAGCTGAAAAGATGGGAACAATGCAGAAATCATTGGAACTGTTTTCCAGAAGATATTTCTAAACTAAATTTGGTTTAACTCCACTAAATACAGTATATCTCACATATTAGCCTGAGTAAACCCCACTTCCTTACACAACGTTTTTTTGTTTGTTTGTTTTGTTTTGTTTTGTTTTTTGTTTGTTTTGTTTTGAAACTTACTTGCTGCTGTGGTGGAAGGAAATGGATAATTGCAAGGCAGGGTTATTGACCAGCCCACCTGTAGATGGGCTCTTTATAACATTAGATATTGCTTACTTAATTTTGTGCTTCTACAAAGACCAGTATTTGGCAAATAATCATTTTGTCCACATTCACACAAACAGATTAACAAAATTTAGTGCCAAATTAACATTCCTGGCTGAACAATCACTTACTGCACTAGGGCTGTTCCATTTAAAAAACAGATCAGAGATTTTTATGAGTTGCATCTACTTTTTAATCAATATCCACATGGCAGCAGTACTCCACTCTAAATAAACTGTTTACTTGAACCAAACCTTGGTTTGTTCCATTAGTTTCCAGAGTATGTTACTTTTATTTAAAAAGAATTCCACCCTTGAGAAACTGCTCAGCCTGAAGCATCTACATATGCATATTAGCTAGTAAGTTGAAGAGAGTTTTTTGTATTCTGTTTTTGGTCAAGAACTCCTGCAGAGACATTTTGTTCACACTAAAGTCTTCAGGAGTTTTGACAGCAGCTTCCTTGCACTGTAACTATGGGCTAAATGGCTTTCCACTGTAGATTTACATTGGTTTTTACATTTAAATAGCTCCTAATATGCTAAGATACCCCAGTCCTAAAAACATTCGTTGAGGCTATGAAGATGCATAGATAGGGTTCAAAATAAACCATATTTTTAGTTATCTTTATGAAACAAATATATTGCATTTCAGAAAACCCACAGTTTTAACTAGATTGTTATTAGTCATAGAAAGAAGGAGCTTCGAATTCACATAATTCTCCTTCAATCAATTAAAAATAAAGTATTTTTAGAAGGTTGCTGAAATTTCTCTTTAGTGAGACATTGCAATAAATAAACCAGCTTTAGAATTACAAACTAATAAATTTTTATTTTTAATAATTATGAGCTCCATATTGCCATGCACATCTTCAAGGAGCATTATGAATTCAACCTCACTTGCATATTTTTGTTGCATTTCCCAAGCACCCACATTTTGCTTGCTATAAGGTAGAATTAATAAATTATTAGATTTAGGCTGATGCCCAGAAAGAAGGTTTAATGGATCACAGTTGATATTTGTGATTATACCTTACTAGTTCTCCTCAAGGGACAGTTTTTTTAAATAAAAGTCAAGCCTTTATTCTCACCACAATTTTGCTTTATGTCATTCTTCTGTGGAATAATTTAGCATTCTTATTTGAAGTAAAAAATCACTATAAAAACCAATATTCTTTCAAGAAATGTGAAGTTCTCTGTTTTCTATTTTATTCATCTGCTCACTTCATCCTGCCTTCTCTTTTTGTTATCAAAAGGGGAATTAGGGAATTTTTATTCAAAATGCACATCACACAGATGGGTTAAAGCTTTTCCACTTTGATCTTATAAAAACCTCTGCAACTTCTTGATCAAAGAACTCCTTCCTAAGACTTGAGTTGTGCATCCGTGACTGTTTCACTGAAATTGGTGAGAATGGGGCTGTTCCCTGGAGCATATCTTGCAAGGCTAGCCTTGAAGAAATGGAGGTAGGAGGTAGGTACTAGTGTTCACTAACTACATTCACATTTCCCCTTTCCTGGCAGTGGCTTCCTCATTATCAAGCTTTCTTTATCTCAAACAACTGATGTTTCTACTATATAATATCTACATGTCTTCACATTCTGCAAGTATGAAGATTTAATCAGTCTTTATCTTAATTTATTCTCCACATTTGCTATTAGAATTAGTTTAATTTCAATCAGGTGATAATAGATTTCATACCTGACGGCTGTGTCACAACATATTTCTAATCAATAAAAATTTTTTCTCCTCTTTAACTTATTTATTTACAGAATTCAGTCTTAGATACATTAAAAAGAAACATTATTTGCAATATAAATTTGGACAAATAGTATCCTGAAAAAGAGATTGAAAAGGTATCATAAGTATACTTTGTACACACAAAAATCCACAAAAGTTAAGATTTGTTTTAATGATCTAACTATCCTAGCAGAAGCAAGTTTAATATAGACATATTCTAGAATGCGAAAATGCTTGAGTTTTAGTTCTGGTTCTACCTTTGTGATTTCAACTGTGCTCTGTTAGGCTTGACCTACGTCTCTGCATCCAGCATGGTCCTGCCAGCAAGATACTCTCCCTTAATTGTTCTGTTGCCTGTGGCATCTCTTAATCCTGGAAATCATCAAATTACTATGGTTTATTGCACTCTAGATACATCTTTGTATAAAGCAACCAGAGAGGACATAAACGGAAGTAAATGTTTCTTCTCAAATATTGTTCTTAAGTGTGAACTTCATTTTATATACTATCATTTCAAGCATAGATATAACCTTTATTCAAATATCAAATTGAACTTTGAGATTCATTAAGGCTGAACAAGATAAATGCTTCTTCTTTTCCTTTTGCACAATGCCAGCCCAGAAGTTGTTGGTTCTAATCTGATGTAGAATCAGGCTAAATTTCATGTTAAAACCACAGTATCTCTTTCCTATGTCACCACAATTATAGCAAAATATCACTGTGATAAAACCATCTGTCTCCACTTCCAAGGTTATTGTCTAATGAGTCTTTAAATGTTATTCCAACCACTGATCATACAGGTGAGATGGTAACCATTTTCTCATGCCTTTCCAGGCATTTAACTGTGTTTTACATAAATATGTAAAACTCAGGTAGTAAGTTGCTCAGCCTTTCATTGAGAACAAATTGATGTTCTTGGGTGTTTCAACACCCAAGGTGTTTGGATAGATGAAACCTGTGATTATTTTAAGAGCAGCATACAAAAACTTACAGGAACAATCTTGGAAGTGTAATTCCTTCTAAGTGAAGTTCCCACTGGTCACCTTTGTGGGGAAAAAAAAGAAGGCAAAATTGGTGTCTTTTGGAATGTAACTAGTCCTGTCTTATTGTTTCTGATAGCAGGAAGTGCAGTGGAAGAAAACCACACTGAAGAGGATAGAAATGTTTTGGAGACCTTGTGCTATCCTGTACTTGAAATCATACATTACCTACAGTTACAAAGGAAAGGTTTTATAGAATAGAAGTCAAATAAAAGAACTACTAATTAATTAACTTTTTAGATTTAAATAACTGACTTAATGTTGCTTTAGAAAAGTAACTTAACTACTTTGATGGCAGATTATAAGAAACATTTTAAAAGTTTCTGTAGAAATCTTTTCTAAATGTCATCAGGTTTTATTCCTTATTTAAATTTACAGGTCACATCTAATGTATCTTCCATCAAAGCAAGATAATGAAAGGAACAACAGAAGGTATATCAAGAAACAAACTTTTAAAAAGCATCTATATTCCCAAAGTCCCCCCGTGGACTAAGCCACATGATTGCAACTGAAAACAGAATTGCTCTCAGGTTTTAAATGTGTGGTTCTACTGACAAATATTGAAGGCAGAAATTATGACCTCAGATATGCTTCAGCAGCTGGAGTCCAGTACAAGTTTAAAGACAGAATTTGCCTTTAAGAAGTGAAGGACTGTCATAACATTCAAGGGGAGATACACACCTAAACATTACACCAAGTGCTCATAGTACAAAAACTCTATCCAGTAAATTAGAATCCAGATTTTTTAAGTGAAATATTTTTTTCTATAAATATATATTACATCTTATGTAAAATCCAACAAAAGCTTTTCTCCAGTTGTCTAGATAAAGACGATAAATTTTCTTTCCCATTTTGGAACTAAAGAATACTTTTGCTATTCTGTGGTGTATATACTTGAAGAAGTAAAGACAGATTATGGATGAACTTTTCATATATGAAGCATAGTAGGTTTTGAATCCATAGTTAACCATTGCTCTTTGTGTTATTTCTACGCTGTAAAAGACTGAAATAGAATTTGTTTTTCCAAAATATTTTTTTTTTTAAATTCTCACTAAGAAGTATAAAAATTACCCCCATACCATCAAATTTCTATACTGTCAGCATCACAATACTATGCTTGTTATGCAAAAACTCTGAAGTTTCTATCTTTGCATCCCTTCAAGCCCTCTAAGTGTGTTCTTTTCTAGGCTGCTTTTAAAATCTTAGTAGATTAAAACATACTGTATTTAGAAATGAAGATTCACATTCCATATAGAACACTATTTCATTTTATTTCAAGTGCTGCATAAACAAAAATACATATCTGCTATTTATATTCAATTTGCAGAAAGAAACAGAAAACCTTACATGAAGAGTCTAGTTGCTGTCATTTTATGATTTTATGACACTGGATTTGCTTTAGAACACAGCTAAATCCAACTCCAAATGCAACTCTTGCTATTATCTAAAACATCATGAGGGCAGCGTGGTGTCAAAGATCGACATCAACTTTCTCAAGTTCAGCATTTGCCTGCACTTTCACTTAGCTGAACAAAAATGTTGTAATGTATCCAGTGTCTCATAACAACATGCAGATACATCAGACACTGCGGGAAAGCTCAGTACACTTCATTAAACTACTGTCTTTCAGCACCATCTCCAACTTTAAAATACTACAAATAAAACATCTTAGTGTAAGTTTTCCATTTCAAAATGGATGATCACAATGAAAAATAAACACAAACTCTTTAATCTCTTAACTCTGATTATAGTCTGATTTCACAGCACTCTTCAGGTTTTAAAAAGTAAGTATTCAGTTTGTATATATTTGTAATAAATGCAGAGCAAACACAGGAATTAAGTTTGTAAGCTTCTAAATATAAATATTTTATCCTTATTAATTAAAAGCCTCAAATTCCCACTGTGCTAATAGAAATGTTGAAAGGAAAACAATATGGTAAAACCTAGGAAAAGTAAGGGGTTTTTTTTTGTTGTTTGGGGCTTTTTTTGCCTATTCCATAAAAGGGAAGGTGGAATTCCAGTTGAAGTCTTAGCACGTAAAAAAGCACTTTTCCCTAAAGGGAAAGTTGTTCTCTGTTAACTTTACTGGAAGTTTTCACTTACAAATGGGACCAGAAATATCAAGGGAGTTTAGATAAAAAACCTTCTTCAAAGAATTAGACAAAATTAGAACAATATTCACAGAAAGAGTATTGAATAGCTTTGAGCTACTGACATGTACATCAATTTAGCAGTTCTTGCTGCAGCTACACATTTCAGTGGCCACCAGCTTCCATGGGATCTTTGGCTTCCCCGGATAGGTTTAGCAAAAACTTACCAGAAATTTGCTGCATCAACATTACCATTATACAGCTTCTTACCATATCTCTGCCTTCTTTTATACTGAGAGCATTCCAGAGGGGATCAAAGCCTGCACAAGTAAGCTCTTTTCAGGGAAGCCAGTTCGGCATAAATCACAGAAGCAGTCTCCAAGACAGTAAGGCTTGCTGGCAGAGATAGCAGCCTTGTATCTAATGTAACATGTCTAGCATGGGCAAACATCATGGTGTGAAAGCTTCTGGAGACAAGTGTTATAATAGCTGTCTGCAGCACTGACTGCTGACAATACAAAAGGAAGAAAAATCCAAATATTTTCCTAACTAAATAATCAAAGATGGAAAGAGGGTAATTATGATTTTATTAATGGAATTAGGTGATCCTAGAAATACCAGACAACTTCTCTCTTGGAAAGCTATATTGTTAGATCAATTCTGATAAGGGGAAAAGTGTTCAGTTTTCTTCCCCAAAAGAAGAAAGCATTTGTATAAAATTTGACCTACAAGAAGTTTTGAAAATCATGAATTGTCTACTTGTCCTTGACCATAACTTCAGAATCCTGTCTCCAGTGGACACTTCAAAGCTTGTTATAATAGCTCTTAGTGTAGTTTTAGAGGAGAATAGCTAAAGAGCTGCTATTATTAGAACATGGGTTTAATTTTGCAGAAAGTTTAAGTATTGGATGCATTAACCTGAAACATTAACCTGAAAAAGATGATACATTAAAAAGACCAGATCATTGCCCCTGGCAGTTCTAGAATTAAAAAACTCTTTATTAAAAAAATGAAGTATCCATGCAATTTTGGTTTTTAAGAACTGAGAAATTAGTGAAAACTTCATAAATCTATGAACTTTAATTACAGAACTGGGAATTGATATGCATAAAACATAGACACGTTTATAGGATTTTTTCTGAGAAAAATTCATCTGCACTCCATCCCTACATACACAAACAAACTTATGCAAGAACTTAATACTCCAGTCTTCTACAAGGTTTCAATTTGGGTGGGGTTTTTTTGTTTGTTTGTTTGTTTTGTTGTTCTTTTTTAAAACTTTTATTTACTTTTTATATCTAACTCAAATATTTGTGGGAAATTTCAAAGATATAAATAATCTAATTAGGGCTGAGAATCTACTGAAAAATTCACCTCAAAATTGCTACTTTAATTTTCTGTCTCTGAACAAATCACTATGGTTTAATTGAAATAGATGGAAAGATAGAAATAAGAGTAACCTCTATAAAAATTAATGCACTAACCACAGTTGTCAGAAGTTTGTTAATAAAAAATATTCAAATCACTGAATATTAGATATGCACTGTTTATTATAAAATTATTACATTTGAATTACTGAAATCTTACTCCTTTCATGAAGCATTAACAATCACAATTTTTTTTTACTGAAAATCTCACTGCTTTTTTAGGATTCATGGCTGAAATGAAATATTTGAAAGATGAAACTTTGGAAAAACTTTGGAAAAAGTGGAAAGTCTCACAGTTTGAAAATACGTAGTATTGTGAGGGTTGAAATCAGGTAAAGTTGCAGTTTTCCCTCAGATTGATTTTTCTAGTCCTCTATTCAGTAAAACACACATATCATTCATGAATGTGGGGGACATTCAAGGTCTGAACCCTGTTAGAGATGATCTACAGGTATTTTCTTACTCCTTGATCTGTTATATTCATAATTTTATACAAAACATAGATGGTTCACCTCTCCTCATCTAAAATTTCCAGCTATATGCTAAAACCAGCAGATAACATTATGCACTATTGGATTTATAATCTGTTGCTGTTTCTAACTTTCTAACTGGGAAGGTTTATCTGTCACTTTGAAAGGAAAATCCACCAAGTTATATTTCTGATGCAGGCTTCATGTGACCTCTGTTTCTTACAGGTTTTCCTCCAAGGCAACCCTAGCAGAAGGGCAAGGAATGTTGTGTAATGAACTTCAGCAATCTGAATTCCAAGAGATTGCTTACAGCTGAGCCAAAACTATATCTATATTTTCAAGCACTGAGTTAGCTAATTAGAACACAGGGTGGTTAAGAAACACCATATGCCAACTAAAAAGGACAGTTTTGAAGAGTACTCATTATCATTAAAATTGTTGACACTAATAGTATTAGTATTACTATTATTACTAGTACTAGTAATAGTATTAGTACTGAATTAATGCAATAGTAAAGCATGCAGGTCAGCATCACAGAGCAGAAACTACAAGCTTTGAAGAAGTCAACCTGTTAACAAAGGGATCAGCCTGAAATCATGTCTAAGGCATCACTGAAGGCTCACATGGATTTCTCCACTCAGACTATGCATAATATTTTAAGAAATGCAAAATGGGCACTTTGAGAAGGGTAAAGTATTACTCATTTAACACTTACAGAATCACAAAGTAAGCAGGGAAGTGTAAATATTACAGGTTAAGTTTCAAGTTTGTTACCTTTTTAACTCTTTATACAATGATTATTACTCTAGGTTGCTTGAGGAATTGAAACAGCTGCAATTTTTCAGAAACAATTCAGTGAGTTAAATTTACCATTAAATAATAGGAATGCGAAAATAGTTCATTGCATTATTTCAACTGACTCCCTTTTGCTCCCTTTTATAAAAGACAGCTCCCCTACCCCAGCAGAATAAATACCAAATTGTCAGAACTGTAAAAATTCAGTCTCCCGGCCTCAGTCTGCACACGTACTGGTTTACACAGCCAGTAATTAATTTAGAGTGCAAGAGCTCAGTTGTAATTGATACAGTAGCTTGCTCTTCTAGAAAATTTGTGCAGCCATGATACATACTGTCAGCTACTCACATGAGCCAGCCATGTACCACAGAGGATTGCACAAAAGTTGTTGTGATTATTAGGGGATTTATATCAACCACAATTCCAGATGCCGGTAAGTAGATGGACTGACCCATTTTTTCTTTTCTCAGCTCCAGATAACATAAGCCACTACATAATATTAAGCATAGAATATCAGACTAATATTTGTTGCTTGTATATGTTAATATTTTTTTCTATTTTTTTTTTTTTTTAATAATTTCACAGATGTATTTTTTTAGGAATTAATTAGAGAGTAGGAGGGACAAGCTGAGTACAGCACACTAATGAGGATCTACAGAGCATTATTTTGGCATTATGCCCTAAATCTCTGTACTAAAAGAAATAAAAACAATAAAATAATTGTCTGAAAGCTTTGCTCCCTTGAGAACTCAGCTGAGACAGAAATGAATATTCAATAAAGAAGCAAGTACTGAAATCTTAACTGCTGAAACTAATCATTAGGAAGTTTTTACTATAGCTTATGACAGTTGGAACCCATTATAAAAACATTAAAATAGTCAATATTAATAAACTAAACAATATTTTTTCCAAGTTATAATCTTAGAAGTTATATTCTGGTTATCTCATATCCTCTTCATGTCAGAAATACAATGATGTAAACCATGTAAAGACCAGAATAGGACCCACTGAAAATGAAATAAATCTGTAAACATAAAATGACATAGATGAATGCCTGTGGTCTCCTTAAATTAGGGTTTGAAAGAACTTCTGAAAATGTGCAGAAGTGTCAAGTATTTAAAAAGTTTCAATGGGTTTATGTTTGGGTTTTAATTTTAGAACAAAACTTTTTATAAATATGAAACATAACATATGAAGGTATAAAACAGCTGTAGGAATGTTTCAGTACTGAATAAATTACATAGGATAGGATTTCTGGGTGCATTTCCTAATTTTGTGTTAAAGTTTATTTCAAGTGCATTTTTTACATAATCAGAAATTTAAGGTATTTTTATTTTTATAGAATTCAAGGCATATTAAACAGTTTAGTAACACAATTCATTGGGTTGAACGGGACCAAGTTTCCATAAGTGCAGTCTTAGAAATCCATTAATTTCAAAATATCTAAAGTTTTCTAAATCCCTGATAAAACACTACACATTGAATCATATTTGCAAAGTTCTCTATGTAAGTAAATAAAAGTAAAATAAGAAACATCTGTGGAATCGTGCTCATCAAACAGACAAGCGACAAACTCATATAAAAACAATACCTTGAATTATTAAAAAACTGTAATTGTCCTGATTTATGAAATCAGGAGCCAAATTCAATGGGCATTAGAAGGGTTTGGGTAAAACTTCAAACAATTCTCTCTTCCCCAGACATTCCTTTACTTCCCAGAAAAAAACCAAAACAAAATAGTATTTACAATCAAAATATTTTCCAGTGAACTTTAGCAACTTTTAATAACACTTTGAAAAAGTTATTTCTAATTTCTAATTATTCCATTGCATGAAAGAAACACTGCCTGTAAGTGAGGCTGTTCCTCAAGTTCACCACTTTTCTGTACTCCTTGACATAATGCTAATGAACATTATTTTCAAGTCTGAGAAGCTATTGCAGTGGTATTGGTCTCCCTACTGTACTTCAAATACTCCAAAACAGTTTAGGATAATAACCTGCTATACACTAGTCCTTGTTCATGCATGTGTATTTCATCCTTTCACAGAATATACAACAGAAAGAGTTGAAACCCTGGGCTGAGCATTTTTGTTTGGACTTACAATAATTTTCCCCATCCCCCAGTCCCCAAGCTGAAGGTCAGGATTTTGATCACCTGCTCACAAAAGCATAGACCACTTTGAAAGAAGAGTTTATCAGGTCGTGATGGAGATAGATTTACTTTGCCTTAATTTACCTAAACTGAGTAGAAACACCAAATATTCCAACTGAATAAAGCAAACCCTGGCCAGTCAAGGAAGTTTCATAGGGAGGTTACTTTCTAATTCTCAATATTCTTTTAATCCAAGCAACTGAAACATCCTCAGAAGTAATGTATCTCGTTATCATAATTATGGCTTGTAGAAAAAACATGCAGTGGCACTGAGTCAATACTTCAAAAAAATTATTAGCATCTAGGCAATCAACAACTAAGCAAAGAAAACCAACATTGAAACCAACAGAATTACCTAAATGCATGATTTCCCAGAATTCTAAAACATGAGTCATAAACACCAAAAATTTACATTACAGACACTCATATTTTTGAGAGTTTGTTGCTCCCACAGCCCATCAGGAGTACTTGCCACTCCATGCTTTCCATGTCCTTATGCAGGAAAGAAAATGACAAAAAACAACTAAATAATGGAGTTCTGCTCAAAAGAGAGCAAGTGCTTGGTAAGGTGCAAGTCTTAAGTATTATGATTTAAGTCTTTAAGTATTATGATTTGAAAGCAAAAAAAAAAAAAAAAATCTGTCAAGAAGTTAGTCCAGCATCCCAATAATATTGAGAATGTTCCAATTCCTGTTGTATCTGAGATATGAACATATTATCCTCTGGTGCTGTATTCCTGTTCTTAAATATCCTACATGCTAACCATCTTTAAAACTTAGCTGCTCATTAATTGATGTTATTTTTCATTTATTCAAGTCAGCCTAAGATGCTACACTTCAGCTGACCTTCAGACCTCCTCTCCAAATGCTAAACTCAACCACTGCACGGTTCAAAATCACAGCAGATGGTTACAGGCTTAATATGCACATATGAACTTAATAAGGTCTGTTCTCTGCTCCAAAGAAAAGGAAATGGAAATGTATCAAGGTCATTGAAGCCTTTCCCTTGCTCTCCAGTGTAAGGAGACATGTGGAGAAGGGAGGAAGCAACACTGGAGGGGACAAGGATGAGAGAAAAGCTGGAGGCAGAATAAGATAAGACATCCTTGCCATGGTGGCCCAGTCCCTCTGTAGTGCTGATTCTGCACTGGTAGCTAATGAAAACTGAGACATGCTGCTGATTCCAGTACTTTGTCTCTAATTTATTTATTTTTTAAAGCTACTCCTCTTCTATGATAACTAGTTTCTTAATTTCATCATAATTTAATAATTTATAGTGATTTATAGTGCTGCAGATAATTGGTGTAGTTTAACCCCAGACAGCAAGTGAGTATGACATATATGCTTACTACCTGACCTCCTGCTGTGGTGATATGGGGAGGAGAATCAGGGAAAAAGGGAAGGCTCATGTGTTGAGATAAGAACAGTTTATAATTGAAACAAAGTAGAATATACTAATAATACTACTGATATTAATCATGATGATGGTGATGATAATGGTGATGATGATAATAATGATAATAATAGTGTTAATAATAGTAGTAGTAATGAATAAAAGAGAGAGACTATTCATACCAAGACAATCCTCAGGCAATGATTGGCCCTTCCTGGACAACTCCCCCCAGCGTATTTACAGAACATTCTATGGTGTGGAATTCCTTGGTTAGTTCAGCTCACCTGTCCTGGCCATGCTCCCTCCCAGATTATTGTGCCCCTGCTCTCTGGCAGAGCACAGGAAACTGAAAAGTCCTTGATTTAGAGTAAGCACCACTCAGCAAAACCTAAAACATTATTGTGTTATCAACATAATTCTCATCCTAAATTCAAAACACAGCATTGTACCAGCTAGTAAGAAGAAAATTAACTCTATCCCAGCTGAAACCAGGATAATAATCATCATCAATTACTGTCTCCATTTCTACTGAATGAAAAGTCCTTTTAATTTAGCACATGTGATGCAGCAGCTGTCTCAAATAGCTAAAACAAATTTTGAAATTCATGCTACTTTCCCTCAAGTAGTTTTTATTTCTCACCTAACCCCTCTAAATATGTTTTTTATTGTTTTTTTTAGATTAACTTTGCCAGCTCATGAAGATACTGGAATATGAACCAGAAATTATATTAATGAATACAAATCACTCTCTACACTGGATAATGAGCATAATACTGAATATCACAGTATGCCTCATCATTATTACAAGTAATTAAATACCCATTTACTGTCAGTGTAAATGTTGCTTGATTTTCTTCGCTATTTCAGACTTATGTCAAGAGAAGCTTTGTTTGTGTTTACTAGCATTTGGCAAATTTGAGAAATCAGAAGACAAATTTAAAGCAGGTGGTTTTCTTAAATATCCTTAAAACACTTATGTAAATGAAGACCTGTACAACTGTGAAGTACAATGGCATAAGCAAAAGAAGCAGAGTCATGGAAGAGGGTATTAATGATGTTGATTAAATTAAGGGTATATGCAGTTTGGTTATCATCTTTCCAACATTAGCAAATTTAAGCTACTTCCAGGCAAGTTGTGAACTGCTGTAGCAGAGTTTTATGGACATAATCCTTTTTTTAGGTAAGTGTATTCCTAATCCTGCAGTCACTAAATGCCTGAAAGGATGAAAACTTTTCTTTTTCCTTTTCCTTTTCCTTTTCCTTTTCCTTTTCCTTTTCCTTTTCCTTTTCCTTTTCCTTTTCCTTTTCCTTTTCCTTTTCCTTCTCCTTTTCCCTTTTTTTTCCCTTTTTTTAAACCCAATGTGTAACAGCTGAAATCTGTTTAAGGAATGAGTTAATAGAAAACAGAAGAATAATAGTGTTACATTTAAATGCAAACATCCTGTAAAAATAGCAGTTAAAAAGGCAAGGGATGGAATGGAAAAAAAAATTCTCACACAAACATCCAGTGTGATTGAAGGAAGGCCTAATACATAAGAAGAAAATAGGTTTTAAATCCTAGGAGGAGAGCAAATAAAAGCAACCGAAGAAAAAAATATAAGTCAAAAGAGTTGCATGTAATTCCATACAAGTTCCTGTTCAAAAACTTGAAGCTGAGGAACAATTTTATTTTTATTCAGGTAAAGGAAAAAATTATGGAGAGACTCTGTCCTACATTGATATTTGCAGTGCAAAACCTAGGCAACCAGCAAAAAGAGGAAATAAGGAAGGAATACCTTTGGAAGTTAGACAGAAAACACAAATATGAGCAAAATAACACTACTGTTTGCTCGTCTTTGGTCATTGAAAGGGTCTGCCTCACAACTTCACCTTTGGTGATGAACCAAGTTAGCATATCTGATCCAAAGAATCAAAATTTTCAAATCATAGAATAATTAAAGGTGTAAAAGACCTCCAAGATCATCAGGTCAACAATTTAGGTGGGCTGGGCTATTCATCTTATTGGGATGGAAATGAAACTCTGTTTCTAAAGCCTTTCACAGTTTTAGTTCCTTGGTTAAAATGAAAAGCCTGATGGCTTCATTAAACATTAAATTTAAATGACCCATCATCCTAAATCAAATTGAAGTGTTTCTGGAATGCTATTTTAGGAGTTTTAAAAAAATTATTTCACTGAAAATGCTTTTCTGTTATTCTAGTTATCATTTCTTGGATCAATATTTTGTTTAAGTGGCAAGTTTTTGGTGGTTGGAGTGGGCTGCTAGGGTGGCTACTGTGAGAAGGAACCAGAGGCTTTCCCCTTATTGGACAGACTCAGGTGCAGCTACTACCTCAAAATATGAATAGCAGGTGAAACAGCAACATATGACCTCATAAAGGAGCTTTGGTCATCTCCACACTATTATTTAACAGATTACTGAAGAATCTAGAACAAAGTTGACTGGAAATACTTACATCAGAGAATGAAGGGAAAGATGGAAAAACGTTTTAACTGGTTGATAAATTTGCAATTGGCTATTTCATGTCCTAGAGTAGAAATCTCCCTACAGGAAAGTAAGGGAAGAATCAGACTTTTATGCACACTGGACTTGAAGAAAAAAATGCTTTGAGTAGAAAAAAAAAAACCAAAAGAAAACCCGACTCACACAGATTATTACTTTGTTGTGGGTAGGTTTCTGAAGAGATGAATTCTAGATGAACTTCCTACAAAGTTGGAATTCTGGCAGTGGTTACATATTGGAAACATGTATCTGGGGAATGGAGGGGATGCATATAAGTGCTGGATAATGTATACTGATAGGACTTGGTTTATGAGACCATGAAATACCAATAAAGATATTACTAGTGAGGCTTCACAGTGCTTAAGGTAAGATATGCTGGGAGAATCACAGTACTGCCTCCCCAAATGTGCTTTCTCATCCCTTCCTGTGTGAAAGTCCTGATACACATGTGATTGCATACAAGGAAATTCAGAAGATAATTCAAGATTTCACCCTTTGGGGATTTTAGCTTTTGATCACATCTTTCTGAAACACCTCCTTTCTTGGTGCTGCAAATCTGCTCTCTGTAAAGGTAAAGCTAAGAAAAGTCTGAGGCCAGTCAAAAGCGTAGGACTATAGCAGCCCCTGCTTTGGTGAATTTGGGATGGATATCTGGTATGGGTGTCTAATGGATAACCATATCTCAGACCCTGCATTTCACACAGACCAAGGCATTGAAAAAGTCTTTGTCACTACTTTTTTTTGTCATACAAAGTAAGTTTAAATGACTTAACCAGTGTGGACCTAGATACCATAACTGGATGTGTGGGTGAAAATCACTGATCTC
Source organism: Muscicapa striata striata (assembly GCA_030060385.1). Classification (NCBI taxonomy): domain Eukaryota; kingdom Metazoa; phylum Chordata; class Aves; order Passeriformes; family Muscicapidae; genus Muscicapa; species Muscicapa striata. The sequence goes on along the minus strand of JAREIS010000018.1, from coordinate 1,869,416 downwards.
TAGTGACACTTTGTGCTGGGTATTTTATGATAGATCTATGTTGTAAGCAGGGTAAGATTTCTCCAGTGTTGTCACTAATAGCTGTGACTCTCAGTGATATTTTTTAAACTCCTCAAGTGATATAGCTCCAATCCATTTAGAGACTGCATTTTTCATGAAGTCTAGCATCTTAGCACTTCAACAGGCCATAAAATATCTTTATGAAGTTTGGCAACAGTGTTATGCACAAACTCAAAGCTAGAGAGTTGCACTTTGTCAGATTCAGTGATGTGGCAGATTTATGGATAGAAGAGAAAAAAGGACAGCTGCTAGCTTCCTCTCCATATAATACTGTTTATTAAGCATTATAAACATGTGCATAAAGTCGCCTCAATAACCAACTTGCACTGTCATCTGACTCAGAGGAAAAGTAAAATCTGTGTATATGAAATTCTCATCCCCACAAGGATATCTTGATTAATTTCATATCTTCTTCCTCCTTTCTCATACATGACAAAACCTGGTAATTTAGGCAGGATATACCTTTATGGGTTCTACCCTCTCCCAATGTACTTGGATTATTTCACTGTCATCTTTAAAACTTTTAAATAAGCATTTCTGTGCTATAATTTACCACAGTCAGGAGATAGGGAAGACACTAAATACATGCAGAAAGTAACCTAATCTGAAGCACATCAAGTCTCACTTTGCTCTTACATTGCAAGGGCCTAATAAAATTGCTTTACTGATTTATACCAATGGCTTGTCTATCCCAGTAGCCAAGAATAGCTAATAGCAGATGTTTCTGAAAAAAAATTAATGTCCATCATTATATTAGGCTACTCATATTTCCATTTGGTTAATTCATTTCAGAAAATATACTAGTTAGACATACTTTGAGTGTGTCCAAATGTGTGCCATGTCTTTAATCTGAAATACTTCCTGATCAGATCCCTATATTGTAAAGAAAATTTCTGTTTAAAAGGAAATTATGGATCTCATTTTCTGGCCCTCACTTCTAAACAGAAAGTCAGAGAATGGTTGAATGTGGAAGGGACCTCTAGAGGTCATCTTGTCTGAGACCCAAATATCAGTAAAATAGGGGGATTTTTTTCTTCCCTATATGAGTTTTCTATCTCCTTTATATATTTTCCTTATATATTTTCCTCTTCATCTCTCTTCTCTTCTCTGAAGAGAGAAAACACTCAAAAAATAACATTTCTTACCCTGCCTTAGTTAAAATGAAATATTTCCTCTAATAAATGCCTTGACGTCACGACATTTTGAGACCAAAGACCTTTCTTGTTCCTCTACTTGTGCAAGTAATATTCATATTTCTTATGACTGTTTCAGTAACCTCCATGCTGACTATGAACCACTAATGAAAATGTGAGATTTGTCCAATAATGCCTTTATAAATCCCTTGATTATTTCTCCTTAATAGAATTTATTTTCCAAGTATACTGAGCTTCTTTAGGATCAATAAAATGAAGATAAAAATGTAAGAAGTGGATTTAATATTTATTTCTGCCCTACTGCTCTACCTGGCTAATCCTAGAAATGGGAAATAAACAAAAATGCCTAAGGCCTTAATTATACTCACTCTGTGAAATTAAGTCATTTGTTAATACCATTTTACTACATTGGTCTCTGCTCTGTGCTGCAGAGCAATACTGAAAGTAGTCAAGTTTTTTGTATTTTTTAGATGAATAAATATAGAAAATATATATCTATATGATTAAATTGTTGCATGAATGAGATTACACAATTTTATAAAAATATTTTAGGATCAGACTTTTATTCCACAGTAATTTCTTGTTTAGTTTAACAGCAGAAGATAGAAGTGCAAAAGGCCTAAGAAAAATAAATAATTTCTTACATCTATGATGCAGACATTATGCAGAAGGCATGCAAGACAGATTTATGCTTAAATTTATCCTCTTTCTCATCACACTCAGACATCTGACTGTTCACTTTTTTATTAGCTTTTGTTGTTCTTGTTGTTTTAGTGGGGTTTTTTTTCCCCAAAAAGACTTGGACCCGTGAATTAGGAAACAATAAATATTTTCTAGTAATAGATTTTCTAAATTATGTTTGATAAAGAGGAAGATGTTTCATTTTAAATATAAAATATCAAATGATCAGGAAATTAGTCATTTCAGTGGGATAATTTATTTTCTTTATTCTAGATGAATATTTTGATATTTTTTTTTCATTAAGTGTCTGTGACAATATACAAACTTTCTTTTAAGTTATGGTAAACTATATAATTCCATCTTCTAATAGTACAAATTATAACAATAAAAAGAGTAGATTTTTTTTATTTGAGAATTTGCCACAGGCAAATATTGCTCTACTAGAGATTTTAACTTCTCATTATTTGCAGGTTTCAGTTTTCTGTGGTTTACACACAACCTTTTTTATGCTGGTCTAGTTTAATAGACTTTAGCATTTTCAAGGTCGCTTTTCCCTCATTAATGAATATGAGTTCAGCAAGGTCCAGTCAAAGACCTAAGAGAGGCTAATAAGGACATTTTTGTGTTTCTCAGCATTTTTCATGGAAAAGGTAGGATTTTTAAAATTATTCTAAAGAAATGAAAATGTACCAATAACTACAGGTATTTAGAACTGCCTTATTAGCACACTTGGAAAGCAAATCCCTAATTCAAATGTGCAGCACTGTCTATTCACTTGGAGGAAGAAACGATTGCATTGACCTCTTTGTAAATTATGCAATATGTTAAGAATCTTGAGCCAACAAGCAGAATAGCAGACACAGCTGCTTGTTCTTCAGCCTATACTGTTTTTATGATAATCATCATGATTACTGGTTCAGCACTGCATTATAGTTCTAAGAAAATACTTTGAGAACTGATTATAGAGATAAAAGCTTCCTAAAATGTCTATTCTTGAAATACACATTCACATAGAAGATAGCTTGGTTGTAAAGGTACTAAAGTCTAGAGGAAAAAAATCCAAACATCAGAAAAAGCAATCATTTCTGGTTGAACAGAATCCCATGATCTAAAAATGTGCAAACATGAGCTGTCACAAGGACAAACAGAGAAATCAATAGAGGTTACCAGTCAATATACAACAAAATATCAGTCACGGTTTACTTCCTGACCCAGTCTGAAAGGTAAACATATCAAAGCATGGATGATGCCCTTCACAAGGATATTTAAACAAGTATTGCATTTTCAGCTGTACAGAAATAGGGCCATGCCCTGGTCTCAGTTTCCTACACCTGCAGGCACTGATTCTGGCAGGCAGCAAGGCTGAGGATCCCCTCCCTGGGAAAAAGGCTCTGCTCTCATGCTGGCCTGCACAGCCTTGCACCACACTTTGACATTTGTGCTACTGACATCCAAACAACAGTGAGAGCATTTCCTTACTGTCCTCAGCCTCACAGATGCTCACTGCCTAAAAATCTGTGACTAACAGGTGATTAATTAAGTCCTGTTTTCCTAATGATTATGTGTTCATGTTAGGGCTTGATTGATCATGGTAGGACAGACTGGGAGGGTTCATCCAGAAAAATGGCCACCAGTATAGCACTGGTAAAAATGTCATTAACCAGAAATATCTTGTACAAGTGTCTAAGAATGGTATCTATGTTCTTTGTGGCTCCCAAAACATGCAGGATTTATGGAGCAACACTCATCCCACACTTGATCGATTACTTCAGAACCAGTCGTGAAGGTACAGTGTTGTGACATTTCCTAGAATAACTCAAAATACCACTATTATAAAAAACATCAAATCTATTATTATTTTATTAATCTAGTATTATCTATTACTAAATGTATTTTCTCATTTAATTGGACAGTCCCACTTAAAAACTACATTTCATCTTCTCAAGATCAGCCTGAAGACTTCATTGAAATGATGAGCAGTCTGGGGGAAGAAATTTTGTGTCCAGAGCAGCCTGTTTCTGGAATTTTGTGTTGTGACATATGGAAAATTTGCTCACAGAGAACCACAAAAGGTCAGCTTCTGTATAAAGAGGACCCTATAATACAGATCAGATATGACCTCATGGAGAGGCACTTGTTCTGCTGAAAAACCATGCCCTCAGGCCTAAAGATTTTCCCTGTGGCTGCAGCACTTCAGTCAGCTTTTACAGCAGACAGAGCATCTCCAATTGCCTTGTCAGAGAGCTCTTAGAAGTCATGAAGTCCAAGTGGCTTCCAAGGAGCAGAAGGAGATCTCTGCTAACAAATTCAGCTCAATGCATGTGTGGTTGTTATAAAAGCGTAACAAGAACCTTATAGAGCCAGAAAAGCCTCAGGTACATGTGGCAGTATTACCCAGTTATCATTTACCTCCAAAAGTTGTTTGACTTGCTCTGAGATACCCAGCTGTAAGGAATATATGGGATCATTTATCAGCACCAAATTAATAGTTTGTATCAATACTGACTATCACTATTTGTGGAGTTCTCTAAAAAAAAACATAATATGAGTGATTGGAGAAGAAAAAAAGATGGGCAAAAAATCAGGTTGTGTATGTGGACTTTTACATTTTGGGTTGAAGAAAACCTCTAATTAATTTTTAACGCTCATATCTGCACAACCTGAAATATACAAAGAAAGTTAGTCACGCTGAGCAAAGTGGAATATCATCCACTGAATGCTGAAAGTTCTGAGAAAGTCACTGTACCAGTCAAAGGACTATTCATTTCAACAGCTTACAGTGTGATAGTCCAAGGTTATCTGACCTAAAATGAGAAATAGATATAGGTAGCTTTAAAAACAAGCAGGAAAATTATGACATATTGGAAGAAATAGCCTGCAGCTACAAGACCTTGGACTGTCACCTCATTAGATTTTAAAGTGTCAGAGGCAGCCAGGATCAATACCTGAGTGACAGACCAACATGGAAAATTATTTGGATGTTTCAGAAGTGTGCTGGAGTTTCAACAAGCTCAAACTCAAGTTTAGAGTCTTCAGATTATATTTTAAAACAACAGATTCTGAAGTAGAACATATGATAATTTAAAAAATTATTCTCATATTTAGCCGTCCTCAGCAAGTGACATACCACCTTCTGCCATTCCAAAATTCATTAGCATAAATAGCTGTCTTTAGATAGATTAAAAAATGCTATATTTTACTTAAACCTCAAGCACTAACAAAATTCAGATATAATGCTTCAATAAGACTGAAATAAATTAATACCTTTGGTGTGGGAAGATTTAGATTTCCAATAGAAGTAACTTCTCTTTAACCTTTCTCAGTAACAATCAGTATTTTAAAAATCACATAATAAAATATTCCTAAATTAAAAATAATAATTTAGAAAATTTGTTGAGACTTAAGGTCTTGTTTTAATTTCCAGAAGCTTGAACTTACAGAGTGTTGATTGCTCTAGAAAGCCCAAAGGGACAGAAAATATGCTATTTCTTTCACTTCTTAAATTTTGGCATCTAAATAACAAAGGAAGAAGAGATTACTAATTAAGAACCTTCAGTCTTAAAAAACAGCTTATGCTAAAGCAGATGCAACTGCCACATAAAAGGGCCCCTATTGCTTGATTGCAGCAGCTTAGGACTCACAAAGGTTTATCAAAAATCATAATGCAGCTGATTTATTGTTTGCCTTGGACCAATTAAAATTATGAGCTTAAATCCATAAATGTAAGGCAAAGAAGTGTATATCACTATCAATGCATATGTAGGTTATTACACACAAAATTTAAGGTGCCAGTTTGGTATGCTTTTCCAGGAATGAATAACTTTTAGATTAATAAGGTTTGAGATAGAGACAACTCTAATATAGGGTACAGAGTTTTCAATCCTGAGTTAAAAACTTCATAAAGATTGTTAAAATTCATTCTGCAAAATGATGAAGAATGGCCATTACCTTGGAAGGACCTTGCAATGTTCTCCTACTTTTCTCCAGAAGCAATTGTGAAACACAAGTTTCACAACATGCCACAAGTATTTGAATTTCTATATAAACCCAAGCAGCAGCCTTCAGTGTTGATTTCACTGTCTATATCCAAGAGTGAAGGAACAGACATGTGGTAATCAAGGCTAGCTCTCAAAGAAATATATGGGAGAAATCTACAAGGTATTGAACATTTTTCATTTTTACTTGTGTATGGCATTTATTCTTCTTAGTTAGTTTTAGCTTGATAATGAATAACATATGCTCTGTCTTTTTTTGTACTGCATTGAACTGTTAAACCTCCATTGCATTACACATATTTGCATACTCATATCTACCATAAAATTTTGTTGATATATCTGCCAGCTAAAAAGCATCAAAGCTGCCACTGGCTTGAACATAATTCATTAATTTCATTGTTCTACTAAACAACAGCAAGGAGGTAAATCAGATGCTTTGAGGTAACATAGCAATGCCACTTGACATGACAGTACTGCAGTTTCTTATGAACAATATGATATAGTGTAATACAAGAAGACAGAAAACACAAATGATAAAAAACCAATTACTTGCTGATAAAAATATGTAAATATTCTCTTCATGCTGACAGTCCATAAAACTGCCTTACAGCTAAGATGAAGCTTAGGTCTCAGACATTTGATATATGACAAAATTTCTTAAATTCTTTGGATCTGAGTCCCATAATGATCCCCTCAAGGTTGCAGGCTTTATACCTGACAGATCATTGTTTTATAGTTTAATACATTTTCTTCCAACAAAGCAGTGTATAAACAAGTGCTTTAGCAATTAAACAAATGTTGCAGGGGCGTGTAATGGTACCCATACCTCATTTCTATGAGCTTGGTTATCTATATAATAGAGTTAATTGCTCCCACAGTGAGGGGCAGCATGGACTTCTGCCAGCCCTATTTAAAGGAGCCTTCTACTGTGTGTGAGCAGCATGAAAAACAAACAAATTCACTGTGCAGCCACAGAAACTCTTGGATGTGCTCTCTCCCATAGAAAGGGTGAAATAACAGCAGTGGCCCATCTGGCCTCTCACAACAGGTGGAGAGAGTAATTAAGTTTATGAAAGGCAGAGCCCTCTGAGTAAAATCTATGGGGTTTGTGACAAATTCATTGGACTAAGAAGTGCTCTTAAGCTCCTGCAGATATTCTCTTCTTCTGTGAAGCAGAAACTAGCTGTAAACAGGAACAACTCAAAAGACAGTATACATGGATAAGGGAAGCTTAATATGGAATCCTGAATAAATCAAAACTCCTTGAGCAACAGACATACTGATTTTAGCAACTTTATTAAATGGCTAAGAGAGTTATAAAAGCAGTACGGAACTAGGCTTGGTTATTCCAGAAATTCTTCCATTTTAGTGTTTCTAAGGTGTTAAACACAGCAGAAATTATTTTGATAATAAACTAGGAAAATAAAAAAGAGGAATCAAATTATCAAATTTCAAGCAAAAAAAGGAGCTGACACCAGTATCAGATAGCCCTGTTCTACAGCATCAAGCAAAGGGAACCCTCTGAAGATCTCTGAGGAATTTTATGAGGTTGATAAAGAAAATGAGGGGGATGTTGGTATGTAAAATGAAGAAGGTTACTTGAAACAGAACACAATGAGAATTTCCTATTGTTCCAGTGAAAAGAAATATCATTATTTCTAAGATATGAAATCCTTTTAACCATATACCTCAGGAAATTGGGAAAATTAACATTTAAACTCAATTACAGCATACTGGAGTACAAGTTCTTAGATTTAAATGCTTCAGTAACAGAAGATAAAGAAGGCTGTAGAAAAAAAAAGAGGAGTGTCTAAATAAATGAATGGTGATATTAAACTGCTTCAGTAGAAGTAATTAGTGGACAGGCAGTTATCAAGGCATCTATCTTTAGCTTCAGTTTATATTAGATGTTACAGAGCTGCAATATAAAGCATCAGTGATTTCTTGAGTTTCAGTAAGAAAACAGCAATAGTTTATGCAACTCTTCTTCTGCCTTACTCTGGGAAGTGTAACAGTGAGTTTTGATTCTCAGAAAACTTGCTCAGAAACTGCAATTCACTGCCACTTAGCAGTGAGAAAGCAGCTACAGGCTTTCAGTTAAATACAAACTAGATTGCTGAACATGAATTAAAAGGTAAAAATAATATTTAAATGTCTGTGTGTGAATATATGCATTTCTTTATGCAAATATATACACATAAATACATTTCAGAGACCGTGTTAACATGCTGTTCCCTAATCTGGGTATATAATCAAAGAAACAATTTGAGGCTGACATTTTCTGTTCTGAGCTTGTACCATGTGGATAAGCCTGTTAATTCAAACAAGTGTAACCTGAGAGTCTCAGAGAAGGCTGGAGGGCTGCACTGGTGCAGTAGTGTGATGCTTCATAAAATATTTTTTCATTATACCAATCAACTTTTATTACCAAAGGAAATCAGTTCAGTTGCAAAAAGCATTTATTGCGTCAGCAAAATAATTTTCTGTTCAGCCTTTAAGTTTTTCAAAGAAAGGGCAGTCAAATTGTTTCTCACCAGCAAATCAAAATGGAGAGCCATTACAATTTTGTAGCAGTTTCAAAGGCAAACTGCTGTAAAAGATTTTAAGCAAAGTTCCTGAAATCTGTTTTTGTATTGTTAAAACAGGCTAATATAATTTGAAGTATGAGCTTAGTAAACAGCAATATTCTTGTAGACCATAGAACACTGAGGACTCAATGGCATTGGTATATAAATGCTACCAGTAACTTTTACATATATGGAAAATTCTAAAGATTGTTATCTGAAAATAAAATTTAAAATTTTGATCTCTCTTTCAAGTAACAATATACTATCAAGTATAAAAAGTAACCTCTTTTAACTTGTAGCAGTCTAAAAGTTTTAGGAAGGAGAATAGAGATAAGGTTTTTGAATCTCTTCATTAATGTCATTCTGCTATGGACTAGAAAAAGGTATAGCAGTGCTTTGCAAACTGCTGAGAAGCAGCATAGGCAGCACACATGCTGCCAAAATGCAACTCAGCACAGGATCAGTCCATGATGTGTACTAAGGGATGGTACAGAGCAGCCCAGTGAGGTAGGATCTCTGGGGAGCCATCCCTTCCTGTACAGTGATACTCACAACCAAACAGCACTGCAGCCTCAGGACCATCCACAGCAAAATTAAAGGATGGTTTCTATCAGTAGAAATTATCTGTAGAACTTGGACATGCTCTTGAGCTAAGGAAAAAAATATTCCCTAACCTGAGAGGTCTATAAACTAATATTGATCAACCCTGCAACCATTGGAGGAAATTCACTTTCTGATGATTTTTCAAATTGGCATTATTTGATCTTTTCTCTTTTGAGCATAAACTGTCAACAGAAACCTACTGCAACAGTGGCTAATGTAATTCCTCAATATAGAAAAAGATTTTCAGGCAGGATAACTCTGTGTACAGCACTGAGACAACAGTCTTTACTCCATCCAGTTTTTACATGTGAAAAACAGAAAAATTTAAATAGATTAGCATTGGCTTGTCATGCATAAGGACTTGCTTTGACATGACAAAAATCCAATTGATATAAATATGGCACACAGTAGTGCATAGAAAAGTGCTGTGGAAAACTAGAAAATAGAATTTTTCTTTTGTCTAAGAAATAGCTGTGAAAGTCATGAGTAGAAGTTGGACTCCCAGCTGAATAATTGATAAACATTTAATCAATGATGGTTAAAGGATACAGAAAACTCTCCATTGCTAGATGTATTGTTTCCCATAAATTGATCTAAGATACCTTTTAATCAGAGCTTACTCAGCTATATGGAGGGATAACTGAAGAAGCAATTCTGTGAGCTGTTATATAGGCCTGTACCACAAACATTAATGGTCCCTCTGACATTCAGGTCCATGAATTTCTGGAATAGATCTTAAAATGTGAGAGTGGCATGCTCATTTTTCTTTTCCATAGAGAAAGGTTGTCCTGGCCATGAAATCCACACAGCTTTGCTGCACTGGGAGCAGGGTTTATAATCCTCGCAGGGTGGTAATGTTGGTAACAAGAATTGAAAGCCCTGCATGGGATGAGATATGGCTGAAGAGACAACACTCAGAAGAATGCAGGCTGACAGAAAGGAGCCAAGAGGAAAAACAGGATTTGATGAGGCTGATGTGGCACAAGGGAAACATAAGCAGTCAGGAAAGCCTTGTGGACCAAATGAAATGAATGTCACCAAGCTAGCCTAGGTACATAACTCTCAGTATGGGGCTTAAAAGATAAAATGAAAAGGATGGGGGAATAGGAAAAACAGCCTTTGCATAAGTAGAATATTTTAGAAGTAAAATCACATGTGGAAAAAATAATAAGAGAAAAGCAAAACTGCCTGGTTTTAGGCAATTCACATAATCCAAAATACAGATGAGCAAATTTGTCTCTGGACCACTATAGTTATTCTCCAAGGCAGTAAAGGGTTCAGTATCACTTCTGTGTTTCTCCAAAGAAATAGTCTGTGCACAGGCAGGAATTTGAATAATTTACAGTAGAATGTCATTAATCCTACCACTCCAGGACCTTATCAAAGTACAGATTAATGAGAGGTCATATAACTTCAATGTGCTACTGCTAGCACAAGCACTCTGCCACTGAACTATCATACTTCCTTACTGAGCATGAACATTTTAATGGAAATAACTTTGGGTGGCTGTACAAGAAAACAAGCTTTTTAGCAGGGATCAGAGTGATTTAACTTTTGGGCTAAGCTAATTTAGATTAATTAGATCTGAAATATTTATGTTCCACCATATGGAAGTTAAGAAACAGAGATAAATAAACAGACAAATAAATGAATCTGACAGTGCTGTCCTCAGTCATGTCCTGCCTTTCGAGGATTCTCTGTTCCTCAGACTAAAGAATCAAAATATGGACAGCCTTTCTCTAAAGTTAGTGGTAACACCTTAATCTGAGAGAATCTTTTCCCTCCACTCCAGCTGTCTTGCATGGCAGAGATTTCCTGGCAGCAGAGGGAAGTTTTGTGCCCAGCCCAGCAGCAGCATGAGTGGCTGGGCTGGGGTTGCTGTCAGGAATAAGCACCAGTTCCCCAACTCTGACTGGGGCTGCAAGTGATGCATTGTGCAGTGCCTGCAGACTGTGCTGCCTGGCAGGAAAATGACTGGATTTTAATGGACTTCATTAATGCTAACAACTCCACCTGTAAAAGCACTGTAAATTCAACTGACTGCACTGTGGTACTCTCAGATTGAAGTCTATATAATACTATATATAGCAATATTCAATCAGCAAAATGGTTGCTGATGGCTAAAATGTTTACTGAGCCACTGGAAGAACAGAAACTGAGTTTCAATGAACTGAGAACCTACAGTACATATAGTTTCTGAACTGACCCTTTGTATGTACACTGGCTTCCCAGATGAAAGAAGATAATCAGCATTTAAAAGAGTTTGCTTTGCTGTGCCAAGCTAATATTTACTGGACTGCAGGCATACAGTGAAAACAGCCACAGGGAAGCAACTACTCCTTCATTTCAGCTCTGTCCATGAGGTAACACTAATATGATACTACACAGAAGTGAGTGAAGGAGGCAAGGTAGAAACATCATACTTTGATGCAGCATCCAAATAATGCTAACCTGCTAGTAAGGCAGTATTCCTCTTTACATGAGCAGAATTAATAATACTAATTTTGCTGGAACTTCATCTCTACTAGATGATTAAAACTAAAGCTCATCTCAGTGACATCACCACAGCTTTGAAGCAAAACATTAGGAATTGTTTCTGAGGAGGTATATAAAATTCTAGAAAATAATGATGATTAATAGCAAGATGACAGAGTTAGCTAAAAAGGGAAACTTTAAAGCTTGTAAAACCAAAAATGTTCTGTTAACTCAGAAGTGGATTAGAGTGTTCAAAGTGCTTCAGGACTCGACACCATGTAAAGGCTGATTTATACTCCAGGCTTCATAATGCCTACCTACTTCAGAATGACAAATAGCACCGTGCTGAGATCTCAATGGCAGCCCCAGAGCACTAACAGCAAATGTCTTCCATCTTAATAGCTGAGCCTCTGCAATTCTCCTCACTTAAAATTCTGAGCATTTAACTTCTCTCATTGCATCTAAATCCAGATACAAAAAACTTCAAATCAAACTATTTACCTCAAGTGAAATCTACCCTGAATAATTCATAAGCAGCAAAGAGTCAGAAAGTGAACAAGCTGAAGAGTGTGTTAATGAAGTCTAGAGTTTAAAATCTAATGGCATAGAAGCTATTATGGATCTTTTCTAACCTTATAAGAAAGAACATTGGTCTCTGTGACAATAAAAAATCCCAATGATCAGAGAAAGAAACACAGTTCAGGTGTCTTGTTGTCAGTGACTGATGCTGCTAACAGAATCACATGGATTACTGCAGAGAAAGAGCTGCTGTTTGAAGCAATTCCTGATGAAGGAGCTGAAGTGTTCAGATTGATTCTTACTCATCCTGCCCCTGTGAAGAAGTATTGATCCTTAAAATAGCTATAAGAAGCTGCAATTCAATTAGAACAAAGTATGAAAGCCAAAAAAATGCACAGAAATTCAGGACATACTATGATGTCACTTACCTAACAAGAATTTTTGACTCTTTAAGACCAGAGAAAAAAAAAAATCACTTATTATGTCATTTCACTGTGAGGATCAAGGTTTTGTATTTTCCTGTTTCAGCAAATCCCCTTTATAAAATAGATACTATTAAAATGCATGGTTGATTTGTCTGGGGTATTGGTGACAAGCCAGCACTGTCATCAAGTAGAATCTGCCTCCTAAGCTGGTTGCTGACTTATTTTGAATTTAGTTCATCTAAACCACTTATCCACAAATGTGAGTAGGAAACAGAGAGAATGATTCTGCACTAAAAAAGCTAACAATGGCCTTACCTGTCACAAATTCAGGGAAATTGGTGATCTCAACCAAGTTTTTCTGCATTGCTGGTAAATAATGAATTAATTCTTCTGTGTTACTGATTAGCAACATAGGTGCACAGACAGTCTGATTACTTTGAACTAATGGGAGTAATTAATTTGAGGGGTTTTTTGTGTCGGATCAGATCATATACTTCAGATGGTATTTGCAGCAATTTTCTTTTTTTACACAATGGAAAAATAACATTCTTTCATAAACTTGGCTGCTGAATAAAAGTACATTTCTACCTCAATAAAGAGAGTATAAATCTTACTTTTGGAGAATAGTGCATTTGTGATAAAAGTTTCTCAGAAACTTTTTTAGGCATTTTCCTAAATAACACTAGTGAAGGAGTAGATATGTAGTACTGTTTACTACAAAGGCAAACCGTAGAAGAATTTTTTGAATTTTGAAGTACTTCTTATCTGAGTCTGACTGAACTGTAGTAAAGCAAAGTAGTTAGCACCTTTGTATACATTTAGAGTATTAATGCCTGCAAACTGTTCACTGATTAGTGTATTTTGAAGATGAAGTACATGCAGAAGTCTGCTTAATTATGGAGAAAGAGGATGGGTTTCTGCATAAGACATTTCAGTCTTGGGACATGTAAACTAGGTTTTCAGATCAAAGACTTTCAAAAGGCAAGTCTCTTAATTTTTTAAGGTCTTGTTTCCACACTCTTGTATATATTTCCTAGAATCCTGAAAGAATAAGGAACCTTTCCATACATCTGTTAACAGGAACTACAGATAAATATAAGCAAAATTTAAATAGCATTCATTGTAAATAATGTTCAATTATGTTCAATATGTAAATAATATGTATATGTAAATAATATGTAAATAATATGTATAATATGTATGTTCATATGTAAATAATGTTCAGTGACAAACATTTTAAACACAGAAAGACTATTATATTATTCAGGATCAGATTCAAATCACAATCACTTGACAAAATTTTTCCTTTCCTTTCCTTTCCTTTCCTTTCCTTTCCTTTCCTTTCCTTTCCTTTCCTTTCCTTTCCTTTCCTTTCCTTTCCTTTCCTTTCCTTTCCTTTCCTTTCCTTTCCTTTCCTTTCCTTTCCTTTCCTTTCCTTTCCTTTCCTTTCCTTTCCTTTTCCTTTCCTTCCTCTTTCCTTTCCTCCTTTCCTTTCCTTTCCTTTCCTTTCCTTTCCTTTCCTTTCCTTTCCTTTCCTTTCCTTTCCTTTCCTTTCCTTTCCTTTCCTTTCCTTTCCTTTCCTTTCCTTTCCTTTCCTTTCCTTTCCTTTCCTTTCCTTTCCTTGTGATCTTCTTTGATAAATCTTACATGAGATATCTATGGATTAATATACTTATTTTAAACGAACTTTTGAGACATTTGGGGTAGAATTATCATTACAGACATAATAATGAAATGCACCTTTTCTCCCTCTGTTTCAATAGTAGATATTAGTTAGTTAGTTAGTTAGTTAGTTAGTTAGTTAGTTAGTTAGTTAGTTAGTTAGAGTTGTGCTAGGAGCAAGGGCAAAAAGGGACATCCTTTCTCAGGACTCCAGTACAGAAAACATAGTTGAAATAGTCTTGACTGAGGAATAACTACATCATGGGGTTTCACTGAAAATGCATCCATCCCCACATCTGTCAAAATCTTCAAGCCTCATGCCTTTATATGCCAATGTAGATAAATCACACATTGAAAGAGTAAGGTCCAAAAACCCCCCTCATTTATTTATAGCAAAGGCTTCATCCATGTTGTTGCAGGTCAAGAAAAATGAACATCAGTGCTGATGGCAAGAAGTTACAGTTAAGAATCTGGTCTGTGCTTTGAAGTCTATGCAATGGAGATCTAAATGTAATTCTATGAGGTAGAGATAAGTTGGACAGCTGAGGAAGGACTACTTCTCAAATTTGCTTAGCCTGCTATTCTGAAAGAGTCACCATTGCCACCCTCCATGATTAACTCATGAGATAAAGGGATTCCTATCAGTGACCAAACCCAATGCAGAAAACTGTCCAAGTAAAAAGAGGATGATAGCATCATCCTTGGACTTTGTATGGGAGAAAAGGGAGGAAAAAAACCTGGTAATTCTGGCTTCTAATTTGACATGTTTGCCTCCTCTCTAACGCATACCACTTTTCTTCTTTTAAATAAAAATGCAGTCACTCCAATTATCCAGTGTTGGCAATTTCTGTCTCACACCATAGGCTGGCAAAGCATTTGTGAATCTGCCTTGCATTCTAATAGAACATGCTCACTAATGTGCCCTTTATAAGCTAGTTGAGAGAATGGTCTCGTTATTGCTACTTTGCATTCCTTCCTGCCCAATTTGTGACATGGAAAGTCTCTCAATGGACTGAACTGTTGCAAAGGGAGACTACTGCCATGTCTGGGCAGAGAGGCAAGCATAACCCACCAAGTAGCTGTGCTTTAAGGGCCAAGTGTCTCAAAATATCTAAAAAGACAATGTTTGAAATTCTGCTTAACTATATAACCTGTCTTCAGAAACAAGCCTGGGAGAAAAAAGCAGAAAAATGGTGCCATCCACTCTCCATTCACAGCTCTTTTCTCTTCTGGGAAACTGCAACAACAATAACAAAAAAAAAAAAAAAAAAAAAAAAAAAAAAAATTTCCTATCACCATCTGTGTTTTATCTTGCAGCTTTCCTTTCAAAATAAACCATCCTAAAGAAAGTTTCTAAACTTTTCTTAGCTGTGTTTTATCAAAGTAGGAGCCTTTCCCCATAAAAGCTAAATAATCTTTCTGATTGTTAGCTTTCACAGTTTACTGTTTTTTATCATACTGCTTTTGCTGGGCATAACAGCAGTAAGGATACTTAGTGGTCATATCTCACCTTCACTGGTAATGCCCTAAGTGATCATTAAAATGCATTTCAAGATTTGGCTCCAGTCCACATTATTAAACAAATGAACAAAATGGGTAAGAAACATCTTTAGAAATTTTCCATTAAGTAACCATCATAAAAGAACTGATAAGTCTGCAATAGTACAAAATACATTCTCCCACTGAATTATGCATGTCATTCACATCAGCAGCATAAATAACAATCATCCTTTTGTGGATATCTAGTTTACCAACCTGTTTTGCCTGGAATCAGTGTGAATAAGCCAAGAAGATAGCTTTACCAACTTATTCACCCTTTGTTTAGGAAAACTTGTTCTCAGACTGCTCTTCCACATGGTGACACTTTTGTAACTGCAGTCACACTTTAAGCAAACTACAGAAGGCATCTGCTGAGCTTCACGGGAATGTGCAAGGAGCAGTATGGCAGGATAACACTAGTTTTATGCCAAGTCACTGGCACAGGCTGTTTTAATGGCTAGAAAAACCAAGAAAGCATGCAAAAATCCTATTCTAGGTTCAATAAGGCAAAACAAACATCACCACCTGAAAGGATTAGAATACCAAATGAAATTACCTTAGAAACAAAGACCACTTTGAAGCGGATAACTGTATAATCCCTTTATGAAAGTGCTGCTACACAAAGTACTTTCTCTTTCTGAAATATTCCTTCTTCCCCCCCACCCAAAGCTTCACGAGTGACTCATGTGCTGTAAAACCCTTCAGGGTGGCAAACTTCCATCCATACATATAGGTATGCAATTCAAAGCAAGAGATGTTATTTATTTGCCCTGATTTCCTGCAAATGTCTGAGGATTTAAAATAGAGCAAGGCCTGAATTCCCACTCTCTTGATCTCAGGACTGCCATTGTGAAACAAATTCCAGTAGTGACAGTGATATATATCTGCATTCAAGTTTGATATTGCTTTTACTAAAATTTATATCTAGGGTTTCTAAAAATGATTTCATCTTTTATTGATCCACAGTAAAACATAATGCTTAAATATTGCAGTTGCTACATATTTAATGTTTTAGAAGATTTAAACCCATATATATAAAAAAAGTTAAGTCTCATCAGCTGTCATTTCAGAAGATCCAATTTTTTCCAATCACATATTGGGAAAACAGTTATTCACTGGGAAACCAATGATTTACTGATGTAAACTGGTGATTTTGTGAACTGGTAATTCTTTTAATACAAATTTTTAGGTACATTTTACCATCTTAGATTTTATTATCCATTAAGGACTCAAATTCTGTATGATTCATGCAATAACTCTTAAATTCAGTAACACTGAAAATCTGAGCTTACAGGTGTTACCAATTATATCATCTTCAGGGTGATCTGCCTTTTTAATGCATTCTACTTGCTCATCTGTATGCCTGATGTTTGGGATTTGGCTAATGAAAAGCTTTAGATATTATAAATTGTGAAATAGAAGACCTTTATAATGATGGAAATAATGTTCTCAGATGATGTTGTGAAAATTCCTACTGTTTCAAAGTTTACCTAATACATGTCTTCCATAACAGCTTTATAGCTGATTTCTGTAAAGAAAAATTAGATAATATTTATTTTATGCATTATTCAATGCTATTGAAAATTAGAATCTAGGCTCAAAAGAAAGAATTGAAGTATTTGGAAAGTCTGCATGTCATTGATCCTGCTGCTTAGTTTATATTGGATCAGAACAAAAAAATCCCATCTCTTCTTCAATCTGTTGACTATAAAATCTTTAAAGAATTTTTTTTTATCCCTTGTAGTGATTTTTTTTTTCCTTTTAAGTTCCAAGTGTACCCTAATTTCTTAAAAGGTACTCCTTAGTCCTTGATAATCTGTTCAATCACTCTTAGTGGCATGGAAATGTAGAAGTTTCCTACTTGGTGATTAGTAGCCATCACTTTTGGAGAAAATAGTGTTCAGTGGATGTGGAGGAGTTAGGGTGAAATGCTGGACAGACAAGAAATACAAAAATTCCCATTCATTTTTCCACAGAATACATTATGTTTCCCAATTAAAATATGAGTATAGTAATCAAAATTCTAGTGTTATGGTTGTGTAAAGAAGACTTGTATATCCATTTTTATTTTTGCCATCTTGTGTTCATTAGTCTTCACAATATTTTATTTCATAGTTCAAATTAAAACTTAAAGAGGTTTTGTCAAGAACTGCCAATATTCTTGATTCAATAACCTCTACTGAACTCTTTAAATCATTATCAGGGACTTCTTTCTTAATTCAAAAGTTTAAATAATTTATGTAGTTTTAATATTAAATATTAAGTGACTTTTTTTATTGTATTACATATTATACAAAGAAACTCCTAAGTTTAATAGTTAAAAAAAAAAGCCCTGCTAGTTTAAGTAAATATCAGCTTTTCCTCTTGTCCACAAAAGATGGATATATTTTGTAAGCCTATCTTTGCATGCCAAATGGCTTCAGAGCTTGCTTTCTCTTTTTAAACACAGTGAATTTGCAAACACACATTATCAAATGAGGCTGTTTATAATGCTAGTCAAAATTTTTTGCCTCATAAATACCAGCACTTATTAAAACCTAATCTGTGACATTTCATTGGGAAGAGGGAACATTTTCATGGGTATTATATGCCACTGGTTTGCCTAGCTTCAGAATTACTTGAAGAGTGCTTCAGCATTAGTTTTGTGGTTTTGTGTTTTCTGTTTGTTTGTTTGCTTGTTTTGGTTTTTTTAAAATATTTTTACTTCCTATTTCTCTTCTCATAGGTATCATTTTTGATTGTTTGAAAGAATCTACTCTCACACTGGTTGCCTAAATATATTGCAGATGTTTCTATGACTCCAGCAAGAACACCAACAAGTTAAGAGGATAATGCACTCTCCCCTTCCTGCCACAAGGAATCTCAGAACAATCAATGACAAGCCATTGTTTGCAGTTAGATCCCATCTGCTGTTCTGGAGAGGAAAGATGGGGATGCAAATAACATTTGCAGAGCAAGATTTTGCTTTCAGGAGAAGAGTGAGAGAACAGCTGTTGAAAACTGTAAAACCAACATTGGAGGAAAAGAGAAGCCAGCAGATGTCCAGAAAGTACAGTTCTGATTTGGATTATTTACACTATCCCAGGAAATAATCGAATCCTTGTTCACCTGAGCATAGAGGCTGACTGATGTGCACACTGAAGGTAAAAGGTATTTGTCTTAAGACCAAAATCCCAGCTACTTTTTGTTTCACCAGTGCTGCAGCCATGAATTTTGTGTTCTTTTAGGCAGATCCCATACTCTAAAAGGGCACAGCTTGACCTTAGGAGACTTATTTTAAAAGAGACCAAGAAACTTGTCAAAAAAGGCACGTTAATACACTGCTTGGGGTTCCAAAGATGAAAATGTCAAAGAATTTGTTTCAGTGGCTTTTTTTTTTTTTTTTTCAATATGGACTAGAGAAATTAAAATCTTCACCTTCTGAATCAGTAGAATACTAACCATCAATGGCAATACTATTAGAATTTTTTCCAATATTTCTTCTCCATTAATATATAAAGAGATGCATAGAACTGAAACATGTCTCACATCTGATGTGTTAGGAAAAATTGCATACAAAAAATCATTCACAAGCCTTAGGAAGCTTATATTCAATATATTCCTTCAACTGTGAAACACAGCAGCTATAGAATGTCCTTGATTTGAAGTATGGATCTATGAGAATTTCTCTTTTATATAACTTAAAAATCCCATTAGCCCTTTGTGACCACTAGGTCCTTAAAAAAAGAGGTCCGGAAAGAAAGACTGATTGATTATGAAGTTCTCCATGTGGCCCATTCCATGTGTTTTGTGCAGCTTGAGAAAAGTATTTAACTCTCTAACTGTTAGGTCCACTGAACTTCAGCTGGAACAGTTTCCCAAAAAGTTGTGTTCACTGGAATTACTGTAGTATTTTTTAAAAGTCACCAATTTACAGCTAATATGAAAAATCTTGTTCTTATAATGGATCTGAATAGCAGCTTCCAGACAGGAATTAGTCAGTTTATCCCTAAAATCAAAATAATGAAGGAGGTCCCAGTAGCATTCCTAGCTAGTCTAAATTCCTGAGACATTCATTAAACCTATCCTATCACTCCTATTCTTCTATCCTTCGACCCTCTGCATATCCATGAGGCAGCTGCTACAGAAATAACAAGTATTTAAAATAAATAAATAAATAATAGATACCAATACACAGCATCTTTCCAAGCTGCTGACAGAACACTCTTCCCTATGATGACTTGCCCAAACAAAGCTTTCCTCCTTCTAGCTGGGAATGTGAGAAGGAACGGAGTAACAGGATAAAGTGCAGGCAGGTAAACTAGCATGGGGAATTTTGCAATGTAATTAGATATATCACAGCAAGAAGGGCCAGAAGCATGAGAATGAAACCATCTACTGTTGCATTTTAAGGCTATAAGAGTGGTGAAAAGGATAATGCAACCATAGTTCCTTGTGTAATGGAGAAGCAAGAGAGAAGAGAGCTTTATTTAAAGAAATAATACAGTTATAGAGGGTAGCTCATGCAAAACAAAATAGAAAAGACTCATTGGGCCAAGAAAGCAACACCCCTCTCAAAACATACTTTTACAAAACATCACATCTCTCATGCACCCTGCAGGTGCATAATCATTGCTATAATTTGTTGACCTTGTAAAGGCCTGAGAAAGGCAAGGCCTCAAGGCTACTTTTTCCCTGGTTCCCAGTAGTATACAACAACAATCTACAACATTTGAGTGTTGCTACCCAAAGCACAAAATAAGCTATATTCTCACTGTATGAGCCATGCTGGTATCCAACCCACAGGATGCTGGCTTCACTTCATTCTGGTGATAGAGCTCCCAGAGTTGCTTTTCAGCCATCTTATTCAGGCTGTACATACAAAAACAAACAAACAAACAAACAAACAAACAAACAGAAAGCCAAAAAACCAAAACCCCATTAAAAAAAAACCAAAACAACAACAGCAACAACAAAAAAACAAACAAACAAAAAAACCCCAAAAAACCCCAAAACCCAAATAACCAAAACAAGAAACTCAAAAACACCCACAAAGAAACAAAAAGCCCCCAAAACAAAAACAAAACCAATAAAAACCAAACCAAACAAAAAAGACACCCAAAAAAAAAAAAAAAAAAAAAAACCAAAAAAAACCCCCAAAAAAACAAAAAAAAAACCCCAAAACAAACCAAAAACCAAAAACCAAACAAAAAAAATTGATTTTTTTTTTTTTTTTTTTATTATGTGTCATCTTAAAGCAAAACTCAAACCCCATTGAATTCTTTAGCCTACTGGTATCATACTGGGGTTAATGTAACAATTATATTCCACCAAACACTTCTGCATCTTTAAAGAACTAGAGACTAAAACTAATAAATGGAGATAACTGTAGTCTCACATATTTCCATGTATTGGATATTTTCTTCTAATAAAGTCGTTGTTATTGTTATTATCAGAGTAGACCAACACTGAGTACTAGAAAATTTAAGATAGATTTAAATTCAAGAAACCATATACCAGCTGACTGAAAAAAGATGGTACTTACAAGTGAAGATAATTTATACTGTTTGCACAATATGAGTGGAATATTTGACATGAACCACCTAACTAGATCTGTATTATATAAATGACAGTCAACAAGGAATTTTATGAGCAGGGTACTGGAATCCAGTCACCAAGCATGAACAAACATGGGAAAATCTGCCTATGACATTTGATACCTAGATTTTGTTGTATTTTATATTGGTTAAAATTACATACACCCAAGGAAAAAAATCTAACTAATAATTAGGAACACAAAAAGTATTAAGTAATTGTTACCTAGCCCCCTAGAGTTTACGAAAATTACAACACGGGTTTATCCTAAAAATTAACCATTATTCATAGATCCTGAGCCTAATTTTGTTAAGATTAGCAAAAAAAAAAAACCAAAAACCAACCAACCAACCAAACCAACAAACAAAAAAAAAAAACAAAAAAAAAAAAAAAAAACCCCAACAAACAAACAAAAAAAATCAATTCACTTAATTAAAATTACATCGATTCAAAGTTTTTTTAAAATCAGTCCCATGACTTTTTAAACACCAGAAGATCATTTGAGTAAATCAAAAGCAGATTTTTTCATAATGTTGTGAGACTGAAAGGTTTAGTAAAATGAAAAAGCTCATAATTTTTGCCCCTTTCATCAGCTGGAGTTACTGCTGTTAAATTTTCAAGATATTCACAATACTCTGTTCTTTCACATATACACACATATACACACATATACATATGTATATAAGTGGGAAAATTTAGAAACCAATCCCTTTTTTCATGTGGCTCAAATGCCTTCAAAATGTTCCTTTGGTTCTGTTGGCTTTCACTTCGGAAAGAAAACCATGTTCTAAATACACTTTTGTGTAGGCTTTTGAAAAAAACCTGTACAGTGAAGTTCTCTACAAAACATTATAATTCCAGTGTATTTATTCAACATATTTGTGATTCAATTTTCTTATGAGCTATATTATTTGTTTTATGTGCATATACACATTGCTACTCATGAAAGTACTGCCCAGAATCTCTTTCCTTGATATTTCATCTTTCCTGAATATCTGAGCTATTTTCATTAATCTCAATTTCCTCACTGTGATGCACACCACAGGAAAACACATCAACAAATGAAAGGGAACTCTGATAATCTACAGTTATCAAAACTGAAATACCTGGCCTATTTTTGAGACAGGTGAAGTGTTTGATTCTCTCTATAACCCTATATTCAGCAAGAGGCTGAATCTGTATGTACTTAGCATAATGATTTGTGTTATTCAAGTGTTTCAAAAAGATGAAAAAGTTTTCTCTAAGAATGACTTTGATTCAGCAGCAGAATGATACGTGTTAATATTCAGCAAGAACATGGTTAAGTGGAATTGATTAAAATATATTGCCAAATATGCTTTAAATAAATCTTTTAAAAATAGATTTTACATTATAAAAATAACTATACAATATTAAAAATGTCTTCAGAAATTCCACCTAAAGTAGTATAGGTCAAGTGCCTCTGCCTTAGTTACACATATAAAAAATTGTAATTTTAAGAAACTAAAACATTGGAAATGCTGACATAGTACATTTTATATGCATCTATCCCATTGATATTGAAGTAGGCATTGTGCTCTGGGAAAATATCAGTGTTCTCCAACAGGATTTAAGAACTGGCCTTGATCCCCAAGCTAAATGCAACACTTAAAACTTTCCACTTCTTGTGGAGTGTGTGATGGTATTTTACATCTGATAAAAAGAATGCATGTGTCCAGTGTATGCATGTGCATGTTTGTCATGTGTGTAGGGATGGCAGCACGTAAAGCTTCAGCTTATGTACTTTTAGTTGGAATTTAGCTGGCATTTGATGAAAATATAGATTCTTCAGGTAAAAGCATTTTTTTCAACTACACTATTATTTCACAGTCATTTGAAAGCAGTGGTGTACCCAGTTCCAACACTCAACTGAGCTACTGTACACTGTGTTTAAAACAGCTTTTTTAAAAAATATTACTGCTAGAGATAATCAAGACCATAAAAAAAAAAAAAAAAGGTAAGGTATATTGAATTATTGCTTATCAATGGGAATTTAAATTCACCCTACAAAATATACCCATGATGAAACGACCTAACCAGTTAATCCTTGGGCTCATAATGGTCCTGTGTCCCAGTTTAGCAGCTGGCTAGATAAGAAGTAGCTGAATTCCAAAGACAGCTCCACTGAGAACACCCTACAGACATGGGAGGGTACAGCTCTGAGGCTATGGACCCACCTGACAGTGTCAACTACAGACAGCAATTGAGCATCCAGCACCATTCCCACTGAGCCACCAGAAATACAGCAGGAAGTCAGGGAAACTCAGCATTCCTGGGCTGTCCCTAAAGCTGAAGCTACCAGAGGAGGGACCCATCAGAAATTATTATTTCACAAACGTCGAGATTTCAGGCATTGGAATCTCTACATTGTAGACATTGCAATATGCTGCTCAGGGAAGTGAGGGAACACACAAAAGACATGGATGTGGCACTTGGGGATATGGCTCAGTGGAGAACACAGTGTTGGGTTAACTGTTGGACTCGATAATAACAAAAGCTTTTTCCAATTTAAACGATTCAAGGATTTTATGATTGCAGAAAGGTCAAACTGGTTTGGATATGAGTGATGCATCTTGTACATGTTCGGCTCAAAGCTTAATGTGAAAATCTTGTAAGTTCTGTTGCAATTACATAAAAGCTATCTGAAGAGATTTGAAATTGTAATAAGTCAAATGAGTGCTAGGTTGAAAATTGAGATATCCATATTTCCTTGAATTTGGAGACATAAAAGTATTTTAAGGTAAAATGGGACATGAAATAATGCTCATGTTATCATATTTCTTAATTTATCATAAGACTAGCTTTTTGTGCTGACTCTAGATTTTGTGTTCTTAAAAATTTTATGAATCAGAGCAGAGGGCTAGGCACAAAACCATCAGTAAACTATGAAAAAAATGTTAGAAAATAATTTAATTTCTCTATCTTTCTCTTTGAAGTTCTGCTATTAGAATTTTACTGTAATTTATTGAATAATGTATCATTGAGGAAGGGAAAAAAAAGAATTTGTAAGAACTGGAGAAAAGTGCAGGGATTTCCTTTAGACAACAGCTTAACATGACAGAATATAAGAGCCCTTACCTGTTAATATTTAACACAGAGCTTTATTAAAACAAAGTTCATTTTCTCAATGACAACATGCAGAACTGAATTCTTCCCAAATGAATGACACAGGCACTTCTGTGAAAATAACTAATTGGAACACAATTATTCATGGTGGTACTGAAAGTGATACAGAAACTGTCACTTCAAGTTTGTAAACTGTCAATCTACATCAAGTCTTTTAAAAATTGCAATAAAAAAGTTAACACTTTATAATTAAGATTTTTTGAATCATCAGTGATCAGACCCTTGAAGAATATGGCTGCAGTAACAGTCCATTAAGAAAGGCAAACTGTAGGAAGTAGGTTTTTATTCCACAGGCATCATATGAAGATTCTGCTGTGTTGTGTAGTTATGCAAAAAACCCTAAAATAATCTTTTGGGGTTTTTCCTGTGGGAAAAAAAGTCCTACAAATAATTCTTTTTTATTAATAATTTTTTAATACATCTTCTCAGATTTTAGAGACATTTTCCATACACGTAATTTCATGTAATAGTGAAAAATGTTTTGTCAGCTTCATGTAGACTATTCCTATGAGTTACCTTGTGCACATTCAGTCACCTGTTGCTTGCTTTCAATTTTTTTTTCAGATTGAGTTAAAGCATTTTAAATTACACAGAATTATAGTAAGTGCTTTGGTGCTAAAGGTTTAAACTTTGCTAATCTGTGTGAAATAGCAGGTAATGTATTTAGGGTAAGCAAAGATAATCATTCGAGGATGAATTTAGTGCCCAAAAGCACAGATTCATTCTTCAAACTACCATGGTGCAGCAAGATTAGACTTTCCAAATCACTGTGGGACTAGGATAGTTTTTGCTGTGTGTCCAGACAGTTTGTGTTTTCAGATACTAGTACAGATCCATGTTTGTGATTTGGAACTTGGAGGAAGAAAGAAAAAGGAGGAGAAGGAAAAATTCCTTCCCTCTGTCAGTCACTGGTTTATTGTGAAGTCTTTTGCAAAAATCTTTGTAGCAAATGAACTTCCTGTCTTCCCTCCTTGACTCCTCAAATCCATACCAGGACTGTCCATCTCTCAACTTTTGAACACTAAAGCACCTTCTCAGTTATAATGTTGGCAATGTTGTGTGGGGAGTCACACCAAGTATTACACATACTGAACAGTAATTTTTCCTTCAAGTGTATCAAGCCTTTTCTGTCACTCTTCACTTAGAAAAGAATTGGTTTACAATCAAATTCTACTTAAAAATATTAATATTCTATAAAAAATTATTGCAAGATATTAGCAAACTGATACTGATGTTTGCCTACAGTTTTGAAGACCTTCCTAACCCCCTAATAACAAAACCACAGCAAGACTACAGCATTTTTTCCCTGAATGAAAATTTCTTCATGATTACTGAATTGCTTTACTATTCACACTCCTGAATATATTCTGAATATGTAAGTTAACTTCTATAACAAGTAGTTACCCGATTGAAATCAATACAGGCCAGAAGTAGCAAAATGTAGACTGTTAAAACCTCCAAAGCTAAAAGGTTCCTAGGTATGAGGTCCAAGAATAAAAAAAAAAAAAAAAAAAAGGTACAAGTTTTGGTAAGGCTAATTATCTATTAATATAATCTGTAAAGGGTTCTTTATGCACAAGAAGCGTGTAAGCACAAACTTTAAACAAGTTTAAGCTGTTTGCATCTGTAAAGCAGCATTTAAGGTACCATCAGGAGTCCAACAAAAGCAGAGACAGAGGCATTACAAATTATTAATGAGAATGAGAAATGTCAGCAGAAAACAAATATTAGTAATGTGGGGGTTTGGCACATTGTCCAAGTTTAGGACAAAACTTTAGCCATGACACTATGACAAATCCTGCATAGCTGAAGACCTGTTCAGATGTGGAGCTTTGATGGAGCTGCCGGTTCTAAGAAACTGTAATGTTTTGGAGCTCCCCTGACCCACACGTGGTCAGAGCCACCCTAAACTGCAGCAGTGGGACAGCTCTCCCCAACACTTCCACTCAGATGTGTTTCTTCCAAAACTGACCATGTCCCCTTGTCCTAAGGGGACCTTTTCCACTCACAAGAATTCTTTCAGAAGGTCACAGTGGCCATGTGAAAGTGGGCATTTTTTTTCCTGTCATAATCACCTTGAGAGGTTTCTCAAGTTTCCTTAAAATCCTGTTTATCTAGGCATGTGTTCCCTCAGAACAAGCATTTAACAGAACACAAGTGAATATAGACAATCAGAAATGTGCAGCCTGGTTTTCATTCAAACATTGTAGATGATGTTTTTCCATCTTAGAGTAATAGCATCTGTATTATGCAAATAAGTATTGTATTGAAAATCATATTACACTATATTCTTATGTCTTCAGCATGACTCAGTTATCATAAAATGTAACTTCTCATTATTAAATATGCAAGACTGTCTGAAATTTGACAGAACTCAATGAAAAAACTCAAAGGGTCTTGACAGTCCTTAAAATCAAGTAAATCCTGTAAGATGTAACATTCGTTTTAAAGGAAAAAAGACAAATTTAAATGGAAATGTATGTTTCATTATAAACCACTTCTGGAGATTATTGGTAAGTAACAGGAAAGAGGAGAAAAGTTCATAGGGGTGTCTGACCTCAGACAAGTACTGATTAATTTTCTGAAGATTATATGCAACTATTTATCTCAAAAATTCCCTTTGTTTAAAAAAACCTCAAATATATTAACAGATTTTTAAAACCTTGCTCTTAGTTTCACCTTTCCCCATTTACATGTGTCCAATATCCCAAAAAATAATTTTGAAGTCACCACAAAATATGTAAAAATAACAGCTGGAGTCACTGATATTTCTAGGCACTACTGAGAAGCAGATACTTAGTAGACTATTTTATGCAAGTTATTTGTGCACTTGCTAGGGGAAAACAATTTAAAAGGTGAGAGAGATTAAGTAATAAAATAAGTGTTAGAGGCTACTATTATGTACTGTTGAAGTTTATGTTTGCTAATTTAAATGCAGAATAGATGACTTGTAAGTATTCCCAATGTGACAGTGAAACTGGCCAGGCACCAGGATGCATTATCCCTTGAAAAATACAGCTCTTGGTTTTACTTATTCTGTGACAAGGACTGAAGGATGGGCAAGCAGGGACCACCTGAGAAGAGTCTTTTTACAAGTCACAATATTCGCTCTAGTGACATCGCTTCTTTTACCACCTCAGTTTTAGAGAGACTTCTCCATTTTAAACTACTGACTGTAGTGAGTTATGTCTTTAACTCCAGTAACAGTTCATATTTAATAAGAATTCCTGGAAAGTACTTATGTCTGTAGTCAGGCATATTCAGCTCTCCCTCTTGTTACTAGTGTTCTAATCTTCCTCCTAATACATTACTTTACCCCAAAAGCCCTGCAACTAATAAGACAAACCTCCAGATCCCACTGAAAAAAGGGATTGGAGAAGTCATTCAAAACTTGCTTTTTTAAGAGCTGAAAGTTTTGCAGTATTAGCTACTATCACTTTTCTAAAACTTTATTTAAAAAGCTGTGGACTCCGGTACATCAGTACTAGCAATATTGCCGCCAGATTAAGGCAAAGCCCATAACCCTACACATCACTGGGCTTTATTTTCCTAGGCAGAATGCTCAGCTCTGTTAGGTACATTTTCTTGGCCCAGTTGAGTCAGAGGTTAGCACTGCAGAACTGCAAGTATTGTATAAGAGCCTAAACTATTATTATCTCTAATGATGCTACCACCATATGTCACAAGCTACTAATTGTTAACACCAGTAGCAGTAACATTCAGATTTCAGACAACAATCTTAAAATAGATTCCTCTTATAATTCTTGCTAGGAAGGGTTATATACTGAATTTATGTAACACTTCAGTTGTCTAGATATTTTGTGATCTTTCTAGAGGTCATTTTTTCTCTTGTCTTGCTTAGCTCACATTTGAAACAACTTGCCTGCAACTTCACTCCTACTTGAAATAGTCATCACACCAGCATCAGCAGACTGCAGAATCATGCAAAAGGGAAAAAGTATTCTAACCCTCACCAGAGGAGACCAAGGGTATTTAATTATACTCAAGTATTAAATTTAGGGAAGGGACTGTTTTGGGGAATTTTGGTTAGCTTTGTTTGCAAGTTTTGTTTAATTTAAGAATGAACAGTAATTTACTTTCTCCTGAAAACCCCAAAACTATCTGTCTACATAACTAGAAATTAGTTGTTATCCCCTATAAATCAAAATAAATTTATAGAAATAATTTGGTGATATTAGGTGAAATTACTCTGAAGGTCAAACTCAGTTTTCAAATAAAAATCTTCCTTATGAACAAAATATAATCCAACTGAATCTTTAGAAAGCCTTGAATCCAGCACTCTGAAACTGAAATTCTCTAAACTATGTCTATTCAAAATTAACTGCATATGTGATTAAGGAGAGTCATATAAATTCTGTGGCTTTAAAATATCTAGTCCTCAAATCTTTAAAATAAATCCACATTGTATGGATATTAAATTACTGCTTAGGGCTCCTATTCATAGGTAAAAACACCACAACACCTAACTTCCAAGGACATGCAGGTACTTTGTAGAAATTATGAGGCAAGAAACATTACTAGTAAATGCTCACAGAGAAGACTCAATTATGCTGAGATCACAGACAAGACATCCTGCCCAGAACAGTACATATAAAAATATCTCAGGTGATGTAGAACCTTGCTCTATTATCATCTATTTAATATTTGCTCTGTTTATATTTTTGGACAACTTTTTAAAATATCAACAATTTTGTTATGTTGCTGATTTAGTGAAATTATCCTTTATCATCTACTGAGATACTATTTTTCAGCACCAACATATTGTGTTGGTCTTTTCAATTTTTGATTGACATTGTCGCATGGATTTTAAAACACCTGATTTCTGTTTAATAAATAGTGAAATTGTGTGTCCTTTTCACTTTGTGTGTATCTATATTAATCAGAAATTTAGGGGCAATTTAACAATGAGAAAAAATATATTCCCTCCTGTTTTCTTCTCCACTTAAATTTCAGATTACTATCTCAAAAAAGTTAGGTTTTTAGAGCTGTGTGAGAGTTACCTGAAGGTCAGGATGGACGGTGACTGTGGGGCAGGATCTCCACAACACAGGTAGGAAGGACAGCTGTGAGGGAGAGTCTGCCTCTGCAGCCAGGCTGTCCTGGGTTACAATGTAAAAATATGCCCAAAGGGAAATATTCTATCACTATCTGCTGAAACCAGGTGGGGCAGTGATTCTTATCTCTGTGGGAGATATCCTCTGCTAACGGGCCATCTGTTAAAAACTAGGTGGGGCAATGTTTCCCACCACCCACCCTTCCTCCAGGAAGATATCTTCTAATAATGAACCATTGAGTCCCATTGCATGACTGATAAAATTACATCATCCCATTGTCAGATGCTCCACCCAGGGGGAGGAGCTAAGCCTTTCCTACATAGATAAAAACTGAGATTTGGAACACTAAAGCAGCCCTTACCCTCTGGTTTCCAGAGGACAGGAGCTACCAGGATCACTGCTTTGAGAAGACCACTTCATCCAGACTGCTATCACCACACTAACTAGAGGGGTGTCAAGTTGTACTCTGACTCTGTCAGTGGTTTTTCTTTTGAACTATTGCATGTATTTTATTTTTCTATTTTTCCCTATTAAATTATTCTTCTGACTTGGAGTCTCTTACTGGTTTTGATTTCAAAACCATTACACAGGGCTAGAGCTGTGCTGCACCCCAGGACCCAGCGAGGCCCCCCATGCTGAGCTCCCAGCTCCCTGTGTCCCCATTAGCTAATGCCATGTCACTCCAGCTCTCCTGCCATCCCCCACAACAGTGCCAGACACTTGAGCACATCCTGAATGCAAGAGGAGAGAGGAGAACAGATGGATGCAGACAGGGGAGCACACGGAAACTGTGGGACCATATTGGCTGCAGTCGCAGCACATCACCAGCCCAGCAGTCAGCACCATCCCTGCAGGCATCTGGGCAAAGGGGAGGGAAGGACAGAATTGAAGCCATTCATAAAATAGTCCAAAGGCACCTGCAGAAATCTCTTCCCAAGCACGAGGAAGGGTGCACAACAAAGGAGGGCTTGCTGAAAAACATAGTGAGATGCTGACATCAGGAGTCATCTGGGAGCAAGAGTGAGGCATTTGATGCCAAATGGGAAATAAACAGGTTAGGAGTGATGTCATGAAGGACCTTGAAATGTAGCAATTTAGCATCTGATGCAGCACAGGGATATCAATGTTGTCAAAATGACTGGGTAGCAAAATGTTGTTTGAAGCATGTCAACACTGAAATGACAACTGGTAACACTATTAAAACAGAAAGTTTTGACTTTTTTTCTGTATTCAAATTAATTTGAACATCCCCCCCCCTCGCCCCCTGGATTTTTCATAAATCAGAAGCATTGAAATATAAATAAAGATAAGGTCATGTAATGAAAGAAACAATTGGCATAATTTGACCACTTACATTTCACTGCATAAAACCAGCATTAATTCTAGCAACATTACCAGTGGAACAGGCTGAAATTGCCATTTCCAACAGAAAAAATATTTTGGAAGACAACCAAACTTATGATGGATGTAGGCAGGCACAAATCCATTTAAGTCAGTGGTGCAGCACTTGTGTCTGTCAACTGTAATAGTCTCCCTTGATATTTCATGAAGTGTATGACAAACAAATTACAATATGGGAAGAAAGCAAAACTAGCTATGTACCACGCTGAGATACAGATATGGCACAAAGGTTACTTATCAAAACATGCCTGTTCTGCTTCATACAACTTCAGTCAGAAAGGAGCTCACAGAAAAAGTTATATTGAGATAATACAGGCATAAAATTCAAAGGTTTTGAAAAATTTCAATGCTAAAGGACACTCTAAACAACAGATTATTTCACCCTCTACTTAAAGTGCCACTCATAGCACTAATTTTAACCCACAATTATCTCAGACTCGGCATTTGCAATTCTGATACCTACAAAAAAGGTTAGATTAGTCTCTCAAAGACTATTAAGTGATAGTTAATAGCTTTAAAAATTATATTTGTTCTCAGTAGTATCTAAAATGATCTTGGGATTTTTTCCATCTACCTTTAGTAACTTACCTTCTATTTAATGTATCTAATTTCTAAATAAGAAAGAAATTATTCTTGCTTTACAAGAATTTGTATAGTGCTGCTGTTCTGAAACATCATGTAATACAAAGAAGCTAAATTACTTAACCACTTTTCCTTGAATAAAGTTCCACCTGAACACAGGAGAAAATGAATTAATTGTCATAATTTTTTTTAGTCTTCTATAGAGTATAATTACCAATAAGATTGGCTTGGCTTCCCAAACACTTTTATAGATGATGTCAACTTCTCACTTTCAGGTCTTTTCCCAGATAGATACATTCAACATTGACAGATTATTTTTCTTCTTGATTTTTGGAAGTCAAAGCAAGCAAAGTTTAATTTTAAAGTGCAAAAAGATCCACTGAGTGCTTCCAATGGACCTCCAATGAATTTTCCCCATCACACCCCAGAAGACAGCAGATTTTATCCCTCTGGAAGATTTTAATCCTATTTTCTATAGCATAACACAAAAAAAGTGGATGAAAGCCTCATGAGATGCATGATGTCACCTTTTGTTGATAACTAACCTGGGATTCAAAATGGTTTATAATCTCTTCCTTGACTAAAGGGGAGGAGTCACAGCTCTGTGGAAAAAAATGAGTCAGGAACTGCCTCCTGTAGAAAGTAGCCACAGGATTTCCTTTGAAATACCAAAGAGCTCCCATCTCACATCAAAAGTCTTTCTGTACCTATTCCAACAGACTTTGGTTTCCACAGTACTGACAAAGAAAAAATCCAAGCCAGTAAATTATTTTATTTTTGTTTTTGCACTGAACTATTTGCAGAAAATGCAACATTTTGATCAATATCGATAGAAAAATATAGAAAAGAGGAAGACAACAAAAATTTGTCCTTTACAGTAATGTACTACTGAATGTGTTCAAAGAAACACTCATAAGGTTGGAATGTTATACCTTAGAAGGTTAAAAATCTGAAGGACTTCATACAATTTTTCACTGAAGAATAGCATTTTATTTAAGAAGTTACTTTAAGGTGCCCAAACAGCACAAAGAGTCCAAATCTGCTGAGAAACTAAATTCCAATTGCAAGGGACAGTCTACTCATCTATAGTGAGAATGTGCTCAGTAAATAATAAGGTTTCATTTATCCTCAAACCCTAACCCTTGCTATAAAATCTTCTATGATGCATATATTTGTAAATAAGTACATTAAAACTTAATATTAGTTGAATTTAATAGCAAGAATGAGGACAAAGCTCATATAGGATCAGTTAAAGTCAAAATTTTAATACACCATGTTTATGCTAATATCCACTTTTTAGGACTTAATGACAGTCAGGTAGTTTAATATTCTTCAACTCTGGAACAGCATCATAGCAGCAGTAAAGCACCAGTGGAGCTGAAGAGACAGATAATCTATTTACTGCGTTCTAACACTCCCACAGGAATGGAGGTCAATGTACAAGTATATTCACTTCCACAGACCTATCAGATCAGGTGATTAGTCAAAATTCTGAAGCAAGGAGAAGTACTGTTACAATTGGAAACAAACAAATATTGAAATTTGAGACCAAGATAAATTAGAAGCCCCTGGCAGAGATAATTGCATTAAAAATTTATAAGCATTGGATGCACCTTTCTGATATATGTTATATTTCATTATAGTGCTTTCACAGTACCTTTAATATAGAGTTATTTATATATTGAAGCATGCCTTTACAAGAGAATAGCTAACATTTTAGTTCAGTATAGAATGTGCAAGACCATGTTAGATACCTAGTTTTCATGTTAGTACAGTAGACACTGGCAAGAAAGTGGTATAAATTATTAATTAAACAGTGGTTTAGCACAATTCAAAACCTCTTCTCTGATATTTATCACAAATAAAAATTATTATATTTACCTTAATGAAATAAAAATTCAGTTGTGATAACAACTAGAGAAAAAAAAAAAAACCACCACCCTACCTATTAAAATAAACCCAAAATTGTATTGTGAGAGCCTGTATTGGAAAACTGGTGTAGAAAGTAATATAAGTTTGGAAATAGCATAGCATGTATTAACATAGAATCTCATCACCCCTCTCTGCCTTGTGATTGAGGCAGGGCATCCCTTCAGTCATCCCTCAACAACAGTATTCCCAAGGATCTACCTGAATTAATGAATCACGCACTCGATATTTATGTTTTCATATTACCTAATGCATGCAAAGAAATGGATCCCTACCTCGTTTCAAACTAACTTTTCCTCCACTGTATCCAACTTTTTTCCCCACATTATTTCACTGTTGAAGGTTCCTAGATAATGAGCCTCTCAATTAAAAAGGAGTAAGACAAATCTGACCTCAGAAGTTTTAGCAGAAGTCTGAGTCTATCCACCATAAGAAGTAATACACTTCTAAGAAGATAAGACACTTCAGCACTTTAAGTGCCAACAGACCAAGTTTCTCTTTCAATATACTGACAACCACGTGGAACTGAGGAAAAAATAGATACTTAAGGATTGAAGCTGCTCTAGCATACCCTTGCCTCCTTGTAGAAGAGATCACATGAAAGCCTTCCAGCAGATTTTCTCTCCCTGATCATTCAGCCCCCTGTTGCTCTCCAGGAAGGCATAAAATTTTTCTACAGTGGAGCTCCTCATTTCTCTCAATGTTGTGTAAAAATCCCCCAGGACATACCTCTGGTAGCAGATACATTTCCATGATCTGTGGCATGAGTTCTAGCTGTTGTCAGCAGCTGCCAAGCAGGCAGGACCCAGTTAGGAAAGGCAGTTTAAATGCTCTTACACTCTGATCTCAGTGACGATCAAAATTGAGCTCAACCCATGTTTTTAGTTCCCAAGTTGATGCATTCAAAATAATTGTTAAACTGACCATGACATGTACAACCAGGTTCTCTAAATATGGAAAGCTGGAGATTTTACAGTAAGTAAAATTTTAGAGCATGGCAATTGTTTTTGGGATGTGAGCACAGCATAAGAGACCACTGTAAATACAATTTAAAAAACACATTTATTGATCATATAAGGCTAAATCATTAAATGTGGTGAAACTATTCTGAGCTTTGATAGAAACTTTATATGAAACATATGTATGCATAAAAAGATTTGTTACCTGTGTCACAATAGTGCCCTTTCTCCCCAAATCCCTTATCTTCACAAACTGGTTCTAGCACATCTCTGAGGGGAAAAAAAAACCAAAAACAACAAACCAAACCAACAAACCAGAAACCAAAAAAACCCTACTTGTGTATTTCCATATTTCTGCTGTTCTCTTCAGCTTGAAAACAACAAAACTCTTCCTCCAGTTAAAGGGAACTTCTGAGCCATATGACCAGTTCTGTGGCATCTGGGCACCTCAGCCCGTCTGTTCATGCATATGGGTGTAGTACAGTGACAGCTTTACTGCACATTAGTCAAGCATCATGTAGCACATTTCTTGACAGAGGCAAAGGCAGTTTATGACTTGAAGCAAATAATTTTATCTCAGGGGCTTCTAAGAGCCAGGCAAAAGTCCAGGGCTTAGGTCAACATCTTGGGAGTTTGGCAAATATTTCCTATCATTATTCCTTTTCAAAGATCTGTCACCTGATTGAGTTGAAGAATGTGACCTTTTGTTATGAGAGAGAAGGCACTTAGAGACAACAAGTATGTGGCCATGAGCATGGGTTATTCAAGGACAGAATCACAGTTTCTGAGGCTGGAAGTGACCTCTGGAGATCATCATGTCTGCACCACCCTCTCTGGTCATTCAGAGATAACTAGTTGGTTGCCAGGTTTGTATCCAGATGGGTTATGTGTGTCTCCAAGGATGGAGACTGCACAAAGTTTCTGAGCAACCTACCTGGACAGTCCATCACTTGCCACTAAAGTCCCTATGGAAATGGGACTACCAGGAAAAGGAGACATTGCCTCAGTATAAGTTCATGTCTACAAACTGACACAGGCAGCAGATTCAGAAGACTGCATGAAGTCAGCAAGCTGCAAAATTCCCACCAGCTGAAGGTAAGAACAACACCATGCAGTTACATAGACACTTTACCTGCCCTGAAATTATGCACACAAAGCAGGATGCAGTGACCCCACCCAAGCTAGCACTAAGCAAGTTATCCCCCAGGACTGTATCACTCTGATGTTTTCCTGCAGGGAAAACATGCACACACATTCAACACAACTAGATAATGCTCTTTCAAGCTGCCCATAGAGAGAATTGCTTTAATACCACAGAAATGATACCTTAAAACATCAGTATTCATGACTTTGATTTTTCTGAACATCTTAAAGCGGGCCAAATTAAAAAAAAAAAAAAAAAAAAAACCCCATCATCTTAGAGATTGACTGCTAAAGGCCAATTTTACTGTAATAGATTCAACAGTATATTAGAAGACTGTATCATTAATACAAGAGATAAAAAACAACCACAGAAAAACAGATTCCAACACACAGACAAGTAACTCAGATTTTGCAGTAATAAAGTCCATACTTATTCAACTACCTCTTCACAGACAGGAGTATTTTATATTCCACTACAATTACCTATCAAGTACAGGAATACTAAAAATCTTTTACAAATACTCCATTCTTCTAAGTGAAGCATTTCCTAGAGAAATAAAAAATCCTGCCAGTTGTACTCTAAAGGTCATGCCAGCTATAAAGTCTAATAAAAAATTTCCAGATGGCAGCAGCCAATTTCCAATAAGATTTAATTTGGTTAATTGACTGTCTTATTTACTAATTTATAGCAGTATGCAGTTCATTTAAATTAACCTCATTTGCTGTCGTGATTTAAGCAAGGTTAAACAACCTGAGATTTTTTTTTTAATTATATGTAGAAATGACAGAGTCTAGTATATAGTGACATACTAATATAGCCATGAGAGGCCCTCCTTTTTTGTTTTGTTTTGTTTGTTTGTTGGGTTTTTTATGAGAAAGGAAATATAAGAAATATTGGATACATCAAATTAATGGAAGAGCTATTTAAACACAGAACATTCTTGTTATAATTACATTAATCTTCAAAAAAAAAAACCCAAGTGACAAACCTCTGGGTGAGAAGGGAAAACAAATGAGCCAGCTAATGAGAATAAGGAGCTGACCTCAGTTAAGAGGGGTTGTACAGAAGAAAAATTCTCTAATGGACATGATCATCAGTACTTCAACTGTAGCACCAAATCCTCCCACCTCCATTCTGCAAAAAGTTAAACCACAAAATCAGCTTTAAGAACCTAATTTTTCTACCATTTTTTTGTCCTTGCTTGCAAGGCATTTTAATTTCAGAAAGGACTTTGACATTTAGTTTAGTCTGCCACTGGATTTTAGGTTTCTCCTTTGCCTTTTCTAATGCTTCAGAGGAAGAAGTATTTTTCTGGGTTTAGTAGAGAAACCTACAATATGAAACAACATAAGTGGAAGAATTTGAAGCTTGAAGAAAAAAGCTCTATAAACTGCAAACACTTTGCTTTCAAGTCCCTGACAATGATGACTCTCAGAAATATCTGTCTTATAAAAGACCACGTTCTCCCATCTATCACATAAAACTTCATGAAAAAAAAAAATTAAATCTAATACACCTATAAACAGCACAGCTGGCTTCATTTTTAATGAAGCTTGATATATCTCCACACTAGGGAGCTATTTCAGACATAAGTGTTTTTGTGAAATGTTGGCAAGAAACACACATACAACAGTGAAAATATTGTGTAAGATGACTTATTGGAAGGTCAAGGATTGCTGTGACCATGCTCTGCTCACTGCAGTTTTCAAGTTTTTCTGATGTTCATCACAATTTCTACCCTTAAAAGGCAATTTTCCCCAAAAGTTAAATCTAAAATCTATGTATACATAGCAGACTGTACATCAACATAAAGCAGGAGAGCTATGTTCATGTAGCCTTTGTAAAGTCAGAGGACTATAAGTGCAGGTATGACAAGGTTGCTAAATAACTCATTTGAACCTGACACTGCAGAGGTACCTCACAAACAGCAAAGGCCTGTCTTGGATGTTGAATGTACTTTGCCTTCACCACCTGATAAGTTTCTTAAATGCATTGATGATTTCAGAAAGTAATGATTTACTTATTCTGTGCAGTGAAAAATCTTTCATAGGTGCCTCAGCTAGAATGTCTCATTTAGAATTGTTTTTAATGGGCAACTAGCAAAGTTATTTCTTGCAAAGAATTTGGTAGACTGTTTTTCCTCCAACTTCTTGTTCTCAACTAATGTCCTATTACTGAGAAAGAAGTTCTAATTCCAAAACTACCTCTCAGAAATTCCTCTGCAGTGTGTTAATGCACAACTGGAGAGGAAACAAGTGTCTCCTGCCAAAGAGGGTTCCTTCACATTCATCCTGTCTGAAGTGAACATTCCCCAGTTTTTGAATAAAACTTGACAATGCAGTGAAAACACCAAGGAAATATATTAAGAAAAAGTAGCACTTTTACAGTAAATGTCATGCAGCTCTGCCTAAAACACATGCTCAGTACCATCTGTTGTATACAACCTGTGTGTCTCAGCTGCTCTCTGAGCACATTACTGTTCCTTGGGGCATTGCTGGGTGTTTTCTCACTCAGAAAATGTTGGATGTAGAATTGGCTTGGCGGTATATTGAGATAATTCAGGGTGTAACACATTCATCTGATGAACTTAAAAAGAATATCTGCTTTGGAAACCAAAGAAAACTGATTCAGCACCCCACTAGATATATTTTGAACATATAAGTAGTTTTAGGCAGGCTCAGATTTCAGCCTAAGAGAAACTGGCACAGAAAGGCAGACATGACAGTGATCTTCTGTTCTCATTTTTCTTCTATTATTGCCAATAACAAGAGAGTAGAGGAAGCACAACACTTGAGCAGATGATATAACTGAAGCTATCTTTAGGAAAATTGTGCAGTAAGGAAAAAGAGTATCTCTTGACTGATAAGTTGCATTCTTAAATGACCCCACTAGTTCAACAGCTATGCTCTGAAATATGTATTGTCAGGTAAAGTGATGCAGGATTAAGAAGTGCTTTTTGTAAAGATTCTCCCTCTATTTCCTCCCAGTTTATACTTATCAGTCTTTTAAGCTTTTAGGTTGGAAATTTTCCTCTTGTCTTAAAGGGAACAAATACACATATTTGAGTATTTCAGCTTCAGTTTCCTTGAATTCCTGTGGTAATTTTCCTGCTAAGAAATACAAGCTAATAATGTCAGAATGTGTTTGGAAAATATAGTGACTTCAATTTCGAATAAGCAATCAGAATGGATGTTTAAATTTTATGGTAATTGCATGTATATATATAGTGCCTACTATTATTAAAAAGTTGTGAATGGATATCCACTTGGACACCTCAAAACAGAACATCCACCTACTATTTGCGGTGGTAGATTTTCCCATTTTTAAATTTTTACTGCATCTGACTCTGTCAGTCATGATTATTTTTTATATTTTGGATCAGTATGAGCTGCAATCATCATATTACTTAAATATTTATTGTTTAATATGAAAAAATACATCTATAAAATTTAAAACTGTGCCAATAAGCATCTAGTTCTCTGAAAGTTTTAACAAAAATACTCCAAAGTCTTCTCATATTTTTAAAAGTGATTTCTCTGTTGGCTTGCTTAGTTTTCATCTATTCTATTTCTATGTGTACAGTCTCTTCCTACTGTCAGTATCTCCTTCTTTACCTCATTTGTTTTCACATCCTACCTCACCTGTGCACAGACCTCCACAGGTCCTAACTTTATGACAAATGTTTCTGCTTCCATTCATCCATAACACCTTAATTTTCTTTTAAGTCAAGATATGGAAGTATAGATTCTCCCCAAGTACCCACCATTC
Organism: Muscicapa striata striata; assembly: GCA_030060385.1. Lineage (NCBI taxonomy): Eukaryota > Metazoa > Chordata > Aves > Passeriformes > Muscicapidae > Muscicapa > Muscicapa striata. Next base: position 1,830,160 of record JAREIS010000018.1, on the reverse strand, counting down.
CTTATTTGCTTATATCCTCTACTTCATTTTCTAGACTCATACAAATTCTGTGAGTGGAATGCTTAACACAAAATATTTATATTCAACATCTACTGCTGTCTCAGAAAAGTTTGCCAATAACAATGACTCCATGAACTGTCTTTAGGCTCCATCTCTCGGTATCTTTTTTTTCTTCTTTTAATTTATTTTATGTAAATTTTTTTACTTTTAAATTTCTTTACTTTATTTTTACCTATGTCAAATCATAAAGTTGAGGGAAGCTGCCTCATTCAGTAATACCTGTAAGTGAATTATCTGCCTACCATCTTTCTATGTAAATATGGAAAACAGCAAAAATTTCTAACTTCACTTGTATCAGAAATTAACAGCTTAAGCCAAGAGTCAACTTATAAATGAGGGTTTTTTGCCTTTAACGTTAGCTACTTGTGATCATTTTGACAAAAGTATATTACACAGATAGATCCATTCAAAATTCTTTTGAATGCCCTGCATCAGTTCTTGAGAGGATTTGATCTGATCAGGTGGGGTAAAGGAGTTATTACACCTCTTCAGGCCAATCACTACTTGATTTTTTTAAAGTCCAATTAAAACTGGAATAGGTTTTATATGTTGTTTTAGCTCAGACTGATTTTTTTTTTTACAATACAAACCTTTGGCATTATCTTGACCATAAGCTTCCCTCTCAAATCTTTAGTACACTAGTCAAAGTCTTTTAGACAGACCTTCCTATTACAGGGATTTATCTCCACTCCACAAAGTACTGATTTCATGTCTATTTTTGGTATGTTTTCATTTATTTGACATTCTGAGCCATCAGTCCTACCTGTCCATTAAGTTATATTTATATAGTCCTGACCTCCTATATGATTCTGTTTTGGCCCCTGATGACAAAAGCTCCTGACAAGTCTTGTAGTTCATTTAATTCTAAGACAAGTTTTGCATGTTTCCACATCTCTGCTACACTTGGTTTTCTGCAATATAATGCAAAGCATATCAATTCTGATAGTAATTTTACACTCACTTGCATTATTTTAGGATTCAGTGTCAGTCTTTTACATCATTATAAAATAATTATGCATAGAGAAGGAAGCAAAAACAATGCTGGGAACCAAATTACAATCTGGATCTTCTTTTTGCATCTTCAGAATGAGAATATGCTAAATGTTCTGAATATAACTTGACTGAAATGCATATGTTACGTGTAAGTGGGAATGCAACCTTCAAATGTCAATGCACATCCAGGATGTTTATTTCAACATAAACAGAATCAGAACATATGGCCAACCAATAACAGTACATCAGCAAGCACATTTTACTCCTGAGACCATGCCATGCAGGGAATGTGCAATCATATGCTCCTTCTAGATATTGATTCTTGTTCTATTCAGCTGTCTAGGAACAAAAAGAATGGGATGTTTCTTAGAGAAACAGCAATATTGTTGATTTGAGTGTCAAACTACTAAGCCTTGAAATACGTTCATTCCACTGTGATTCTTCAAAATAGGAAAGAAAAAGTTTACTCTTCTCCACAGCTCCTTAATTTGACTTCCATCCTTTAAGCTACTTAACAACCGAGTTATGCCTTCTTAAACTTCTTAGAAAAGAGAAAAAATATGAGTACTGCATATCACCAGCATAGCTTTTTCAGTTACAGGCAAAAGTCTAAAAGCTATAAGGACATTATTGCCATTCTCTGAAATACAAAGGTTTATTAGTTAAAACAGTAAATTTTGTCTGAAACCTTTAAAATATTTATTTCTGCAAGAAGTTAGAGAAAAAAACAAAAAACAGCAATCCACTCCCCACAAGTGATCATTCTAGAAAAATAACTATTCATTCAGTTCAAAATTAGGCTAGTAGTCTTAAAAATGAGTAATTAGGGTGCCCAAAATATGGTAGTGAGCAGAATATGATGCAGAAGCAATTAGTACACTAAGAATGCAAAAGCAGGTAAAATAATATTTCATAAATTTCAGATTGTATTGGAGAAAAAAGGTTTTCAAGTAGCCAGATAAATAACTAAATAAATAAGAGAAATTATTTTCAGTAGGCTACCTAAAATATGAACCTCATTCTTATGATATTTTATTTTTGAGTCTCCAAAACAAAATAAAGAAGAATGTACTCCTAGCTTTATGGAAATTTGTGGGAAAAACAGCAATGTTAAAAAGACTGTTTAGCTTCTGTATCTGAAAATTCTTTTCCCAACCCTTATTTGTGCCTGTCAGAAATGAGCTCTCTTGGCTGGCAGCTCCCTGTATTAGCAGTCCATCTGGATGGAAACCCTGAGGAGGAGCTACATTTTTGCAGAGAAAACAGGCAGGACTGCAATGAAGTTAATAGACACAGGCAAAATGACATAGTGAACTTTCATTTTTAAAGAATGGACTATGACATAATAATGCCTACATAAAGTAGAACACGGAAAAAAAAAGACTGGATTAAATTCTATTTGAGAGTGTCTAGTTCCATCTAAATATAAACTAGAACACAAAGAAAACCATTTTTATATTACTTTAAGAGAATATATCTGTGAAATAACAATATAGCCATAAATAGAAACCCAAACACTACTACCTGGTTGTTTCTATGACCCCATAGAAAGATGAATGTTAATATATCCAGAAACCTGTATATTTTCATTTTCATCTGTTTAGTCATACAGAATTACTGACTAGGTTTTGGTGTTACATAGCATATCATCATCAGTTTCACTGAATAATGTATCCAGAAGAAAAATTTTGTAGGATTATAATATAGGATATATAATATCAAATGACTTTTAAACATTCTGTAAAATATCCTTCATTGATACACTTACAAAATTTGAGACTATGAATGTGCCTTCCTAACAGGATTCTTAATTCTAGGTTCTGAAATTTTCTGTCTGTGTTTATTGCTGTAACACTTCTGTTTCAAACTGTAAGAAATAGAGCAAGACAGAGGACATACAGATTGTTTAACATTTTTCAGAGGAATATTATGTAATATATATGTTATGTATATAATTTTCCTAGAGGGAAAAATGTTAAGCTTTACAGTTCTTCCTAACTTCAACAAAAATATCAGGATGGCAGCACTATGCAGGATGACAATCATTCTGAACTGAGAGAAAAGTTTTTAGCTAAATGATTTAATTTTTTAAGATTTTAGGAGCATAACAGCAGGAAATTTAAATCTTTCAGAGTTGAAATTTCAATACTTTCTTTTTCCTGGTTTTTATCTTTGCTTCATAAAGCACTAAATGTAAGTAGTACTAAAATCAATATTTAGTTATTTGTGCAACCACAAGGTGTTTTCCTACAGCAGAGTTCCAAAGAAATACAGATGTGCCTCATCTAGAGACTGCTGACCTCCTAAGTGAAAAAGTTCCCAAAGAGTGCAGCACTGCCACGAGACTTAATTTTATGATGTTTTATGATAGAATATTTCTCTTAAAATTTGCAGCATAGAGATCTGAAAATTACTGGAATATTTTGTTTTCAGTTTGAATGGATTAATGTCTGAAGTTTATGGTTAAAAATTGTGGCTGAGCCATGAGCAAAATACATTGCAAACTCACATCAAGTGGCCAATCAAAATATTCATTATATACCCGTTAAAAAAATCATGACTTTGGAAGGCTAATTTTTTACTTTATTTAAAAAAAATACAGATTCAGGAATTTCATTATAATTGAAGGAACACTATAGAAGATTCTTGTGATTCATTAAGACATATATTTTGGCTTTCAGACTGCAACTGTGCTTGTAATCTGTTGAGGTCCTTGAAATCAGTGTTCATAAACAGAATAATTATTGTTACTGCTTATTTAACTGGATTCAAATATTTATGCTCCTTAAACCTTGTTAAAATACAGTTATCCATAAAGAAATTAAAATTGCATTTCTAGATTTTGTCTCTCCTGTAGTTATAGCAGAAACCTGTAAAATCTTCATAGCAGTGCTATTTGCTTAAAAAAATGAATCTGAGTTCAACAAGCAGAATGCTTAGAGATGTTAGACTTAGAAAATAATTACCTGCACTCATCAACTTCTGTAGAGGTTTTCTAAAATCTATGTCCATAGATTTAAGTCAGATCTTCATAGGGTGGAACAGTGCCCATTAATCAGAATGTATTTTAAAAATGCAATGAGCTTTGGAATTGTGTCTCTGTTCCTTGGAAGTAAGCTTTCAGCCTTAGTAATTAAATTCAGTGTTGTGGTATTAAAATATAATTTTCAATGTTGCCATTAAAAATAAGGAAAAGTCTCCACTGCCTTTTTTTGTCCTCAACACCTTTGTGGAAATGCAAAAGGCAGAAAAAAATTCCACTTTAAGTAAACTACGAAAATTAAACCAAATTGGAGGTTTCCCCTCTCTGCTATAGGGAAACCCCTATAGGTTTCCCCTATAGATGACAGTGAATACTTGCAAATGTATCAAGATTTCAGATTTGTAGCAACTTAGACTGGTATCTAACAAGTTTACAGCAGATATGTTTTCCATTTAATGGCTCCTAAATTAGAAATGAGATCCTGAGAGCTTACATTTACCTAGCTATCTTGTTATTATATTGTTGTGGTTTGATTCACAGACATGATGGCTGCTGAGGTATAATTCTGCTTTCAGAACTATTCAATTCTCTCCTATGACCTTTCAAGCTTCAGAATTTTTGTCCTGCCACTTATCTTAGAGATTGCTATTATGGTATTACTGTAAATAAGGCAATTGTCTAAAATAATGAGGAAGACCTCCAAGTCCTATTTCATTATATAGCATCAGATTTTTCCAGAAAGAAAAAAAGAATAAAGTTGTATGAGTGATAAAAGATGTTGTTTATTATTTTTCACATGGAGATATATTTGGTGGTTTTTTTTCAGGTTGTTTTTTTTTTTTTTTTTCTTTTCCAAAAATTATTGATTAAAAAAATAGATACTATGGAATTATCAGGACTGTGCTTGATGAGCTGAACCACTGAAAATACAAAATTTAGAAAACACCATTTGAACATCTATACCTAGAACTTAAATCAGTCAGTAACATTTAGTCCATCAATGAAAAACAAATTATTTTCTCCATATTCTGTAACACATGTTTTTGTTTTTTTTTTTTTTTTTTCTTTTTTTTCTTTTTTTCTCCTGTGCAAACATCCTTTCATGAAGAATATTTAAACCAAAGGGATTTTCTGGATGATAGAATACCGTATGCTCTGCTGTCACCAGCAGCCAGTGATCCATTCTGTAACATGTTCAGACTCCTCATAACTCGTTTGAGGAAACTAATCCAAAACCTGATGGCCATAATTTCCAGGAAACTCCTTCCAATGCCTCTCTGAAGTAAATATATTTTTATATGTGCCAGCACTCTGTTAATGATCTTTTTAATTCCTTAATGTATATGCTGAGAACAAGATTAGATTTCTCTTAGGTTAAAATTTACACTGTTTTGAATACCTACAGTATAAACTTGAGTTTCTGGAACTGACAACATTACAGCACTACCAATTCTTTATCTACATCAGAAATAATGTCCTCATAGACGTTATCATAATGTTTTCTCTTTTTCAGATCTAGATAGTTGTAGTAAAATCAGATGATGATAAAGTTAACTTCTAGTCTTCACTGTGGAATCCTTGGGACAGGCCACCTTCATGTGTGGTTGCATTCTGAACTCAAAGGAAGGCAGAAGATACTGTTGATCTTATGACCTGTGATCAAGTAATGTACACAGGTCTTTTAAAACAGGTGTACAACCAGGAACATAGACCAAAAAAAAGCAAAAAAAGGGAAAAAAATAAATAGAATAGAATAGAATAGAATAGAATAGAATAGAATAGAATAGAATAGAATAGAATAGAATAGAATATTTGGGGTTTTGTTATAGAGTTTTTTCCAAATTCTTTTAATCCAGTGCTAAAGGATATCCAGTTTTTCCTATTTGAGATCCCTACATTTTTATGGTACATCCTAATTTTTGTTTTCAGCAAATGAATCCCTCTAACATAATCCTTTTTTCTCATTTACAGTTCCAATAATTACATTCTAATGGAGTTCAGAGAAATGAGAAGTACAGCAATTCTCTTTTCTAAGAAACCAAAGTAGATTCTTCAAAATAACTCCATTTTATTCCATTGGAGTTTGGCATTACAGAGTTTCAATCCTAGCAGTTAGTTATTTTTCCAGTTTCCTATACTATGATTATGACCCACCATACAAAACTCCCAATTTCACTTGATGTAATCTGCATACCTACATGTGATTATGCTTTTACTTTTGGAAATTCAGACCAATCAAATATTTACCTTTTCAGTCTCTGCCAGCAGTGTTGATTAATCAATTTATAGATCCCTACACTGTTGTCCTACATTTTTTTATTGGGATTTTCCTTATTGTTTTTCAGGTTCACCACCAGAAGAAGAAATTCAGTCTTAGCCCCCGATACAGGTAAGAATTGCAAGATTAATTTTATATGCTAGAGTGTGCACATTCAACCACTACTCACAATTAAAAAAACATTAGAAACCCCCAAGAGCTACAATGCTGAGACATGAAAGCTCACCCACTGACTTTATGCAGATCTATTCAAAATCATATATGCACCTCACTGGGGTAATTGGGGATGTCTTTGTAATCATCTCCCTAGACTTGAGCATGAACAGTATTTCCTTCACAGTGAAATCAAAGGCAATATTATTGTTTATGTGGGTGAATAACATTGAATAATCCCTCTGACTTCTCTCAAAACTCCTGAGGCAACAGCTACTTCCATGTATCATCACAGCTTGTTTTTTCAATAACAACAATACAGACTCAATAAATAAGAATACATCAGCAAAAAGTCTTACAGAAGAGAAAACCCTAGTCATTCAATAAAATGTTTCTGAATTCTTTAATAGGTACTAGGTCTACCCACCCTTTTTAAAATGTGAGATTTATTTCCCGTTCCTTCAAATAAAAATGCCCAGGTTTTAATTATTATTTTGAATATTTTTTCAACTTCTTTGTACCCAAATTTTTGCATCTGTTGTATTTATATGTACCCATAAATTTGTTTGCACAGCTCTGTAATGAATGGCCAAAGTAGATACTAGCAGGCAATGAAACTAAGAAAAACATTTCACAGGTAGATGAATCCATTGTGCACTGTTCTGAATAATGAATCATGTGCTCATCAAAAAACCTGAGAACTGTCGATTTGATGAAGTACAACTCACATCTCATTAATGTTGAGCACAGAAGCAATATTCTGCATCAAAAATGACTGCTAAAATATTTACAATTACCAGCTGTTCAGAATCCATTTTATATAGATAAAAAACATGTCAAATTTAATTTATCACATGTATTCTTCTGTCATATTTCTTTTTCTTGCAATGCACTGAAAAGTTTTCAAAACCCTCTCACTCTTATTCCAGACTGGTATCATATAGATAGAAGGGAATGATATAAATGATATATATCCAGGTACAATAGCTATATAGACAGATAATCTTCAGAAAGGTCCTTCACTTTAAAAGTTGTATGAACTCTTTTATCTTAAAGCATTTGTCTTTCCTGGAAGGATGGTCAAAACTGTGCTTGTTCTGGTTGGGTACTGCTGCCAGGGGTAAAATCAATAAATGGTATCTCAATATGTATTAATTGCTAGCTTTTCTGAAAAAAAAGGATTCAAGATTACAGATTTCAAGTCAGGAGAAGACATAAAACACACACTTATTTGAGAATGTGAGGCAGTATAGGACCTGCTTCGATCTTCAGTGATGTTGTGGAGAGAACTTGACTGCTTAGTCTTGAACAGGTCACAGAGGAAGGGAGAGCCTGTAGCTTTCTAAAGGCAAAACCTACTACTTTAAAGAAAACCCCAATTATTTAATATTTGGATAATGAATACTGTTGTTACACGTGGAAGATTTCTAGGGTCTGGTAATGAAGTAAGTTGCACACCAGAGGCCAAGTGTCAGAAGACAGCAATAAATTTATACCAGCACAGATTAGGTCCTCCTTTGCACTGATGTTTGGGGAAGGCAAATGGAGATGATTTATTGCCCTTTATTCTGTGCTTATGGGCTGCAACTGGAGTACTCTGCCCAAGCTGCAGTTCTCCAGTAGAAACTAAACTATCAAACTGGAACAAGCCTGGTGGAGAGCTACAAGGATGGTTTGAGATGATATAAGAGGCTGAAGAACCTGAATTTTTTCAGCCTGAAGAGATGTGTAATGCTGTGTGTCTGAAACAGATCCTGCCAAGGGTGCTCAGATCCCCTGCACCTGTGCTTCCAAAGGCATCTATGCCACAGCAGTATAGCTGAGATGACACTGCATCTGTAAAGGATGAGGAAAACTACTCTGGTTTTGGAAATGTGTGTTTCAATAACTTTAAGTGACCTGCCTTAGAAAGCAAAGTTTAGCACAATTTTTTTTTTTTTAAAGGCATGGTGTGGGTCAATTTCATTTGAACTGAGACTGAATTAACAAAAATTCTAAATCAAAACCAATTTTTTCCAGTCAATTCACATGAAAGGTCTTTTATTATTTTGCCCTTTCTGACAAATGGGAATACAAAGAAAAAACCTACTGCTCAAGAAACTGCAAGGCTGTTAATAAATCTTTTTTATTTTTTAGTATCCTTGGCTATTATTTCCAAAATCCATTTTCTTTTCCTTTTCTATCAATAAGGTTTTTTGTTCCAGTCTGAGAGCTCACAAGAGGAGAAAACATCAGCTTTCATGACTACCCAGTAGAGATATTTAGTTTTTCCAGGCTTCCAAGTAAAGGTTGAAACACATTTATTGATTACATTTATAGGGGATCCTCTAGCTATTCTCAACACAGTCTTCTTTGTTACTGATTCCTAGCAGAAAGTTTATAGCTTATTTTTTTATTTCATAAAACAAGACACACATAAAACAGGATTCCCCACCATCTTGCTATTTCAAAGTAATTCTGGTGGGATTGGGAGATTCAGTCCATTGTTAGTTATTTTTTTAAATACTAGGAAGAAGGCTGTAGCAACTAAACCAAATATCATCTCAGTAGGTCTCCAGTTTTTTGCAAGCTAATTTGATATTGGTTTGTTTGAAATAAAAAAAAAGATTGAGCTTACTTATTTTAAAAATGTTTCCTCTGGGCTATAAGCTAGACTTCAAATGTTTAGCATTTTCTCTTTATTTTAGACCTGATTGCAGTTTAAAGCTACTGTATATCTACAAATATCTCAGTACTATGACTTGTGACTTCAGACCTTCTCCTGTGGTTCAGCATTCGTTTCACCATGAGGACTTTTTCTGTAGCTAGACACAATGTTATAACAAGATGTTTCTCTGCAACTCTTCAACTGACTTCATCCCTCTATGAACTTTGTTTATTGTTATTATTTCTTTAGTATTAACGGTGGCTATATGTTTTTAATGTGAGGAAAACTTTTTGACCTAGAAAGGTCAATTTAAGTATTTAAACATTAAATTTAAATATTAGAAACAAACACAAAATCCTCATATCCCAAAGGAAAACAATCCCTCAAAAATGTGATAATATACTTTTTTTTTGTCAATAAACCATTAAAAATATGTTGTGTGGTCATAGAAAGTATTCTGTAAATAAAAGAAAATATTTCATTCTACGAGGTGTTTGAATGTCACTCAATTCAGCTTTTTATTGGTTATTATGTTGTGTTATTGGTCTCCTTAGGCACATAACAATGGTTGGTGCCTTCACTGGATGATTAAAACTTTTTAAAACTGAAGAATGACAAACTATGAACAAGATAGCAAATAGGCTTGCTCCCTCTAATGCATGTATTTGCATGTGCATGAAGTTACTAATTCAAGCAGACCTTCCCAAGGAGCATCTGCAAGGCAAGTCACATTCATGTGGATTCTCATAACTCCTGAGCACACTGGTGGATATTGATTCAGCTGGCATTTTCAATTGTAACAAATTCTTAGAAACACTATGCTAGCAATATCTCATGCAATATCATAAAATATGAGGTTGAAAGATGTTTTCTTTGGCTCAAATGTACATATAAAATTGCCTTCTTGTTATTTTTGTTCTGGTAAGGAACCTTACCTAGGCACAGTTTGCCTGGAATGAATAAAGAAATACTTAAATATTCCTTTCTCTGCTTCTGATAATGGATAATGGATCATGGACTGACTTGTCTTTTTTTTGGTGTTTTTTTTTTTTTTTTATTTTTTTTATTTTTTTTTTTTTTAAATAGTTGAAGAAAAGCTCCAGTATTCCACATACCATAATTTATTTATTAACCATAGTAAATTATTGCTCTATTCACCAGTTCCTTAACCATCAGCTACATCTAGCAGTCAGGGCAGATGTGGTTCATGAGTTTTAATAATTTCTGATTACTTATTTTTTCTAGATGGGATGTCAGCATACTGTAAGCTCCTGTTATTGTGTTTCCTTCCTGCATTGTATCTGGGTTTCCATCCTCTGAAATTCAAGGATATGAGCTCAGTACAAATATGGGTCCAACAGCCCAAACAGCCTAATATAGATGCCCACATAACAGCATTTTTTGTTCAAATATCATCACATAGATAGCTATGAAGATTCTTTGAAAAAATGCCCACAGTCTTGACATTCCTTTATTTTATATGCCAATCAGTTGCTTTAGATGTCAGGATGTGCCTTTCTGTCTTTTCTCCATATGCTTCTAAACATAACCTCTCTGCATCACACTTGAATTAGATCATCCAGAAGTATGGAGCATGTTCTTATCTGGACCTCCCATTTCCAGGGAAATGACTCTGATGGATCACAATTATAATATTTAACTACACAGATAGGCAGTTTTTTAATGAAAGTAAAACCTGAATTTGACAGGTTTTAGTGTTCCCTGCTCAGGTATTTCTCATATGAAAGATTATCTAACTCTTAATTCCTCAAGCCTGATGGAACCAACATACTGAAAAAAAAGAAAAAATGCATTCTTTCTAGTCAAGATGTCTGGTTTAATTGGTTTTGTTGCAGCTAGATTTCTGCTTATGTGAAATGCACTTTACATCTCCCACTACCCTGCCCCCTCTTTATGACTAATAAACACAATATGCTAAAATTCTTCCATTCCTTAATATACTCTGCATATTGAAAATAACATTCAGAAAAATAGAGCCTCCAGGAGAAGATTATTCAAGGTCTCCGAATCAGAAAATCACACTGCATTTTCAGTAGCTGTCACTCTTTAAAGTGAAAATAAGCAAGAAAAACTAAGCTTCAAGAAAAATCCTGGGTCATGGAGATTCTTAGTAAATAACTTATAAAAGTTGTTACTGTCTAGACAGAAATCTGATGTAAGGGTTGCATATCATTATCCAAAATAATAATCAATATGACCATTTTGGCATGGAAACATAAAGTTGACTGCAACAATATCAATAACAGCATGAATCATCATGCTAATTATTCTTCTAACTTTAAGCATTAGTACCTGCACAAAATATAAATTAAGAATATATCCTTTACAGCTGTCATTAGCAGCTAAGTGCCAACAACTAATTATCAACCTTTCCTGAATATACTAGGTGTTTTATTAATGCACTGCCTTGGAAGATTACATGAGTAGATAAAAAGTCATTCTCTTTTAAAAAATCCTTTCATAATTTTAAATCGGATAAGGTCTTAATAATGAGCTGTCATATATTTGTATGCTTTAAGCAGCTTACACAAAGAGGCTGCTATACATTTGAGCTCAGTGTTTGCTATCCATTTTAGCTTACTGTGTTCTTCAGTTCATTGCCAGCTTCAGATATTTCAATACAAGTTATTATACAAGAAAGTTTTCAAACAACCTTTTCCAGATACTCCAAATGCACCACTGATGGGGTGGAGAAACATGCAGACAGAAAAGTATTTATAGCAATATATGTTCCTCTTATAGTTACTATAAAATATTCTAGGGGAAAAAAAAAGAGCTTTGGAAATTATATGTAACAGAAAACATGAATTGGTGATGTATAATGTATTCACTTAGCTGCTGAAAGAGGTCTCATAATCTTATAATTTTTTACTTTGAATATGTTACAGTTCAAAAGTTCAAGAAGTTTTCCCTTTGGTTTTTCCTGGAATTTAGCCTGAACTCAATGTATGCAAGAAAAAAAAAAATAATGCAGTATCATAAGTATAATCCCAAATGTTTAAAAAATAATAGTTTACATTGGTAAAAAATATAATTATGCTTTGTGACTCTTCTGATACTCTGAAGCAAACTGTCTCCCAGACTTAATTTTTTTCGTATTATTTTTTTGAATTTAAATTGACCATTAACTGTTACTTGTTTTCCTCTATTTAAAGAACACTCTTTGCTCTATAACTATTCCTGCTCTCCTTTTCAGAGACCTACCATGTTGTAGATGGAAAAATAACAAAAATTCTGCTCTAAGGGGCAAATGATTAAATATTTGGAGAAATGTAAGTATGCAGCAGTGCAGCAAAAAAAACTACTGAAAAGTTATACTGGCCCACAGACTGAATATTGGCCCAAAAATAGCAACTTGTTATTTCAAGATGAATCAATGGCACTCTACCAGGTTTAAAAAAATGTTTTTTAAGGAACAGGGAACATTCTCCTAGACGTTGGTAAAGCTTCATCCAGGAGATAGAGCTTGGAAAACTCTAAGACTAAAGAGAAACTGGAAGGATCTAAGTATTTAATACTAAGCAGAGGTGTGTGAAATTATCAGATTATAAAACATGATCTTAGAAGAAAAACTGAAGAAACTGGAAAAGTCCACTGTGAAGGAGATGAAGTGATGACAGAGAAGCAGTCTTCCAGCCTCTAAAACTTCATTATCACTTCAAAATACTGAACAGTTTTCCATTACATCCCTTAAGAATAGCTCAAGAAGATTTCTAATTTGCAAAAGTATGAGATATTTGGAGAGGCCTTCTGTCTATAAAATAATGAAATGCTGCATCAGAATAACACTTCTCATTTTTAACAAAATTTATATAAATCTATCCTGGATGACAAAGACATACTTAATTTTACTTTTTAAGTAAGGGAAATCAAAACAAGTAGTATTAAAAAAATAAGCCATGCAAAATTTGTGGATGAGGACACACTTCTAGACCCTGAAAATACACAGGATCCATAGCTAATGGAATGATGAACATTTATGTGATTAAATACATTAACAATAGAAATACATGAGCAATGAGAAATTTTTTACCAAAATTATTGTAACTGAGACGGCCTGACAAAAAAGTGTTAGATGTACCTCCAAAAAGACAAACTACTGAGCAGTTCATTTAATATATTGGAGTGGAATAAATATCTATATCTTTATATGTATAAATATCCAAATATCTGTATCTATAACTTTGTTCCAAATTACCAACAAAATATCTGTGTGTCTTGTTTGCTAGGAAAAAATCCCCAAACAAATATGTTAGTTATTGTGATAGGCATATAAACAAAAAAATTATAATGGACAGTCTTTTTTGTATATGTAGTTAAACTCAGGGGTGTCCAACAAATTCTTGAAGCTCTTGAAGTAAATAAAATCCTAATACTATGAAGACATTCTCTTTCAAGTACTTATTTGCAAAGAGTAACCTTTTTCCATACCTGCAATTATCTTACTTTAAATTGATTGTTGTTGACATATGTAATTAATGCTTAAAAAAGGAGAAACCAGGAACTAAGGCAGGCAGCCATTATTTGAAGTGTAATGTCTGCCAGATTAATGGTGCTGTAATGAATGTTCATTGTGTATCTAAACTGCATGACAACTAGAATAAGAGCCCTTGAAAAGCTGGTTCAGTGGAAAAAAAAATATTTCTCATAAAAATCAGCCTGAAGAGACTAAAAACCACTAGTTTTAGTTCACATCTAAGGATTAATTGGACCCTGTATATCTACATGTCTCTTTTTACAGCACAATCTTCCCTATTTGTTTACATTGTGCTGTACCAGGTCACAACCTATGTCTACTAAAGATGATATTAAGCCTCTCAAGATTTGAACCCCTCAATATTTAAAAAAAAACTTTGCAATTTGTTTTTTAGCTGTTCATTATTAGCTCTAGCTAGACAGTTATGATTAAGCAATTGCATCATTAATGTTGCATGCTTGGCTAATCTTTTGTTTCAAGGAAAAGTGAAGACAATCCCAAGATGAATGGGCTGTCTGGATGAGAGCCACCAGGAGTGAGGTCAGCAGAACTCAGCAGAAACTGGGGGAAAGGCAATTCCAGCAGTTGGAAGTTAGGAATCATTGACCATGTACTCAAAACAGACCCCAGACTCAAATGAAGGGAAGAATTGCACATTCAGACTAATTAGAATGTGGAGCAGGAGGTACAACCAGCAAATGGAGGTTGAATACTAATTAATTTAAAAGTTACATAAAAAGTTAAGTAAAGCAAGCTGATGCCTTTTTTTTGTTATAATGTATAAGTGGTGTAACGTTTTGATGATCAGGGAGCCAGTCTTCTGTGGGTTACCACTGAGCTCCCTATTTCACACAAAGTAGAATAAAAAATAGAAATACCTTGCCTCGGTGTGTTAATTGTCCCTGTGCACTACTTGGGACTACAAAATCAGTGAAAAGTCTTTTTTTACTGATCAGGATTTAGACTCACACTCCTAGTACACTCTTGCTGGTTGCATAGAAAATTATGGTGTGCTTCATTATCTTATTTTTCCTTATTTTCATATACTGCCTCTTATTTCCAAGGCTTTACATATATATATATATATATATATATATATATATATATATATATATATATATATATTTAATTTTTTTTTGTGGAAGTTCAAGGAAGATTCTTTAAGCAGACAAGCTGTTTGTTCCTATCTACTTTCGTTTTTGCTTCAAGACACTAATACTAATACTAATACTAATACTAATACTAATACTGATATTAATACTAATACTAATATAAAGAACTAAAATATGGATTTCTGTACATGCAATAGAACTTCCAGCTACCAAGAGAAAAAGTAAAAATCACTTCATACTTTTAAAGGAGGAAAGAAAACTAATGAAAAGGATAAACATGTTGTATTAATGTTTGATAAGTGCTTTTGACTATAGGCATCAAAAACAATTAGAAAAATAATTGGTTTAATGAAAATTGTTTCAGATCCTTGGTACAATACAAACAGTAAATAAAAGTAGCATCTACTGCTAGCATCTATCCCCTCTGCCCATGGGCACAGGGGTTTTGGTCAAGCTCACACCTGCAAATGAAGAGCTGCCCAAAGTTGCAGGTGTCCCTGAGCTCAGACCTGCCTCCTGATGTCCTGCTGTGTGGGTTTCCTGGATAGACCTTGCACTTACAAAAAAAGTTGTCTTTTCTCCCTTCTTGAGGGTTTTCTTGGGCTCTCCTTGGACTTGACTTGTCAGTCCACCTTGCCTGGGACTGTCTTTGGGTCCTGTCTCTCTCCACTCTTACCCAGGTGCATCACAAAGGAGGGCACTGCCCTGCCTGTGCCACACCTTCTCTCAACTCCAGCTCATCCTGCCTCACTGATCAACAGACCCCTTGGGGCTCCTGGCACATACACTGTAGGTACCTTTCAAAAACTGTAAAGAATTAATATTGCTTGCCATCACTTTGCACTCATGTCATTATTTCAGCACAAATACTGCTGTGTATCTCAGGTGCTCGTAAAATCCACAGAGCAATGTGCCTTCACAAGAGAGCAAATTTTCAGATGTGAGTAGAATAGGAGGAAGATGAAATAGCTGCTGCATGATGGCTGTGGTGCAGCAATTCCAAGCAAGCACTCACTGAACTATTTCAGTACCTAGAAGCCGCACAGGTCACAGCTGGTTTGCCACAACCACAGAATCACAAACACAGAATTTTTGGTTGGAAGGGACCTTTTGATACCATCTAATACACCCCTCCTGCTCACACAGGGTCAGCTAGATAATTTGCCCAGGTCCACGTCCACATGGCTTTTGAATATCTCCAAGGAAACTCCGTAACCTCTTTGGACAAACTGTGACAGTGTTTAAACACCTTCAAACAAAAAAGTTATTTTCTTGTGTTCAGATGGAATCTCGCATTTCTCAGCTTGTGCCCATTGCTCTTGTCTTGTTTCTCAGAAGAGTCTTAACTGGAGCATGCCCCCTGTCATACAGGCAGTATGAATGGGAGGATTCTTTGAAAGAATCTCAGACAGAAGTGCCTGCTGCATGACAGGTATGCATTTTCAAGAGCAGAGACTAAGAGAGGAGCATTTTTAAATTTTAAACTGGTTGTTCCTGTGTTCATGCTTGCACAAAACATAACAATCCCCCCAAAAAACCCAAAATCAAATCAAACCAAATCAAACCAAAACAAAACAAAAAAAAGCCTAAACCAAACTCCCAAATACCCAAATCCCCAACATACTCTCAAGAAGATTGGATGTTAGTTGGACTCCAAACAAACCAACAAACATTTCAAATATCAGTGAGTATTACACATAGAAAAATAGTTCTCTGACAAAAAAGATCAGATGTGGCATATAGATCTTGAATATCATTATCAATGATGAATCTTGATTTATCAAACGACTATCTGTGAATCAATACTAAAATACAATACCCAATATAAGTATTTCTTTAAGTTCCTTGCCTACTGAGAAACTAAAATTCTCCAAATGATAACTACTAAAGTGGAAAAATTAATTATATCAGCCTCCCTTATTCACACTGTTTCTTCCTCACCATTTAAGACTGTGGTAATTTGTTGTGTAGCACTGATCTGATACAGTATCTTTGATGCCACTGCAAGCTCCATGCTGTTTCTTCTTAATAGACCTCAGAAACATCTCTGTGGGTATTCGGCTGAGCTTCCTGAGCATAAAGGAGGACAGGGCTTTAACATCCAAAAGTCAGTTTTTCTCTGCAACATCATATTTTTAGCACAGCTCAATGCATGGTAACTGGGCTAAAGTTAATGCTGTTTGAGCAGCATCAGTGGTGTGCTGTGGAATCCTCTGGGCAGCAGCTGCTGAGCAGCCTCAAGTTGGACTGGAGCAGCCTCAGGACCACCTGTACACAAAGTGCTAATTCTGCTCACCCTGCATTTCTTTTTAAGCAGGCTGAAGAAGGGAATGACATTTTTCTTTTCATATTGACACTCCAGTGTGTTGCCTCTCACCTGGCAAGTATGGAATTGCATTAAATGCTGATCACTTAAACCATTTAGAATCTATGAACAGTTTTAATTTTTCTCATTCCACATGTACAGAAAACAACATTTATGCTCATGATATCATGACAGATGTCTTTCTGGAAAATAGCTGTTGAACCATAGCAATAAAGTGATGAAATGTTCATCAACATTCTGGTTACTAGTTTGAATTTTTGAAACTCCCCTTGTCTCTAGTTTTGCTTTATTCAGAGCTGGCACCTGAGTTTACTACAAGCAGATTCATTAAATTCATCCTTTAGATCAAATGGCTTTTGCACAGCCTCGTGATAATATGTAGTCTCTTACTGTGTTGAGAAATCACTCGGTGTTGACAGTAAATGATGCTTCATGTGCACTATATACTTGGGAGAACAATTTACAAAAAGTAATTTTTACTCTTTTGGCCTATAGTTAGGGTTTGCAAGAGGATCATAATGGCCCTGCACTGACTATTCTATTATATGCCCTCAGATTACTGCAAGACCTGGTTATGCAAGTCACATAAATACAAACAAATCTTGCACCCTTGCAATTTTCCAATTCTATTTGTAGCTATTCTTAACTTTCCACATGATTTCTTTTTCTTTGCCAGACTTCAGTGCCGTTGTGTTTCTGTTGTCTGTGTTTTATCAACAGAAATTTTTAATAGATTACTGTGTTGAAAAATCAACATATATTTTGCTACTGTCCAGAAGATGCTTAATTTTCAGTTTCTTCAAAGATATGATTTTAAGAATATCTTCCTCTTCTTCTAGTTATAGGATAATGATTCCTTTGAAATTGCAAGAAACCAGGTTAAAAAAAAGTGTAATAGTAGTATTTACTTAATTGCTTTTGCTCCACATCCCACATTCAGTTCTGTTTATTTGAATTTAAGTTCAATATTTATGAAATTATTATGCCTGTTCATTTTAAAGAAGGAGTAGATGAAGAAATCAAGCCACTAGGAGTATTCACTGGAAGCAACTTGACTTCATTTTTGTTGCTGTAGATAAATAAAAATTGCCAAACATTTTTATTCTCAGCTGCTGAATTCAATCCAATAAATTTTTCAAATGAAACTTTATTTCAAATAATAAAGTAAACCCTAGATTTGTTAAATTATAAAATTACTCATATATAGAGGAATTATCTATCGTGGTTATCCTGGTATTTTAATAGGAATATTATAAAAAATGTTGATTTTTTTTTTTTCATAAAAGAAGCCTTAATTGAATCTGGATTCTTTCTGTTTCCAGTAGCAAAAATAGTCCAGGAAAACTCAGACTCATCAAAAAAATATCGTTACTCAAGGAGTTTCAAAATAATGAATTCTATTGATATTATATTCTGACTTCAGAATATTAAGCAAAATAATGGTGAGTGGTAATTAGAAGGCAGAGCCTCTTTCAAGCACTAGATTCAGGCATGCTTCCTTCCCAGTTTGTTATTTTTTGTTATTTTTTGTTATTTTTTGTTATTTTTTTTTATTTTTTGTTATTTTTTTGTTATTTTGAAAAGTAATTAACATAGGAATCAATATTTTAGTGGTAATCCACTATTACTGATTAATATCTATGTTACATATGTATGCATATTTGAATATATATGTATATATTATAATATACATATAACACAATATAAATATTACTAAATAACATATAATAAACATAATAACAAGAGCTTGCATTTTACATTTAAAAAAAAAAAATCAAATATCTCTGTAAGTTAAACATAGGCTGGTATATTTGTTGAGAATAAATGTGATATATAGATTTTATGGACACATTTAAAATATTCCTTATTTCAAAGTCTCACTTTTCCAAATTACTATTCGTAAAGATTTTCAGAAAAAAAAATTTTTCTTTTGTTTTCCCTCACTTTTCCTCTCCACTGACTTCTATTACAGTTCTGTCTTGGTTTAGTGTCCTTTGAGCTTAAACGTGAGATTGATTGCCAGGCGAATGTTATCATCTCTCTTGCCTACAAGATACAATAGGAGCCTTGAGCACTGTTGCTCTGTTCTTGTTTTGAACAGCTGTGGGTATCACAGCAGAGCAGTTTCTGAAAGAATAAAGACATACTCTTGAGTACTGGACTCTTCAGTCTGTGCTGGGAAATGGGCTAAAAACACGCGTTAAGCTTAGACAGATCCCTGCTAATGTGCTGTGTTTTTCTGACCATCTTTCAAAAAGAATTGTAAAAAGTGCACTGAACACATGGTAAAGCTGTCAGAGGCCACAGGAAGACACGAATTCAAGACCAGATTGAATGGGGCTCTGAGCAACTTGGTCTAGTGGAAGTGTCCCTGTCTGTGGCAGTGAGGCTGGAACTGGATGATGTTCAAGGTCCTCTTCCAGCCTAAACCATTCAGTGATTCTTGGATCCTATGATGACTTCTGTGTAAAAAGTTATGTACCAGTAGAAGTTTTTTCTTGTATTAACATCAAACACTTTGTTAAAACCTGAGAAAAAATGTTTTTTACACCCAGCCCTTTGCTTTATAAAGCAGATTCAATAAGCCCAAATAATGTGAATCCTCATCAAGTATGCAGAATAATTAATTAAGGAACACAGTCTCTCAGAAAACCTATACGTTTAATATCAAGTTTTTAAGTAAAAAAATATTACTTTTTTCAGTTGAAAGTGCTTTTCTTCTCAATATTTTCTGCAATGTTATTCAAGATATACACTCAATACTGCTTTAAAAGAGCAAATTACAGACAAAGTATTTTGGGTTTGTCAAAACAAAACACTGTGTGAGCTTAGTGTTTAAATTTTTGAGGCACCCTCCACAGTCAATTATAGACACAGTTTCAACTGTGATGTACAATGTTTGCTACTAAGAATGTTGACATTTGCTTGATTTTATTTCTGAGAGACAAATCCCTAGAGGTTGTTGTTGTGAGCAAAAACCTTCTTATCCTGACTGTTAAAGGCTACCTTTAGTAAACAACTGTGTGGAAGAAAAAGGAAAACTGATCTTTGCATTATCATTTGGGAAGCTGATAAAACCTTCTTTCCTGTAAGTTTTTGGAGGATGAGACAACATCCCCTAAAATATCTTGATATTGTTATACCGACTTTGTCCCCTATCTCATGATTTAATCTGGTTCAGCTCAGTGGGGTTAATTTATTTCTCAAAGTAACACAGATGCTCCACCATTTTGTGCTCAAAGTGAGGCACAGCAAGAGATGCTTAAACACTTGAATTTGTCCCTGATTAGCTATCTTGGAAACTAATTAAGTAATCAATAAACAGAACAAGTACAAGTCAATGGCATCTCTGATAAGCATGCATGATCTTAAACGTAAAGCAGCATAGTTGTCAGCAATTACAAGGAAAGCTATACCATCCTAAGGCTCATTAAGATACACTTGTACAGCTATTAAATGTCCATCTATTAATAGATTTTGTACAATACATGACTCGGGGGCGGGGGGTGTCTTTAGCTTCGCTGGTATAGAGAGTAAGTTTCATTTAGACATCAATAAGAAATACCAGATTTTGCATGTTTACACACACACACACACACACACACACATACACATATATGTTAAGCAACCTTTTTTCATACAAATAGTTGAGAATTCACGTTAAACTAATGTCAGTAGCTCCCAAGACTTGGACTTGATGTATTTAATGTGTTGCTCTGGAAGCATTATTTCCATTGCAAAAATGATATGCTGGAGCATGAAACAGAATCTGACTGATTTCAATCTTTGAATAAGTCTTGACACATGAGCTTGATAATGGGATTTTAAATTATCTGATTATCTAAAAAAACATACAGTTCCTATTTTCAGCTAAGCAAAAAATGCAGAATTTATCACAGTACTTAATCTTATCAAGCCTGTTATATGTAATTACAGGGCGAAACAAGGAAAAGGCATTCCTGCTCTAATTGCAGCCCTATTACTAAAGCAGCAATCATCTTGCTGTACTTTGCCATTTCTCCTGCAGGATCCCACAGTGCTTTCTGAGCCACTGTAGCTGCTGCTCCTTGAGCTCTGGGATTGCTGATTACAGTATCATCTCACACATTATCTTTTCCACTGACATTCACCTTATTACTTGATAAGACTTAGGTTGTGTTTCAACATGATTTTCTTTAAGAAGAGTTAAGGATGCTCTAATCACTTGCCTTTGCGATTAAGGTATTTATGAAAGGATTTAACATTATTTTAAATCTCCAGCTTCAGTGCTGGCAGAAGACGAATCAAGTAATTTGAGCTTCCTTCCCCTTTATAAATAAAAAATGCAATTCATATATCTGCAACTCAGAGCCCATCAGGTTTTGCACATACCTAAAACTATGCAAGTACTCACCTGTTCAATGGAAGAGTGTTGCTTGACTTTGTTTAAATGTGTTTCACAGCAGACAAGAAAAGTGCATTGGGATGGAGGACTAATTAACACAAGAAACTTAGAGTGCCATTTTCCTGAAATATTAGCTTTTGAACTTCTGGTCTGGATCTTATGTGAAACACTTTCTTGTATTTTTACAGAAGTCAAATTGCCATGGCACTGATTAAAACCATGACACTTCTTTAACAGAGCTAATAAATGATCAGGGTGACAATTCAGCAAGGTAGATAAGCATGTGATGGATTTAGCAACATGTTCCAGGTTGGCCACAAGTCTAATAACAAGGACAGTAGGTAAAAAAACAGGCCTTGGTGTTTGAAATAGAAGAGGCAATTGTCAGTAAGCAGAATGTAATTTTCCACACTGGCATTTGGCCAGCCCTAAGAGTGTTTTTCAGTGCAACTCTTCCAAAAACTATCTTTTGCTCTTTAATGACTACAAGTTAGAAAGTTGGGTTTATGTCTTATCAAAAATCTGGCAGTAAATTCATATGAATGCTCATCAATTTTCCTGAAAATGTTAAATTTCCCATATGTCTTTGTACTGAATTATTTTTAATTTAAAAAAAGTACATAAATTATTAATAGCAATAATAGCAATAAATGTCATATTGTCAAACATTCAGCCTTAAAAATGGTACTTTTGCTGAAGAAAGATTGTGGTTGATTTTCTATCATTTATGTACAACTATGACTTACAAAAATTTCTCTTTTTCTTATTGCTAGAGTATTACCCTCCAACATTAACAAGGAATATTGAAATACAAGATTATAATTTCATAATTTGACTTTCAGGACATCAGCTGAAACTGTGCACACTGTCAGTTGTATGGTGATATTAATTTTTAAAAAAAATTCATTTGCCTCTTATTTTTTTATTTTCATCTTTTGAAATATAAATATTCATTGAAAATTCATAATCCATAAAAAATCTATAAAACAAAAACAAAAAACAAAGCAGAAGAATTCAATCTACCACATGAAAGGTGGTTTCTATTGATGTTGTCTTTCTACATTTTTTTCCATTTTTATGTTCTTTTTTTTCCTATCCCTCTCTTAGGCTTCTTGATTTTCTTAATATTTTTCTTTCTTCACTCCTGCTTCTTCTTCCTGTATCTCTGCTCCCAGATTTTCTTTCTCTCTTCCCCTTCCCCCTCCTCAATTAATTTCTATGACCTTTTCAAGTTGCTCATTTACAATTACTAAGAATATTTTGCTAATTCAAAATGCAAAGTGAAATTAGTTCCATCAGTGATGTGAATGGAATATCCCTGGTGTAAGTTTAGAATAAAACACAAGTTTCATGATTGCTGTATCAGGTGCCAATACCTTACAATCTCACGTGAGCTCTCAGAAAAGCTTGCAAATAAAAGCAACTATTCATGTAGGCAGACAAACTTGCTGAATTTTGTCAGGTGACATTTGTAAAGCTGCTCACTTGTGTAAATGTTTGACTGTTCAGGATTTAATACATGGCAAGACAACATGGTGCATTGACAGGTACTGAAAAAAATAAAAAAGGACAGCATAAAGTATGAAAATTATTGCAAAACCAAGATTATTTTGACATTAAATTCTCATCTATTCCCATCTTTGTGAGCTGATTCTTTTGCTTTTGACATGTTAAACCCAATACTCATTGGTGGCTTTTATATACTAAAAAAACAAACCCAAACCAAACCAAACCAAACCAGACCAAACCAAACTAAACCAAACAAAAAACCAAAAACAAAAACAAAACAAAAACCCCAAACTAAACAAAACAAAGCAACAAACAAACAAACAAAACAAAAAAAACAAACAAAAAAAAAAAACAAAAAAAAACCGCAAAAAAACCCAAACCAAAACCCAAAACCAAAAAAAACCAAAACAAAAATTTATAAAACTTGATTCTTCAAATTCTCTTTGATTTTATAACAATCAAGATTTTCTTATATGGCTCTAACATTAGAATTCTTAATTTGACCACAAATGGGGAAGAAGTTCCTTAAAAAATATTTTGACACCATCCTGGTAAACCCTAATACATAGATACTGATTCCAGGATCTGCAATGACTGAAAGGCACCAAAAACTTTGCCTACAATAGGAAGTGAAGAGAGACAGGGCATGGGCCCAAGCACCATCCTACATTTGCCTGTGCTATATGATCACTCACACACTTTCTGACCTGGCAAATTCACACTTTCCCAACCATGCACAGAGTATGGGATACAACATACTGAAGGAACTAGCTGTTTGAACACAAAGCTTAGACCTGTCCTGGGAGAAAACATAGCCCTAAAGAAGCAAAGCAATCTGTGCTGAGCACCTCTTGGGCTAGAGAGAACATTCCAGAAATACAATGGCAGAGTTTGGTTCCCAGAAGGATGGCATGTGAGTGCCAGGATGTTGGCATGGCCCAAAGAGCGAGGAAGTGAAAACAGGTGCATTGTTTCATTTTAAACAATATTAAGGTGCAAAATGCTGATGGTTTTGTATCTCCTTTCAGGACTGTAACTCTCCTCCCATTAAACTGCTCTTCCCCCTCTAAAGACTGAACCTTACAGAGCAGCATCACCTGTAGACATATAGGAAGGAAAGCCAGAATTGCATTTTCTTTGCAACTGGGGAGACACTGCAAGTCACATCTCTTTTTTCATGGGTAGGTTGTTCCAAAAGTGGAAAAGTGATGGAAAAGATTTCTTTCTCAGTATGGATTAACTCTCTGTGCTATAATTCAAGATTTCTTGTTCCAGGAACAATAAAGGAGAATAATTGCAAAATGCTGGTTAGGACTTTCACCTGCAGTGGGAAAAACAATAGCTGTAAATTATAATTGAAATCCAAGCTCTGTCTAAAACAGTCCTTAAACCAATAATTAATATTTTCCCTCCTGCATGTGCCTAGTGCACTGGGCTAGAAAGTGTCATGGTCACAGAGAAAGATATTCCTTCCATATTTGGATGCTTGCTTTTTGAACTGTAAGCACATTTAAGCTTGTGTATTCACCATACAATCTGATATTAATTTTAATTATTTTCAGCATTAAAGGCCCATGACACTATTAGCTGACCATTAAAAGTCATCTATAGCTCATTATCAGTGATTAATCACCTGCTGTCTTATAATTAATGTTTATTAGAGGAACAGCAGTTTAATAGCTGTTCCATATTTTCTGTGCTAATCAAGGAAACTTAAAAGGCAGTTATAATCGACTCTCAAAAATTTCAAATGGCATTTTTTGACATTGACTTTTATGTCTGAGGAAGTAAACTGTCACTGAGAAATAAATTTACCATCTAGTAATGTGTAGAAAGGAACAGGTTTAGGGACCTATTTTTCTGTGATAGTCACTGAAGCTTTAATGGACTACTTTCTTTTGTAGACATTGCCTTAAATTTAAGACATTTCCAGATATTTCCAGACATTAGCCTGACCATGCCAGGGTCATCTTGCCATATTTAGCTAATCAGCTTGTGACCATCTTTCACTTTTGCTACAGTGCAGTATCTCCAGCTTGCAAAACTTAATAAAAATATCCATGTTTGATAGTAGCAGGAAAGCAAATAAGTTTAAGTCTTAACCTGATTGATCCCCAATGAAATTTCTTCTCAATCCCTATGAAAACATACAAGAAACTAACCCAAGTGATACATATTACAATTAATTTTATCATCTTGTTGATCAAGCCTCTATCTACTTGTTCTCACACTGAGATGAAAATATCTGCCCCCCAAAGTCCACCCAACTTCCTGCAGGTCACAAGAGAAAACAAGTGCCATCCCTTGCAGGTGTCAGCTGTAGCACTGTGGGAAGCAGGTTGGTTTGGTTTTTGCTTCCATCTTTTTTGTGAGTATTTCCTGAAACCCAATGACTTAATGCGCCAGTAACCAAATTCCCATCAGCAATTATTCTGTGCCATCTTACATGTATTTATTGTACTGCCCAGACAGTATACATGGTTTTACTTTCTTTTCATTTTTTTCCCCTTTCATTTTTTACATACAACTCTATATATACATATAGAGTTTACATATAACTTTACAGAGCACTTCTCTCCCTTCACAGTCTCCAGTTTGTTTGGCTGAATGAAACAATGTCTTTCAGACTCACTGGGTATCATAGATTTTGTCTCTCTAACATCAGTTTTGCAGCCCTTTCCTGCTCTTATTCCCACTTGAAATCACATTTCCTAAGCAAAGCTATTGTCTTTAAGAGGAGGCTTTGCTGGTCTGTGTAGTTATACCCTCACTCTGTTGACAACATGTCTGATAAATTCTGGTTATAGACTCATCTTTTCCATTGCTGCAAAAATGTTCATGTCTAATATTATTTCTGGGATTGCCCCAAGGTCCTTTCCTTGCTCAGTAATCTATTACTTGCTTTATGATTAGAGGCTACATTAAATAACCATACATTCCTGGCCTTGCCTTTTTACACTGTCATACTTTGGGCCAGTTCTATTACTCCAGTCTTCTATGTCATTCATTTCATTCATGATTTATTCTTTTGAGTTAAAATTATAAAGGATAGCATTATACTATTAGCAATCTCTATCAGATATCAGCTTTTGCACAAGGGTTGTGGACTGGAACATTAATTGAAGCTGATTCTGGAGAACTCCCTGTGGGCCACTCCCTGGCACAGCAGTTTCCTCTCCTGCTCTGTCTTACCACTGCACTGCTCATTTTACCTTGGAAGTCCTAGTCCCCTTCTTCTCTCACTAATCTTCTCTCACTTCTCATATCATGCTGCTAACTTCGAGCAAGCAACTTTAAGCAAGCACCTAAATTACTTAAAATATAATCAACTTAATACAATTGCAGTATGCACACTTTGAAAGGAATTCTCTCATTTGGAGTAGAGCCTAAATTGCTACATAATGACAGAATTTCCATTGTTTCAGCAGTTTTGTGGATAAATCTGTAGGGATATCTGTGTTGCAGATTCTCCTAACCATCATGTGTACCATCTTAGCTGCCAAAAGTATACTTAACTATAGTCTGCTCTAATGGATTTTTTCAGTTAAAAGCTTCTTCTTAAGTTAAAGCCTTCACTGAAAGAATTTATTTAGGTCAAATAAAGGAGGAATAGTACTTAACAATATTAGCTGCTGATTAGTTATTACCTGCATTTCAACAGATACACAATTTAATTAGCAATAGTATCACTTTGAATACCAAAATACTCAACTTATGACCTACAAATATGTGCAGAAATAAAATTGAACATTTTTTGTCTGGATAGACAGTTTTGAAATCAGTATGTAAGAATGAAATTCTATTAAATTTGTAAAGAATCTATATAACTGCTCTTCTACTGTAAATATGAATCTTAAACTAATCTGATGAAGTGAATAATCTGAGGCTCATGATTTCTGCTGACTAATGTATATGTAGAGAACCATATGAAAGTTTGCCTGGAGTATGGTCTATAAGTTAAATTAGTGATACTCCTTAATGCAAATTAATACATCAAATCCTCAGTGTGAAGGTGTGTCTCTTTCTACACACCTTGTTAATAAGATTATTGTCTCTGGTCATCACCCTCGTGATCTCCCTTCCTTTCAATAGTTATCTGCGAGGTGTGAAGTTAACTGAGGGTTGTTTCTGAATCAGAGGAGGAATTTCAGCTTGTGTAGCACAAGAGCATGGCATGCCAAGCCCTTTTGAGGTTTTCCTGGCTATTATCAAATGCAGTTTTTACTTTTCACAGACTGGAGGCAAATTTAAAGCCCTGTCCTCCCTCAAAGCAAAGAAACCTAAAAATAAAAGGTGAAAAAGTCTTGCAGATTTATTATGATGATTTTCATATTTTTTCCCCTGTTTTCTCTGCTTGCACAGGAAATGGTCAGCTGAATTCAGAATCCTTTCTAGGTATCTTAAGTCTTGAGTTAGGAATAAAAATGGGAGACATCTGAGATTTCCATGTTTTGCCCACCGACTTTTTTCTTTGAAGAAACCTCAAGGCAAGCTGAGATCAGGTGGCTGATGAAGGTCATTTTTGCTATGAAACACTAAACTTTGGTTTCTTCAAAAAATGTTTTTGCTTCTATAAGGAGGTTTAATAACAGAAGTAATTAAAAACTGAGCAGATCTATCTATTTGTATGAGGCTATAAACACACAAATAAGCCAGCATTGCATTGTTTTGCCTGTGGTATTTATCGTGTTTGAGTTTCATTTACCTCTAGATAAAAAGGAATTATTAGCCCCAGTGGAAAGAAGATTCTGCTTAATCTCAAGCATAAAGGGAGGTCTCAGGGTTTAACAGAGAAAATGTTCTTACTTGGGAAGTCCCAAGTCAGTGTTAAGAAAAATCTTCGTCTGTGAGTTAACCCCATGAAAACTCTGTGCTGACATACAACCAGAAAGCTTAAGGGAAACTATGTCCCTCTTCACTTCAATTAGACAAAGAATTTAAGTTTAGCCACCCAGGTATATTTATCTAGCCAGTAAGGAACACTATTATGGCTTCTAAAGTTATAATAGCATGGATTAAGGCCATAATACATTTATTGTACAAACTGCATTTGTTAGCAGCTTAATGGTAGAGAGGATGAGAGAACAACGTATTAGACAGCACAATAGCAAGAAAAAAAGTTTGTATTTACATAATCCTTTAGCTCTTCATATTCATCTGTGATTACTAATGAAGTCATCATTGTAACAGTTTTGAGGAGGAATAAATAAAAGTCATATCTTTCAGTGCAAAAATAGAGAAATGGAGGCAGAGGAATATTATGATCTCTGACTTTTATCAACACAAGTCTCATGCTACCTGAGTATCCTAGTTAGGACCCCTTATAACTAAGAATATTGGTGGTTTTTTTGCTCATTTCTATATTAAAATAATGGTTAATGTATTTTGCCTGGCTCCCATACTAAAAGCAATGCCAAGATGAGGAGCAGAATAAACTCTTCAGCTCACTCCATTGCTCCTGAGCGCTGGTGGGCTGCCTGCAATTCACACAATTCTATTACTATCCTGAGGAGATTCTAGGAGTAAAAAAGCCAGAGTTGGCTGACATTTTCCTTGGAGATTTGTCTTGCTCTAATGCAAGCTTCTTGAATCCTTCGACCAGTTCTTGAAAATGGTTATTAATAAGTTAGTGTCTACACCTTTTTAAGGTGATAGTTTCACCTCATAGATAGAACTATTTTTATTTCATAACAGAATTACAAACAACTGCCAGTACTGATGGTATTTCTCCATGATAAAATGTGGCTCTCTTTGCTCATAGAAGAGAACTCCTATTTCAGGAATGAGATTTCCAAAAACTATCAATCAGGGTCATTTGAAAAAAAAAAATTAAAATCCATCACTTGTTCAAAAAGGCAGATTTTCTTTATCCATGTAATTACATGCAGGACCAGCTCTGTGTTGAATAAAAAGCTAATAATTACATTTCTACCCTTCTCATTAATCTTTGTATCAATCCTTTATTTTGAATTGGGTCGAACATATTCTCTATCACAAATTCACATATTTCACAGAATAGAAATAATTCATATATGTAGAATTACATTTTCATCCTCAACATCTAAATACCAGACATAACTTGTCACACAGGTTTCTGCTATTTCTTTTCCAGACAACACAAAAATTCAGCACTTAAATATAATAAACGCAAACTATCACAAGTTCAGTAGCAGTAATTATTCTGCCATATAAATCAGTGTGTTTTAAAGGATTTTGAGGATTATTTTAATTTCTGTATATTTGTGACCTATGAAAATCAATGTTAACAATGCTTGGCAGGAAACTGGTGCCACCTAAACAGCTACAACATACTGGAAAGAAAAGTTAATGGATAAATCTATAAATGTTTGCCAACATAGTGTCACTATTCCAGTCACAGAATTTATCAGAAAGTGATTGCTTATCTTTTTCACAAATACTTTTTGAACTTTCTATTTTATATTTCTAAATTTAAACTTTGAAAAATTTATGTAGTGTCTAATTTTTTTTTTTTTTTCCTCTGGTGTAGTTTTTTACAAAAAAGAATAAGAGAGGGAAAGAATGGGATTGGTTGTTAATGGTAGTAATAAAAACAGCCTGTTAAATTCAACAATAAAAGTTATTTCTCAGCAAAATACCTAATCAGAATGAATTATTAAGTGGAAAACCTTGGTGACTTTTATACAGCACCAAGAGGCACTGAGGTATTCAAAGCAAAAGCAGTCACATAACAGTTGGTAGCCCTGGTACATCCACAGGTGAAAATGCTTCACCCTGCTTTCCATATACATGTTGTCCTGCAAATTTATGAATTTTGTAACTAACATGAGAAAATATGACTGTTGTATATTGCATTACTTGGCACCAAAATCCCATATACAGTTCTTATTTTTTGAATGAAATAATCTTTTGGAAATCTATGACTCAATATGCAAAATGATCCATTCAAATGATAACATTAAAAAGGAATCTGCAAAAGAGATTTGCTCAGGCTTCTGTGAGCTGCCCTTGAGATTCATCCTCCTGTACTTAATAAATCTACCACAGGGTGTGTGCATAAGTCCTGTACCCAGCCTGAAGCCACATTACCTAAGATTCACTGGGCCTGCACAGCATGAGAAATGATAATTGTTACTAAAGATAAGGCTAATGAGCAATGATTCAGTCGAGGGAACAAAGCAGCTCTGCTGATGAAAATGTTGCCCTTTGGGTACGATTTAGAGGTTTGCCAGAGCAGTGGAAACAGGAAGAGTCCAGAAATTTTTTGCCACTTTGTTGCTTCAAACATCCAGTCCCGTTTCAGTGCAATCCTCCATTCAGTTCTAGTTTTCCTGCACCAAAGCCTGGAAACTGGGAAATAGCATGAGCTCAGGAAGTATCTCAGAACAGGCTCTCTCCTGCTGCACAGTGGAAAACCCAAACCTGTCTGTTTTCACCCCAGCATTTTATGATCCCTTCAGGCATAGATATTGATGGGTGATACTCAAAGCTGCTACTCCATTTGCCTTGTGGCTAACGTCAGCCCCTCTCCCTTTCATCCAGTGAAAATTAAAGTAGTTCCATTAAGTATAACAGCTTCCATAGGGAAGAAGGAAAAGTATATCCACAATGAAGGTATTTTATTAATGCAGAATTATGTAACAATGGCATATTGCTCTTATTGACTGCATTTTTAATCAATTTTATTTTGCCTTTCAATTAAAAAAAAAAGTAAGTTTTTGGTGAATTCAATTGCTTTTTTTTCTTGGACAGGTGCATTCAAGCTGAATCATGCTTTATCCTTCATACTGACTAGAGCAAAAATATGTGGTATAGTTGAGACCTAAGTAAGACTCAGTCATTTCAACCTTTAACCTGAGGGTTAGCATTGTTCTGTGTGAGATAGCCCAGAACTGTGACTGTTTTCAAGGTATCTGGAATGGAAAATGAGAGTCTGAAATGACCAGCTCTGAATAATTTGCTTAATTTTTCTGCATTTCATGTGAAATTAAACTTCCCAATCAATGGTTTGGGGTCTCTTGTTAATTTCCTAAACATCAGAAATTTCCTGACAAAATTTTTCATAAGCATCACTAAAATTCTCCCAATCGTTTTTTAACTTGCAAGAAGCTTTTGTTTAAATGGGTCATTCATAAAAATCTATTGCTGTAGATAAGAACTGTTGCACACATATTTTCTTCACATAAAAATCAGAGGACACAACATTAGATTTGAACTCACGCTTATATTTGAAATGCTATGTTGAACTTGAATAATTATTTGCTGTTTGATTTTTTTAATCTAAATGAAGGCCACAAACATTATCTATTTTACATTCAATTAAAAGAATTAAAATCAAGTCACTAGGCCTCTATTAAGCTGATGAGTATCTCTTTTAGATGTGGGCATTTCTTAATTAAGGACTACCTTAAGTTCTTTTTTATCTATAGCATTGAAGTTTTGAATTTGACATTCTGATACAAGCAGTATTTTATATAAATCTGCATAGATAAAGGGTAGGATTCAGCTCAAGAATGAAAACACTTAAATTCAGTGCCTACATATAGGTTCTTGTTTATGTCCTATGTGTTTAAGTACCCATTAAACACAGACAGCAAAGCCTACACAGATACTCACATCAACATACAGCAGACACACATTTTGAGTCAATGACTCACCATCATTAGGTATAATGATGGTTTAGACAAATGCTTTTTATGTTGACAACTTCTAGAAGATTAATTTGATTAAACATAGGTATAAAGTACCATCAGAGACATCCTGGAGCAACCCTCTGGTGTACCAGTCCTGCTCCAAAAAGGTGCAGCTCCCTCATAGCTCCAAACCTGCTGGAAGCATGATGCCTATGTTCAGGGAAATACATTAAATCCTATGTGCATACATTAGGGCTTGAGTGTTTTAATCTATGCAGTGAAACTCACCTTTATTTAGGTTAAATTTCTACTCCTTGAGTTGCTCTCCATATGCTGTTTTCCTGAAGGTTTCTTCCCTGAAAAAATTCTCTACTTTAATAAGCTGATTAAGTGCTGAAGGCAGGCATAAAACATATGAAATATATAGCTGCTAATAGTTTTCTCAGCTAGACCAGTGGTGAAATAAGCTTCTTGCCCTCAGCCTTAAAATGTGGTTACAAAAAAGCACTAACCTTCTGATGCCCATCAGACTTGCACATTTGTTTCCCTTTGGTGTTTTCACCTCCACAATCACTCCTAGGGACAGAGAAAGATACTACACCCTACTGCATTCTTACACTGTCTTGTTTTTGTTTTGGTTTGTTTTGTTTTTACCTAATTCCTCTGAATCCTTTGAGATAAACCCATGACATTAGCACAACTGATCATATGGGACTATATCCAGTCCTTTCAAAGAGTTATAAGTAATAGGAAAATACAGTGTACTTCCTTGGAAGATGAGTGAGTTTCAGTTTTGGGCATATTGTGCTGTGCAGTGTTGTATTCAGGGTACTGTAAGTGTGGGGTGCTTTTTTTATTATTTGATATCTTTCTTGTTGTCTTACGTATTGAAATGGCTTATAATTGTTTGTGTGTTTAACAGGAGAGTTTGTGGTTTTAACATTTTTGCTGTAATATCACAAACATTTATTTCTACTGCCTGAAACA
The DNA here is from genome assembly GCA_030060385.1 of Muscicapa striata striata. Taxonomy (NCBI): domain Eukaryota; kingdom Metazoa; phylum Chordata; class Aves; order Passeriformes; family Muscicapidae; genus Muscicapa; species Muscicapa striata. The sequence continues at coordinate 1,797,618 of JAREIS010000018.1, read as the reverse complement.
ATGTAGAGAGTTCTATCGGCCTGAAATTCCCAGTGGCTGTGTATGGTGTTATACTTCAAAACTCCATTTAGAGGACAGAAAAACACAGGAAGCTAGATTTCTCTTTATTAGTTCATAAGTATCTCTTAAGCATTTGTTTCCTAATTTGAACAGTATTTTCACTTTTTTTTTTTTTTATTTTAAATTGAGGACTGTTTTACAAAATGCCAAGGTCAGTATTACAGCAATAATAAGAAATGAGTTTTACTGCTTCTAATACCATTTACTTCCTTCTGTACTGAAGAGAATATGACATTACACAGAAAATAAAAAAATCTCATTCAAACAGGCATTTTCTGCCTCAGTGCTTGACTTTGTGTGAATAAGTAACCTTTTACATTGTGAAAAAATTGTGGCAAATTATCTCTCTAAATAGAGTTTATACATACTACATGACATGCTACATAAGCAAAAGTGAGTAAGAGGCAGAGAGAGATTGCAACCTTTCTTGTAAAGGTTTATCAGTAGGGGAAAAAATTATATATTTGTTATTGCAGTTCATTATCACTGCTGTATTACCAGTGGAGAATGTTGTTATGCATTAAATATTAAAGTCTGGAGATTTTATTTCTATTAATTTAAGATACTGTTGAATTTCTTTCTAAATGTTAATCTTGCCTTCTGTATCTGGAACATATTATCATATTATTTGAAAGATCAGCAGGCATTTTTCTTTTTTTTTTTTTTTTTTTTCACATGCAGAGTAGTATCTGCAGGTCTGAGTCTCTCATGCTTAGGGAGAGGGTTTTTCAGCACACATATTTTTGAGTCACAGAATCCAGGCTAACATATAATTCACTTGTGGGACACTACCACAAGATGGTATCGACAACAAATGCCTAGCATGATTATAAAGAAAACTAGAATTTCACAATTCAAAATGAAACTGAACCTCCAGCTGTGGCAGGGTTTTGAAAGCAGCCCTCCTTATGTGCAGCCTGGCTCTTCAAAGTTTCTTGACCACACATCAGAACAATTTCTTAAACTGAGTAAAATACTTAAGAAAAGCAAGGCAGATGTACAGTCAGACTGCAGTTATCCAAGTAGCCACAGATGAAATCAGACACATACTAGGACATAAGAGGCAACTGAAATGCATTGAACACAGGTGGGAATTGCAAATGTAATATAATCAGATAGTTCTAAGTATTTACCTACTGGTCACACTTTTGTCTAAGTACTTGTAAGAATTAAATCCTTGAATACCTGTAATCTAAATATGACTGTGACTGAATATAGGAATCTATTTGAGTGCTGCTTCTTAGTTACACAAGAACTGTAATTAGATCTGGTTTCAACATGCAAACCACTGTAAATGCCTTCAGCTTTCACATACCCCACATATATGTAGCCAAAAAAGCACACTTCCCCTGGCTCCCAGAAACTCCATCAAAAGCAAATTGTGTGTTTAAAAAGACAGAGGAATGAAATTCCTCAAGAACAAAAAAAATCAAAAATAGCAAATGGGCAAAATAATTATTCTTCCCAAGCACATATGGCCAGTGTCCTTAGGTAGGATGAGGTAAGTATGAAACCCATGCCAGTACTGGGCCAATATTTAGGCCACCTTTCCTGTGAAAGTTTGGAGCAGAATGTCTTTCATAACTTGTCATAACTTGAGTTATGCTATGCTATGCTATTCTATTTTATTCTCTTTTATTCTATTCTGTAATTATAGTCCATTACTTTGTGTCAAAAGTTATTTAATAAAATGCAATATCTGTTCTTTTTCTCAGCTGCAGTTTCTGAATTCAGAGAGTGCCTACAAAAAATTCTGAATGAGGCCTAGGAGAGAAATTAATGATAAGACATTCCTCTATCTTGGCATCTGTCCCAGTGGGAAGCCCCATAAACAGGGAGAATTTCTCTTGGATGATTTCTCTCATGCCTTTCTATGAGACAACTATCCAGTGGAAGCTGTGAAACCTGCAGCTCTCCATCATTAACATCCAGTGTCCTATACTGGCTGGAGTTTGCTGCTCTAAATGACCTCTTTGGCTGTATTCAGCCCCGTTTAACTCTTCCCAAACACTGCCTAGGGAACATTTACTCAGCACATTACAGTTCTGTGCAACAGACCTCACCTCAATCACTCAGCCCATGTCTGCTTGGTAAGCTGTGCACCTTCAGCACTTGGATGAATTGCAAATGCTCTGCTCCCAGAGCTGAGGCTGTGCAATGGCTCAGTGCACGTAACCCAATGTGCATTTTCTTTTGGCACATGGGTGCACCAGAGGATGCCTGTACAGAGCCAAGCCCCACAGGAGCCCTGAGCTGCTCTCACATTTCATACTTAGACTGAGCCCTAGGGATTTAGATAACAATGGCCATCAGGATCCATTTCCTTTCCCTTTCTTTCCCCTTTCCTTTCCTTTCTTTCCTTTCCTTTCCTTTCTTTCCTTTCCTTTCCTTTCCTTTCCTTTCCTTTCCTTTCCTTTCCTTTCCTTTCCTTTCCTTTCTTTCCTTTCCTTTCCTTTCCTTTCCTTTCCTTTCCTTTCCTTTCCTTTCCTTTCCTTTCCTTTCCTTTCCCTTTCCCTTTCCCCTTTCCCCTTTCCCTTCCCCTTTCCTTTCCTTTCCCCTTCCCCTTTTCCTTTCCTTCCCCTTCCTTCCCTTTCCCTTTCCTTCCCCTTTCCTTCCCCTTCCCCCCTTCCCTTTCCCTTTCCCCTTCCCCTTCCCCTTTCCCTTTCCCTTTCCCTTTCCCTTTCCTCCAAGAATAAGCCAAAGCTACTATGACTTATTCTTGGATAACAGTGCCTTGTATCTTATGCTAACACTCATAGCAAAATATTTCTGAAAGTTATGGCAGCCTGGAGCCTGAGGAATTGGAACCATAAACAATCAATAACAAAAAAAATGACGTGATTACTGTTTCTAAAATATAAGAACAGAATCTTAAATATCCTAAACCTCAGAAAGTTATTTCAGGTATTATTCCTTTTATATTTTACAACATCAGTTACATGGCAAGAAACTACTTCCAGAAAAGGTGGGGCTTATTTCCCTGCAGAGTGCATTTTGACATCCAAGAAATCTCAAATAGCTTCAAATTTTGAATTCCTACTCATTGAATCTAATATTTTTCAACCATAAGTCTAATGAGGGCTCAGATTACAATGGAGGCTATATTATGCTATGATGCTGGGAGCATAATTATAAAAGGACAAGTAATTATAAAAGGACCCCTGTCTGGGTCTGAATTTTAATAAATTATTTCAACAAAAATATATTCATTTCCATGATAGATGTTTTCCTTTCTCTACCTTAAACTCCAGAAATTGACTATTAAATAGTCAGTTTATTGAAATACTGAACTTATCCTACATAAAACTATAAAATATTAATTGCTACCAAACTAAGTCAAGTACTTTATAAAGTCTTGGTTCCTTATAAACAGATTTCCAATAAATTTAACAGACTACTTAATTCTCAACACAAGATCACACTAGAGAAAGGAGTGACAAAAGAGTGACTTTTACTGTTTTTTTATCTAGTTGTAAAATGATAATATTGTCTCTCTACACAGGGCAGTAAGCAGCTTCCACTCGTGTTCTAAGTGAGAGCAAATATTTTATGCTACAATCATTACCAACACAATGTAGAAGAATAAAATAACACAATGGAAGTAACATGGATTTCTTCTTAATTAACATTTTAATCTCATGCGTAGAAATATTAGGTCATAAAGATTGAAAACCTGAACTAATATAAAAGCATAGGCTGTATTTGTGCAATTTTTCAGATGAATTCTGAACATATTTATTTATGTGTCTAATTTCTAAAAAGTTACTAGAATGCTCCCCAAAGTTAAGCACAAAGCCAATCCTATTGATCTATAAAATGTGTTTTAAGTCCACTACCTGAATAAAGTTCTGTGTATAACTCTTGCAAAATATAAAATATTTTTGTATGTTTGGAATCCAACTTTCTCACAGATTCATAGCTCTGTGAATATAATATAATTTAGAGTAACTCTATGCTAATTCACTGGAACTATCTACTGTCTTTCAGGAAAGCATTTTTACTTTGATTCTTTATTGCATACTTATTAATTAGATTCTGTTGAAGTAAATGGTCTTCATTGCTGTGTTATTTTGAAATCGTATTGTTATTTATCATCACTACTTCTATGAAAATTATCAATAAACTAATACTTGTTAATTGGTGACCACTCATATTTTTGTAATGATATTGTAAAGATGTCATAATGGTGAAATTGTGTTACCTAACTGAGCTAAATTTCTTTGTACAAAAATAGTAATTAGAGAGTCTGATACATGTTCAGTAGATATAAGCCACTTTGATGGCATTCAACCATTGCAAATAAGTCTGTGCTATTAATTAAAACTTAATGATCTGAATCTGTTATTGACAAAATCTGGTTTATAATTGCACAGGAATTTAAGTAGAATGGCTAAAATAAAGCTAAAAGGGCAAAACTTAAAGAGTTTGCTCACTCCCTGAATGAATTAAAATTTCATAACTGAGCTTGTCCTTTTGATTAATAACAAACCTGGTAAGTTTTCTCTTTGCTTCCTAAAGTTGATCACTTTAGGTATTTTTGTGAATCAATCAAATATTCTATGGAACTTGGGTCTATATATTGCAGCTACAATGGAAAGTGCTTTATAAGTCAGTGATGAAACGGTCACCAGGTCATAAATTTCATCTTGATTAGTTTTTCAATCTAGCATATTAAGTCTTGCAGGTCTAGTCTTAATGTTTGGAACAAAATTCTTTAACATATTAATTAGATTGTTTCTAGTAGAGAAAACCTGGAGACACTGCCCTTGAAAATAGCTATTTGTCACTACTATAGGTGGTAGTATAATGCTTAAGTCAACCTTTTCTTCTGAGACAAAATTGTTTCTGCTGGCTCCTGCATTGTCACTGCTCACAACTTTTGGGATCTGTCCTTGGGCTGCTACCAATGGCCTTCAACACCTTAGCTCTGTAAAAAATGTTGTCATTCCCCTCTTCCAGGGGCTCCTCTGTCACAGCAGAGACAGGGGAGTGGCTGGTAAGGCTATCTCACAGCAGGGCAAGCCTGGGAGGTGTTGGAGCCCTGGAAACAGAGAATTTTAGACTTTCTGTGCTGAGAGGCACTGACCCCCAAGAAAATACAGCTTTTGACCTGAGGCCATGGAGAAGGCTTCCAAAATTGAGTGGTAGAACTGGGATCATGGGTGTGTAGCTTGAAGAGAAGTGTGCAATATCACATGGTGGAAAACTTGGAATTTGTACCTCCCCAGGGAAGTTCTGCTGGTTGCATCCCCTGAGGTTTCCAAGCCCCAACCTGGAACAGCCCCTAGCAACCTCAGCCAAGCTCTGAAAAAGAGTTTTGATTAAAAGATTTATTGGGTTCTTTTCTTGGTCTCTAGAAACAAAGACCAAATGGGTGCAAATTGGTTCTGTTTTCTCCCACCGTGGTTTGTTTGGGGATTTTGTTCGTTTGCTTGTTGCAATTGTTTTTTTGTCTTAAAAGGTACGTATCACAATACTTCCAAAATTTTCCAGTTATTTTTTCCCCTCTATTTGTTCTTCAGTTTCAGAATAAGTGTCAATGAAAAACATTTTATCTTATTTACTAGAAAAATACACACCAATGAAAAAATAGAAAAATTTCACCAAATAAATGCATTATAAATATGAGAAAAAAAATTGAGTTCTGAGGGGTTTTGCTGCTGTAAGCTATACATAAATAAAAAATAGAGATACTGAACATCTTGATTTTATTCTGGTTTTGTGTGCAAATAAATTAATAATAGCTGATTTTAATAAAAAACCCCTCAAAATAAAAGGGGGTTTAGCACAAATGTAACTATCAAGATCAAATTTTGTTATAAACAGATTAATTTTAAATTGTATATACAAATAGATATATAGATATATTCATATATAGATTAGATAGATAGATAGATAGATAGATAGATAGACAGACAGACAGACAATGCTGGTTATAAGAAAATGACAATACAATGATATTTTTTAAAACCTAAGTTTCAGGAAAGTAGATTTACTAGAGCTAGGAGCAACATCGTGATTAACTTTTAACAAGACTGTCAGTACTAAAGGAATAAATAATGATTAATTGATTGTAAAGGTTTTAGCATTTTAAACCAAGTTTTCCTGTGCAAATTGCAGTCCTGGTGCTGTTACTTGGCCTGCAGTGACTTTTGCTGCAGTTATAGCTGGACACTGGACCTTTTCTTCCTGTTACAGACCTTCTGTTCAGAGTTAACTCAAACTGCTTGTTTAGAGATACTTGAGATTTAGGTGCACATTTATGACTGGTGAAATCATTCTTGCTTGTGGTGCATGCCTTTTTAAATATTTCTGATTAAACTGATGGGGCAATATCAAACAGTTATTTTAGGGCAAGATTTCTGTGGCAGCCCCACTCTTGAGGGAAAACTGGCTGGCAGAGTAAGTGATTCTAGCTGGCTCTTGACTTATTTCCTCACCTTCCACATTTCTTGGTTTCACAAATTTAGAGCAGAGATTAGCCTGATTCATTACTTATTTTGATTAAGAATAAAATCCGTACAACTCCTCAGGTCCTACAGAATATAAAAACCCAAATTAGTTTGTGAGAGAGTTCCAGAAAGGCCAAAACTGGTCTTCAAATTTCAGCACAAGAAACAATAAAAGAAAAAAAATCTTCTAAATGTAACTAGAACAATGATCAAAATACACACATTAGAAGATAAACTTTTTTATGCAGAAAGATTGTAAAAAAATTATTTTTGGTCTATTGAATATGTCCAAGAAATTCCATTCTAGAAGTACTTTAATTAATGGTGGCTTTGTTTGTTTTGTTTTTTTTTTGGGGGAGGGGTTGGGGGGCTAGTTTTCTAGAAAATAATCACTTGAAATTTTGTACTACCAATCCACATTTATAAAATAAAGGCTTTTTTCCTTTTGCTTCAAGAGTGAAATTCAGAAAATGAGGGAAAACACACTCACATTAAAACTGTTCCTTCACCTTTATTAGAAACAAAATTCTGTCATTGTTCATCACTCTAAGAAGTCAATAGACAATTCCATTAGGTATTGGTGCTTTATGACAATGTAATATAAATTGTTAAAGAATAATTTTAAGAGGCGACAATGCAAATCTAAGGGTATATAGGAAAAATATTATTAATATGTTAATAACTATGCACCTTCAATAAAATTATACACAGTGGGAGTAAAAATAAAGCTACTGTAAATATCAAGTGATTTTATTTCTAATGTCAGCATTTTCCAATTATCCAATTAGAAGGTATTCCCTCAAGATATTCAACAAATGCAAAAGTACCTGTACAATAGCACCACCATATACTTGCCAGTTTTATTCCTATAATTTTCTTGTTATAACCCATACAGTGTAAGTAATTCCTTGTTAAGTAAATATAAAATGAAAAAGAACATTTTCCATTGTATAATCTCATCAGTCATATTTAACCTTGAAAAGTTACACAACTTCTGATTAAACCTTATAAAAATATTGACCCCTAGTTTTGAGCTCCTTTCCTTAAAGCATATTAGAAATTTGAGTATGGAGGGATGGTGAAGCATTCCTAATACTTTAGGAGTATTAAATATTTCCCAGTCATTATAGAAACCAATGAATCAATACATGTTCTGGCATTGCTCATTAACACATCACTGAAGCTGAAATTTATTCTATGTTGTATGACCTGGAATAGAAATATCCTTCATAAATAATTAATTGAAAGACATATGATGCTGGATTGCTAATCTGCAAGTAACAGTTATTCTCAGCAAAGTATTTTTTAATTAGGTAAGAAATGAAAACTGAACCTGCTGGCCAAAGTGACCTATTTTTCCCTGTAACCACTATGGAGTTACTTTCTTTTTTTGGCATGTAGTCTCAATTAATTGTTTTAATGACACAGTTAATTTTGCTTCTATCTGCATGCATATTCATGTGCTGAAAAAATGAGATGGTAGAACAGAAAAGAGGCTACTTAATCTCCCTGTAGGGCTGGACATTTGCAATCACTCCTACATCAGGTAGCTCCAGGAACTTTTAGCACAGAAAAGAGTCATCCTTGGGCCTTTTTAAAAAATTGTCAGCATTTATTAAGTCTTCTAAATTAAAAATCCAGACTGCTGACAGGAAGCTCAAAATGTGCAAAAAAATCTAGGCAAGGTGTTCAGCTTAGTGATGCTAATTTTCTCACTTCCAGAAGCTCAGAGGAAGAAATTGCCACTAATTGGCATCAACTGCTACCTGTGGAAGGTGAGTTCCAAACACCTTCACACTGTTTTTAAAGATTTTTTTGTTATTTTTATACCAGGCATTTAACTGACTTTAACTACCTATAAAAATCTCATTGGGAGAAATCTCTCTTACAAAGAGAAATATTTTGAGTATTAATGACATTTCCCAGTTAATTCTGTAGTTCAAATGTGAAATGAAACTTGGCATTAACACCAGGAAGAAGTCTAGTCAGAGCACATTGTAAGCAAAAAATATCCAAAGGTCTTCCATAAAAATGTGGGGTTCTTTTAAAATAGTTTTAACTGTGGCCATGGAACAGGTCAAAAATTAATCTGGGGGCACTCATTATAATTCAGTCACAGTTCACTTTGCCAGAACTCTGGTCTATGTCTCTGAAAGTTGGCAAGACTCAGAAAGACCACTGCTCCATTACAGGGAAACATAGTAGACTTCAGAAAATTTGGGTTGAGTATATAACCACTGAGTGTCTGGATGTTTATGCATGCTTATTTCCATGTCATCAAGGGAAGGAAAATAGTGTTCTGCAGTTAGCAATTTAAGATTGGACAGAATGCATTAAATGGAGAAGAAACCTTTATTTGTAATGTCAGACTTACTGTACTGAAATAATTCTGCATGGTCACCCCCTTTACCACTTTACCTACCAAATAAAACCAGTAAACCAGTAAAATATGATTCAATTTTATTATCCAATTCTTAAGCAGAAGTGTCGACTCTAGAAAGTAAAAAAGTATTGAAATTTGCTGAAAACAAAATGAGTTATTCAGTTATGACTGTCCTATGCACAGAACATCTCTGTTAGTGGGTATATATGAATTTGAAGAGTTCTATGCTCAAAATACCAATTTTTTCTTCCTGGCTTGGAAAAAAAGGATATTTCATTCACTCTCAGCTCTGTGAAAGGGAGGATGTTAGAATTATGGCCTTGAGTCTCTTTTCCTTTCACATCTAACTCCAATTTGTGATTTCCATACTGTCTCCCTTGGAAAATGGATGGTGATTTCCAAGAAACATGAAGTGTTCTTTACATGCAGCAATTTTCATGTTATTTTTTGAGAGACATTTAAGGAAATCAGAGATATAACATATTCTTTTATCACGAACTTTGTTGCTAAATCTTTAGAAAAATCCCACTCCAGCTGACTTTCCCTAGAGTGGTAGCTGTATCTCTTGAATATTTATTTCAAAACAATCAGGTTTCACTCATCCAAAATAATTTTCTCATTATATGAACAATTCTTACAAATTGAATATAAATTATTGGTTAAAAAATTATCCAATTACTTTGAGAAATATAGTTTTGAGACATATAATTGTCCAAGTGATGACAAACAATTATGGTAGTTAATTATCATTCTGTTCCTCCTGATGATTCCTGCCCATCTCCAAGCTCATTCTTTACCCCCTCCTACATGATCCATTGTGATTTTCCTTCTTGGCCCTTACAGACAGCAGAAAAGGTGTCTTAAGGCAACAAACAATTTGTTGTTGAGCTTGAGTGGGTGAGTTGTTTTCAGATATTCTACCTATGTGTCTGTCACAGGAAAACAGCATCTGACAACATCATGCAATTTCTTCATGAATTACAAATCACTTCATGAAATATGGCATGATACTTCCATCCAAAAATATGCTCTAGAATATTTATTAAGTTCTATAATTCATGAAGCTTTCGGAACTGAGAGTTCTCTTCTTCCAGAGAAATAACATGGGAAGAACTTATTTAACATTGACAAGTTTTTCCTGTTTGTTTTGTCATTTCTTTATCACTTCAATGAGCCACTCTTCACCTCACCAGCAGCTTTGCAAATTCTTTATCTAATATTTTGTTAAATTAATCTTACTTGGCAAAACAGATTTTTCTTTCTCCTGCAGAGATGGTTTCTTCTGTGTGAACATGAAAAATACATCTGTTAAAGCTCACAATCAATAGGAAGGTTTAGGGCCCAAAGGCCTGTGGAGTATTTCAGTATAAACACCATGTAGATCTGTCATTGTGCATTAACCACTTCAGGATAAGCTTCAGAGCTTTCCCTAGTTCTACACCTTTAGTATTAAAGTCCTGTGATTTGCCTTTATGATGGGCCAAACAAGATTAAATGAATCAGTATCCCAGGAGCCTGTTGTCTTTGAGCAGGAGTGACCTGAGCTTCCTCCTCACATGGAGAAATAAATCTGTCTTACTGTGCAGTGGGTGCAAGAAGACTCCAAATGCAGCCTCTGTTTGGAGAGGGTCACTACAGATTTTGCTGTGGACAGACCTGTAGTGCCCTTTTTGAGGTGAGTCAACATCTGGCACTTGTCCTGTGTGATCAGGGGGAAAGACATCTGCAACTCACCTCCAATAATAATAATACCAAAGATTTTAAAAAATAAAATATAAATAATAAAGATATAGTATCTCTGAGCTATTCAAGAATTCAATGAACTCTCTTGTCTCTCTCCAGGTATTTCTGCAAGCATTCCATACTCTTATTCTTTATACAATATGCATCTAACATGATAAAAAAGCAAATTCAAATGAATTAAACATTACAACAGAAAGGTTTTGGAAGCTACTACTATTCAAAAATTCTACCCTTCCATAAAAGGTAAAAAAATCTCAGTTGCAAATATGATAAATGGGAATTAGTTCTGATCTGGCTGCAGTTTGAAGGTATTTAACATGACTTCATGCTATTTTAACATATGCTCAGGCATATGAGATATATTAAATTCAGACATATTTGTCCTTCATCTTAATTTACCTCTTCAAAAATAATATCAGTGTCGCTTTCTTTTTCAGAGTTTTAGACAGTTGTGCTTGTGAGGTAGGAAAAATATGCTATTTTTGCATGCATATTAAACTAGGAATGACACAAGATGATATCAAGAAGACAGAATGCAACTATTTAAAGACTCTTGTAGGAAGAAGTGTTGTCACGTTTGTATTCTTTCACTCTCACAGCCACAATAATTTTACTATATATCAAGCTCTCAGAAGGGTTACTTTACTATAAACTCATAACCTTAATTTTGTTAACATGGATGACTGTAATATATATGCTGATTTTGCTAAAAATGTTGATTTACTTGACTTTTGTCAAGGACACTGATTTCTACAAAGGGTTTCATTGTACAATAATGGTTTTATCATTATATAGCAAATGATTTTCAATTCAATACTTGCCACAGGTGGGAACAGGCAGAATTACAATCCCTGCTAAAATGGCAATGGTAATTATCTTACTGGGAGAAGGTATTTTTGCAGAATAACTTTTCCACCAAAGTGCAATGGAGCTCTCAGGGACATATTCCTGTGCCTGTGTGTTGATGCCTTCTAGAAAAGGGTTTGAGACTGATTCAGCTACAAGTAACCTAACACACAAGATCTTGCCATGATCTGCACAAAGATTTCCTGTGCAGAAACACAACTGTCTGGGGGAGCATTTCCATAGCATCACACACATTATGCTTTCCACTACATGGCTTTTCCTTCTCTTCTTACCAACAGAAATGGAACCAGCAGGTGCAGTTAAATAATCAACAATCATCTTCCATTGTTGTAGATAGCCCGGTTCTCTAACAACAGAGCTCAAAACACGTTAGTATAATGTGCTTTAAGTGCTTTGGTAATTTTAATGTCTTTAAGGAAGTCAGTGAAATGCTCATAATCTGGGTAGTGTTCCATTTACACTATATTTACAGCTGAATATAATCCTTCTTTGTAGTATCTTAGTGGCACGGTGATAGAGATACAGAATTTTTTTATGACTAAATTTATCTGCTACTGCCTTATAGAGTAATATATTTTAAAAAAATCCAAAGCAGAAAACAAATCATAGTGCTGTACCTGATCAATGACATTTATCAAAATTCATTAAGCAACAAGATAGGCATGTAATTCTATTTTCACACACAGATCTTCAGGTGTAAGCAAGAAAAAGGACCACTGTGAAAACCTGTTACTGAAAATCTGTTGGAAGTCTTTAATCCCCACACCACAAAGTAGACTTGAATTTCTAGTCCCAACAAAGAATGTGACAAGAGCAGAGGAGACCTTTTCCCCTATAAAGATCCAGGGGTGAATGGAGACGAGGGATAGAAAATAACATGTGGTGGTGGGTGGTTGTGGTAGAGTGAAAGACTGGATCAAAATAAATACATGCCTGGAGTGACAATTCAGGTTGCCTCAGTAACCTTAATTTTAAGGTGTGGCATAATTTCTGGGTCCTTTAGTTGTAGCCTTAGGGTTCTTTTGGCACAGTTCAGAGGCAGTGCAATAATAAGGCTTTACAGAAAACAATTACCATACAGCACTGCTGAAGGAAGATGATCCTTTTTTGTACTCAGCAAGGATATTCATGCTAAACCAGTGGCAACATGGGTAACACTTAGTCTCCAGCTGGTCCTATCCTTCAGGGAATGAAGGTATACTTATACTTCTCTGTTGTTTTATAAATAAGGGAAAGTCATCTATACATGAATGATGTAATTAATTTTGATATGTTAAGGGGAAAAAAATATATTCTGTGCTTTTTAAACATTCTGCACCATGTTTCCAGTCAGTCTTTCCTTTAGCCTGGCCTTCTGTGTAGCTCCACTGTAGCTGCTAAACCCCTGTTCCCTCTGCTGACTCCTGTCTGCCTTTTCCTGCTCATACCTTTACTTCTCTCTCTTATCCCATGGAAGCCTGTATTCATTCTCCTAACATAACTGCCTCCATTCCTCCCCTGCTGGGATTCAATTTCTTGTATCTTCATTGGGAATATTTATTTCATTTCTATCAATGTTTTTCTTCATCATAGTTCCTTTTGCTCCTGTTCTGTCCAGTCATACCCTTTCTCCCCATCACCCCTCCTACATGGCAGGAGAGCAGGGAGGCAGGGGCTGGGGGAATGGTGAGAAAAATTGAATTTGTATTCTTAAGCTTTCTTAAGTAAGAGTTTATTTTAATCAAAATTTTAAGAAAATATCTGATGGATATATTCAGCATAGAGTGTTAGAGCCACAATGGTTTATATCTGGCAGTGCTAACAGCAAATGAAAACAGAGACTTATGATTGAAAGCTTCTGGCAACCTCATTCATTGGCATCAGAACTCTGCCACCTAATACAACATGCTGTTTATTTAGAAATTTCTTTTAAATTAAATTACTTGTCTTTAATCAAGGCAGATATATTTATATCTATTTTAAATAGCACCCCAAATGTTTCTTTCAGTTCTTGCACATAAATTCCAGTATAAGAAGGCAATGCTGCTGCATTTTCATGAGTATAATAAATCTCTTACAGGTTGGCCCAAGTGGAGTCATGGAAGAGAAAAAGGCAAGGAAGAATTGGTATAACCAGAAATCAAACCACATTTAATATGTGAAGCTTTAGAAAGTACTGAGGAACTCCACAGTGTATGAAGAATAATGACAAGAAAGAGAATAGTACCTTTATTTGTACAAATATTAAAATATAGTCTTTAACTTAATCTGATTCTGCTGTTATTTATCACACTTAAATCCTTTTATAATCTCCATGTAGAAGAAATACTGATTTCAATTAAATAAGTGGAGATAAGCAGAAGTAAAACTAAAATCACAGCCCCAGAAATGTAAATGAACAGCAGAATAAAAGGAAGATGATCTTTGGGACAGTGTCCTGGTTCTTATATAGGAAATATCCCACCATGAAAAGTTAACAATGCTTAAGGATTTTAAAATTAGAGGGATAAAATACCTAATAGAGTAATTTATATTTCACTGATGGTTGAAAAATGTACAGCAATACTTTCATATTTTATATATAATTCTGTTAAAAAAAAGGGTAACATTTGGCTGGAACAGCATTACAATTGACTTATATTGAGAGCACCATCTACATTTTATCAAATCTTTTTTCTGATTTCAAATGCAATGTAATTACCTTCCCCACTATTGCCACAAAGTTAGTGATTCACAGAAACATGAGTAAGAAGGAAAACTAAAACCAAAAAGGTTAATTACACAATTTTGCAATAAACTTCCAAATTTTTGCAGGGTTTTTTTCTCAGGTGCATAGCATGGCACAGTATAAAATGCTTTTTCTTTACATTCTCAACAATGTTTGTGTGAATGTGAAGGTTTCACAGGCTGAATCATACTGAAAATAAGTTTATTAACTCACTGTATATCTTCTTTTTCCTAGAATGATTTTCACCTCAAATTTATGAGTTTTTCAATATGCAAAGACTCTCATGTTTATTGTTCTTTAAAAGAAAGATTTCAAATCAAATTTAAATGCTAGAAAGTGAAAATGAGAATAAATAAGAGCAATCATTTTCCAAAACATATTTTTAGTAAATTTTCTTCCACTGACCAAAAAGTCATGATGCTTGGAATTGAATTATCCAGTAACTTGAGAGTGAAAAACACAAGGCTGCAGGTCAGTGAGTGTTTAAAAATAGTTTCCTGACAGTGCAATATATCTTCTACTTTTCTTCCTCCTTCCCACCAAGACGAGCAGTACAAGCCTTATGGAAGATCACATCACTCATTTACCTCCATCTGCATCCAAGCAGAAGGTTTTAGGCTACAAGCAACATCAGCCCAGCACCAGCCACGAGCTCCACAAGCCCTGCCATGGGCTCTGCTCACTTTTCCAGGACAAATGACAGTGTTTCCTTTCTAAGTCTGCATATAGGACAAAGAAGAGGCATTACTGCAGTTGATACAGGGGAGACTGATTTAGAGTCTGCTCCATCACATCACAAACCCTTGACTCCTGCACTAGATTGGATTTATTTGAAGTGTAAAATGGCTGGCTCTACATTAGATTTTCAGGAAGACATAGCAGAGAAATTCTATCCAGACTAATGAGACTAATAATTAGAGATAATATGTCTAATACATTAGATAAAAAGTTAAGTACATTACAAAGAATAAAGTTATTCTCCATTTTTAAGTAAGGCATTATGAGGAAAATGAAAGCAACTTGCCACAGTCGTTTTATGCTCATTTTAAATCTTTCTTGCAATTATCCTACTTGATACTTCCATTATAAGTGATTTTCTAAAAAAAAAAAAAAAAAAAAAAAAAAATTCCAGCCTTTTCTCTTTCAAAAGGAATTATTTATCATGCCAGAGATGCATTGAATATAGATCTAGGCTGATAATGAACACAGCAGTGCTGCTGCAAGCTTTCTGTCAAGCATACCTAACATCAGCAATTATTTCTACAGATGGGCTAATTCAGTGATGCTGAGGTGATATTTCCTTATATTTTATCCCCATCCTACTCTTGTATTGTTCCAAAAGTAGTTCTCTGCCAAAGACATTGAGCTAATTAAAATAATAAAACCCTGTTCAGCTGAACCAAAGACAGTACTGAAAATTCTCAAGAGCAAAGGCAAATGAGCTTAAAGATGTTCTGCCTTACCTATAATTTTCCTTTTGCATTTTTACTTGGAATGTCACAGTCTTCCATGTAGTCCACTGAAAGTTGTGTGTACTTCACTATGTCCACTCACACTGCCAAATACAGTCTTTTTTAACATTCTGGATTTTTTTCTCTACCATGTTAAACAAATTAAAAAAAAAAAAAAAAAAAAAAAAAAAAGAGAGAGAAAGAAAAAGAAAAAAAAAAAAAAAAAAAGGATGGCATTTCCTCACAATACATGATCAATCACTTGATTAAAATCAAGTATCCTTTAACTGAAACCCTAACAGCTGAAAGAAACCTTAAATGAAACTTACCTAATTTGACGGCACTGTTAGATACTAAGTGACATGAAACTGTATTATAGGCACCCTACACAGTTTACTCTTCTGAGAAACTAATCCAACAGTCAAGAGCTGACTGCAGATTAGGCCAAATTTATCCTCTGTGTGCTGTTTCCCAAACAGCAGATGTGTTGGGAGGCACTTATAACCCACAGACATTTTGCAAATAAATTGGAAACTTAAGTATTTTTAGCATATGTCAGAGTTTAAATAACACATTGGTTGAAAATATTTAAAGGAAAATAAGATCCCAATAAACTTGTAGTCAAATTTAATTTTAAGGAAATTTTTCTGGTTGAAGAAAATGAAACAAACTTCTATTCAAATATATATACTTGTTACAAAAAGATGGCTTTTGACATGAAAAAATTTCAATTTTTGTAAATTAGCATCATAAATCATTTTTTCCAAAAAGCTGCCCAGAGGAAAAGGACCTGAGGGTGCTGGTCAACAGCAGCTGAACATAAGTCAGTGTCTGCCCAGGTGGCCAAGAAGGCCAGTGGCATCCTGGCCTGGATCAGCAATAGTGTGGCCAGCAGGAGCAGGGCAGGGATTGTCCCCCTGCACTGGGCACTGCTGAGGCCACACCTTGAGTGTTTTGTCCAGTTCCAGACTCCTCACAACAAAAAGAAATTGAGGTGCTGGAGGGTGTCCAGAGAAGGGTAATGAAGCTGACAAGTTTCCATTTAGCAGCTTAGCTGAAATAGTTGATACCTAAACTTACTTTTTTTTTTCCTTCTGTCAGAAGATTTAAGCCCAGCTGGCAACTAAGTACCATGCAGCTGCTTGTTCATTTCCCACATCCCTGGTAGGATGGGGAGGAAAATCTCCAAAAAAGAAGTAAAACTCACAGGCTATGATAAGAATAGCTTAATAATTGGAACAAAGTAAAATAAAATTAATAATAATAATGGTAATTAAGAGGAGAGGGAGTGAGATAAAACCCAAAAAAACCCAAGTGATGCACAATACAATTGCTCACCAGCTGTTGACTGATGCCCAGTCAGTCTCCAAGCAGAGAATAATCTCCTTCCACCCAACCCATGGTTTATATACCAAGCCTTATGTTTTATGGTATGAAATATCCCTTTGGCCATCTTAGGTCAGCTGTCTTGGTTGTGCCCCCATTCCAGCTTTGGGTACTCCTCACTGAGAGAGCATGAGACACTGGAAAGTCCTGGACTAAGTGTAAGCACTACTCAGCAACAACGAAAATATCAGTGTATTATCAACATTATTCTCAACCTAAACCCAAAATACAGCACTGTATTGGCTACTTAGAAGAAAATTAACTCTATCCCAGCCTATAGCAGGATACCTTCCATGGATCTGCTGGCATGGCTTTTGTTTGCTTGTTTTTTTCCTGTAGTGGCTTCCTAAAGTATAGCATACAAACCCAACAGTAAGCAAAAATGTAATCACCAGTTCTATTTTTAGTATTTGACATGCAGTTTTTTATATCAGTGGCTTATTAACTCTCTGCAAGTGGATTTAGAGTGTGCTTCTGCAGGAAGAGACATAGGTGATAGTAAATATTCCACCAGCACTTTTCCATGCCTGAAAAGGATTTGACTGGTGTTTGGTTAATAATGCCAGCTCCCAGGGAAGCTGTGGATATGGACTGCATATGAAGTATTAAATTTTTTTCAGAGCCAATGAGAAAGCTGCCTTTTAACCAGACTAAATTAGCTCTTTCATGGGAGAGCAACAAACCAGAGCAAATTGCTCAACAGTACCCCTCTTAAAATGTCAAAAGTATTTTGTCAAGCAGAATCATTATTTATATCATACAGACTTCCTGCATCTGCTTTTACTCTTATCATGGCCCAAAACAGAAGTATTCACAGAAAGTATCACCTACAAAGAAGCAAAGATAAATGGTGCAGTTCATCAAACAGAACATCATACCATCAGAAACATATTTTACAGAGCTCTTGGTTTTATTTGTTTCAGTTTTCTTGCTATTTGTTAAAAATTAAGTCTAGAGAGCTACTGAATCATTTCTGTGTAGGCAGAAATTTTCTTTTGTTTCATCTAAGACAGTGCAATATTCAGGAGAAATCGTTATTACAAATCCATGGAGTCATCTATTTTTTTTCAGATATTCTCCCTATTTCTAAATCTGCTTTCATTTTGCATGAGGACCCTTTCACATTTCAAAGAAGATTAAATGTGGGGGAAGAGGGGAGAAAGTACTTTTCCTGTTTTTCTTTTTATGTCTGATTTTTTTCTTGTGTAAATCAACATAATTGTATTGATTTCAACAGAATTTCAATAATTATCCTGTTTGAAAACATAAATCTTTTCGAAAACAAGCAAAAAAATCCACAGTTAACTCCATTATCTAGGAAATCTGTATGCTTTAATTTTATGTTTACTATACAATTTGTCCGTGTGGATATAACACCTTGATTTTTGATTACCTCGTCTATCCATCATGCTCTCAATATCTCTTGATCTTCCATGATGCTGAGAAATGTAGTGCATGTTGCAGTAAATGTCTGATAAAAGGCTCCAAAATCCTTGATCACAATCAGCTCCTCAGTTGTCTAATTAGCATTCTATTTCCACCGAGGCTGGGCAGTGCCATGGAGGTGGCAGGAGGAGGCATTAGTGGAGGTCTCATTAGTCCCCATTTCCTCATCCATCCCCAGATGTAATGCTGGCAATCAGTCCTGTGTACAACTGTGCTCTACTCAGGCCTTCCTTATGGTGCTCCTGTCAGGCATAATTAATCAGTCCTTTTATTGATTGCATTTTGTATACTGGCTTTTGGACCAGGAAAAATGCAGTGAATAAACATCTCTCCTGAATTTTGCCCTGCACCAGGACTTCATCACCTGATCCAACACAAAGACCATTCCCACTGCATTACAAGGGTAAGACATTCCAGATGTTAAGCATATCATGCTTCCAGAGCTGTCAGGCTGCTCTCCCACCCCCACCTTGCCACTGCAGGGCTGTACAGAGCTACTCAGAAAGAGCTCTTTGTCCTGTGTCAAGCTACAAAGGAGATAGTAGCAGGAATGATACCAAAACTTACCCATAATTGCTGTCTGAAAGGGGACCACTAACAAGAGCTAACTTCATCCCAATTCAAGATTTGTTTAAAAAACAACTCTTGGATAGTAAAATATAAAAAAAAAAAAAAAAAAAAAAAAAAGTCTGAGTTTTCTTCTGGTCTTAAAGATAGCTACTTTTATACTCTGAAATCCATGTTTGTCCTACAATTTGATGTGCTTTGAAAAGCACTCTGTACTGCTGAGGTTCTCTGTCTGTAGTCATCTTAATCAGGTATCTAGTTTTTACAAGTAATCTTACTATTGACATATTTACCTATGTTTTCCACAGGCATAAATTTCAAGCCATAATGCTGAGTATACTACAATATTTCTGAACTGTCTTTGCTTTCTATAACTACTCCACAGCACGTCCTCATACTGAGAATTGTGGGGCAGAGAGGGGAGTGTTGTGGTTGGTTGTTGTGTTTGTTTTGAGGAGTTGGTGGGCACTGCAGTGGAAATACAAAATTTAAAAGGAAAGTGACATCATGCTGGATCTGTTGACTGCAAAACAAAGCAAAAGGAATGAGAGGACAAGGAACAGACTTTTTACTTGCAGCTCAGTTCTTAAGGCATCATGGTTTAATTGGATGAAGATGAGAGAAGATGAAGGGGATATGTAAATAGAGTGGTCAAAGGATGACATGAAGAAGCAGAAAAAGAAGAATCACACATCTCAGCCTGGAGTATGATTTAAAGAAGGGAAAAAGCATTTAAAAATCACATAACATCTCTGCCTTTAACTAATTACAGGCATGCCTTAACTGCAATCTTAACTGATAAATATAAACTCATAAATCCTTGCTCTTGAATGTGATGCTACTCTGACTGGTTGAAAATTGTACACATTTTAAAGCATCAGCCAAATCAAAATTTTGTAAAACATGGTGGATGGAGCTGATGTGGTGGGGTTGAAAAATTGTTTCCACCTCTCAACCAAGATTCCCAGTTCTGCTGCCCATGTTCATGGAATACAGCAGGAGAAGACACAGCTGTCCCCAGCGCTTCCATGAGTCAGTGCCACAATGCAATATGAAAGGCTGGGTACCACTCCTTCCCAGTACTCCCACACTTAGCCCTGGGAGAATGGTCACATGAGTGACAATTTCTGCTAGCTGTATTAGAGAACTGGTCCAGGACAGGTGTGAAAAGAACAAGGCAGGCAAACAGGCTCACAGGGAAAATGGAATGTTCCCTACCCCCACTGCTTGTGAAGTTATATACCTAAAAGGATACACAAACTGTAATGGTGTCACTGAATGGTGTCATAATTTGCCACTGAACAGTTGTCAAAGAGAAAGCTTCTTTTCCTTTTAAGTTCCTAAATTAAAAATTAAGCTGACTTGTGGCTTGTTTTAAAGATTTAAATAAAATGTTGTTGTATAGAGTTCTATATCATAGAATGTTATATGGAGACTTACAAGTAGCAACAAAATTTTTCATTTGATTAATCACTCAATATTATAACAGGAGAATGGTAACAAGCTACTACAGAGTCCATCACAGGTAAGAATATGAACCTCTAAGGCCATAGCTTTTGTTCAGATGTAAAAAATTCTACAGCTAAAAATAAGACAAGAAATTATTATTTCCTATTGGCTAGAATATCTAATACACAGTTCACCAAAGTCTAACTATACACTATAATTAAACTTTCAAAGTTTTTTCTGTTAAAAAAATTAAAGAATGTAACGAACCCAGCATTAATAAATTGGGTGTGTCGTGTCTCTTCCTGGACAATTTGAATGCAGAGGCTTTGGACCATGTTTCCAATTTCTCATACTCAATGAACTGGGTTTGCTTCTCATCCAGTTACCAGATGAATTAATATTAATAGTCAGAGCAGATGATAAACTACTTACACATATATGTTATTATGACTCCACAGCTATTGTGAGTCATTACTATAATCTGGCAACATTTCTGACCTCTTCCATGTATTAGCATTAAGGGTTCAATACAAATCACATTTATCAGTAGATCCAGTGTTTTTTCAGTTCAACATATCACCATATTATATTAACTGAAAATATATGAGCAGTCTGAGTCAAAAAATTATAACTGCTAGAGTAAAACAGAAATTATGGAAATATGATCACAAAGTCAATACTTTGAAAGCAATTTTTGATTTCTAAAGTAGTTATTACCATTTTTCTATAATACATCTTGCAGAGCCTAGCTGCTTTTCATGAACTGAGAGGTCTAAGAGGAAATAACGCCATTGGAAAAAAACAATTTAAAAAAAACCCAACAAACTCCAAAAATAAGTCCGTGTTTAAATCCACAGACTACAAACTACAAACTGTATTTTGTCCATTAAAAAATTAAGACGGTCTTTTCACTGACAGGAATTAAATAGGTCCTGATGGATATGTTTCCACTCTACATGCTGTTTTTCTAGACTTAATTATGCCAACCACCTGAGAAAGGCAACAAGTGACAGGACAAGAGGATATGGTCTTAAGCATCAGGGGAGGCTTACATTGAACACTAGGAAGAATTTTTTCACAGAAATGGTGATTAGACATGGGAATTGTCTGCCCAGGGAGGTGATGGAGTCACCATTCCTAGAGGTTTTTAAGGATGGACTGGATGTGGCACTGGGTGCCATGGTCTAGTTGATATTGTGGTGTTCAGTCACAGGTTGGACTCAAAGATCTCTCAGGTGCTTTAGAACCTGATTGATCTGTGAAGGAGAGGAACAAGGGATGTGCCCTTGGGAACAGCCTCATGCCCTGGATCTCCTGCTGAGCGAGCACTTTCAGGCTGGGTGGTGACTGCTGTAGGATCAATTCCTGAGCTGACTTGAGTGGCTGCTCTTGCTGGCTGGTTTGCATTTTAACAGCCTGTCCTGGCAGCCCCTGTCTCTGCTGCTGGCTGCTTAGGCACACACACCTTCCCAGGGCTGCTTTCCCTAGAATGGGACTTTGCTGCCATAGTGCAACACTGTTCACAACACAACCACATCAGTGACACACCGAGGGCAAAGGAGAGCCTGGTGTGAGTTTGCTTTCATGCCAGCCCTGAGTGATGATTTAAGCTCCTAAGGGACACTGAGCAGTTGCAATTTCTATTGTTATCCACTACAAATTCTCAAAGCAGTACATTTAATAAAATTTCAGCAAACACAAAACTCTGCTTCTGTCTTTGAACTATCTGATCAATACACTGGACCTACAATGCCAGAAGTAAGCTTATATATTGGAATCACCCCACAAATTACTAATTAGTTAATCACAAAAATGTCTGCTTATTAAGATGAAAAATGGCTCATCATCTCTGATTTGTATAACCATAAAGTTAAAATTAGTACAGAAGATTTCTCCATTATAAACTTTGCATTTCTTTGCCCAGATCAATGAAATATTAGGATTTACATTGATTCCACGAAGAGACTTTGCAGTATCTTACAGTGCTCAGGGGTTTAATAAAGCTATTTCTCTAGATTGTCTGGAGGATTCTAATTAATTAATTAAATAATAGTGTTAGATGACTTTTAGAGAGAACATACACTCTGCTTAATTTCTTAGCATGAAGATGCCAATCTGCAAGAAATATTACTGAAAGCAGTTCTTAAGAAAAGAGCAGCATTGATAACCATGCCATATTTTGCCAGCTTCAACTGATCTGAAATTTGAGATCCGCCCATCTCCTGACTTTAGCCTGTGTGAGCATAAAAGAGCCTCTTACCTCCTAACTTGTTTTTGCTACCTCCATTAAAATTAGATATGCCTGAAATCTCAACACTTAACAGAATCAAAGAAAGTAAATTTTCCAGCATTGTCCTGGAAGTCAAACATTTGTGCTGACACCAATGCAATCAGCACACAAATTAGTTTTGGACCAAAGCAACAGCTAAGCTCAGCTTAGTGTCATGCTAGAGACATCACCCCACTTAACCGGTCTTCTAACATAATCAGTCCTGTTACAGAAAAGTTGCCCATGACAAGAATTTTCATCTTCCTGAGATCAAAACATTATGAAATACTTTAGGCAGTATTTCATGCTTTTCCTCATGTACTCATGATATCAAAAGTTCACATATACAAATATGCATTATTATAACTGATCAAACTACAATAGTACAAACAAATTGGTGAGAAAGTTAGATCTCAAGCAGAGTTCTAAAAATCCATGATATATTTTTAATTTATCTAGATTTAAAATGTAGTTTTATAATTTTTAAGACAGCTACCTATGTAGGAGTTAAGAAAACATTAGCTTTTTATTTTCTGGTGGATTGTGAAATATATGCAAAATGGTTTGAAAATATGAAAATTATGCTAATCACTAATGTTATTATACTATTATAATACTAATTAATGCATTTGGGAGATACACACACATATATATATATCCTTTCCTTGCACAGGATTTCTAGTATTATTACTTGGATTTTAATATAAATGTTATAATGATTGCATTATACTTACCCAACAAGATTAATTTATGAAACCATATTGTGGTTGATGATGGCAGCTGAACCCCTCAATGGAATTAATTAAAGGATAATCTCCATTGCTTTGCAGAATACAAACCAATAAATGGCTGCTGAGATTAATAGCTGGAGCGGAGCTAAAGTGTTTAAGGAATTTCAAACCCCATTTATTACACACATCCTACAAAGCAGGAGAGATTATAACTGTACAGCAAACCAGAACATCAAAAAATCCAAAAACAAAACCAAAAGAGGAGCCCACACAAGGAAAACAATATTTCCTTCCCTTGTGAATATTTGAAAATGATGCTTATTTGTTCAACAGTTTTTTGTTGTAGAGATGAACTTGGCTGGAATGAAAAAGGATGAAGCCAAAAATATGTGCCAGGTCTTTTGGTTGTTCTTCTAAAACAAGGAGTACACACAGAAAACATTTAAAGCAAATTAGATCAGATATTGCTTATGAAAATATAAGTAGATTTTTTAAAGACAATTTGTTTGAGAAAGTTTAAATTTGAATATTCAATTAATTTTCTATTTCACAAATAGAAACTGGAAAATTATAGGGCTTGCAAGGCTTTTGGCAAATGTGTTCTTTAGAGCAGAAACTGTGGTATCCTTTGGATGAAATTGCTTCTGTATCTTCACATAGTCCCTTTAGCTGAGAGAAATGAAATTCATGTGATGTTTGGGTCTCCTTCGGGCTTTGATAGGAACAAATGGGGTACAGGTGTGTGTTGCAGCAGAAAGGACGTTGTGCTTTGAAACTTTGTCAAACTGACAATTTTTCAATGCCATTTTCAAAGGAGTTGTATAAACCCTCTTTGGCAACAACCATTTTATTCTGATTTTTACTAGGCAAATTGAAAAGTCTCTTTGAGTACCAAAGCCTGCTACTTTGTCTCATTCTTTTTGCATCAAGTAATATCCTCAGCTTTGATTTCTTCCTGAATATAAGTAACTCTAATAAACCCTCCTTATAAGCATTTTAATTCTTCTTTTCATTTTATTCCTCCATAAAACTTACTCGCAAATTCAGAAATTTCTGTTTTAAAAGGAGATTTCACTCTTTCTTCCCTGTCTATAGAAAATTAATCAAAATTGAAATTAAAAAGGTTTGAAGTGGGGGTTAAACTCACCCATTATACACCTTTAAAGATGAGGGATCAGCTCACTAGATAGAAGATATTAATTGCCACCTGAAGTCAAAGAAGCCTGTTTCATGATAAAAAATGTATTTAAAAGAAAGGAATAATAATAAAAAAATATACACACTCTCTGGTCTGCTAACACCTACTCTGGTCTCATATCTGCCTGAGAAACCTCAAGAGCAGCTTTCTCTCAAAATGATCTGGGTGAGACAGAAAGGGAAAGAAACAGAAATCTGCCAGGATGTGTGGTCACTTCATCATTCCTTCTGAGCTTGACTCTTTGTAGAGGAAGAGATAAAAAAAGTCTGGAATGGAAGAAGCAAAGTACAAAGAATCTCTCTTCTGTTGGCAAGGTTTTGAAAGTAAAATACTCACCCTAATCTGCTGAGTCAGAATTATAACAAACAATGTTAAAATTGTTATTACAATACCAACACATCCTTAGATATATTTGTAATAAAGAACTGAAAAGGTAATTTATTGCTTTCTCTTGAATATTACTTTTTCATCATTAACTTGAGAAGTACATTCACTTTAGACTTTTTTTTTAGGTCCTGAGCTACACATTGAAAAATTTACTGCATTAGTGCAAATTATTCATAGACCTTCAGAGAAATGTTCTTGTAGGTTTTCCTTTAGTTTTCCTTAAATCTGATTTTATAAGCCTTTTTTTGTATGAAATTCTACCATATTGCAAATAATTTGACCAACGGGAACACAGGACTAAACCAGAAAACAAAATGATGAAAAGTTGATGCCAGATTGACAGTTGCCAGATGACTAAAGTCTTCAAAATGCCACAAAAATGTTGAATATGGAGAGATTTTATTTTTCTCCAGAAATTAATTTTAAAATTAATAAAATCCTATATTAAAATGAATATTTTAAAAATAGTACCATGCCAGTCTGGAGGTTTAAGTTATTTTGACACCAAGAGTTGAAACTGGTGAGACACTGAGAGTTTACTTTGAGCATAGCAGAGGCATCTTTTCTATTTTACCTAAAGAGGTATCTGTCCTTCTAATAATCACATTTAGTCCATAATTCTCACATAAATTTCAATGCATCCACTAAAATTGACACTGTCTCATAGGAAATGTTTGAGTTTTACCTCCAGTGATAAAATAAGAGCTTGCAAAGCATATTTAGACAGCTCAGTTGAAGTGTATATGAGAATATGTTTGCTTGCAGCATACATACTGGACTTTTTCCAGTCCCAACACTCAGCCTGGGCTGTGCACTGCTTCTGAGCTGGATGAGATTCATGCTAGTTTTAGCATTTGTTGGACAAGAAATTCATCTTAACTTAACTGAAATAAAAACTTGAGAAGCCTTGTTTTCTCTGAAGAGCTATTGAACATGAGAAAGGCTTTGAAATGAAGGTAGAGACCTAAGTATTTAAAATAAGACTTGATGATCTAGAACTTTCTGATTCAAATTTGGCTTTGTCCTCTGGTGAGCACAGCAGGAAAATGGCCCTGTAAAAAGGCTACATGGAGTTAACCTGCAAGCAAGGTAGTGAGATGGGAGAAATAAATCTCTTCCACAGCAGGGACTTGTGCAACCAGAAGCAGGAGGAGCCCCCAGGGTAGCACACTTCTCTGTACATGCTCCCCCAAGCCAGTGTATTACAGCTGCCAAGGACTTGCCATCTACCTGGCTGCCACTGAAGAGCTGAGACTGATTTCTTCACACTTATACGTTGCTTAAAAACAAAGCTTCCACCAATTTCTCTCCATTCTTATGCCCCAAATCAAAATCACAGTGCTCATTCTGGAAATGGTGATGCAGAACTTTCTCTTTCTTGATTATTTGGGCTTACAACTTCTCTTTGACTTATTACTCTACTTCTTCTGAAAAAAATTTTACAGTTTGGCACCTGTAATATATTTCTGTTAATTGTATTTAACAAACAAGATTGCAGTGCTGAACTAGAATCAGGTGACTCCCTAAGGCTAAAACATTTTCCTAAAGTTACTTTTTCTGAGAAGCACCATTCCTGGGAGAATGAGACTTCTATCAGAAGAGCCTCAATAGTGCTGCCCAACCAATCAGATTAAATAATAGGAAATTTGTAGGGAAAAAGTTTAAATACTTTCATGCAGTATTTATGTTTCATGCTTTTACTTCATAATAGTTACATAAATATTTAGGGCAAATTTCTTCATTCTGATAAACTCTGGAAACCCCTGTAGTTCTAAATGCTTATACATCCCAGGCAAAATTCCCTTTAGTGGCCAATAAGAAAATAATAAAAACATGGTTTACAGTTTTACAGGACCTTTTATCCAAGAGTCTCTAAAGGGCTGCAGAGATATGTGCATAGCAATATTTTCATTCTAAGAAAATCAAAGCCTAGGAAGATTAAAGCCCAAATCTTTAAAGATGCCTTTGGAATTAATTGGAGCCTTTGGAAAGTTTTCAGGGTCTACATCTATGTGATTTGTCCAAGGATGCCCCTGCACAGAGCTGGAAAATAAAATACAGGTGTATTTAATTCCTTTTTCATTATTTCAAGGACACCAAAGAGGAATTACACATATGGAACACAAGCAGCTAAATCACTTCATACATTTCACAGAAGAGATTTTACACCATTAAATATATACTGTGCAATGCTCAGTCTTGTATTTCATTGCACTTGGAGAGCCCTCTAAACATGCAGGAATTGTCATCACAGGTCCTGATCATGCATCTGTGTGCAGAAGAGAGTTCACGCCCATGCATTCAGCACCAGGGACTTATCTGCATAGTGGAAGGGTGTCAATTTATGAAGATTTTGACCATTAGAAGCTAGAAAACTAATTTTCCTATCTAGAGAGCAGAAAAAGGGCTTATTTAGAAGGCAAAGTCCTAAAAGGAGCATTCTGAAGGTGGATTATATGAATATATCCCTCAAAAGATCCACATTCTGAACCAAATCCAGCTGTTTAAATGCTTCATTTAAGTTCCATGCTGACACAGGGAATTGTATCAGGAAAATAGGAAGGGAAGCAAAGAGGAATTGGGTTGAATCTCAGAAGTTTACAGATATTTAGAATTCTATACTTCATAACATGCTGATGTGGTTTATGTCAATGACATTGACTAAGTGGGATTCCACTTCTGTTGAAAATCATCACTATTTTTAATAGTCTAAGATCAAATTTTAAAAATATTTTTATATTTTATTTATCATTCTGGTATTAAATATTCTGCTAATCAAGACAAATATTTACCAGGTGAATTAAATTTATATTCAGCATCTATAGTCCTCTTTGTAATTTTTGTATGGATTTTAGGTATATATAAGCATACATTGCAAAAGAGAATTTTACCCCATAGCATTAGGAAATATTTTTATTATTATATGTCTGCATTTGTTTCAGCTTTTTTTTGGTTTAATCTCTGAAATGCTAACATTTCTCATCTTGATGCTTTGAAGAAAATATTGACCTAAAAGAGTTCAGCATACTTTAAAAATTACAGGTATGAAGAAAACTGGAATGCAAAAGAAACCTCCTGGGTGAGATTATTCACCAGAAAACACAGAAAAACTAAATAGAACATAGTTTTTGAAAGAGGAAGAGCCCTGGAGCAGGTGAGATTTGCATACTAATTAGAGACAAAGTTTATTCAGGCTCACAGGCCAATCTATCTTCCATCACAAGGCAGCATCTGTTTTAGATGATTCAACTCCTTTTTAGGTTGACTGCTGGTGTTATAAAAGCTGAAATATTTTTCAGCTTTCATTATGAATTTTTGAAGGTTTACAATTCAGTGAGTAATACTTTTCTCATGTCTAAGGTGGCTCTGTTTTGAAGTTATATTTAATGAAAAAAATAATTTCGCCATTTTCCAGTTAAAGAAGGATTTGTCTAATGGATGTGCTGTGAAAAATAGCTAAAAAATAACCACTGGCAAAAATGCAGACTATCCAATATTAATAAAAGCAAAAATATTCATGACTGGAGGAGATCTTATAGCAGAAAACTGATGTTAATAAGTGACTCTCACCTACTGTTTAACTGCTTTTCAATTACCACATGCATTATTCACTATGTCCTATATGATGCCCCACTCCTTCTCTGTATTATTGATGCTGTTCTGCCTATATGAGGAAATTTCACAAACATGCTCACAATATTTACCAATATCAATAGTGATATTATTATACCAAAAAAACAATTTCAGGACCATTTCCATAAAAGCTTCAGATGTAAACTCCCTGCAGTGCAATACTTTCCAATTTGACATACCTGTCATGTCCATTTACAAATTCCTTGTCCTCTTTATTATTCTTTTTACTATGCCCTCTGTGTTTTCCAGCCTTATACTTGACATACATATTAGTTTCACAGCAATTTTAATACTTAAAAATATGCATTATTTTTGGACAATCTTTGTGTCTGGATACTATCCTGATTTGATTGCAATGAAAATATTAAGATGAAAATATGGGTCCAAATGTTTCAGAGGATGTACAAAACCTGAGGCACAGTATTGTGAACTCAACTCAAACCTTGTGTGCAGTCTCACAGAAAAAAATTGTGTCAAAAAATCCAAAATAATGAAAGAAATGATGGTGTCAGTCTCTTTTGTTCATCATTTTAATTCCATTAAAATGAAATACAATGTACAGGAATATTCTACTGCTGTCGTGGATTCTTTTCCCAGATCACAGCTTAGTCACCAAAAACACTGGCAATTTTTTCTTAGTCATAAATTACTTGTACTGTGAAAAATACTTTTCATCAGTAACATATACATGTACAAGATCTACCTGAAAAAAGTTGTCTGATCAGTCCTTCAAATTTAAACAAACATGAGGCCTAGGGCTATTATGCTGCTTCTTTTCCTAGATGGGCTTTCTGTTTCTAGCTGATTTTTTTGTTTTTTCCCCAATGACATTTGAAGGCTATGGTCTTCATTCTCTATTTCCATCTGTTCAGTCAAAGACAAATGACAGCTTTAATTTGAGCATATTTGGCAAATTAACTTGACTCCTGCCTACTTTCTCAGAGATGACATTCACTCTCTTGCACCCAGCCTTAGCAGACATGGCCTTCTTACTTCCTGGAAAGAAGGAAAATCACTTTGCCTTACCTCTTAAAAAAGGGATTATGGCAGAACTACCCTAATCTGCTAGTAAGTTAAAGCATTTGTTGTCTTTACTGGAGTTTTATTCTGAACCAGAAAAACAGTAGTAATAATGGATTTGGTTGTGCCATTCAATTTGTCACCTTACCTTGCCTTCATCAGGCTGAATTTATGGCCAAAAAATCCACTGTGCAATCTGTCTCACTCCCTCTTGAAGAGCAGTTTCATCCAATACAGGCTATTCCATGCATCAGTCAAATCTCTATGTAGAAGTAAAGGGAATTTCACTCCAGTAAGGCTTGAGACTCATCTTTCACAACTACTGAAATGCAATGATATATTACTGCACCAATTCTTAGAAGATCAGAAGAATACTGTGCTTCAGAAAACACAGATGTGAGCAAGACAATGTAAATCTTTATAGCTGCAAAGAGAATGGTGATTAGCTCAGTACAGCTAATGTGAAAAATGTTCCTTCTTTACAAAGTCACATATTTTGAGACAGCTGTAGCAGTTCATCTTGAGACATGATGCCATTCCCAAAATTCTGCTTTGTAAGAGTTATAGCCATTCTTGTTTACTTTAATTTGGCATAAACAAAATTAATTTGGCCAGTGGATCTCTTGTTACATACATTGATCCTGGTATAAGTCTGTCTAGAAAAGAAGCAGCTTCAGGCAGGATGATCATTGCAATGTAGCCAGGAAAGCACCATGGGCTCTCAGATGTTAACAAAAGCTTTCCTTTAACTAACCCAGAATGAGGATTTACTCTCTCTCTCTCTCTCTGTCATGTCTAACACTTGTCTCTACAAGGCATATTTTACTGCTGTGAATAAATGTTCACCTACATCCAACAGGCAGGCTGTGGAGCACTGCAGTTGTTTCACAGCATGCAGCAGCAGAAAGCAGGATGCAGGGGTGGTGAGCACAGCGTGGAGTGATCCCTCAGTGATGCTGAGCTGGTGCAGTGGGGGACACTTTCTTTTCTCACAAGTAGTACAAAGAATGGCCAGGGGAAATAGGACAGGACCCAGCTTTCCTGGCAGTTTCCAAATGCAGTAATAACTCCTTGGCTACTGGCAGCAAAAGGAATTTTTGAACAGCCCTCTGGCACAGAGAAACACCTCAAGGAGTGTGAAGATAACCATACGCCCTTTTACACAAATGTCACACACAATTGTTGTGGATGAATGTCAGGTATGAAGCAAATGTTTTCTTACAACTGGTATAACAATTCTTCCTCAGTTTTCAAAGTGGTCCCTGTGTATTTGCCATTTTTAAGGGTATTTTCCAGTCATTATTTTCCAGTATAATCCTCATTAGATAACCATGAAGAAACTATTTCCCCTACAATGAATCAAAGTATTACTTTAATGAATGAAGTACCATTACTTCAAATGGAACAGAAATCCCTATAACTATACTCCAAGGTTTAAATACAAATAATAACAAATGGCTGTCCATGATATTTATTTATTTATTCATTTATTTATTTTGTAACACGGTAATGCTGTTCAAAGGCATAACAGAATTAGACATTACCATGAATGCAAAACTTCTGAATAACAGAGTTTCAGTACTTATTAATCACAAATTATTTTTTCCTTGCTGAAGAACACTCATCTTTTTGATGGCAGAATTTAATTAATGATGTCCTAAATTCCTGAATGAGATATTGGCTGGTATTGTTGCTGTTATGAAGTGAAACAACTAACATTGATAACATTCTGTATTTCCAATCTTTTAAAAAATGTGAGATCCCAAAAGGACAGAAAGGAGTAATAAATAACAGACAAATATATAACAGATAAAATACAATCTAGTCACATAATGTTGAATTTTAAAGGGGATGCCTATAATATTTCATAAACCTGAAAAGGCATTGTATTATTCATTATCTCAATTTAATTACAGAAATAGGAAAGTAAATCAGAAGAGACTTCAAAAAGACTATGCTGTAATATATGATGTCTGATCCTGGAACTAGTCTCATTATGTAATCAATGAGCTTTGCCAATGGAAGAATAGACACAATTTTCCTTATATTACTAACAACACTTTTTCTCAAAAATATGACAAAAACCACAATAAGACAACTTCATATTTTAAGTATGGAAATCCACATTAACTACTTCTGCACAAACAGCAGCTGGCCATGATTCATGACTCTTTTTTATGCAGGATAAATTACCTTGCTTCAGCTTTCTCACACAATGGTATTAACTACTGTATGATCTAATTAACATATTCTGTACAATAACAGATCTAGTTATTAAATACAGACTGTAGCAATGTATAAAAAATGAAGTGTCACAGATAGGAAGCAAATTAAAGGAAGTATTAGTTATTAACCAGAGGAAACAGTTAAAAAGATAGCAAAAGTCAGCTACTTACCTTAAAAATGCACAGTCCTCCAAAAATGAAAAAAAGGCATACACCATGCAGTCTGTATATTTTTAGTTGGCTGAAAATACTACTTAGCTAAATTGATATTTTTCATCAGGATTGGGGTGATTGATGTTAAATGACAGGAATTACATTGATAAAGTATTAAGTAAAGAGTTTCAAATTCATTATTTCAGGAACTGAGAAAGTACACTAATACTAATAAAATAATACAAACATGATTGGTTTGGTATTATAAGGTAACATTTAAACTTCCACTTGACTTATTTCCTGATTTTTTTAGAGATGATGAGCACAATCAGCAGCAAGTCAAGTTAATAGCATCAGAGTTATCATTTCTGAAAGTCCTACTCTTCACCTACACCAGAAAATTTACTCTGCAGTTTATTCCACACCCAGGACTGCAATGCACAGCATTTGCACCACCTAATAAACCCTGTACTGAAATAGTATGGATGGGCAACCACAGGACACACCAAATTAAGTTTAAGAAACTGTTTCTAAACAGTCTACCCTATTTATTGTCCATATTTCAATGACAAAGAGATGTAATGATGCCTACTGGTAGTTCTGTAGTTTCCTAATATAGCCTTACAAAATATTTAAACCATGATACTAAGTAGTTTACGCTATTTTGATAAATCTAAAGAATCTACACCAAATCAACATAGAAAGAAAATTTCTGAAAGCTCATACTTGCTGCAAATTTCATTGAGGATCCCTAATTCACAAAGGATATCCTACTGACTCATGCAAATTTCTTGTTATAATCATCAGTGCAAGTTAAGCAATGAACTTCTTATATAAATCACACAAAATGAAATGTAAAACTCAGTCCTGAGCTCATAAATGTCAATGCAAATTTGTTCGATGTCTGACACAACTACAGATTCTGTGTATGCAAAGAATTTGCCACAAACATAATCCACTTTTGTGGTTCGTAAAATGCAATGATGTTCAGCACTAATAAATAAATACATTAAAAAGATACAGTTATATTAAATTTAGTTTCTACAGTGGGCCAGACCTAGCATGGGAGTAAATCAATAGAACTCTATAGGAGCTAAGCTATTTCTGGAAATTTGTTCTGGATCTGGCTCTTGAAATAATTTTTTAAAATTATTAAGTAAAGTATTGCACAAATAAGACATTGATTTTTGTTATTGATTTTGTGCTGGCATTTGAGCCAAGCCTCAAAAAGCTTGAACATTTTATGTATTTACAGCTGTCTGCTGGCAAGGAATAATTCATTCATTCCAAATGAAACATGCTCCTGAAGATTATAAAAACAACATTTTTCTAGACTAGATTTACAAACAGATTTTTCAAATAAAAAGTTAGAAAATGTGCTTTAAATCCTTGAAACAAAAGCTGAAGTCTGCTTCTTGATTTTTTGGGGGCTTGTCAAACAGATAAGATAGATATTGATTATATTTGCTTCCCAAGAGAGCTGTTCCATCAGCAGAGAGTGAAGATCAATGATGAACCATCATCTCATAACAAAATATTTTCAGTGACAAAAAGAAGCTTATTGTTTGGTATTTTTGGTTAAATATGGATGTAGGAAAATTCTGGTTGCTTGTCATTATGTTTTTTTCCTAACTAGACCAATCCAACTATCCTTACAGAGGGAGAACAGTCTCCCTTTTGGTGATCTGAAGCAACTTCAGACACAGGCCCTTTTGATTCATTTCCAAGCCTCTCTATTTTGTCACATTCTATTCAAAGCTCTTAGATGTACATAAGAGAATATCATCCTTACAGAGACCTCTACTTATTTATTTAAACCACTCAGCTCCCCAAATCTCAACCAGTATATGTGTTATATAAAAGAAGAAAAACCTTCTTTTGCCTCTCTTTCCGAACACGTTTTTACCAATGTAAATGTAGCCTACAAGTGCTTTGCCAAAAGTGAAACACAGACTGGAGAAATCAGTTATTCCACATGTTCCAGCCCTTTATTTTCTCTTCCTACCAATTTCAGTGACCTTTGGCTGAGCACAACATCCAGAATAGATTGGAGGTTTACTAATATTGGAGGTTACCTTTTCAACATTTCTGTAGATAACTTTGTGGCAGTGGTTGAAAGCACAGATATTAAAACATTTGCTTTTAAATCTTAGAATGATGGGTAACAATCTATGAATCACATGCAAGAATTTTGATGATGGAGAGCTTTATTGGAGGGTTGGTCCCATTTCAGGTATGGGAAAAAAACAAAACCTAAGGCACAGTTCAAAAGCTTTAGAACAAATAGGAGAGTCAATAGATGTAGACTCAGCTGTAAATCCAGCTCTGTCCCCAGTGAAAACTAAGGGTATTTAGTAAGCACAGAATGGGGTTTGCATTCAAGCTTGAGATTAATTGTAAACTCCAGCAATTCATCTTTAAAGGCACTGTTTACAGGAACTCTCATGATAAAGTTAGTGAATCCACATCTTGGATCCTCTGCTAGGTGTCTCTTAAGTGGTGCAGCAACCAAAGAGTAGTGATTGGAAGTACACAACAAGGACTTCTTGTGCACCTTTTCATAAAAATTTAAAAGAACAACAGGGAATGTTTATACCACACTGCTGTCACCCATAGGTTTTATTAATCCCATACTAACATTATTATTCTGTAGCCTGACTCTACACTGTTTAGTTTTGAATCACTACACAGAGGCAGATCCTTTCAGCATAACATTTTTGACATTAAAAGCTCAAAGATTTTCAGAGACTGACTAACAGCCACATTCTGGCAACAAACATGCCTTTTTCCAGCATTGAAGAAAGTTCAGGAAAAACTGCCTTCTAAGACATTAAAGGATCCTGCCAATCTGGGAGAATTAACAGCAACTGCCAGCAGCTATCTTAATCCTCTACCTAATGGTACTTGCCAGGACCTCAAAAAATTACAATCAGAATGTCCTGTACTTTGAGAATTCCTGCCTAAAAATTATTTTTAGGAGACATTAGCACAAATCAAAAGAGCTGCTAATCTGAGGAATCACAAGAGGAATCAAGTTGACAGATCCCTCAGATTCAGCTCTCCAAGGTCTTAGGTCCTTCACTAAAGGCAGATTCCTCAGGCCTCAGAAATGCATTCAAATGAACCTGAATAAAACTTGGTATGAAAATATTTATCCATTATATTTTCCTATCCTCGTTCAAAAAGCTTCTGCAGTGTAGTTATTCATATTCAAATTTGTCCTTTGTGTTATTGTTTTCAGAGATATTACAGTATCATCTCAAAGATCCATATTTATCAGTCTTGAATGAGCAGCCAGCAGTGTAGGCACTCCCTAACAAGGTATAAGGAAACTGCCTTATTCCCATTTCCTGCACAGCTCCTCTTTTATAATTGCAGTTTCATTATGATGCCTTACATCAACAAGAGTGTCTGTACCTCCAGCTAGCCAAATAAACAGAAAAACTAGAACAAAGAGGCAGAAACACTCTGGGGTATACCCACACCACAAGGTCAAAAGCAAAACAGTATTTGCCTCCTTTATCATCTTATACTCTACCCATGAGGTGATAGCTGAGGCTCAGGTACCTTAAATATACATATATAAAGGGTAAAATCTGGAAACATATGTTAATTCTCCACCTACCCCCTTTCTTTAATACTGAAAAGCTGAGTTCCAGAGATAATAACTTCAGTACCATATATTAGTTGTGGCTCATTACACATACCGATGGAAAAAATAATATTGGTTCTGAAGCATAAAAAAGAAAAAGGAGTGTTACAATAACGACTTTTTAACCTATGGATATTTTTCTCTTTATCAACAGAGAAAGACCCTATATTTTTTTCTCTAAAGATCTGATCCTAGAGTTAAAATTGTGTCTTGCACAGTGTGATCCTTTAACCCCTGCCAGACAGGAGGTCTCCAAAGCTTACTTCCCAAGAACAAATCACAGTTCTTGATCCAAAGCAAAAGAGTAAGAAAAATAGTGTTTTGACAGCTGAACATCTGATGACTGTATCACTTAAACCCTTCTGTTACTTAACCCTTCTAAAGACTTAACAAAATAACATGCTCCATTTATCTCTTTGGATAATGGAATGATACCACATTTATCCTTTACATTTAAGGCCTAATTAATGCCAAAACTTCTAGGATTCATTAATACACTCTCTTTGTCAATGCAGTTTTTGCTAAGTAGGGCATACCTTAGTCTATTTTAAATGTCTGATTGATTATAATCAATACAGTATTCAAGGCACAAGACAGATTTTTGTGCAGTAGTAACATGAAAAGCTGGAAAATATGCAAGCTCGTGTCCACCACCTTCCATCAGAAACAACTGACTTTCTAACTGTTGTTTCACTATGAATAATGCATTCTTTTAAATCCTTTCAAAATGCAAAAAAGATACTCTACAGCTAAATAGCTTTCACTGAAAAAATAGTTTCAAGTTGATAATTTCTATGCTTGGGTTTCATGTGCATAGCATTTTCTCCCACTGTCTGCATACACCACACACATGCATTACTTTAACATTTTCAAAGCTCCATTAGTTATTCTGAAATAAGACTGAAATGACCTTTCCAGTATAGAACTAACCATCCTATTTTACACAATTTACCACTGAAAGGGAGTAAATCCCATCACATTTGCTGTGAAAAAGTTATGAGTGTACAACCAGATAAACAATTCTCCATTGATTTAGTGGAGATACCAATTTATAACAGCTGCAATTATTGGTCACCATGTCCAGAAATGTCCAGGCCAAATGCTCTTTTTTTTTTTAATTTTACCTTAACTTCAAATAAAGATCAGCTTTGGGTAGACTTCTTGCCTTTTATTATTTGCTAATGGAATTATTTGTATTTTATTTAAGTGTTCAAAAAACATGTGGATAAGGTCCTTGGTGATGTGGTTTAGTAGTGAACATAGTTATGTTGGGTTAAGAGCTGGACTTGAAAATCTTAAAGGTCTTTTCCAACCTGAACAATTTATAATTATAAAGGATCAGTGAAATTTTTTCAGATACGTTAGTAGCTATGTAGAGGGACAGAAGGAGGTTTACATGTGAAACTGAAATCTTAAAGAGAGAAAAAAAAGCAGAATAGAAGGGAATTTTAGAGATCTAAGCATCAACTTGCTGTTTCTTTTGGGAATACAAATCCTGCAACTAGATACTATGTTCCTTTCACTGCCCAGCACCTATGCAGTTTCTACAAGGGTTTTTTCTATCTCACACCCTTCCTCCACATATTTGCAGGAGGGAAGACTCTCCAATGTGTTCCATAAGATGTGACTATACTCTCATCAGCAGTCAAAGGTTGAAGTCCATGAATAAAATTAACTAGATTTTTTCATTTAACTCTAAGAAGGTTAACTTTATTGCACATATGTAGAAGAAATAAGTCATAATAAATGGGCTATTTATATCAACAGAAAAATTATTTTCATATTCTCAGCTTTCTCTGAAGGAAATATGATAACCCTTATCTGCCCTTCAATGTTTGGGGTGTTTTTGTTTTTTTTTTTTAATTTTATGCTTTGAAACAAATATAAAGCTAAATAATGCTAGTGCTTATTTCCAAGGTGCAATCACTATCACACTCTCTAATGATCATGGGAAAGATGCTAATAGGAAATTCCCCAGCACATTAATTAATTAAAATATGTTTAGTAAGAGATACAGATGCTGCTGGACCAGTCTCCTCTTTTCTAACAAATGATCTTCATTCCAGTTCAAGGCAAAGGGATATTCTTTCTGTATGCTGCAACTTCCCACTGAAGAAACTGTGCCCACAGCCCAAAAGACTGATCATCTGAAAGGGGTATGGGGAGCACTTGTATAAATAGAAGATTTTTCAGAGGGCTGCACAGGAAAAAGGAGTTTCAGTCTTTGAGACCACACTAGCCCAGCACTGAGTTTGAAATAATTAAGCATACCCAGAGACTTCTGAAAGTCATATAAACTCTACAAGATACTACAGACATTGAAGCTGGAGGAGGCAGAGG
Source organism: Muscicapa striata striata (assembly GCA_030060385.1). NCBI lineage: Eukaryota > Metazoa > Chordata > Aves > Passeriformes > Muscicapidae > Muscicapa > Muscicapa striata. Next base: position 1,759,499 of record JAREIS010000018.1, on the reverse strand, counting down.
GATTGCACATGACGATGCTGTCAATGTGTCCTCAAATAAAACAAACAAAAAAATCCCCAAAAAACAAATCCATAAAACCAACCTCATCATTAAGTCTCATAATTTATTTTTCTAAATAAATGTGAAAATAATTTTTAAAAAAATTCCATTAAGATTATAATCTAAAATAAAAAAGAACCAACATATCCCTAAATATTAAAATTAATTTTTTGTAATGTTTTTGAAAATTACTGGTTTGGATTAGGACCCTTTTTATCACACTCGTTGCACAATATCACCACAAGACGTAATACTCTATAAGCAGTTTTAATAGTAAGATGGGGAAAATGCCTTATGTTGGGTTTTGTCAAGCACAAGTGGGTAAATGAAAAAAATTTAGATGATGGCAAGATTCCTCTAACTGTTTATGGAAAAGAAATTTACAGAATTCTGGCTTAATTGATGTTGCAATAAGTTGGTTTTCTTAACTGCATCCCCTAAACGTGATAAAATTTTGGCTATGCTTGTCATATAATTACTGATGCCAAAAAATTACAATTGTAGATGTCCTTCCATAGCAGCCAGTTGAATTGAGACTCTCAAAATATATCACCAGCTAGTTAAGTTTGACTTTAGTAATTGGTTGGGTATCTGACTACAGAGAATACTGATTCTGAAGAAATCATACTTTATCTTATCTGGTACTACAGCATTTTTCAATACAATATTGCAGAATGAAGTAAGAAGGCTATTTTCCACCAAGATGAAACATTTGCATGTCAACTCCACAGTATCTATTATTCTGAGACAAACAAGTGAATTGTAGAATTTAACTTAATTATGTGAACATATAAAGCATAAACTTACAATAAGAGACCTTGAAAAGATGTGCATTTTGGAGGTCAACAGGTCCTTACCTGCACAACCAAGGGGGATTTTAACCAAAGCCAAAAGCCATATCACCCCCTACCACACCACAGACATTTCAAGCTTTGTATCTGCTAGGTTGAGACTAAATATACAAATGAAACTATCTACTTAAGCCACCCTTGCTCAAGCAATATTTTTTTCATTAATTTATATCAACTAACATTTGGTTTCATAGAAAGAAATTTCTTTTTTTTTTACTCTGGATTGTGAAAACAACTATCTTCATTTTTAATGATTCCACTGTAATTTAAAACATGGGATTTGTTAAAAAGAAAAACAAAACTTTCTCTGTCTTAAGCAGAAATTTATATCTCATCTGACACCATATATCATAAAAGATAAGGTCATTTAATGTAGTATATGAAGGAATGACTCCAGCAGCTTCTTATAGATTCTCTTTAACTCCTGGAATACAACTATTTCCATGAAAGTCAGCTAATTTAAAAATCAAAAATAGCTGTATGTCTTTTTAAAATTTTGCCTACAAAATGGAGTTTCCCGAATCCTTCAGTATGATAAGTTCGCTATTTTTTAACTTGGCTTTGATGTCTCTTTCTACTCCACCTGCTCTGAAACATGCTCTTATTATTCTATAAATAAAGACCTCTTTTTTTTCCCCCTTTTTTTTTCTCTCCTTCTTTTTAGGTTGAGATTTGTTCAATGTGTTGAAGAAGATAGATACATAAAAAAACCTGCCAAGATAAAGAACTTCCTGGGGCCTTACAAAAAGAATACAAGAACAATGATATCATACCTCAAGTATAACAGAAGTCTCATATACCACATTATGAGAATGAGACAAAAAATGCCAACAGAAATAATATTTTAAAATACATAAGGATCTTTTCACTGATTATATTTTCAATATACTGCTGGTGATAGAATCTGACTGAATGAGTTCATGGGATAATGCATGCAAATACTTGAGATGATTTCACGTTGGAAAGAATTTAAATATTTACCTTGTGTCTATTGTTTTGAAAAAAAAAATGTTATTAATGAATACATAGTCTACTGCAGAATATTTAACCCTAATAGTGGGTGGAAATCTACTTATAAATCATGTGGATTTGAGGTTGGAGCTCATCCTCTGTGGTTTTAATAAACTGTTAATCTCACTTCCATTGCTGGAGTCCTCTGCACTTTGGCTACACAAACCAATAAAATTTTCCTTTCCTATCATTACTTAAATTATAAGCATTTGTAAGGTTTTAAAAATCTTGGATTAAATTTGCCTAATGTAATAAGTCCTTATAGAAAAGTTATTGTTCTAAATTAAATATGTGAACATGTATGGGAAGCTGAATGTCACAAAAAAAAGAGGACTTCCTTCCAGAGCTTCTGCTGGAAATACAGATACAACTAAGCTTGAGTGGTGTGTTTTGTTCATTAAAGCATGCTTCTGATTTAAAATCTTATTCTGATACTTCCTCATGCATTGGTGCAAATAGAAAATATGGTTCAAATTTATAGCTTCAATAAGAAGTTACAAGGCAATGCTCCAAAAGAAATTTTCATAAATAGTTGTATTTTTATGCTACCATTATTGCATATTTCATAATGAAGCTTCAAATATATTTGTCTAGACATGTAATCTCCCTCAATAGAGTAGATATAGACTGTACACACACACATTCAAAAAACACTATATTGAAAAAAGGTAAGTAAGTTGGCAAAGTCAAGGAATACAAAGTTATGAAATTCCAGAATTTAGGAACTCATAAGCTCCTATAACTTGAAATTATTTCAGGAGTTTGATATGAGCTGCAATACTGATCTGATAACGTATTCCTACTTCACCTTCTTGCAAGTATATTGCAATTTTTTATATTTTGAAGAATGTGTTCCTGCTTTAAGCGTATTTTCTACAGTATATACCAAGGTTTTGTTTTTCTACAGAATATAAAGTTGCTGTTAGTTGATATGATCATAAATAGATTGGTATGACAGTGTGATCTGTCCTGATATCTGTTTAATTGTACAAGGCATCAATTCCTGCATCAATTTATTAATATTTATGAAATAATAAAATTAATTATAAGCAGTTTAATTTATTCTTGCATTATTATTCTAGCATTCTATGTATTCTACTAACAATTAGGTTCTTCTGAAAATAACCTTTTCTTATTCTTTACTACCAGCAGAAACAGAATGAGCTATTTTTCTTTTGAACAATTATATCAGCTCTTTTTCCATTTGATGTACCAGAAAAACTATATACCAACTCATTTAATAGGAAAAACAGCACTGAATTTTTATATTAAATCAAATTTTTCTAATGTCATCAAACCCCCTGATTCAACAGGTAGCAGTGTCTACTCTATTGCACTAATATCTTGTTTCACATTTAAGAAACAAATCCTACTGTGTCCCTACTGAAAACAGAAGGCTGATCTTGCTTCCAATGAATTCAGTAACAAAGTTGTTGTAGGCTTAATTGAAAGACTAGGAGTATCCATGGATATAGCTACATAGGAGCACCTTCTACATATCATGGTATGTGCTGTACTACTCAAAATACATGGCAAAAAGAAAGATGCTTTCATAAGAAAATATTCTACATGATACCTCATCTTTTAAGAAATTACGTCCTCAGATAAAAAATTCTCTCATGCCACAAGCCAAGTGGACTAATATCCAACAACCCAAGTGGATTAATTTTCAAAGTGTTGCTCTCATTGACAGTGAGAGCAATACTTGACTCCCAGTTTGTCTAAGTTGCTACAAGCCACACATAGAAAGCTACACATTTTATGTTCAAAGAGTACCTGGTATGCCTTGTCCTTATTATATTTACTAAAAGTATCTTTTGTACGTGAAAAATCTTCTTGATGATGGTGGCAATCTTCATTCAGCCTTGTTAGCACTGCAATTCTGTTTTCCAGGCCAAATAGAGACTGTCAACCTACTCACTAATTATTACAGATACATAGATGACTGTCTAAGCCATCACATGCAGTAATCTATATTCCACACACAATAAAACTTTCTGAACTCAGGCCTTTAACTCTGTATTTACTAGAAATGGCCAAAATTCTCTTGACTTTCAAAATTTTCACTATTTTCTCAGTTTGCAAATGTTGGCAGAACAGCTTGTTGCTCTGTGTGAGCAGCAGTTGAGAGGCAAGTATCATAATTAGGAAATCTTCCTCTGAATTTCAGTGGTGAAGTTTAATGTCAGGAGAATAAAGCAATTTATTTCAAAACACGTGATACATGAAGCAACCAATACCAATAAATACATTATATATCACTTAGGTCACAAAGAATTTAATTTGAAAGAGATGGTTTATAAACAGATGTCAGTAGCATTACCCTTTCAGGAAAGGATCAAAGCTTTTGAAGTTTTCATTAGGAAGTTCCTAGATTCAAAGGTGCCAACTCTATTACTGGACTTCTATAAAGATACTTTACTTATGCACTGAAAGGCTGTAAAATATAAGAGTAAAAGAAAAGAAATTGATAATTATGGATCATACAGTAGTTACATTTTGAAGTGAAATGGTAATTGCAATATGAAATTATTTTGTTGCTGAGAAAGATAAGTGTTGCAAAGCAAACCACAAAGTTAAAATATCTAATATTTGTGGCAGAGATGATAGAATGGTAGGACTGAGATATGGGCCAAAGATTTGAGTCCATGAGAAAGATATCATCAGTTCACCTGTGTTTTGCAAAACATTTGCTTCAGATCTGTTTGCACAGCTCCTTCATCTTGCTTGTGTGTGCAGTCTTACCAAGCTCACCAGCACCAGGATTTACAGGATATCTACTCAAAGGAGCAAGAAAGTCACACTTCTCCCTTCTGCAAATGACTCTAAATTCTGAAGCATGGGATATAGTGCATCACATTTCAAGAGCCCTCAAGGCCAAGTTTCAAATTGCATAACTTCTCTTGTACTGTCAGTGAAGTTACCTAAAGTTAAGTTGGCTTCCCATAACTGACCTTAAATAACACTTAAAGAAGGCATGGCCTGAATCTCCAAGAGGTATTGCCCACACCAGAGCTACCTGCCTTTAAACAGTGTGTTGGGCTCATGTGGCCAGAAATGTGCATTCTATCACCATCTGTTAAAACCGGGTGGGGCAGTGATTCCTTATCTCCGTGGCACATACCATCTGCTAATGGCCCATTTTTAACACAAGATGGAGCAATCATCTTTATCTTTTCCACAACACATCCTCCCTCCAGGAAGATACCATCTGCTGCTGGCCCATTGAGTCCCACTGTATGACTGATAAAATTACATCATCCCACTGGGACATGCTCCAGCCAGAGGGAGGAGCCAAGCCTTTCCTACCTAGATAAAAACGGAGCTGCTGGACAGCAAATTACCCTTCTTTCCATTGGATTCCAGAGGAGAAGCTGAACCTTTCTACATCATCCCTGGACTTTTGGAGGAAGGCTGCACCCTTCTACAGGAGCACTGCTTCAGCTGAACCACATCTGCCACTGCAGGGGACTGCAGCCACCATTTAATGGGACTGCTACCAACACCCTGACTGACTGACGGGTGTCAGGTTGTATTCTGACCCTGTCAGTGTTTTTGGGATTGTTTTTGTAATACTGTAGTTCTATTTTAATTTTCCCACTAAAGAACTGTTATTCCTAACTCCTATATCTTTGCCTGAGAGCCCCTTAATTTCAAATTTATAATAATTTGGAGGGGGATTTACATACTTCATTTCAAAGAGAAGCTTCTGTGTTTATTGACAGATATCTGTCCTTCAAATCAGGACAATAAGCTGCACCTCACACTACAACTTTCTGAAGGCCCAGGAAAGTCTTCCACAAACTCTCTCACTTTAAAAAAAATCCAAGGAAACAAAAGTGTTGAAAGTGCTTCCCTGGTCCTAGCAGGAAGATGCACATGGTCTCTGCCAAGCATACCCTGGTGTGTGGAGGAACTCCTGTTTGTCCTGTGGGACAGTCACATCTCTCAGTACAGCTCTCTGGGGGATCTGGGTATTGCATCAAGTTGTTCCAAAGGGCTCCCACTTTTCATAGAGACTGCCCAGAGACTGGAAATACCAAGTTCAGAGGCTCTGACCACCCAACCCTCTGACATGAGAAACTTGCTATTCAAATGTGTGACTCAAAAATTGAGCAAAAATAATCACATTCTAAACACATAAAAACAATGCATCAGACAGACTTTAATAGTAACAAAATTTAATGTTTCCTGTCAATTAATGAGACAATAGTCAGTTGCATCAATTTGTAGTCCATCTTTTAAGAAAATTTAAAATCAAATTCTCCTAAATGTTAATAAAATTTAACATATGCTTAAACATAAAATCCCTAAAAGAAGTAATTGTTTTCTAGCAGGTTTATGTTTATTTTTATTTATTCATTTATTAAATAGCATGTTTGCATTTGACCTATAATATTTAGATTTTTTCTAATAGTCCTTTTAGGATATCAAATTTATTTCAGCCTTTTGTTCTGACCCAATTGTCTGCTCTGGATCTGTTTCACTAGCATCTGCAATAAATACTATTCCATCCAGAATATTTTCAAATCTAACACCTTTCTCCACTCAAATTCTGTCATTGATTATAGTATCTAAAAAGCACTTGGGAAATCTTACATTTTCTATTTAAAGAATTAAGTCTTCAAATTTACAACTGGGTCTTGTTTTGTATCGACTCAGTAGCTAACCTTTGCCTCTTTTCTATCAGGCAAATTGGTATAGGCGAGCCACAAGACAAATTTAAGCTCTAGATTTAGGAAATACTTTCTTAGGAAGAACAGTTACTGTTTCTATTAACACTCCCAAAGCCACCTTGTAAGATGTAAGGCACTCCTGGTGGGAACAGCTGAGAGGAAGCAAGTACCTGTAAAGACTAAAAAGAGGGTTAGCCAAAGTGTCCTTTTAGTCCTCCACCTTCACAGTGGCCTTAGATCCAGCTGGGAAGAGACACAACACTGGGACTGAGCCAAGAGCCAGACCAGCACTGGGCCATGGGGTCCCTGCATCTTTCCTGACAGTCACACTGCACAGCAAAATATCAGCTAGCATTCTTTACTCAGGTGGGAGAATTTGAACCACAGAGCTGAATATTACATTTCAAAATTCAAACTAAACTAAAGATTAGGAATAGTTTTTAATTTATACTAATTTATACTCTCGCTAAAAGGATAAGGAGTAAGGAAGACCCCTGGAAGTAAAGCTTTGGAAGAAGGGGAGGTAAAAAATAAGTAAATAAAGACCAGTGGAAAATCTGGTTTTGGATCCAGATGAATAAAACTGAAAAACAGGGTCATGTGCAAGCTGATTTAAAGGGTTGAAGTGGGGTATAAAAGCAACAAGAAATCTAAGCTTTGTCTTGCTTCTGAACTATGAAATCATTTCTTTCTTTCATAGTCAAAGATAAAAGACTACTAGGAGGAAAATAATCCTACTCTAAGAATCACTTACTTGAATTGTGTCATGTTGTATTTTGTGGGAAGATGGGTACGTATTCTTGTTTGTAACAGTTTAATTGTTGTGGTTTCATTCTTTAATTTAAAAAAAATAAAATTAGTGAAATATCTGTAGTGGTGATGAAAGCTAAAGTAGAGAGGGAGAGAAGCTTTAGCTAGAGGGGAAGGTAAGGAAGAGTGGGGATTAAAAACACCCCAATGTCTGGAGCCTTAGCTGATTCACTGGGAATCTTTTTCTCCATTTTTATTCCTGCCCTTCCCTCTCTCTCTACTCCTCTCCCCTCTTCCATCCTTCTCCTATTGCTTTCCTTTCATTCATCCTCCAATCTGTGCTGACTCCAGGAGAAAGGTCCAAAGCAGGAAGTAAAATCCAACAAGTCTGAAATTTTAAAAAATTACAAGTAAAAGGCAAAAAAAGATCCAGAAAGTCAAATGAACACACACAGCATTTGAAAATTTGCTTTCTTCTGTCAATGCAGATCAGTGTGACATAGGTCTCTACAGCTGGGTTGTCTTTCATCTTAAAACATCTGAGAATTTAAAGCAGCCAGTTCTACTCTGATTATGATGAGTATTTACAACATTCATTAATACTTGTGACCAAGTATCACATATTTCTGAACCCATTTTTAAATTTCTGAGATGAAATGCCACACTGTATATGACATTAACTTGTACATAAAATTAAAAATAAATAAATGTGGCATCTCTGAAATAGTTAATTTCCTAAACTGAACTGCAATTATTTTTCTTGCAATCTTGCCTTTCACAAGCCTGTCTCCAAATGTGTGATCCTCAGCCAATATGCCAAGATTACCTACTCATCCAGAGCAGCAGGCAGTGCAACCAGAGACACTGAATCTGTGTTTGGCTTATATGCACTACCCTCACTGAGAAATTCAGTTGAGCCTCTCTGTGCTCTGACAATCTATGGTCATGAGACCTTTACATTCCTGTGACAACACTGTGCTCCTAACTCTGAGCAGAGACACAAGAGTGAAAAAGGAAATGTTACGGTGCATAAATGAAAGCAGAAAAATAGGCAAAAACTTCATGAAGTCAGCAAAGGGTTTTATCCTTGTAAATCTCTTTTATGTGAACACTGCTCAGACAATGCATTTTTGAGGGACAGTACAAAAAACCTAGGTCCGAAATATAAATAGAATGTGAAGAACAAAGACCAAGAGGTGGTGAAGTGTGTAATGTGACACAATAGCTGCAGCTATCAGTTTATAATCCCTAGAGAATATTGCTACACTTATTTGAAGCAGTTATTTCAAAGTGCTGAGAACTCCAACTTTTAACTTCCCTTCTCAATTCTTACAAGTCTGTAAGATTTCTGAGTCTGTACAAACCATTATATTATAGCTGTTAGAGCTTACAGCTGCAGCTTACTTTATCATGGTAGCAACACTGTGGTTATTTGGGCAATTAACTCTCACTATGCTGAGTTTTGTGCTTACTCCTATAATACCAAATGGTTCATTTCTAATTTGGATTCAGCTTTAGTTTGGGTTCATTCTATGCTGTCAGTGAGAAACATGGCCTGTGTGAGCAGTTTAATGATGTCTGCACAGGCACCCAGCTAGTGCCAAGGCAAGAGGAAGACAAAACCCATGGTGGAAACATTTTCATATATTTCTGTAGCTGTAGAAATCTTACAGAAAGCCCAAACACGTGAATGAAATAGCAAAATTCATAATTAGTGGGGAAAGAAGATGATATCCCAACATACTGTGTAGTGTCACAAATTGGCTGTTTGGCATCCTGCTACACACAATGACTTGGGACAGATCTGAAGGCAGTGAAGTAAACTGTTTCAAAGAGCTGATTTTATAGACATTAACAATCTTATAAAATTTCAGTCTTCTCTAAAAAATTACCTGAGACAGGGAAGACAAAAATCTGTCTAGTATTCAGAAGCACAGGTTTTACTGGAGTATTTAAAAACAATTACATACATGAAGATACCAGCAGCATGCTATCAATAGCAAAATAATTCCCCAATATTGCCTGGATGACCTCAGCTCACAAACTAAAAAGCCTTTTACAGTTTCAATGCAATGGTTTACGTACAATGATTCATATATACAGTACAATTAGCTGAATCCATTGCCACTCACATAATTCTTCTGTTTCAATAATTTTCAAAGGTTTTCAAATGAGGTCCATGGTTGTACCCAACAGCTTAAGTCCCTGGGTTTTAGAATAGGAGTCTGTGAGGAAAATTCATTGAAGAATCTATTGTTGTTGGATCACATTATAAAAAGACAAAAATTAGGTGAAGCAGTACAAAAAAAGATGTGAGATCTTGTCTAGACATTCCTAGGAATTTTGTCATAGCCTGGAATTGATTCAAAATATTTAGAAACGCATTTGTATCTCTGTGAAAAGAATTGCTGGAGAAGCTGAAAATAAATCCAAGTGAAAACTTAAAGCCATGAAGATTCTAGTGGCCAAAAAAAAATTTTTAACCAAATATTTCATTGCAAAATTAGGTTTTGAAGAAGTAGAGGGTTGGGGAGCATATGGTTCATCTCCTTTAACTTCATCCATCAAAAAGTTAGGAATCTGCTTGAAATCTAGGTTCTTTCTCATCAGTGCAAAGAGAGAGGCATTTTAGGAAGGTTGTTCATCTCAGCTGTCCATAGATGCCTCTGTTGGGATGTAATCTGTAATTCTCTGCAGGAAGAGAATATTTATCTCCATTGACTACAAAGCCTTGAGCAACTGTGTTAGACTTCAATGACTAACTTTTAGATGGCTAAAATGATGACTAGCTTAGTTCTAAAAACCTATTTTTTAAACAGCAAGGTTAAGTGAGATGAATAGAGCCTTTTGTGTGAACCACTTTATCAAAAATCTACAGGAAAAAAAAATGTTTTAACATGAAATTTTGACCAGCATATGTATCATTGATTTTTATAGCACCAGGGCCTAATTCTGCACTTTTCTATTTCTACAGCACCTACTGGAGCAGGGCATGTGCTGACAAATGGTGATTCAGTATGCTTTTCTCATAAAATAATAAACAATAAAATAGCATCAATGTCCTGATAAACTACCCCCCTAAAGCAAAAGTGGCATAAATGCAGTTTCTCTTTTAATTATTCATAATGTACATTAATTGTCTACAACTTACAAATGCCCAAGCAGAAGATGGTAACCTCTCCAGAGTTAATCCTGTGACTGTATCATTTAAAGAACACCCATTTAACTGGAAGTTGTATAGGTAGGAAGAAACATAATTTCATCTTTCTTCTTCAGTTTGAGAAAAAGAAAACAAAGTGGATGTGAATTTATGCAGTAGAGAGCATATTAGAAAATTGACCTACTGTGCAATACTTCAAGTATTGGGTTTTATCCTGTGAAATCAGTGGCAAATACAAGATGAGAATAGGGTAGCACTGATTATGTGTGTGTGTCCGTGCCCTACTTAGAAACAGTAGCATTAATTCCTTTTAAAGGTACCCAAAGAGGCAGTTTTGTTTACATTATACCTTCATGGTGCCTGTTTCATAGACACTGCATGACAGTTTGCACAGCACATTTTAAAATCTTACTTCTAATATTTATTGTGTGAAGGATAATTTGAAAAAATATTGTAACTAGATAGAATGACTTTTCTTTTATAAACAGTAACTTGCACTACAGACCAAGCTCAGAAGCATGCTGCTGCAATTGCTAAAAGCACAGTGTTCCATTGTAAAAAGTCAGTGAGGTATTACTCTAACTCCCTGTGCCCACAAGAAGAGCTGTTAGCATGCAGTAAGCCTGGAGTGCAGGCCTGGTGTGCAAAAATTCACAAGAGTATCTTTGTTACTTTCATTTGTATTCTAGAAAACAACATGTCTAGGACAGTACTAGTGTTTTTTCACTCCATTACAAGACAAAACAGAAAGGAAAACCAGCATTGCCAACACCATGTAAATATAATTCTTTGAGGCAGAAACTCCAATTTTCAGTCAGTCTAAAAATACTGCATGCAAGGAATGCATGTGCAGTGCCCTCCTACAAATTGTAAAGTTATCCTGATTTAACAAGATGTGTCATATCTCTTTGACAATAGTTCCTGTTCACCTTCTATGCAAAACTCTGAGTAGAAACAGCAGCACCTTTTTACTGAATGAACTGTGCTAGTGTAATGCTTCCCTACAGAACAAATTTAGCCTTGTCTCAGTCAGATTAAGAATCACATGATTTGTGCCAGACATCCCATTTTTGTTAACCATGAACACCACAAAGCACATGACTGACTTATGAGAGGACCTTGAAGAAGGTAACCAATGTGCCTGAACAGGCTGAAATAAAGGCTGCTGGTATGGGGCGCAGTGGGAAGACAGGGACCTGACTTTCACCAGGTTATTCAATAATCACCGAGGTCCTAGAGTTATCATTGTATCCTTTATGTTCTCTTGTTCTTTAAATAATAATAATAATGGCCTGTACTGCCTTTTATAAGCTATTGCCAATCCAAAGGACTGCAAGCTGTTCTCAGAGGACCACAAAATTAACTACAGAAAGCGTGAGCTGTTATCAGAGCTCCACTTGGTTACTCAGAGAATACACAGCAGTACAGGCAATAATCACTGATATCAGGAGAAGGCCACCTGGGAAGGACCACTGGTGTAAATCCAAGTTTAATCAGACCTTTGGGTATTTTAGGACAAAGACTTGTGAGTGTGCAAAGGAAAAATAGAGAGTCTGGCGAGTGTCACTGATATTCCAGCACATTTATACCCACTGTTGGTCATCATTCATAAGAATTCCACCTCTGCCAGTCAAGTCAGAATATAAATTATTCTGCTCACCACCATTACAATGAAGCAACTGCACCAGAAAAAAAAAAAAAAAAAAAAAAAAACAAAAAAAAAAAAAAACCTCTGTTCCTGAAAGGGAAATGCAACTGCATAGTAGTTGAGCCCCAACATCCAGGCCAGGATGCAAGGAGCCTGGAGACACACAATTTATTAAACCTGTAGCTTTTGTCAAGAAGCAGCATATAATATAGGTCTGTTAATTCAAAACCAAGAAAGTTAAACTCTTAGCTATCAACAAAAAGTTTTGGTTCAGCCCCAAAGGATAATCAACATAAGACTTTCGTTAATTTGCTATCACATAAAAGCATCTTTAAAAATCTCTCTCTATGATTCTGTCTATCCATCATACATTTTTATTCCAGAATATCACAACAATAAAAATGTGTTAATTTTATTCACACTAAGCAACCTGAAATTTAATTAGCAATTTGGAGGTCTACTTGATTATTTTTTTTTAACTTGTTGGCAGATGATTCATTGAGATGAAAAATCACACTTCACTGTGCAAAAATAAACTTTCTCAGAAAATACTGCCAAAACTGCAGTATAAATGTTTTTGAAAGATTATGTACATTATAGAGATTAGAGTGCCATTTTGAAATAGAAAAAAAAAAAAACAAAAGAGCATAAAAAGGTACAAATTATTCTAATGTGTGTATGTGCAAAACAATAATCTTCAAGCCATTTTACTCCCGTAATTCTTAAAGATCATAAAATAAGAATGGACCTTAACAAAGGTCAAAATGTTGCATTTTAAACGTCATACCACATCCCAAAGCAGCATTTTGCTTTCTTCTGTCAGTCTGGATCTGAGTTGAAGGGAGCTACAAATTGGATTACTATGTAGTGTCACAGATTACATAATTTTTCATCAGTAAATACTCAACTTCAGTCTTCTGTTCAGATATTCTGCAAGTACTTAAAATGTACAGGATTTGGCTTCAGAATTTGACAGAGCACCACATCCTCTAAACCAAGGGAAGTTAAAATGTTCACTTGAGGGTAGATCTACCAGTCTTTATAATCCTACACTTTAAATATTATTAAGCTTATTTATCTTTTTATCTTTTAAAACCCAAAATGTAGGGAAGGAAGAAAATAGGAAAAATTACACTATAGAAAAGAAAAGAACTGCTATAGAACAATGCTTTAGAAGACTAGAGACCTAAGATATAAGCAACCTGCAAACACTCTAATAAGGTAAAAAATTTTAAGAACACTGTAGCCAACTTTCAAACTCATTCCTGAGAAAAGTTAGTCTGTGATACGGCATCACCTCAAACCTGCTCACATTCCCTTCCCTGGTATGAATACAAAATACTAAACCAAAAAATATGTAGAAAACTCTCAAGAGTTTAAAAACCTGAGTGTTGCAGAAGAAATTCCTAAGAGTTCTTTCCTGTTGCACTATAACCAAAGAAATTCAGGTTGGTCAGGCAGAGTGAGGAGAAGGTCCACATGGTGCAAACCCCATTTACCAGAAGGCAGAAGGCAGGTCTGTGTGTGTGGCTTCAGGTGGAAATGTTTGGGTTGATGTGAGAGCCAGAAATCACTGCCATATTTTCAGCTGAAAGCAGAACAGACCAGTTGGGACAGAAGAGGATTTGAATGCAGCTTCTCTGTTTCTGCTGCAGCATGATTTTGACCAGAGCCCATCTCAACATCTCCTCCTTGCACCAGACACTCTTTTGGAAAACTCTCCCAGTTAACCCCAGAAATCATGAGGAAAAATGAGCTGCAATTACTCTCTAAAAATAAATATACTATACTCTGAAGAGGAAAGACATGGAGAAGGAGCCTTACTGTTTAAGGTCAGCAGTGGCACAAAAGAAAAAAAAATAAAAAAAGGAGAATAAACTGTCTGAAAATAAATTTAGGACAGAAATCGAGTTTCTAAAATCATGAAAAGTGAGGCTCTTACCTGCCTTCAAGAGGTGCTGTGAGAGTGATACCCCAGCTAAATTTAAACCAGAGCTTTTTGAATTTGAACAAAATAAGAAGATCAGCCTTGTATTGCAGCAAACAGACTTCATGAGTCCACAGGCCACTCTAGTTCTATCTCCCATGTTGAAAAAGGTAAGAACATAGTCTTCTTTTGCCAGTTCAGGCCACTACAGCAGCTAAAACCATGTATTCATGAGTCAGCACACTGAATGCTACACAGTTTCTCACTTCTGTTTACCTATTCTTTTTCATTTGGAAGTAAATACTTATAAGAATAGTTATACAGGAAGAAAAGAAAAACTGCTTTCCAAAGATTTCACTTTACATCCTTTATAAAGGTATCTTAAATCCCTATGCTGTCCTGAATACCAAAACAGACACAAAGAAGAATAGAAGATGTCATTTCAGTCTGGACACTCATTACTTTCAGGAGCTAGGGCAGTATGATTACATCCCATACTATATAAGGAATATCATTATATCATCACTTGTAGAAACAAAGCTGCAATTTGTAGGCAAAATTTTTATTCATCTCAAAAGCAGAAAAGGACAATTTTCTTTGACACTAACTATGGCTTTCTAAAACATGCTTTCAACATTAGTCATAGTATAACTATAGAAGCACCAAGCCAAAACCAATTCCACAACCCAAATCCTACTCTGCAGCCCACATACTGCACAGAGGTGGAAGGATCCTCTTTCAAATCAGCTCCTTCCTATCCCTATTTTAAGGTCCCAAGGCTGTTTGGTATACATGAACTCCTACAACCTCAGACTGCTGCAAATGAAATGTATGTATATTAATTACCATACTACTCAGACCTCAGGTGCTTTGTGGATGAAATCTGGGCACTAAACAGAAAGTTTTAAGAATGCACTTTCCCAAACTTCAAGATAAGAATAGGTGAGCAGGATTAGCTCTTTACTCAGCAACTATCTGTACAAAATTACTCACGCAACACACCTGCAATATTAAAAGAAAGGACAAAAGGATCATTCTGGAAACTGCTAGCCTAGTTACTTTATTTCAGTGCTTTAGCAGTAGCAAAATATTTTGCTTACTGGGAGTTGCACATAATTTAAAGAAAACACTTCATTTAAATATAAGGAGGGATGGAAATAAATAGAGGGGTGGAGAATAAAGTTTCAATCTCTCTTGTTTTTAATTACTTGCTTTTTAATTAAATCATGAAAAAATAAGCAGGCTGAGTTATCTTAAAATGTGGAGTAATGACCCAACAGATCATAACTATTTTAGAAAAGTCATCATAATCTATCATGGAAATATCTCAACTAGTTTTCAGACACATTAATTATTGACTCTGTTATGCTGCCAAAAGTATTTTTACATGTCAGAGCAGAACTCATGCATAAATACGTGCAAAATATTTTTATTACAGTAAAACTAGAAAAAGCCAGTGCAAATACATAATAGTTATGTTTCTACAAAGACAAATGAATTTATTTATTTTTCAACGTGACTATTTGCACGATGTATAAACTTCTTACACTTTCTACTTTAAAGGAAGCTGTTACATTGCAAGAATTTAAACATAAGCATTAGAAGCTTCAAATTTCTAAATCCATTTGTAATTCTATGAATTATATTTGCTTACATGACAGTGACAAAAGAAATATATCCCCTGTAACTTACTTTAGTTTCCACATCTGAATACACAATGTATCTTTAGTCAGTTATAAATCCTTAAATGTTCTTTATATAAAATACAGTAAGCAATCCCATCACAATAAAGTAAACAACAGAGAACATCAAAGAACATTCAGCACTTGAACTTTAGCATAATATTACACCATATTTCTTTCTGGAGGAAAAAAAAAAAGAAAAAACAAGCATAAAAAATCAAACCCCAAACCAACCCACCCTGTCATCTGGAAAAATCTTTCCAAATTGTGTTTCACAGAACCAATATCCTGTCTGTACATCAGGGGCAGCCTCTGTTAAGCATTTAAGCGCTCTCAGTGAAAAGTAACAGTTTCTCCTCCAATCCTGAACTCTCAGTAACCATCACGGAAAGTAACAGCTTCCCATTCCCTGTCAGCTAGTGGCACTATTAATCATCAAAACAAAACGAAACACCTTCAAGCAAATATCAGCTTCTGATTAATCTCCATCCCAATGAATTAGAGTCATAAGAGGCAACCTGCTGCCTTGTTTACGCCTTTTTAATATGAGGAGCAGAAGTTGGATATAAGGGTTTTCTGCCCTTAGGGCTACAAAATACACCTCATGTGGCAGCGAGCCAGCTCACCGAGGGAGCCTCCTTTGCTGTTCCACAGCTATTTTCTAATGGATAGATTTAAACAGACACACACAAACACACGAGTCACCACAATACAGGGCCAGAGCTATTGTTTTTGTCTAAAGTCCTGTGAGCATCTGTGCTCCTAATGAGGATCTCAAGGTCCCATCCGGTTTTGGTTTGGGCTTCACTTTTGGTTGTTTTTTGTTTATTTGGGTTTTTTTAAATGCAAGGAGGAGAGGAGGGGTGTCTGGATTTGTATTTTTTTCCCCCAGCTGCCTTCCCCTCTATACAGCACAGCACATAAAACACCTCTCTTCAGCTTTAGCCAACCTAGACTCAATTAGTGCAACATTTTGCACACATGCAAGCAATCACAAGGCAGAGATATTCAGTCCAGTCCTCGTGTATTGCACAGACACCTTTAGAAAGGGGTGGAAGGAGATTGCTTTAAAAAAAAAAAAAAAATCTCACAATGTAATTTACACAGCGTGGAAACGCCTACAAGGAGATGAAGTACCTGCACTGGGGAGATGTTCAGTTGTTCACTTCATCTTCCGTTGACAAGGAAACCAAACCGCACTTCATTCTCCAGGAAAACCTTCCACTGCCATCATTTGAAAATGTATTTATTTGTATATATGTATGTATCTATCATCATCATCATGATAACAATAACCATCATAAAACACTGCTGGCAAAAGAATAAAAAGTGAAGGTGCAAAATGTGTAAAAGTAAGGATCATCTCTTTGGCTTTCTGTTTTGCTTTGTTATCTTGAGGGAGGAAAAAAAAGTATTTAAAAATGATGACTGCAACATGCTGCAAGAAAAGTTTGACATTATAAACAGGCATCAAAAACTGAAGAAGAAAAAAAACAAAAACCTGCTGGTTGTACTGTTAAAAAAAAAAAAAAAAAAAAAAAAAAAAAAAAAAAAAATAAAAAGAAAAAGAAAAAAAAAAAAACAGTAACAAAAATAATAAAATTAACATCTTGCTCTGTGGCTTCCACCAGTATTGCAAGATTACAAACTCTGTGTAAACACTGCTGTAAAATGCATTTGCAATTCCCATCTCTTTATGGAAAAAAAAAAAAAAAAAAAAAAAAGCCCTTAAAAAAACACCCAAAAATAAAAATAAAACAACACCAGAAAAAATCCTCTGCAAAAAGAGTTAGAAACATGCCTTTTCTCTTATCTTTAAAAAATCAGCATCATATTTCACATCGCTTTTCTGTGCCACAACAAAACCAGTTGCATATATAGACATATAGCTACTAAATGTATATCAGTTGTTGCTGGACTGGCAAGTCTGTATTATAAATATTATCATTTTTCATTCCCAGTGACTCCCGGCCCCAGCAGCACCTTTTGCTCACAGTTTAGTAACCATCTCATGCTAGGAAAAAAACTTGTCATCAGCAAAAGATCAAATCCATTTAAACAATAATCAAAGAGGAAGAAAAAAAAAAAAGAAGAAAAAAAAAAAAAAAAAAAAAAAAAAAAAAAAAAAGGAAAAAAAAAAAAAAAAAACAGGACAAAAAAGGAGGACAAGAATGTCAGCGGAAAGGTACTCACCGAGCGGGAGTAAAAGGGAGGAATAAAAATGAGAGTTACTATAAAATACAGTATGGCGGTGGAAGAAGGAATGAGGCGCTTTTTTTTTCTCTCCTCTCTAGTCTCTGCCTCCGGCAACCGCCACGTGATCCGGAGCCGGGCGGACTCGCAGCCGGGAGGGCGCAGCGGCGGCGCCGGGCGCGGACCCAGCCCGAGTCCAGCCCGCTCCGCTCCGCTCCGCTCCGCGCCCGCCGCCGCCGCCCGGCTTCGCCGCCGCCCGCGCTCCGCGCCGCCGCTGCCCCGGGCAGGAGCCGCTCGCCCCCGCGCTCCGCTCCGCTCCGCTCTCTCGCCGCCGCCGAGCGCGGGCACGCAGCCGCCGCGCGGGCGGGGGTGCGGAGGCGGGCGCGTCCTGCGCGGCAGCGCAACTTGCTCGCCGGCGCCGCGCGAAGTTACCGCCTGACACCGCCCGCCTGTTGCCCTCTGGCCGCTGCCAGTAGCTCCGGAGTGGGGCCGGCGGCGGGAGGAGCGGAGCGCCGCGCCGGGGTTTGCCCGGGTGAGGGGTGAGGTGCCCCCGGCGGCGGCCCCGGTGCAGCACCGGGCTCCGAGCCGTGTGCGCCCGGGTTACCCCTCCCGCGGATCCGGCGGGGGATCGGGGACTGCTGGCGGGGGTACCGCGTGTGCGCGCACGGCAGGGGTAGCCCGGCTGCCGCGGGATGCCAGCCCCCCTTCCCCCGTGTGTGCGGGGGTGCCCCTCCCGCAGCTTCGGCTCAGCGTGGGTACGCGGAGTACCCCGGCAGGCAGACAAGGCAGGCAGGGGCATCTCCTGCTGTCGCGCCAGCTCCGGGGCACCTCTGCTGCCGGTGCAGCGCGGGGAGCGGGGGTTCCCCTGCGCCGCTCCCGCTCCGGTGTGCGCGCAGCTCGGGGTGCTGCCGTGCCGAGCGCCCGGCTCGCAGCCACCGTGCGCCCAGCCGTGTCTGAGCAGCGCTGCTCTCGTGTCTGAGAGCGGCTCACATGTGCAGCGGCGGAGAGGACAGGTACCGCCGGTCCCATCCCTTGCTGCTTCTGTTTCCGGGCCTCTGCCCAGCTGCACGGCTTCTCTCTCCTCCCGTCCTTCCAGCGGCAGGGCTGATGCCTCCCATCGCAAAAGTTACTGGCCGAGGTGGGGATTAAGTGTTTTCGGAGGGGGCCGTTCAGCCGGGGTCCGCTCCCGAGAGCAGCCCGCGGCGTGGGCAGGGCAGGGGGCTCCGGCCGGGTGACCCGGTGTGCAGCCTCCCACCGCAGCACAGCCCGCCGCTGCCCGCAGTGCTGGAGGTGTTTGGGGTCCGGCCCCTCCGCTCTCAGGTGCGGCCCCGGAGCAGCTCCATGGCTGGCCGGATAGCAGCTCTCTCTCCCTTTTCCTTTAACATACAAAAAATAGATTGGAGGAGACTGTGTGCTGCTGTTGCCGAGAGTTCCCTCAAGACGCTTGCTTTTCCCTTTTTAGCTCTCCTCGCTTGTCTCCTTATTAACAAACGCAGCAGTCGCAGGGAGCGGCGGCTGAGGCTTGAGAGCAGCTTTGCTCCGGCTCCAGCTGAAGCAAAACCTGCTCAGCATCGCCAGGCCACAACCCACTGCCTCGGCTGTGTCCTCACTTCACTGGCCCCCAAAATGTTCACAGCTAACAATCACCCACAAACTTACTTATTTACTGCTTCAGCAGTAGAAGGAAAAGCTACAAGAGATAAATTAACAGAGGAATAAAAGTGCACATCTGTAAGCCAGTATTTTCCAATACTCCCCTATTCCCCCCATTCCCCCCTCCCCTCCTCTTCTTAATGCTTTTTTTTTTTTTTTTTTTTTTTTAAAGAACCCGTGTCTTTTCACCCAGGTCAGGAAGCAAGAGATACAGTCAGGTTATTACTCTACAAAAATTGCTCTGGCCAGTGAGAGGATGCCCTGCTATATAAAGGACTGGTGAGGGCACCAGCCTGCCTTCGCATCCTCACACAAAGATTTTTCCCTTGCCCTGACTGTTTCTTTCTCTCTTTCCTATCCTGTATCTCATCCCCAGTGTTTCCAGAAAATGAAAAGAAGTGCTCTCTTTCTTCTTTGCTCTCAACTTCTTTTCTGAAGTATAAAAAGAGCACTGGCCACAGTTTAAAATTATATATAACCAGTTATGGTTTCTTGCTCGCTTTTTATTTTGGCACTGGACTTGTTTTGGCATTTCATAATTTTCTCCCCCTGCTATGCTTGGCTCCCAGGAGTAGAGTTGTACATCTGAGAAGGCTTAAAACAAACAAACAAACAAACAAACAAACAAACAGACCAGCAAACTAAAGGAAGTCCTTAAGGATAATAAAATTTACAAGAAATTGGAACTGTGAAAACTAACCAACTTAACTGTACAAAGTTGCATGTACATATGACAATAAATGCAGTCATATTGTCATGACAGTATCACAAACAATCATGTCTTGAGATTTCAGGTGTGGGAGGTGTATTTCCTTGGGTGGTGCACTTCAATTTTGTGTAGCTCTAGGTACTACATGTATAAATACAGTTGAATGACAAAGGCTTTTTATATTAACATCAAAACATAATTTCAGAATTAAGGCCTAAAGAACAATCCTATTTTGTTGCTGCTTTTCAGATTCCATTGCTGTTTACGTACTTTTGAGCACGTCTTCCTGAAATAACAACAAAAGTTAAAGGATGGTGTTTTAATAATCCAAATTTATACAATAGATCTGACTTGTAAATTATTTGTTGACACATTCAGAGGATCAGAACATGTGCATTTTGGACAATATATTTTATATATTATTTGTTCAGTAGATTCCAAGAACTAGGAATAAGGTAAGCTTGCAAATATGTATGTTCTTCTTAATGTGATTGACTGGTTATTCTGTAAGTGAATTAAAAAGTCATTATGATACACTTGGCAAATTTGGATGTAAATATTGAAAGGTACAGGGCTTAGGGGCAGCTTCCAGATCAAGTCTGGAACAGTGCTGAGGAGATCAGAAAATGTAAATAAATTACTTCCTCCTATAGCTAGCATTGTAAATGTTGTGAAAATTAACTTGTTCATTAGAACGTAACCTTAGCTTTACCTGTGGAATCACCAAAGTATGCTTATGTCACTTTTCCCCTTACAATACATTAAGATGAAGTAAGCACAAGTAGGGTACAAGAGGTTTGGCAGGAGTACATGTTTGGAATAAGAAACAAGCAAGAAAGAGCTTGGAATAATTCTGTTTTCACAGAACCTGAGGAAGCATCTATTAGTTGGTGTCAACATTCTACTTTCTGGACACTCATGCTGGAAGTTTCCTCCAAGACCAGTTGAACACTCGATGCTAGACTAAAATGAGGTAAAGTTCATCACACTGCTTGGCTATGAACAGTGCTGAACAAAGTATACAGTAAAAGAATGCAGTTCAAAAAGAAGGAAAAGTAGAACCACTTAGATAATTTTGAGAGCAATCCAATGCAAGAAAATTAGTTGTCTGCTGGCATTTTTTACACTTTTTCTTCTGCAGAACAGCAACTGAGTTCCACTGCAGCATGATTAAGAGTTATCCTCAAAAGTAGCAAGGAATTCTGGGCAGAAAGTATATGAAGCAGCACTTCTGCACTTCTGCTTAGGTGCCAGTATAGAGTTGCTTCCTAAGGTTCCCAAAATACTGAACTACACAGCCAATGATGGGCTAGTTAGTCTTTAGTCATGCCACGTAATCCCAATATTTCATATCCCTTTCCTGTATCTTTGCAGTACCACTCCCTTCCCCCCTTCAACCTCCCCAAAGGAGCAGAAATAAATATATTCTGAGATTACTTAATTGCCTATAATTTCTTTTTCTTGATTGCATTAAACTTCTGTGCTCTCAGCATAGTGTTGCTGCTGTATATACTGGTTGCTTAGACAATTTTCTCCTCTTTCTACTGGAGCTGATATTGGAGAAACACACAGGGTTTTTTTGTTTGTTTGTTTTTTATACCACTTTCAGTGCACTTACATTTTCCTAAAATAAAGAAGCTTCTTTTTGCAGGTAGTAAGCAAATAGTTGGAGTCCACCACTAAGGTATTGGCTTTGCAAGGATCCATCACTGTGACTCAGCAACCTCAAAGCCTGAGTTCAAGTTGCAAACAGGTGCAAAAAGCTCTCGGTGTCTCCTATTGCCCTGGCAGAAGTAGCTAAAACAATACCAGATGCAAAAATAGCAACAGTAATAATAAAAGTAATGATAAAATAATTAGTGGTTCTTTTCTGAAGATACAGCTGCCTGAGCCTGATTTAATGGCTATTTTGTATGTAATGCCTTTGAGAGCATTCAGTATAATTATGGGTTTATAAGGTTGTAGTGGATGTTTTTGTTTGTTTGCTTGTTTGTACGTGTTGTTTATGTCTACTACGAAAACAGTAAAGGAAAAATTAGTTGATCTGCAGTGACTGCTAAATGAAAGAGTTACTTGAAGTGAGCCAATTATTATATTTTTAAAGTGTTAAAGAAAGAAAACTGCATTTTTCAAACTTTCAAATTACTAGAGATTTAACTATCATCATTTAAATCCATTTATGTGTTGGCTTTATTTCGATTAAATTGCTATACCTTAGACAATATCAAGTTGAATTACTTCACATTTTTAAAGTACACTCCAGTTCATGTGATAAATATGAGCTATTACTTTAGAAAGGAGTTTTATTCATCTGTTTTTCTTGCTTTTTTTTTGCATATGTATTGTTAATTTTAACAAAAATCTGTACTTGTTCT
The DNA here is from genome assembly GCA_030060385.1 of Muscicapa striata striata. Taxonomy (NCBI): domain Eukaryota; kingdom Metazoa; phylum Chordata; class Aves; order Passeriformes; family Muscicapidae; genus Muscicapa; species Muscicapa striata. Next base: position 1,736,825 of record JAREIS010000018.1, on the reverse strand, counting down.
CTTTCTGCCTCTCTTACAATTCTTTTAAGACACTGTATTTATCTGTACAGTGCAGATAACTCAATTCTTTTACCACCTTTTCATCTGAAATTTCCAAGCGTCTGAGCAGAATGAGGGTTAAAAAGTTCAGTAATAAATGACAGAAGGAATAATAGCAAGGCAGCTCTGTTTAAAGAAGAGCAGATAAAGTACCTGAATGATACACCCACTATGTAGGGAAATGGAATGAAAAATAGGAAACACTTTCAAGGAGCCGTTTTTACCTGCTTTTGTCAGATGAAAGAGCTTTTCGAGAGGGAGGAGTTTTTAACTACTGAATGCTTTGTTCTGTGTAAAGTTCAGTCTTTCAGTGCATGTATACTGTGCTGTTTGAAACAATCCTGGTCTGAGGACAAAGCAAAAAACAAGTTTTGTGTCCTTAAGCTACAATTATCAGATGTTATTTTGTAAACATAAATTAAAAGTGCTGTCTGTGTTAAAAATCACAGAGAATCTCATGTACTCTAAGCATCTTTCCTAATTTCAAAATTTTCTTTTTAATTGTGTTCTTTTAAGAGTAAAACTTATAATAAGCATGTCTTTATTTCTGAGTTTTGCAGTAAGTAAGTCTGGGAACAGAGCAAGATAAGGCAGCTTATGACCAAATTCACTGGTTTGCACTGTCTATTCTGGTTCATTCACCTTTCAATCTTTCTGTTGAAACAGAATTCAAAACATACATTTGGGGGGGGAGTTGTGGTTTTGTTTTCAGTTTGTTTCTTTTTAAACAACTGGGTATTGTTTGTTTGTTTGCTTGCTTGCTTGCTTGTTTTAATTGTGCTATATTGGCCAGAGTTAAATAATGGCTGATGGCCAGCACTTATGGTTGAACATGATGGCACTGAAAGCTGAGAGCACATTTACAGGGTTAATCAGACACAGCACTGGAAAATGTGCCCTTACCTGAACAACTAGTGACTCAAGAAGAATAGAATACATGATACAGAAGATTGAAAAATGAGAGAAAATCACAAATCATCACAAATTTCTGGCAATTTGTGAAATGGAGTAGAAGACATTTTTAAAAATTAAACTAAACTGAGAAAATGTCTTTGGTAGAAGCAATAGGAAAGAGAGGCTTTGTCTTCTGTGAATCAGATCCCATGTGTTCAAAATGGGCACATAAAATTAACAAACATGTATTAATATTTTAAAGATGAACTTAAGTGATTCAGCAATGTACTTTTGTGTGAGTCAGAACTCAGTTTAGCACCCAAGCGTTCATCTCCCTAAACTTAACAACAATCCTTGGCCTTCTTGCCTTCAGCTGCTTCAGTTTTCAGAGATGTGAATGAGACATGAGCTACATCCAATGTCCTTCTTTACAACCAGATATTGTTTTCCATTCTGAGTACCATTTGTGTGTTTTGCATAAGGCAAGGGTAGATGAACAAATAAATACATGACTGTACAGCTGGGCTTTATCATGATGGTTGTTCACTAAGAACTGAAACAAGGTCACATACACAATTTTAATCCTGGATTTTCCTGAAGAAAAGAAATTGTGGCTGGCATTCAACTGATCATAAACATTTTTTTTTTGCGTGCAGGAAATGCATATATATCTATATGTGCATATAGGAGCACCTATATAGGAACACATGCATCACAGGTGTTGACTATGCATTCTAGCTATGAACAAGAGCTGATTTTTACTAGTTAGCAAGATCTGATGTGATTGCAGTCCATAGCAGTGTGGCTGAAGGCTAGAGGGTTTTTGTATATATTGTTTTATTCATGTGTTGTCCTGGGGAGGATTGGAAACTTTATATAAGAGTGTTAAGCATTCAGTCAGGCTCTAGGCAAAATACAGGTTAAAAAAAAAAAAAAAAAAACTCCTTCAAAATAAAATTATATACATTTTAACTTCTTTTTTTTTTTTTTTAATGGAAAGACAATTTGTTATAGAGCATGTCTGACTCTAACCTCTGCCATCCCATCTGCCCTTCATAAATGCAGAGAATTTCTAGATGAGAAGACTTACTCTGTAATTACATCAGGTAACTTGAGGCCAGTCATTTTGATAAAAATATATTGGCATTCTGAATAACATTTATTACTTAATCTTCTCTTATTTTTATCCTTACATAAGCTCTTTTTCACAATCACAATTTGTTTTCTCCGTCTTCTACTTGTCAAGTTTTATATTCTAGGACAGCATCCCATTGCTGTCTTTGAGGTAAATCACCTTTGTGAGACCATCTAGACAGATTTCCCTTTTTCTACCTTTCTTAGTGCAGCTGCACTAAGATTGTTGGGGTTTTGTGTTTGGCTCTCTCAAACAGCTAAATCTCTGCACTGCTGCAGCTCTCTGAGTACCCTTGCATCTTGTGAATGGCTCAGGCAGCACACTCCTTTCCCTCTAGCAAACTAGGAAAAAGCCAGAAAAACTGTTTTTGGGAATGACCCTCCTTCTGGTTTCCATCACAAATTACTTCCATTACAGGATAATGCCCAAAGGCGCAATCCAGCTTGAAATACAGACATCATGAAACATAAAAATTCAATTGCTCTTAACAGAAATTATATACCTAGAACCATTTATAATTCTAAAGCTAAATGTCTTTGAAGTGTATGTTTCTAAATTTTAAGTTTTTAAAGATCTTATTTTTGGCAATTGCCAATAACTTTCAGTTATTGTGCTGGATGCAAATTGAATATTTTGCAAGTAAATGGAGATAAGATGTACAAAGCCATTCAAATAAATCCTATTATTTTCTTTGAGATTGAAGCAGCAGTTTGAGTGTGAATAAATTTTGGAAAAAAATCAAGGTTCTTCAAATCTGATAGCTCCTTTAGATGGATAATTGCTGCAAAGACCACTGATACTCAATTCAGTCCTTGCCAACTGCTTGCCAACTATTGCCCAAACACCATCTTCCTCAAAAAAATGGCATCTCTAAGTTTTCAATGTGTGTTCCAGTTTTTTGGGGTTTTTTTAATAGAAAACAAATTGCCCATGAAAACACTGTTCACGTAAGAACCTGGTACAGTCTGATTTTCAGAAACTCCAAGTGATCACAAAGTTTTCTTGTAAGTTCCCTGCTTTTCTGACAGTCAAGCCCATGCTGTTCAAGAGCATTACTAATTTAGATAACAAGAAAGCTGCTGCTTTTCTTTCTCTGAAAGAGGGACAAGTTTGTCCTCACTCTGTAATGGGTAAATTTGCTATTGTAGCAACAGTCAAAGAAAGAAGCACTTCATTGCTGATTGTATTTGAGTATGCTTACTTTGACACATGCAGAGTTTCTATGCCAGACAACATTTTCTTATGCAAGCTGTAGCATAACTGTTATAAAGAACATCCTAGAGTAGCTTACATTTGCCTTAAAACTTCACTTTTCCCCACCAACCCAGTAACTTTAGTGTCTGTTTCTTTTTTCCCACTGGTTAAACCATTTCCCCAGTTTCACACCTCAAATGAAAACATTTTGAACTGTATAAGCTTAATGAAAGCTCCAAAAATACGTTAAATAAAATGCCTAAGCACACCAAAGAGGTAATAACAAAATAAATTCAAGTGAATAAAATAAGTATTCCAGTGAATGCTATCTGCTAGGAAATTTTGAAGGTCATATTTTCCCAATCTAAATGGGAAATGCCTTGCAACTTAATTGGAAAATTTTATATAATTTTAATTTCTTTTAGAATACAAAATGGAACATTACAAAGGGAGTAACACTGCAGGTTATTTCTAGAGGAAAATTTTTCACTAGTATTCTGTTTAAGGAAAATTTCCTTCTTCTGTGACTTTTGCACCTCTCAACATGGAACATTTTTTCGCAGTAGCAGCCTTGCTTAAGTACAGAGGAATGGCTCTCAGAAAACTTTGAATTTTGTCATTAGGAGAACTTCATTTCTGAAAGGTACACATGAGAAATGTAATTATAAGCACCAAGACAACTTTGGAGAAAATAATTATTGATAGCCATATTTTTAGAGATTTTTAAGATACACAATTATAAGTTTCTCAAGATTATAGATATTTACAGGAATACTAGCTCTTAGCCAACACTTAGAAAATTAACTGCAGTGCACTTGATAGGAACAATAATTTAGCACTGCTAGGATAAGCTTTGAATCAGTATGAAGAAAATGGTAATTAGGTGATATTAGCTAGATGAAGAGAAGGTAAAAGTCAGTAAGTAGCCCAGTAATACTTTCTTCTAAACTTTCTCAAACTTGCCTAGTAGTTTTTCCCTTCTGTATTCCACAACATGACTGCAAGTTGGAATGAAGTGCATTTCTATTCATATATTCCTCTCATCTACAGCCTATCTTACTGAACCGTTCAAAAAGCAAGTATATATTCTTGGTTATAGTGATGCTGATAGAGAGTTGCATTACAGCTCAGAAAGAATAATATAAACCCAGGAGAAACCAGTGGGTTTTGGTGACCAATTTTTATGATTGAGAATGAGAGGGAGGAGAGGAGGAGGAAACAATGAAAAAATGAACCAGTCTGCCAAAGTTAATATTATTGATAATGTAAGCAATCTGCTGGAAATACTAATTGTTGATGGTTTCTAGAATAATAATTAGAATATAACCATTCATACATATAATTTGTGAAAATAAATAAATTATCTCTGCCCAGTAAATGTGATGTTCATATATCACAATAAAATAATATTATCACCCTCTGTTTAAACATAATCATTTGCATGTAAGAAGCATATTCTGTGATTGATATCTAATATTAAAATATTGCAATAATAAAAATCCTAAATCAATATGAAAAGCAGTTTAACTTTTAATATAAGCAGCACATATATTTTTACATGTCCATTTTCTTTTTGTAATGTACATCCACATAATACAGACAGAAGCATAACATACCATTCAAACAATTTCTGTCTGTAGGAAATCACAGTTCTTAAAAATAACAGGAGTCTCTATATTGCATAGTTTCATTTAAGTGATCTTTTTACAAGTAGAGTATTGATTTGAAGTGAATGCTTTTTTGAGTAAACATCACTTATATTATTAAAAATTTGTAGGAAAGGTTTCCAACTCAGTGGAGATCCCTTTTGGCTCCCTACTGCTGCAAGCTCTGTGAGGAATTCTTACAATGTGGGTTGTCATTAGCGTTTTAAAGCTGAAAACACTCCTCTGTTTTCATCAATATGTGAGAAAAGATCACTGCTTTAAAAAGAGTTTGAAGTTTCAGGAGCAAATAGTAATGGATTAGATGGATAAAGAAATGAGGAAGGGCTTTATTATTATACATTTAACTTATTTGTCCCTTTCTAATTCAGTTTTGTCAAAATTATTTTTTTTTAAATTTCTTTTTTTTTTATTTTTTTTTTTTTTAATTTTTTCCAGAAATGTTTATGCAGATAAGGATCACTAAATATGATTTATGCATGACATTATGCTGGGAAAGCTGAAGTCTTGATATCAACTGGAAAGGTTTAGTGGTGACAAGTAATCATCTTGCAAAGGACAGACTTCTCATTGTGTAGCCAGATCAGAATTTAAGTTCACATTGTTTAAAAATAAAAATCCCAGACCATAATGGTAGATATTGACTCATGAAATTCTAATGAAATTTGCAGAAGGTTGAGGAAGAGATTTGCATTTGGATAATAGGCCAGCCAATAACCTGCAGAGTGGTTTAGCAGATAAGTAAAGTGTATTTTATTCACATCTCTTTGAGAATTTTTGAGAGAGAGAGAGGAAATAAGCCAGGTAATAGAGGTTAGGGAGAAGCTGCAGGAGATATAGGTGAAATCTGTAAGAATTGGGGGGAAAAAGGGATAGAGAATTAAAGCCAAAAGGAAGTCATGAATGCAAATATGGAAGAAGCACTTGAGGAAATAAAAAGAGTAAAAAAATTGGTGTTGGATTGGATATTGGTTGCAGTAGGAGAAGAGGAATATTTTAGGTCAGGCCATAGGCATTTCTAGTAAAGAGGGTTTGGAAAGGAATTTTTGAATTCAAAATTGCAGAAATGCAAAAAAATTTTAATCACAGAAACTAGTGGAAAGTTTCAAGATAAGCAGGGATGTGCAGGATATTGACCTGATAATAAAAATGAAGTGTGCCTTACAACAGTAATACTCCTCTTGATAATTTCTCAGAGGCTGCCTGTTGGCATTTTTGGAAAGTTGAAGTAGAAAGTTATGGATTGTGAGGTATTCGTCTGTGTCTGCTGAGATTTTGTACCTTCTCAGAGCATGCACAGTGTTTAACAGACTTGGTCAGGAGACAGGGCAGTTGGCTACAGGATAGGAGTAAGGAACACAAGTTACCTCAGTAATGTCTGTGCTCTGTAGCTATGTCATTCAATTGGCAAATGGAAGAGTAAAAGGAATTTAATTTTATTTGATTTATGATTTGGTAACTCCTTACCATGGCAGCTGAATCCCTTAAAATATTTAGATTTACTTTTGTAATCTGTTCAAAGACTAAAGCTCCCTATTGTCTCCCCTTTTCCAAAGACAAGGAACAATCATAAAATATGTCTCAGAAGTATCTCTAATTCCCAGAGTCTGAGCCTGCATAAATGAGAGTAAAAAGCTTTCTTCAGTCTCACAGAATCCCCTCTGAATCAGCTGGCTGAATACAAAAGAAGCGTGCATGGAGAAAGGAACACTCTTTAACTGTCTTTTCAGCAAGGCTTGGCTTCTGGCTCATGCATCTGTTGACTTCACAAGTAATTTCAGTGATTTATGAATAGATGAATACATCTTTACAGAGAAACAGAATTTTACAGTGCATGTGTTTGCGGTGCATGTCCTGTATGTGTGAACAAATTCAGTAACTTCTTTCTGTTATTGTGTAACTCTTCAAGAATGTCTACTGTAATCAGTGCTGTTTAAATCTTCATTGCACAAAGAGGCATGCAGCACATTTCTGTAACCTCTCAATGCATTGTAACAAATGTTCGAGGGACTGGAAGGTTATTAGATCATTAGAACAGGATGAAGAGCACAGCATGGAGCTGATGTTCAGGTGCTTCTCTCTGTTTCCACATACCAAATTTCCTTACTCAAATGAGACATAATCTCTTCTGTAAGACATACATTTTGGTTGTAACAAATGTATGTGAGATATCTTCAGTGTCGTCTGCTTAGACTAGCACAGATTTGCCACAATGGAAATACTTTTCTATTTGGGTTTTTCCTAAGTGGAGTGGAATCACGTGGGAATACACACTAACAGAAGGCAGTGGATATATAGCCCAAGAAAATGTTTACTTCCTTGGGGATAATCGAGGGACCTTGGGACTAGTAGTTTTTGTGTTTGTAGATAGAGCTCTTCATTATCTACATATGAGATCTACAGATAATATGGTGATTTTTCTCATGGACAGGAACACGATGTTTTCTAATTTTGAAATATTGAAAGCACTTCTGCTTTTGAAATATTGAAAGCGCTTCTGCTATACACTCTTTATCTGCAAATGGATCCTCTGAAACAGGCAATGATACAATAATAAAAAATACTCTAATGTTTCTTGCTTTGTCATGAGCACAGTTGAGAGACTTTCAAGGATTATAGAAAATATAGCCTCTAGTTAAGATTGTGCATAGATAAATAAACTATGCATAGAATTTGAAGACATTAAGAACATACAGAAATTATCAATATTATGCCTTAAAGTATTTTCTGCACTGACAGTGAACTAGTATCTCTATGGGAAATTGTGTTATAGTAAGCTGGAGACAAAGGGGGTTTGAGAAAAGTCAGGATAAATCCCATGTCTTCCCTCCAGAAAAAAGATGTGACAAAAAACCAGCACTCTATTGTTTATTTCCCTTCCTTGAAAAGCAGAGGAAATAAAAGGTTATGAACTCTTGGCTGCTTGAGAAACCCCACCATGACAGTGTTTTAGCAAGGAAAGGTAAAATTGCATGTGCAATATAGTCAGCATCTTTAAAGGCAGATGTCCTTGGAATGCTGGTGTTATTAATAGGGGAGCACATCTTGGTAAGCCTTGTACAATTGCAAGGGTGTCTAAAAGGAATAGGCTCTTAAAACAGGCTTGCAATTTTCAATTATTACTTTTTTTTTTTTTGTTTGTTTTGTTTTGTTTTAGGTTTTTAGGGGTTTTTTTTTTGGTTGGTTGGTTGGTTGGTTGGTTGGTTGGTTGGTTGGTTGGTTGGTTGGGTTTTTATAGACCTGTGTAGTTCATCAATTGTGTATAGAAATACAGAAAATTTTTTCTCCACTTTTGATCAGTGGTAGGGGTGCTGTCTCTCTTTGGGAGCCCTGCTTACTTGTGCTAGTGTTGCAGGTTTGCTTTTATGCAAATTCATTCAGCTGAGACAACATAATGACAGTTTCTGCAGAAGGGAAGAGAGGAAGGTGTCACATCTGACTCCTCACTCAACCAAAGGTGCTGCCAAAGCTGGGAATTTAATCTTTGGGATTATTGCTGAAACTTAGAGATCTGGGGTCAGGATTTGTGCTTCATAAAAGTCAAGTTATGTAATGATTGGAAAACTTCATCCGAGCACAGCTTTTAATAATGTTATTCATTTTTATAAATGCACGGTAACATATAGATTACAGCTACTGGCTGAATGGGTATATTTTCCTGATGATAAGATCTGGTAAGTCAGTTAAATGCATTAGACTGGTATATAAAACTTTTGAATGATGTTATTCATGAGGCAACTGCCTAGGCTCTCTGTGCAGAATATGATTGTGACAAGAAGGCATGATCAAAGACAGCTTAGATATGTATAGATCAATGCTTAAATTCCCAACTATAGTGAACAGTCTCTGAGAAACTGAGCAATGCTGAGGAAAACAAATGAGTTCAAGATTATTTATGTACATTTGAGCTTCTAAAAGTTTTAATGAAAGATGGGGGGTTTTTTTATTCCTTTATTCTTTAAATTTTATGAAGACTTTTAATATGCATTTTTTTCTTCCTTTTGGAAAAGAAGAAACAGCTTGTGCTCTTTGATTGTGAAACTTTTTAAGATGGAATGTCAAAATTGGATAGTTTCTCTGAATGTGTTTATCAGGTCTTTACAGATGCTTACTTCAGGCAGCTAGTAGTGTGAAAATAAATCTGGATGTTTGAAAGTGTCATTAAACATCTGCTTCTTGTGGGGTGGTATCAGATAGCTGGAAGTTTGTTGCCGGAATTTTGTTGCTGATGAATGACTCAGACATCCTAAATTGAATGTTTTGAAAAATAAAATTTCATACAAACACTAGACCATGTGAATAAATATTTGAATTGTTTTTCAGTGCATTTACTTTTATGAAACTTTACAATTAGTGATCAGATCTTAAATCCAAGGAACAAAGATTTATTTTATTAGTTTTTATTCCATGCAGTCTCTTGCTTCTTTATACCAGCTTTTTAATTCCCCTTATTTTAGCTGTTTGTGTGAGATAGTGACTGATCCATAAAACTGATCCATGAATATAAACTTCATCTTTGGCTTTATCATAGAATCATAGAATAGTTTGGGTTGGAAGGATTCTTAAAGGTTATCTACCTTCTAACCTCCTGCCATGGACACAGGTACCTTCCACTAGACCAAATTGCTCAAAGCCCCATCTAACCTGGTCTTGGACATTTCCAGGGAGGAGACATCCACAATTTCACTGGACAATCTGTTCCAGCACCTCACCACCTTCACAGTAAAGAATTTTTTCTAATATCTAATCCAAACCTACTCTCTCTCAGTTTGAACACATTCCCCTTTGTCCTGTCACTACAGGTCCTTTTAAAAAATCACTTTCCAGCTTTTTTGTAGGCTCCCTTCACATAATGAGAGGCCACAATAAAGTCTCCCTGGAGCCTTCTCTTCTCCAGAATCCTCAATCCCAAACCTCTCAGAGAGTCTCTCCTCATATGAGAGGTGCTCCATCCCTCTAATCATCTCCATGGCTCACCTCTGGACCTGCCCTAGCAGATGCAGGTCTTTCCTGTGCTGGGAAGTCCAGAGCTGGACAGAATACTCCAGGTGTGGTCTCATGACAATAAAATCTTTCTACAAAATGTGATCTTGAATATTTCTCTATACTGCTTTTTGATAAATAGTATAGAAATGATAAATAGCATAGAAATGATAATTGAAATTTATTCAAGAGAGAAATTATTAAGAGAGGAGATGAACTATTTATGAGGTTTCCATTGTGGGGAAAATATTTCCTTTGTTTTCCATTCCTTTTTTTTTTAGATCTGTGGCTGATGTGTCTCATTAAAGCTTTAAAATATATTAATATATTTTATATTTTAAAATTTTATATATTAAGATTCCTACATGCATGGTTATGTACTTGAATAGGATTTTAGAATTTAGTTCATGCAGTGTTATTTCTTTAATAACTCATTTCAATCTTCTGCTAAAGATCTGAATTACAATAGAGTAAATCTAACTTGAGTGAGGAAGATTTATTGCATCACCTCATTATCTTCTTATAATGGTACCTCCTGTTTGGTAATGTAAGTTAATGGTAACATTAATGGTGTGTTAATGTCTATGAAATCACACAGATGGTGATCAAAAACAGTTAAGGTTTTTGTCTTTAGTGTTGGAGTCGGATTGAGGTTCTTTGTAACTACTGTGATAGATTGTCTAGTTCATCAATACTCAAACACTAGAGAAGTGAAAGAGAATAGATTAAAACAGAACAAGTTGCTGGAACATTAAAAAAAGAACTTGGAGAGGCTTCTTTAGAAGTGGGGTCTTTTTTTGAGCTGGAAAACACAAGTGCTCACATTGCTAAAGGCAAGACAAGATTTAATACAACCCTCTTAAGTATTTTCCTAGAACAAAGTATCTTTAAATAGCTGTCATTAAAAATAACTATTTATTGCATATTATTTCTGCATGAAACTGTTCTTAACATAAAGTGATTTAGAAAAACAATATTTTTCAAATGCTGTGGCTTAGGAGAGACTTCAAATAACATTTGAAAGGAATGAGTTCTGAATTTTTGAAGGACAGCTACAGATGAGATGATGATGATGATTATAGCGGGTTTTTTAAGAAAGAGAAACAAATTTATATGGTGCTCTTAAAAACGTGAATTTGACAGTGTTTCCATAAAGTCAATGATGCATCTAGAAAGGAAAGACTTATCATAAAAAATGTAATTAACATGGAAATTCTTTTGGACAGGAATAACTTATGGAATAAGTTATTGAACAACTTTTTAACACCCGCTCATTCTGTTGGGAAAAATTCCATATTTCCTACTTTCCAGCTATCCAGTCCCTGCCAAATCCCTGTAGAGGAGTGGCAGTGTTCATGCTTTTCTGAAAGAGCATTGAGTGCTTTATTCCTGACAGATCTTGACACATTCCCACTTCGAATTCAAAATGTAAATAGATTCCGACAGTTAAAAGTGGGAGAGAAAATAAGATTTTAAAAGGTATTTTTTAAGCAGATACAGCAGAAATAAAGTTCATTCACATGATGGATACCATATAAAGATTTAATCCCTCACTTTTGTATTTTACTCGATTTTGAATCCTGACCATAACAGAGCACACAGCAGTTACACAACCAGGCAAAAAGATTTGTGATGAACACTCAATTTGAAGGGAAAAGGTGAAACTATTTTGAATAATTGAGAAGGGAAGAATGATCAAATACAGTTTTTTCCTAAGGAATGCCTATCATTTTTGTTCTACTTTCAGAGTCAGAATCTTTATTTCATCATGAATACTTTGCATTTATAAAGTTCCTACCACTGTAGTATGTGAAGCCATGAAAATAGCAAGTGGATTAAAACTGTGAAAGACTCAGGCAAATCAAAGAGTTTAAGTTACATGATTCATACACCCGAACTCAGGACATTGTCTCTCAGGGAATTGCATTATACAGCTTCTGAATTATTATGGAATTTCCTCTTTATTTCTGAAAATCAACTGTGTGTCCTGGGGGTATTTGAAGCCACAGAGGATTAGATAAAGACATCAGGTGACTTTACACTTGCTGTAGGCACTGTCCTGCTCTGCTAGGTTTTGGGAGGTCTTCTGCCTTCCCCAGCTCTGTGGCACATTCTCTCACAATTCTCTTCTCCAACAGCTCACTGCTCAGTGCCCCACATCAACACAGTTTTGCCAACTACACCTCTGCCCACCACACATCAGACACAGCAGAAACACTGATGGCCAACTCCTCTCTATGGCACGAATGGAGGAGGAGGTTTTGTGGGCTGTGTGGGGAACAGAAAATAATCCTGGGTTTGTGTTTCAGTTTTGACCAGGAAGTGAATGTTCTACTGACAGAGAGAGTAGCACTGAAGAAAGATAAAAAGATCTGCATGCTCAGTCATAGCTCACAAAGTTTCACCAAGCCTTCACTGTTCAGAGAAAGATGATACAATATGAAGATATTTTATCATATTGTACTATTGGGTATCATCATCTTGAAAGATCAAAAAAAACCATCTAGGACTGCTTTAAAAAAAAACTTTAAAAAAAACCCTCAAAAAACCTTAATAAAAAAACTTACGAATCCCACTAGTTCCTCATTTGGCCTTGAAAACAAACTGTGTGGGAACGTTTATGGCATTGATTCCCAAAATAAAATCACCTCAGGTACTGGCTAAAGTTTCATCTTGCTTATTGTAGAGGTGGGTACTCAGCAACATCTGAACAGCAACTTCTTCAGGGCAGCTATAAGTCAGTGCAATATTATTCTTTTTTATTTATTCAGTTCCATATATAAAATACAAAATGTTGGAAAATAAGGAATTTAAATGAAATTAAGAAATTGAATATATATTGATGTCCCAAACACGATTTTTTTCTAGCAAACTTTCTAATATATCTTAAACTCATTTGATTAAAAAATCGAGTCAGAGGGAGTAACTGAATTATAGAGCAAAGTTGAACCTTTAGTGCAAGGATGTATTTTTTACAAACCGCAGCTGCAAATGCAAAATAAACACTGAAATTAATTTGACATAAAAAGTCCATGTTAAACAGGTGTTGGTATATAATTAGGAAATGTGAGAGAAAAAAAGCTGAAAATTAATTTCAACATGTCTAATGAAGTAGAGAGGCTTAGAAGAAATCTCCCCCAACTCACTCACAAAGAACAAAGAAAACAATTGTTCTTTCCAGGTGTGTCAACTGGTTTTTGTACACTTGTTAATTTTCTTCTTTTACAAATGCAGGGATTAACAGTTATATTTTTCTACAGTTCTTAACAGATTTCATTATATTTGGTGAGAACTTCCTCTGTGTATAAAGCTGGAATAATCTCTCCACATACATTCCTTCCTCACGTTCCTTATAATTTTTTTTTTTTTTTTTTTTTTTTTTTTTTTTGGTGGTTTCCAATTTGAACTCTGGGAAGGGAATTAGGAATGTTACTGGAAGATCATCCTTATTTTCTGCAGTTCCTACAGTAGGATTTGTGGTTTATTTATTGGATGTAGTGAGAGGAACATAGGGAGATGCTGGAATACTAGAAAAAGCTCCTGCCCTGTAAATGTAAAACAAAATTTAATTTGAGACATTACATTAAAATTAAATTCAAAATTCTTAATTTAGGGAAAGTTGTTCTCAGAAATCTCTTGCCTACATTCAGCAGGACTCCAATGGCAGAATACTTTTCTGCTGTAATTAATTTAATCTCCCTGGATATTTTGTGACAGACACATTCAAGCTTCCCCACCAGAAACAAATTTCCTTGTGTACAGGGAGCATTTCATAATTAATGGAAAATTAAGATATTCTTGAATCTGGACATTTCAGAATACTTGAGCAGGGTCTTTTTTAGACAGGATCAGACATCATCATGTTAAGAAATCATTCTACAGAAATGACTAGGAGATTTGAGTTCACTGTTTGTAATGAAACTGGGAAATGCAAGTCATCATTCTTAATATCAGTTTCTGATAAAACACTAAAGTACAAAGACAGCTCTTTTGGGCTGAAATCTTCACATTTAGAAGGTAACTTGTATATATATGTATATATATATAATATTTATATTTTTTTCTTCAAGCCTACATTAATGAATTACTAGTTTCATTGGTATGATAAATGCACTTCAGACAAAGTGTCTACACTTATAGTGTCTGCACTAAAATGCATTTCTTTCTGTGACTTTCCATTGGAGCCTTTGCTACTTTTTTTTGTATGAGTTGCATGGTAATATTGGCAAATTTAAAAGCAATATTATTCTGAAGAAAATTCCCAAAAACACAAGTTTTTATACCAGCCTGTATGGTTTTGTGGGCAAAAAAATTATGAAGATAATAGCAAGTTGAGTACAGAATTCTGAATTACTTTGCTTAAAAAAAAAATCTTAGAACATCAAAGCATTAAATGCTTATTGCAGTATTTTCAGGTTGAAAATAGAATTTTGCAAAGTCTTTGATGTCATGATTTTCCCATTTCACTCATCTGACAGAATTGTTTTATTCTTCTTTTCATTTACAGTCTGTTATTCTGAAATTTTCTTGTTCCCCCTAATTCCGACATTTGACTTTAAATGTTAGAATGACCATGCTTCAAAGATCAAAAGCCTGTCTAGAGGTGTATTATTTCTGAAAATTGTCAAAAGAAGTATAAAGGTGAGAATGTCAGAATATAAGACCTGGACAAGAATATATGATATTTTCTCTGATGGTACCTTTCTAACCTCCAAGCATTTTCATCTCAAGAACTACCAGAGTTAATTATACTTTTGTCTGTTTATTAGCCCTCATACATGATAGAGTTGGGCCTTGCCTTGAGTTTATGTAACATTTAACATCCTTTTATAAAGCATTTAATATCTCAGATACCTTCTGCACATAGAACCACATCCTGGTGGTTGTTTCGAATTTACTTAACATTCTAATAGTGTCGTCTAGTCCCCCTTGTAATGGAGTGTTCAGATACCAGATGGTGCCCGGGATTTTTGGCAAGAATTGCCTCAAAATGTTACATTTCAAATGAAACTGGTGTTGACCTGGGTGCCAATAAGTAGCATGGAAGTTTGCAGTTTACTTCAACCTGCATTTCACAAAACTACTTAATGGGAGAGGTTTGGGTAGTTGTTATTTTGGCTACAGGAACTCCCTGACAACACCCCAAGAATTCCATGAGTAGTTGAATTTACTCTGGCATTTTTACCTGAAAATTTATTCTTACTTCCTCCTCCCTTCATACTAAGCTGTGTGTGTACACTGGAGTGCTCCCATGGTGGAGCCTCTAGGTCTTTTCTTGCCTCCTTTGCCAGACTTATATCTATCCTTCTAATGCTTAGTTCCTCTTATCTGTTTCATCTTGCTATAAGGCCTGGAAGACACTTATTTAGTTTAGTCCGTATCATTTCTGGCTCTGCTCATATCTGGACCAGCATAGAGTAATTTTTAATATAAGACTCTGAGTGTCTTTTAAAATTGATAATGCCATGATATGAGTCTTTGAACAGATCTTTCTTAATTTAATAAAATTTAGCAGTATATGTGAAGTCCTCTGATTTGTTCTGAACCCTACTCCTTAACTTGGAAGACTAATCTGTTGTAAATTAATTGTTTTAGCCTCTATGTCTTTGGTAAGTATATGACTTCTCACATACTTGTCTTTGAAGGATGGGAAAAGTTATATTAATTTTCTTATTTGATTATCTTTTGTTGCAGAAGTAAAAATTAAATTGTTGGTTTTATAATACATGATAACTATATGGCAAGGCTAAAGTCTAAAGCTTTAGATAAAGTCTAAAGCTTTGAGATAAGAGCTTTGCATACTAGGTACAAATAAAAAGCAAACAATCTAATCAAATGAAATAAGATCAAGGAAATAAGGCCCTTGGAAAGGACTGGAAGCAAAACAAGCTTTATTTCCTCCAAAAACATCTTCTATGTTATGTGGAAGTTATTCTTTCCTTCTTTTAAATATGAAACCTGAGGACTACTAATATGTGAATCAAAGTCCAAGAACCAAAGCTAACCTTTTTATTTTAACTTGGGGATATTTTCAAGATTTCTGTCAAGGAGATTACCTCAGAATATCTGAATGGATTTAATTTATTTAGCTACCTAGTTTTGGTAAGCCACATTGCTCTGATCTGCTGCAGTAGAATAGCAATGTACAATCAGAGCACTGGTACAGGTCCTAATAGCACACCAGGAGATTTTTCTGTTTTTCTTGGTGGGAAATGCTGACTCATTCAGGGCAAGCCACTTCTCTAGGTACCTCAAGTTTCTCCACCTATAAGATAGGGCTAGTAATATGAGAGGTGGCAGATCTGTTTAAGAAAAATACTAAATTTACCAGAAATATTCAGAGCACTCTAATTACTCAGAAACCATGGCAGAAACCAGCTGAATCAGTTAAAAAATTATAAACATTAGAACTATATATTAAAAAAAAAAAAAAAAAAGTAACTCACTACTTGATTGCAATAAAAAATAAAGAAGGCACAGGATGCCAGCATTTACCATGAAAGTGCAATTTTCAGTTTGACAAAAAATTTAACTATATGTGTTGTGCTTTGTTTTCCCGTTTGGAGTCACTCACCCACTTATCCATTCATTTTTGGTTCAGCATGAAACAAAAATATTTAATTTTTTAGAACCTGAGTAAAAAAAAGCATTTAAGGCTTTGAGGATTCCTAGGATGCTTCACAGTCAACTCTCTCTTTCCAGGCCAATCACAAAGGACACAATGACACCAAGATTTTACAAAGTGCTTCTTCTTTCAAAAAGTTCCTAAAACTGGGAAATATTTTTCTAATGTATTAATGAAAGGTCTGTACTAAATTTTACACAATGTTTATTTCTTTAACATGATATTTTTTCTATTGCTCTTCTGAAACATGTTATAATTGGCACATTAATGGCTTTGAAAAAAACTTTTGAAGTTCAGAGGAGAAGAAAAAAGAGAAATCTCCTAAAAACAATAAGCTCTTCTTGAGACAATGGAACATTTATCCATATTTTCTGCAAAATACCTGAAGATTCAAATCTTCCTAATTGAGCAAGTTAAAGAGAGACACTACTCAACATTTAAGTATATAAATCATCTCTTTTATGCAAAGAAGGAAGTTTACCTGTGGCTAAATCAATCACATAATTAGCGAAGTTAAGCAATTTTTTTGTGTTAATTGCAATTCTAATGGTCTTTAATAGGGGAAAGTGAAATTTTCATGGTAATGTGTTGTGCTGGTTTTTAAAAACTCATTAGGGAGACTAAGTCCTCTTAAACTTTCCCATTCTTTACAGTGGAAGTAAAAATACTAAGAGAGGTTATAAATTTACTGAGACTTTGCAATAAACACAAGCATAATAGTAAAAGGATTGTATGAAAGAGGGAATAGTTTAACCAACAAAGACGTGGTGTCACCTGCCTCACTCCAGAACAAAAATAAAAAAAACTTAGTTGCAGCTGGAGTGAGGTCCCAGGGGGGTTTTCTCTCTGCTCAGGCAGTGCTGGCAGGATGTGTCTCCCCAAGGTGCTCCAGGTACAGGATACCTCTCCCAAGAGCTGGGCGAGAGAAGATGGCCCCTCTGTTTCCAGCCACAGTTTTTAGAGGGGACAAAACCTCTCCCTTCAACAACTTTGGCAAGGAAAAAGTTCTGCTTCTAGTGCCTTGGGTTTTCCTGCCAAAAACTATTCACTCCAAGATCTCAATGATGTGAATGGTGTGAAATAAATATTGCTAAAACTTAAACCAGGACAGGTAATACAGAAGAGTACGTAACTTTGCTGTTCAGTTTGATGTTAGGTTAATATTAGAAGCTATAGTAATGTCACAATGTCTTAAAAGTCAATGATTTTTTTTTTTTTTTTTTAAATATCTGTGGCTTAGTATTTGTGCTCCCTAATCGAGTTTGGAGGAGAGCCCAGACAATAAAGCAATAAAGTAGATGGATTCATCTAACTTTTGAGGTGTGTACACTGAATTAAGTTATTAAGATCCAAAGTGGAAATGGGCATAATTTATCAGACTTATTTTGAAGGTCATTCAAAAATTTTATCAATGGTTCTTTAATGACTCATCAGTCAGATTTTTATGAATTACAGAAGGAGTCTATGCTGACTGGCTCAGAAGGGAATATCCTTATATTATCAAGGGAAGTCCTGTTAGTCTGAGAAAAACAGGATTTTGCTGGGAGGTCAGGACTTAGATATTATTCCTCAGTTTATCTATTACTGTTCATCTCAATATATGACCACAACCTTAAGTTAACTGGACTGGCTAAAGTATATAGTTCTAAAATTGTTCTCAGCTACCATAGAATATTCGTTGTCTTTTTCGATGTTTTTTTCCACCTGTGTGAAAAAAAACTGTCTTTCTTGCCCACCTAATGATCCATGGTGCAATTCTTGCATGATGTTAGTCATTTCTGTTTCACTGATGATGATTTAAAAATGATGTATAAAATACACTCAGTATAGCTACTGTAAATGTGTTTTGCACTTGTGAGATTGTAGATGTCCAACAACATTATTTTTCTTTGTTATCTGACACTGAAGAGCCCATAAATTTACATTATATTAATTTGTCATTGTAGTTAAAAATTTATATTCTAGCTATTTGAAGTGAGGACATTCTAAAAAAATTCATGAAACAACCATAGGCTTTTATTGATTTATCACCCTACTTCGACAGAGTTCACTTCCTCCCTTCAAAAACCTCCTGTGCAATGTTAACAATTGATTTGCAATGATTACTCAGAGCTGCTACTACCTGGTAAATATTAAGCAACGCAATAAATGAACTTAAGTCCTGAAGAAAAGTAGAAAACACCTGCTGCTGTCACATAGAAAAATATCCTTATGATTCCAGCTTCACTGATAACATTTAATAGTACGGAAAGAAGCATATATTAAATCGTGCAAGTGGAAAATCAAAGGAACAGAAGTCTGTTAGAAATCATGATCCTCCAAGGAAATTAATAGATATTTATAAGAACATTTTATTTCGTGTAAGAAATACTTTCAATGCTGATAAAAATACATGTTCAAAGAATTTTGAAATTAAGCTATGAGATAAAAAGCAGTTTAACAGTTCAAAGATTCCTAATGGGTAATACATACTTCTAGAACAATAATTCCATACTGACTGAAAGCTATTATCAACAGATATGGCAAATCTACTGCTGAAGAAGTGCAGATACTGTATAAAAATCATGCCAGTGTAGGAGTTCCATCTGCATAAAATGGAAGAGGATTTCTGGGGTTTAATTCATGTAGTATTATTTCTTCCATAATTCATTTTGATCCCTTCAAACACTACCACACTGAAATTAATAAATAAGCAGTTACAAAGAAAAAAGTGAAAAACCTAGGACAAAAAGACAATACATATCAAGTTGTTAATCAGTGAAGTCCTTCTTACTTGGGCTTCTAGTTTCCTGTCATGTTTAATATGTCAGGTACAGAGGCTCATACTTGTTGACTAAGAATATCATATTATCTCTAAATTTAGTAGCACAACCCCTGAAAACCTCCCTTTTTATCTTATCTGGATTTAAAAAAATGCCTACAGAAAAACCTAAAACACAAGAAAAGAGAAAGACAACTTTTGGAATACATTTTGTCAACCCTTTATCTTAAAATTAAGTGCATAAAACTATAATTAAAGTCTTAAGTATTTAATCTGCTTGAAAGATAATGTTTTTAATTTTGGACAGAAGATGTTGGTTTGCAAAAAATGAAGCAATTGTGAAAATGTTTATCTCACAATGATTTTTAAACATATATTATAAAATATATTTTAAAAAAATAAAACAACCCAAAAACTGGATTCCACAATTTTAAAGTAAAAATTTATTTTTTATCCATAACATGAAAAATTGGACAGTGGGGTAAAAAAGTGAGTTTATGCAACGCTATAACAAATTGAAAATAATCACATTGAAAAATTATCACCTTGAACCATACTTCAAATTCTTTATATTTTTCATATTTTTGATTTGTTTTTCTTACTGAGACTTTACACTAAATTTACGAGAGTGATGTTTTATTTAAATTTTCCAACTTTGAAAAATCAAGAAACAGTTCTGCTATGCTTGCATGAGACTCTGCTGAGCATAAGTGAACTATTTGCTAAAGGAAGTGAATGAAACCCGTAACACCTTCAGACTAAAAGTTGGAAAGTTATTAGAACTGATTACCAGTCAGGAGGTATTTCTTAAAAACTATCGTTCTGGGGAACAATGTTATCAGTTCATATTCTAAGGAATCATTCTATCAAATGCTACAGGTGGAGATAAGTTGCTGAGAAAAAGCTTCTGGACATACAAATGGCTTGAGAATTTCTGTATCATTGTAAAGAGGGATGTATTCAGTTTTTAGAAGAGTGTGAGAATTTTGTTTATCTAACATCCCAAGAATCTTTGGAATTCCAGAACTTATTATTTTCTTTCATATTATTTAAATTTCAACTCTAGCATGGTGGTCTGCACACGCATTCAGAAATAAGTAAGACAAAATAAACCAGATAAATAAAATGAGGCATGGAGTTTGGGTTTTCCTCTTTTTTCATGATGTTTTTTGAATTTGGGATAAAGCTGGAATATCACATTTCTTACAGTGCCTATAACTAGAGAGAGTCTTAGATGAAAATTCTATATATGATTTCCCCAAAACTGTAAAATCTTGGGTTGAAATGGGTACCTTGTGGCTGTACCTCCCCTACTAATGCATGTCCAATTAGACTGTTACATGTTACCTACCATGTGATCCAGTCTTAAAGTACTCCAATATTTTATTCAAATGCATAGGCAGATTCTCCTCCTGCTCTGTTTTCCTCCTTTGCTCTGCTGCAACAGAATCTCTTTGGGCTTGTTGCTATTTTGGGAAGTCTGTCTGAAGGCATATGCTTTGCCTACTGCTCCATGCTGCTGCTGCTCACAATCCTGCAGCTCAGAGCAGTTCCAGAGACTGTTGAGCATTTCTGTGCTGTGCCTTTCTAAGTCTGTCTTTACTACAGAAACACCTATGGGATGCTGTGGTATGTAAGAAAGAGTAGACAAGGAGAATACTTCAGCCATCACACTGATCAGAAGAGTAAAATGTTCCAGGCAATTTTTTTCTTTCTCCAAGAAAAAGTTGAAGACTGGAGATAAGATTTTTGTTGTTGTTTGATTTATATTCTGATTCACCTCTGGCAAACAAATCATCTAAATTTTACTTGATATTTCAACTCTTATGTGCCTGGATGGCATTGTAAATTTTCAAATGCAAAAGAACTTTCATAAATATGAGTAAATATTTACATAAAATTTTGTTTTGAATTTATGACACATGTTGCTCCTTTAGCTAATAGATATTTTAGTATAATCTCTGGTTATTTAAATAACGCCATTTACTAAAATTTTATCACATTCTAAAAAGAGTTTCCTAAGACTTTCACACTCTCTGTACATTTCAATATGCACATAGTTGTTTCTTCAGCTCATACTGTCGTTAATATTCTTTATTTTAATGGAGATATGAAAATATTATATTAAATAATGATTCAATCTTGATTTTGCAGAAGACACCATAAGGTATCTTATTCACCTGGGTTAAGGCAGCAACTATTTTGATTTCTTTTATTTATCGCAGATAAATATTTTTCACCTATTCTAGATCCGTTTTTGTTCTTAAAGACCTTTAGTCATACGCTTCAACACTAGGATTCTGCTTTAAATTAAGCAGTTTTAATGACAAACTTAAAACAGTGTTGATGGAGTACACTGTAGAACAAGGATGGGCAGAAATAGCTTACTAACAATACACACTTTTATTCTTGAACACCTGCATTTCTGTAGTAGATCATTACAAAGGACCTGCATTTTTTTTTTTCTTTTAGAAATGGAGAAAATTCTGTATCAAACACTGCAGACCTCTGAAAGTTGCTAACATTAAATGTATTGAGATCCTAAATATCTAGAAAGGCAGATAATAGAGAATCTGATAGTTTTTAATTTTCTCTAAATATCAGTTTTTCATTCTTTCTCATTTGTAGAGGGTTGTTTTTTTCAATATCTATGATGATATGCCTGTTTGAAAATACATTTTTACTATTTTGCATTTCAATCTCAAAGCACAACGTATCTTAATTATGAGCCAAGTGTCACTGGAGACACTTAGACTGTATTATTGGAATTAAAACTCCCAGTTAGACAGCAGTATTTCTAATTGTATAACTGGTTCAGAATTAAGAGCCTGTTTGTTTGGAGTGCTTTTACTTGCCTCTATTTAGTCAATGCCTTTTCAGTTTTGGCATGAAATGTATGATGCAGCAGCAGCAGGTCTGATCTATTTGGCACTGTTATGCTGAGATCTGGTTGTTTTTCTGCTTGAAACTCTCCCACAGTTACCTTTCACTTCCTCAATTTTCTGCTGCATTTTTGTGGTAAGTGCTGTTTTCTTTTGTTCTGGTCTAATGCTCTCTGCAGTGGTGTTTTGGTCTCCAGGGTAGTAGATATTAGAGCAGAAAAAAACGGTGAAATCTCAAAGACTATTCTGCCATCTTGAGCTTCTTAGAGTTCAATATCATTCTTCCCATATATATGTGGTACATCTGCTTGTCAAGTTGGTTATGGCAGTCCAAAGTAACCTGCAGATGCCCAAGGAAACATGACATTACATGAAAAAAACTTCATTCTGCTCCTGCTTGCCTAAATAGAGAAGAATGATGCAAAAACCCTGGCTGTATTATCTGGAGTTTCAGGTAGTCTGTGAATGAATGAATAAATTTTGATTTTTCGCTTATTGATCTGTGGAGGTCTACTGCCTGTGTTGCTCTCAGTTCAATTCATTTGGGATTAGTTTTAGTCATGTTTCTTTACTCAATTTGTATAAGAGTATAGGATCTAAACCATGTTTAAAATCCAAATCTTAATTGATAATGATAATGATAATGATATTGATATTGATATTATTATTTTGTATTGATATTGATATTGATATTGATATCGATATTTATTTATTTTGTCAGGTGTTTGTTTGTTTGTTTAAATTATGCTCTTTTATGTCCAATCCTTTTTATTTCTTGAGAATAAAAACATATTAATCAAAAATATTTCAGTGAAAAAGAGTAAAATCTCAGTGATATTGAGTCCATTAGAATCACAAGATTTATCTAATTTTGAATTAAATTTGCATTACATTTCCTTGGAAAATATGAAGATGTTTGAAAATCAATTTAGTCTGAAGATATATCCAAAGTTTTTAATATATACAATGTATTTACCATGAAATTTCTACAGATTAAACTATGTGGTAGACTTATTTTAGCTAATTTTGACTTATTATTTTTTGTAGAACAAAAGAATACACAAGGTGGATGCCATTTAATTCCATTAACTGCTTTTCTACTCATTCTTTTGACCACTAGTTTGAATTAGTAGTCAATTTAGGAGCATATAAGATAACCTCAGATGAAAATCTTTAGCCATTTTTCTCAACCAGAATGATAGCCAAAGCACCAAATGTTTTATACACACATTATCTTCCAGTTGGATAATGTTGGGGCTGAAGAATTAGAACAATTACAAAATAATTTAGTCTTGTTATTTCTGTAGAACAGCACAAGCAATTTTAAACAAGCAACAAATTAAAAGATATAATTCCTAAAAAGGGTGATTGAAAATATAATTGTGGTGGTATCTTTAAAATGCCTCATCCAGGATGACAATTCTGTCTTGTAAAATAATCTGCAGTTTCAAACCCAGATTTTTTTTGCATGCATGAATATAAAGAATTTTTACAACTCTTCAAATATCCAAGTTCTTATACACAGAAAAAATATGTAAGCCTGCTTTTTAAAAAGAGTGTGTTCAAGACTCTCACACATCTCAATCCATATCATATGTGTGTCATATCATATCATATCATATCAATCATATCATATCAATCATATCATATCATATATCATAGATGAGTGTTCTAGTTGATACTTTAGAGAAGCTACTAATGAAAGATATGTTACAGATCATCAGTTTAGAACACAGGAAAGAGTGAGCATCTCTTTAAGTTTCAGTCTGCATTACATACAGAGTAATGTATTTTATATTTTAACCCTGATAGTTAAATTTTAAGCCTCTATTAATTTTTAACTATATTTGAATATTCTAAAAAATGAAATAACAAAATGTAATAATATCAATTCAGACAAGTAGGGTCTCATTGATTGCCATTCTAAAAATGGTGACTTGCTGGGATATTAGTTTATGTTAAGGGAGAAATCTAGAAAAATTCTAGACTATAGTAAATGTCTTTCTGCTCTAAAAGGGTCAGTTTCCTGATGTTGAAACTCATAATCTACAAAGTTAGGTGGGAAGAATTTTAATGAAAGAGAGAAAGTGAACACATTTTATTAGACTGTCGGGTTGTGATTGTTTTCTTTGAAAGAACCAAGCAGCTATTAGTTGCTATAAAATTGTTTATTGTAAAGGCACATCAGTTTCAAAAGACAAAGAGTCACAGCATTAAAGTCTATGCTAAAAGTTTTCAGCATAGAGTCCTAAACAGAAATAAAGTCCCAATTAGAAGTTGAAACTGCTCCTGTTGAGGTCCTGGGAGGGTCAATATTGCTGTTGGCAGCTCCTGTCTTCCTCTTTGGGCTGTGATGATGGTTGTGAGAGGAGAGAAGGAAGAGAGCAACAGAAAGTCTCTCCCCAGTGCATAGATTCTTATACATAAATGACCTAATAAGCTAAAAAGATGAACCCGAACCATTTCTTCTTAACCTATTAGAATTTTAGTTCCTTAGCACACCAGGTTATGTATAAACTTATTCTATCTAAAAAATGCAAGCAATGCTTCTACTACAGTTTTATTATGTCAAAAACTATATTACTGGAGCCTACACAGAAACTTGTTTTCAACACTAGTATCTAGGACTATGTTTTTCAGCTTTCACTAGAACTTACTCTTCTACACCAGTATCCAAGACCTTTACTCTCTAAAGCACTTAAAACATATTCTTACTTATTTAAACTTACTTAGTTGTTTATTCTAAAAATTAAACTTACACCTCTACTTTATGTGTGAGTGGCTTAATATAGATCAATCCATCTAAAGGTTTGAATTCAATTCCTGCACTCTGATTTCTCTCTGAAGAATTCAGAGGCTTCTGATTTACAGACTCCAACATCAGACACCAGCCATCCCTCATAAAACACATAATTCTGCTTTTGCAGAAGATGTAACCTTCTTTTTAAATAAATCTATTAAGAGACAAAGTGGTCATTAAAAATCTAACAAAAATAAAAAATGAGAAAATATCTGAGAGTATAAAAGTGCTCATGAAAACCTGTCTATTGTCAGGATCTATTTCCTTTACTAAGGATATGGATGCAGACATGAGAAGTTCTAAGAATTTTAAAGGTGTTAGCACAAACATAGGCAAAAGTTTGCAATGGCTCAGAGCAGTCTTAAGAGGCCAAAATAATCTCTGGGAAAGACAGAGGAGTAACCAAGAAGTTCAGGGTGGAACAACTGCTAAATATTTATAACATGAAAGTCAAGGATTACCAGAAGTGAATACTATTGAAATACCTGTCAGCAAGTCTGATGAGCTCTCTCAAAGCATGAGTACTATTTATCATCATCAAGTAGCTAGCTAGTAAGTTGTCTATGGCTTAGTGCAACAACAATATCCCCCTGTACCATTACTTGATGAAAAATACAGATCTGGAAGATGTAATCCACTTTATGACAGTTACCAGCAACTGCAGAATGCTGAAACGTAGAACAGGATGCAGTAAGTACAGAATTAAAGGAACATAATTAAATTGTCTCTAAATTATATTTTTATGGCCAATAGGTGAATAAAAACTCAATATATTTTTAAAATTGAAAAATACATTTAATGGAAATTTGTGTAGTATTTTTACTGAAAATAGAAATACTGTTTAAAAATAAAATGTGTCCTACATTAAGTTTAAAAACATGAAATAGATTAAAAATTATTAGAAATGGGAAAATTATTTTATAGAGATTAAGCATGACACATAGTTTCAGCATTGTCTGAATTATTCTTATAATTTATTGATGATTTGTGGAAAAATACAAAATTTCTACTAAATATCTTCAGGTCATATTTAAATGTGGTGTTCGTGGGCATAAATAGTTTTGGAAACTTTTATACTGAATAATCAGATTTAAGCCTTTTTTCTATTCTTCACACTTGCAAAGCACAGTTTCATGGGCACAAGACAATGTAATCCTGGAGGGCCTTTTTAATTGAAGCTTATGCATAGCATGTCTGCCTGTTGCCAATGCAGGCAGCCATGATTATGCTCCTTCTGCACCATTTTCTCACTATATTCCCATACAGTTTAAAATTAAAATATTCTACTATAATCAGATCTGAAAGCCATGAGTGGTGCAGGCCTCATGCATAGCAGCAATTTAACACAAGGGTAAACAACATACATGTTGAGCTCTAAATAAAGCACTACATAGTTCACCAAACATTCTAAATAATAGTAACCAAATTGTGACTCAGGCAATCACAACTTGAAGTTTATTTTTCAGAAAGAGAGGAAGACCTGAAGGTTTTGTTTCCATGCTAGTGCAATTGAGAGAGCCACAGCTTTTGATATGAAAATTATTCCCTGCAGTTACAGGCTATGGTAGGAAAGGAGAAGCAACCTACTAGCATCAGTATTCAACATCTAAAGAAGCAGACTATGAAATACCATACGTCCATCAGTGAATTTCCATTTACCTGGCATAGTGATTTGAGAGGAGATAACATCATGTTCTACAATGAAATAAATTACACTTGTTAGAGTATAAGCCTTGTAATAAAAGAGATTATAACATATACAACCAGTGCTGCAATTTTTATGTTTAGTATAGCCTGTCTCAATGATTTAGCTCCATTAATTTTAAGCACTGGAAAACAAAATGTCTGGTATGTCATACCTTCTCTTGTGAGTCAGGAATTCAAGTCCTAATTGCTCTTTTCCATTCATACTAATTTTGATTTCATACTAGGTTTTTATTTCACTAGTTTGACAATCCAGGTCATTTCCCCATCTCACTTATTTACTTATCATGCCTCTCTTACCCCAGGATTGTAAAAATACATTTCTGCACAAAGTTTATTAATCGGTTCCAGTTTTTCAAATGCAATATATATGTTAAAATTTCAAAGGCTTAGAGGAGATGAGATTTTATATTCTTATTTCACTTTAATTAGTTTCTGTGAGTCTGAGTAATGTTAAATTTATCTATCAGTTACTGGTTACCAGTTTTCAGATCTTTGGAAGGCTATTATGGTACTGAAGTACAGTTCTTAATGTGTTTATGTAGAATTGTCTTCAAATTTATGCCCTATAAACAGGCATAACCATTTCAATTTAACAATTGCTTTAATCAGTATTTCAGAATGACAACTTGGAATTATCCTATTAACTTTGTTATTGCAGCATTTATAGCCTTTGCAATAGATAGCCGTTTGGATGATATCACTGTATAACTTCAGCTGAAGAAAAGAGTGAAAGGAGATAAATGCACAGCCTTGGTCTGTGGTTCAAGAATGTCTTTTATATCTTACAAACGTCAATATTTGTAGGTCATTACTTAATAATGCTGCTAGTTGAAAAATAGCGTATGATCTACTTGTGTTCTTGAGCATATTACTATACCACCATTAACCATAAAAAGATGATACTTTTTCTCATATTGCAACTTTATTTTTCAACTAAATAAAACTGTTCTATATGTCTAGAAGAAGAGCCAGAAAGATATTTTCCCATTATGTCCTCCTGACGACCTATATACAGCTATCTCACCAGTCTCACTTGGATATAAAAGCACAGTGTCACAAGGAAACGAGAATATATTGGACTTGTGATACAGCTTATCAAAAGTTAAGATAAGAATGTAAGGAGATGACAACTTCTAGACAGATCCTTTAAGTAAATACATTTCATAGAATCTTTAAGTACTGCCTTTCGATGGCTTGTGCCTGAGAAAAGGAATAGTACTGTAGTTTAAGAATCTGTACACATGGCTGCACTTTGAAAATCCAGCCAAGAGAGAAAATCCCTTTTCAGCTAAAGTGAAATCTATTTGAACTGCTGCAGACAATTAACTTTTAAGACTTGTATCCCTTTTTCCTCTGCTACCTCTCTCATTGGTCTTCCCTTTTATGTGATACGTTTCATAAGCATGTTTTTAATAAATATGTGGTTTCTTAAAAAGCAGGATTTTTGTCTGATGTCTTTAGTCCCACTTGCACATTAAACAAAGGATAGTAAAGAAATGCTGAGGCAATGAAGACCAAGCTATTTCAGATACAGAAAGGAAGAAAGTGTATTTCATAGTCAGAGTGGTCATAGACCTCTGTTACTCTGCTTTCAGGACTGCAATATGTGAGCTGATGTTAACTTGGGTTTGCTTTAGTTCAGTTCCATCATACACGTAGATCTTACCTTGCATAACTTGACATTTGGAACTAAGGTTGCCTATTCTCCTTTAATTTGGAGAATTAATACTCCAATTAATTTTTAATTTATCCTCCCTTTTTTCAAGTCCATGATGATTTCATGTAACCACATCATTGACTATGTATTCATATTTATGCTGTTTCTGATCTCCTTTTGCCAGGGCTGTCATCAGGTTCCCACCTTCCAATTCCATTCTTCAGGTAAGTCTGTACGTCACAATTCTTTTTGCTTTATTCACTGTTATCCTGATGGCTTCCATTTTGCCTCCCAGGTTCTTTCCCCCTCTCTTTCTTTTACCAGATCTGTCAGCTAGTCTTTCATTATTCAGAGCAAATGGAAGGTGAGAGAATTGTAACGCTCTTCTTTCCAATGACTGTGCTGGTATAAATTTGTGTAGTGCTGGTAAAGAGAAACTTATGAGCCTGAGACCAAAATCTAGTGGAATAGCCTCACTAAAGCAAGAATCTTGCAAAGTGTTAGCTTCAGAATTTTAAAATGTACCAAGAGAGATTTTTTTTACCCCAGATGAAAGTGAATTAATCAAGTTAAAGTGTGTTTTCCTGGAAAAAGCAAGTGGCAAAATGTTTATACATTATTGTCTTGATAAAGCATCAGGATGCAATAGTTATGCAAATAAAAGTACAAAGGTACAGAAAGAGGATAAGCACAAGAATGTCATTGGAATTACTACAGCACTCATGAAAAATTACTGACTTGATAAACCTGTGGAGAATTGAACCTATTGCTATTAAAGTAAATCAACAGGCAATTTTTGTTATTTTTATATTGTAAATCTGGATGAGTCAGTTTTTGGGGTAGCTGCTCTACTATTCTGTAAATGAAAGTAGAGCCTTCTCCTTTCCTATAAATTAAGATGGATATGGACCTGGAAAAAAATAAATACTACATTGTCTAGAAGAATAACCATATTATGTCAACATATATTATGCCAACCTGTGTTATATTAAGTTTCAAATCCCAAAAATTATCATACTTACTTGGAATGAAAATTGTCTGTCCACAGATTTTTCATAGCAGATTGCATGAAAGAATTCTTGTAGACAGATCATTAAAATTAAAATTTTAATAAATTATCAAATGGGTAATCCACATAATTATACTCTCCATAAAACAGAAAGACTAAGTAAAATTCTCTCTTAATTGAATCACTAAACAGTGAAAATCACAGTAAGAATAGAGAAACAATACCCGAACTTTAAACAATATGAAGAAAAGAGAGGTATTTCAAGGTAACATATTCAAAAATGAGGACCAGAAATCACATTACCAGACTAACACCTTCACTGGCTGAACACTGGATGCAAGAGATTGTATAAAGTGTAGCAAATTGAGTTGTATTTATATCTGTCAAAATAGGGACTTCAAAATCTGTAGTGACAGTTGCAAATATATAAACTAATTTGTTTCATCTAAAATGAGTAATGGTCTGTGTGATCAACATGGAGAATCTCTAGTCTTTCTGCATCAAGTAAGAGAAGTCACTACTTCCTACTTGGGAATAAAGACAAGTGGAAGATTATCATATTTATGCCTTTTTGGTGACAGATATGGCTTCATTTTGTACAGCAATACATCTCAGGGTATAAGTGAAGAATATGGCATATATAGTAAGGGCACTAACATACTGGCCCAGATTCTCATCCAAAATTTGCTTAAACAGTCTTAGTTTAAAAAAAAAAAAAAAAAAAAAAAAAAAAGAAAAAGGTGATTTTTTAATATATTAACAGCCTGGCAAAGGCTATGCTCATCAGAATTTGGAAGTATCTCAATTACTGATATTACAGAGAAGCTACTGTTAAATTTGATTCTTGTTTTCCATTTCAGTGTAGTTAAAATGTGAAAGATCTCTTCTAAATTTTGAACCCTGAGAGTTAATTTTCCACATCCCTCTAAAATAAAGTCTTGACAATACCCATGTCAAATCCCCTGACTGCAGACAGTATCTCAAAAACCCTTTTAAAGAAAGTGTCATTATTTAAACAAATAATAATGATTGAAGGCTTCCAGTTAAAATTTTTTTTCTAGCTCTTGCTCTGACCTTAAATTATGTAAACTAATAATTTAGAACAATGCAGAATGTCTAAATGACTGAAACACCAGGGGGTTCAACTCTGCACTGTCACACCTTACATATTAAGAGCAGTGCATACTTAGGTAAGTATGTCCTATACAGTCCAGAAAAAGAGATATGATCTTCTATGACCATCTAGGAAACTCCTACATTCAACTACTTTATTATATCTAATCAAGATGAAGCACTGAACAGAAGTAATATATATTTTATTTCCTTTTCCATGATGACTTGAAAACAAACAGTAAGTCTAATGCGTAAAGAGACCTATGAACAGTTTCTATATAAAGATTCTAAAACGATGTAGGTATTATTTAATTTTGAAATTCAGTTCCTCTTAGTCAGTAGCAGAACACGACTGGTACAGCAGTAATACAAATAAAAATAAGAGATGGCTCCAAGGCATCCTGGTTACAGAGAAAGGTGGTGAAGTTTTCAGATTGCGTGACCGCGTTGTTCATTCCGTACCACCCGTGCTGCTGCTGAGGGCATGGTTTTGACAGGAAAAGCTGAGGAGCAGAAGGGAAAGTGCACCATCCTTCCTCACTTGCCCAAGGGAAGTGAGCTGTCCTCTTGTCCCTTCTGTTGCCCGCTGGCTCCCCGCTGCATTTTTCCCTCGGAAGACACATCCCTGTGGTGCTGAAGCGGACAGCTCCAAGGCGGCGGCCGAGCCGCGGAGCCCGGTACGGGCAGCCCGGGGCTGGCACCGGGCAGGGACCGGGAATGACCGCCCGCTCCGCACCCTGCACAGCGCAGGGCAGGGACCGGGAATGTCCGCCCGCTCCGCACCCTGCACAGCGCAGGGCAGGGACAGGGGATGACCGCCCGCTCCGCACCCTGCACAGCGCAGGGCAGAAACCGGGAAAGGACTGGGAATGACCGCCCGCTCCGCACCCTGCACAGCGCAGGGCAGGGACAGGGAATGTCCGCCCGCTCCGCACCCTGCACAGCGCAGGGCAGGGACAGGGAATGTCCGCCCGCTCCTCACCCTGCACAGCGCAGGGCAGGGACAGGGAATGACCGCCCGCTCCTCACCCTGCACAGCGCAGGGCAGGGACCGGGAATGTCCGCCCGCTCCGCACCCTGCACAGCGCAAGGCAGGGAATGTCCGCCCGCTCCTCACCCTGCACAGCGCAGGGCAGGGACAGGGAATGACCGCCCGCTCCTCACCCTGCACAGCGCAGGGCAGGGACCGGGAATGTCCGCCCGCTCCACACCCTGCACAGCGCAGGGCAGGGACCGGGAATGTCCGCCCGCTCCACACCCTGCACAGCGCAGGGCAGGGACAGGGAAAGGACTGGGAATGTCCGCCCGCTCCCCATTCCCTGCACAGCGCAGGGCAGGGATGGAGACGGCGGAGGAAACAGCGGGAGCTGAGCCCGGCCAGTGGCCACACAACCCCTATCTGGATGAACCAGCTTCTGAGGCTGATTTGTCTCTGTTTTCCAGTGGTTTTTACCTGGGGGAGGGAATGTTATACCTCAGGAGTTTTCCTCATCCTATTACTGTTATTATTGTGCTTTTAGTAAGTTGCTATTTAAACTCATAATCTCTCATTTATTGTTTCTTCTTCACAGGAAGGGACAGGGTAAGGAGAATGATTTATTTGGAGTTTAATTTCCCTGCTGGTGTTAAAATCAGCACAATGGGTTAGTGGGACAATTATTTCTTTGGGGTATTATGGCTGTGGCTGATAAAACTATACTTCTCACCAGTTACTTTGCTAGAGCCCTTTTGCAGCCAGTGGAGATGCAGTTATTCACCTATTTATTTCAGACATCTCTTTTAACCTGAACTGAACTGTGAAGTAGAAGTAGTTGGCTGTAAACCATAAATCCTATTTTGGTTATAATACTGAAATACTTCAGGTAGTTTGTTTGGTTGTTTTCATTGTTCTTTTTTTAAATTTTTTTGTTTGTTTGTTTGTTTGTTTGCTTGTGTTTTGTTTTTTGTTTTTTTGGGTTTTTCTTTGTTTTTTTGTTTTTTTTTTTTTTTTTTGTTTTTGTTTTTTTGTTTTTGTTTTTTTGTTTTGTTTTTTTTTTATTTTGTTATTTTTTTTTCATGGTGAAATGAAAGCTACAGAACAGCATCTTCATCATAGATAGTTTGAAACACGAAATATGACTATGATTACCAAACATGGTCTATGATTTGGTTTCTAGAGTGTTTTCTTTTAAATCAAAACTGACTTTAAGTTATAATCCATTTGCTAAGACAATTTATCAGATTGACAGTAGTGGGTTTTACCCACATAAGCAGGGGAAAAAGCATTATTCTAACCCTTTTAATCAGTCTTTTTGGTTTCATCTCTCTTACTGTGTTCAATTACCTTCTGCTAACATACTCTTTTTTCATGGCCTGCAAAGAAAATCACGTCATTTCCAGTTTATGTGGAGGGGATAAAGTCTACCTTTGTTCTCATTTCCATTCTGAGTGACTGTCCTATGCAATCTTTAAAACAGGACATTCTTGTGAAAAGTAGATGACCTCATATACTCCCAGATAGATGAAAGTTTCTCATTCTCTCTCTTATTCCCCAAATGAAATCTAGTTAAACAAATTTCACTACTGTGGGTCAAATCCTGTTTTAGTATGGAAAAGACAGTAGCTCTTAAACTTATTTACTGTTTGTTGCTTTGGTTTTTATTGGCTTTTATTGTTTTTTTTTTAGTTGTTGTTGTTGTTTCTTTTGGAAAGCTTGAAAGTGATAGCATAATTTGTCTTCTTATTTATATGTAAGTAAGGACTGAAACAATTATTTATTCCATTTTTAGTTTGATGACATGTAATTTTGCCTCTAATTTTTAACAGTGTAAATTTATTCAGGCAGATCACCACTCTGAAGTGCCTATATACATTCCAATACCTAAACTATAATTTTCAAAGATAGCATGGATTATCTCTGCTGGGCACTCCTTTGTTCTGTGTAAAAGAAACCATTTCTCTCAAACCTACTGGACGTTGAATAATTAAAGCTGTTGAATGTCTCAAACCAAAATAAAATTATTATATCTCTTCTGAAGAGTGGCTAAATAGAATATAAATTGATTTTTTAAATAGTCATTAATAGTATATTTATTTTTGCATTGAATAAATAGCTGAAACGTATGCTATTAGCATGATATTCAGCAATTGAGCTGGTGTGAATAGTTAGTAAATCAGGCCTGTAATCTTCAAACATACTCCCTAGGCCCTGGATCTAAAACCATCTGGACAGTGTGACAGTGTTCTATTTATTACATACAACTGCTTGGATACTGCCAATGCATAAACAGTAATTAAGCACACAAGCCAACCATGCATGCCAGATTTGCTAGAACTATCCTTTGAGTATCTTAGAGTTTCCATGCCAGTGAGCTTAGTGAGGCATTGGCTGGTGATTAAACATTAATGATTTATGGTGCAAGCAGGGTTCATTTACTGCTTACTGGAATATGTTTGACAGTAATTGTGTGATTTTTAGAAACAATGCTTTCAAAGATATGTTTCCTGACTCATTTTCTATACTGTTTTCAATACGAATGTGATATAAAATCTTGGACGTTAATTGCTGCTTGTGTGGTTCTCTTACTGTTCTATACTTTGAGACAAGAAAAAGGGTTAAATGTAGCAGGAACTGGCAGCTGTGATAGTTTTTTCATCCTCAGTTTGAGGGAGCTTTAAAAAATAAATTCCAAAGTCTATTATTGCAGACTACTAAATTAATATTGAACTGTGCACCTTAATACAACTGTGAATCTTAATATTTAATTGTGCAGCATTGAACTGAGTATTTCAAGAGATGGAATTTTCCACTGGTGCTTTGCTCATCCCAGTTTCACGTGACTTTCCTAAGATCTTCACTGAGGATGCAACAAATATTTAACAGGGATATAAAACAATATATGCGTTGGAAGTCTGTAGATGATCATGGGAAAAGCTCACCCAAACCAGGGGCCAAATTTTCAGCTGAGCAGGAGAAGATACTTTGTACTGCAAGTAGGAGATACTGAAAACCCATCATTAAAGAATTTTCATTATTCATGATTTAGGACTATTGTTTAATGTGTAGTATTTAATTCTAGTGGTCTCAGCCATAATCTTGTCTTAGGGATGTTTTTCTGGGAATTATATGTGGCTTGAAACTTGCACAGTTTCAGAGTTTATACTGGTGGGTAACTGTTAATGTGTGCCTGTGTCAGAATTGCCTCCCTCACCCCATCAATCTTGATTTACTAGTATTTCAAGCTCTCCTAGTGAGCTAGAAAAGGTAATTTCAAATTTGCAGTCCTAATCACGGAATGGGAGGTATGATTCACTGCCATCAAAGAGGTCTTGGACATTAAATTAATCCCCAAATCTTCCACTAAACTGAAAATCTCCAATTTTGTAGACAATCCTTGAATACATGTTTTGGCAACTTCTGTGGTTGTATTAATTAAGGTACAGTTTATATCAGTTCCTGATGTATTAGTCTAACATTTCAGAATCATCGGTATAGAGAAGCAAGGACTATAAAAATATTGAATACAGAGATTTGTACAATTTTTACCTTCTACTATCACCCTAGAGTCTGGATCTAGGGACAGCAACTTCCCATTTGGATTACCTCCATGTTTCATTACCTATGCAGAAAGATTAAAAGAAAAAATGAATCCATAAAAGAAGGCATTGTGGCAGTTTTTTTTTACATTATGAACAGGTTAAGATCATTAAGAAACTAAGACCTACAAAGGACCAAACCTGTCAAATAAAGAATAGTCTGTATTGGCTTTCTTAGACATAAGGTCCCCGATGCAAGCTGTTTAAAGATTCCTGAAACAGGTCAGCAAAATTTAGCTCAGAAATTGGAAGCAATACAACAATACTAGTGCCATGCCTTAGATAATTATCTCTGTTGAGAGACACAGGTAAATTAACCTGGAAACAGAATCAAATTAATGTCATTAATACAATTTCCAGGATGCAAGCAAATATTTTCTTTCAGTGCTGCACTTTGCCATATGAGTACACAAACACTTTTAGGACTATCTAAGGTAAATTTAATCTGAAACTCTGCACCCCTACTAGCAATACAGGGCTAACCTACTGTCCCAGAGTAGGAGGTAAAGAGAGATCTTCCCACATCCTTAGTAATTCTGTCAGTGCCACTACTTTACCTGTGGATTTCCATACTGAAAAATGATTTTTTTTTACTGAAGCCGCTGCCACAGGTGGAGCATGAAAAAAATTTCCCCAGACTTTTCTCTTGTAATTAGATTGTTTAATGTAGTATAGTTATTTGAAGAAATAAACCACACAGCGACAGAGATTCTGACTCCCCCATGGTATTTTGCCAGTTTAATTTTGGGTCTTGGGAGGACCTTACCTTTAAAGTAAAGGTATAAACTGCTGGCTGCAGCTGGTGAACTCCACATCTTATATGCTGACACCACACCAGAGTGCTGTGGCTGAAGAGCTAGTCTATGAAGCACATATTCCATCACAAAAATTTTGTGGGAAATTGTCAGCATATTTAGCCCTGTACTTGCAGATGGCCTCTGGCTACCTACCCGTTAGCTGGCAGCCATAGGCACAACATTGGTTCACTATCTGCCTGGGATTTACTTTGCCTTCTGTTTAAACTAATTTGAAGTATTGTCCTTCTATGCTTATTCTATTGAAAGATAATTTTAAACACTGAAAAGTTTTCTTTCATCTTTTCTTTGGTGTTAATATATTTAAAGAAAAATATCTGCATAGAGCATGGAGGTGCAGGATCACTAAGCAAATGGAATTCAATTATGCTGATCTCTGTTTAGCATGGTTCTTTCCTTTCTGCCTACCTCATCCTCTGTTGGCAGACTGTTCAGTAAATATTTTCTCTGCAGGTCCATGAGTCATCTGTGTAGTAAGTCACAGCCAGAGACACAGGGATAACTGGGAAGTGGGTCACTGCATGAGTCTTCTCTCTGGGAATCAAGGTTAAAAATTTCACCCAGAGTATAAGCCCAGTGGTCCTGTTCTGTTACCATGTGTTTACACTGCTGAGCTGCCTTATCCAAATTTGGAGTTTGATTTGTGCCTCCCTGCACAGTGTATTTAGCTAACTGACACTCTAATGTTCTTGGACAGGCTGTTTTAGTTCTTAACATGGAAGCCTCAATGTTTGTATAAATAAGATATCTGTAGATTGAGTCTCCTCTGGAGATCAGCTGGCTCAACATGCTGATAAAAATGGTACAATTATTGACTAACATAAGAGCTTATTTTAGGTGGCTCAGGACCCTGTCTGGAAACTCTCTGAACCTAGAATGATAGAATCATGGAATTTTTTGGGTTGAAAAAGACATTTAAGATCATTGAGTTCAACTGTTATCCTAACACTATCAAGTCCACTACAAAACCATGTCCTTAAGTGCCATATCCCCACATCTTTTACAGACGGTGATTCAAACACTTCCCTGGGCAGCCTGACCAATGCTTGACCACCCTTTCAGTGAAGGAATTGTTCTTCATGTTGAATCTAAACCTCTGCAATGCAACTTTAGGCTGTTACCTATTGTGCTGTCACTTGTTACCTGGGAGAAAAGAGATCAACCCCCACTGGGCTACAATCTCATTTCAGGCAGTTGTATAGAGAGGCTCCTTTTCTCCAGGCTAAACAACCCCAGCTCCCTCAGCCATTCCTCATTAGTCTTGTGCTCCAGACCCTTCACCAGCTTTGTTTCCCTTCTTTGAACTCAATATGAGACCTCACCTGTGCTGTGTATGGGAGGAAATTTACTATTCCAGTTTTGCTGGCCACACCATTTTTGATGCAAGTCATTGGCCTTCTTGGCCACTGGAGTACATGCTGGCTCATGTTCAGTCATTTGATGACCAGAACTCCCAAGTCTTTTTCTGTCATGCAGTTTTCCTGTCACTTTTGCCCCACTGCTGCATGGACATTGTAACCCAAGTGCATGCCAAGATGGAGAACCATATACTCTCTGAGCAACCTGTTCCATGCTTCTGTGATTTTCATTATAGAGAATTTGTTAATTTAATCTAATTGGAATATCCCTTGCTCCCGCTTGTGCCCACTGTACTTTCAATGTGCACCTCTGAAGAAATTAAATTCTGTCTTCTTTATCCATTATATAGATGGATAAAACATATGTGGAGTGCTCCTAAAGCACTTAGACTCTACTCCTTCTTCCTTTTTGTCTTCATGCTGTATTACCTATTTTCACTCCCTTCCAGCCTTGCTTTGTTAAATACACATTAATTTATAATTAATGAACAAGACACATACCATTTTTATAAGCTAAAGTACTAACAGCTGCTACCCTGCATGAAAGGTGGCTGACAGTCTCTTCCCTCTAGTCTATTACTGCTAATAATGAGAATTATTACTGCTTTTTGTTCACTACACAGTTGTATTAACATTACTGATGTCTGGTAAGAAACTAACTGGTGTGTCTGGCCATTGTGATACATTACTTTCAACATCTCCTCTCCTGGGAATGTTCATATTAGCAGCCATAGTCCTTAACCTCACCAAGGTGCAGAATTTTTACTCACTGAATCATTTCAATGAATTATGCATCTCTTTCTGACACAATCCTTGCAAAAACCTTTCTGTGAAGGCCTTTATCACATATTTCTCTAACAAGAGTGGCTCATCATCCTAATGTAAGCTGCTTTCTTTTAATTCAGTATGGTCTGAGGCTAACATAGATATATTCTGACTCTTTTATGATATTTTAGTTCAACTCCTCCATTATATTTCTGTGCCACAGCATAAATAATCTCAAACTTAATGTAAAAATGTGAACATTGGGCTGGTCTGGGCAAGCGTCTCCACTTTCAATATGTCTTTCCTTTGTGGTCATCAACAGAAACAATAAAAACTCCTGTAACTATGATAACTCCCCCTTTCCCCCTCTTTTAAAAGGGCCAAGCTCTTTTTTTTTTTTTTTTTTTTTTATGCTTCAGTTGATCAACAATCTTGGCTATTCCAAAGTTGAGCCAATATAGTTACCCTTCCTAGAGCAACATTAAGCAATTCAATGCTTGATTAAACCTTCTTTTCAGTGCAGAATTCAGCCTAAATAAATGTAACCTTTAAGATGGTTTAAAAGAGATGAGAAGGAAAGAAACAAACAAAAAGAAGGTTTCTATTTTATATTATCCTAATCCTGCACTGAGTTCCACAGTTGAGATAAAATTAATAGATATGTATGTTTTAGACTGGGTACTGAAGTACCCTATTTCCAAAGGCATTCTGAACTTTCATTTCAAATAAAAAATTATATATAAATAAAAAAAAAAATTCCTTGATTTTTTTCATGGCAGTATAAGTAAGAAATGTTTTCTTCTGTACAGTTTATTTCAAAAGTTAAGTGAATATTGTGTGTGGTTCAGCTTTGGAATGGTAGGACATTTTCAAGTTAGGGGTTTTTCAAGACCTTCAGGAAATATTTGCTCAC
Source organism: Muscicapa striata striata (assembly GCA_030060385.1). Lineage (NCBI taxonomy): Eukaryota > Metazoa > Chordata > Aves > Passeriformes > Muscicapidae > Muscicapa > Muscicapa striata. Next base: position 1,697,936 of record JAREIS010000018.1, on the reverse strand, counting down.
TCAGTACCCCATAACAGGAAGAGTAAAATCTTCAAAGAGTTTTATTTCATAACACCAGTATAGGATTGAGGAAGATCTGCAAAGCTATGTAAGAGAACCAGACAAGTACTTGGTGAATACTGTGACACTTGTATTATGACATCCTGCTGTTGTGATACCTGAGGAACAAGGCCAAAGAGAAGTGGAAGACCTGTAGGAGCCAAGGGAAAGTCACTATTACAAATAAAATCTCAAGGGTTAGATGGGTGACTGAGCTGACTCTGATGATATTTTCTTTATATCCCTTCAGAACCTTGTCATCTGGAATCAAGCCCTCTATGTCTGATCTTAAAATACAATCAGCTAAATATTGATAGTGCCTTTAAGAATAAAATGTTTTTATTTTCTTTAACATATTAATAATATAAAAATACAGAATTGAAATGCAATTCAGAATATCCAGCATACACCAAAAAGCTGCAGTGAGTGCTACACTCTGTGCTCAGGCTTTTAGTATTTAAAGGGGTTTTAAAATATGTGTTTCTCATAGTTTACATATTTATTTCAGGAAGCATAGAACCTGAAATTGGCTGACCTCGGATATAGAAGTTTCAAAACTGGAAAAATTGTGATAAAATTCAGAAATTTTTAGCTATTATCTATATTATCATGAATGCTCTTGTTCTAAGCATAATGGTAACAATATAAAAAGTTACTTTAGAAAAGAATTCTAGACCAACAATGACTGTGACCCTGAGTCTGAGAAGTGCTAAGAACCTGGGAAGCTTCTGAATTGGGCACAGAAGATCACTCATAGAAACAGAACAATCAAAAGATGAATGTGGTGTTATGCAGTATAAGTGGTCATTTTAATATATCTTTCTCTAGAAGAGATTGATTATGAATGTTGAAGCTCAATCTTCTTATTTATTCCTTTTCTTTAACTAGTTTCCCTATTAGTCCGTTCTTTCTCAAGGTTAGTGTAACCTTTCAACATGCAGAAGTTTATTCATGTCAGTGAAGATGTTAATGGAATTTTGCTCATTTGCATAAAGAAATTTTTCTTCTGATTTCATTTTAAAAACATTAAAAAAAAAAATCATTTGACCCAGTAAAATCAGCATAAAGGGAAGCACCCACACATACACAAAGAAAAAATAGTAGAAACCTCTCTTAAAAATAGACAGTTCCAAAATCTACAAATTCTCTAAGTAAAGATCATCAATTATCTTTACTTGGCAAATGAAAGGCAATAACAGTAAAATGCATATGAGCACCAACTGTGATGTGAAATTTAAGGCTCTAAAACTTCATTAAAATCAGACTGGTAATGATGTACCATATGCACTGGGCTGTATTTGCCCGAGGATCTCCAACCTGTGGCTCATTTCTTCTGTCACAGCACCTCTTTATAAGAATGACTCAGAGTGCTTTGTTGAAGTGCTCAGGGGCTGACAAGCAAGGTAGGTGTTTCAGAAATAATCATTTGCTTCATTATACCCTGGTGGATTATAGACATTTTCTGTTTATAGGAGAATCTTAGGCTTTCATTTCTAAAGTGAACTGAAAATGTGAAACAAGGCTGTTAACAAGGATTCTGACAATTTATGCTGTCCAAATAGGAAACTGATTTTTTTTTTTTAATAAGTAAAAGGGATTTTTAATAGCCTTTTACAGAAATAAGTGATAATGAATTTGGACAGTACATTTCAGAGAGATTACAAAAATATATTAACCAGGTAAGAAAAATGGTAGACCTCATAGGTGAAGGGTTGCATGTTTCATTACCAGCTCTTGAGCAATTTAGCCCCCATGTGCTTATTTTATTATTCTGGTACTTTAGTCTCTTATTTGTAGCTCACCTTTATAAATTATTCAGAACCTTTTCCTTTTTTAATGCTTTCATATATAATCCCCCCTTAATGCTACAGCTTGATATGGCTATATGTGGCAAGTAAAATAAGTGCTTTTAGATGAACCTTCATCTTATTATGATTAAAGATGAAGGAAAGCCCATGCCAAAGCAACATTAAGCTAAATTCTTTATATGTTCAACAAAATGAAAACCTGTTGGTACATGAGAGATATTAATTATGCTGAAATCCATTTGATATCTGGTCATACCCTAGATATTAAAAATTAAACCTTTGAACACAGGTGAAAGCACCTTTAAACACCGACATATTTCAGAGGTGTCTGAGAGACAGTCTGGTCTGAGGTCTGGTGGGGATGTGTAAATTGTCTCCAGCATGTCTGGAAGTCACAGACACTCAGAAATGGAGACAAACAAAAGCAGTAGAAATTCCTGGCTTGACTGGCTGGTTCATTTGCTTTCAACATAGGCAACCTGCTGACCAGGCTATTTATCCACAGTGGGAAAGCCTGTGTTCAATCCCATTTTCTGAACAAGGAAGGGCCTTATCTACTCAGAGAAAAGGATGGGAAGAGTGCATGCTGCTGGCCTTGTAGTGCAGTACGGGGAAAACAATGCGACCTTAACAGCTGACACACTCACTTAGGCAAGAACAGAGCCATATTGGACTTAGCACCATCTGCAGTATTTTTCCTTTCCTTTTTCATGTAACAAAGTAATTAGGGAATACATTTTAATTTTGCAGAAGTATTATCCATGTTTCAAGTATTTGGATATTATAAAAAGAATTTAAACACACTTTACACAAGTTTTTTGTTTTTTTTTCAGGTTGCCTGTAGTACCATTACAACACATGCAATCTAAACTTTTATTGAAAATAAATTTCAGATCAAGTTTTGAAGCTCTGGTGATCACTTGGTATTAAAGGGACATCACAGGTGAATAATTGTTCCATATGCAGTGTGGTGTTACTGGTGTATTACCTTGTGCTTAAACTGAATAACCACTGGTAAAAAGAAATACTGTAGAATGATAGTAAAGAATTGGACTATGTATTTTCCAGTTCTGACTTTTCAGCCTTCTAGAAAAGTCTTTACCAAAAGGTTATTTTTAAAAATAAATGTTTTTTTCAGTCTGAAATATTATAATTAAACTTTTGAATAGCTTCAGGCATTGTTATACTTTTCTGAATCAATTTTTAGTTTAAAGAAAATGTTGAAAGGGCACATAACATATGTTATGAAGAAGTGCACACAAGCAATGGTGAAATGCCTTTTGCATTTGACTCTACTGGTGAGTTAAAAGTGAACAAACTAGTAAAAGAAAAAACAATGAGCAATGAGTATGTATATTTCATCAGCATTCACAATACCTTTAAACAATTACAAAAACAAACAAATTCTATTCATGAAAGTCAGATTTTCTTCAGGGCCTGTAACTATTTTGTTATTGCTGCCATGGTGTCTAGCATTATACAGCTGTCTGTAAACCCAGCTGGATAGAAATCTGGAAATGAGACTGAGATGATGACTCTGTTCTCACTACAGTTAGGTTGGATACTGAGGGACTACATTACAGCATTTGCTAGGTGAACATAGAATTACCCCAAAAGGCATTCAGTTAAAACATGGAGAGAAGCTGTTCCTAAAAGCTGAAGTTATATGATGAATAAAGAATAAATATAATACAATATAGTCTTGAATCAATATTTGGAATATCCAAGACATTAGTTTAAATAGTTGATAAATTAATCACTGTCCTAGTTCAGTTTTAGATCCTTTGATTGGAAAAATTTTGAATACAGTAAAGTTCTAGTTCCACTGCTAGTTACAATCTGAGCTCTACCTATAGGGAAAAACCAATGCAGAGGTAAATGAAGTATGGATTAATATTTGCATAGCATAAAATTAAGCATTCATTTAGCATTCATTGACTTAAGCAAGATCATCATCCTCTCTGCTGCCACTTGAGATCCCTGGATTAAGCAAGTGTAGATTTATAAATAGTTATTTTCAATATGCAACAATATTTATAGGCTGGTTTTATATCCTTAAGAAAGCAAAGTAGGTACCATTCTTTTCCCAGTATAGTGAAGGTTGGAAAAGAGAATATTCATGATTTAAGTTCCATTTTTCATTTTTTATTTAACACTGTGTCTTTTTAAACTTGTGTGCTCTTTCTATGAAATGTGGAGTTTCATATTTAGTCATATAAAATACAGAATAATACTTCTCTTTTTATTTGGTAGTCTTATCTGACTACAGCTTTCTCTTTGCTCTGTTCATTATTCCCAAACAAACAAATAAACAAAAAACTAAAAGCCTCAGACCTTTACACATTTTTTCCTCCTGTGTTGATTCCACAATCCTAGTAAGCATTTGACACTGAATTCTGTTGGATGCACAAGGTCATAATTTTTGAACCTGGATTTGCTCCAGAGTAATGAATATTTTGTTTTGTGTGATATGTTATGTGAGATACATAAAATAAGCTTGAATGTACAATCTTTACATAAATAAATCTTTTTATTTGATCCTGCTTTCCTTGATGATTTTAGTAGGATTGCTCAGTTATATAAAAAAATACTCCTAAAACTGACATTTTCTTAAAGACTTAATAACATTGCTCAATTGATAATAGACAGCACCATGACACAGCTTCTGTATGTATTCAAGGACCTGGTAATGTACATTTTTACTATAGACAAGACACCCTAAATAGAAAATTACTGGAGACATCTCATGGCAGGGTTTCTACTGCTTATACCATAGTCATCATTTAACAAGTGTATAGGAAGTATTCATTAATTCTTCAATTATTAGATTTTTTAGCTTTCAACCTGGAGATCTATTTCTGAGCAGCTACACATTATAAAAGTATTGATCTCATGACTAAAGCAATTCTGCTTGAAGCAAATAATCTTGAAATAGAATAATTTTTTTTTTCCCCTCTGACAATAATATATGATCACAGGAAGAAATACATTAACTTGCATATCTGCTGTAACCAGATATTTTGTTATTTGTCATGGACTTCAAATTTGAAAGGAATTTAATGACTGTCTGGGTAATCAAAGAACATCACTCTGGGACTGCTAAACATGCTATGAAACATTTAGTATTATGAATAAAAAATTTAAGTTAACTCTCGATAGATATATCACTAAATGCCCTGGTAGAATTTTAATAGTAAATAGTTAAAATTCAATAAATAGATCAATTTGTAATTGATGGGGAAGCTGATCCAACTGGGTTAGTACATGGCAGCAACTTTCTTTAGAGAAACCCTGCCTAGAAAAGAAAAGTGTGTTTTTCAACTAATCTCATAAATCATTTTGACAATGAACACTATAGATTGTCTCAAATTGCAAAATTCACTTCCAAATTTGGAACTGTATCTCACCAATTTTCAAAAACTCTTTTTTTTATCCTTCTTACTATAAATAGAAGAGCAATGTATGGAAAATAAAATTTTTATTAGAGGACAAAGTATGCAGCTGCATAGTTTAATTTTTTTTGTGCATTCTTAAATATAAAATCAAGAACTGCTATCCCTGTGAACTAATGTCACTTCAGAATGTAGTACAAATCAGTGATGCTCCTCTATTGCCTCATGTGACATATTTTTCTGTCTTGAGGGCAGCACAAATCAGAGCTTCTTTTCTCTAGGATTGACTTACACTGTATGTCAACAATCCAGAATAAAATATAGCTTGATGAGCTCTGGGAAAATAGATTTACCAAGTAAATATAACTTCATAATCACATCATCAGTATTATCGACTTTAAAATGAGCCTCCAAAGAATATCTGTCCCCAAAAACTCAGATGTAAAGAAGAACTAATAGATTTGATTTCACCTCTTGTAGATAATCAGTCATCCAGTTTCACGCAGTTGTGCTGCAGAGTCTAACAACTTTTCAAGGGTAAAAATTCCTTTCTCAGTCTGAATGGAACATGTCATGGTACAAGGAATCCTCTACTTCCCAGTACTGTGCTGTTGCAAGTGTTAATTATTCTCATTTTTTCCTCTCAATACTAAAACAGAAAATAAAGTTGTAAAATTCTGGTTTATTTCTAGTTAGAGTTTTAAAAATATTTTTCTCTAGACACTAGTTTTATAAAATGTATTTTCTGTGCTAGACACAAAAAAACCCCAAAAAAAACAACAACAACAAAAAAAAAAACCCCACAAAACCCCAACAGATTACTTCTTAACTGTCCTTACTAAGGATAGCCAATTTATATGTCATTGTTTAGGATTAAGTAAGTAGGCTGCGCTCTTCCAAGCTTATTATGGTAGGTATAAGCTTCAACCCCTAAAATGTTCTGTCTACTTTTTTTCACAGACTCTGTGATATCAATACCTGATTGAATATCTGAACATCAAGACTTGATGTTCTCTCATTAACAATTCTGATGCCAAAAATGGGAAAAATAAATGGATCTTCTATATAATCTGTTGTGCCTCATTCCATCCACTCTTGTCACAGAACCAGAGTGGAAGCTGATAATGAATTGTTTACTTTCTGTGATTTTTAAATGAAATAAAAAAGACATTAAATGAAACTGTGTCTTGAAACCACTTCAGCAGCTGATATTTATATTCTGGCCTACCTAACATAAAGTCTTTCCTATTATGCCAGCCACGATGACATATATTTGCAGTTCTTGCATGTATCAAAGGTTGAATGAGTCATCAATAGCTTTGGAATGGTACAAACACGGCAGGAAATGTGACAGCTGTCTTCACCCAGGCAAAGGTCAGCTCAGCTTTGCTAGATCTTTGAATGACGTCAATGCCACACATAACTAAACTAAAAATCATCAGTATGACATTTTTTCCAGGCATTCATTGCTCTTCCCAGCTTCTTGCAACAGTTTGACACAGTAAAAGGAGGGAGACATAAAAAGCAATTTCTCAGGAAAGCCCTGAACGCAATTCTGGAGGAATAAACTCCAAAAAGATAAATTTTATCAAATGACATGTTTTTTTTGCTTATTTTGGCATCAATACAACAGAGAAATTCCTGATTACTCCTTCTATCTAAAGCAGGCTTGAGCACACCTACCATTTCTCTCAGGATCAACTACACATTTGATGGGAAAATTTAAGTGCATCCAAATTACTACATCATATTGCAAGAAGTCTGCAACTATTTTATAGAAGAACCCAGATTTTAATCATATTACTTTCCCACCTTACATTTTCCCATCAGTTTCTCCTAAAATTGATTTCTCCCAAAATTCATTTCTTCCAAAATTATGACAGTATGAAGAGAAGTAGAAGTTCCACAGGGAAAAAAAAAAACAAACCAAACCAAACCAAACCAAACCAAACCAAGCCAAACCAAAACAAAAAAAAACCCCAACAAAACAAAACAAAACACACAAAAAAAAAAAAAAAACCCAAAAACAAACAAACAAACAAAAAAAAACCACAACAAAAAACCCCCCCAAAAAACCAACTCCTTAGGTTTCATGGCTTAGATTTTTTCAAAAACATGCAAATGGAAAAAACTTTTGTAGATTAATTTTGCAGTCCAAGCTGAATGACACATTTATGTTAAAAGGTCTATTATTTATTTGTGTTCAGGGTGTGTCTAAGTGGGACTAAAATGTACTTCATAGCAATGATATTTATTTGGCCTATTGTTTCCATCTGGATAGGAACTAGAGATAATACAGAAAATAGAAGCATCATGGACAATTAAAATTGTACATTTATCATTAAAACAGGATTCATCATATATCATTTCATCTTTTGGATGAATTCCCATATTGGGTTTCATTACACTTTATTATCTAAACATTTTACAGTAAACCAGTCAAACAGCCCACATAAACACCCACAAGCAAGATTATTATTATGTGCCCTAATCTTCCTGTCTTGTCTTTCAAGGATAATCTAAAAAGAATCCTAGATATTCTTCACTGCTGCTTTGAGTGTCTCACAAAAATATCTCAGTCTGATAGAGGGGGAACAAGTATTTGACAATTGACTTGCTACATTCTCAGATGTCTGTGTTCTGTGAAGAGCAGTATTATATTCTGAAGTATTTTTTAATGGGCAGAGATGTCTTGATGTCAAGTCTTACTACCTCCCATGGCCAGCTCCAGCCTCCTGCTTCCTGTGCAGTCCTTACACCAAAGATATTGCTCCAAATGCAATGTGGGTCAGAAATGCACTCTCTGAAGCTGTAAGATTTTCTCCTATGGCTCAGAGTTGATGCATAGGTAAAGGACTTAGTAAGCTTCTGATTCTAAACCAATCAGTTTCATATTGTGATTGTAAAATTCATGCGATTTGTCAAAACAAGAAGTGGCACTGCTGAATGAACACACAGATATGGGTTTTCATTTAGGTATTACTAAGCATTTCTTGATGAAGGAGACATCTTTACTGAACTAACTGGATTATGCAACAAGACTAGAAGTCAAACTAAAGCTCAGAACATAATTTCAGTATACTTCCTGGTCTCATTAATTTAATTTTATATGGGTCTGTGTATTGGTTGTATTTTAAGAAGCTCTAAGTAGTCATAATATTTATATTTTGCTCTAATTTCTATGTATTCCCCTAGGCTGATTTAATTGATTTCATTTTTAAAAACAGACTTTCCAAATTATGCCCTAAGTCAAAATCTAAGATTGAACTTCACATAGCACTACAGAAAACTGGTTCAATGTTTTCCCTAATTAAAGAGGAGAGTTCCAGTTTTAGAGGGGAAGTAGCATTTTGGAGAGCTCTTACATGCCAGAGATACTGCATTAATTGTCACCATGTCATGGCAGAGGCAATTAAGAGACAGGTAAAGGAAGGAGCTGCAAACTGAAGATAAGAAAGAGTCCAAATCCACAATAATCACTTATTTGACAAAATTTACTTTGCCCTAAAATACAACAGCTCATGCTGACCCCAGTATTTTCGTTGTCTTGGAAATAAATGTACTGTACATTTAATGGGAACATGACACTACTCCTGAAGATACTTAGTCAGATGTGTGGACATGTGAGACAATGCTAGACCCCCGCAGACAAGATGAGGATTTAAAATCACCTGTTTCTTCTTTTAAAAAGAGTTATTAATTTTTAAATTTATAAATTTAAAAATGTTTATTAATTTCAGATAGAATAAAAGGATAAGTATATCCTCTGGGAAAATGATAGTTGACCTCTTTTCCTTTTCCATAATGTACAAATGTACAATAAGAACAACTCTATCCTTCATGGATCTTCACAATTCTTTCTCTGGTCTTTCTGTTCTAATTTTCCCACTTTTTTCCTTTTTTTTTTTTTTTTTTTTCTTCCCCAGGGAAACAGCAGTTAGATTTTGATCCTTATCCAAGGGAAAGTAAAATTTGTCCATCTAATTAAGAAGACTCTGGCCAGCCTGCACGTTCTATTACAATACATCAAAACATCATGCCTATTATGTTGTCATTTGCTACTATTGCATTTTTACTTCTGAGCCTAAGGAAATATTTTCTTGAAATCTCATGAAAAAAAAAGCAAACAAAATTGGCACAGAATCTGATCATACTGTGAGTGGCCAAGTGTAATTTGCTTTTATATCATTGATTTATAACATAATTTTGTTTTATAACAGATAACAGGTTGCTGAGTTTTGTTGAAGCAAATACTAAGATTAAAAGGAGGATAGAAGAGCCTCCATGCTTACAGTAGACTAGATAAAATTTCAGGATTATCCAACTTGTTTCTAGATGTATAGTGATAATCAGCTAACATCAAACACAGATGCTGAAACAAAGAATTATGCACTGACGTATCTGAAATATTTTGCCTCCATGGCGAAAACAGTGAAGAAAAATATAAAGTGAAAGCATGTGAGCTCATATTCACACAAAATACACTTTGTTGTGAACCATTTTGCCAAGACTTCTCTAAAACAGACTGAGTCAGTTTATAAGGAACACACTGACACATACTCTGCTCCCATATTTCAGGAGTTAAGTTCCCTTTATAATGTAGTCATATCTCATTCTCCTCTTTTTATTAAAAATCATGGCTAAAAGTTGCTGCAGGCATAAGATTTAATTGGCTGCTTATAATGACTGGCAAGTTCCAGCTGAAGCCCAGAAAAAGGTAACGAAGCACAAACCTGATAGGCCTTGATAAATAACTTTCCTTTATTGAGATTAGAGTGGCTGAGGTGGTTAGTGCCTTGGAAGTGAAAAAAGACAGTTAATGTAAAATAGAATCTTATTATGTTTGTATTTTGTTTTTTATTACAAGACAGATAAAGCAATAAATAGATCCATATGAATCTGTTACTTGGTCACTAGCAACTAAATGCAAATTTTGAACTTTAAAGGAGATGGAACATATATTTATATCAAGTGCAATTTTCACTGAAATTAGTTCTTTCACACTTAAGTCTAGATGTCTTCTTTGGTAAATGCAACACCATATTTACTTCTGAGATTTTTTTTTTTATGAAAAGACATTTCTTATATTTACAGTCCTTTGCAAACAAAAGAGCTTTCAGCTATTATAAATCTGATGACTGCTTTTATCCTCTTCATCCAGATTTTTCTGAAGGAAGTTAATAGAGGTCATCTAGATAAATTATTACCCTGCAGAACTTGAAGGATCTTTCGATCAGTAAATAAAGCTTCAGAAAAAGAGATGTTATGGTTAATTCTAGCTGGATTGTGGAACTGTTTTATCAGGAAACAACATCCTGTGTGACTCAGGCTTGAACTGCAGCTTTGCTATAAACTTTGTGTAAAAAAGAATGCATAGATGAATTACTCCAGGAGCCCATCATGGCATGTAACTGCTGTAATAAAGATAAAAATCACACAACATGTAATTTATTTCTAGCTTTGTTGTATTAATTATGGTAGTAACTAAAACCCAAAACCCCATTTTACTAAACCCTGTAAAAATTGATGACTGAAGAATGTATCTGTATTATTCTGACTAAACTCAAAGGAAGATACAGGCATTAATGGGATTTTTTTTTAGAAAAAGATTAAAAAATAATGGTGTGTTGTGTGAAAAATAATATAGTTGTCTTTCCATGAAACTAATTTCCAGATTTTCATAATGTCCCATAAAACCCCTTTCTTAATCATCACATTTCTGTATTTTTCTAATTCTTTTGCTTCAAGTGACATTTTTTCTTTATGGGACCAAACATAGGCTACTTAACTTTAAAAGACATTCACTGAATAGCTGGTATGTCCTAATAAATATCAAAGAGTTATCATTTCCATAAAGTTGTCCAATGGTGATGGCCATCTGTATTCTCTAACAAGGTTTCAAAGCCTGAGTTTCATCATGTTTCATCAGCACTTAGATGGTCCCCTTCTGGATCTCTTTGGCTAATACCATCTTACCTTTTGCTATATTGTCTTTTTGACATTTAGTAGCTGTGCTTGTATTTGGGATTGAGTTCACAGCGGCCTCAGGTAGTAATCTACCACCTGAATTATTTTAGACTATCAGCTCTTTGGTGGTGAGACTCTTCATGTTCTGCATTTGCAGAGTGTTATGATAATAATATAGAAAAGATGAAAGTTAATGGAATTGACAGTGGTGTAAATCAGGACAACTGAGCTTTCAGAAACATTTTGGCTGACATAAATGGAAGAACATCTTAATTGTATTCAAGATTCTGGAATTAGAAATTCCAACTAGGAAAAAAACCCCAACCGTTAGTATAAGGGAAACAAGGTAACTAAAGTTTTTGGGATATCAATAAGGGGAAAAAATAGGGAAACAGAAAATTTAAATATAAAGACAAATTTCACTAAGAGATATTGATCCCATTGCAACTTTATCAACCTGGAGAAAATACTGGTATCTACAATTAACTAAGATTGAAAGAAAAAATAACCACAAAATGACAAAAATTGTTGCTCTTTAAAAACAAAGCAAAATAGAAAATAAAACAAAATAGGTTGTTAATTTTTCTTAGTTTTTTTTCAAAACCAGCTATTTAATGCAGTAATTTTGAAATCTGATAAAGCGAAAAGCCTTTTATTATATAAATACTCAAGCTTTTAATCACCAAAATTTGAACAATTTCAAGAAACAGAGATTGCAGAATTTGCAGTCCAATTTTGGTGCTGATCTGGCAATGGGCATGGGATGACTTCACTGGTGTTCTCATGCCTATGGACAACCTGAAAGTAGCAAAAAATGTAGAAGACAAGGCCATGGTGAAAAAGGCCAATCAAGGCTCAGGGTTTCACATGCAACTTCACTGAAAACTTGGACTGTAAAAGGAAATAAAAAATAAGTTATCAAGGTGAACAAAATTTTGTGAAATATGTAAACTGCAGTTGTAATACTGCTCATTCTTTAGAATTTTGGAATGCAAAAAAAAAAATTGTTACACATAAACTTACTTTTCTCTTTTTAAAAACACTAAAATTGGGTGGTCTGGATTGGAACATGGATAAAATAAAATTATGGTTATTGAGAAAGGAGTTATTAAGAAAGAGATTGCTGTGTGTGAACAAATACACAGATTACCTAGAAAAACGTGTGTTATTCACAGTACTTGTCCACTACAAATATAGTTTTAGTTGCCCTTCCAGAGCAGAGATTTAGTTAAAGATGTAGGAGAACATGCAGGACTACAAAATATATACATCCCACAGAATACACTGTTGGAGTTGTGGTTTAGGAATGGTGTTCCTTCACTTGCTTTGAAATACAGGCTAAAAAATGTGGTAAAATATATCTTTAAAGGCTGGGCTTGGCATAACAAAAAGCATCTGAAATGATACCGAGTTTCAACTTATCCTAGCAGTGTGGAAACATAAATAAGCAAATTAAAATTTCCTGTATAATTGCCTCCTAAGTGAAAAAAAAAAAAAATTAACATAGAATAACAAAAAATTTTATTATTGTCATTCATTTTAATAATTATTACATTTTTATTCCTATCTTCCAATTAGTCTATGTTTGAAGTTTGCAATTTATGGACATTAGAAAGGTTCTATAAATCTATGAAATTCTGTAAGAGTGTATCAGTTTCTTAATATTAAGTTATATACATTCTAACACTATTCAGTATTTTTTTTCAGAATAGATAGCATGTATGTTTCTATCAAAAAGAAATTATTTTTTTGAATTTACATCTTTAATAAAACACTCAATTTCTTAATTTTAGATCTTTTAAATTATTCCTGTGGTTTCTGAGACAAAAACTAATGTAAGCTTTAGTGTGATTCTGGAACATGCACTTTAAATATCTTCTATTTATATTAAATTTACAGGAAATAAATATATTGAAAAAATAGTATGAAGATGTTTTTATTAGATCTGCCTACAAGAAATGTTTGAAAACCAGTGCATTTAAAGAACTGACTTTCAACAGCCCATAAAGATTATTAAACTGCAAAAAGCTAAATTGGTATACAGAAAAAACTACTTCTTTCTTGACTTAATAAATGGCATTTTGTCCCTCTGGTGTGATAACATTATATCAAATTTACTTCCATTTGTCAAAGTTCTGCAACTGGTGTCCTAAAATACATCTGAAAAATCATTCTACTAATGATTTCTTTTTCTTTAGACAAATTTGCCATAGCACTGAATTAAACATAATAGGCTTTATAGCATATTTGCTGTTTTTTCTTCATACAAACAGAAGACTGGCCAGCTTGGGGCTAGTCTGTGTAGAGATGATATGAAACATTAATGTGAAGCAGTAGAAGGAATGATGATACAGTCTGTAAAGTAGTTAGGTTAGCGCTATCGCTTCCAACCATGAGTGCTTTTAGTTTGAAATAGTTATATAAGAATACTGTGTCTTAATTATTCTCTATTTTTAGCAGAAGGAGGTATACAGAGAGGTTTAACTTAATTTCCAAGAACATTCTGTTTGATTTAATTTCCATGCACGGTGAAATCCTAAATTCCTTAAGAAAACCAAGGCAGGTCTATTTTGTCACATTTGAAATTTTCTGTTTGGAAAAGCAGCCTCCACTGGCAAAGAAGAGATTAAAATTCTATCCTTTGCAGCTGGTTTATAGCAGGAATATAAATGTGTTGCTTATGTGAGTCTCTTGCAGTCCACATGAGTAATGTAAAACCTATCATATGTCTCTTATTAAGACAGGCTGAGAGAGTTGGGTAGGGTCAGCTTGGAAAGGAGAAGGTTCTGGGGAGCATTTCAGTACTTAAATGGACCTAAAAGAAAACTGGAGAGGGAATTTTTAGATGCACATGTAGTGATAAGGAAGAATGGTTTCAAACTGAAATAGGGTAGGTTTAAGCATAAGGGTGATATTTACTCCCACCACCTTTATTCAGAGGGTTGTGAGTAACTGGAACAAGTTGGCCAGAGAAGATGTGGATGTCCCATCTCTGGAAGTGTTCAAGGTCATATTGAATAAGCTGCTCTAGTGGAAGGTGTCTATGCACATGGCAGAGGTTTGGAACTAGATGATCTCTAACATGCTTTCCAACTATGATTCTAAGTGTGACCTGTATTTATAACAAGCTTCAAAGAGAAAACTGAGTCAGGATCCCCTATGAAATAATTTTTCTGATAAATCTGAGCTCAAAATTAAACCAACTGTAAATAGACTATTAAGAAATATTTGCTTTTATTGTCTCAATTAATCAATTTGTCTGTTTCAAGTTTCCTATGGTTAAAATGGAATGTGAAATGTAGCAGATTAAGACTTTATTGAATTTGGACAACTAACAATGACTTATTGGTCTGTGATTTGGAGAGAACTGTCTGTCTGCCAATTGTTTTTTAATAAAGTCGTCTTTTTTTTAGCAAACTGAAAATAAACAGAGAATAATGAAAAAAAGGGTGTATGAGCATGACAATTGAAGCTGAAATGTGAATATTTGCACATAATAAGGTGTTTTCCTTACCGACATAAAAGTAGCATGTAAAACAAAATGAGGAATTTATTATTTAAGTGTCAGAATGTGTTGTCTATTGCTATCAATTTCTATGCAAATGCTTGCCTAGAAACAAGAATAAGTAAGGTATTTGGGGATCAATCTTATGTTTGTTGCGTTTCATAACAAAACTTATATAAATTTCAAGTGAATGATAGATCAGACTCTGGAAAAATACCTGGAAAAGTACCTGGCATGACCAGCCAGAGAAAGGGTATAGAGATGAAGGGGAATCTAAAGCTTCTAAGAAGCCTGGTTATGAGGGTGTGTATCTTCAGGTTCCAGTACTTATAGTCTGGCTCATCTTGCATCTAAACATCTTCCTACAGAGAATTACCTAAGCTGTCCCACCATTTGTATTATCACATAAGCCCTTCACAGATATAGGAATGGCAGGGGAGGGAGACTGCTACCAGCAGTCCTGTGAGGAAGTGGTAAAGAGAGGTCTCATGAGAGGAGTGATATGAACAAAAAAGAACACAAAATCTAAAGAACAGGACTTAAGCAGACTCACCTCAAGCACTGGTGTACCAGTAGGCACAGTATGAAAAAAGCATCCAGACAATTTCAGGGAAACAAGCGTGCTGGGGGTTGTCTCTGAAGTGCCTGCACACAACTTGTCATAAGGAAAAGAGGAGATTTACTCCACCCTTAGGGTGACTGGGGAGATTTTGTTGACCCTTAGTGTTTGATTTCTCTATTAGAACCTTAGGGAAGCCGAAACTCTCATGCCCAACCAGTCTGTCTGCATCCCTTTATGGACCCTTCATTGAACAGTCTCTGGATCAGAGGGCAGTTCCACTGATTTATTCAGGGAAATACACCAAGAGAATGAGGGTGACCCCTCAGCAGGTATTCCCACTTTATGATACCTTAACAGATCTTTCACTTTGAGTACATTCCCCACTGATGGCAACTTCCAAAGCCCCTGAAATACTCACACCTACAGTTTACAAAATAGCACTTCTTATTAATATAAAATTATGATAGGTTAAGCTCAAGGATTGCAGTGATAGTATCTGACTGTAAAAACGTATTCAGAGGAATACACAGACAAGGTCTAATTCCCAGTAAAAATACTTAGCATGCACAGAGTAAGGTTCTTATCCAACAAACATGCCTATGGGACAAGACAAGTTCAGCTTATTGACTGATCCCAGCAGTTATGATAGAGTTTTCCCTAACTTTTCACCAGTCTAAGCATACTTTTATTTATGTTGAGATGGAGCTTGAGTGATTCTTGTCATACCTTTGTAACTGATTGGTGTAAGTGTCCCTCTTCACTCTTAAAGATAGTCAATAAAATATAAAGTGCATGCTCAGTGAGGGGTGGTTGTACCTTGGAGGCAGGTAACTTTGGGATGGACACATGATTAAATATTACAATTAGGCTATAATGAGCCAAGTTCATCAGCTCAGCAGCAGGACATCCTATGTCTCTTGGATGACTGGTGCTCTTGGCTGCAAACAACCATTGAGTTCCCCTGCCTGCAGAGATTTCAATATATAATTTCTATACTGTTATAACTCTAATAAGGATGTGAATATAACTTCTCAGTTTCCTCTAATTTCATCCCCAGCCATCCTTCCACACAAGTGCACACAGTGAGGGAAATAAACACGAAGAACTAGAGATCTGTGGGCATTTCTGGAGGTGTAATCTTTCTGGGATCACAGAGACATGGTGGGATGCCTTGCATCCCAGCTTGGAGTGCTGCAATATCAGCATGTGAGAATATCAGTGGCAAAAGGAAGATTAGGGCAAATGTGTTTCTGTGAGTGAATGGTGCAGGAGCCCTGCTGACAGAGGACATTGAGAAAGGTGAGATACTGAAAGCCTTCATTACTCCTGTCTGTACTAGTAAGACCAGCCTTCAGAATGATTCCATAGATGCAGACTCCAGGGAGAAAAATCTGAAATAAGACATACTGTTGCAAGAGAATCAGTTCAAATAATATTTAAGCAAACTTGTCATACTTAAGTCCATGAGCCTTCATGGGATGCCCCCAAGTGCTGAGGGAGCTGATTATTTGCCAAAAGATTTGTAAATCAAAGATAAAGCCAAGCTTTTCCTCATCACTGAAATACAAGATTTTTTTTTTAAAAAACTCCAACACAGGGCTTGAAGAAATTTGAGCAAAATAATTTGACTGCAGAATGAAATTGTACAGAAAATGGAAGAGAAGGGAGATTGAAAGAAGTAGGTATAAGATGTGTATACACATAAAATAAGACATGCAATAAAGAAGGATTAGTGTATGCCAGCTAATGAAAGCAAAGGAAGTAAGAAAACAATGTCTGTACATACTTAGAAGAAAAAGAGCATTGTGAAGAGGTAGAAACTCTCATAAAATACAGTAGGGAAAAATTAAAAAAAAAAACAACCTCAAAAGTCTGAATTTTTATATAGTTATTTTCACTTTTTTTTTTCTCTATAAAATGATAAAGAGTATAATATAAGAAATAACAATATGAAAGCATATTATGTAAGAAGCAGAAACAGTGATTAATGATAATAGCTGGAGAGACTGAGACCAAAGAGTAAACAGGGTATCTGCCCACATGCTGTTTGAACAGTGAATAATTCATAGAGAACAATCAGGATCCCACTGCTGTGAAAATTATTTTAGGATCCACCTTTTGCAGCAGGAAATTGCCCTAGCAGCTAATCTTTAAAATTATGTTTACAGTTTTCTTGGACAGAAGGAATGTCAGAAATGGTGTAAAAGAAATACAGTGAGTGGTAAATTACAGGACCAGTAGGACTGAGAGATGTAAATTACCATTCCTCACGCCTTTCAGACTGAGAACTCTGAAAACTAAGTCAGGTTTGTAAAATGCCAGCTCTTATCTAGTCAGATGATGAAGTTTTTGAAGTTTCCTTTACTTGTGAGATCCAATTAGTGTGACGACACGGTTCTGAAACATTTGTCCATAGAACATCTAATGCTGAGAAATCTTCAGCATATAAAACTTCAACTTCTCTGTTATAATTGATCTATGAAAGCAGTTCTTTATAACAGATACAAAGAATGTGAGACTGAAGCTAAATGTGACAAATTTCTATGGCATAGTTTTTTTGAAGACTGGCATAAGAGTATTTTATTGACATCTTTCATAAAGTCTGCACGTAGCTTTTCTTATACATGCAGACGTATATGTATGAATGCATTCATATTTATGCATGCACACTGTTTTTGCTTTCACACTAAAAAGTTTGGCTTGCAAAGTTGTGCAGCTATAGGTCTTCTTTGACTAGTACATCCCTGTAAAGCATAGAAAAGTTTTCCTTGCAATAGAACGGAGAGTAATGCTTTGAGAATTATGAAAATCTCTAAATAAAACAATTCCACTCTGCCATTTAGCAAGATAATTAAGGAAAAACAACCCCAAGGTCCAGTCTATTAATTTCACTAGTGTCTTCATATCTTTGTACAGAAGCATTCTTCTTTTGTTTTATTCTTTAATTTATGGTAGCCTTTTTATAGGGAATCCTTTCTTTCAAAATCTAAACTGTAAGGATAGGAAAGGTTGGGGCATCTAGATATACGTTTCTAATGGAAAAATGTGAAATGTTTCTTTTCAATTCACTGTACCTATTTACCAGTGAATAAAACCAGTAACAGTTAAGTGTTTCAATAGCACAGTGGATGATTAACATTTAATCTGGTCTCATTTTAAATCATTCATATAGATTAGTTTATATGGGATTCATTCACCTGTCCTTATGCTAGTCATTTTAAAAATAACTTGCTGCTTGTCAGTCTGCTAAATAATGAATTCTCATCAGTTCTGTATTCCCTTGAGAATTATTTTGAAATGCAATCTGTTATGTGAAATATACATTCCTGATTAAAAAGAAAAAAGACATGAGAATATGAGGTCTAAAATCATGGTGTCAGTTTTTAGAATAAAGCCTTGTAAAAATTTTTCTGCTACTAGTGAGCAGACATCTGACCTTCTCAGTTTCTTGTCATCCTGCCCAATCCCTTTCCCCCTCCCAACTCTCATCCTGCCCCTTGCCAGGTAGCTGCCAGCAGCTGACTCAATATATTTCTTCTTTGTTTGGTGCCCTCTTTCCCCACATCATTTAGCCCTTGCTACATCCAGCCCTGAACATATTTTGTTTTGGAACAAAGTTTTATATCCTGAGGAAGCTCTAGGTTCTACAAACCCAGGAGAGTGCTGCTTCAGAAGAAGAACTGTCCTGGGTTTGTCAGCATCCTCACTAATCCTGGCTTTCTTTGACAAGTGAATAACTGAGACTTTTTGTCAGCTAATTTTTTATGGCCTGAAATAAAAAAATTTGATGCATTATCTAAAGTAGAGAAGGACACAATCAGTCCCATGCTAACAGTTTGGCCATGACCACTGAACATGAGAGTTCTGCTCATTTTTAAGATTTCACCTGTATTGGCTGTTGGTTGTAAATTGTGCAAGCAGTGAAGGACTGCTTGATAAACTGCCTGAAATAATGCAGAGGCTGCTGAATGCATCAAACATTGGTGCATTTTCAAAGCAGCAAAAATTAAGAGTTTAGTGGTTTGTATTTTGCTATTACTATTTTTAGAAGCATATAAACCAGCCATGTCTATATTATACATTGCCAGGGTCAAATTCAGGGCAGGCATCAGTAAATTTGCTTCCCAGATATTCAAAGAAAACAAAGAAAATTTCAGTGTCACAGGTCTTCAAAGCTTAAAACCCAGATTTAATCCTAAAACAGAAAAGGATTCTTCTAATTAAAAATGAAATAAATTTAGGATGTTAAAGTTATAAACACTTCCTTTTCATATAATAATCCAGAATCATGGATGCTTTAGTCAGAAAGCTTACCTGCTGGTTTTAGTAAACCTTTTCTTTTACTAATTTAATTAATTTTTGGGATTTTTTGGGGTCAGTACTAGCCTATTCTTTTTCATTGTTCAGTTCACTCCATATTTCAATCCACCAAGTCAGTGTTCTTGTGCTAATCACTCAGAGAAAGGCTGCTGTAAACTTATGTAACATGTGTTACTGAAGGCAACAAAGTATGCACCTGTGCAGCAATTACAGGTCAGATCCTGTGTCCAGCAGACAGTGTACATGCACTCATTCACAGCATCATCTCAGATGTATTAACATAAATGCAAACAACTGGGATGTAACTTCTGTTCTGAGCTTTCAGTGTAACCTTCCTTACCCACTGTGATTTCCCAAGCCTGTGCAGTCTGGGTTTCACATTAGTTTGAGCTGAGACTACTGTGATGATCAATTTTCTTCCTGTCCTTATAGCTTCAGCTCTAATCATGTGGTCCTGAATCTTTTCTATATACAACTTGAGTGGTTTATTTGACTTCTTTGTGAAGCTCACCAAGAGCAAGGAGGAAAATAATTCAGCAACAGAACAAGCAATAGTCTTGTGTTCTGGTGTTGACACAAGCAAGAAAGAAGACAATTAGGGAGAGAGCATGGCAGATTCATATTCTGAGCTCATAACGCACAAATACACTTTTTTTTTTCTTTATTACACTACATAAATATTAGCTCAATATAACCAGGATGACATTTATGTAAATGCATTTCATATGATCATTCCACAATCTCAGTGATTAGACTTGTTTCTTCATCCATTTTATATTTTGTACTTTCTGCATCCAAATAGTAATCATACTAATTTCATTGCATATTTCACCTGTGTAGTGTGCATATCCAGAGAGCAGACACTTTAGTAGAAACAGAAATAGAGTAACATGGGAACACTCACTTTCTTTATGTCGTTTTTCTAGGTTGCCTGTTTCAAAAATCTTGACATCTTCAAAAATAAAGCAAGCAGAGAAGTACTCTCAAATGATTGAAAGACCTGAGCACATGCTTTTGATACAGATTCTGATATCTTTCTATTAAAGCTAGCTCTTGTACTTTTGTAATATTTTTTACTTCACTCATCTTCATTCCTTCAGGATGAAGGATTTTCCTTCCCTCTTTAATCAGGCTTTCTTTCCTTTAATTGCCCAGCAAAATACACCTGATTTTTTTTTTTTTTTTTTTTTTACAGCAGAAGATATGATACAAAAAAGACCCCTAGATAAACTAAACGATTTCTGAAGTAGGAATCATGAGAGTATTCAAAACTGAAGATAAATTTCTGCTGCACTTCATGTTTTTTTCATGCCAAATTCTGCCATATTCTAGCCAACAGGGCATTTTGACCTACAGTCGTGTTCAGATCCAATGAGAAAGACATATTTCAGTCAGCATAAAGAATTGACAAACTTAGAAATGGGGAGATAGAGATGCAACATGTTAAGAGACAGAAAACAGTCTCAGAAAAAAATTTATGACAAAAACTTACAGTGCAACCAACATTATTATCTGAGTAGCTTACCTTCCCACACTAGTAATAAACTGGATTTAGAAAGGTTTTAGCTTGCATTGATAAAACACTCCTTCGATTCTGAGCCTTGTATTGGATAAATGTTGTTTTCATGTACATTTTCATGGGAGAGTTACAGGACATGATTTTTTACTTTACAGTAGCCAATATCAAAAAATGTCAAGACAAGAAAATAAGTGATAAACTTATTTGACATCTTGGAATCAATGTTTCATAAAATGCTTTTACAGACAGAAAAAAAAAAAAAAGTTTCTTCAGAAAATGTAAGCCTTGTAGGTTTTTTTCCCCTTTTTCTTTTCTTTTTTTCTTTTTGTTTTTTTTTCCCTGAGGGTGACGTTTCTGGGTCTTAATTTTTTTTTTCCAATTAGTTTTTATCTTTATATTTATCCTGCATTCATCAGTTATTATAACATGAAACATCACAGACAAAGATGATGTATCCAAGTTCTTAATTTCTCAATGTTTTGATGAGTTAAATGAAGGAGATGCAATCACAACACATATAAACCAGAGTCTACTGAATCAGTACCCCACACATGATACTTTATGGACTGGGATATATGGCTTTTGTTTCTTGGCCAAATGTCTGAAATATTAGTTGAATAAAACTTCCTACAATACATCTTAATAAAACAAAAGGAAGTTGTTCCAATTCATTGGAATAAAAAGTAGAAATAGAAAAAAACAATCTCAAGAAATTATTTAATAATTTTTAACATTTATTTCAGTATTAAGAAAGGTCACTTTGACATAAAAGATAAAGAGCACACTTGGAGCAAAATTTATTTCCTTCAGAGAAACCTCTACTACTGGCTTTATATTATGGATCATTGCTTGAATAAGGGCTACTGACCACAATAACACTTATCTGGATGAAACCTCTCATTGAATCAAGATAACTATTTTTGTATTTTAGAAGAAAAACTTGTTTCTGCTTTCTCAATACACAGTAGAAGGAGTCCATGTGGTTTCCCCTTCTAAAAAGAGAGCTGAAAATAATATAAACTTATATCTGCCTGTCTCAGGTACAATTGTATGAGCAAGCAGCTAAAAGGGACAATGCTCAGACCTGTTTTATTATCTGAAAAGAAATCTAATTAAATTGTTGATGCATTCTCACCATGCAGCAAGGAATGGTTAATGCTGGTGAAGATATGCAATGAACAGAGAGAGAAAACATACAGGTTCAGGTATCAGAGTAGGCATAGGGCATCATCCTGAATCTGTGAACAGCTTCTACTTCTGAGCTCACTGATGTTTGCCCAACAGTTATATCAGTAAGGCCTAGAAATGTTTTGCTTCTTAACACTGCCAAAAGGGAGATAAGAATAATAAGATTCTAAACTCAACAGTGTATCTGGAAAATGTAACCTAGTATCTGAAAACAAAAATCCTATTTCAGAATTTGCCAGTCAAACAGTCAATATGTTCAGAAAATCATCAGTATAAAATAAAACAAGAATAACATAACAATTTACTGATAGGCTCTGTTACCAGTCCCATCACATACCACCATCCTCTGCTCTCACTAGATGGGGGTCTTGCTGAAGTAGAGTCCATTCTAAAATTAAAGGAGACTGCTATGAAAAAATGATTTAAGATGGGTTGATGAAAATGGAAGAGGTATTAAAGAATGCTATCAATAATGGATTATCACAAAGCCAGAGCACACCCCGCCAAATAAGTAAAGTATATTTAAATTTGAATTTTAACCATGCGATTAGAACTGCAAGTAGAAGAAAGTTTAGATGAAGAAGCCATTAGCTGAACATACTGGATTACTGGAAAAACAAGCTGGGAGGAGTGGCCAATACCAAAGGGGGCCATGCAGCCCTTCAGGAGGACCTTACAGATTGAAGAGATGGGCAGAAAAAACAACCGAAATTCAACAAAGGCAAATCCTGCATCTGGGGAGGAGCAGCCCCTTGGACCAGTACAGGCTGGGGTGACCTGCTGGAAAACAGCTGGGCAGAGAAGGACCTGGGGGTCCTGGTGGACAGCAAGCTGTCCATGAGCCAGCAGTGTGTCCTTGTGGCCAAGAAGGCCAGTGGTATCCTGGGGTGCCAGGAAGAGCACTGCCAGCAGGTCAAGGGAGGTGATTCTGCCCCTTTACTCAGATCTGAAGAGGACACATCTGGAATGATGTGTCCAGTTCTGGGCTCCCCATTACAAAAGAGACACACAGCTCCTGGAGTGGGTCTGGTGGAAATGAGGGGACTGGAGCATTTCTCTTATGAGGAAAAGCTAAGAGGACTTGTCCTATTCAGCCTGGAGAAAAGATGGCTGAAAGGGTGCTCATCAATATTTATCAGTGTCTGAAGGGAGGGTGTCAAGAGGATGGATCCAGGCTCTTCTCAGCAGTGCCAGCAACAGGGCAAAGAGGCAATGGGCAGAAACTGGGACACAGGAATATAAGAAAGAACATCTTTACTCTGCAGGTGGCCACATATTGGAACAGACTGCCCAGAGAAGTTGTGGAGTCTCCTTCACTTGAGGTATTCAAGAACCATCTGGACACAATCCAGTGCCATCTGCCCTGGGATGACCCTGCTTGAGCTGGGAGTTTGGACCAGACGATCCACTGTGGTGCCTTCCAACCTAACCTATGCTGTCATTCTGTGATTTTGTGTTTTCCATTGCCTGAGGATGATGTCAGAAAAAAAGGTTACATATAGATAAACTGAAACTATGGTAGCTTCATGTTTTACAAGGATGAGGTAGATAGAAACATGTCAATTCAAGCACTTAAGAAATGTACATTCTTGGGTGTTTTTCTGCTTTTTTTGTGGCTACCTTCCTAGGGAATCTGTGTAATCCATACTGTCCTAAAAACCTTCCTGTTATACATAACAAAGAAACAAAAGGTAAACATTAGAGAAACCATAATCAAGAATTCCTCAAATGTACACTTAGACTGTGCAAAGGGATAAACAGACAACTAAGCAATAGAGCTGAAGTCTCCTAGTGCTAACTTCTCATATTTTTCTTTCTAAATTTAATTCAAATGTTTATATCAACAGTCCCCCAAAAGCCAAATTTGCAGAATAAACTACTTGCTCACCTCAGTCAATACAAATCAATGTTGGGATTTTCTAAGCACAACCACTTTCATACAGAATTACATAAGATAATTACAAACAGCTCTTCATTAACTATCTCTGACTTGAGGGGTCATGAAGATCACAACACCAGGAAAAATGATTTAGGTTCTAAATCCAAGAGGTCCCTAAACTGACCTCTGCAATTATGATGCACCCAGAAATGGAAAAATTTTGTAACTCATATTTACATACTTTACACTCTATAGAAAAGTGAACAAGTGAGTAGAAGTGAAGATATAAGAGAACTTGAGAGCCTTTCCTAACACCATTGGAGAAACTGGAGGATTGGCTGATGGATGAAGGAACAGAATTGGGATTAATCCTGGACCAGTATCCCAGCTTCTCTCTACTGAGTTATAAGTTTTGCAGAACTCTGCTATACCCAAAATTTTTGAGACAAATTCTGTTTTCTTTCTCCATTAGTCTTCCAGACATTATTTCACAACAGTTACAGTGACCTCAATTCATATGCCTTGAACTCAGCTTGCTCTCCCTCAACTTTCCCCTCCATTCCTGCATTTTTCTGTCTTCTCCAGAACTGCTGGCAATGCAAGTATGAAATGAATTAATGAGGGACCTGTACAAGAAACTTGATCTAAAGTCTCACAAGACATTCTCTTAACATTTCTTTGAAGCAACTGGATCATGCAAATACAATTTTTTGCTCACTCTAACATTTTAAACTCTGACACATCTTGCACAAGGATTTTGGTTTTCATCCATTTTGCAAATCATACAGAAATCGTTAAATGCAAAATGCCTGTAGCTGTGGCTGAGGAGAGAGAAGTGACTCAACTCAGATTGCCACAGGCTGCCCCCTCAGCTTTCCTCTGACCTGGGACAGGACATGGTGAAAGGGAGCAGCTGTCCCCTCAGGAAGGGAAATCACAGTAATGTGTTATTCAGTTGAGAGTCAAGTTCACTTAAAATACCAAACTGTCCTTTTTGAAATATATGCTGTTCCTTTGCTACAAAAGTAACTTTTTTTTTTCTGACCACTGGCCAAAGCTAGTCTTTTTGTAACATGGAATGCTTCTTACAATAGCTGGGAAGAAAGAAAAAGGTACTGTATTTTGTATGAGTTGTTCTAATCTGACATTCTAATATTGTCTGATAGTTCCACCTTCCTTTAACAAAAAGCTCCTATGCTGATCCTACCATTCCTCTTCTCTTAGTGGCAGCATGACCTTTCTGCTGAGGAGCCTGGGTTCCCATGCATGAGTTTCTGTGACCTTTATGGGAGCCTTGGAAAAAAGGCTTACAAACACAATCAGCATACTTCCCTCTTATTCTTAGCCAAATAACAAAATATTTTTGTGGAACACTTCTGTGTATTCAAAACAATAAAAATAGCTAAGCAACAAGTAAAACTAAGGATTATTTCAGCATGGAAAAATATGAGTTAAGATAAAACCAATGATAAAGCAACAAAGATTATATGCAACTAATCAATGGAGGATTCAGACACATTTTCTTTTCTTACTCAGTACCAAAGTTATTTGAATTTTCTCCATTAGTATTAACCACACAATCTTCCGACTTCCTCACCTATTACCAGGACTTGACAAGGAATTAATTTTACCTTGGAATATACTAGTATAAATTCTGCTTGAGTCTTGCTTTTCTAGTAGGTCCTACTGACAAGCTCTAAAAATCTTTTTTTTGCTTCTTCAGAGATGAGTGGAACAAAAGGAGAGGATTTACCCATGTTCTTTCTCTAGCTTAGAAAGCTTTTGATTTTATTTATTTATAATTGCAAGTGAGCTGTTACCTAAAAACAATACCAAAAAGATGTTGTAGGTGGTAGAGCAATGTCAACGATTATCTTTTAATGTAAAATAAACTAAAAAATTCAAATGGATAGAGGACAGAAAACTGAAAATACTTCAGTGTTACACACATAAGCCAATAGAGGACTGAAAAGTGTTTTGGAGAAAGTTAGAAAAACTGATTAAAGACGTGCACTCTGATAGATATTTGGTCAAAATGACACATTCAGTCATATAGCTGCCAAATTTTAAAACTCAAATTGTGCCTGTAGCCCCATAACAATAAAAACCATGCAGTAGCTAAGACTTTTTAAATTTAAATGTGTTTTAAATATGGGAATTTTTCAGACCATTGGTGGTGTTGGAAGCAGCAAATTCAGATTTAGGCTCTTGTAGGTATTTTTAGAAGAGATATATTTCTTTATTACTCTGAAAGAATTCTGGTTTAAACATTCTAGTGACTTAGTTATAATGATGTATGTGTACAGAAATATACGGCCCATTTTTTTAAAAATTAAAGAAGCTAGTAATAAAAATTTTAAACTTCCAAGTTTTCTTAAAACAATTAATGAAAGGTTTCAATTTAGATTTCTCTTGCTCATGAATGTCTTTCAAATATGCCAAAATGAATGACATTGCAGTAATCTAAAAAGTAGCTAAATTAAATGTTCAGTTTAAGTTCAAATGAAAAGAACAAGTAGTTTAATGAAAGTGGAAAAACTCTTAAACCCACAGCACAAGAAAATATGAAATGGCACTAGTGAATCACAGGATAAAGAGGCATACAAACCAAAAATAAAATAAGAACAAATATAAATAATATTTGCTATTAAGTGGGATTTTCAAAAGCAGATAGCATGTAGGCTTAATGTGTTTACATTGAAGCCAGTAATAAAACTCCCCTGAACTAACAGAGAACACATCTAAGCCTACACTGAACACTTTCAAGACCACACAACTAACCATACACTAAACCATCAGACAATGAAAGGGAGCTTCAGATAGCAAATAACAATCTTACTACTTCATTCCCTGAGAACCTAGTAAGGTCAGAGATTACTTCACATGTATTCAACACACAAAGCACCAATGTACCATATGATCAATAGCAGATTCCCTGTATATTGTTAGAAATAATGGCCTGCAGGGATTGTAAAAATATTTTTCACACTGAAGTTAAGCAATATGGGTAGGATAAACATTAGCATTTGGGGTATCCACAGCCTCCCTGGGCAACCTGCTCCAGTGTCTCACCGACTTCATACCAAAGATTTCTTCCTAATATCAAACTTCTCAGGAGTATTATTTCTTACTGTGAGTTCTGAATCAGATCCTGAAGGATTAGACATATAAAGGAACTTTAGTGTAAGGAGTTATTTTAGGATTAGGAATATTCAGAGATAAGAAAAATATCTATCTACAAATAAAAATATGGAACTATTTTTTTTTTTAAAGGTAGTCAAATCAATTTGATTATGAAGTAATTTTAAACCAGGAAAGCTAATTTACACACATTATTAGCATATGTAAGTAATTGCTATGAGATACTATCTAATTCTGAGGTTAATGGGATTAATAAGAATGAGAAACATTAATATGCACAGCTAGAGTAGAGGATAGGATACAATAGTAGTAAGTATCCCTTGTGTTAAGAGTCAGAATTAAGAAAGAAAATCAATCAGGTTCCAGTAAAATACATTACAATTACTATACCAGAAGTCTCATGTAATGATACAGTTTTCCTCGCTGAAGCATCTGATACTGACCTTTCAGTCACTTGCCTGAAATTTTTGTCAGAATAATCACAGGGCCCAAAAAATTCCCCAGAAGTAGTCTACCCTAAAGAAGGAATCTTTGTCAGTTCCCTTAGGCACTTGTACCAGATCACCTCAATCCTCCTTGGATAGCTATCTGATTCATACACCAAAGATCTAAATATCTGATACCCTGATCTGGAAAACTGCCTGTAGTTTTGGCACTCTTTGATGCATTTTAATGTCATCACTGTAAAAATTAATAGATGAAAGTTATTCCAATGTAATAATTAAATTGTATATCACTCCACATTATTGGGCAATTTGCCATTCAAAATAAAGATAGAATATTAACCATCTCTGAGGCAGTAAATTCTTCTGTAACTTCAATTTAATAATATATCAAAAACAATTTTTCATCCCAAATAGTCAATGGACTGAAAATTATGAAATAAGTAAAAAATATCTATAACATGCACTTGAACCAGTCTATGTGAGTTGACAGAAACTGTGGTATATAAACATCAAGATAGGAATAAGAAACCGCCCAGACACATTCCTGTATAACCTGCTCCAATCGACCCTGCCTGTGCAGAGGATTGGACTAGATGGTCTCCAGAGGTCCCTTCCAACCCTAATTGTGATTCTGTGATTCTGTGACAAGAATTAAATTCAAGATTATAGAAAATAGTACTCATAAAGAAAGTAAATAAATAAGTAAATAAATGCTACTTATTCCTTTAACATGAAAGGGCTGAATATTCTTTCAAATATTAAATAATACAGGGAAGAAAGGCAGGAGTAGAAACTGAAGAAGAATGAGAAAATACGATACAGGATACAGTCTACAGGATAATGTTCACAGGACCCTATACCAGTAAATACATATTTATAAAATCTACAACTAATAGGGTTGCAAACGGTGCAGGAAGAATGAGGTAATTTTTAATACCAGACCTGGTATTAAATTCCAGGCCTGACCTACCAAAATTTTTCTGATCAGTTTGGTAGTGTTTTATGTAGAGGACAAAATAAATATTCCAACACATTTAGTGCAAATTAAATATGTTCACTTACTCAGGTTTGCCAAGTTATTTAACCTATTAAATGTATTTTTAGCCAGTAGAAACCTCAACCTTACATTTTATTTAAGGAATTTATCAAAAGACTCACCTAAAGATCTCAGAAAAGAGAAGTATCCTCTTACACCTCTTTCACAATTCACTGAACAACTTTTGGTCTGACTTAGAATCATACCATAAATTACAATTGTTGATCATGAGCAGCCCCGGGATCAAAAAGACTTGTCAAATTAAGGCACCAGTTTTTGTAGACCTCAAAATACAGTGGAGTGATTTCACTACTATTTTCAGTTATTTTTGAATCTTCAGTGGAAACAGCCAAGGGTGATTAACATGCTTGAACTTTCAAGCCAATAAACGTGATCAGGCATGCTGGATATATGACAAAACCAATCAGAGGTATTTTTATTCCATGATAGGCCATAAACTGAAAGGCAAAACGTCCTTAACTCATAGAATACCATATCTCTGCACCAAATATAATTTATCATGTTCTCCACAATCAGGAAAACAATGAGAGAAGAGTACAATGCAGAGGCAAAGAAGAGCATGAGCTAAGAGGTTCTTCTGAAGGACCCGTTGTGACTCCAAAAAACAAGAAGAGAAACAAAAGAAACTCAAAAAGCTCTACAAAATTAAAAGGAAATAAACAAACAAATAAAGAAATAGAACCTAAATCCAGTCCCTCAAAAACAGTTGAAAAAAATGTGGTCTTTTCAGCCCTCTAACCTATCCCAGGCTGCTCAACTGAGAGGAGCAGAACTGCCAGGAAAATACTTTTCACCTCATGTTAGTTCAATTAAAATCAGATAGGAGCTGTCTGGCAAGCAAAGTGGTGGGTGCAGCTAGATAAGCTTACATGTTCCCAAGCTGCTTAATTGCAGTTTAGACATTCATTAGTAAATCGAGCCCCTGTACAAGGAAAACCTGTTCAGGTCATGTAGTTTAAATCAAATCAGGATTCCAGTTCTTTTACTGATTTATTGATGAGGTGTAATTAATTGAGAATCAGCAAACTATGTATTCAGGATCAGTATTAGCAATAGGACATCTAAACCACGATATTCTAGGTGTTAATATGGGTCAAAGTGCTTTCTAAATGCCTTATATAATCCTGATAAATCTTAATCAGTCTTTTGACCCCAACAGAGTAATACATGCACATGTAGTTCTTCCACTTGTATAGTATATATCTCTGCTCAGATTACCTTCCCCCTCCACCACAGGTCTCTTAATTTCCCAGTTGTTTTTTAATTGGACTGATGGTTGTATTCCTATTTTCCAAGATCAGTTTTGGTATTGCCCATTCAGATGATTTAGGCACCCAACTCACACAATGGCTGGCTGCTGTGATTCTGAATGCTTTGCCAAGGC
Source organism: Muscicapa striata striata (assembly GCA_030060385.1). Lineage (NCBI taxonomy): Eukaryota > Metazoa > Chordata > Aves > Passeriformes > Muscicapidae > Muscicapa > Muscicapa striata. Next base: position 1,667,729 of record JAREIS010000018.1, on the reverse strand, counting down.
TGGGTCAGCTAAGCACTGGTGAAACAGCAAGTTATTAGCCATCAAAACATACCATGAAAATCAAAAGTGGCAATGGGACAGAACTGTTAGGCATCTCTAACTTCTGTGTCTCCATCATATTTGCACAAATGAATTCCATGTCTGCAGTTACAGAAAAGAAATAGTGAATCTTGTTTCCAAAACATAGCATATGTTTTTTTTTCACTTACTGTGGCTCAAGGTTCCTGAACAAGAATCAGTAGTGATGGTTGACCTTAATATTCTGAAAGCAAGTGAACAGCAAGATTAAGGTTTCTTTTGATGAGAGGTTTTCTGTCATTTTATAAATATTTTAACACTTCTGAGGAAAAACTGCAACACCATTTTTTGAACAAAAAAGAGTATGACTGCTCAAATTCAGAAAATATTTACAGCTGTACTGAAATCCTAACAGTGAAGACTAAAAAATACAAGTCACAACTTTGAAATTGCAGAATAAATGATGCAGTTATGATGCCACTTGCGTGGAAGGAAAAGTATAACAAGTTTAGTTATAATCAAAGTTAAGTTGACAATTCCTTCCCTTTGTATAAAATCTAGGAGAGAATCAGTAAACACACTGATGCGCTACACTTTGTTAACAGCTGTATATATTTGCTCTGCTTCTGCAAAATCTTAAATCACCCAAATTAAAGGTAGCTTGATGCATGTGAACACCCAAACAAAGGCAAAAATCTATTAAAAGCAAATCATTATTTTTCAGGATGGTTTTGTTTTAATGACAAAAAGCAATTTTTGCTTCACTGCCCAGAATGTCTAAGATCTTGCCCTCTTAGCTCAGAAACCATTGGACTTTGAAAATAACAATGGAAGAATATGTCAGCCTAAACAAACCCAGTGACACTGTTGATTCACTTCTTGCTTGATAAACAAATAATCACAATTACTTGTGTGCATGAGAATAGAAAATACCTATACCTTTTAGTATATGAATGATTAAGCAAAGTAGCTTTATAAATTTAAACTGTAGTTACCTGTGCATGGTAAGTAAACAACATAATAAATTTTACAATTCAAATAATCAAATTAATAAAGAGTTACTATTGGATTATTCTGCACTTACACTGCTTCATAGCTTGAAACATGCTGTATTTTCCTCTAATTGTAAGAATTTTTCCCCAATTTCATTAATTTAATCGGTATTCCCATAAAGCAAATAAGCAATCAAACAGAAAATGTGACTTATAGTTGCAGAAGACTCACTCTGAAAAGAAAAATTAAAGCCTTTAATTTTAAATGTTGTATCTAGATTTTTGCCATTGTCTAATGACTGTGGAAATTAATTCTAATTTTTTCCTCACAAAATCCAAAATGATATTGATATGTTTATGAATTTTCAACCTACTCAAAGTATTCAAACCATTGTATATACTTTGTACACAACGTTTCTTTTGTTCATCTGGTAAATGTCAGAACAAATTGCAGAGAAAGTTGGTAGATGGATCCATGTATCCAACCTATGGAATTTCTTAAAGCAGAAATTTCATTGATTATAGATAATTGCGAGTGCCTCTCCTGTATTTCTGCCAAACAATCTGAGAAACACAAGAAAGTATCCCCAGTGCTGTTCTGCTGTATTAACTCTTAGATAACAGCAGGGGTGTGTGGGGAGCTTTCTTGTCACCCCTCTAATGAATGCAGCAAGCATTAGAGGATGTTAAATATTGTAACTTCTTTCTGTTTTACCTAAAATTTACATCTCTTAACATCTGTTGGACTTGCTTCTAATTTTCCAGGTATCTGCTTGCAGTCATTGCAGCTCTGTACCTCCAGAGTAAATGCCCACCTGCAGATGAGGACCAAAATCCCAGGGTCTACGGAAAAGTGACACTATGGGAAGCATTTGAGCATGGCCTATATGTAGAAGATAATAACAGTTCCAGATTAACTGACTGGTGCTAAACTGGCTAGAAGACATACAAGGACAGTCATAAAGGAATTATAAAGAATGCAGCTTAACATCAGCCTTGGAAAAAATTTAAAACTCTGAGATCAAAGTGGGAGAGATTCATGAGAAAAAAAAAAAAACAGTCTGAATATGGGTTGTCAGTGTGGTTCAGGAAAGGATCAAGATCATGCATGACTAGTTTGTTGAAATCCTTTCAAATTATTGCTACCACGGTACACAAGGTGACACAGTGGGAGCTCTCGTTCAGGGCTTCTCAGTAAAGCTCTGCAACCACTTCAGGGGAGTCTTGCTAAACAAGATATTTGTTTTAAGATTGAAGGCAGATATATAAACAAGGCCAGAGGAGAAGTAGAACACTAGGAAAAAAATGCTTGTAGCTATTATGTTAGTAGCTCACACTGTGTTTTGTCTTGAGATTTACCAGACACTTTTTGCTGCCAGTGTTTAAGCCGATGTCTGAACTGGCTGCTTCCCGAGTGGATGATGAGCAGCCTGGCACCACTCACCACCTCAGGGCATCAAAAAGCACCAGGGAACAGAGTGCTGCTGGCCCTTCTACCATCTGGAGAGTGATTTACTGCAGATTCACCTCCATAGACTGGGTAGGTTGTTTTAGAGTGGACACATCTCTCTGCACAGCCTATAAAGGGCAGGGTGAAGGTAGCACAAGATGTTGGGCAGCCTTTGGAAGGAGGCTGGAGTTGTCCCATGCCAGACATAGCCAGCTCCAGATGGTGCCAGCCCACCCATGGCAGAGCACAGCTGAACACCTCTGTCCAGTGGAGTTCATATAATATAATCATATAATCAACATATTGAAGAAAGAATGGTAAAACATTGGCGGATAAGCATCATATGAGAGCATATAAGGTTCATGGCAGAGCTGGCCATTCCTGCAGAGGGGATGTTGACCATGGAGGACTTGCACCAGAGAGAAAGAAACAAGCATTAAGGAAGGAGCAGAATCAAAGCAAGGAACAAGGAACATCAGGAGACAGTTCTATACCCTGACCCATACCCCCTGTCCCAAATGTCACCTCACCAAAGATAAGAACATAATCTGTGGCAACAATCAGGTGAGGAGAGGCCTGCAGTGAAGGTGAGCTCAGGATTGGGGGAGGAAAGATGTCTTCTTTAAGGGCTAAATGTGTGTCTTCTTAGTTTCCAATACCTAAATCTGTAATTAAATGCTTTAAATTGAATTAAATTCCCCAGAGTTGAGTCTGCTTTGTTTGTGACAGTAATTGATGCATGATTTCCCTGCTTTTATTTTGGCCCACGGGTTTTCTCACTCTTTCTGTTCTTCCCTGCTTGTGGTGGAACATCAGAGCCAGCAGCCCCAGACTGCCAGACAGGGCAACACACTGGTCACTCAGCCTCAGATAACTAAGACTTTAGTTATCTGGTCATCTGGGCTGCTTCCATAAGGATAGCTACTCATGGAGAGAGATTCATCTCATTTAAGACAATGATCAGGGAAATGCCTACATGTTTTAAGAAGGTTCTAATTTATAGTTCTTTCCTTTCCAAGACAGTGGCTTGATACAGAAGGATTTGTGAAAGCATAGATTGAATAGTCTGCTGCCCAATAATGAGAACTATCCTCTTGTAGCAGGGAGACCAGTCAAAATTTTATATATTTATTTTAATATTTAATAAATCAAGCTTAGCCCTGACATGTGTCCAAGCCTTTGGCTTGGAGTCTGGAGTAAGCAAAAAACAAACCTAGAAGTGTATGTTAAAGTTAAACACATTGGTAAAATCTTCTTACCAAAGTATGCATGGATTTGTAGATTATCCTCTTCAATGGGCATGAATCCATTTTAGATACCTGCATACTTTATACATGAGGACATAGATCTCCACCTCACAACAAGAGTGCATGTCCTTGCTTATGGAAATTGAAGCATTGGGGGTTATCTTAAAAAATAGAACTCTTAAATTTGGTACTTTGTTGTCATCGTCTTCAAGTAAGCCACTGTCTAAATTTGCATTATATTTGATACAATCAATGGAGTCTCTAGAGAAAATCAGCTGAACAATAAACTCATATCTGCTGAGGGTGAGGTGAATAGTTTTCCATACTCTCTATTGTATTGACCAGATATGCATTAATTATAAAGGAGATTGAGCTTGTTAAGGGAGGTTCAGGTATCCAAACAGAGGCAGCACATGCCATTTAAGCTATCCTGAGATGTTCACTTCTCCAAAAAGGTGGTAAACACAGTATTTCTGGGACTCATACCTACACCTATGTTCTTCAAGAGCAGCAACTAAACACCAGCAGGGACAGGAAGCTATTATACTGTACCAAATTACAGTAGATGCATACATTTGGGGGTCTTAACTGAACTCTTGACTGACATGGAAATAAAGAATTTTATCTTACAGGAGCTTATGTTACATTCTGTCTCTAAATCAAATGGATGTGGGGGAAAAGGCAGCACGATCATGCAATCTGTAGAGACGTGATATACCAGCTGAGTGATTTGGGAGGTGAATTTCCAATTGAGTCCATCCTGGCAAGTCTGCCTTAGGTCATAATAATATATTCAGAAATATGGAGTCACTAGTTTTCAAAAATTTGGTTGGTATCTTCTTGGTGATTTAAGAATTTATTTATTCAGCTGTTTTTAATTTAACTGTTATTTTAACTTGGAATGTGTGCAATGAAAAGTAAGAAGCAGGTATATAGCATATTAAGCAAAGGCTGAAAATGTTTGCACTGCATTTTGAGGGAGAGCTGAAAGGGAGATAACGACTGAATATTCCATCAATATTTGAAAAGCTATTGTGCTGTGCATACAGTTTCCAAGATAGCAACGAGATAAATATGCAAGAAAAGCTGTTTGCACTTGTGATATGAAGCAGTGTTACTATAGATCCCAACCTGAGAACATCTGAAGAGCAGCCCCAGGGGAATGCTGCAGGCAGCTAGCTGATGCAAGTCTGTCAAAATTCAAGGACTTTCAGGACATTTTCTTAAATGAAAAAGAGACTCAAAATTGCAAATTTACTTCTTTGAAGCACTTCTGTTTCATCTGTGGTGATTACTGAGATATTTTGCTTTGCCTGAAGATTTCTCTGAACTTAAAATAGCACAGACTAAATTCTTCCTCTCCTGTTTAGACTTGCAGTTTATAGCTGTCCTTACAGTAAACAGACAACTATTTGAGAGGATACAAAGAAATTAAAACCTTTTTCATATTTCAGTTTTAAAGGCAATGCTGGTTCAAAATTTAAGATAATTGCTAATTTTTTTCTGGTGGTAATTTTTCCACAAGGAACTAAAGAAAATATTATTGGAATATTTTCCACTATATTTTTGAGTCACTGTAAGTAGGTCTTTTAAAACAGCTTAGATTGCTCACTGTGCAGCAAGGAAAACAAAATTCATAGCACAGCCAAGTGTGAATCTGGGTCATGTTTGTTCAGCTATGCCTCTCATGTCTGAAGTCAAAACCTTATTTCCATACTGAATATAAAGAAGGTAGTTGTTATCTTGAGACTGTTTTTCACTTAGTCTTTTAGCACAGACTGAATGGCCAGATTGATTCTCTAAAATCCCATCACATGATTTACACTACCAGGCTCTTGCAGTAAAGTTATAGCAGGGAGCTGGCCAGCATGCAAAGACACGACCAAAGATTAAACTACACAGCTCAAGAAATGTGGAATCCCTGTTTGCATAGGTTTTTTTTTTTTTTTTTGTTCTTAGAATAACTTTCTTTTGGACGGGCTGTAGGATATCTGGTAAGTCTCTCTACCTCCTCTGCTTGTTACGATCCTTCTCCCTCTTGATCTCTCCTTTTCAACTGTCAGAACATGAGCTCTTAGTGGATTCTTTTCTCTTGTCTTACCTGCTAATAGGCATTTTCCTGGCTTACCTCAATAGCAGTCATCCTTACAAAAGAAAATATGGAAAAATATTTCCTAGTTCCGTACTGATATACTATTTGTTTGCAGTAGCAGGTAGATCAATGGAAAGAAGACAGAAGACCTCAGCTAATCTCAGTAAATATTATTTCTTTTGAAAATATTTATTATTTTAATTCAGGAACTTTTCCCATTTATTTTCACCATTTTGATTTCTTAAAGATTTCTGAATCTTTTCTTTATACCTTGATTGAAATGACATTTAAAAAGTCCCATTTTTAAACACAGCAATTTACATAAACAAATATTAAAAAATATGCTCTCTAATGATAGTTTGTTGTCTTCTTTGAATAAATTTACTAAATGCATTCAAAATGTTCAGAATTCAGGCAATAAACATCATTTTGTTATTACGTGAACAATCTTGTATTAATCCATATTGTACCACTTTAAAGCACATGTACTTACCCAGACATAAAATATTCAATATTCTGTTAAGCTGGTACTTGTTGTAAAAAATATAGTGGGTTTAACGTCTTGTCCTAGATTTTAAGAAATGGGCTTTTTGTGTATTCAACTTTGCATATACAAATAACCGAGCTGAATTTCTGCATGCATAATTCATAACAGGTGCAAATACTCTTTGGGTGATTAGATAGGAGCTAATATTTGTGCTCACAATCACTTTAGGCACATGAATTCAGGTCAGTGATTTGTGAGCACAAAATTACTCAAACTGCAAAGGCAGGTAGACACATGTAAATTAGACCTTGATTTTGCTGACTGCTAGAGGGTAGATTTGTTCCTGCAAGGTGCGGTAAACTTGCAAGGAATTTTGAGAATTCACTATTTGTCTTTTGATCATAAGAAGAACAGAGTGATCAGCACTTTATAGAGCCATGACATCCCTAAAACACTTTTTATGAGTAAGAGACTCACTTTTAGGCTACAATTCAGAAAGTTTATGTTTAACTTAAAGGACAAGTGAAGTGTCAAGGAATGTGTTTATATGCTTTAAATTAACTACATATTTAAGTAGTTTGGTAAATAATGAAAATTTCTAAGAGGTATGTAAAGGGAGAACAAGGGGGACTTAACGTCAAAAAGGCACAAGACATTCCAGAGAAGTAAAAGAAATTAACCATCACACACTTGCTAGAGAGCATTAGAGATTTGCATGAATGCTTTGATTCAAATGTAAAGTGGTGTTGGGTAGCTGTATCTTAATCCCCCTTTAGCTGGTGAAGGAAGGTCATTTTACTTCTACTCGAAGGAAGTCACTGGAAGGTTTTAATATATTTTAATTTTGTTTTATCTTTTCTGAGTAAAAGCAATAAGGTATATTTAGGTTGAAATGGTTATTTTTAAGTAAATGGCAGTTCAAAATATTTGTTATGAAACCTCTCAAGCTCTGTCTGACAGGAGGCTCAGCTGAGCACACCAGCCCTATCACACGGAGGTGCTGAACTGAGGGCTGAAGATTCCAGGATTTGCAGTTCAAACTGAAGATCAGCTCCCAGGCTCTGCAAAAATGAGAAGCAGAAACCCTGGTTGAAGTCAGCATGGTCAGAGTTTTATAAATCCTGCTGCAGAGCTCCAACTGGGCTGCACTCCAAGAGCATTTATTTGGATAAAAACCAAAATAAAATAGAAATGAAAGTCTCCCTGTAACCTGTTCTATTCCTCTCTATTCTTGCAGACTTACTTTAAAAGACCTTGTAGAGAAGGGCTATTTGCACAGAAAAGCAAAAGCTGGAGACTGGTAGCAATAAAATAATTTTTGAATATGTTTGATTCTTTTCTGGACTGAGTTCTAGATATCTGTTATATCTATAATAGCCGATTATATATCATGATATATGCATAAAATATATAATACTCCATTGTATATACACATTAGTTGAATGTATACTTAAAGGAAGATTAATAAAAGGATTGATAATATAGGAGAAATTTTAAGTGTGATCAGCATAGCATTGATTTCTATTCACCAAATTGCCACAGAACATGAAAAGAAAATTCCTCACCCTACACAGATGTCAGGAACTCAGTGTGCTGCTTTGGACCAGAGCACAGACTTTGCAGATGTTCCTTCTTAGCTGGAAGCTGGTCAGAAATCTCCAATGTTAGTTTGTGATTGGGAAATATAATTGAGTTTACATTCATGCTACTAGGCTGGATTATTCATAATTAGTGAGCATATAACTTTTTTTTTTTTTTTTTTTTTTTTAGGCTGGTGTTATTTTCAGGCATAAGTCCAAGAAAAGAAGGAATCTATTACTGATGCAAATAAAAATGTAAAACTCATTTAACCAAATTGCACAGAGCTCCATCCTGAACTTCAATGATTATGAAAGAATATAGACAGGCCTTCTAGGAGGCAGAGAAATAAGAAAAGCTCTGAACCACGTTCCATGAGGTTTGTACTGACACCTGTCTCTCCCTCCTTAACCCTAGAAAATCTGAGCTTCTGTCCAAAGATGAAAGCACCACAGAACCTCTTTCAATATATAATAGAAGGAACCTAAACCCTTCATTTTTAATACAGCCAGAAATTCTCAGTGCGACAATATTGTGTTCAACATGCTAAAATATTTTTTTTTCTTAAATGGAGATCTGTGGAGGTCCTTGGTTCTAATTAATCTCTTTTCATCTACTTATACATACTTATATACTTTTATACTACTTATATATATCATGACCAGCTGCAAACCTTTTGCAATGAAACTGGAGCCATTTTTTTTCTATAAAAGCTGCTTGTGAAGTGGCTTTTAATTCTCTTTAAAAACTGTATGTTTGAAGATGTCATGTCTTGGGAACTACTGATGATTACAGATGAGATATCCTGCCTCAAAGAAATGAACTGGACTGCTTTACTAAATCTAAATTATGCTTTGTAAACTGCATAAAATAGAAAGAAACCATGTGATTCTAAAATAGTTCTGTAAGGCAAAGAGTTCCTGTAAGTTCTGTATGAGTGTCTTGACTTCATCAAGATGAAGATTAAAATGCAATCTCATCTCAAAATATCATTTTAGGGCATTCTTACACAGCTTGAGTTGAACAAAGAAGATTTGAATTTCTTAATTTAGCTGCTGAGGAGCTCACTACAACAGAAGAAAATTCTCAGCTGGTGCACATAGGGAAGACTTACCACACACAAGCTACACAAAAAATTCAAAGACAGAGGAAAATCAAAAGATTGAAAACTGAAGTCAACACTTTTTGGTAACCCTTCTGTAGTAAGTATTCACTGCTTTTAATAATTAATAAGGGATGTCCTGGAACTTTGGGGTTTAATTCCTCTGGAATGCAGTGGAGACATGGTACATGAAGGAGGAAATCTTACCTCAAACCACAAAATCATACAATGTGATTAATGAAATATAGGTAGGTTACAAAAATTAATTTGATGGGTCATAATAATGAAATAGACAATGAGGGACCCATGATTACTGCTTTTTAGTGGTCTTTTGTCATTCTGAACTTTATAATAGTTCATTGCTGTCATTTAACCTATATATTATTACTACCCATAGCAGGGAAATGTAGCATAGTGATTCATCTATAAAAACTACAGTAAAGCAGGTGAAAAAAATCCATTCCTAATGGACACTGACAGATAATACAAACTAAAGAGGGAAAGATGCTTGGTCGAAACCATCATCATTGAAAAATATATTTTTATTATATTATAGTATTTATTGTGTGCCTATGCAAATCTTCCTGTAAGAAAACTCAATGAGATTAATATATTTTCCCTTTGAAAACATGTTTTCCTTTCAAAGTTTCACTGCTGTTGTATCTGGCCTTTCTAATGAGCAAAATGATTGATTGATACCAACACACGAATTTCATCTCAATATAATTTCTTATGTACCTTAGATATATCTAGAATTCTTGGTTGTGTGTATAATGGGAAGGGAACAGAGTTCAGAAGAGTCAGAAGAAGCATCTTTTAGTCTCTGTTTCAGAATGCTTGAACTACCATATATTTTAACTTCTCAAACAACTGGCAATTTTTTTTTTTGCCATCAGAATGGCAAAGGCTTGTCTTTTGAAGCTGCTGACCTGACACTTAACAAGTATGAGTTCCTCTATTTGTTTGTTTTTTTTTTCTGTGAGTTGCCTGAATAATTTGGAACCAGTCACTTCAGGTTTTTGTGCCTTGGTGTCTCTACTTTTTTTTAAATTGTTTTGATATTCACCTAGTTTTATATAGAGTCCTATTTCTTTTTGTTGTGTTCAGCAATTGAATTTTCTACTATCAGTAGAAAGGCAGTAAGAAAATCTGTGGCTGAACTTAGACACCTTTTTTTTCATTACTTGTGTTGCCTTCTGGTGAATTCAGTAGTAATGCACCAAATGACAAATAAGTGCAGAACATTTTAGCCAGCATGTGGTGTGTCAGATGCTGAAATGTGATGCTATGTGGCAGTATTTTATCACTAAACAGCATTGCCACACAGCATACACAGATGACTGAAGTGGGCCCAGAGAAGCTAAGCTAACAAGAGCACTACATTTAACTTGATTTGTACAACTCATAAGGAAGGCAAATAATTTTAATCATTAATATTTCTGTTCTCTCTTTTAGGCAAAACATTTCCTTTTTATTTGTTTATTTGGCTTTGATTTTATTGAAGACATTGAAAATTTTATCACAATCTTGGTGGATTTTTAATTAATCTTAAAATCACTTATATGTTAGAAATTTAAGTTTTAATTCAACAGCTCTTAATTTTATTTCTAACTCATATCTGTAAAAAGAAGCCTATTAATGTCAATGTTGTTATTCCATGTATACAAATTCCTGATAATATTAATAAAGTGTCTAAAACAAGTAAAAATTATTACCCACTGTTTTTTGTCAAGGTCAAATGTCTCAATAGAAGGTCTTTTAGGGTTTAATCATCTTGTCTTCATGTTTAAACAAATTTCAAAATCTTTCCCTGTCTGCAGCAGTAAGATTTACAACAATAGAATTCAGTACCACAACCCTGCTATTTATTTTCTGAGTCTCCTATAAATGTATGATCCTTTTGCTTACATAGCTGTCTTCAGAAATGAAGATGTTATTTTACTTGTGCATATGGGGTAACCTTGGAATTCAATCTGATGACCCTTTACAAAAGCCTGGAGAATGCTCCTGCCTCCACTCTCTCCTCTGTAAGGATCTCAGACTGTGAATTACATGTTCCAATTTTTTTAATAGCTGTAAAAGGCTGAATGGAAATAGACTTTGTACTGGTTTTATGACTAATGTGGGAAACTAGCCAAAGAGAGTTCTGAAAGGTTACAATGACTTTGACAACGTTGGTGCCTAATCATTGCATAGAATATTGATGTGACAGACAGGTGTTTTGTAAAGTCCTATTTTAAATGAGGTAGTGACTTACCAGAAGGAAAAGATATTTCAGAGTCCGAGCCTAAATAATTTCACTGTTTATAATTCCTTGCCATTGGTTTCCAGCGACAATGATTACTTTTAATTGTAATATTTTGCATGCAGTAGCTTTATAGCTATTTTACAATATATGTTACCAGTGTGCATAAGCTCTAGACTGTCATTGAACTAATTTTGATTTAATTTGATATGTCAGGACCTTGACTCAACTCATGTTACTCCATAATCACTTAAGCAGTGTCAGTAGAATCAAAAAGTCAATTTTATACCTGCTTTAAAACCTTGACTATGAAACAGAACTCAGACACTGACACAATTATTTCATTCTGGTTTTAGTGACAAATTAAAACTGACAAGGAGGAAAGAAAATTAACAAACTTTGAAAGGGAAGCATGTACAGTCTAATGGATTAATCTCTAAATTCACCTTCCATCTTTCTGTTTCTCTAATAATCCTGGAAAAAAGAACTAATGAAGCCCAATGAACATAGAAGATTTCCACAGGTCTCAAGCACAATGGCATATTTAAGAATCTACCACTTTTCCCCATATTATCTCATTTGAAAGATACAATTTAGCCACAAATATTTACTTCATATGAAATATATTCTACAAAGACTCATACCAGTCACAGGTTTTTAAAGGTTAATTGTTTGCGGAATTATGGATTTTACTAAATAAAGTCATGGATCTTTATCACAAGCTATAGGTTTCATTTGCAAATGTGAGAAAAAATAATTTGTTTAGATATTGATGCTGGTTTTGGCACACTTATAAAGAAATATGATGTGGTTGCAAGTACAATGAATTTCAATATTTGCATAAACATTCTTATCAATAAAATTGTGTAACTTTTAGTTTCATTGTACCTCCCTGGTTTTTTTTATCTTGCTTACTCCTTTAATTTATAGAGAATATTCCATACTCTAGTAAAACACTTGGTTTTGACTGCCTATTCATTATGGTACTTTGCTCCTCTGTTTGTCTTTTATCTGTCTTTTACTTTAATCAAACTCTAGTGGTTCCTGCTTTAGAGACAATTACCTTTACTTCAGTATTCTTTACATAAAGATCTACCTTTTTTTTTTTTTTTTTTTTTTTAATTGAGAAAATGAGCAGTGATTAGCAAGGTGAATGCCAGGGTTCCTCATTTTCTAATTTGCATCTGGAAGTGGAATGTATCATTCCATCAAAATTCCAGTTCTGTAGACTCAAAAGCAGCAACATGAAGTAGTGCTTGGCAATACAGCACTAATGGACTCCATGTTTTCTTCCTGACATTCTCTTAATTCTTCTTTTTATAAATTGCTTAATTACTTCTGCAAAATCTGGCATACCTCTAGATAGACACAGTAATGTAGATTACAGTTATATGATTGGCTTTTTAAAAAGGTTTAGGAAAAATAACCTCAGGAACAATGATAAACTCAAACAGAAAGGGAAACAGGATAAAGGAAAAAAGTTGCAACTTGTCCAACAGTTTTCAGCTGTCTGATGTTGATGTCAGGTGCTGAATGCTGCCAAAGCTTCAAAAAATGAACAGTGCAGATTTGCACATAGCTCAGTCAAATGATAACTTTGCACGTAGACATAAGTGTGTTTGTCAGGATGAAACTTTAGTTACACTTGGACATTGCAGCATTACTGTGTAGTGGCATTTCATCAAGTTCATTTACTTGCCATCAATATTTTAACTTATTTGCATTGGTATACCTGAGGTAAGATAACTTGAACTTTTCTCTATTTTCTGGTTGACCAAATTTAATTTTTTTTTAATAGTTTATTCACTGATTAAAATACCAATATCCCACGCCATTTTATAATCCCAACGGCCGTTACTTGGTTGGTTTTGTTTTGTGATTTATTTTTTTTATTTGCTTTTTGTTTGTTCCTTTGGTTATTTGGTTCAGTTCAGTTTGTTTGTTTCCATTTTGTTTGTTTCGTTTGTTTTTCATTGGTTGGTTGCTTAGTTTTGGTTTGTTTTTGTTGTTGTTTTGTTTGTTTTGTTTTTTTTAAATTCTTAATCAACCCAAGATTTTGACATTAATTCCATTATCTATTAGTGGTAACAGCTGATAGTTTTTCATGTAAAACGACAATACTCTGCTTTACAGCAAGCTGCATGTTTTAATTACTTATCAGTCTGGCAATGCAAGCCATGAAAAACAGAAATAAATCACACTGCTGCTTAGGCAAGACATTGTCATTTTAAAAACAAATATAATTTTGTTATCATGGTACTGGAAATAAAAAAGCAATAATTACATTAAGAGTAATGAGGAGCCAAGGTTATCTGAGGTTATTAGTACCCAAGTGTTGAGTGGCTGAATCAGAAGGAACAGAAGCACAGGAGGTTCAAAGTTGCTGATACTCTACACTGGTTATGGTCCTGTGAGAAACTTTGCTGATATCCCAGACCTGATGTTCCCTTTGGTGGTTCAGGTGGCACAATAGCAACAGGCTTAACACACACAGACTGATCTGGATTTATTTCAGAAAGCTGCTTGTGGAGGATAAAAATAAATTGTTTATTAGCTTCACTATCGAAATTCTTTGTCCCAGGAAATGAGATTTCTATGTTTGGTTTGGCCTAGAAATCTTAAAATCTTTGGCTTTTGCATCTCAGGAGAGTATCTGATTGGGATGGAAGCTAGATTCTCCACAGATTAGGATCCCAAAACACAGGAGTCTAATGTGTAGGAATTTAGATTCTTTCCAGACATGTTGTACATGTGTTTTGCACGCATGTTCTATTTACACTTTTTACCTGCTTTAACAGCACAAGTAGCTATTTTCCTTCATTTTATGAGGAAAAAACTTTGTTCCTGATAAAAACTTCACACCAAAGCAAAGAAAAGCCTTGCTATATTAAGGAGGGCCTCTACTGTGTATTCTTTGACTCATTGTTCCTAATGTTCTTTTCAGGCATGCAAGGCTTGAGTGACTAAACCAGGCTTTTTTTTTTTTTTTTTTTTTTTTTTTTTTTTTTTTTTTTTTTTTTTTTTTTTTTTTTTTTTTTTTTTTTTTTTTTTTTTTTTTTTTTCCCCCCCCCCCCCCCCCCCCCCCCCCCCCCCCCCCCCCCCCCCCCCCCCCCCCCCCCCCCCCCCCCCCCCCCCCCCCCCCCCCCCCCCCCCCCCCCCCCCCCCCCCCCCCCCCCCCCCCCCCCCCCCCCCCCCCCCCCCCCCCCCCCCCAGAACCTTCTTCTTTTTCTTCCGGAAGATCATCCCCATAAACCATCCTCATAAGATTGGTATTGACATCAGGGTCAATTCTTGCCCTACTCCCTCTGAGGTAATTAGAAAATGGAAAACAAGTAAGGAAATGAATGGTATACACTGGAGAAAGTTAAGATGACATACAATCAGGTTTTGAAGCCTGGTCTCATGGCAAATGAAGAAACAGTAAAAGACAGCATAAAGAAACCCCCTCAAATGTAGCAGAAGCTCTGTCATATAGAGTTGGCCGGGCTGGCTCAGGTGGGGAGCTCTTCGCTCGGTCCTGTGTCCAGATGAGCAGTGTATTCCCAGAGGTAGGAAGTGATGGTCTTTGGTGGTCCAGCAGCGCCTCCGAGGTAATAGGCAGATGCTGGGCAGCTGAATGCAGCCGGCTCCCGGGTCTCCTACCTCCTCACACTGCACAGCCGAGCAGACTGGAGAGTTCCTCCCCCCTCTCTCTCCCGGAAACAGCTGCCCTCCAGAAGCCTGCGTGCTCCCTGAGTAGCTCCTCCCGGAAGTCCGCATCCCTCCGGGTAGCTCCGGTCCCACCCACCACGCCTGGCCCAGGGCCATCACAAAACCTGGCCACAGCCAGCAGGTTTGTTAGCATTACAATGAAAAATTCTCCCCACTCATACATTGAAGGAGCACAATCCTTCAACATTGTCCACTCCCGAATTTTTCCCATACAACATGCTACAGCAAATTAAAACCTTTAAATCATATACATACAGGCAGTTACAGGCACAGTATCATAGATAATTCACCTAGAACAAAGGTCTCCTTGGGGGATGCATCGGGTCTCTCATCCTTTTGCATCACCACCAAGTGCAACCTGGTCCTTGGAGCGAAAACCACCTCACGAACAGGATTGTCTTTGCTGAGGCAGAGTTCACCCAAACAGTTTTTCCCTAACATGCCTCTCAGGTGTACCACTGGGACCTTATCTCCATCTGGTGTTCCCAAAGGCTCCAGATTGGGCAGGACCTGCTCGGTTAGTGAACCTCGGGTATTACTAACCATGTGGCCTTTGGTAAATTAATCTCCCAGTTCTTAAAAGTCCCCCACCAAGTGCTTTTAAGGTGGTTTTGGGTTAGGCCATTGCACCGTCTCGACTTTCCCAGCCGCTGGTGCATGGTGGTAGGGAATATGGTACCACTCCAATGCCATGTTCTTTAGCCTAGGTGCTAACAAGGCTATTTTGAAATGAGTCCCATTGTCTGACTCAATTCTCTCAGGGGTACCATGTCTCCAAAGGACTTGTTTTTCCAGGCCTAGGATGGTGTTCCTAGCAGTGGCGTGGGGCACAGGGCAGGTCTCCAACCACCCGGTGGTGGCTTCCACCATGGTCAGCACGAGCGCTTGCCTTGGGCGGGTCTGAGGCAGTGTGATGTAGCCAATCTGCCAGGCCTCTCCGTGCTTGTGTTTGGACCATCGCCCACTATGCCAGAGGGGCTTCACCCGCTTGGCTTGCTTGATGGCAGCACACGTCTCACAGTCATGATAACCTGGGAAATACTGTCCATGGTTAGATCCACCTCGGTCTCGTGCCCACTTAGGTGGCGTCTCTGGCCTGATGACCTGAGGCATCATGGCCCCCATCGAGCCAGGAACAGATTCTCCCTGTGTTCCCAATCTAAGTCTATCTTTGACACCTCTGTCTGTGCAGCCTGATCTACCCGCTTGTTGTGCCGGTGCTCTTCACTGCCCGACTCTTGGGAACATGGGCATCCACATGACCCGGACTTTCACGGGTAGCTTCTCTATCCGGCGGGCAATGTCTTTCCACTCATCAGCAGCCCAGATTGGCTTTCCTCGTTGCCAGTCAGCCTTTTTCCACCTTTCCAGCCAGCCCCACAGAGCATTGGCTACCATCCATGAATCAGTGTAGAGGCAGAGCTGGCCACTTCTCTCTCAGCAATGTTCAAGGCCAGCTGAACAGCTTTGAGTTCAGCAAGTTGGCTTGATCCACCTTCTCCTTCGAGTGACATTGCAACCTGTCATGTGGCTCCATGTCGGCTGCTTTCCACTTCCTATTCATTCTACGATCGACAGGAACCGTCGGTGAAAAGAGCGAGTATTTCATCTGCTGGCAGCTGTCAGGTAATGTGGGGCTTCTTCAGCTCGGGTCACTTGCTTCTGCTCACTCCTCCTCGGCAAGACCAAAATCTTCACCTTCTGGCCAGTTTGTATCATCTCCAAAATCCCAGGCGATTTGGGTTACCAATGCGGTGCGCTGCTTGATGAGGCAATCCACTTTGCTCCATGTGGCGTCAGTGGCATGGGTGGGTAAAGGAACCTTTCCTTGAACATCCACCCCAGCACTGGCAGTTGGGGTGCCAGGAGAAGTTGTGCTTCTGTGCCACCACTTCTGAGGCAGCTTGAACTCCTTCACCAGACAGCCAGTGATTTCCTTCTCCGTCGGAGTCTATTTGCTTCAGAACCTCTGTAGCCTCTGCTCCAGAATCCCAGGTCGGCTCGAAAGTTCACCAGGCACCTTCTGCCAAGGCTCCAGGACAGACCATGGTTCCCGGCTGCAGAGTAGAGAATTCTTTACCTCTGGTCCTGTCTGACTGGGCCAAGGGCTGGCATATGGAGCGATCTCCTGCTTGATCTGGGCAAAGGCTTGCTGCTGATCAGGTCCCCAGTGGAAATCATTCTTCTTGCGGGTGACCAGGTAGAGAGGGCTCACAATCTGGCTGTATTCAGGGATATGCATTCTCAAAAGCCTATGGCACCCTAGGGAAAGCTTGTGTTTCCTTCTTGCTTGTTGTGCTGATATTGCAGTGATCTTATTGATGACCTCAGTGGGGACCTGGCGCCGTCCGTCTTGCCACTTCACTCCCAGGAACTGGATCTCTCGAGCAGGTCCTTTGACTTTGCTTTCTTGATGGCAAAGCCAGCTTCCAGCAAAATCTGGATGATTTTCTCTCCCTTCTCAAAGACCTCTGTTGCCCGTGTTTCCCCACACAATGATGTCATCAATGTATTGCAAATGTTCTGGGGCCTCACCCTTTTCCAGTGCAGCCTGGATCAGCCCATGGCAGATGGTAGGGCTGTGTTTCCACCCCTGGGGCAGTTGGTTCCAGGTGTACTGCACACCCCTCCAGGTGAAAGCAAACTGAGGCCTGCACTCTGCTGCCAAAGGAATGGAGAAAAATGCATTGGCAATGTCAATGGTAGCATACCACTTTGCTGCCTTGACTCCAGCTCGTACTGCAGCTCCAGCATGTCCGCACGGCTAAGCTCAGCGGTGGAGCCCACTTCATTCAAAGCTGCACGATATCCACAGTCAATCTCCATTCCCCCTCAGACTTGCGCACAGGCAGATGGGACTGTTGAAGGGTGAAAGTGGGTTTTGCTCACACCCTTGGCTCTCAGCTCCGCGGATCATCTTGTGGATGGGGATCACGGCATCTCGAGGTTGTCCGGTACTGCCGGTGGTGCACTGTCATGGTGGCACTGGTACCTGTTGCTCTGTCACTTTCAGGAGTCCCACTGCAGATGGATTTTCTGACAGTCCAGGCAAGGTGTTCAACTGCTTAATACTCTCTGCCGATACAGCAGCTATTCCAAAAGCCCACCTGAATCCCCTGGATCTTTGTAGTAGCCATTCCTGGAGGAAGTCTATGCCTAGAATGCACGGTGCCCCTGGGCCAGTTACAATCGGATGTTTCTGCCACCCCTTCCTGTCAGGCTAATCTCAGTTTCCAGCAAAGTGAATTCTGTGATCCCCCTGTCACCCCAACAATGGAAACAGGTACCTTCCCACATGTTCTGATGGTATCAGGGTGCATTCTGAACCAGTATCAACTAACACTCTATGTTTCTGTGGCTTTGATGTGCCAGGCCATCGCACCCACACTGCCCAGTAGATCCTGTTATCCCATGCCTCTCCCTGGCTAGAGGCAGGGCCCCTCTAGCCCTGGTTATTATTTCCTTCCTGGGCATACATAGTGGAGGTTCCTTCCAGGATCTGACAGATCATCCTCCCTTCTGTAGTACCCTGCACCTTGGTTGTGGGAGGTCGAGGCTACCTTCATTTTAGCGGTTCCTCGGTTGGCATTTCCCTCCCTGAGCTGACGCACCCGTGCTGCCAGGACAGAAGTGGGCTTCCATCCCATTTTCCCATGTCTTCCCCATGGTCTCGCAGGAAGAACCACAGGTCAGTTCGTGAGGTGTATCCTCTGTCCCTAGCTGGGGGGCGTTGGGTGTGAGATTTGGGGCCTGTGACTCGTACTGGTGCTGCATTGATCTTCCTTATCTCCTCCCTTATAATCTCCCTCACCTCTCCTTTCAACCCTCTCATCCCCTTCATCTCCTCTTGGACCTGTTGGAGGTCGCTGGCCACAGCAGAGGCCTTGGCCTGCACTGGGCCATTAATCATACTGTCAAAATTTCTGAGCTTGCTGGCAACAGAACCTACTGTCTCTCGGTGGTCATCAGCCCTAATCAGTGCAATGTAGGTAGTAAATTCAGATGGCCCCAGAGTTGCCAGATCCCACAACATCTGCCCTGTGCACCTGACCTTGTCAGGGTCATTGTCATGCTGTCCATCCATCCCAAAGAGTACCTCTAATACTGCCACTTCCCTCAGCTGCTGGATCCCTTCATCAATGGTCTTCCAGCGCATTCTATGGTGGTGCTCCTGCATTCTCTCTTTGTGGATAAACTTCTCTCACACTCATTAGAAGCCGTTCCCAAAGGGAAAGGAGGCCTTGCTCCCTTACGAATGCCTGGTCCACACCTGAGTCCTGGGACAAGGATCCCAAATTCCTGGCCTCAGTGCCATCCAGTTGTACACCTCTCCTCATAAGGTCCCAGACACGAAGTAACCAGGTTGTAAAGGCTCACGGCCCCGTCGCACAATGTCTTTTTCGCAGGTTACGGAGAGTGTCATATGAGAGAGACTCCGGTGACAATCTCAACCTCTGGCTCCCTTGCTGACTGTGAGGACCCTCCTGGCTGATCCCCACTATCTAGGTGCTTTGTTTTAATCTTAGATTTCCGAGTTTCCACAGGGGCAACTGCTGCTGGCTGTGGCTGCCCCTGTGATCCAGCTGGAACCTGGACAGATGTAACATCTATGGGTTCCACTGCAGCACCATCAGACTCTCCTCTTTAGGGCAGGGGAGGGTTTCTCACTAGCTGGGGAAAGGTGCTCCTTCAGCACTTGGCCCTGCTCCTTCAACACCTGGCCCATGTCCCGTATCTCCTTCACTAGAACGCCCACCCACTCTGGCTGGTTCATTTCTGCAGTGGGCTGTGGGGCAACACCAGGCTCTGGGGCAGCATCTCTAGTCTCAGGGACAGGGGCAGGCTCTGGGGCAGCATCCCTATTCCCTGGGACAGGGGCAGGCTCTGGGGCAGCATCCCTAGTCTCTGGGACAGGGGCAGGGTCTGGGGCAGCGTGTTTGACGGTTGTTATCCAAGCCAGTATTCCCTTGTTTCTGAATGCTAAGTAAAGCAGGCCCATCAGCAACACCAGCCACGGAATAATAATACTAGCAATTAAAGCAAATCTGAAATCCTTGAAAACTGGTGGGGTAGCCTCGAAAAACTGGGTAATGGGTTGGGGGAAAATTTCCCTTGCATTCATTGCCTCACAGTAAGTACCACTGTTGAAATAACCCCAGAAACACGCAGTTAGAGTACGATAGCTCAGGATCCATGTGGCAAATTTCAGAAAAATTAAAACCCATGAATTCCTGACAAAATCAATCCAAAACACAAATCGGATCATAGCTACAATAAATTTGGTGAGGGGGCCCATATTCAAAAAAGGGCTTGCAAATGGGAGAGAAATATCTGTGACCACGTGGAGCCCAAACCAGATTAAACTAGACAACATGTTGCCGCTTAAGAGCTGTTACTCCTGTCTTAACTCGCCTTTTAATGCCCTCAGCCCCACGTTGGGCGCCAAAATCTGTCCTGGTTTTAGGACAGGGTTCTGCCAAAAACGGCAGAAGTTTCCCTTTGAAATAGAGAAATCAATGTCACCTCCCTCCGAGTGTTATAATTGTTTCAAATCAAGGACTCAAGGCGGAGATAAGGAGGTAAAAGTAACAGCTTTACTACTCTAACTCACAGCACAAGTAGAAAACAACAGTAATTATTAAAATTACCGACGAAAAACAGAAGAAAAAGTCAGTTGTAGTCCTTTCTTAGACGCGGACACACTCGGGTCTGTGTCCGTTCCTGGGGTGTAACTGTAGCAGGCGCAGGCGGAGCCAGGAGGTGGAGTGGAACAGCCGCGGCCGGGCTGGCTCAGGTGGGAGCTCTTCGCTCCGGTCCTGTGTCCAGATGAGCAGTTGTATTCCCAGAGGTAGGAAGTATTTGGTCTTTGGTAGTCTGCAGTGCCTCCGAGGTAGCAGGGCAGATGCTGGGCAGCTGAATGCAGCCGGCTCCCGGGTCTCCTACCTCCTCACACCGCCGAGCAGACTGGAGAAGTTCCCCCTCCCCCTCTCTCCCCGGAAACAGCCGGGCCCCTCCAGAAGCCTCGTGCTCCCCTGAGTAGCTCCCCCCCTTCCCGGAAGTCCGCATCCCCCTCCGGGTAACTCCGGTCCCACCCACCCGCCCGTCCAGGGCCATCACAAACCCTGGGCACAGCCGGCGGGTTCTGTTAGCATTACAATGGGAAAAAATTCTCCCCACTCATACATTGAAGGAACACAATCCCAACCTTCAACAGAGTTACAACAGTTTCCTAGTGAGGGTGATTAAGGAAAGAGTTTTGAGAAAAATACAGAAAAATAAGCATCTTCTGTTGTCCTCTCTCAGATTCCAGGATCTGAGGTATAATATGCACATGCCAGCAGCTTGTATTCAAAAAAGGAAGAAGTGATTTTTTGTTTTCTATTGGAAGCAATTTAAATATGAAATTAATTTCAGGTATTTGGAAAAGTGAAAATCATTACAATAATTAATTTGATTTCTTGAATAATATAGATCATAAATGATATAGATCATCAAATGATTCCTCTGTCATGCCTTTTAAAATTTTTGATCTTGATTTCAACCATAAATCCCACACATGTTCCACTCATGTGTATATATGTGTATGGCCAATTCTTTGTGTATTAGAATTGTCCTTTTCCATTTTCTGCTTCTGTTTAGATAAATATCACACTCATACTGCCACCTCATTCTATTCTTTTTGTGTAAGGCCCAGAAGTCAACTTTAGTGCTCATCACTGATTTTGACTTACAGTTTTTTATCTTCTTTATATTTCTCTCTCCAAACCCACTTCCCAGAATTTTACTATTTTAAAATCTTTGCTTATTATCTGGTTGTTTCCTTGCCCTATCTTCACTCTCCTGATCTTTGCTCCCTATTGGTTTTCCAAGCTTATGCACTTTTCTACCTGGCTTTCTTAGTAGGAACACTGTGAACATAGCTAGGTGAGATGGATTGTTGTTTCAGTTTCTAATGGAACAATAGCTTGCAGCAGTGATGGAATGGAAAATTTGTTAAAGTTTGAAATTCTAAACTGAAAAAACTCAGAATGTTTGGAAATATATAGGTCAAAACTTTTCATCTCTCTCCTGAGCAAAAAGTGAGACATTTTAAACAGTTGGATGTATTTACTGTATCTTATGGTTCTGGAACCTGCAGATCTTAGGGCAAGAAAGTGTTCTTTCAATTAAAGAAGCACCATTGCTTTGAAATCTTCATGTTAAGGAAGAGGGTAGCTTCATTAACAGCTGAAGGCATTGGTGAAACACTTCCTTTCTTAATAGTAGAGAGGAATTTGGGCATTTCTGTGGAAGTGCACAGACTGAAGTAAATTTCCAGAATCCTTGCAGAATGACACTGGAGTGATCAGAATTGGGTGTTTTGTTGTTGCTAATCTTCTGGCTCAGATCCATTCTCTTTCAAAAGACAAGACTTTCTTCATATGACACTCTGCCTACTCAAAACCTAGGGCAGATTATGTCTGTGACTCAGAGACACAGGAAAGAATAATGACAGGGAACACTGAGTATCTTTCTTTATAATTTCTTTTTTCTGCAGCTTCAGTAGAAATCAGTGTTCATCCCTAATTCTGTGTATACAAGTGAAATAATTTTTTCACTAAACTGATATTTACCTTTATTGTGAATA
The DNA here is from genome assembly GCA_030060385.1 of Muscicapa striata striata. NCBI lineage: Eukaryota > Metazoa > Chordata > Aves > Passeriformes > Muscicapidae > Muscicapa > Muscicapa striata. The sequence continues at coordinate 1,645,180 of JAREIS010000018.1, read as the reverse complement.
TATAATAGAAATAATAAAAAGCTACAGGCGAGTCAGACAGGACAGCTGTATGCCATTTTCTCTAAGTTAAAGAAAGTTATCTGCAGTATTGTTATATTATAAAATAAGGGTATTGTTACACTATATAATGGAGCTTTATTCTGGAAATATCTGAGTCTTTGTGAATGGAAGGTAGGTGGAACAGTATTTCCAGTTCATGAACAGGCACCTCCTGTTCAGCCAGCTGCTAATTGTGGATCTTGTTCTGAAGCTGCTCAGCCTCACCCACTGCTGTGGTTTAACCCCACAGGGATAGAGGAGTAAAATCTAGAGAAGTAAAAGTGAGAAGTATAAGAGCTAAAAAATTTGTGGGTTGAGATAAAGACAGTTGAATAGGGAAAGCAAAAGCCCCACACACAAACAAAGGAAAACAAGGACTTACACTGCTATTCATAGGCAAAGCTGTTCAGCCACCTCCAGGAGAGCTGAGCCCCATTCATTGTTACCTCAGAAGACAAGTTTCATCACTCCAAACATCCTCCTCCCAGCTTCTCTTTATTTTTGTATACTGAGCATGATGTTGTATGGTCTGGAATATCCCTTTTGTCACCTTGTGCCACTGATCCTGGCTGTGTCTCCTCCTGACCTCCCAAGCACTCTCAGTTCCCTCACCAGCACAACACTAGCAAAAACAGAAAAGGCCTTGACTCTCTGTAAGCCCTGCTCAGCAGCTGCAAAACCATCTCTATATTAACAGCCCTGTGTTCAGCACAGATCCAAAACACAGCCCCATACCAGCCACTGTGAAGAAAATTAAGCCTACCCCAGGTGAAACCAGAACACTTGCCCATAAAAGAAAGAATTTGAATGCAGAGCACAACCTCTGACTTGAGCAGACTCCCAAGAATTGGCTATTATGGTGTGCAGCATTTCTACAGCATTTCAGTTTTGATGTAGCTTTGTGAACATTGCTTCCTGTATTTTCCTGTAAAGCTGTGTAAGAGCAACTCACAGGAAACAGATATTCACCATTCTGGCTCCAATTTTGAATTTGAAAATTTTATTTCTTAATCTGAGTTTTAGACATGATTCTCTGTTGTTATAACCTGTGGCCATTACTTCCTATTCTGTCTAACATGAAAAATGAGCTAAATTCTTACTGTTTGTAATGGGTCTGTTGACTGCAATAATTTTCATCTTTTATTATCATCTCTACACTTTCTACTTTTATAGGATTTTTTTTTTGGTCCTTGCAGATCATGTTTTCTAAACCTCTGACCATTAACATCACTATTTCATAAACTCTTCCTAAATTGTGAATTTTATTTTATAATTTTCCTTTTGAGAACTATTTTTGTTTTATTAAACTTTATAGGTCTGATCATGACACTTGATAGCTGCAGTGCCAGACAATTGGGGTGTTGGATGGATGGATATGATTCTCTACAACTTCTTAGTCACAAGTCACATGGATGATGTTCAGAATATGGTTTTTTTAGCATGTTTTTTCTTGAATGCCTTTGTCTTTTCTTATCACTGAACCAGTGAATCCCAGACCATATTCTCCAACTAATGTCAACCTATGCTGCAATCATAAATTCTATTTTTCCATGAGGGACTTTTTTTTTTTAAATTGCTTTATAATCACATAATGTATCTAAAATAGTATAAAATTGAGAAATAAATCAGTAATGTTCCTCCTCCATATTTTAGTTTTGGGAATTTTTAATGCATAAGTAAGAAAAGAAAATTTATGCTAATTGGGATCACTTTTCTTAAAGAAATTCTGAGAGTTCAGGGTATAACACAATTAGATAAGGAAAACTACATTTTATATCAATGCAGTGAAACACTCACAGCCAAAATGAAATACAAGACATCACAGGTCTGAATGCATATCTTAATATATGCCAACAGCTTCTCCCAGCACAAGCTATGCTCTACAGAGATCATTGAATGATCCATCTGTTACCAGTGAAAGTTACTATGTCAGTGAAAGTCTTCAAAATAGTCCTGGCAGAAGATATCCAGAAATATGCTCTGTTTCCAAAGTGGTAACAACTACTTGTTGAATTCTCTCCTCCACCAACATACCTTTTGGGTTTTTCCTGCTGTAACTGATTTCCACAAAGCATCTCTGACAACAGTTGCAATCAGATTTGAGGTTTTAAGAGGTTCACAGGGATTTTTCTGGGCTTCTGGATTGGAGAGAGCTTTAATGCATTCTGAGGAACTATTAATACTCTTATTCTTCTTTATCATATGAATGTGAATGACATAATTTGTGTCTTGTTGATTGGAAATTAAGCACAACTACCAAACCCATCATAAAAAATATAAAATTAGTTAATATTCTTTATGGGTATGGAGATTAAGGCAAAGAATTTAATAAATTTTCTCTGATTCACATTTGTATTTAATGCTCAGGATATAATGGCAGAGAAGTTTGACTTTATCATTTACACTGATAAGCTGTTTTTAATAGTAAAGACTGAATTCTTGAAAGAAAAAAAGTAATAATATTAATATTCCAGGAGTCCCTAGCAGTTCTCCTGGTCTGCCTTGGTCAACCATTATATGACTCATTTTCAGTAAACCTTTAAACATGGTATCTTTTAAAGTTACAGAAATTGACTTTCCAGTAGCAATTAATGAGATTTTAACATTTTCAAAGTATATAAGCAACATAAGAATCCCATTGATTTAGATGTTTAAGTCCCTTTATGATCTGAATATCAGAGGAAAGCTTAAAAAAAATTTGTTTAAAGGTTTAGATAAGTACTAAGGGTTATTACAAATAAAATATGCTAAGTACTTGGCACCTCCTTAAGCAATTTTGAAAATCTTCCTAGTAGTTAATGAATCTTTAGATGATTAAATAAAGTTGTAACTTGTGTTTTGTGTTGGGTTTTGGGACAGGGTTATTTTTGGTGTTTAGGACTTGATCATAAATTTTACTCTTTTATTTTAAAAAATTTACATTAGGAGCAAGGTTTTCTTTTCATAAACTTATTGTAGATTAGCTATGTCTGATGGACAAATGTAAAAAGATAGACATTTACTGATCTAGATTTTCCCATTATTATCAACCAGAAATTATTGATACTGCAACTTCATTATTTAAATAAATTGTTGACTAAGTCAGTGTAATATCATATATTTTTACCATTTGAAGTGGCTGGTAGAGACCAGCCCCTGCTATTTCTAAATATAAGAAAATTCATTTTACAACAGAATGTGAAAAACATAGGAAAAGCTGACTTTTGAAATTATAATATTATTTTGAAATTACTATATTTATGTATAGGAAACACTTTATGACATTAAGTGCTTTGTAATTTTTTTCCTTCCTTAACTCTGATATTGCTGCTTTTTTTAAAGTGACATTGTTGAGCTGCCCAAGTCCCCTTTGACACCCATCTTTTTATGGCTAACTGTTCCAGTTGTTTTGTTACCTATTTTAACAATATCAGAAGAAATATGAGAACTGACAAGTCACTTTTTTCTAGGACAGAGAGGTCACCAAATGTCTAGATAGTGTCTAACAATCACTGTGTCTCTGTCAATGAACACATAGGAAGGAAATATTTGGGGCAGAGCTTCAGATTGAGTTCATATGTTTTCAAAGCAGAAGTCTTTAAAGGAATAATGGACAGCCTTAATGGGGTTTAGGGCCTCATCATTTTTAACAGTGCTCTGCAGTTTTCCAGACACCTGAATTACATTTTTCATCTGTGATGTACTAAATTCTCGTAGTAAGGTAGAAGTTAACGTAAGAACTTCAGAAAGACATTTAATTTCACTTTATGTCAAGGTACTTCTGTCCATTTTTCTTTTCCTGTTCATTTTCAAAATACATTTTTCTCTCTCTCAGAAGTATCTGAGATATATTTTAATGGATATTACTGGGGTAGTATTGGTAGTAGTTAAAACTTCTACCTGCAAAATGTGTACTTTAACAATTATACTATTTTTGAAAAGGAAGTAATGTGTCTACTAAAAATAACTGCTATTATTATTAAAAATAAAACAAAAAATCAAGACATATTTGAAAAGGGTTTATATATTTCCTCAAGTTCTATTCATTAATTTAAATAGTTTAGAATTTATCCCAGTAATTAGATAGAAAGTAAAGGGAGTAATATTTTAAGCCATAGTGTCCAATTTATATTTTCACTCAGCAATTGTCCTGTTTTCTATAAACACTGAGAATGTCAAATGAGCCTTAGATCCTATTGATTACCAGGTCACTGCTTACTGTGATGCTGATTTATCACTTTAGAGTGCAATGGAGTTTAGACATTATTTATATGCATAGAAAAAGCCTCATTTTTTTACTAACACACAGCTTGCATTACAAGAGTGCCCCACCAAGCCTTGTGCTGCCTGTATTTTCATGAGATGTGAGACTTTTATAAAAATAAAAATAGGGAAAAAAAAAAAAAAAAAAAAAAAAAGCACCCTTGTACGAAGTTAAGAACTTCAGAGAACATATTTTCGTGATTTTTTTTTTTTTTTGTCCAGTCTGATGTCCATCCCAACAACAAGAAATCCCCTATCAAGTGTTCTTCATAGCAGTGGTGAAATGCATAAGCTGTCAAGGGTCCATTAGAGATATGAGTTTATCTGGAAAGTAGAGGGTGGTAGGCAAAGTGGTAATTCCAATCCACATGAATGATGCTACACAATGTTCTTTTCATCATCTGGCATTGTCACATGGGAGAGAGTTCTGATGAAAGCAAGAGCATAATTTATCTCTATTTTTTTTCTGACAAATTTGAGTACATGGAACACAGTCATAGAATCATAGACTATCCTGAATTGGAAGGGACCCATAAGGAACATCAAATCCAGCTCCTAAAATGTACATTTTGAAACCATTAGTTTTCCAAACGGGTTAATTTTTTGGTCATGACTAAGGGTTTCCATGTCGTACTATGATTTACAAGACTATTTGGAGACAAAAGATTTTTATATGCACATTATAAGTAACTAAATAGAATGGCCTAATAAACCTCTTGTAGAAAACTGGGTCACTGTCTTACATTTTTAACATGTATATGAAAGAGCAAAACCCCATTGCTCTACTTAGGAAGCAAGAAATTATTCGTCCTAATAATCAATTATCAGCAAATCAAAAGTTCTTCAGAGTTTTATTTTAAAAATACAGATATGTACCTATCTCATCTGCATTAACTTAGCCTAAATATTTTTGCCATATGTCTTCCTAACTTACAGGATACCAGGAAGAGTGAAGTGTCTCAAATCTTCCTCACACATAAATTACAAAGTGCAGAGATTACACTAATAAAGATTTCTAGGGCTCTTTCAGGCACTTTTCTACAGTTGGGTGATTTCCTTTAAGTAAGAGAAATAGGGTTCTGCTAAATCTTTCTGAACATTTATTTTTGGTATGTATATTTCATTTTGGAAAAAGTAAAAAGAAAATTCTATGAACATGGCTAACTTCAGAAATGCAATGCAAAAGCACAGGTGCTGAATCACATGAGAAGCATCTGCTGGACCAGCTGTTGGCAACCATTGCAGTGCAAGCTGGTGCCCAGGAGTATTTTCTCCTGGAGTTTTGTTTGTTCATTTGGGAAGAATGATAGGATGGACTGTCAAGCTGATATGTGATTATTGTATTAAAGAGGGATTTGGTTGACCTCAGGTGCACCATCTTGTTAGTGACTCCCATGACTGGACTGCTGCCAAGACATATTTGCTGGGGAGTGGGCAGATTTATGGAGTGCGACAAGAGGAAAATAATGTCTCTTGGTTATAATGGGGAATCAGCATGAGCTGTTAACAAAGATGGTATAGCAGAGATGACTAAATATTCATGATAGCCAAAGCTCAGTAAATATGACTAACCTTTGTGTCAGAATGCTGCTTCACTGTGACAAATGCACCTAAGGAGTATTTTATTTTGACTAAGAAGGCTGAAATGAGAAAGAATCTGATTTCTCTGAACAGTTAGACATCCACATCTGTCTTGAAATGCTGTTACATAGGTGCCTGGCTAACACTTCAGGAAATCAGGTACTTGATATTTTATTTCTGTTCCTAGGATGTTGTGAGAGAAGGGCCTGACTGAGACACTTGGGTTACATGAGAATGTCCAACAGCATCAGGTTCCTCACAGTGTGATTCAGAGAGTTATCATAGCATTAAGTAATTATGTAGGAAATAGGCCACATATTAATAATAGCCAGAACTCTTAGTAAGGTTTTACTAAGAGTTTACCGACTGGAAAGAGAAAACCTCAGTGTTGCAATCTTCATAGTGCAGTGTATTTATCTTTAGGTTTTTTCTATTGCTTTGGGAAATCCAGCTATTCTAGTATATTACAGAATACATACCTCAAAACAATATATTTTCATTGTGCAATCCAAATGCTGCAAGGAAATTCTAAAGTAGGGTAGGACTTTGTACTCCACATCACTTTGCAGGAACAGTGTTATGTTTAAAGTCCACTTAAAGATCACCTTTTTTCAGTTTCTACTAAGAAGTCAGGCTTACAAGTGCAATGATAAAACCATTTCCATGGGTTTATGCAAAATTTTGCACAAGCTCTTGCCACTGAGTCCTGTATTATTTAGATTGAATTTTCCATTAATAATTTCATCAATAGCAGAGGACCATGGCTTATGTTGTTGTAGGTGTATTTTGCAAACAGCTAGTGAGGACATGAAATTAATTTTGCAACAGCTTATTCAAACAACTGATGAGGCCAATAGTTTAGCTCTTCTCATTAGTGTTGGATATAAACCTTTGCCCCCAAGAGTGAAAGATAAATATGTAATTTAAGCAGATACCTAGTTCCCTTTATTAATGGTTTTCCAGTATGCATTTGTAATGCTCTGTTTAGTGCTATGGGTTTTTTTGCAGATGCATTTTCTACACTTGACTGTTAGAAGTTTTAATATCTTTAATAAAATGTTCCATAAACATCATTACTAAAATGCAAGCCTGATAGCAAACTGCTAGGGAATTGTTTACACTATCAAGGTCACAGTCTAAACAATTTGCAACAGCTGTAAATATTTAATATGAGTCGAATACTCAAGGATGTTCATACATTTATTTCAACTTTTTTCTTCTGTAGTGCCCAGTGCATGCTGTTTCTTACTGGTGATTATATGAAGTCTATTAAGAACACATAGAAAAAAAATAATTTCCCAGTCTGCCAGTCTACAATCTGAAAGTAACTGTGTATTGCATGCCATGGCATGCAAAAAACATACAGGAACAACATCAGCTTATTTCTCCCTTGCATGTGCTTTCTAGAATGGGAACAAAGACTGGAGTCATGCAGGTGTATTTTGACAAATGTCAGGAAGATAGGACTCCTAACAAATACCAGGAGATGAAAACTCAGCTTTCTGGAAGGTAGCAGTAGTTTTGTCATTGGCTTCATCAGAGTTAAAGGCTCCCTTGGGGAAGATGTGTTTTGAGGTAATTGCCATGTTTTCACATTGTTAAATTTATGCTAATAGTATTTAAAGCATAGCCATTCTGTTTGGGTAATAATGGTGCAACTAGATGTCATCCTTGCTATGTTTTCTATTTCCCCATGCATAGTGGTTAAAAGGGTTACATTGATATTGTAATCAGATATCACTCATGCATACATCAAACTTCCATTCATTATATGTAGTCTCCATGGCATGTCTGACCTTCAGCCTTACAAATGATCCTTGATTATTATCCATTCACTGCACCTTCAATGCCTATTGAAAGCAGTTTTACACCCGTTTATTACCTTTTTACCTGGTTATTGTTAACTGCCAATAATATCCTGCAGTTAAACAATTTATGTCATATAAACCACCTTGCAATGTTTTTCAAAAGGATATTGAAGTACTATAATGCAGGTTTTCCCAAACTAATCTTGAAGATGTGAATTGTCAATCAAAACTCAAAACTATCCTTATTTATGTAGCTATTTCTTTGACCTCAATGGAAATTATTTTTATCCTGCATTAAGTACTACTTCATCTTTCTGTAGGAGGATATACTGCAAATAAGATGAGGTAATATCAAACTAATTTATTGTGAAGGGCTAGGCTAGTAATTCTTCCATATCCAGTGTCCTTATAGCATTGTTTCAATAGTCAGGAACCAGAACTGGAGTTATGGTGGTAGTGTTGTTTTCATTAGTTCTTTCATTCAGAGAATTAAAAATATATGCCAGCATTTTTTCCTGAGGTATTCTGAATTGCAAATATTTTTTTATTAAGCACACTGCTCTAATTTCTTTTCTTCTGAATGACACTTAGGCCAAAGTTCCTTTTAATCTGCTTGGAAAAACACTAGACACATCCCCAACAGTTAAAATTATTAAAACAATTTTTCATTTGTTAATCCTATTTATAATTATTCCAATATTATAACTTGTAAGAAAATGTACCTAGTATCTTACTCTCAATGTACAGGACAGGAGAATTCAACATCCAGTTTTACTTCCTAGTAAAATAGTCACACCTAGAATAACAAAATCTGTCTTTATCCCAGCTGGCAGTGAATTTCTGTAGCCATAGATCCTTCCTGCTTATCAATGAGTCTACCTCCTTCTTGCCTATTTTCCTCAGATACTATTAAGCTATTTAGTAGGAAGAATTGTTTTCTTAAGGTGACCAAGAAAAAAAAAAAAAGGAAAAAAAAATGTTATTTTCAACTTTCTGTTGAGAAAGAATCTGAAAAAACTTATATACAGTATGAAATAGCTACACTTACATCTCATCTTAAATGAAATTAAAATCAGGAACTTCCAGTTCTGATTTTCCTATATGTGTCTAATAAGGTGTTTTTTTCAGAAGTGTCTAGGTGTCTTTTCAATCTTTAAGACACTAGAATAATTAAATGTATACATGAATTATTCTCCAAGTTGTAACTAGAATGCTTTCTAGGCATCACAGGTGTAACAAAAATGTAAAAGGATATCCAAAAATGGTATTACTTCTTTGTCTTTGAGTTTATGATGACTTTTTTTTTTCTTTTTTTTTAATGAAACAATTTATGTATATTGTATATTAGAGTTTTCTAGGCATTGACAGCATTTCAGGAGAAAGGCTCAAGGTAGGAAGGACTTGAACTTCCCAGAGTAATTGTCTTTATTTCTTTATTTCTCTTAGTAAAAGTATTTTTTTAAACTTTTACATCTAAAACTGGATAAAATAAGTATACTTCTAATTCAAAAAGGAAGTGTTTATCATTTAACATATTGGAGGATAGTTTCCAATATAGCAATACAAACATAATAATTTCCACCATTTTCACTTATGGTGTTATATTTTCCATATAATTTTCCATATAAACCATATCTTATAACCTTCACTTACCATCCTCAGGACATAAACAAAACTATCTCCCTTCTGCCACTGGCAGAAAAATGGATGTTATTGCATGTTATTTCCTATCTTGCTTGCCTTTTCTATTCTTACCCAATTTGGGGTTTTTTTAGTTACTTCAGAAAAATGATATAATAGAAGATAATTCTTACTGTTCATAGGATAACTCCAATTAGAAGTGACTGCTGAAGGTCATCTAGTCCAAACCCCTACTCAGAGGAGGTCTGATGAAATTACACTGCCCAGGACTTAGTCTTCTTGAGTCTTTGTCACTGCTAATGATGGTGATTTCATCTTATCTCAGAATGTGTTCATTACCTCTTGTTTTATTTCCATTATTTGCATTCAGGAGAAGTTTGGCTCCATCTTCCAAACAGCAGCAACAAGGTCTCCCTTGACCCTTCTTTTTTGGCTGAACAAACCTATTTCCCCAGCTTCTCTTCATAGGTCATGTGCTCCAGCCATGAACAGCTTAGCTGCTTCCATGTGGCATCTCAAAATGAGCCCACAAATGGACATGACAGTTCATATATACTCTCCTGGCTGCCAAAAGAAGTGAAAGCTCACTTCCCTTGCCTGTTGTTACTAAAGCAGCCAAGAGTACTGGTGGCTTTCGCTCTTGCAAAATCACATTATTAGCTCATGTTCAGCTTATCATCCAACAGGATCTGAGGTTGTTTTCTGCAGAGCTGCTTCCCAGGTTGCTGACCCTCAGCCTTACTAGTGTGTAGGGCTATTTTATTACAGGTGCAAGATTTCACATTTTCTTTTCACAGAGTCACAGAGTAGTTGAGATTGGAAAGGTCACTCCCTAAAAACTGCCTGAAAGGAGGCTGTAGTGAAGTGGGGGTCAGTGTCCTCTACCATGCCTCATGAGAAAGGATGAGAGGAAATTATTCTAATTTGCAAAAGGGGAGACTCATATTAGATATTAGAATTTTATTTCTTTTTTCATTGAAAGCGTTTTTAGACACTGGAATAAGTTACTCAGGGAGATGGCAGATCATCATTTCTAGAATGTTCAAGAGATGTCTGGATGTGGTACCTGGGGATATGGATTAGGGGTGATTGTGGTGGTTCTAGGTTTTCAGTTGTATAGATCATCTTGAAGGTCTCTTCCAACCCTGATGATGATACTGTGAAAGGACCTCTGGAGGTCACTTGATCCAACCTCTTTTCTCAAGCTTTGCCACTTGGACCTATTTTACCAGGACTCTGTCCAGATAGTTTTTTTAATATTTCCAAGGAGAGAATTCAGAATCTCCCTGAAAAACTTGTTCCAGTGTTTGACCAGCCTCATAATGAAATTATATCCTGATGTTCAGAGGGAAGCTCCTTGTTTTACTGTGTGTCCATTGCCTCTGGGTCTGCACTGAGTAGCAGTGTCCTTCAGATATTTATACTGTCCTTCAGATATTTATATATAGTGATGATATCCATCATGCTATTTCACTTCTCCAGGCTGAGCAGACCCAGCTCTCCCACAGCATATTTTCATAGCATAGGATCTCCAGTCCATTCACCATCCTTATGGTCCTTCACTGGGCTGTCTCCACATGTCCATGTCTCTTGAAATGAGGATTCTGGAATGTGACACAATACTCCAGGTGTGATCTCACCAGCTCAGAATAGAGGGGAAGGTTCTCTTGCTTCCACTTGCTGGCAATACTTTGTCTAATGCAGCCCAGGGCACCATTTTCTATCTGTAAGTGAACATTGCTGGCTCATGTTGAACTTGGTGTTCTCCAGGACCACGATGTTGTATTTTGTCAAGCTCCTTTGCAGCTGTGCTGCTGATTGAAGTTCACAGTGATTTAGTCAAAATTTTAAAAGCCTTTTAAACTATAAGCTCTAAGGAATAGTAACCAATTCTGATATGTTTTCCTATTTGAAAGAACTAAAAATACTACAGTGGAAGCAAAAATTATGAAACATCAATTTAATTATATTTAAGAGGAATATTATATTTTCAAGAACTTCAATGAAGAAACTGTGCCTAATTGAGAAGGTTCATTCAGAACTTAGGAATTCCCTTTAAACTGTCATTTCTATCAGCTGTAAGCATTTACATTAAAGTCTGGACTTTCCCCCTGATATTTTACTCTCCAGTACACTATCATTCAAAAGCAAGATCAGTGCATTTGGTCTGTACCTTATTTCTTCAGAAATACCTCTAGATTTTAGAGAAGAGCTATGCATGCAATATGTAGAACAAGAAAATGAGATAACAGTAGTTAAATTTCAGTTAGATCAATAGATTTTCCATCTCACAAAAATTCAGGCTGAATATCAATTATCTCATTCTGCATTTTTCTCTCTTGACTCTTCCTTGCTTGTGAATCTGTGCTCCACTGGAGAACTTTTACAAGTTCTCAGGAGTGGTATACAATATACAGCTGCCTCATCAAAGGCATCTCTTACCATTTTAAATGCTTCACTGTAATTGGTCCTTTAGACAGTTCTGGCAGATTAACAGATTTTTCAGTGATTCTGTACCCTTATTTAGTGGTGATGTAAAGCAGGTTGAAATATCCTTGGATTCCTGTAATTGCTTTAAATGCTTACCTGCATTCCACTCCAAAACCTTTACAGTTTTTATGGGAGTGTTTTAGATTGTTTTAATTACAAGACTCCTAACTATTTTTTCCCCATGTAGTAAATTACAGACAGTATAAGTTCTATTTTTACAGAAGTATGTGTAGCATGGCCATGGAGGTTGAAGATTTATAGCTTGATATTTTATTGCCAATTATTGATCATGCATGTATAATTTATAGTACTGCATAACACAAATTATGAAGAAATTTGATTTATTGTTGGCATGATTGCTCATTATAGAGCAGTCTTAATTGGTTTTCTCCTAAATTTAAAAAAAAAGTGTGTGCATATATAAACATGTCCTTTTCCTTTTAAAAAAACATATTCATATAAAGGATACAAATATTCTTGACTTGCAGTTAATTATCTAATCTTTCATATAAACATTAGTTGATGAGAAAACTAGTCTGCTGCAGAGTGATGTAATGAGACTAAATTCTAATACAAAGATCTGATTTGACTAGAAGAAAACTATGAACTCACCTGGATTTCATTTCCAGACAAGACTATCAGTTTATAGGAAGGAGTCTAGGAGTCTGGAAAAGTGCTATTCTGGAGCTTGGAAATCTTTTAAATGACAAAACAACCTTGAAGTGGCTGTGAACTGTTCAGTCCAGAGTGTTGGGCTGCCATTCAGAAGGATCCTGAGGCTGGAGAGACTGGAGAAATTGGCAGATCATAAAATTCTGAAATTCAGCAAATACAAATGCAGGGTCCTGCACCTGTGAAGGAATAACCCCATGCATCAACACAAGCTGGGGCTTGACCTGCTGGGAAGCAGCTCTTGAGATCTCTTTTCTTCTGAGGAACATAGCTTTGACAAAAACAGCTAAAGACTCAGGTAGTTTGCCTTTCTCCTCCCCCTTTTCAGTGAAACCAGCCTATGGCACTTTATATGGCTCAGTTGTGCCTAATGTCTCGTGTACAAACAAGAACCTGACTTTCCTGTCCTGGCATGAGTGCTTAACTACAACATGACCTGCCACCTTCCATTTCCTCCTGGCAATATTTGAAAGAAAATGGAAGCTTAAATGCCTCCTGTAAATCCCTATTTGTATAAATCAGATGAGGCTGGAAATATGCCCCGTTTTGAGGTTCTCAAGCTGAATGGTCACATTCTTTTCACCAGAGAGGCTGAGACATGAGGGAAGACCCTAACAAAGCTGAAGAACCCTGGTGCTAAAGTGCCACCTAAATTCTGCAGTAGCTGAGCAGGGATTTTTGGAGTCCTTCACTTAGACAGAAAGACTTAACTTTTGCTCTGATCCCTGTACAGCTATGTAAGTTGTATTTTGTCACTTCTGCATGTTTGTAAATTTGTTGCACTATGGACATACTGGCTTGTACCTCTATTTTTCAAAAAAAAATTGTTTCATATGATGAAATTTAGAAGAAAATTGAAATATAAATAAGGAAGAAGAAGAAAATTCAAACAAAGGCTTATAATATTTTTAAGGTAATTTTTGCTCTTTTTTTAAGATATAAACAAAGAACACAGCCATAGGAAAAAAATGAAGTAATGTTATGAGATGTCATGATTAGGGCAAATAGAAAAAAATGCTATTTTTACCTTATAATCAGAGAATATTCCCATTGCTATTACTAATTTTTCATTTTCACATCTAAGTTACAGGGTACATATGTCTGAATTTATGTTTCTTTTTTTCTGGCAGCTGTTAAAATTGGTTTTTCATAAAAATAAGGAAAAGAGCTTTTAAACTGCAGGTGTGATTCCTAGTGTTACTGAAAACAGTCTCTGAATCTATTATTTTATGAAAGATTTTATGAAAGAGACCTTCAATCACACTTAACTAAATAATCAAGTTCAGTTATCTTTTATGTATCTTTTTAAAAGTAAGGTCTAGGTTTTAAAGTTGGTCAATAGCTCAGTGTTTTTAATTTTTATAAATGTAGCTGTATGTGATTTTGCTAATCTAAATCAACTAATATGAACAGAAAAAATTAAAGAGCGTCTTTGTTTACCTTTAATTTAATTAAGAATGGAACTTTTTGGGAATGCTGATCCCAGCTACAGATACTAAGCACATCACAATCTGACCTCTTGAGTATTTTTTAATATCCTCATTTCTTTGGGTTGCTATTTAGGTTGAATGTCATTGAACACATTATTTGAATGAATACACAGGATCATTGTGTGTGTGTCTCTCTCTGATGATTTATCAAGGTTTCTGTGGAGATTTTATATTATTTTTTAACTCAATCATGGTTCCTTTTGTTCAGTTTGTAAAAATAGTGATCAAAATAGCAATCAAAAATAGTGATAGTGAGATATGGGAGGACCAAAAAAAACCCACCATAATTCTGAGAACAAATATGTTCTGAAAAGTGCCACAAAATTTAATTGATATCTGATCCATTAATATCTGATGCTTCAAGGAAACTTTATCAGATGGCTTCAATTTTATGCAGTTTCTTCAATTAGTAGTTAGTGAAAAACATTAAAAAACTGCTGAAAATGAGATCTAAGTCCAAAGGTCTTAAAAATTTTCTAAATGCTATCACAAGGAAAAAAAAATCTTTGTAGAAATATTAAATTGTTGATTTTTTGGTTGTTGGTTTTTTCCTGAATATTTGACTAATACTTGCAGAATTTTCAGTTGGATGATGATGAATCAGGTCATCTTAGGCTGTTGTCTTAGTGCTGCTGGAAACCAGGGAAGATTTCCCAGTTCTGCTTGAGATTTCTCTCTTTAATTTTTTAATGATTTTTTTTAGCACACACTGTTAACAAAGAAACTCACCACATGGAAACCCACATATTTGGCCTGAAAAAAATTTTTGTCTTTACTAAAAAAGTAAACAAGCTATTTTCTTCTGCAGTGTTATGATTATTAATACTATTCCTTTACAAGAAACAGGCTTGCAACTGAAGAGCAAGATAACTCTTCTTGTGGAACTTTCTGAGATGATCACACTTGCCAAGCAAACAATATAATTTTATTTTGCAGATTTAAGAGAAGCAAGAATGTATAACCTGATTATTATTTGTAAATACTGGGGTAGAGAAGAAGGAAAAATTCCTTCAAAGATTTATTTCAAATAGATTATTTACAGATCATTTATTTGAGTTTTTTAAATGGACTAAAACAGACAAAAATCTGCACTGGTAGCATAAAATGTTAAATGGTTTGACCAGGGATATTCCAGTTGGTATACTGTATTATTTGAGTCTTTCTGTGGGCACACTTTTTCTTTTGAATAGTGCTTTCTTCATTCTATAATAATAATAATTTAGACTAAATATGCTTCATTGAATTCTGTTAAATGACATAAGAAATATAGGTCATGACATTACCGCAGGTATTACATAATAGTGGATATTTTTGTCGAAAAATTGCAACATTTTTTAAATAATAGGTGACCTGCAGTGAAGCTGTGAGTAGTCAGTATCTATCATGAGTATCACAAAGGCTTTGTGCATTTTCATAGTTCCACTGACCAGAGTAAATTATCTTGACATTTTGTGCAATTTATCTACCACTCAAAGCTTTTATTTAGTTACAGAAAAAGTTGCCTTATCTCATTCTAACAAGGAGCATTTATTGAGAATAACACATTAACCTATAGGTAAAATGATCGGGAGAGCATGGTCTACTGGGATTACCATGGTTATCTTCCTTATGTTGAATGTGCCTTGCTGAAGTCCACTGGACAGCCCAAAGAGGACCAGTGCTCCAACAACTAGTATTTTACATCTCTGAAAACCTAGCACTGAAAACATTCACTCAAATACCACTGGTACAAATACCACTGGTAAAGTGTTTTAATAAATTAATAGTATAATCTCAAATTATGCTTTGGGTTTGCCTTGCTTGTTGGTTGTTTTTTTTTTTTTCCCTACAAAACACAAGATAGATGTAATTGAAAAGATGAAGAGTATAAATACATTTTTATGGATAGAATCCTTCCTCCTTTTAATTTGTATCCAGAAAATCAGTGTGACAAGAAATGCTAAAAGATATTGATATTTTTTTCTCAACTTTAAAACTGTAGCTAAATACTCCATTATCTCTTAACCAAAAGAAAGTCCTGCTTTAGACAAAGAAAATTTTCTGACATTATTAGCCCAAATACTACAATATAAGATATTCTATTGTCACTAAAAACCTCTGTCACTAAATTTGCAATCTAAAACCTTTAGGTTTTAGACTTAGCAGGAAACAACATGGTCTTCTGAGTAGTCAAAATATAATTTGTAACTTATTGTATTTCAGAGGCATTTCTTCAATTTGTCTAGCCACATTCATATTGCACTTTTAATAAAGGCATGTAGATATTGTAAAGGAAGGCTTTTCAGTCTGCTTAATAAGCTCTTAAACTAATACAGAAAATATTGGCTTTTTTCAAACCTCTGGCTGTTCATTCTGTGACATGAGGAATACAGGGCATGGTGGTGACTAATAGGTCTCTATGCACTTTAAGTGTGATGTAGTAAAATAGATCACCTGCTTTCAATAATGCTATTTATCAACTTTTAATTAGATCCTTTGCAGCTGCAAGTCCTTTGACCTGAGCTAATTGATCATGCATTGTGGTTTTAATAGGCTTCATAATAATAACACTTGGCACTAATATAACTAGATTTTCAAAGTTAAATAGTGACTAATTAACCCACAGAAAGTCCTTTGGGAGTAAAGAACAGTAAGTAAATATTTTATTCACTTTATAAAACAGGAATTTGGAAAATGGAGTGATAGGGAAGTGATTTGACACAGAACATGGAGTGAATAAGAAAAGGTTCCTTAAAAAGAATTCAGAAGGATTCAGCTGATAAAGTGAGCTGAAAGACAATGCTTGCATTTTGCTAAAATTTTTGATAATTTGAAACATTTTTATTTCCAGATTTGAACTAAAACATGGGTTTGTTTCTGAAAATAAAATAATATATAAAATATCCCATATATATATGTAAACTTAAAAAGTATATTTTAAAAGTTTTAAATAAATTATATTTTTTTCCTTTTGACATGTCATAAAGCTTGTTCTCTTATAATTCTGTTCTTCATGACACATCTGTAGCTTTAAAGTAGTCTGTCAAAGTTGCAATAAACAGTAGTAAACAATTAAATAACCTTTTGATTTATTAAAAGTAAGAAAAGAAGCTACTGCTGAAGGGAATATTTTGTTTCCATATGGACACTTGCTTAAAAATAATGTGATTCCAAAAGCTGCAGAAAACCAACTTTTCTTTTTTCCATTTAATTAAAACGTAACTTTAACAGTCAAATTATAAGTCCACAGTATCTTGATGTCAGTCAGAAAATAGTGCTTAAATAAATTCGGGGCAGTAAGTAATCTGAAGATGCTGTTATCTAAAAACTAGACAGATTTTGAGGTTGGTATTTTTCTTATGTGGGTTTGTTTTGTTTTGGGGGATTTTTGATTTGTTTATGGGGTTTTATTTTTGTTTGTTGGTTTGGTTTTTTTTAGATTTTATTTTTGAAATATTTTTGTTTAATATATATTTGTAGAGTACAATTCAGAGATTATAGAGTCCTTTCATTGAAGAATTATTACTAAAACTGAGGTCTAGTTTTGACTGTTGATGCTCATCCTTCATTAGCCTTTTATTTCAACTTCTATTTCCCATTCTTCCTGGCCCCACTGCAGCTTTTTCTCTCTTGAAATATGAACTTCAGTGTTGGAGGTTTTCTAGTTTATAACTGGAGGCTGTAACAAGAGTTAGATGGCAGACAAAAAGCGTGAGAACAGGGAAGGAGATAACAGTTGAAATTAAATGCTGACAATACAGGCTAAAGAGCTCTTGTGGCTTGTCCTGGGGAGAGCAGTGAGGCAAAAAAAAAAAAAAAAAAATCGATGTTTATTGCTAATTAGCAATTAAAATCTTACCCTTTTATAGCTTATTAAAACATCATATAGAACTAATGGCTATTGAACTCCCAATGAAAATTGCACAGTACTTAAAGCAACCAAGATTTTTCTTAGGAAACAATGAAGAAGTCTATCAATATTCCTTGCTCTGTTCTGGGTTTCCTAATGAAAACTCTGACCTCTGCCTACGTATGCCACTCCAAAAGTGAACCTAGCAGCATTTAAGAAGAAAAAATTGACTTTCAGACATGTTATCTGACATCAGTGTAAGAGGCTGACATCTTGTATTGGTGCTTTTGTAGAATCTACACTGACAGAAAAAAACATGGCAAAGAAACTATTTCAGTTCCCTGGGACTGACAGCTGCTGAGATCGTGGAGATGGTGTAGTAAAAATAGAGGGAGTAAGATCTATCAGTTTCAAAATAAATGGGGAAAAAATATGGTGGGACCATTTTTAGTATTCCTTGACTGTATTCCTGAGGCATTTTAAAGGCTAGAGGGAGTCATCAAAAAGTGCTGAGCAAAACAGACTACTAAACTAGTTTTTCACATTTCCCACCCCCCACTCTTCAGGTTTATCCAGTTCAGATTATTTCTTAAATCAGTGTTCTTCATATAAAAATTTTGTATACCCATAGCTGTAAGAGTTTTAAAGGAAGAAGAAAACTTCTATATGAGTTATCACCTTCCATTTAAGTTGAAGTTTGCTAATGCTTGGGAATGAACAGCTTTTGAGAAGCAAGAGCAAGTCAAACTACTTTTTAATTTTTACTTGGAACAAAAAGTATCAGTTTCCAGTACAGACATGTAAAGAATAAAATTCACAAGGCTAACAGAAAAATCTGTGTACAAATTAGTTCTTTGGGTGAGTTCTAATTTCTAACATTTCTCTTTGAAATATTGTCATCAATTTTGCTCATGATTTTGGCATCTGTGAAATCATTATTTTATTCACATTTCATAAAAATTTCTCCTAAAATCCTTTATTACTTGAAAATAAAAGAGAAATCCCAGCAGAAATAAATTGAGCTTTATTTCCTTTGCTTAGTGTCCAATGTATGATTTTCAAGCACACATCGCTTGTTATTATATTTGTTTAGTGTTTGACTCCAGGCATCCTCTAAGTTAAGGAAGAAAAATTTGTTGGCTCTTTAGCCTGCAGCTTTGTAAGATGCTGCAAGAAGCACCAAAGACAAATCACCTAGAAGTGCAAGGATCAATTGATGGGAAAGGAATAGCCTATCTTCCCATTAGCACAGAGCCCCTCATTAGGCATGCTGTGAGAGCGCTGGCAGGCTGTGATGGATCTGCAGCTCTGTCACACCGAGTCGTGTGGGAAATCCAGCCTGTGCTGCTCTGCTGGCACCCACCAGGCAGTGCTCAGTGGGAACAGCTCACCTCAAACTGCAACACTCCAATGTGCATCCTGCCCTTTTGCCAGAGTTCTCTGACATTCTCAGAGTGGAAATGTTTACGTGAAGTGACTCTGCAGCGATGTGCTCTGGAAGTGAAGCCACTCAGAATGCAAACCAGCAGTAAAAGCAGCAGAGAGACTTTATGATCAACGTTGTAATGCCTGTTTCTGAAGCCTTCTGTCATTTTTGCAGGACCCACAGCATGGTATCAAGGCACTTAAGAGCAGGAGGATGCTCTTAAGCCAGACCTGTGCTTGGATGAAGTTCATGACATGACTTTAGAAAAAGTTATGCTGAGATATTTAGTGCCAGAGTAGAAACAAAAGTGATTGATAGGGGTGGATCAGCTTGTACAACTGGAAGAGGAATCACTGCAAAAAGAAGAGGTAACTGTCCTCTACCTCTGCAAAACTCCTGGGCTGCAAACTGTCTATAGTTATCCACTGCTATTTATTAGCTGTGATATAGAATTGCTATTTTTACTACCTACTGCTGCATTTGTGCTCAGGATGTGTGGAAAGAATAGGGACTTTAGCTCCAGCAGCAGGCAGAACTTGCCTTGATACAACAAAAGTTACCAGGGCAGACACAACCATGCAAAGTTGTCAGTGTTGGTAACTTCTTTCAATCAGTTATTATTGACACCAGCAGTTTAATCCTAAAGGAACAGAGTACAGTTCTGGCAGTTTAGTTATCAACAATAGAGCAACAGTAACTTGATCATGGACAAGAATTTCTTTAAAGTAATTTTTTCTGACAATCCATAAAGAAAAAGCACGAAAATATCATATTTAAAGCTAAAGTTGGTAAACTGAGATAACAAAAATAAATTAGCATAGCAATTAAATTAATTTTCTGTTATTGAAAAAATATTTTGAAACAGATAGAGAGGCTATGTACTTTTTAAATAAATTGTTGGAGTGATACTTTGACTTATGTTAGTAATCCAACTAAAAATCTTAATTATTCAATTTTCCTTAAAAGTATCTGGTTTGAATTAATTTGTAGAATCTTTAGATTCTACTAGTGTGACCTCCTGTTTATGTATGCAACTATATATTAAGGGAAAAAGAGAGGGACAAAACATATCTTTTTCCTAAGACAAATGTATGAGATGTGAATGTATGAAATACTAAAAGATGATATCAATATTTCATCACACAAATAAGATTTCAAATATATTAAAGATGCACAAAGATGAGAAAGTGATAATAATGTACCCATAATTTCATACATTAAACTAATATACTAATTTTTTCATGATGATTGATTAAATTATTGTCTTTCTAATAAAGATTTTTTTTCCCCAAATGTTTTTCACATTTAGGACCATGGGTTAAAAACTATGCATTTATTTATGAGTTGCATTTATGAGTTGTATTTTATCAAAAATAGAAGACTTGTATTTGATAATAATTTGTGACTCATGCATAACAATAAATGAAATTTATTGAAAATACTCCTGCCCATAATGTGACAAAAATATTCCAGCCTCATCAATTTTGGAACAATGCCAAATATTTCAGAGGATGCAGTATTCAATTTATTTGTGAAACTTTGGACACACTTGGTTTAATGTACTAAAAAAAAAAACATAATTAGACATTTTTCTAGGAACGGTACAGAATTTTTCCATTTGCCTGATTTTCAAAGTTAGACACTGGGCAGAATTAGAAAATGGTGAGGGAGAAACCCATTCTTCAGTGGGTGGAGTAGCTTAATTAAAGAAATAGAAACCTACTCACATATCTTCCACAATCTTCATAAAATGCCATAATTCATTCTGAAGATAAATAATTTGTAAATACATACATCAATTTAAGGTCAAAAAAATGAATGTTTTGCTTTTCACTTTATTGTCAACTCTTTTGTTAAACCCGAGGCTGTGACAGCTTGGGATAGACTTTCATGGTAGATAACATGAGTTTGCATGGCAAATCAGAGAGTGCACAGAAGGATTACTACATGCAGGCAGATATTATCTTCTAAATCTTTCAAAATAGGAACCCAGTCTGATCATCCTGATTTACATATATGTTCTCTTTAACTTCAGAATAAATTATGAGGGCATATGTGGACATGTGTTTATACTTCAGACCAGATTATCCATTTAGCTTTTGAGATGTCTTTATTTTCATTGCACAGTCCTAAAGAACTACATTTTTATTTTTCTTTTTTTTTTTTTTTTTTTTTTATTTTATTTATTTAGCACTGGAATCAATAAGATTTTCAAATTTCCATTCTCATGGAAAATGAAAGAGGTAAAGAAGGAAGTAGACTGCAATAGTTTATTCTCTTATTTAATCTCCTCCCTTCATACCATATTCAGACTTTTGCTGGTGAAAAAAATTGAATTTTGAAGGAAGCATTCAGATCTGATAAATTCCAGTATTCACACATAATGTAATTGCATATACATAGATAAACATATGCATATATGAAAATATAAGTATTGTTCCTTTTGCCAGGAGATTTTTAGTGCCATATTTTTTACAAAATGTTATACTGGATTTAGAGTGTCTTAAGGAGAACATTAAGCTGATTCTGAAATTTTTGATAGCCAAGCCAACAAAGTGAGAATTTATATCAGAATAGTGTAATTAATAGAAAGCAAATTTATTTTAGGACTGATACTTTGTTCTTTCAGGACCTGAGAAAACAAACTCTAAAGAACTCTAAAAAGTGTCAGGAGATTCACTTTAAAACTTTGCTGTGCCCTTAGATAATTATGTCATAACCTTGATAATATATTTTTTCCATCATCTTGCAAAACACTATAATGCTTTATGAAAAATAAATAACAACATAATATTCTCTCAGTTCATGTCCAGCACAATAGGAAAAAGGAGCACAAACACTGGGCAAGAGAATGATTATTATGAAAAATTACAAAATTGATCACCAGGGTTTTGTTGTCCAAGATGGATAATATGCTAAAAGTGAATCAATAGTTTAAATAATGAAAACTAAATTATATGCTTAAAAATCTTTGTTTCACTAGTTTGTCATGAGTAATGCAGGTAATCTCTTGTTGGAATATATATCTCTGCCTTGAATATGGTCCTTTAACTTAACAGTATTGCATCTGGTGTTAAAAGGAAAGTGCTGGCTGGACAGTCTGTCAGAGACAAAGTAAAGCCCTAAATCCAAGCTGAAATTAATTGTCCTCTAGTGACACTGTATTTTCATGTCTGAAGAAGTTGTTCAAAATGTGATTCAAAATTCAATTGAAGAGGTTTTCCTTCTGAAAAAGGTTTTCCTTCTGAAAATATAGATTTATATTTCTGGATTGACCAAAATAAAAAAAAAAAAAAAAAAAAAAAAAAAAAAAAAAAAAAAAAAAAAAAAAAAAAAACAAAAAAAAAAAAAAAAAAAAAAATGTATCCTGTTCCCAGGGTAAGGCAGGCATCAAATTTACTGGGAAAGAAGGATCCGAAATCAAAAGATCGTAAGCTAAAGTTTTCTTAATATCTGTTTCAATTCAACTGTTTTCTTCCTTGGACACCTTCTCTTTTGCTCAAGGTTTTATAATAGGATACTCCTATTTATTCTGCTAAAGACTTTGGCAGAACAAGTGACAGGAGTCTATGTAAAAAGATGAATGTCCAACATCAGGTGTAAAATTGTTGCATTGCCTGTACAAATGCAACTGTCCACCAAAAATAGAGTAAAGTGATTTAGAGAAAGGAGAGATGGCTTTTAATAAAGGAAGCAGTCATCATCCATCATAAAATCTGAAAGCTAAGATGGAATCCAGAACTTTCTGATTAACATTTAGTTAGACACTCTTTTTCATTTCATAAATATATAGTAGTGATTTTTAAAGGCTGTGGCACACAGCTTGTTTCCCAGAACAAGAAAAGCCTGGAGACTGTAAACAAGCCTCCTCTCCTGTTAAAATAGTCTCCAGGCTCAGAAATGTCCAAAAGAGATTAATTGGCTATGATTGATGTTCTGATTGTCCCTACCTGGCAGTCAAGACTGTACATCCCCTGCTGGAACCAGCAGCCTTTTCTGTAAAGAGTAGAGACAGGCAAAACCTTAGGCAGTTGTGCGTTAGGGAGAGGGGCAGCCTGCTGGAAAAATATTCTTTTTCCTGTGCCCAAAATATCACAGTGCCTTTTTCAATTAATTATGAGAAAGCACCAGCGTTCCTCTGCCTATCCTGCTGCGTAATCCTGCCGTAATTCCAGTTTTTACCAGTGCCACATGGGCAATGAAAAACAGCAGCAGACAGCTTTGGTTTTTAAATACCTTCTTCCATTTTACTCCAACTTACCCTTCTCTCACACACAGCCAAGTGAACATTCCCTGAGATATTGATACGTCATATTCATATAATTCCTCATACAGTGGTAAATTTTCACTTACACTCTAATCTTCCTGATTACGCATTTGTCTCCTTAGGAAATTTTACCACAGGTAAAATGTTTTCTCTCCAACAAGCTCATCTTTGTCTGTCACCCTAGTGACCATTGTTATTGAGGGACAATATTGGCTCCCTACTTTTGGCACCATTTTTGAAATAGTAGTAATTCAGGCAGTGGCATAGAACGTTCATATATTCACAAGTCTCTTAAAACATTTGAGTACTATTCACAAGTATTAGACTTTTAAGAGGACTTTTATCTTTACTTTTTCCAGTTAGGTGTGTGTATGGCAACTGACATTTTGACCAACAGAAGGAAATGAAAGAGAAGGCTTCCAGAGCTAAGAGTATGAATGGTTTTCTGTAGGAAGCTAGGACCTAGTGCTAAGATCATATCCCTTGCAAAGCAGCCAGGGTAACTAGCACACACAAGAGAAAATTCAAGTTATACTGTTCTTTACTCTGCTACTGATTAGCTATGTGGCTTGATTTAATAATTTTACTTTTTGTTAATTGTAAAACAGGCCTATTTCATGTGTAAAACACAATTTTGCTTAGCATGTCTTAAAGGTAGACTTTTTTAGTTAATATATTTTGATCTGAAATATGCCTTCAGGTTACCATGTGTAACAGTTCACTGGTGCCTGTTTCTACAAGAATCTGCAAATGCTTTACAAGTAGTAAAAATGTTGTACCATAATAATTGATTAATCCAAAACCTGAAATACTGTCTAGTAAAGCATGGTACTTATATAGTGATGCATATCTTTTCTGCAGAAAATGAATGAGTATTTCCTTATCTGTTTCCTTATCAGGAATTGTGAAATCTGGTGGGTTAGCTGTTTGGATCAACATTGCATTGTCAGTCTGCTGAAGTTATGGAGACATTTGCTAATGATTATCATAAAACCAGTATCTGGTTTTATCAGTTGCATTAAATAAGATTACTGTTTATAAACATTGTTATAAGATCATCCAAGAAAAAAGGTCTCCTGCTTATAAAATTCAACCAAATATGTTCCCTTGCCACCATATTTTCCCCCTCTCTTAGAATTCTCCTTTTTTTGCTCTAATTTTATAATACCTTTCTAAGGCTGTTTTTAGTGTTAGTGAAAGTATTACAGAACTCAAGTTGGGACGAAGACAAAAGCTATATCTTAGATCTTTAGATCAGATTCAGTTCAGAAATACTTTTTCCCAAGTAATGTTTTAGGCTTCGTCTGAGAATACTTTGCCATCACACTTCATAAGACAGAGAAAAAAATTTCATTGAATAAATGCAGTGGTTGAATCAGCAGCTGTAGCTGGAATTCTTATCCTGATGGAAGAGTGCAGTATACAAAGGACATAAAACTCTTTGTATCTGTGAAGGAAGAGAAAAACTTCTGCACAATTCCATCTGCATGTTTGGAAGGCTGAAAAAATTTGAAGATGAAATAGCAAATGATGAGAATTTCCGTATAAAATTTTACTCAGGTTTACACCTTTTTATTTCACAAGTGGTAGATGATCTTTGACCAAGTAAAAAAATAGGTTTTCATAAAGTTCACTTACCAATGGTAAACCGACCATTTCCACAGACTGCTTGACACCTTGCTAGCTTGAGATTTTTCTCAAGTCTGATAATGAACTTATGGAAGAGAACAGCAGGTAGACCATCTGAAATAGCACTGGTAGTGAGCAAATTATTTATACTCTGTCCAGTGAAAATTATTTCATTAGTCTGCGACTTTTATCAAAAAAAGATAACTCTTTTTGAAAGAAATTAAATGTTAGCTACGTACTTCCTTTGTATTCAGATGCTTTTCATTTATCTAATATTGTAAATTATTGCAGCTGATTACATTGAGATTGCTTGCAGTCAGTGTTCTTAACAGGTATTATGAATGCCTGTTAATAATATTATTAACAGCATGGGTAGCAATAGCAGTTCGAATATCCAAGCTTCAGAACATATACAGGTTTGCTACATACAAGAAGCAGTATCAGTATCTAAATTCAGCAATATTATGTGTCCAATCAGGGTGTCAGGATTGCTTCTCTCCATTAGCTGTGTAGATTATATGGTTCATGTAATATTCTGAATCACTTTTGTCTTGAATTTATTTTATTAATTGTGCATTTCACAAGCCTCCTCACATCATCACCGTGAAATACAAAAAACATAATTTTCTCCTTTTTTTACAGACAGGCAGCTGAAGAACCGATAACTTGTATCAATGATCAATGTACAGATTGTAGTGGCTTGAATAGGCTTCCAGTCATCCCAAAAAATTTAAATATTTAGAATTCTACTTGTTTCCTACATCAGGTCTATAAATCAAAGCCAGATACATTGAGCCAAACATCTTCTTGACACAGCAGTTACTAAGTGGAATTTCCTGAAACAAATAAGAAATTTTACTTGAGTGACTTTTTTAAAAGGCAAACACTCTGTGTACAGTTGTTTTTAAAATAATCACACAGTGGAGCACTGCTCTTTTTATATTACCTTGTTTAAATGTGCAGATGAAGCTCTATATCCTTGGCACCCAATGAAAAAATAAATGAATTAGAGAGGCATCTAAACAACAACACTTGTTAAAGACCCTTATGTGTGAAAATATGATAATAGATAAAATTCATTACAACTGACTTGCTACTAGTGACCTAGTTTTGCTGTTACATTTAATGATGGGATAACCTTATCAATTCTAATGACTCTACAGTGGTTAAGGGCTATATTTTACCAGCATTTAATATAAGCTATTAATAAAGTACATCTTTCATCTACTTTCAAAATGGGCCATGAAGCAAAGGTGAATTCTGGGTAATAAACAGAACCAACATATCAGGTAGGTATGTGCAATAATTTTCATCTCTATAAGTTTGTTGGTTCTTTCCAGTGATACATTCCAGTTAATATTACCTGCTCCTGCAGTTGCAGAATACTGGTGTTGTAAATATTAAAGCTTAAGACTTGGCAGTGCTAGACTAACTTAGAATTAGAATCTTAGAGGTTCCTTCAACCTAAATGACTCTATGATTTTATATTAACTACCATTAACTGAGTACAAAACTAGATTTTGTTATAACGATGTTCAATGTGAAATACACATTGACGTATACTGAGGCTTAATATGTCCAACTTTCTGTTTATGGAGAGAGAGGAGACAAAAGCTTCCATATAACCTGAACACACCAGGCTTCATTAACAGTTCATACTCTCACACTTTCATTTTTTTTCTCACATTTTTAGCATCTCCAGCTGCTGCCACATCTCACCCACATCCACCAGAAAAAGGTAAAAGTAGAAAGATGTCACCACCTGTCCTCCTTGCAAGCAGCCTTGGTTGTTGCAGTTTAAACATCTGTTGAAGTGGTGGTCAACAGGCTGGATCTGTCATGTGGTGAGAGAAGTCCACAAAGGACCAAGGTTTCATGCATTTTATTAGCTCAGGTTGAGGTGAAACACCTAGGTACCCCTCCTGGGGCAGGGAATTGCTCACTGATGTAATGTTGATGGACCACTTTGGGAGTGTCCATGGCAGTTCCCAATATGCTACAGCTGCCTCTCATGTCAATTCCTGTTATTTCTCCAGAGGGGAGTTTACACAGCTGAGTCATTTGTGTAAGGGCTTTGGCATGATAAAAAACATTATCCTGCCTTGCAGGATCTGCCTCTTATCAGCCTCTTCCCTTATCTTGTACAACACCAGCTTGTAGCCTGAGGTGAAGGTCCTCAGCTTGCACTGTGATTGAGACATTAGCATTCCAGTCTCTCACACTTGTGGTTACATTCCTCTCCCCAGCCTTATTTGCTTCTCTTTAGATCAGGGATAATTGGACATCACCTTTATCTTATCTCAAGTTCCATCACAGACCAAATTCCAGTTAGTAGGCATATTTGAGGAGGAGTGGGTTTTAATGGTCCCAGATGAGCAGATGCTTCTTTGCACCTTTGCTACAGTGGACAAAAGTCCTCTACTGATCTGATGTTTAAGCCCTTAATAATTTCAGTCTGTCACAAAAAGACCTCAGGGATCATCTGATCCAACCTTTCTTGACAAAAGCAGGCTCTGGACAAGACAGCCCAGCATCATGTCCAACTGGATCTTAAACAGTGATCCACTGATGTGGAATTGATCACTTCTCTGAGGAGATGAATTTAAACGGCTGATTGTTTTCTTGTTAAAAATTTTCTTTGTATTCAATAGAAATCTTTCCAGGAGTAACTTTTACCTATCAACCCTCATCTGTTTCGTGTGACTTTTTGTAAAGGAGTTTCCATCACCTTTGTAGCAATCTTTTAAATACTGGAACCTGGTGGTATTTATTTATGTGTATAACATTTTGCAACTGTCTGATAATGTGGTATATCTCCTGTATGGCTAATATTTATCCTAAATTGATAGTTCAGTAATGGTTGGTTAATTATATGTTGATAATAAATCAGTGCATCACTTTGATCTTTGGATTCATGTTGGTTGGACTTCTTTCCCAGCCACAATGTTCAAACTATTTGGCTGAAGACTATCTTACATGAATCATCCTAGCTGTGCAAATATCCCAGCTGCATTGCAGACATTTCTAGTTGGAGGGACTCTAAATACATTGCTATCAAAACAACAACAAAAAAAAATTAAACAAAATAAATATTTTCAATTTATGATTATCTAAATTTATATTAAATATGGCATATAGAGACACAAGTGTGTAATTATGTATTACAGAAAGTTTATTAGTATTTACCTACGATGACATTACCTACGTTTTTTTTTTCAGACAGAAGAAATATCCCCTAGTTAGATTTTATAGACTTATTTGTCACATAAGCAGATGCACTTCCCCTCAGTGAGGTTAATATTTTGAAGACAGTTTAAGAATTATTGATGCAGAGGTCCAATTCAGTCTAACAGACTGTTCCTACATACATACACTGTGCTAAAGGACTGATTTTATAAATACATGCAATGGGAAATTCAAGGCATATGGCCAAATTCGTGCATGTCATAGTTCAGCCCTTGAAACCTACTGAGGATTCAGCCTAATGAAGACTGGCAGTGTCACGTTGTCATGCTGCTCTTCCCCACTCTCTTATCATTGTTTTCAACATTTCTCTGACATACTAACACTTGTTCACTTGCCAGAATGTTCTTTTGAACTTTAACTAGAAGAGATCATGAAGCTGGCATCCTGAAGAGCTCAGTTTCACTCCAACTTTTCAATACAACAGAAGAGCCAATGATGTAATGGAGAGAGGGGCAGAGTAAAAGCTGTCATATTTTCATTCCTCCAGTAAAACTGCTTTATTTACAATACTCTACTAATGTAATTTAGCTTGGAACATGATCAAAATTAAATTGCAAGTTTTGAATTGAAACTCGGTTTTGGTCATGTTCCAAACAGAACTACACTAACAGGGTGTTGTAATACTGCAGTGAATTTCTAGAATATAATGACCTTTTCTTCTGCTCTGCTCTGAGCTGTGCTCCTCTCACTTCACAGCATCCTAGATTCTCCCAGCCTCAAGGTCACATTCTGGATGAGAATGACATTTCAAATGAGTTAATCGGTGGCAAAAACATTGTTAGTAAGACTATTGAGAAAATAAACTATGAAAAATATCTTTTTGATTGTTTGAAATATTGAATTCTAAAGGTGCAATCAATAATGAATTAATAAGAAAGTGTTACAACTTCTGATCATGAGAAATTATGGAAAATTTACTGATACTTTTTCTCATCATGCTGGGCAAGAACAATTTGGAATAATGGCTTTAAATATTCAGCTTTCTGAAGATTAGTAAAATTTTTAGCCTAATCATTGAAAAGATGTTCTTGAATATGATTATATACACATCACCATTAGAAAAGAAAATAATATTTTTTATCTCATTTTAGTATGAAACAATCCCTGTCTTTTAAAAATTGTTACCATGCAACTGTTATACTTTACTTCTGAATTTAATGAAATTGCAAATGGATTTACAGAAAATCTCCAAACTGGTAACAAGACATTTAAAATATTCTAATATGGAGCCATTGGACTAAGGTCAATTTTATTATAAAATTTCAAAAATATTAAATGCTTCATGCACAGTGAAATCACATATCTAGATGGAGTTTTAAAATGTACAAAGTATGATGTCATTTCACTTAGTGATTTATACTTAAGTTATAGAAAACAAAACAGGACAAAAGTCTTCACTAGTATTTCCTATTAGTAAATCAGACTTTGCATTTACAAAAGCTGCATCCTTTCCTATCCTTTCTCTTCCCTTCTCCTCCAGCATCTCAGAGTGCAAGTTCAAAAAGAATTGGTCTGAATGCAAGGCTGTGAAAATGAGCAAGAGATTTGTTAAAGCTCACTTATCCTAAAATTCTCCAAAAGCTGACATCTCCTCAATTTCAAATGGTTTTTAGAGTTGCAAGTTAACTTTATGAATTGCATTGGAAAGTTAGATAAAAAGTGTTAGTGAGAAGTCAGATTTCTTTTATAGTAATTCAATAGTATTATAATAGGGACAATTCAGGGATAGTTTTGAAAGGAAATTGTTATTGTCAAAAGCAAAAGCTACAGCCGTTACAGAAAAAAAATCTAGTTATTTGGTTTTGCACATAATCTGAGGCTCAGTCTCTTAGCTTGATTCAAAATGAAACATATGAGACATACTTCTAAAGGTTAATGTACAGAAAAAGAAAACAAAAACTCAAACCAAAACAATTAAAAAAAAAAAAAATTTATCTGTGTCTTTCCTCCAACCACTGAAACTCATTTTAATCAAATCATGTATTAGGGAGTGAATTGTCACATTAAAATTTGTTTTCATCATTGATGACTTCTTTGCTCCAATAAACATGGTACAGATAATAAATGTAGATAATATCTATCTGTCTTATAGATAATAAGATAGTGACATGAAAAATGTAGATTGCAGTCTAGTAGTCTAGTAGTTCTAGTAGACTACAGTTTTAACATGTAGTAGTTGAGTGTTTATTTCCCTTTTTCACTTGTTTTGTGGTGAAACAAGAATCTTTATATATCTCCAGTAAAAAAAAAGCCAGCAAAATAAACCCTAAATTAAAGAGAATAATCCAACCAAACCCAAAGCCTTCCAAACCAATACATTTTTTTACTGTCTCTGCAGACAACAGACTGCAATCTGGTCATAAAAGATGCAGCAGAACACAGTGACTTCAACAGCTAAAAAGAATTGCTTTAAACTAGATGAATTATTTTGATTTTAAGAACTCTGTTGGAAGCTAAAACAATAGACTCACTTGCTCAGTATAAAAAAATAATTAAAAAGATGTCATCTGCAGAGATTTTTACTCAGAGATGGAGGCTGTTCTCCTCCCTCTGGGCTCAGCTGGCGCTGGTGTCGGGCTGTGCCCGCTGCTGGGGATGCTGGGGAGCAGCCACCCCCAGCTCCAGCAGCTGCTGCAGCCAGCCCTGCTGCTCATTGCTTGAAAACAGTACAGCTCTACCCTGGTAGATGGGCATTCCTATCCAGAAACAAGGCAGATACTGTAGCCTTTACTAAATCTCTCTTCTAAAATCAGTTGTATTTCCAAGAATTGTGTTTTCAGCTCAGATGCCTGTCCCTTCTGAATGTAGCTGACTATGTTCAATTAGCTACTTTGAGTTTAGCTATCAGTCTCAAGTTTTTATTCTTTAGGTAAGTGGATTCTCTTGATGATTTTCACGTCTAGACTGAAATACATGGGTGTATTTTTTTTCACAGTTTGATTTTTCAGTGCAAACAAGGTGAGTTTTTTCAGTGTTGAATTGTTGCAGTTTTTGCCAGTCTCTCATTATGGACTGAAGTGAATAGTAGTGGATATTACCAATTTGCCTGGGTATGATGGAGGTTCCTTTGTTTAAGTAGTAAACAGAAAAAATAAGGGTAAGAAAGCATATGTATTTTAAAGGCCATGGTTAATCTCAGCTGTCTTCATTTTAGCTGTCCAAACATTAGAGTTGATTCCATTCATTTTTTATGTCAGTTAAAGGAGAGAACCACTTCCAAAAGATTTATACAGACATAACATTTGTACACACATATATATACATATATATATAGATGCCTGGAATGCAAAGCTTCTTCCTCTGGATTTTTTTTTCTTACTTGCCAATAAATAAATAATAAACTACAAACTAAAAAAAAATTTTGGATTGCCAGATGGTGAGATAAATTCCATGCTCTGAGTAAGAATATTAGTAGATATGCACTAATATATGAATAGCCACTCTAGGTTTAAATTATTTTCTGTCATGACTTTTTTATATTTCCTTTGTGTTAGCTTAAAAAAACATTTAATAAAATTGGTAAGAAACATACATAAACTGCTATGATTTTTTTTTCTTTTCATAGTACATGTAACACCTTAAGTTTTGAATATAGGTTGTCATTCATTATTCCTTCCTAAAATAAATTATTTAGCATCCCTTGGCCTTCAAACATGAAAATTTGACTCCAGGAGTGGGATGATAGTAAATATATCAGCATTGAAGAGGAAATCAGGGTAAGAAAAAGTTACCAACAGATGTTAATATAGTGACTCCAAATTGTTCACTGCAATAAAGATATCCCTACTTTGTATGATAAACCTTAAGTAGTTGTCTTGTTTATGCAACTGGAAATTCAATGTTCCCTGTATGCAGAAAAGATAACTCAGTGACAAGGGATTTCTTTTTGCTAGCTTCTCTGAACATTTATTTCAAGCAAATTGTATACAAAAAAAGACTATTGTGACAAAAACCTTGATTAAAAATTGTATAAACAAGTAAACAAAACATAAGAATAAATTTAGCACTAAAACTTGTATGCTAAACTGGAAAGAGGTCTGGGGTGGCCTTGTCCCTAGACCAAATTTTGTGGGCTGACTTACAGTCCCTCTTTAGGTCTGATTACCATTTTAGAGAAGTGGTTGAATTCAAAACATAGAAATTGTACTGGGGCCTTTTTGTGAACACCACATAAAATTTAAGTGATTTAGCTTTGCTCAAATTACTTGAAGCAATGTTAACTTCATGTTTAAGTTTTTATAATGTAAAAGTTTAGTGCCTGCAGTGTGTTCTGTGGAATCTCAGGAAAGCAGGTGGAGCATTTGGATGTATAAACTCTTCTGTGTGAGCACAAACCTGGCTCAGACTTGTGCTGTTTGCTCTTTGGGATTGATTCATGCTGAAAATCTACCAAACAATATTCATGTTTCATCACTGAGTGTAAACTGGGGTGGTCTAAAACAGAACTAATAATTCTGCAGTATAAATAATCAAAAGTGCAAGTTAATAATTGACTTTTTGTCTTCAACTAAGCATATTTAGTCTAGCTCTCTTAAAGGTTAGAAAAACAAACAACCATTTTGCATGGAAATTTCAAGTTGTTTTATTTTCTTTGTTTTTTGTTTGTTTGTTTGTTTGTTTTTTTTTTTTAGTTTTTTTTTTTTTTTTTTTTTTTTTTTTTTTTTACTCTAAAATGTCTGCATAAATACTTCTTGTGACACTACAGTACAGGAAATTATCTTCAACCTTCAGCTAGTTCAACTTCTGTTCCTCTAAAGAAAGACAAGGCACAGAGCCATTCATGGCATTTCCATCTTACTCAGTTCTCAGCCCAATTTCAGCAGCTAACACTGGGATTCTTATATCCAGTAGGGCCCATATGGTGACACTACAAACCATTTCTCCAGCTTTTTGCTCCTAAAACTCTATGTGCCAGCAGTTGGAAATTGATGTACCTCCAGTCAGAAAACAAAACCTAGTGAAGAATCAGCTACTCCTCCTCAAATTAATGTGGAAGGATTTGCTTCAAGAGACACACACATAAATTGAACCCACAGGTGTATGTGTAGCATGTTTGATACTTAATGTCTCGTTACAACCACTGTTTAAGCAACTGAATTGGGGTCCTTGTCAAAATAGTTGATTCTAGAGACTGCTTTGGGCCAGCCAGCTGAAGAACAACTTGATTTTCTCAATTTGTGTGCAATACCATTCAACATCTTCATGGAGCTGGCAGGCAGGCCACACATCTTTGTATAAACCTATGCCTCAGATTATAAATGATCCCAGCATGTCTCACACACCACTAGGTATTTATTTATATATAAGACTTTAGGTTCAAGTCTTATTTCAGATTAAACTTTAGGTTTTGCTTTCTACTGAGCTATGTCAGCCTCCAGCTTCCATCATCTGCAGATTCTGCAGTTAGGGGCAATACCAAGTCTACATGCTACAGGGGGAGTTCAGATATGTAGCAAAAAGGCTGACATGTTGCTTAGCCATCAAAATTTAGGGGTCTTAATAAATGACTCGGGAAATATTTAACACTGGAATCACTGAGTAATATACTGGCAAGATTGAAGATGCAAATATCTTCTGATAAATTATTTGTCCTAGTAAATCAGAATTACCAATAATATTAAATGTAATGCTGCTCTGCCAGACAGATAGGTTAAGACTGCTGGTTATGACTGCTTACATAATCCTGTTCCAAGGCAGAGAGGTTTTTAGCAATTTATGTATTTAGTAAGATAAAAATGTGACAGAGTTTCACCAGATTATTAAATTCTAGTAGATTATTCTAAGAAAAGTACCTCCATGAAATTTCAAATATTTTATTCAGAGAAATCATCACAAATACTTAAAACACTTTATTTATCCATTAGGTAACTGGATTTCTCTCTCCATAAAAAGACAATCAACACCAGTCTGCAATCACATTGTTAAACACTTCAGATGAGGAAAGAACAGTGGAATGACAAGTCTGTAGGTTATGACTGCAGTCAGACTAATACAATCAAAACATACTGCTTCAGAGATCAAAATATTCTTCAGTACAGAAGACAAGTTGAGAACATGTTAAGTGGGACACTTGTCAAAGATAAATCATTCTGACTGTCTGTGACAGGGTTTATTTGATACAGATATCAATTATATGAGTTGCATATCACACCTACTAAAACATTAAAATAATATGTAACGATGAGATTTCATTAACTCCTACAAGATTTTGGAACAGTGTGCAGAGATCAGACTCTCAGCCATATGCTCTGGGCACAAGCTAGAGAACTAGAATGAGCACAGATTGACCTTAAATTATTTTTCTGATCTTTTATAGTTTTGAGTTGTTTGAAAGCAATGAGTTAGATATCCAAAAATTAGATTATAATTCACTACGCAAGTATTGGTAATGAAATTAAATGGGAGAAAATATTTCTTTATCTTTTCATATGATAAGATGCTAGTGTTCACATAGAAACAAGTTTTAGCAAAACACTTAATATTTTATACTTTCTTTATATTTGAACCATATTTTCCATAGAAATATTATTTAAAAAGGAAAATAAGGGGGACCCAGGTAACTACAGGTCTCAGTGCCTGGCAAGGTCATGGAGTAGCTTCTCTTGGAAACTGTGCTAAGGCACATGGAAAATAATTATTTGATTGGTAACAGTCAACATGGCTCCACCAGGGGCAAATAAAGCCTAACAGGTTTGGGGTTACCGCAGTGGGAAGGGAAGGGAAACTGACATAATCTACCTGGATTTGTGCAAAGCATTTGACATTGTCCCACATGACATCCTTGTCTCTAAACTGGAGAGGCATCATTTGGCAGGTGGACCACGCGGTGGATAAAAAATTGGCTGGATGTTTGTACTCAATGGCTCAATGGCCAAGCACAGACCAGTGGTGAGGGATGCTCCTTAGGGATCAGTTTTGAGACTGGAATTTTTTTAACATCTTTGTTGATGAGGTGGACAGTGTCCCTGAGTGCACCCTCAGCAAGTTTTCAAATGACACCAAGCTCTGCAGTGCCCTGGAGGGAAGGGATCCCATCCAGAAGGACCTCGACAGATCTGAGAGGTGGGATAGTGTGAACCTCATAAAGTTCAACAAGGGCAATTGTGAGGTCCTGTACATGGTCCAGGGCAGTCAAAAGGACAAACACAGAGTGGACAGAGAATGGGTCAGGACTAGCCCTGGTGAAAAAGACTGCATGGTGTTTGTGGAGGTGGACTCCACATGGCTTGGCAATGTGTGCTTGAAACCCAAAGGCCAATTGAGCTGTATCAGAAGCATGGCCAGCAGGCAAGGGCATGAGTCTCTCCCTCTTACTCTTGTGAGAGTATTCCCACTTGGAGTAGTCCAGCTTTGGAAACCTGTGGTGGGTTGACACTGGCTGGATGCCAGGAACCTACCAGAACCACTCTATTACTCCCTTCTGCAACTGGACAGAAGAGAGAAAACATGCTGAAAAGTTCATGAGATAAGGACAGAGAGATACCACTCACCAAATGCCAGTACAGGCAAAGCAGACTTGATTCAGGGATCTGAACTGATACTATTACAAACAAAATCTGAGCAGGATAATGAGAAGTAAACCCAAATCTTAAAAACACTTTTTCTTCCCATATCTCCCTCCTTTCCATCTGTACCTTCTTCCCTCCAGTACTGCAGGAAGATGGGGAATGTGGGCTATGTTCACTTCATCACACATTGCTGCCACTGCTCAGGGAGCGGAGTCCTTCCCCTGCTCCAGGGTGGGGTTTCTCCCATGGAAGACAATTCACATACTTCTTTAGGATCCCACGAGCAGCAGTTCTCCACAAAGTGCTGCAATACGGGCCACTCTTCCACAGGGTGCAGTCCTTCAGGCACAGCCTGCTCCAGTGTGAGTCCCTCCACAAGTTCTGCCAGGAAACCTACTCCAACATGGGTTCCTGTTTCCATGGGTCTGCCTTGGCCAGTGGTGGCTCCATCCTGGAGCCAGCTGGCATTGGCTTTGTTGGACATGGGGAAGCTTCTGGCAGCTTCCCACAAAAGCGACCCCTGTAGCCCACCTGCTACCAAAACCAGGATCCTAACACAAGAAAGATCTTTTGGAAAGAGTCCTGGGAGCTGGATCACTTACGAAAACCGGCTGAGAGAACTGGGGCTGTTCCATCCAGAGAAGATAAGGTTTCAGGAAGAACTCTTTGTCTTTCAGTTCCTAAACAGTAATAAGGAAGATGGAGACAGACTTTTTGCAAAGATGTGCAGTGGCAGTACAAGGGACACTGGCGTTAAACCAAAAGAGAACAGCTTTAGATTAGACATTAGGAAGAAATTCTTTACTGTGAGACACAGAAAACTCACTGTTGAATTCCCTAAGCTGAATAATCACATGCATGAAAGATTAAAGAAGATTTTTTTTCTTTTGCATGGAAAGTAGAACAGAGAACTGTGAGAAAACTTGTGATATACATAAGTCATATGGGGAATATTTTTTTTCATAATGCAAACTCTATCAGGAGTATACAAATGATGTTACAGCTGAAAGTCTGAGATCAAAAGGGACTGAGAATAGTACTAAAAAAATTTGGGAGCATATTAATTTTGTCTTCATCCTCACAGAAATAGGGAGAAGGCCTTGATAGAAGCAGGTAAGACAATCTATGCCAAAACTTTGGATTTCTAAACCACAGAAGAGCATTCAAGAGATCAACCATGTTGGGGCCTGATGGGATCCCTCTGACCTGATGAGGAAAATGAGTCTGTGGGTTTTAGATTGGTTGGAGTATTGAGCAATGATTAATAGGATGAAATTTAAAAAGTCAAAATGCTCGGTCATGCACCTATGACAGAGTAATGCCCAGCACAAGTGTAAATTGGGAGGTGAGAGGCTGCAGAGCAGGGAAGGGAAGTGGGAGTGTAGTCTGACAGCAGGCAAATCACACCCTGGCATGCATCAAACTCAGCATCCCCAGCCAGCCAGAAGAGGAGACCATCCTGCTGTGTTCAGTGTTGGTTCAGCCTCACCTTGAGTGCTCTGTGCAGTTTTGGGCCCCACAGCTGAAGAAGGATGTGAAGGTCCTTGAACATGTCCAGAGGAGGTTAGCAAATCTGTGACAGGGCTGGAAGGAATGTCATATGAGAAGCAGCTGAGGACTGTGGCTTTTTCTAGCTAAGAGAAAAGAAGGCTGAGATATGACATTATTGCTTCCAGAGGAGGGAATGTGCAGAGAGAGGTGCTGCTGTCTTCTCTGTTATCCAGAGAAGTGTGGAAAGGGCTCATAACTTCCCCAAGGGACGCTTAATTTGGACATAGGAAGCATTATTTTACTGAGATTGGCTGAGGTGTCAAACACTGGAACTAACTTTAGTAAACCCTAAATTGGTCAGGCAGTTGGACCAAATCATCATTGGAGGTTTCTTTCAAGTGAAATATTCTATTCTATTCTATTCTATTCTATTCTATTCTATTCTATTCTATTCTATTCTATTCTATTCTATTCTATTCTATTCTATTTCTATCCTATCCTATTCTATGTCATGCAATGAAATAATTCAGTAACAGAATTAAAGAAAAATAGAAAGAATTTGGATACAATTCTTAATAAAACTGTTAAGCTCTTTGCCAAAAGATCATTTTGATACCAGCAATATAAATTGATTCAAAGTAGTTTTAAACTTATTCAATTAAGGGGATGTATTGATCACTACAAAGTGTGGTTGGCTGAGTGCAACTTTCAGGTCACAAAACTAGGCTAGTGAACAGAGGGTATACCAAGAGAAGTCTTAAACCTCACTTGACCTTGCTTTTATGCTTGTCTAAGAAAAAGGGTACAACATAAGGTCATACAAAGAATATTTAGCTAAAGAGACTTTTTATGGTTTGATTTCTTCTGGAACTTTGAATTCTTTCCACTAAAATGCAGGATTCTGTGTTCCCAGTCTATTTCCCTGAAATTATTAATCCTTAGAATGACTGATACATAGATATGCTATACACATGGCCTTCATATATGGAAGTATGTAATGTATAGTCCTTTGTCTTTTCTTCTCCTCTTCCCTCTCTCAATTGCCCTTACATTTTCCTTCCTTGGATATCATTAATATTTGTCAAAGAGAAAGCAAGATAGATTATTTCAAATCTTCTCTTCAGTGTAACACAAAATTTTCTCAAAAATGCTGCTGCCTAAGTGCTGCAGGGAGACAAGGATTTTAATGAGCCATTAGAGCATGCAGGATTAATAAGATCTTAATCAAATGTGGATCACCTGCAGACAATGAATAATATATTGGGAAAGACTGCCAAGAATAATAAAAAACAAATGAACAAAATGGAGAATAAGATTATGTGGAATTATTTTGAAAATTACAAAAGAGTAGAAGTACTTGGTTCCTGGCCATATCTTAAAATAAGGACTTGGTTTCCTGGGCAACTTCAACACTGAAGTTAATTTGTTTGATAAAAAAATAGTCAACAATATCATCACCAGCCCTTGAATCTGATGCCCTAATTTGGTTATGTTAAATACCAGATAAATAACTCAGTTGGTGTATTTAATGTCTTTAATGACCCTGATTCTGAAGTGGGTTGAGAAATAAGATCTTCCATTGACATTAGATTTGTTGTGATACTGGAATATCAGTCAGAACTGGTATGTTTACCAGTAATTGAATAGAAAATTCTATTTTTAGAAATGAGTATGGAGTTTATGGAACATAACAAGACCTTGAAAGTTATTACTATCATTGTATCAAAATTATAAATAATAATAATTGCATTGTTTAGTGGTTGATGTGTTGAAAATCTGGAGACAAATACAGTGATCTTAATTTTTCAAGCAAAGGTCAATTCTCTTCTAATAAAACATTCCCTGCTACTGGAAACTTGTAATAGTTGACATCAGTAACAGTGACATCAGCATGAACTTACACAAGGACCCCAGGGTTCAGCTCCTAGCTAGAGTTCAGTGACTTCTTCAAATCTAACTAACACAGATTAAGGACTTTTTACATTAGAATCTTACATTTCAAAAAGGATTGCCTCTATTTTTAAAGTGATAGTTTCATTTTTATTATAAAATTATTTCTAGAGACAAGGAGGAAGTCTTAAAAGTCATGGCAGTTGAAGTGGATGTGACTCATCCCTCAAAAGAAAAATAGGAACCTGTCCCTTTTTATCTTTGTTGAATACACAGTACTCTATATGGAGTCTTTCTGCACATCATCTGACATAGTTTTGTTGTAACTCAATTTTCTGTATATCCATGTATTTAAAATTTTCCATTATGTAAAAATATACCTATGTGGCACAATACAGAGTGGATAATTAAGCTGTTTGTAAATCATTCTTCTTCTGTACCAGAAACTGTCTAAACATATTAGCCAGTCAATGATTTAATATGTTTTGAATTTTTTTTCCAAAATTCAGAATAAGTTAATAAACACGGAGGTTTATTAACTTTTATATTATGTGGTCAATTAAGTTTTATGAAGTTAATATTATCTATTGCATATCAATAATTCAAGTACTACTATATAAGTGAGACAATGAGGTTTGAATATGTGGCCTAAAAAGCAAAATAGCACTAGATTTCAAAATTTAACATTTTATTTTTGTTGCACAAAAGACATGGAAAAAAAATCTGCCCTTTTTTACTAGATTCTTAATGCAGGTGGAAGAGTTAAATTCATATGAAACAGTCATCAATGTCTGCAAGATTTGCAAATCTAGTTCTGCATAGACAACAGATTTAGATATGCAAGATCAAATTTCAATAAACCTTGTATTTTGGGGGTGTTACCCATTACAAACCAGTCATGCAAGCCTTTCTGAT
The DNA here is from genome assembly GCA_030060385.1 of Muscicapa striata striata. Lineage (NCBI taxonomy): Eukaryota > Metazoa > Chordata > Aves > Passeriformes > Muscicapidae > Muscicapa > Muscicapa striata. Next base: position 1,605,016 of record JAREIS010000018.1, on the reverse strand, counting down.
GACAAAGTATTCAATACTTGGTTTAAAATTCACGTCATTAGATGTATATGCTGCAATCAGACATTTCCTGTTCATGAAAATACATATAATTAAAGAGAGAGAAAATGTATGTCAGCTGCCAGATGTGCTATTTGCTTACACAGTGCATACCATAGACAGGGTGAGAAGTATAAGATATGTTATTTTGTCTTTTTATAAACTCTCATTTTTGCGAGTTTTGAAAGCAGTTGTCTCCATAATGATCATCTCAGAGCTGCAGGAATGCACATTGTATATCCCCTAGTGGTCTTTCTTATTATACTTTAAGTGCTATGCAAAATCATCTTTGCTGCTGCTTTGCAAGGAACTGCATAAGAGATTGTGGCCAAGAAGAGTTGCAGATGGCACCAAGGAGAAAGGCACTGCAGACAAACAGCCACAAGGGAAGGGCAGTGTGTGCAGCTGCAGCAGCAGGCAGAGTATTTGCCTGTATTGCCAGAAGAAAAGTGAACTCATTTTATTAGAAAGGAAGATCAGATTGTGAGATATAACTGGGACCTTTTAAAATGAGATCACCCACTGGTCTGAAATGCAAACACTTCATGCCCTCTTGATTTTGTTTTGACAGTGAACATACCTCATAAGCCTTCAGTTTGAGAAACCAGGCTGCTTCATTCTCCTAAATTTCAACCCTTTTCCAAACCTGGTGTTATTTTCACCACATCTGTCTTACCTTCATAACTCTTCCATAGTTTTCATATTAATTTTAGGCTAAATTCATCATTTCTTGAAGGTTACAGTTGTCTCTAACTATGTATTTTCTTTGAATCCTTAGGAAAGATTTTATAGTGAGATAACTGAAGAGATTACACTCAGTTATTAATTTGCAGCCTACGATAAGTTCATTTTGGCTTCCAACTCCTTCTAGTCTTCTTTGATCATTAGGCTGAGTGTGAAAACATCACTATCAGCAGTTAACACAGACATGCTATTACATTCACCTTCAGTCACACACTGTCATCCCCTCCCTGCATGGCAGCCCAGAGGTGACACACTGTTAAAAAGGAAACACTTCACAATGCTTGGAGACATTCAAACCTTCTCAAAACTAGAAACAATTCCCATAAAAGGATATTTGAAGTCTAAATAGTCACTTAGTTAAATATGCACATCAGTGTCCTGCCCAAGCAGCAGCAGAATTTTTTTTTTTAATAAAAAAACAGTGCTCTAGCCCATAAATCAAAAATCTGAGAGAAACAGAATGCAGTCTAGGTTGATGCAGATCAAATATAACAAAGCAAAATTTCATATTCTAAGCAAAAAAATCCCCAAGATTTTTGAAAAAAAAAAATTTTCTAGGAGCAATTTCTCTGTAAAATTATGTGTGCTCTAAAATATGGGTTTCTAATGGAAAAGTGTGTTTATATGCAATCTCTAAAAAAATTGAACAAAGTGCACTTTCATCACAGAAGAATTTGTAAAAGACATTTGGCCTTGGTGATGAAGAAATAATCTTGTGATGATCCGTGTCAATTTGACAATATCATCTGAGAGCCATTTGAAAACACTGGAACTGCTAAAGAAATACACTTTTCCTCCATTAGCTATAATAATAAGAGTTATAACTAAAGTAGGTTGTGGACTTGCAGCTCTGGGGATAAAGCCTTGGTAGGCAGTAAGGCACTGATCAGACTGGTTTACCTGCAGTGCTTATCTGCAATCTTGGACTTCAGTCTACAGTGAAACAATGTTCTCATTTGTTAAATTAACATTATTTTGCACACAACTGATTAATTAAATTCTATAAATTGATTTTTTATCCTATTGGAAGAAAAAAATTTAAACTCTATAAACAACAGGTGAAATTTTCAGAACATGGTTTTAAGCACAGATCTGTAGATTTAAAAGACTGATAAAAATGATGAGTGGGATCAGGACACCTAATGATTTTTTGAGACAGAAGAACAAAAACTTTTTGATGTTTTTTCTTAACCCAAAATAAAAGTTTTTTCACCTACAATTCACAAAATAACATATAGAACCAAATAAAACTTTTTGTGTGGAATGCATGTATGTATAAACAATGAAGATATCTCTTGGAGGAAATATATAATGTGGGGTCCACTAAGGAACCAGGTAAGAAGAGACTGCTGCAGCTCCATATTCCCATGTCCAAGCAAGGACATTTCCCACCTGAACACTAGGGTTTGAGAGTCCCCTGGAGGGGCCCAGATAATGTGCTTCCTCCTCCAGAGTCTTAATTTGAATTCTCACCTGCCATTGTGCTATGTAAAGGGCTTGGCAGTACCTTAGCACACAATTATTTGGGCTACCCCCAGCCAAACTACCTTCATTTTACTCCAGTGACCCAGTCTTTTTTCTGGGATGTAGAAAAATTGCTTTCATTCCTGGACTTTGGGAATTTGAACCTAATTTCTGAATTTTACAAGCTTCCCATTCTTTACTACTACTACCACTACTACTATTGCTATTATTATTGCTATTATTATTGCTATTATTATTATTATTATTAGTATTAGTATTAGTATTAGTATTATTAATACTACTACTATTATTTTGGGTAGAGTGCTTGGAGTTTTTCCTCCTCAGATACTTTGGTGCTAGCAAACCCTGAAGCAGTCCTCAGTTGTTGTTATTTATTTCCATTACCTTTTTTTTCCCCTTACATTACTTTCATCTCTCACGTATTTTTCTAGCCACACTAATTTCGCAAATTTAACATGAATTCATGAAGATTTATGGCTGTTCCAAAATCTCCTTTTTCATGGAATCACTTATTCATGGAGAAAACAAAGAAATAAGTGCTGCAAAGTTTTATTTAGCAGTGTAAACCTGTCTAGTTTGGTGTTTTTTTTTTTTTTTTTTTTTTTTTTGTGAGTTTTTTTTTTGCAAACTTTTTATATCTAGTTCATTTTTACAGGAGTTACACTTTGGGGCTTAGTAAAGGTAAATTTTTTTTTTTGCTTGTGAATTGCTGTTATGAGGTGAAAATATAATTAGCTAGGTTCTTACCATACCATAATGCAAGGTCTGTCAGCTCCATTCTTTCTCTTACTAGGTAAGAAAAAAACCCTTTTATGGTACAATTTTTTTTTTAATAACTGAAGTGGAAGGTTATGCCCATAGTACAAACAGGACTCCATTTATTTTCAGAAATGTTAACGATAATCTAACTTCATACACGTATTTAATATTAGACATGTTCAAATGATAAACTGTATAGAAATGAGCAGCTGGGACAAAGCCTTAACTTTGTAGTTTGAATTATCTTATACAGATAGTGCAGATTTGGGAAGTAGGGTATACAGCTTTAAGTAGTTGTGACTTAATGAACCTTTCACATGGAGTTTATTTAAATGTGAATTATTCTGTTAAAGATAATGCTTGGCAAATTTCTGGAGGAAGACTTTTGCTAGCAATAAGGCACCAATGGCATGCAAATATCTCTAAATGGAGAAAACATCAGGATATGATTCAGTCAAATGACAAAATTTTAAAAATTTAAATATTCAAATTTCCTGGTATGCTAGTATAAGGGATTAATGGATGGAAGAATTTAAAGCCAGTACCTATTCACTCTTCACAGAATATGGTAAGGCAAAATATTCATCTATATGAAATAATATGGAAAGAATTTCTATATATCTACTTTTTTCTGGTCTCTCCATGTGCATAAGTACAGATGTGATACCATGACCATGCATTAAGTTATAATTACTTTTAACTGCTCTGTTTTGGTGGTTACTCATCTTTATTACAGTTTAATGAGTAAGTTTAAAACAGGTTCAAGACAAATCAATATTTGATCTTATACTGAAGAAAGTTCTTTGCAATATCTGGAAGAAATTTCATAAGAAAAATGTAGGAGGGAGGCATTATAAATATTTTGTTTTGGTTTTATGGCAAGAACGCATTTATCCTGTTAAAGTCTTGCAGTAAATTTTTCACTGGACTGCCACAGCTTCTCAAATATGGTGGAAAATTCTTTAGCCTCTCCTTCTGACAGTTCCTACAGGACCCACGAATGTATCTCATCAGGTCCCACGGACTTGTGCACCTTAGATGGTCTCAAAACTGGTCTCTTACAGCAGGTGGTTCTTCATTCTCCCCTTGACTGACTTGAGTGGTGTGGCTGGGGCACTTGCTGCTGAAGATCAAGGACTAAAAGCCATTGAAGTCTCAGCCTTTTCCATATCCTGAATAACCAAGCATATAATGTCCTTACAGATAGAAACCACTGGTCTTTCTATTGCCAACATATGTACTGAAGCTGTTCTTGTTGCCCTTGACATTCCAGGCCATATTTAAATCGGATTTCTGTCTGCCTGGACAATTTCTCTGCACTCCTCCCAGATTGCCCTTTCTTGCTTCCACCCTCTGTAGGCTTTCTGTTTGGGTTTGTATTTCTCCAGGAACATCTTGTTCGTCCATGCAGGTGATCTGGTGGTTTTTCCTGACTTTGTCAGGATGCATCACTCAGAGAAGGTGTTCCTTGAATACAAAAGAGCTTTTTCTTTAATACAAAACAGCCCCTCTTCCTCTCAGGGCCTTACTCCATGGTATTCTACCAAGCAGATCCCTGAAGGGGCAAAGATCTGCTCTTCTGAAGTCCAAGCTAATGAGCTTGTTGTATGCCCTGCTCACTGCCCGAAGGATCTTGAACTCCACCATTTCAAGCTCACTGCAGCTCAGGCTGCCCTTGAGCTTCACAATCCCACCAGTACATCCTTGTAGATGACAACAAGGTCCAGCAAAACATCTCTCCTTGATAGCTACTCTCTTCATTGGAGAATGAAGTTACCAGCAATGCATTCCAGGAATTCCTGCTGTGTTGTCACTCCAAGAGATGTCAGGGTGTCCCATGAGGACCAGGGCTTGTGGACATGAGTCCACTCCTATCTGTCTTTAGAGCATCTCATCTGGTTGGGTGACCTGTAGCAGACCCTCACATAATGTCACCTATCCCTGCCCTTCCATTAAAGCTTTTGGTTGGCTCCTTATCCAACCCTAGCTGAAGTTTCATGCAGTTCTTATGATTTATTTCTAGTGAGGAACTCCTGCTGCTCCTGAGGAATTACCTGTAAAAAACAAAGTTCATAACTCAGAACATCAGTGCCCTCTTTTTAGTTCAAACTGGAGCTAAAGACTAGTATGTCAAATTTATGATGAAGTTGTGTTTCAAGGTTGGATTGGAAATGTGTTCTAAATTATTTTTAATTGTTTAATGTACTTTTCCAGTGTTAAAAGAATGTAAAAGGAAAACATTTTTGAAATCAGAACACTCTTAGCTGAATTCAAGAAAAAATAGAATGAAAGATAATAGTAGAAAATTTTCTGATATTCACGGTTTTGCTGGATTGCCTTCTGTTTTCATCCATGGGTATTGACCCAAGTTTATTCTTAGGGAATACTGTGTGTTCTTGGCAACTGTGGCTATGGAAAAAAATGAGGTAGAGTTATTCAAGAGCACAGGGAGTTATGAAAGGCATGAATCATGGGATCTAACAGTGTGAACTGAATAACACCTGGAAAACAATTTTCTGGGGTCAATTGGGTACTGAAGGTGATACGGGACTTTTGGGGAGGCTGGATATTTTGTGGGTTTTGTCTGTTCATTTTGTTTCTTTATTCTGTCCTATTCCACTCCCTAACTTGCCTTACTCTTAAAATAATTGGTTGCAATAGATAAAAGGAATAGAATAAAACAGCTTGGATGAATCCTGCAGTAGGCATCCAGTAGAAGCACTGTCTGTTATATACCATGGAAGAAAAAAGACAGGCAGTAATCTTGGCATCTCTGCTTAAATGTGAAAAGAGATCTGCTCTGCGTTACTTATTTCTCTAGAATATATTTGCATTTTTTTGTTTTGTTTTGTTTTTGTGTTTTGGTTACATTTTTCAACATTGTGGGACTTTTTGGCAAATTAAACAGACCTAAATGAACATAGGGTTGAATGGTTTTTTTGAATTTTAGTTGTATTTCTCTTGCTACAGAGTTATGTATTAACTGGAGAACTGCTTTGTCACATACTCTTGTCTTCAGTCTTTTACACACAAGTTGACACTTTTTTTCATAACACTTTCTGAGCAGGGTTAAGGGATGACCCTCTCACTCTTATAAATATCCTACTACACTATGGAAAACACTCTATGCTCTCTCCTGCAAGATTGAATTCTACAGAACAACAGGTTTTGAAATTTTCCATCACTCAGTTCAAATAAATAGTTTTAAGTATGTCAACAGAGGTTTATAGATTAGATGACCTGAAAGGAGTTGAATAGATTCAATAGAACTGGTACAGTTTAAAAATATATAGAATACATTTCTGCTATAACAAATTAGTCCAAAATGATGCAGTGTAGTCAAGGAGTTCTATGTTTTTAAACTGGCTTGCTCATTCATTCTGGAACTATTAAATGTAAACTCCTGTGATATTATTAAATTAACTTTTATAATCCTACTTATAAAGAGATTTACTGCCAAAAGGAGAGATCAAAAGGTTAATTTATTTGAGGAACTCTCACTAGCTATTAGCAAAATTTATAGGTTAGTACAATTCTAGACATTAATCAGATTTCCATATGAAACAATGCATTAGAGTATGCCAGTTCAACCTCTGCTTACAGGGAAGACCTTTTGAGGTTGGATTATTATGTTGTAGTAAAAAAATGCTTTGTTAGTCTCACTTGACTCAACACATACTATTGCTTTGACTGCTAAGAAATCGCTGACTAGTTTTTCAAGGATCTAAGCTCCACCCACCCCCTCACCCCCTCCCCTCCCCCACTGGATTGTTTATTTAAATGAATTGAAAGAAATTGTAAAAAAAAATAAACCAAGCATTGCCAGGATGCTTGTCTTGAATGGTAAAGCTATTTTAGGTAACATATTTAGGAGTCTAATCCTGATGAAAATTAACAACTTAAAGATCTTAAATCTTTTGTGTGCTTTCGAAAATATCTCCTATAAACACTCAGACAGGAATTCTCTGAGATGATCTTGGCTTGCCTAGGTTACAGTTCTCTACATCAAAAAGCAATGGTATTCAAGCTGGATTTCATGGGTAAGGACTGTAATTTAGAATTGGAACAACAGTGATTATAAATTGTAACTGACTTCAGGATGTTAATGATATGCAGTCTTCATTCATGTGAAGGCAGAATATAACTTGTCTTAGGTATAAATCTTGATGCTGTGTCCCTAAAGCTTTTGATTTTTAAGTGAATTAGTGAGATAAACAGATCTGATACCTGTATTTCTGTAGCTTACTTCTACCAACAGGTCATTCCAGGAATTACCAAACAGAAAACACTGTTTATACAACATTGAAATACTCAATGGATCTATAACATGGCAAAAATAAATACATTTTAATATAAAAAATTCAGCATTTGTTTCAGTTTCTTTAGAACAGCATGAAAATGTTGTTTACATTAACACACAAAAAATGGATTAGTGTGAGTTGGGTTTGTCTTTATTATGGATATCCTACATTTTCCAGACAGAAATCATGCAACAGGTGATGCAATAATGAATTATGCAGCCAAAATCACCGTTCCCATGAAATGCTGGAAAACAATGGAAAGATGCAGCAAAAAGGTGAACTCAGTCAAGCAAATGCTTCAGATCACATCAATAATTCAGAAATTTCTGGTATTATATAGGAACATATATAACATTCCTCTCTTTCTCTGCAAAGCCAGAGTTAAATGGTAGCAAAACAGACTCACATTTATAGATGAAGCATCACAGATTTATGATGAAATCATTTGATATCACCCCACAATACAAGATTCAAAGATGAGGTTTTCATAAATATCAATTTTGACAGGCATACATCAATCTATGTCCAAGTGTGAAAACAAATTGCAAAGACTCCAAAATAACCAGGCAAAGGTAAAGGGTAAATTACCAGTCTCTATGCAACACTAAGTAGTATGAAAATAAGTAAGTCAGAACATAAAAATAAGAAACACAGTTTCTGTTGAGATGACTCCTGGGAAGATACTGCCTGCACTGCACACTCCATCACCTCCTTTTCATCAGTGAGTGATTGCCAGCAGAATATAATCTCTCTGTATTGTAATAATCGGTAGAAAAATGAGAATAAAGGGACCAAAATCCTGTGAAAAATAGGCACAGGAAAATAGGTCACCACAAACAAAAATTTCTGGTGTTTCTCATGTATGCAAAATTCTGAATTTATAAAAATATAAACTTATACAAAATCTTTGACATAATGTTGATTTTAAAAAGCACCCAATTCATTATGTTCTGAAAAGGAATTCTGTTATGTCACTTGTACAAAACAACATTTATGCAAAATTTTTTAGATATGTCTTGTTATGCCTACATTTATGAAGGTTCTATTTAGTCATTAGTTTAGCAATAATGTAATGGGAAAAGGAAATAACTAGATTTTACTTTAGAGAAACACTACAGTCAAAAATAACAACAAAATAAAGAGGGAAATTTCCCTGCAATAAGGGAAAATAAAATCATTTTTAAAAATTTGAAAAAAAAGTACAGAACAAAAAGAGGAACAGTAAGCCCAAAACCTCATTTTTCCTCCTTAATATGTATGGCATTGCAGTACTTGTAGAAATACTTTGCTATGTTGAAAAAATAATCCTCAGTGTAATCATAGTTATAATACTTCTCAAAAAAAAAAAAAAAAAAAAAAAAAAAAAAAAAAAAAAACTTAAATGATACCCTTAAAAATACCCTTGAACCTAATTAATCTTATGACCCCAGGGAAATCTGAAGTTGCTGTGGTTCTCTGTACAAGATTCAGCCAGTAGTAAAGATGAGCATATTTCCCAACACACAAATGCAAGTAGACATGACTGACCAGCAGTAGGTAAGCGTAGTCAGGACTGCAGTGTCTTTAGATGCACCAAATGCATACAAATAACACTCATATAAATGACACAAAGCCCTTACCCTTTTCCAGGCTGGCCCTGGACTGCTTCCACCCATATCCAGCTCCAAGACCAGCCAGCCCAGTCTCCCCAGTTAGTCTGAGTTGAGTTTGCTAGCATCTCACACACACAAAAAAATGTGGATGAGCACTCATACAGATCTCTGCAAGGACAGAAACAGGAATTTACCAAGAAGTGAGGAGAAACCATATCATGATCACAGACAGGACTCATGCAAGTGCAGTTTGTTTATATGAGACTCACTTCTACAATAGCCTCTCTCAATTTTTTTCTGATACTTGGTCCTTCTCCTAAGCAGTCTATAGTAAATTTAGGAAATTCTCATAATCCCTCCAAGCGTTTAATAGAAAGTTTTTCACACTCTCAGTGATCCACTTCAAATATCCTACAGTAAGTTTTCTCTTTCACATCATCCAGAATATTCTAATTCCCTTTTTAACCTATTACAAAGTTGTGATTGATCTGCCCAAAATCACCAGAGGCCTCATGCCTTTACCAGCCCATCTAGAAATTCTGGTTTTCACAGAATCACAGAATAGTCTGAGTTGGAAGGAACCCAGAAGAATGACCAAGTCTGACACTTAAATGAATGGCTCATACAAGGATTGAACCTGCAACCTTGGCAGATTTCATTAACTGCTGCTCCTTTCATGAGTCTAAATGTGTGTCCTTTTTCTTTGCTTTTCCCGTTCCTTTTCTTGGCCTTTTAATCAGATGTTCTTACAGAACAGATGTCCAGCTAACCTTACAGAATAGTGTCTAAAATTCAAGGCTAGCCCTCTCCTTTTCCCTGGCTGTCTTGCTTTATGAGTGGAACAGTGCATTTGGAAGAAAATGAAAATCGAGCGGATGACAAGAAGTGGACATATTCTGCAACATACATCTTACATATCTGTGTCCTTTCAGTATTAATCAAATTTATTTTGAATTTTTCTGAATCTTTCAAGAATAAAGATCACTTAAAAGAGATATATTAGAGACTTTTACATTAAGCATAAACATCTATTAACCAGGTTGTCTAAGAGTGACAAAACTCCAAAGATCAGGAAAGCTTTTTTGCTATAGTATGATCCTGTTATGAGTATCTTGGTGTTGGAGTGGATTAAATGGCTAAGATTGACAATTATGTTTTTTAAGTAACTTGTTCAAAAAAATAAAAATTCAGCAATGACATGGAGAGAAAATTCTATCTCAGGCATGTTGGCATGAAAAAACTGCTGCTCATTCTTGATTTCATGTAGATTTCTAATGCAGAATATTTAAACACAACACTAAAACTGTTATTTAGATTGTTTCACTTGCTATCAATCAGCAAAGGTGGCTGCTACTCTTGGATTTTAACAGACTCATGGTATCTGCTCTTCATTTTTGAATTGCCCAGATCTTGATACCTGAGGTTATCCTCCTCACTTATATGAGGTTGAAATGTCTCTGCATTGTGGTTGAAATGTCTCTGCATCCATGATTTCTTTGATGCATCTTTACAATCACACTTTTGGGGCCTAAATTATATATATAGAAAAATATGGAACCATTTCATATAGACTCATAAAGTTTATACTAGTGATCCATTTAGCAAGATTAAATATCAAGTACGTGGTGAGATCAATAAAAGAGAGTGTTTATTGCACAGCTTGTGTCTGCTTTCTAGATTTTGTTTTCCCAAACTACCACTCCATATTTTGTAGGGTTTTTTTAAAAGCAGCATCCATGAAACTGGTTCCACGATAGGTACTGAGGACTCTTGATACTCTTACAAGATGAAAAAAATAGTAAAAACATTACTTAGGGTTTCATTTAATTGAATGACACATTCCCCTGTAGCAAGTCCAAATCAAGGTTCATGATTGCAATTTCTGTAATAAGTAATAATTTTTTGTAATAATTTTTTGATAATAAGGTGCATGAAATTATGAAAAATAGAAGAAAAAAGCTGTACGAAAATGTGACTGTATCAGATTTCCTTTATTTTCAAATGCATTTTTACAAGTACTATGAAGACCATTTGAAATGTCTTTTTCATTTTATTAGCACTAATTGTACACACGTGTACTCTAGGTAAGGTTTGGAAACTCTGATCTTTTCAGTGCAGGCATTTTGATGATCCCTGCACAGAAATCAATGATGACTAAATACTACACTCAGCTGGGACTGTTCTGATGTATTTTTTAAAGACTTTGTAACACCCAGTTGAGTAAGTGGATTTCAGCCAGTACAGAATTACAAAAAATCTACTAAATGGCTGAAAAAACTAGAAAAGAATGGTACAAACCATTGTTTCCACGATTTTTTATTTGATCAGTGATTATTTAGGTTATGTATCTGTCCAATTGTATGGTTGAGTTGTGATTATTTAGGTTATGTATCTGTCCAATTGTATGGTTCAGTTGTCATTCAATGTTCTAAAATATTTGTGTATAATATATATACACCAAACCAAAGCAATAAATGTTGTTTAAAAAAAAAAAAAAAAAAGATGCAGTGACTTGATAGATTCTAAGTAATGTTTGATATTAAAAATGGAATTACAAATAGTATAAGAAAATAATACATTAATGTTCAATTTTTGTGTTATTACACCTAAATATATTTAAATATTAAAGTTATTCTAGCTAAAAGCAAGAATTAGAGCTTTCTAGAAAATAATGCTTTGGTTTACTAACAGTTTTCAAGTTCTAGATTTGTTTTGCTCTGCATTGGCATGAAAACAAAGCCTTTTAAATGCCACTTCTGACTTGAAGTGTGTCAAAATTTTTGCTTCATGTTGAAAAGGGCAAATTTTTGATGCAAGCCTTTCTTTTCTGAGTGTTTGTTCTTGATCAAAGCCTTTACACTGAAAACATTGTAAATGTCTCTCGACTGTTTCTGAAAAGTGTTTTGACTTCAACAAATACCCCTGCTCAAATGTGATTGTCCATAAATAGCTAAAACAGTGAATCTTGGTGCCCTAGAGATTTGTGTTACTTTGCCTCAAAACTCCTGTAATGCACCCCACCATATTTCACAGAATATTCTTACATAGAGACAGAACTGGTAAATACCAATTTTTTTCTCCTGTATATACCTGTCCTGGCTAACTTGCTGCTACCAGAAGAAATGGATAATCACAGGGTATTCACAATTTTTATTTCCAAGAACAAGGAACTGAATCTCTCTATTCAACAAAATTTTAGGAGATGGAGCAATTTGACACGAAGGACTTTGACTTTGGCAGGGGGTTCAATAGCTGGTTAAGACTGCTGAGAACTTATTATATGTGACTTTTAGACAGCATGATCACACAAAGGGGCAAATTAAAAATAAAAATTTGTGAAGAATAATCTTATTTCATCATTACTAAATTCATTACTATATCTTAGCATCACGTACTAAAAAAAGAATTTCACTTTTTTATTCATTTATGCTTAAGTATTATAATAACACTGGAAAAGTACTCAAGAAAATAATGACTTCTCTATTTTGCTTGGCAGCAGACAGGTGCAATAAACATCAATTACAGTAAAGATTTTAGAGTGCTATTTGTATTTCTGTGCCACTTTGTACCAAAAGGTATTGATAACTCTGTATCTTAAGGACAAGATTTGTCTCCCTGAAAAACGTAGATAAGTGCCATAAGCACAGACAGGTATATATAGACCTATATAGCAGATCTTATGTCACAGAGACTTAGTGGTGAGTGGTTGTCTCTTTAAACACCAGGCATTAGATGGTATCAGAATTATGACTTATTGCATCCGTCAAATCTATGCCACAGCATTAGACATATACTGCACATATATATTGCCTAAATTATGTAAAACCACAAAAAATCTCCCTGATTGTATTCAAATTATGACTGTGGCAAATCAACATTTCTGTAATGCAGTTTTTATTGCTTTACTTAGCCATAAAAGCCACTCGTGATGTAGAAAAATTTCTATCCTCAGAAAAATAACTTTTCAGAACTGGAATGGGAAAAAAACCCCACAAAAACAAAAAAACTCACCACCACCACCACCAAAAATAAAAAAAGCCAGAATCATGGTCAGGACAGCCAGTGGAAAAAGTTTTTTTCACAATAAGTACTCAAATAAGGTAAGCAGCCCAAAAGAACACTGTGTTGGCTTTTGTGCCATCAGTAAAATGTTTATCAGGCAAGAGTCACAAGTCCTTCTGTCCAGAATCTGGAAGGAGAGTAGGACACTCTGAGGAGCTTTGGAATAAGAACGTTTTTAGTCTTATTTCAAAGAGCATATAATTATTTTATGAAATAAAATAATAAAATAATAAAATAGTTCTGGAAGAAGATTAAGGGAATTTTGTGGTGAACATCTACCTACTACAGATAAGTTTGATAAATGGTCAAACTAGAATATAAATACATAGCACCGCCCTATAAACAATGTTTTGTCTATTCTGATAGAAGAATCTGTTCCCCATAGCTCTGGACTCACTCATTAAATAATTTCAAAATAGGTTTGTTGAATATAAAGAAACATTTTCACCTAGTTCTGTACACATAAACACACACAGTCATGTCACTGGTAGTATCTGAAATAGCAACCCATATGCTCTCCAGCTAAACACAAACAGCTCTCAGATGTAGCCCCTAAAACATGGTGATTGTATTAAGACTGTCACATCCAGAGCTCTGTGTTGCAGCTATATTTAGCACAGCAATATTCCTGAAAGCTTTATATAGAGGAAAGATGTCTGGTTTTGCTGATTTTCAACACTGCATGCAACACAGCAGCAAATGAACACTTCATACAGACATTTTGCTTTATTTGACCAGAGGATGAAACAACAACTTTCAATATAAATGGAGAAGAATTGTGCACATCTTAGATATAGCCCAGAAACAAGAAAATCACAGACTGCTGCTTCACCTCAGCCTTCCATGTGCTAATTTTCAGCAGATCTGTGAGACACTGCAAACTGACAGGTGAAATCATTTGCCTCATAGATCATGAATGGAGGTACAAGAAGATGAATTGCATGCAAAAGAGCAGACAAAAATCAACAATACATGACATACTGAAGCAATGAGAATCCTGCAGTAAATTAGGGAACTCACTAAAAAAAAAAAAAAAAAAAAAAAAATTGAGCAGCTGCACTTCAGACAATAACAGAAGGAGATGTGATATACTAAGCCTAGATGAACATTAAGTACATTGAAGCTGTGATATATGGGATATAATAGAGGATGACTGCTAATTCTAGAAGGCTAGTGATTCATGAAGATATTTCTTTTAAAGAAGTCTCAATCTAGCATGTTGTGATAACAAGCTATTTTTTTAGCTGCTGGACACATGTTGAGATACCTTTACCAGTGTCTATCTCCTGTACAGGAATGGAAGAGATGGTGGAAGTACTGTTTTAATCTGAAGCACTAACAGAAAATTTAAGATTAAAATCCTGTCTTGGTTCAGCAAAATATCTCTGTATTTTGTTTGGCCCATTTTCGATCAACTGGTGTGTTTAATTGTGGTTGTACCTTGAGGTTAGTTTACTTTAGTTTCTGTCAGAATAAAGCATTCAATTGTTGACTATAGCAAAAATACAGAAATAGGACAATCCAGCTTTTGCTGGACTGAGGTGTAAGAGAGCACATTGGAGCTGTATTTAAGAATGGCTAGAGACAGAAAATGGCATTCTTCAGTCCTGCATTCTTTGGGAAAACATGCTGCTACTGCATGTGCTGCTACTGCAGTGGTGCTGGAGTCCAGGCTTCACAAGGTATGTGCATCCATTGCTCATGTTCAACACACCATCTGCACGGAGGCTGGAGCATCATCTGCATGCCAACACTGTTATTGAAAACTTTTATCTGAGGAAGCTGAAAGATGAAGTCACTCTGGAAAAAAACACAGAGAAGCTAGAATTGTGTGAATGAAACGTAGTACTGTGAGATGGTATATGCCTGTTGGAGCTGGTGGAAGTAGAAGTTCTTTTAGAATTACAATAAATTCTGCTCCCATCTTTCCAGACCTTCCTTGCATAAGCAATCAGGCAATCAGCCAAACAGGCTGATCACAAGTCTGAGCACGGGGAGCAGAAGTGCTGGTCTAAATCCTGAACACACTTACATTGACACAGTTTTGTGGGAAGGACTAATGCCTTGCAAAACTTGCCCTTTCACCAAGCTGGGCATCATTCCAGCTCAGAGAGGACAGTAAGGCAGCTCACACTGAGTGGGAGAAGGGAGCAAGCACAGGCTGGAGAAACTGCCCTGAAAAGGACAGAAGGACATGGGGCACCCTGCATCACCACAGGATGAGTCAATGGGGCAGGGGCCAGGCTGCTGGTGCAGCTCTGAAGAGAAGGCTCTGGGGTGCTGGAGGCAACCAGCAAGGGGCACCCTCAGCCCCTTGAACCCCCTCCCTTAACAGTTAGAGCCCCTTTCAGGCCAGACACCCCTGTGCCAGTCAGAGCTGTAGTTGCTCATGTGTACTGCCTACCATCACAGTAAGGTCCTGATGTCATCAGGGGGTCCACAGCATAAGTGCTATGATAGCAAAGTGACAAAGTCCCCTTACATCTGTCCTTTGCTTATACAAAGGGCCTGTAATACCTCAAACACCCTTTCAAACCAACATTTCAGTCAAAAAGGTAGAGCTATATTCAAGCAAAAGTAGTATTGGGGGCATACACTGTTCTACGTGAAAGAATAATGAGCTACTATTATTCTTACATTAACCCAACACAGGTATGAAAGGAGAGTGGAAAAGGAGATGCTCAGTATGACTCCTTCATTAACATCATTTTCACCAAGAAGTTAAGCCTTTGAGTTTGATAGGAGTTATCTCCTGTGTGCTGGAGCACTTCTACATCTGTTAATCTGGAATGTCTCTGGGAAAGTTAACAGAAACACATCTTTGTGAGAGTCAATCTGTGCCAGGTCTGAACTGAGAGATCGTTTTCCTTCAAACTCTCATTGCAATTATGTTCAGTGTTAGCATATTTAAAGTTGTAATAAGTGGAAGAAGGCTAGACCTCAATATTTCAGTAATAAATTTTGCACTAGGAGTTTTAAAACCTGTTTTTAATTGAAGCAAGTTAGAACAAAACCCTTTAATCCAGAAAGTTTAAGAACGGGGATAAAGGGAGCAGAGCACTCCAGGTGCTTTGCCTTGAAAGCAGTACAATACCTCATTTAGTTAGCTAAAGTGGATGGCTGGTGTCATCATTTTCTGCCTAAAAGTCTTCATGAAGTCATTAGTCATATCCTTACATTTAAATTGGTGAAATACAGATCTAAAAATGAAGTAATTCACAGTGGAGAGTCTGAAAAACTTAAAAATAACTCTATGTTAGGGAGACTTTATGACTGAAATAGATCTGAGACTGAACAAAAAAAACTTTAGGAAATAAATGTATTACTTTTTGCAATAATAATTATTATCAATACTGTAGGATAATACATGGCAAATAGTATAACATATACTGCATGTTTGTATAGATTTAAGGACAATACCTACCATATATATTTGTATATATACATACATGCATTCACTTATAAACATTATGTATAATATGCAAAAAATCAGTATGATTAAATCACTATGATACAGGGAAATTACTGTCTTTAGTATCTTTATAAAGCAACTTTGTACAAATCCATCTCTGTCTTGTCAAACCTTAACTTCACAATCTTAAATCTTTCTCTGGTCCCACAAGGAAGAAATTTTCCTACTGAAAGATTTTTTCCAATACCTGATGAACATACTGAATAGTCAGGATGTTGCTGTTTGAAATTATTAAGAAATAGATTTTTGAAGTCTTAAGGTCCTGATCTGCAATTTTGATTTATGTAACAGAGAGCAAAAGAGAAACCTGTGACTTGAGGACAGTCTTGGTACTAATCAGGGTGCTCAGATTACAGTGGAGTGACTGCAGAAGTGTGGAACTCCATTCCATTCTTCTGCTTTTACCATGTAAAAGTTCCCTTATCTATGATGAATTTTGCTCTATAAACACTTCAAGCCACATCCACTAATTTTTTATTTTTATTTTTAATATTCTTTTCTTGCACTATAGCAATAGACAGAATTAATGAGCTGGTATTTTAACTTTTGCTACTGTAGACCTCTTTCTTGTGGCAATAAAGAGTTTTTACTAGGACAGGGCACAGGTGGCAAACAAATCTACACTCTGTCATCACCCTTGGGATAACTGCACTGCTGCTAGAAGAAAAACCATTTTATTCCTATTTGTGTGTACACATATATACGCACAAACATATATTTATAAATATAGTCACAATGTTTGGGAATAGAGGAAAATTAATAGATCTCCTGTAACTTCATATTCCACTTTGGTTCTGTGCAATACAGCCTTGACTATATTGAGGATAATCAACCTCTGTCAGTCTATCATTAATCTTTACAAATGCTCTACAACTGAGTAACTTTTAAGCAATTAAGTGCAAACTTCTACTTTCAAATAACAGTAATAATGCAACAAAAACTTACAAAAATAGGACATTAGAAGATAAGAATTGTAATAGGTCCTTAAGTCACATTGCTATGAAGAACCTACAACCATTTAAATTAAAAAACTAATGACAACTTTATCAAAAAAACATTTTTCTCTAGATTCTTATTTTTCCTCCATTATTAATAACTAGGGGTTTTTGCTAAGTCAAATATTCTTTCTTTTTAAAATCAGAGGCACGTATCAATAACTGAAAGAAAATGTAAGACATGGCTCTTTCTAAATTTTTGGTTCATTATGATCTACCTGCCACCACTTCTGCTCCCACCTTTATTTCAGATGATGCAGTGCTCTCAAAATGTAGGGGAAATTTGAATGCATAGAGTAAGCCACATGAGGAGTGGCTGAGGAAACTGGGGCTACTTAGCCTGGAGGAAAGGAGGCTCTGGGGAGACCTTATTGCTCTCTACAGCTACCTGAAAGGAGGGTGTAACAAGGAAAGGTTTGGCTTTTTCTCCCTGACAACCAGTGACAGGATAAGAGGACAAATGTTAAAGTCGGGCATGGGGAGGTTTGGGCAGAATTTCTCCACTGAAATGGTAGCTGGAACAGGCTGCTTGGGGAAGTGGTGGAGTCACCATCCTTGGAAGTGCTCAAGAAACCACAGGACGTTGCAATTTATGCTCTGGTCTGGTTGGCATGGTGGTGTTCGGTCAAAGGTTGGACTTGAAGATGTTGGAGGTGTTTTCCAGTTTTATGGATTCTGTTTCTAGTCTGTCATATTGTTTAAGAACTTTGCCTACCCATTTCTTTCATGGAAAACAGCAACACTAAGGTGAGAAAGTAAAGTAAACTGATATACAATGTTATGGTAATTCGTGAAAACTAAATTACCTTGATGAGCATGGCATCAGACATGCAGAAGTATTTATCCAGTGTGCTGGAATAGTTTCTCTCTGTACTCTGTGCCTATCTTTAAAATTATTGTAGGTCTTATGGGAGAGCTTAGACCTTGGAAATTTCTAGTCAATTTGGGGGAAAAAGGTAGTTTTAAAATTTCTAAATCACTTTGAAGCATGCTTTCCATTAACCATAATAGAAATAACAGCCGTAATTCAGAAACTCTTTACATGTACTTCAGTTGACTCTGAGCCTACAACTGGTATAGGAGCAGCTTGTGCTAGACATTATATAAATATTTAAGAAATCCCTTCTCAAAGTGTTTACTGAACAAGTAAATGAGTTATAAGGTGGATGTCAAAAGAAAATTAAAAGTGAGCTCCTGAATCTCGTACAAGTTTAAAATTTAGAGGTGTAAAACAATGTTGAAGTCCCCTTCCAAGGTGCTACAAGACTGAATGAAAAATAGTGCTTTCATTTGGCAGTTCTACTTCAAATGAGAGTTGAGCAAACTGAATGAGTCAAATGAACCACAGGAAAAAATTATGTAGGAAAGCTTAATGTGCTGTTTAACTTCAAGAATGGAGGGTAAACAGAGTTACATCAAACCTCAAGTGCATGGAAGAGTTCACAAAACCAAAGAAGACAACAATGTGTTTCCCATAGTTACTTGAACACGTTTTCAGTTCTGCAGGTCTGTGATCATTGCAAATTTTTTCATGGCACTCAGATCTTCCCAGTGCCAGCCATACTGAGAGCCAGTCTTTCAAATCACACCATCTCTCTTTAAAATACTCTGTGAGATGACAGAAAAAAATTCTATTGGTCCTATACCACTTGGAGAGTTCAGTTGAGATTATTTGGGAATATAGAAGCAGAGAAGACTTGTAGTGCCAGTTCAGTGTTTTTCTATCTCGAGCACTACAGCATACAAATTTCATCCAAAAATTATCTTCAATCTAAAGAAAAACTTCAGGAGCTTTGTCCTGGGGTTATTGCACTGAAAATGTTGTTGATAATGAAATCTGGCAGTAAAAGTGTAAGATTTAGGAGTGATATTATAATTTTTTTTAACCTCTGAACCTCATGGCCAGTTTGTACCTGACATGGGCTTTTATTATACCTCTTCAGTCTGTCCTTCCTGCTCTGTGTGAGATGACAGTAACCATATGCATTCTTCACTTTTTATATTCCCTGTCTAGACAAGACAATCTTTTTTATTTCCTGTTGTGCCATAAGGTTTCTGTTCTTCTGTTCCCTCTTTTCCCCTGTGCTCTCCTTCCACATTTGTCAAAGCAAGGCATCATCCTGGAGAAAGCTCAAGGCTGGTTGAGCATGGACAGCCCTGTGCAAGACCAGAGGTTGCAGTGTAGTGGGACTGGGCTCACTGCTATTGTCACTGCCTTCAAATTTGTGCTGACAGGTAAGTGAGAATAAATCTCCCTGGTCATAGCTACAAGGAACTGTAAAGAAACAGGAGATTGTCTTGAGCAGCTAAGTGACTTTTTAAAACTGAAAAAGGAAATGACAGAAAGCTGTAGTATCTGTAGGCTGCTGAAATCTCTGCTGTTCATAAGTGTTTGATAATTTCACTGAGTAGATGGTTTGAACATAGTACAAATTAATGAACAGAATTGCAAGAAAATTCCAAACCCTACTACACTATTAAATGATACCTTATAAGAATAGTATTTCTTTAACATAAGAGTTAACAGAAACTGATTTTTTTTGTCTCAAAATGAAGACAAAAGTTGGACAACAAATTTTTCAAATAACAAATCAAGAATGGGTATTTATTAAGGTATCATAGAAGATACAACAAATTTATAGCATTCTCTGAGGCCTGAAGTCCCTGTATCTTGCAATGAAAATATAGAAAAATTCTTGCTTCTATGTAAAATGACAAAATAAATATACTGTTGAAAGAGATGGTAACAGAATTGGAAGTAAACTTAATTGTAGCTTAAAAATTAAAATATAGAAAGGTTAATACCATGGAAACTACAGTGGCCCTTAAAAACAGAATTTATGGAAATAGAGTGATTTGTGATTATGATGAGTATTGGAAGAAGCACTTTATAATAATTGGCATTAACATAGGAAAAAACTTAAGGTAGCTTAGAGTTTTAAATTGAAGTAATTTAAAGGAAGACACATCTGCTTGCTATTTTAAAACCCTTCAAAATGTTTTCCCTTTCCACTGGGGAGTTGTTTAGAATATTGAAAATAGGTTCCTAGTTAAATAGACTTTTTTAAAAAATTTAGGTAGATTCACAAATAAAAATAAAAGGACAAGCTTTGCAATTAATGTGAAAGTTAGTTTCTATGCACTTTATTAGTGATATGTGTTACATTCATCTGTCTGGTTTTAGTCTCATCTATGCTATTACCTTAGTCAGTACCTACTTGATATGTAAATGTGTTTAAATATGTTGAGGATCATTAATTTTACACATCTAAATATTTATTTGATTTCTTTCTCTGTAAAACAGTGTTAGGTATGAAAGTTATATCTCAGAAAATACATGTGAATAAATCCAACTGAAGATGACCTTAAAATGAAGTTTTAGTTCTGATACTGTGATGGAACAGACTTTTGAAATGAGACAATACTGAGACTTCAGCTGCACTGATTCAACTTAGAGCAGAGCTTGGAATACAGTTTCTGTCATCTTATCTTCATGACTCATACTTTATAACACCACTTTATGATCCACACCATTTTGGTACATTCAAATCTGTAGGTGATCTGGCAGGTGACTTTTCAGTGACCTGGCTTTATTGTGTATTCATCAGAGAGATCAGAGAAGACAGCAAAGAAGAGAGTCAGGCTAGAGATAAAACTGACAACAAAACCTAAAAATCTATCCTTTCTCTTCATTACTCATATATAAATTCACTTCTAAGTGTATGTGAGGTCTATGATACATATTCAGTACTTCTATGAATTTATATCTAAAAGAGACACTTCAAAGATATGGTGGCAAGATTAGAACATTAGTCTGTACAGCAAACCATATTCCCAATGAATACAGATCTAATGTCCCTGCTGCACAAAATGCCACTCTATCCACAGCCAGACAAATGTGACCAAAGAAAAGTGTGCATAGAAAACAGATATATCTTTGATTTTAGGCTATAACCATTGAAAAAGTATTTAACTAACACTTTATAGATTTGGAGGAAATACATTAGTAATATTTATTTGATTTTTAATTTACGTTGTCCAACAGTTATCAATCAATGCAATTTAGAATTTATTGCCCTTCAAAACTAGAGTAAAATGAAAAAAGTGTTTCTTCATAAAAGGTTTTATTATTCATACAGAAGTCAACATAGGTTTATAGTCTACCTAGTCAAGGGGACATTTCTTCTTCAGCAGGACTTAGTTTATCTTGCATTGTTAACTACCTCTCTAAATCTAATTTTTCAAGTTCTAGAAAGCATATATTGCCTGAACAGATTCAGAGATACGTTTCAAATATTTTTCTTCTATTTTTGCATCTCTTTTGCCATATATTTTTTTATTACATCTTTTTGAGTAGATTTTTTTTTTATATATATTCATCAAATATTCTTTAGACAGACAATATTGCTGTCTGTGAAAAACTTTTTGCTTAACACCAGCAGCTTTATGAAAAGTATTCCAAGCTTTGGTAATAGGCTTAAATATCTTCAGGACGGGGCAGAGATACCCAGACATTTTGAAGGCATATAGCACTATAAGAAGAGAAATATGGAACTAATTTGCCCTGCTCCATGTCAGGTATATTAACTCACAGTGAACTCCATACCTCTGTGGGGAGAGTATTTACCAGCCCAGGAGCCAGCTGCTGAGGAAATTGCATTTCTATCTGCAAAGTTCAGTATTTTTTCTTTGCTTAAATTTAGGTATGCACATTTTAATTCAATGGTCCATAGTGAAGGCAAAGCTGGATATTAGGAGAGGTTTGAGCATCAGAGAACGATTCTGAAGTGTGCTTTCATTAGAAAGGTAAGAAATCTAAATTATTATTAAGTGGAGTTTAATATATTTAAATGTGCCTCTATGGTATGGCTGCCTAAGACAGAAAAAAAGATGAATCTTGATAGCCCAGGAAGTAGCATCTGTATTATGCCCCTAATGATTTATTCAGCCTCACAGGGTAGCATAATTTACTGAACCAAAGTCATGGCTATACCTAAATTGTAGCTTCACCATAGCTCCTCTGATTATCCTTAAAAGCATATATATATGTGTGTCTGTGTGAATGTGTAACAAAACTGCAAAAATTATAAGTTTTTCCATGTTTATCCAATTCAAAAGTAATTTTTAAAGGTAATATCATTATGGTTAACTAAGGAAAGTTGTATTTCTCACATGCTTTTTCAACCATATGTGTAGTCCAACTGTCAACATCAATTGAGCTAAATGGGTAAACAATGGGGTCTAGGGTGACTGGGACTTTTTACAAGGGCCTGTGTTGATGTGGCAAGGGGTAACAGAAAGAGGATAAGTTTAGATGAGATATTCTAAGAAACAAATTATTTACTTTGAATGTGGTGAGGCACTGGAACATGTGCCCAGAGAAGCTGTGGATGCCCCATTGATGGACTTGTTAAAGCCCAGGATGTGGCTTTGGGCAACCAGGTCTAGTGGAAGGTGTTATGGGGGCTGGAAAGGGACCATCTTTAAAGTCTCTTCTAACACAAACCATTCTATGATTTTGTGATTTCCAAGGTCCATATCTTCTTTTTATTACTTTGAAATACTATTGTTCTTCCTTCCTAAAAGTAGAAGGTGAAATTTGGAGAAAACAGTCTGTGTTGTTTTGTTGTACTTGTTTATTAAAGTGAATTTATCATCAGGGTATGACTCTGATGTTCAGCATTGTATGAATTTGGCTTCAAACCTCAAGGTTTGACTGTCAGAGCTGTCCTATCTGCTGATACCACATCCTCTTTATAAATGCAGACAAACACAGATGCTGTTAATTTTCCTCATAGTGGAATCATATTTTAGCTGAAATTCTCAGAAATATTTTTTTCAACTGCTTAAGGACAGGTTTTCTGGGGGTGTGTTTTTGTTTATTTTTCTGAAATTTCCTAACAAAAAGGCTTCCTGTAACTAGTAAGCCTGTTTTGTAAATAATGTCTAAATTTTGGAATTCAACATTAGAATTTATTAGAGAGACATCTCTCAAAATATGTAGAAGAAACTGCACCCAACACCATAGGTTTCAGTATTTCCAGATCCACCTGGAATAAGTGAGATTTAAATAACCACTGTAATAACCCTTTTCAAGTCTTACCACAGCCCTGGCTGCAGTCAAGAATAGACTCTGACATCCATAAACAGCTGAAAAATATACACCTACCTATATAGAATATGCCTCTGGCAGGATCTAATAATGAATTATGCATATATGTCCCAAACTTTAATCCTACACCACAACAGAACCCTGTCTTTACAGCCTATCCAGAAACTCCTTAGGATCTCTCTTCCTCTGTATAGCTCTTACCATGGTCCCCAGAGATTTAAAATATGGAGCAGTCAAAACAACTGTCCACCCATTATTTAAGATATCTGGAGGTAAAATAAATAGCCCTTTTTCTGCTATTAATGAGGTAATTTTCTTTTTATCAATTTAATATTTGTCTGGGTTTCTTTTTTAAATAGACATTTTGGCATAACAATCACTCCATTTTTAGGCAAGAAATAAGTAATACAGCTTCAAGTAATGCTAGATGCAAGTCTCTGGACATGAAGGGGAAAGCATTTTATAAAGTGTGGATTCTCTGCTATGTAGAATTGTTGTTTACATCAGGGTTTTTTTTTCCTCAACTTTTAAATCGGTTTCTGTGACAGTCTTTTGTCAGTGATACTTGGCTAGTAAAGATGATGGATGTGGCCATAAGCTATCCTGAGCACTTTCACTCACTTGCTGATAGTAATGGGACAAAGTCACAAGAAACCTGCTGAAACAGCATGATTTGAAAGAAAGCCATGGGCCAAAGCATGTGGTCAAGTATTGCAATTGACTTTTTTTGAGTTCTTTTTGGTGTGTATCCATAAAATATTTGAGTTCAGCTCAAAAATAATAATAAAATTTTAAAATCTGAGAAATAGTTATCAGATCAATGAGAAATAGTCCTGCAAGGTTTTTTTAAATAGTGTCAGGTTTCTCTCAAATAGAATAAAAAAAGTACAAAAGTTTTTTTGCAAAATTTCATGGAAAATCTACTAGTTCTTCATGCAGATGTGTGTGAATGTGCGCACATGAATTTTAGGTGATAAAACCTAATATGATAAAACTGTCACTAACAAAATTAAATAATTTTGATTTAAAGTATCATATTAATCAACATCTTTGTCCTTATTTTAATTTCCCATACCTCATTATGGTTCTTCTAACAAGTGACACACAAAACTAATGTTAAACAAACTGATCAAAAGCAAGAGCCCTGACGAAATCTATGTAGTTAAAAGAAACAATGTAATAAATTCTTAATATGTTGTAGCACAAGGTCAGTTTGCAGGTACATTGCTTTTTCTGGATCTTTATGCTCTGCAAAGATTCTTACATTAATAATAATTACATGACAATAATGGATCATTTCTTACATATATGCAATATCAGCTGTGAAAAGAATAACAAATACCACAGAGAAGAAAAATGAAAATTGTGGGTCAGATGCCTCTTAAAAAGCTGAAAGAAGGGCTATATGTGCTGGGACACAACATTACCAGTGCAAATAATACCTGTTCAGCAACTGTGTCCTTCATTTCCTCACGCACTGGAAATGCAAACATTCAGGACACTTGTTTCAGCACCTTCTGTTTTTTCTGTTCTTTCATCATAATCAAGTCTTCCCAACTGGTTCTTCCATAACTGAGAAAGAAATACAGTATTTTTTGTCTTTCAAGCCTGTCACAACTCTAAGGGCAAGATGTCCAACATGCACTGCTCCAATATAATCTGTTGGCTCTAATTCCCATGCAATAAAGGATCAGCTGTACCCAGGAGATGTGGCCCAGGGGTGTGAAAAATACTAGCCAAAAAGTATGCTGAAAAATTAAGAAACAAATGCTTTGCAATCAGCTGTGCTCTGAGATTTGGGCAGAGAAATTTGGAATGGTATTTTCTTTCAATGTTAGAGTTTAAGTAATTGGCTATTTACCTGTTCTTTATGATATTTGGGATGTGACAGCTTTCTTACACTGTATTGATGAGCTCAAACCCAAAGTTTTCACTCCAGTTTCTGATTTTTTTTATGTCCTCTATGTGTTAAACTTTGTGAAGGGATAGTTAATTTTGATGTTTATGTTGGAAGGAATTATTCATTCAGTCATTGTCTCCTTGAGAGTTGAGCTTGGCTGCAAAGATGATTTATGAAGGATGATGAAAATTGGAGCAGGCCAGGAAGAGAAAGCCTGGTTTGGCAACATCAAATTAAAAGTTATGGTTTTGAATATTATTTGAATATGAGTGCCATCCTGTGATGCTGCCAAGTAGTGTCTTCAGCAAGGTCCTGAAGCTCTTAAGTGTTTCTCTAGGGCAGCAGAGTCCAGATTGAGAAGCTCTGACAGTAATGAAGAACACACTCCCTTGTATGCCAGGAGAATGCACTGTTGCCCTCATACTTTCTCTTTGCAAGGCCAATGAAATGTAGGTCATATTTCTTACCCATTTTAGTGTTACCAGTTGATACATGGGTGAGTCTGATGTGACTGAAAGAGAAATTCAGGCTTATACTTTTGGTAATTCCACTGGTAATGGAAAACTTCTTGTGAGAAGCAGCCTAGCTCATCAGCAAATTTTAAATACATGCTCTTACTTGCTTTCCTGAATAAGTTCTTGCTTCAAGGGACAGACTATTTTGCTTAAGTCCTGCAGTAATCATCCTAATCTTGGTTAGGATGCCACATGGAGTACAACTAATCTCAAAAGTGGCTGATAGACTAAGTTTAATCAGAATTTTGACAGTAAGGCTCATCATATTAAAATAGAAAGTACTATATGTTAAATTGTTTTTCAGTTAAAATATTTAACAAACTAAATAGCAATGAGGAGCATTGGTAAGAGTTGTTATTTGAATATAGTATTTTTAATCTTAATAGTACTCTCTCAGAAATTCAATTTTCACAGAGATGACCCAGAAATTATTTCCTGTGTATTCTCTGATAATAAATAGTATAACTGGTCCAAAATCTCACAGCAATTATAAAACAGAATTTAATGTTTGATTTATGAAGTATTCTCTCATTTGTAGTTAATCAACGTTGCCAGTTACTTGAAGGCCCTAAGGCACAAATCCTCTAAGGAAAGACAATCTTAAAACAAACCTAATTATACTGGATTTAAAGATGAATATGGTTTTCAAATAAGACCATAGTTATATTACTGTCCTTTCTGCTCATCTTTATTTGGACTCCAATGACACCATTCCAGCAACAGGTCAGTAGGCATCAAAACCCTGGAACAAATGAGATGCATCTGAGAAAACTGTCAATAGTTCTGCAAAACTGGGATTTCTCTTCAGAAGTGCTGACTGTAGCAATGATTTCAGAGACTTATATTAATAAAAGGAAAGTTCAATTATTTCTTGTATTGTCAGAATATTTGACAGCTGATAGCTTACAAAACTCCATCCCAAGCATACTGTGGGTTATTATTTAGATGTTATGACATATATTTGTTTAAGATAATGTTTAAAACAGCACTGGAATTTTTAAGAAGATGCAAAATGAGTATGAAAGAATTTATTTTACTCAGAATAACTTGTTTTCTTCTTTGACTTTTCTAAGGATTTCTCAGATATTATTGTTTTCTTCTTGTAAATCCCAGACTACTGGTATTTCTGAGAATTTTCCTCAAAGTGCTTTGAGTTCTGTCCAGTAACATATTTCTGAATTAGATTCTAATAAACATTCATGATATCTTGATGTTACTGTAGTCCACAGTGGCATAAATGCATAAAGGTTTCAAGTCTGAAGAATGATTTTCAGAGTATGAGTCCCAAATGATAAGAGAGGTCCATATAGAAATATTTACCAATTTTTAATGTAACATATTCAACTGATATTCATGAGAATATATATAAAAAAATAAAAACTTACTAAGAACTCACAATAAATTTATTCTTCAGGAAACATCATCCTCTGAAAAGGGATATATAACCTGGAAAACAAAGCAGGGAACAAAACTTGAGCCCTGAAATATTGATTATTCAGTTATAACAGTAAGAGCTAAGGTAGAAACTCCTGTCACACAATTTTGTGATATTTCAGCATGTGGTTCTGTGGAGGGATCAAAGCAAATTAGCATTTGTTTTTTACAGGCTGATGACTTGCAATGTGACTCAGACCAGATATATAGAAATTCAGTTGATCTAACAAAAAATTTAGTCTAAATAATTTTTAGTGTTTTGAAAATATTTCAATTAGAGAAATATAACACTATTATTTACACAGAACATCATAGACATAAAGTCAAAAGGAAAAGACCTTCTGGATTTATTTATAGAATTTCCTGTATATGGGTGCTTCTCATTTTAAAACTCTCACCTTGCATAAATGGTATTCAAGCTAGATTTTTTCAGTTTTCCACTGGTTTAGGGCAAATTTGGGAGGAAACTTCCAAAGGGAACCCTCTAGAAAACAGATTCAAGTGGTTTGGGAAAAGATATCCTAGGAGAAAAGTGGAAAAAACCTGTTTATTCAACAAGCAAAGTATTGACAAGCATTAAAAAAACAAAAAAAAACAAAACAAAAAAAAAAACAATATTAAACAATAAAACCACTTGTTTTTCTGAAGAGATGGCAAATTCAGAAAGTCCTTGTCCTGGGGTACAGCTCAGCTGGCTCAGTCTCTCTCAGTCCCTCCTGTGCTGGAAAATGCTGTGTACTGGCTCCGGGACAGGCGTGAGCTCCTGGTGCTCTTCTGGGTTTTTAGTCCAGAGCAGGCTTGAACAGTTCCAAGAAAAATAAAACAGTCAGTCTGGGGAACTTCTCTGCCTCAGCCAGCTAAAAACTGACTAAAAGCAAAGGAGCTCTCCTGCTGTCTGTCTGTGCTGCAGACAACACAGTCCGTGAGAAGGAAAGCTGAAGCTCTTATCTCTGTCTGGAATACAACCTCAGACAATCTACCACTTCTCCTTCTCCCTCCCTTCACTCTCAGATTAGTTTTAAAGGTGCAAAACTTATTTCTGGGCTTAATCAACGAATGGGGATACAATTCAGCATCATAGAGTAATCCCAAGACAAGTTTGTTTTATATAATCTGAACAGAGGAACTGAGAAAAATCTCTTCACTTTACTGTTATATGCCTGAATTTGAAGCTGCTGCACATTTGAAATTAAATCTTTGTTTAAAAATATAGGATGAGCAGGATTAGGGATTTAAAAGTTTTCCACTGAGAGAGTGGGTAAGAACTAGAACAGGCTTCCCATAGACATTATGGCCTCAAGTCCCTGTCAATGTTCAAGAAGTGTTTGGACAGCAATCTGAGATATAGAGTTTAACTTTTCAGTTGCTCTGTGTGGAGTCTAAGACAAGGACTTAAGCCCATGAAAAACAAAATTCCCCAAACATTTTGGTTTTAGAGATCTTCACAGTCTTAAACTTGCTTTCTTTTTGTCCTTTATTACTTTTGTTCTCATCATCATTGGATTCAGTGGGTTAAAACTGAGTTATTTCGAAGGATGTGTAAGATTTCTTTCCAGGTCTCAAGCTAGTTTTATTGTATTGTTGTGTTTCGTTCTTAGTGTGTTAATTGATAGCAACCTTGGAACCTTGGAAACTGATGACTTGGTCTCATGAGATTCCTAGTTGCCAGGTGCCTGGTTCAGGAGCTAGGGAAGCCCTGGCACTGCAGGCAGAAAATGACCCAGTCTGGATTACCTTTACTCTTCCTTCAGCAATGTTTCTTCAGCAATTTCAATACAATGAAACTTTTTATCAAATAATAAAAGCTTGTTCAGTCCTCTTCATTTTTACTCAGTTTTGAAATTCTCTGCCCATAGAAGAACATAACGTTAACAATCTGCTGTTTAAGCAGTATTCAATTTTTATACTAATTAGTTATGCTAGCACTACTGCTAACCATCTCTTAATCAAAACCTTTCTAAAAAATAGTTGATTCTGTTAGGAAACTACTGTCTAAATAGAATGAAAAAAATGGAAGGCAGGCAGTGCTTTACTCCCAAATTCTTTACTCAGAAAAATGAAAGATAGCAAGCTTATCTGCTGTACTCTCCTCCTGTTAGAACATTCTGGCAGAATTAGTATCAGGATGGCAAAATATGTATCTTACTGCCCAAAACTATTAATTTTTACCCCCACTCTAATCATGTACTCTGCAGACTAACAATGCGCCATCCACTCAAACTTTCTCACCAGGGCAACAAACTATATATTTAGCAATTTTAGTATTATTATTATTATAAATTCTCGTCTTTTTCATGTTATTTTTAAATTCATAATACACAATTTTTTGTACAGCAATTTTCTAATACCTGTTTGATTCACACAGTGAAATAGCTTTCATTTTTTTTATTCTACCAAGTTTCTATTAGCATCTCCATAATTAGACACATTCAGCTTCATGCATGAGATTTAAATTATCCTACAGAATTAGGAAGAAAGAGAAAGCAAAAGTACTTATTTATTTACTGACTTTGAATTTATATGTATTTCTTTCCTTACATTTAAGGCATTTCACTTGCAACCCACACTGAGAATAAGTGCTGGTCTCCCTTGGATATAATATTAACTTTGTCATGCAGAGAGACCTATTTATCAAATAGCTTAAAACTGACAAATTTTTATTATTATAGCAATATTGGGACTTATGACCTACATTTATGAAATCTGATTGTTCTGCTTTAGATTATGCAAATATCCATATCCTCTTTCCATATTCCTTAGATCATATTTGCTTAAATCTGACCTAACTAATTCCTAGTTTGTGTGGGCATGAAATAATTGAAAACATATTTAAACATTTTTAGTATGTATAATAATATAGGAGTCCAAATTAAGAAAGTCAATAATTTCATCATGTATCCATGGTTGCTGCTTGGAACGACCAACATAGACATTCAAGGAAAAAAATGCACATGCTACTAGCAACTAGTTTAAAACTCCTAGGAACAGACAACCTTATTATTAAAGAAATATGAAATTGTATTGTTCTTGGGATTAGGGGTTGATTTTAGTTGCTTGGCTAGTTGGTTGGTTGGTTGGTTGATTGGTTGGCTGGTTAGTTGGTTGGCTGGTTGGCTGGTTGGTTGGCTGGTTGATTGGTTGGCTGGTTGGTTGGCTGGTTGGCTGGTTGGTTCATTGGTACATTGACTTGTCAGGTTTTTTAAAAAAAATAAGTCTGAGTGGCCCCATTGGACAATGTCTGGTTTGTAAAGTAACTTTGCTCCTTCTGTCTATCTCCAGAGGGCCAGAAAGGAATCAAACGATGAGATTTCAGCATTTTGCATCACAAGGATTTCCCTAAACCAAGTGGTGCAGTTTTGAGATGGGTGAGTTTTCTTTTTCATCTGAATTTTTATTTGGACTCAAATTGATGTTCAGGCAAATCCATTAAATTATGATTTGGGGGAAAATATGATGAAAAAATATTTTCTTAACTAGTCCCAGATGTGATGAAACATTCCAGATTTTAATAACTTTGAGAATTTAGAGTGAGTCTAAATTTTTGTTAGCTTTTAAAAAATCTAGTGGGATTTTTGAAAAGGAATGAATGTATTTTTCATGCTCAGTTTTAGAGGAACAGATATATTAAAACACATAAAAAAGGACATAGTTTTCTGAAGTTCATCTTCAGAAAGTAATGCCATGAAATTAGATTGCATCTACTAATAATCTCATTAGAAAAGAATTAAGTTGAACATATAATTAGATATCCTAGGTACCCTCTTGTGCTTAACACAAAGAGATAGTGAGAAGGAAGTCAATTGCTACTTTTGTTAGAATATTGCAGAATAGAAAACTAATATAAACAGAAAGATACAGATCATATTTATCACTTAAAGCAGTTATTAAAGAAGAAAAAGCCATTCTTCCTAAAAGTGAGACATTAAGAAGAGATCACAGAGGATGACTTTTATCTAGGTGGGATTCCTAGAAAAATTAGGAGAAAAAAGAAAAAATTGGAGATATTCTGAACACCTACCATCAGTTCCCTTTTAAGAGGAAATGATTGGAAATAAAATAAAACATATCATCATGTGATATTTTTGTGCCAATAACTTGTCAGATTGACAAGAACATTGGTGTTCAGAAGTCTGAATTGAAAAGAGAGAGTGACTGACAGAATGAGAGAGAGAGAGAGAGGAAAACCATATCCTGGACAGAAAACAGAACTGTTAGACAGTCCAGCTGGAGAACATTTTTCCAGGAGTAGGAGCAAGAAAGAGAAATGGAAACAGAGGGGGAAAAGGAAAAACAGGAAATCATATGCTATGGAAATACAATATAAAGCAGGCTTTGAAATTATCAGAAAATATAAGGATAAAGTTTAACACTGGGAAGGAGTTCTTACCTCAGATGTACTGCTACAAAACAAATATTATCTTAATTAAAGACTTTATATTTTCTTTGATTTTAAAAAATATTATTTTATGTATTTTTTACATGAAGCTATAGTAAGAGAAAAAATGATTCACACTTATTATTATCTTTAAGTTATAATATAATGAAAATGCATAATCCTTCACATAAAAAAATCTCTTTAAAACAAGCTTTTTACTTCCAGCTTTTGTGCCACCTAAAATATAGCAATGCTAGACCACAGAAATGCTACTTTTTCAAGAAGTGACCTCGTCTTTGTTCTGTCTTTAGGAGAAGTGGTATAACCATGTTACTTCAATGTAAAATATAGACAGAGGAATCTCCTTAGTGCAAATATGATGTACGCAAGATGCAAAAGAAAACAAAAAGATTGTGTATCTTTTAAAAGAATTATTCTGAAGACATGAATACTGAAATAATTAGAAAAATATTTGGATGCTTTTATCCAGATACAGTTAGAGAAATTTAGGGGAAACTGGTACCAAAAAGGTTTGTCTTTACTTTGGCACCTTTGAATCCTCACATCTCTTCTGTTTGTTTCACAGTTCTGACAAAGGAAACTTCAGAAATCTTTTAAGATACATTTGCATGTCTGAACTTCAGATTTACATTCAAGCTAATGAAGGGATGAGAAAGAATGAATGGATGCACCACTTTATTAATAAGAAAAAAAACTGGATGAAAAAAATGGAAATTGTCTTTGAACGTGTTTCCAGAGACCCTTTGAGAATAGAGGCTGCTTACATGAGCAATGATTCCAGGCAGAGAAGGAAGATAAAGTTCATTTATTGACCTTAGTAGTTTTCCTGAGAAATTCAACAGACATTTAAATAAATATAGATGGATGGTCCTCCTAAAACACAAGGGAGTTCTTCAATTCTGTATTTCACAACCATGTGCCAAATCAATACATTCTATCAAAAATAAAAGATGCAATAAGAAATAATTTCTCTCTGATGAAGCTGGAGGAAATAATGGAATTATTTTGTAGAACAGAAAATTGATACATGGCAGAATGAGGCAATATCCTTTCTAAAGGATAAGAAAGTTTTGGACCCATCAATTTTTCTTGCATTAATAACTTCTAGTTATGCATAAATAAGACTTCTAGAAGATAAACAAAACTGACTCATAACAGCATCCTCCCTATTGTGATGTGATCTTGCCCAAACATGCTTGTACTGCAAACAAGGCAAAAAATCTTCTAAATCCAAAAGCATGCTGCACCTCATAGACACCTAAAGAACATTTCCAATAATTTTTCCTGATCAAATAGAGCTTACAAAAACAGAATTAATGTACAAAATTTTAGAGATGTCAAAACTTGATCTGAAAAAACAGGGTGACAGATGTAGATAAAAACCAGTTTCATTCAATGATTCTTCTCCTTTGCTTGAAGTGAAAAATCTGACATTAAGCTTTAAATATCTGAGATTTATGACAATTTCTTCTTTAAATTTCCATTAAAAATTAATGAAACACTGCATTTCCGTAATTAAAATTATATTATATGAAACTTTGGTAGTACTATTATGTATCTCTAGTTGTTTGGCTCAATCATGCTCGATCTTCTACTATGCAATTTGTTGAAGAATGGTGCAAAATTTTGGCTAACTTTCCTTTTCAGAAGTGAAAAATACAGACATTTTTAATTCCAAAGGTAATCCATGTGTTTAGCCTTTTTCCAGTCAGTGAAATAATTCGAAAGCAGTACTGCCCATGCATGAGAAACATGGCTGTAAACTGTGGAAATGGCTCCCTAAGGTTTTTAAATATGCAATGCAAAATTGAACACATACACAATATTGCAAAAAAAAAAAAAAAAAAAAAAAAAAGCATTTGGGAATACTGGAAAGAAAAAATTTGTATAGATAATGGCAAAAACTTTTAGGCTTAACATCAGATATTTAATGACCATTATTGAAAATGTATTAAAAATTCAACTCTTTAATAAACATTCATAGAAAAATGTTCAGTAATGCACAAATTAAATGTAAAAACAAACTGCCACTAGTTATGACTGTGAAACAATTTTGAACTGAAGCTTGGATTTCCAGCTTCAAATATGGAAACTTGCCTGAAGCAGGATCACTAATATGTTTATAAATTTACCGTTGTGGAGAAAGTAGCTTGTAGTTCTCATTCCAATAACATTTTGTAGAACTACAGTAAAAATTCAGTAAGAAAGTCTCAGGGCTTTTTTTTTTTAATAACCTTTTTGGTGGCCATCATCCCCAAAATGTCAAAATATAGCAAAATGGCAAGGTTACTCTCTGTACTACTAAAACATCATGCATGATGTCTAGGTAGGATTAAAAATACGCTTTGGTAAATTTGCAGTCTCTATGTTATGTGAATAAGACTAAATTCAGACTGCTGCAAAAAGATTAAAATGTGTACATCTTGCAGAATATGTACAGTGTACGTTTACAGCTGTAACTCAATTGACTTTCTACCCAATTTGATTTATTGCTTCCATTTTTTTCATTGTGCCACTGTTCAACAATTCTCTGATTAAGGATTTGATGCTGTAGTTTCTAGTGGAGTGTGTTTAAGGGCAAAATATAAATAGAAGTATTAGAATCACAACTCTAAAGTCCCTCTTTCTTGATCAAAGGTATTAATATTTAAGTTGACATTCTACATATATTACATGCAGCCAAAAGAAAGGTTCCTTAAGTTACTTGAACTTTCAATCATTTGAGACCTTGCTGCAGTTAGTTAGCAACCAGAATTTCGTGTTCTGAAAAAAAATCTGCATAAGGACAAGATCTCAGTCCATAAGAGTGTCATGATGGGAAGGGATTAAATGAATCTCAGTTTTAAATAAATGAGAAACAGCCCATCCTACCATCAAAATGATAAACTATTGCTTACATAGTTCGAAAATAAGGTTTTTTTTGTTTTCACATCTGCCTTTTCTGGTTTTACACTTCTATATTGCAGTAATATTTCCAGTTCTATAAACATAAAATAACACTTTTTATTTTTTTAAAAAAGCGTATTGCTTCCATATAGGGCTTCTCCATTGTCAAATATCAAATGAAAATTGCAACCATGGGAAAACAGTATTTAGTGACATCTGCACACAAAACCTTTGGGGTGGCCAAATCTCATGGCAAGTTTGGGATGTAATGTTTCAGAATAATGTATGGAGCCAGGTCAGTTAAATGTCAAGAAATACAAAATCTTGCCAGACAGCATTATTCAGAGCTTTTGATGAAAAGTACACAAGAGAATACCTATACTTGGAAAAAATCCCTATTTCCCCACCCACAACTTTATTTTTGGGGCCTATATGAAGTATAACAGTTATAGAACTGAACTGCAGGGTATGAAATGTAATATACTTTAATAAACACTTTTTGACAGAATCCCCCTCAAAACTAGAAGGCAATATTTTACATTACAGCTCTATGACCTCTGCTTTATAACCAAGTTAAAACAGTAGAGAACAAGTTCACACAACCATTCTGGGCCCAAATTCTCTTGTCATAAACATTGCATTTGGTAATGCAGATGCCTACAAATTTTCAGGGAGAAAAAAGTAAAGCAGCAGCTTTTCCATGGCCCATATTGACTCTTTCCAGCAGAGAATGAAGCCATTGTTGCCCAGATGGAGATGTGCAGAAGTGTGTAGGCATCTGCATCACTAAATATCATTAATAAGGCTGGTTCCATTTGTGAATAATTCTGTATCACTGTATGGAACAAAAAAAGTGTGGGAGAGTTTTGTTGGACTTCTTTTCTCTTTTAGCTGTACTTCCACCTTTGTGTTTTTAGTGTGCTTGACCACTTTCTTCTCTTGTTGACCTTCAAATTTTGTTTAAGACCTTGTTAAATAAGATGTAATTTTTATAGAGCAAAATCAGATTATTTCACAAAGCTGAACTTAGGTTAAAGTTACCTAATGGACAATTTGTTCCATGAAATAAAATCAGCTGTAATAAGCTCAAAGACATTTACTTTTCAGTAAATTCAGAAAAGATCTGACAAGCCCTCAAATCTTTCACTGTTTAGTTAGTGAAAAAAACTGTGACTGCAATGGCAGGCTACAATGGAGTAAATATGAATTCAGAAACAAAGAGGAAAAATAGGGTAGAATTAAATTATTTTGGAGTTTGTGTTCTATCTGAATCTTTGTAAGAACAGAAATTAAAAAAGTTCTTCTATGTGTGCATATTTTTCTCTTTGCTGTAAAGAAAACTCTTCATCCTGATTACATTGAAAATAACTAGCTGCAGTATTGAAAGTTACACTTTATACCACAGATCAAGTGAGGAAAGGATAACTTCAAGCATTGGTTTGCAATGCACATTAGATCAAGTTTTCCACAGTCACACTCCCACTTTAACATGAGTGAGCCAAACTTCTGAATTACATTACTGCTGGAGTATCCTTGTCTCTTCAATGGGTTTGATGCCCACTGTGCTTAAACAATTTGTCTCAATATCCAAGCACAAAGATATGGCTACTATTCCATACTCAGGTATGACTACTAATCCACACAAACCACACTCAGGATAAAGCTGACATACCAGTATCTGAGACAGATTCAAGATACATAACTTTAGGATTTTCCTATAAATCCTAAGATTATTGGTAAATGGTTTTACTGGCAGTGATGTGTGAGAAAAAGAGAGATGTTGCTCCAAGTCCAGTAAATTCAGCCCAGTTTATTGAATTTTCTGTGTTTGCAGTAATAGATTTCTTATTCCCAATTGCTGTTAGATGAGGATGCTTCACAGAAATAATTTTTGACAAGATAAATACAGGAAACTGAAAAAAGGCTTTTTTTTCTCCTTTACCTTTATCATTCAAAAAAAAGCACAGCATTTATTTCTCTTTGTAAATGTCACAGAGAGATTGGTGATCCATTGGAAACTTCCATGGTGATTTTTCATCTCTGCACCATTGTCTTGAGCTGATTGATAAACACTGGGAAATGGTAAATGTTACTGACCGTTTTAAACTGTATTAGCACAAACATAGTGCCAGGAAAATAGGTGTATACTATTTCAATTTCCTACCACAACAACCTAGGAAAACTTTTACCTATTGCTTCACTTGCCAAAGATTAAGGAAGATATAATTAAGTTCTGGATTTCAGCTTCTTTAGGTACACAGGAAGTGTCATCAGCTCAGCAATACCTGTGCTGATTCAGCTAAATACACAGAGTTAAAAGCATTAATTTACTTTTAAAAAGTTTGCTTGGAAACAATTCTTTTTCAGAAATACAAGAAAGATCAGCTGAAAAACTGCAATGAAATTCTGTTTTAAAAGAAAATAAATCCATTTATTTTAAACTGATGTTATTTATGGAGAAAAAGCTAATAGTGTAATTACCATTGTTTCTTAAACACTAAAAGTAATTTAGTGTATTCTTTGGCACTAACACCTTTAAGGAGAAAA
Source organism: Muscicapa striata striata (assembly GCA_030060385.1). Taxonomy (NCBI): domain Eukaryota; kingdom Metazoa; phylum Chordata; class Aves; order Passeriformes; family Muscicapidae; genus Muscicapa; species Muscicapa striata. Next base: position 1,567,780 of record JAREIS010000018.1, on the reverse strand, counting down.
TATTTAGCAGTTGTTAACCTTTTTTTTTAACTTGGGTCTTTGGTCTAAATCACCTGTCTCAAAACATTAGACTGAAATACTTCACAATACTTCACAATACTGCTTATGCTGTATTTTTCTCCCTTAAAAGAAAATAAAGGGAAAAGTCAACGTTTGAAAAAAAAAAAAAAAAAATCAACTAGCACCTTCCAAACAGAGTTTCACCTCGTAAAAAAAAAAAAAAAAAAAAAAAAAATCACTATTTGTCAATCCAATCTTTTACCAAGCAAAAGTGCTTCTCTTCTCTACAGCAATACCTTTTCTGGGAATCATTCCTCCCTATTTCACAGAAGCTGTGATTGGTTTGGAAAACTGTACATAGAGAATTCTACATAGGCACCATTCCACTGCACAGGGCTTCTTTCAGTTTCACTGGAATGAAAGGTAAGCACAGAAAGGGCAGGGAAGAATTAAAGGAATAACAGCATCAGCATTGAAAATGAAGCATTTCTAATGCATCCTCATAGAGTAAATTTGACTGCCCTGTCCAGTCACATGTGTGAAATTCCAAACTGCAATGGCAGAGAGGGATTATTTTTTGTGATTACAGGTATGAATGCCAAATGTTTCACAAAACACAAAAGAGAATCATTTCTGAGACTCTATTTCCCAACTCATTAGCAGTGTCAGTAGATGAAGGAAGCCACCTATGCTTCGTGAACACATTTTTAATGTCCTTACTACTCAAGAATAAAGTGAATATATGTAATGAATTTAAATATAGGTGATTTTTTTTTTAAGTTATCAATATTTATCTTAAAATGATAGTCTGCTAAAATACTGGAGTGTCTCACCCTTTTACAACAAATTACGAGGTTTTGGGAATTTCGGAGAACACAAAAAGCATGCTTTTCTGACCCTCAAGGAACAGAGTAATTTAAAAATAAAAGAACAAGAGTAAAGCATGAAATTTCAGTTTTGTCTGCATGCCCTCAAAAACTCACTTCAAATAGAAAATTCTTTATATTATTCAAGACCTGTAGTCCTCCCTGCAACCATTGTTTGCATCTCAAAGCCAATAGAAAGACAGTGAAAAGAGGGTCTAGTATTTTTCACAATCAGTCAAGTCTTTCATTCTCTAGAAGTTTTGCTTTTCATGAAACGAGTGATGCCTAAGATCAGATGTATTAAAATCCTAAAATCCAGATATCCATCTATGCCATCATATATAGGAAACTATCTGCTAATTTGATATGCAATTTATATTCTAGAAACACAAACAGATCTTTGCAAAAGTAACAGCCTTCTAATATCAGGATACTTTATTTACCAGTAATTTCAGTTTACTGTCCTAAAGAAAAGGATCAGGTCACCTTGTTCATTATATTGTTTGCTCTATTCAAAAGGAAAATTTACATGCAGAAGACATTGAAGAAATTGTTAGGAAGGGAACTTGTGGATATTACATATAGACACACACACACCATCTACCATCATTTGAAATGGAACAGTAGGTCTTCATGAGGACAAATATTCTTGAGGAAAATATGAATGTGATTTTATACAACATCATGAACACTTCTCACTGGGAAGTGAAAAAAATTAAAACAAAAATATTTTATAAAATAGATTAAAATGGCATTAAGAAACCAAGAAAACAAACAAACCACAGAATATTGTAGCAATGCATTCAAAATATTTTCATACTGGAAATCCCAAACAGTCTTCTTTTTCAAATGAAGAAATTAAGTTATTTATCAAGGGCCACATAGCAGTTCAGTGCTGGAGTCATGATAAAAGCTTGAGAGAGAACAACCTTTCGTTTTCTCTCAAACAAGCAAAACCATTTTCTTTTGAATAATGTCACAGATTTTAAAGAAAATTATGAATACAGATCATTTTTCATGTTGAATTTTGTCATATATACCACCAAGCTGACCTTCTTTTAAACTTTGTATAGTTTGGATTGTGTTCCCAAGTGGCCGCAGAGGCTAAGACTGCTTCAAACATTCATGCAAATTTTCTTTGCTTCAGCATTTCCTCTGCAAGGAAGTGTTTTCCTTTCTTTAGGAAATTAAAAAAAAAAAAAAAAAAAAAAAAAAAAAAAAAAAGATACAGTGCTTAACATTATTTCAGCAGAGCAAACAAGCATTTGAGAATATAAAAATGAATAGCAGTATTTCCTACCAGGCTGCTATTTTTCTGTCCTTGTTAAAAGAAGCTCTGAAAGAACCAATCTAAATTTCAGGGATGTAGGATTAATAAAGTGCCTATGACCTGCAACCCATCTGCAAATTACAAGATTTATGCATTGGTGGATAGTTAATTAAGAAGAAAAAAAAAAACAAAACTCTTCTAAATAAAGATTTCTTAAGGATAATATCCTTTAGTATAGAGATAAATGTTTCTCCCAAGGAGAACAAAATATTTATACTTTGGTTTTAAGTCTTTTCTAAAAAAATTATCTGGCTAACAAATATACACATGGGGTATATATCCTTGTGGAAAAAATATTTGCTGATATGACACTAATTTTATTTTTTCCTTCAAGATGCTGGCTGAGGTGAAACATTGGTCATGTTTTATAAAGAGAAAAATGTTCGTAGTTTATAAAATAAGTTTACTCCTCACCCCAATGTCTGTTGAAGCAGAGGGATGATGGATGTCTAACTACTGAGTTTATCTAGCCCAACTCTCTGCATGGCTATTTCATAACCGGGTGATCCAGTCCTGCAGACAACATGCATTTTACCAAACAGATTTTGTAAAGACTAAACTTGTCTTTCACTATTATTTAATAGACACAACTGTTGCATTTTGATGGCTGAAAGTCACACAATTTATGTACAGCTTTATCTAGACTTGATAATCGTAGTCATGATAAATTATGTGACATCAAATATAAGAACAAAACCAGATACAGCCTAAATATCCCAAGTGGTTATAAGTCAAGTCTGTTCTGGACAACATAGATTTGTTTATTTATTTGAGCCTTGACACTACAACACTTTGTATGAGAACTTCCCCAAAATAAATTCAGCAAAATAATCTTATCTTTTGTCATTTTCATGTGAATATTTTGACTTAATTTAATATAAAAAATAGGGAAAAGAAAGCAAGGGTCTGATGAGGTGAAAAATACTCTTGATATAAAGCCATACTTCATCATCAGGGATTCTGAAAGGAAGAATCTTCTGATAAGGGAGCAGTTGGTAACCTAGATGGATACGCTGGCTTATAGAATATGGTGAAGTAAGATCCGAGGAGCATTCTTTCTTATGATAGTAAGACTTAAATAATAGAAATTTTTAGAGCATTTTTAGACTATCACTTCAAATACACTGTTTCTATTGTAGCATTAAAGTTACTGTGGTTCTAAGAATAGATAACAACACTTTGTCTTAAGGAGAACTGCAGGAATACAACTAGAGAGCAGGACTGCAAGCACTGCTCAGCTTGTCACAACTTACATGGATATGTTGGCCATAGTAGGCCACAAGCCTTGGCAAGAGTAAGCGGGATTTTGGAGAAGGAATGCAAGAGATAAGAAAGTGCTTGGTACGGGGTATATACCTGGCTAGCTTAAACGAGGCATAGATTGAGCAATGTTATGTAGTTATATAACTTAGCAACACGAATATGATTGGTGCGCTATTTTTAGTGAGAACAGTCTCAGTGTGAAATATGAGCCGTCCACACACTTCATTCAGGAAAAATATTTACCCTCAGTTCAGGAGGACCAAAATAAGGAGCACATAAACAAACTGGCCATATACAAGTCATAGAATAATTTAACTTGGAAAAGACCTTTAAGATCATGAAGTCTAACCGTCAACCCTGTACTGCCAAGTCTATTTTAAGCCTAAGTGCCACATCTTTTCGGTACCTCTGGGAGTGATGACTCCATCACTTCCTAGAGCAGACTGTTCCAAAGTTTGGGAACCCTGTCAGCAAAGACATTTTTCTTTAGATCTAAACTTCCTCCCATGCAGCTTGAAGCTAAATTCTCTTGTCCCGTTGTTACTTGGGAAAAGAGACAAACATCCACCTCACTACAACTTCCACAGGCGTTATGGGTATGGGCCCTGATAAACCTTGAGTGCTGAGGGAGCAGTCTGATCTTATTACAAGGCCACACTGATTGTCTTTGAAAATTGCTCTGATTAAGGATTTGAAAAGTCATGGTAACTGGAGAAGATTCATGAGAAACGAAGGAAGGAAAATATCACCCCTAGCTCAAAGCAGGGCAAGAAGGTAGAGACAGGGCACTACACTGCTTTTAGCCTCATCTCTATCCCTGGGAGTAACTAATCCTGGGAAATATTTATAAATATATTCATGGCAGGAAAGTGATCCAGAGTAGTCAGCATTGATTTATGAATGGCAAATCATGCCTGTCTACCCTGACAGCCTTCTGCAGTGAAATGACAATGTCAGTGGATAAAAGCCAAAGAGTGAGACTTTTGTCTTTTCTTTTGAGGCTTTTCACACTGTCTCTAACAATATCTTCATAGATAAACTGATTTCATATGAACTAGATTAATGGACAGTATGGTGGACTGAAAATTGGCTGAACTGCTGAACTCAGAGGGTTTTGATCTGTGACACTGAGTCCAGCTGGGGCTGGTCACTGGTGGTGTACCCAGGGGTCAATAGTGACATCAGTGCTACTTAGCATCTTCATTAATGACAGAGCACATAAAGGTGATGGGACAGAGTGTACCCTTAGTGAGTTGGCAGATGGCACTAAACTGGCAGGAGCAGCTGATACCCAAGATGCATGTGCTGCCACTTAGATGTCAGCAGGCTGGAGAAATGGGAAGGCAGGAATCTCAGTAAGTTAAACAGAGAGAAATCTCAAGCCCTGCACCTAGGCAGGAATAAACCCATGCTCTAGTAAAGGCTGAGTGGTCAACCATCTTTAAATAAGGTTTGTAGAAAAGGGCCTGCGGATCTTATTGGACACAAAATTAAACATGGGCCAACAATGTTCTCTTGCAGCAGAGGTGGCCAGTGGCTTCCTCCAGTCACTTCCTCTGTGAGGACACACCTGGAGCTCCGGGTGTAGTTCTGGACAGTACAAAAGTCATATGAAAAACTTTTTTTCCTTTAAAATGGAGATAAAGTAATTTTTTTCATTAATGTATATGAAAACTTTTCCTTTTGTTTTAAAATTATTATAAACAACTTTCTGTATGGGTGAAAAGGTTTAGGCAAGGAAGAAAAAAATCATAGAATGAATAGTTCCAAACAGTTCTTTGTAACTTTAGTAATTTCTTCAGATAATTCCTACCCTAGAATGATGTAAAACAGAACATATTTTTCTCCAAATATACTGGCTTTACAACAAAAAGCAAATATCTATATAGGTCTTTTTCTGCAAATGTCCTACATATTTTTGAATAGAAAGAATCTCCGCATTTTTTAAGCTTTTTGAGAATCAACTGTTACTACTGAAGTAAACGATCAAAACTACTGGTGAGACATCTTAAACTCATTACTAAACTACTGCTTTAAACTTCACTCTATAGAATAAAACAAGGGTTTTTGTTTCCTTTGAAGTACTCTAATGCCAAGGATACCATTGTAGTGTTTCTTTTCCTAGAAAAGGAAACCTATATGACAACAGAAAGTAAGGAAAGAGTCTGGTTCTGTTTTTATTGAGTCTGAATGAAGGGAACCTGGAAGAGACTTGTCTCTTCAACTATGCTATTCCTCTTCTCTCTCACTTCCTGATGGAACAAACTGCACAGTAGAGTCTCTGTGGGAAGGGTGTAATTAGGAATCACTCCTGTACTCTTTCTGAAAGGACCTAGCAATTTTCTAATAGCAAAACCCATAAATTATAAATGAATGCAGGGCAAATCCCAAGCCACCTATTTTGTTCACATCTAAGCTTACGCAGGTGAGGTGAATTTCAATTAGCTGGCTGCAAACTGGAGCAGCCTTTTCTGTGATCCCTTGCACCTCCTCTGGGGAAAGGGGACCCTGCCATGCTTTGGTGAATATACTGAGAAGCTGGTGAGTGGGCAGCTTGGCAGCACATATTGCCTCTTGACATCCAGGGTCACATCTGGATCTACCAGAGGCATGTATTTGTGAAAATGTAAACAGTGCTTGCTAGATGACCCTTTTTGTTCACCATAGAAAAAGCAGTGTAGGAGTGGAGGTAATCCTTACAACTAAGAAAAGCACTTAGCTTCAAATTTTGTGTTTTGTCCTTTCAGTTTTTGTCCTAAATAATGAACAGACCTTCAGTTCATGTAAATTGAGTTTACATTTCAATGCAACATTGATTTACACCTAATAAAATCAGGTTCCTGATTTTCAGATATATCTATAGTTTAACAGACATCTAAAATCTAAAATTATACATCTAAAATTAGTGGCTGCTTAGTTATTATTGTAAGTAGTAAAAAATGGAGAACATATTGAAAAAGACATGAATGAAAGATAGTGGAAAATTGAAACAAAAGTTAAATTACTTCTGAGATGAAGCTGATTTTAAAAAAGACAGTTATCTAGAGGCAAGGTAGTTAGTTATACTCCAAAGACTCCTTCTATCAGCAAGTCTTGAACTGCTGAAATATTGTTTGTTAAATCAGAGATGATTGGTAGGTTTAAGTTCATGTTTAGAAGGAAATTTATGATTAGTTTATTGTAGCTAAAATACAAGAGGATATATATATTTCCAGACACTTTCCACGCTCTCAAAAAAAACCAAACCAAAACAAAAAACACTTACCCCCTGCACATTTTTGCATGATACTTACGATACTGGAAAAACAATGCACTTCAGAATAATAGAATGAAATTCAGTTTAATACAGATGAGGTCTCCAGATATGAAGGGAAAATTAAAACCTTGCAATTTGTAGAATAAGCTTGCTACAGAAATATTCCTTCCCTCCAAGGTAAAAAATTGTCTTCACAGACTAAAAGTAACACAATATCATTATTAATTTTGTACTTATTTGTTTTTACTCAGAAAAATTATATATTTATATATAAATAAGGTTTCTTGAATTCTTTTTTTTTAAAAACTAAATCTAATTTATTGCTTTCATAAGGTGCTGTTTTTTCTTGTGTCCCTAATAGAAGCAGTTTAACAATGTTGATAAACAGACTTCAACATTTCTGCCTAGATTTTTCAAATTTTTTACAGGTACTTAATACTCCCCTTGTAATATCTGTCTTTCTCGTTACTACTGGATGTATTTTCAGTTCAATTTTTGCTACTTTTCATGAAAACTACCATCTTCACGGATGTCAGGAACTGTCTACAACTGTAATATCATGAGCCCGACAAAGAAATTGTTATACGTAATTAATATTATGTTTTCAGTGAACGAACAAACATTTCTCTCTGATCAATCTCCCATTCTGATGGTCTATGCTTTAACAACCCTCCATGCCTCAGATGGACCATACCAAGAAAACAGTGAATCCAAGCAGGAGAGTGAGAGAGAGAGAGAACTGAAAGGAGGTTCAAAGATCATAAAATCATGGAGTGCCTGGGGTAAGAAGGAACATTGAAGATCATCTAGTTCCAACCTTCCTGCTATGGGTAGGGACACATTTCACTGGATCAGGTTGCTCAAACTCCATCCAAACTGACTTTGAACACTTCAAGGAATGGGGCATCCACACCTTCTTTGGGCAGCATGTTCCAGTGCCTCAGCACTGTCACAGTAAAGAACTTCTTCCTAATATCTAATCTAAACCTAGCCTATTTCACCTTGAAGCCATTCCCCTTCCCTTATCACTACATGTGAACAGTTCCTCTCCACCTTTTTTGTAGACTCGCTTCAGGTACTGGAACACTGAAGTCCTCTTTTTCAGGCTGAAAAATCCCATTTTTCTCTGTCTTTCCTCAAAGAAAAGATGCTTCATCCCTCTAATTAACTTCATGGCCCTCCTCTGCACTCTCTCCAACAGGCCAATATTCTTCCTTTCCTGGGAAATGCAGAGCTGCATGCAATGCTCCATTTTGGGGTCTTGTGACTGGTGCAGGGACAGACTTACCTCCCCCAGTGCATCCCAGAATGTATATTGTCTATTCCTTCTCCTTGATTACAAGTCAAAAATGTTATTTCTTTTTATCTTTTTCTCCCTACTCTGCAAACAGCCTGGTTAGCAGCATGAAAAATCTTTGATGGCAAGACTTCTTGAGATGCAAGATACAGCAGTGTGTGAAATATATTTTGAGTTCTCTGTAGAGGAGCAGCTGGTCTGCAAGAAGTCAGACTCTGAGTCCTTTCATTCCCCTTCCATTAGCATTTCCCAGTGCAATGTGATTATCTGTCAAAACTCAGACAGTGGGTATCATACTCAGACAACCATCTCTGGCTCAGACACCACTCCAGCCAGGCCTCTGACTCATATATTCCATCATTGTGCTCTGCCTTTACTCTCTCACACCATCACTCTGTATGTCATTTATATAGTTGTCTGGATGGGCAACCGACCAATAATTTCTCTTTGCTTAATATGAGGATACCATGTAATGGGAAACACCTGACTTGTAAGACTTTATGCTTGGCTCAACTCTTAAGCTGGGACCTAATTTTGCCATATAATTCTCCTATTATCTCCATACATGGCTCTTCAGTCATAATACAAATGGATTTTAATACATTCAGCAATTACAAGTGGAAAAATGTCATGCAAAAGAGGTAATAGTCCAAACAATTCCCATTGCTAAACATGAATTTCAACCTAACATTTTCCAACGTTGTATCAAATAAGAATTCTTTTGAGGTCTTTTCATTTTATACTAACAGGTAGAAAAAATATAATTGAGTCTATAAAAATCTTATTTGCTGAGCACTAGTGATCTGTGCATACACAGTAAAGGAATAGTTGGAAAAGGATTAGTGTGTCTGAGCCAGTTCATACTGGAAACCATGAAAACCATACACATTTTCATATACTTTCTTCTGGAAATCAAATCTTGAAATAACCTGCTGTAGGCTTATGCAACAGAAAGCTGCAAAATGTCAATGTCATTTTCTGTTCAATGTTGGCAGAACTTTGTGGACATGAATAACCTATGCTTTCACATATTATCATTAGAGAAAAGAAAACACACCATGGCATATGAAAATGGTATAAATTATCATTTCTTAGAAAGGAGATACTTCCAGCATAAGACTGGAACTTTCTTTCTTTCAAATGAAACTGTCTCTAATTTTCCAGATATGACCATTAGATAACAGAAAACAGTGTAATAAATTTCCCTGTATTGTTGCAGGCTATAAAATATTTTTGGAAGACTATAAAAGATGTTTCCCTTCTGGCTTTTAGCAGCGTGCAGCAGGGCTGTTCACAGAACCAATGCACTGAGATTTAAGAATTGGAAGGATCCAACACATCCTCAATAATAATTTAAGGCCATTCAAGGACTAATAACAGGAAAAAAAACCACAACTTTAGTACAAAGTTTATTAAAATGCATTTGGCCTTTGTGATTAATGCTTTGGTTTTTTTAAACTGTGATCATACCTAATGTTTGGCCCTTTGAGTTCCTTTCAGTAAGTCATACATTTCTCATCACTGTTTCTTTGAGTTATGAATTTCTCTGAAAGCCTAAATGCCCCCCTAGGCTTTCCTACACATTTTACTGGGGGGAAGAAAAAACACGTTGATCTCTGTTAATCCTGTTTATTTGCAATAGCATAGAGGCTGTCCATTGTAATTTCAAGGGTTGATCTTGCCTTATTTGTTTTCCTTGTTCTGATGAGAATTGGAGAGCTGACATTAAATATTATCATCTGTGTGCATAACACTTACTACACATGGAGATAAACTGGGCATTCATGCCTTTTTTGGAGCCATTATTATTGAAAAGATTATTGTAAAAGAGTAACTCATGAATTTATCAAACATAGCAATAGATTTAATTTGAAAATCAAGGAAACAAAACTCCCACAGCTTTGTGTTGTGCTGGTAATTTATAAATTACCATGTGGGATGCCATATGAAGATAGCTAAATATATTAAACTCTTTAAATTTGTAGTACATTTTTGCAACTGCTGAGTGATCTGATCTCAGAAAGTCCTGCATAGACACCCTGCATATCATCACATCCATGTATGTCATTTGCATAAAATTCTGTGAGAGTGATCAAGTAATGGAACAAGTTGCTCAGAGAGGTTTTGCAATCTTCAAATTTCAGATGGAGTCTAGTTAAACTTGAACAACCTGATCTGACTTTGGAGAAATAGCTTCCATCTTTCAGAGGTTCTTGACAACCAAAATGGTTTTGTGAACAAGTCAGTAATAAAATTACTATAGTTACTAAAAGTGGTTAGCTAGCACAGTTATTGGTAAGAGGAGAAACAACTGATACAACAAGGAGTTTTTGGAAGCTGCTGGGTATACTTAGCTGGTATGTACTTACCAAATCTTCTTCCTCTTCATGTAGTGGGATCACACAACAGAATACTTTTTCCTCACAACATTTTATGTTTGAGTGTTTTAATCCCCAGATGAATTTATCCCAATAAGTGTTATATTTTGATTTTCTTCTAGGGGTGAAATATGATAGTTTCCCAGGCAACTTTTTGATTTACTGCAGCTTTTTTTCTGCTTTTATGTAATTCTGTCTGCTCCTCTTCTTACATACACATTCTGCTGAGCAATAATAAGCTCCTGAATTTATAATTCCTTTTCCCTGAAATGCTTCTACTGCCAAGGTTAGATGGTTTAGTGAGTCCTCCATGTTTCTGCTTCTATTCCTTTTAATTCATAAATGATATAGGTTTGTAGGGTGTTTTTTTGTTTTGTTTGTTTCTGAAATGCAGAGCATTCTTCCATATCTTATTTAAGGGTTATGCAATGGAAGAAAAGAAAAATAAAAAAACTCAAACAAAAACAAAAACACACAAACAATAAAACCTCAAACCCAAAAACTCCAACTCAGGAGCAAAGATACTAAGACATCATGAAAAACAAACCAGGACCAGAAGATAAGTTTACAGAAGACTTATGAAGACACAAATGATACCCATTAACTCTGATCTAAGAACACTTTATTTGAGGGAACTTCCCTTGTCAAAGTAAATTAATCTAAATCCTTTACTTGTAATATCCAGGTCTTTGGATGCTAATTTTTGCTTCCAGTGTACAAGTAAATTGCAAACCATGTTTCTGCAAGGATCACTTGCCCTCTGCATTGGTTTAAGAGCAATTTCTCTATTAGGACAAAAGCTAGTATAGTACCTCTGGATACTACATTTGTGTGACCACTACTCAAATGTCATGTTCAATTTCCAATCCAGTTTTTCCTGGAGAACAAAAATATACTGAATAGGGTTAAAAAAACAAAAAAAAGTCATCAGAACACTATAAAAAAGTTATTTATGTAAAAAGATTAGAAGGATTTCGTCCAGTCACTTCAACAAAATTAATCTTACCAGGTGTTTTGTTTCTACTCTAAAGTATGCAGAAAACAAAAGCTCGATAAAGAAAAACCCAAAACCTCTTCAACTTTTTTTTCCTTTATTTCACTTTTAATTGGGAAAAAAAAAAAAAAAAAAAAAAAAGACAAAACTTTAGGATTTGTTCTTTCACAGATTTAGACTACAAGAAAGATATAGTGAGATAGATGTAGTGAGATAGATGTGTTTACTGACCACTACCATGACTTAGTGACTGTTTCTAAAAATAATTGATTGAAAATATAGACCAGAAAATATCATTCCAAAAGAAGATAAACCAAGAAAAAGTTACATTAGATGAAATAATATAACTACTGGCAAACATTGATACAATGTTTGCATACTTTTAAGTGAAAAAACTCACTGCCTGGCTTGATTAATCAGAAAGATGAATATAGGATGTACAACTTCTTAACAATATATCACTCCTGAGTTTTCATATAAATGTTCAATTCTGCCAGGTTGTAACTCTCATGAAGGATGTGAAGAAGAAGGTAAATAGAAGAAATATATTTTAAAATTCTCTTATAGTTCATAATTATTTTTAACTTTTTAGAATTAAACAATTATTTCCAGAACCAACCATGACTTCAAAACACAAGAAACAGTCTTATAAGATGGGGAATTCTTTTGGCACATTTTAATGCAACGATTTAAAACTATAAACGTGATCTTTTAAAACTGTGAATGTTCACATAGATGTCTGAAAGGATTGGTAGAAATAAAACCTATCCTTAATTTGAGCCAGTTGATAATTACAAATTAATTATATCACAGCTCAGAATTTACTGTTATGAAATCCACAAATTTATGTAATTAATTATACACTTTCATTTTTACAGGCAAGGTTTTACCCCTGCTTGCTTGAGGCAGACTAGGTGAGATTGAATTTGTAGACCAGGTGAATTGAATGAGCACATAACAAATCAGAGAAATACACCAGCTGTGTCAATTTTCTATGTTAGAGTATGGGTTTATGTGCTGTAATCAACCATTTTAGTGTGTAATTATAGAATATTTTGCTCATATATTTGAACTTACAGAGCAGCCCACAGTTTCTTGGCAAACAGGCTTTAAAAGGTTTAAAAATATGCTCTGAGATAAGCAGCATAACTTCAGTGTAGTGGGGCCAGGAGTAAAAAAACAACTCGTGCAAGGAATGAAAAAAATGAAGGATACTTCAGGAAGGATTTAGGAGCTCAAAAACTCCCTTTCTGGGAGTTAACTTTCTTAGAGTCCAGCAGTATTTCAACAGTACTAGAAGGCATGAAAAATTGTACAAAATCTAGGTAAGATTGAAGCTAAAATAAGGGACCATCCTTGGAATAAAAACTATTCAGGTTAGTGTGATAAATACAGAAATAATGTACTTAATTTATTTCATTACTCTACTGTTATTGAAGTATTTTGTTTTAATATTGGCATGGAATTTCATAGAATCTTACTTTTCAAAATTGCTTCAGAGATTAAAAAACAAAAAGATTATTTTCTTGGCTAAAGAACAACTCTTTAAAAAGAAACAAAACACATTAATGTATGAAATTGACAAACTGTACTGAGCATCTAAAGAGTTTTTAAATTCTTTCATTGAGTTTGAAGATGATACCTGAATAGCTGATAAGGCAGAGGGTTGTGCTACCAACCAAGGGGACCTCAACAGGTTGAAGGAATGGGCTGACAGATGTGACATGAAGTTCACCAAGAAGAAAGGTCTAGTTCTGCACCTGGGGAAGAACAGCTCTATGCACCAATATATGCTGGGGTTATACACAGCTGGGTTATATACAGCTGCAAAGGAGCTTGTCAGAAAAGAACCTGGAGGTCCTCCTGGCCATGAAGTTGAATATGAGCCAGCAGAGTTACTTTGTGGTAAAAGCATGAAATGGTATCCTGGGCTACATTAGACAAGGTGTTGACAGCAGATCAAGGGAGGTGACCATTCCCTTTTATTCAGCACTGGTGAGGCCACACCTGGAGTGCTGGGTCCCATTCTGGGCTCCTCAGTACAAGGAGACATGAATAAACTTCAAAAACTCCAACAGAAGTCCACGATGATAACTTAGAGAATGAAGCAGCTCTCCATTGGGGAAGACTGAATTATAAGGAGAGAAAGTGAGGGGGGTCTCAGCAATGTATATGAATGCCTGGAGGGAGGGTGCAAAGAGGACAGATCTAAGATCTTTTTGGTGGTGGCTTGTGACATAAAAAGAGACCCAAAATGACAAATGAGAGATTCCATCTGGTAATCAAGAAACACTTTTTCATTACTTTAAGGGTGGCTGAACACTGGTACAAGTTGTTGAAGTTCAAGCCCAGTCTGAACACAGTTCTGGGGAACCAGCTCTAGGTGACAAAGTATAAGCAGAGGGTGTTGAAGCAAATGACCTCCAGAGGTCTCTTCCAAGTTTAATCATTCTGTGACTCTGTAAAGTAGTGTCCTATAAAAAGTCAGATACCTTTATGTCTTTTTCTATTTTCATAAAATTTACAGCAAATCTAGTCAATTCAGTAACACAGGAAAGTATTCTGGTAGAGTAAGGTAGATGAAATTTAAAAATTATGCTTGTCTGTAGAGTCACTCACCTGCATTTTTTGAAAATTTGTCACACAAACTTTGTGTTGTAAATTCATTACAACATTAAGGAATCCAGAAGGAAGAAAAAACAAAACCCATGTTGCACTGATTGTTTGCATATTCCAACTTCTTTAGAAGTAAGCAGGTTGGTGATCTGTGCTTTCTAGTATGAAACCCAAAATACATTATTTTGCTGGAACCAGTGATAGTTTTTCCCCTTCATTACTTCTGTTTGGCATGGAAAACAATTCAAAGATGGTCAGCATTGACTTCATTCATACTTGTAGTACTTGAAAAGATTTTCATGCATCTCAAGATGCCTTTCCCATCTTCAATGCAGAAAGAAATAGTCTTAATTATGTATCTGGAATTGAGGACCCAAACACTATTTTGCAAACAGCAAATGTGGTAGATCAGTTGAATGAGATTCCTTACAATGGGATCATCAATATCTGGATAGCTGATTTTCATTCTTTGTGCTCAGGACTTGAGTCTTGCCATACTTATTTTGTACTTCCATTTGTCTGCATTTGACCTATTGTTAAGGAAAAAAGTAGGACTTTGAGGTTGACAGAAAAGTTAGCATAGATAAAAACTGAGAGTTCTTCTACTAGAGAAAAGACTTCAAGTATATGTCCTCACTAAAGTCCTGCAATCTGCCTAAGCATCCTGAAAGCCCAGGTTGCTAAAACCCAAACAGTCACAGGTCTTGAGATGTTGAGCCCTTGGTTGCTTTAATGACCAAATGAGACAGAGAATGGCTTAGCAACCAATGCAGTAATTTTTTCTGTAAATTGTGCTATTATCTGCTTCAGCTGCCAGATAAAGCAACTTATATGGTAGGAGACATGCTCAGATCTAAAAAATATGACAGAAGACTGAAAGAAGTAATTATCTACTAATTGAATCATTCTCTTCACAAAGATTGAATTTAAACTTTTAAGGAAATATGCTACTGCAGGCTTCATCTCTTATGGATATTTTCAAAAATTATATCCCCTTACTTGATTTTGAGGAGTGCAATATGAGGATTCCATTTGGTACTATATCTTACTGACTGTGCATGGTTATTTAATGAATTATGAAGTTACTTTTGTATTATATAAATTGGGTTTTATAGAGTTTCTCTTGGGGAACATAATTGGGCGAATACAATTTAGATGCCATTTGTGTTTATTAAGAATAATTAAAAGAGAACAAGTTATCTCAGTGGTCAATTACCCTTCTTCTGCATTTATACTGTAATTCTAATAATTGAGTCTCAAAGCTTATAAATAGAAGAAAAAATACATTGAGAATTTTCCAAATTTTTTATCACCTAAACTTGTACATGTTTTCAGAAGCAAAGATGTGAAAAAAAATGTTTGCTTTATCTCTCTCACTCTCTCTCTTTTTAAATATATGTATACATATATATTAATGTCTCTATACAGTTGTGTGTATGTGTGTGTATATATATATATATATATATATATATATGTGCACTTGCACATGTATATAAATAAATCCAAATATTTAACACTCTGACTCACAGAAACAACACTACATTCTAAGAAAAGAGTTTTTTTAAAATTTGGAGATAACTTTAGTCTGGAAGGATATGCATTGAAAAAAATGGAAAGAAAACTGTTTAAGTACTTAATGTTAAAATATTATATATTTTAATTTTGTGACTAAGACACTGCTGAGAGGATACTCATGAACAAGTAAGAAACCCAAAACCTACCCAACTATCAAAATAACATTGACTCTACACTCAATATCTCTATTTATAGCAATAACAAAGTGATATGACTATTAAAAACATTAAAAAATTTAATATCATATATAATCTCAATTTTTATATATTTTCATGTTATAAATACACATTTTTTTACAGAAAAGGATATTTTAAAAAATTAGAAGGATAATTTTTCATGTAGTTGTGTAGACATTTTGTAGGCTTCACCATGGGATGCCAGTCTAAAAAGGTGTATTAAAATCCATGCTTCTCTCTAGTTAGACTGAATTAAAAACCTTCCATTAGGCAAGAAAAAGTAGGCAGAAAAAACTTTAAAATGACACAAAGCTGTGCAAAACATAGATTTATTTACCTTTGTAGTAATCCTCCTTGTATTAGTATGCAAGTAGTATGCTAATAAACACTGCAAATTGTTGGTGGATATTTCAGTCACATCTGCTGATTGTTTGTCACAGTAGCAAGCTCTGTCAATGTTTTTTACAAAATGAAATATTATATAAATATGAAAAAATATAATTTATTAAGAAATATTTCTGAATTAAGAAAGAATGTTTGTATAGATGAATTCACTGAAAACTTCCCTGTATTCCTTTTAGATACATGACATTTGTCCTGCACAGATTTGTTTTTGTTTTCATTCCATTCTCTCTTGCAAAAACACTGCCTTGAACTACCTTGAACTACCTGGTTCCTATTATCAGCACCCTGTGGTACTGAAAACTATTCTTGCTGAAGCAAAATTAACCTTGAATATGAAATATTAGGAATTAGATGCCTGTTGGGAAGAGCACAAAAAGTAAATTGATCTGTAAACACAATACATACAATTTTCTCAAGTTCGACTGCATTATTGCTTTTAAGACTTAGAGTTCTATGAGTTGTGGCAGAAAACTTTGTAATATGTAACTTCCATTAGAACCATGGAAAGCCAGGGTTTTTGCTTGGCCTCGAAATTTAAAAAGAAAGGTCAAAGCTATGTGAGGTCTAAGTATTAAATTCTTTCCAGTTTTTGAAATTTTTGGTTACACTCATCACAGTACTAAAAATTGTGTTTCAAGTTGTTTGTGTATATTTTTTCCACTGCTATAGATTTATGTGAAGGAATTTAGAGAAGACTTTGAGCCATGGACTGTATGAACACAGGCTGTGATCCTCAAACCACTGAAAGCAATGGAAAAGAAAGATTCCCTTCGACTTCACTGGAATTCTAGACTCATTTGATTGTACTCTATGGTTGCTGAGATCACAAAAAAGTGTTGCCGGAATGTCAACCTCAGGATTTTTGGACACTGTTGTCCATATGAGCTTCTGTGAAGCTAAACCACAAATTAATTTTGTCACATTAGCAATCACAATCAGACTTTCTCTCATTTTGTTATTTTTGTATCAGTTACAAATGAAGGGAAAACTCAGAATTAAGGATAGTTACCAGGAGTTAATACTGCTGTGCCAAATGTGAAACCTCCATCTCATGGATGTGCCGTTTCAGCACTGCTGAAGAGTGCTGGTGTTGGGTTTGTGTAAAAAGTAAAAAGTAGCACTGGCTGATTGACTTCACTGTTTTGGAAATGCACCTCGGTAAATGTAAGGGTTTGCTGTTATGTGAGAGTACAGTGGGAAGAGAAGGTCTTCCATGGAGAAAATATAAAGACCAGAGAGAAAGCCTGCCTTAGTAATTTTATGCAATTTCCCAGTCTTAGAAGAAAATATATGTTTTATTTCACATTTAACTATTTTTCTATGGGTGAAATACTTAAAGCACATAATCTGATTCCAATAATTTCTCATCCTAATTATTTTGAGAGCTTAATATTCTATTTGACAGAGAAAACTATTTTGCTGTGATAGTTTTGTAAATGATGTTGCAAGGTCACCTTAAAAAAATAACACTACAATATTGTTCTTCATTATGATAATGAATTGAAACAAACAGCACTTAGAATAAAAAATCATTAATATTTATTTGCAAAAACTTCATTTTCTTGAGGAGGAATAATACTCTACAGGACTTTTTATTCATTGTCATGTAAAAAAGACATCATCAATCAAAACCAAGATATCACTGCTTCACAATGCTAAAAGGACATTTAGTTTAAAAAGTCAAGCATTCAAAAGGTATGAAATGCTAAACTTTAAATATTTTTATAAATTAATATAATTATTTCATTCTTTTATGTTGAATTTCTGATATATTTTATTTTCTATGACCCTAACCTTTCCTCACATGGTAAAATCAATTTCAACTTTCAATTATTTATAATTAGTACCAAGCAAAATCCATGTACTGCTAATTTACAAAACAAGAAGCAAACTCTCATTATTATTTTATCCACAGTTACACATTTTGCCAGCACTATTGTGTTTATTTGCTTTATATTTATTTTTGTTATTTAAGTCATCATAGAATTTTAGAATTTTAGAATCATAGAGTGGATTGGGTTGAAAGGGACCTTAAAGGTCCTCCAGTTCCAACTCCTCTGCCATAGACAGGAAGACCTTTCACTGGACCAGGTTCCCCAGAGCCCAATCCAACCTGACCTTGAACATTTTCAGAGATGGGACATCCACAGCTTACCTGGGCAGTCTGTTTCAGTGCCTCACCACTCTCACAGTAAAGATTATCTTCACAATACCAGACCTAAACCTATGCTCTTTCAGTTTGTAGCCAGTCCCCCTTACCTTCCCATGACATACTTTTGTAAATATTCTCCGTCTTTCTTGTAGATTCCCTTCAGATTATGGATGGCCACCATGAAGCCTTCTCTTTTCCAGGTTGAACAATCCCAATAATCTTAGCCTTTCTTCACAGGAGAAGTGCTCCATTCTTCTCTTCTAGGATTGCCATATTTCACACAGGCATTTAAATCTTTAAGTGAATAGAGCCTGAATTAAGATCTGAGATCAAAATGTCCTTTCTTTGGCCCCCTTTTGCTACTAGATAAAGCAAGCCACCAGTGATATGATAAGTACAGTGGGTAATCTTATTTCATTATGAACTTGGATTGAGGCTTCATCCTCTTTGACAAGACATGATGATATTTGAATATTGTCAACAAGTCACAGTTGTCACTGTAGTCAACTGATACATAGAGTATCAGTTTCTGAGCATGGCACCTTTGTTTTTCTAAGCTGTATGTCTATGTGCCTGGACAGATGATTTTTTACAAAGCAAATGTGACAGAGTATGAATAATAAAAAAGAAGATATTAGTGCTATATCCTAGCAGTTGGGTAAGTCTTATTAATGTCTCAACTATTCCACGTATTCTGGATGTAAGTGCTTCAGGCAGAGTTCACAATCATGACAATGAAGTTGTTCACACAGGAACTGTTCAAATAGCTGACTCTCAGAATCAGACTACACACAGGCCTTAGGACAAGACTGTTATTATTCCTCAAGCCCTCATGTAGCCAATATATGCTGGAAAAAGGAACATGTTGCTAATGAATTTAGATAGTTCAGTATTATACCCAATCTGCTCATCAGAGCAAGTCTGATTGAAATAAATGTTTTTCTAGGTGTAAGAGTCATACTGTACTCTCATACTCATACTTTCTTTACTTCTGGAGGAATGATAAAACAACTAGGAATCATATATAATATTATTGAGCCAATTCTTACTGTTTCACAACTCCAATATGTTACTAATCTTAGAGGAATATTAAGAAGCAGATCATTTTGTTTTCAATAATTGAGTAGCACAAACATTTTGGAATATATTTAGGAATTTTGGTATGGATGGAATGATGTTTACAGAAAAACAATGGGATTTATCAATCAGGAATCAAGACTAATATTCTGGTTCATGCTGGGATTTCTTCTTATGATCAGCAATCTGAAAATCCTCCCTACTAACTATCACTATAAATATTTTACTTTCTAATATTAATCCCTGTCATAAAATTCCCTGTCAGTAATTCAATTCATAGATCTATTCACTAGATGTTTTAGGAACGGCTATTCCATTCAAAAGGTGTCAATGTGACAACATCAAATTCCTGGTAATTATACAACATGATTTGTTGAAATATTTGTTTATATATATATCTAATTCCACTTACATATTATGTTACAAAAAATGCACTCTTGTTGTTTTTGTTGCCATCAAAATCAAATTATTTGGTAAACTAGCACTAACCTTACAAACTGTACTTCAAAAATAAAAACTGAACACAGCTTTTCAGAAACCACTAAAAAATTAAAAAACACAAAGGAGTCTTGATTAATATTAAGGCATTAGCTAAAACTGAAATCAGTTAGTCTGCTAGGAAAGTAATGTCTTGCTGGTACAATGCATTAAAAGAAAACAAACCAGGCTTTCTTATTCTGCAATTCTAAATGGAATTATCTTCTGTTAGCAACATAAAGTCTACTCCTTCCTCTCCCCCCGTGGTGCAAGGTCATTTATGGAACTTTTTGCTTTCTCCTTTCACAAAATTATTCCCAAATAGCTTTAAAAATATGATAGACTTCAGTTACATCCTACAGATTGTACATCTCTAATGTCTACAACTGGGATTAAATAATAAATCAGCGAGATTAAGTTGTTTGTGAAGGACTAAGTACTAAACATAGAATCAGCCAACAACCATTTTCTGGCAGGTAGTATGTCAATTTATTGGGTCTATGATATTTAAAACGTTATGGTCATTAAGTTATGAACTAATGGTGGAATGTGGTGTCAGAATTGGATTTCCTTATTGCAATTTATTTTTGTCTATTGAGAGAAATTTCAGTGCCGGTGAGTGGTTGTTCTATTAAAGTAACATCTATTCCTTTGTCGAATTAAATATATTTGAGTAAATATAATTATTCATAGGTATAAATACAATTTTAAAATCTGCTAATTTTCTTTTCTTTATTATGAGTTTAAGATTAGGCAACTTTAAAACTTGATGTTAATGAGATTTTAATCTTCATTGTTATAAAATCCTTCAGCCATATATTTAGCATAGTTCTAGAAGCTGAAGTGTAAAACTGTTCACTCAAGTCTCCAGTCAAAAAAGTGCTTATTTCCCAAATGGCAAAAGAACTTTTAAAACCACATTTTTAGTTCAGAGAGTTTTTAAAAATGTGAACAAACTTCTGTGATGATTAGTTGACTTTAAACTTCATAAAGCAGAGGGAAGTAAATATACTGTGAGGTAATATTTCTCATCAATAAAGCATCAATGCCTTGAAAAATGTATGAGAGGGAAATAAAATTCACGTCCAAATATTCCTGATGTAGTTCCCGGTTATGCTGAAGACTGTCTCTGTCCAATCTTTCTACCCAGAGAGGTTAAGGCCTCAGAATATATTTCAATTCAAAAATGCCATGTCATCACTGATTTCTTTCATAACAATCACAGAGGATTTTTGAGATAAAAAATAAATTGTGTGGAATGAAAATATTTTTTCATTATTGTGGAAAGATGGCTGGAGGTAAAATTAGAGGAAAATGAGAAGTTACAGAGAAATTATAGGGTAACATTTAGTTGCTGCTCCCTGGATGAAACTAGCACCCACTAAGGGAGATTGAATGGAGGGAGGACCAGAGGGAAATGACTCAGCCAAGGTTCTGTTGGAATCCTTGCAGAGAGGAGAACTTGATGGCATTTTACAGTTGAGAAGCTGCACAGCACCTGTCAACCATAGGAGATAGAAGACATCTTACTGCTGAGCCAACAATGTAATAACATGCTTTCATTCTTTCTAAGTCCCTAAATCATGTACCAAGATCTGAGATTCATCCCGAGTATTTCTGGTTGGACCAGACTGGTTGGGTTAACTTTAATACTCTGGCAAGAATGCATAAACTTTCACTGGAAAAATATGGTTTGTTTGTAAAAGAAATTTATATTTCTCTCATATTTTTCTGTTTTTCCTTTTCCCTTCCAGAAATAAAATGCGTTACCATTTTTTAAGACATGAAAACTTTCCTGAAAGATTATAACCAGTTTCAGTATGCATTATTCAAAGGTGACCTTGATTTGAACCATAATATATGATGATCATTCTGCTCAACAGCGGGGTTTGAAGTAAGCATTGATCTGTGGAGAAGAATGTGAGTTTCCTAATAAGAGTTAAAGAGATGCAGCCTTTAGACTGCAGATGCATATCCACTGTAGAGTTAAGTGCTGCAGAAATAAACACCTGGGCAGTAATAGGCAGGACTGGGAACCAGTGGTCTGCGTTCATAATTTGTTCTCAGGCAACAGAGACAAAGAACTGATAGTAGAAGTTATTTACTTAATAGTTTCAACAAATGGATGCAGTAAAAAAAACATATTTTGAAGGAAAAATGATACCACAAATAGTAACTCTCACAAAACAGAGCAACAAAACCCATTTATCATCAGGCATCATTTCCCATTGGAAAACGGGAACATGCTATCTCAAATAAACAAATACTGCATTTTAAATTATGCCTTTTTTATCTCCCATAGCTTAAGTTATAATGAACAATCCGACAGAACTTTATAAGTAGTTACACAATAATTTTAACATTTTAGGACATGAGAGAAATTTAGAAATGAAAAAAAATTAATAAAAGTCATGTTTCTCTCTGTGTTGAATAACCAACATAGCAATCTTTTTCAAGCAAGTGTGACACAAAACAGTTACACTCCCAAAAATTTTTAATCTTTTAACTTCCTTTATGCTAAAAATTCTGATTTTTAAACACTTATCTGAAACAGTTTGTTATACATATACTAAAGACTTTGCATCTATCAATAATTTAAGTGAATTTACCCCATTTTCACGAAAAACAGTTTATTGCATTTTAAATAAAGAACACGTATTTCTTTTCTCCACCCTTTTGTCATTTCTAGGCTAAATACCAATTCTTCCAATCATTCCTCGTAGCATGTTTTCTAAATGCTGTTTGTTCATTTAAAAAAATCTTTTTGACTCTCTTCAGTCATTCCATGCCTTTTTTGAGACAGAATGATAAGAAGTGGGCACCAAACTTCAGCTGAGACCTTATTATGAGTACTTCACATTTCTCATATGCAGCTGTTCTGTTCATTCATCCCAGTAAGATTTTTTTTTTTGTTTTTTCATAGTCCTAGGGGCTATGGGACAGATGTTACTGATTGGTCACTCAGGATCATTTTACCTTCTTGATCTAAAATTATTTGTGTCAGCCATGTCACTGCTTTAAGAACTCTAAAAATTACTCCTTTTGACTTTCTGCCAACATATACACAATGATAACATGTGCAATCGTTGTGGAAGTTTTGCCGTAAGTACAAAATATCTATAACACCAAAAAATAAAGTAATAGCATTTCCTGGCTGGCAGTAAAATATGAACACTATTTATTTCTTATCAGAAAAATGAAGGAGAGACTCATTACCATGGTGATCTGCTGTTGGAATCCACTGGCAACACGACCATGTTCATTAATTCAAATGTGTTCTGAAAAAAAGAAAAATGGAAATTAGTTTACTTTTTTTCTGTTTTGTTTAGACAAAAATACCAATTATTCACTTTAAAATGTACAATATACCAATTTATATGATCAGAGATAGCATGTATTTGATTGTAAGCTGTATATTTTGTTAACAACAATGAACAGCTGATGCATGGAAAACTAAATCAAAACTATTTAAAATTATATAAAAAAATAGAAAATGACCATAACCACACCTATTTAGATAAATCCATAAAGACTCCTAAAAGAGATTCTTCAAGTGTTTATTCCTGATTTAAAATTTATAATGTTATTATTTCAGAAAACTCAAAATTTGAAAAGTAAGAAAATTAATATGGAAAAGAAGCTGTTATTTATGTTTGTACCAATAAAGCATTCTAAATATAGATTAAGTTTTTGTAGGTTTTTTCTTTGTATATATTTTTAGCCCTGAAGATATATCCGAAAGAATTAGTATTACTATAACAACCAAGTTCCATCCCCGCATATGTACTCCACAGAGAATAGTATTTTTTATCTTAGTGAGTAAAAATCAGTCTGGATCAAAGGTGGAATACAAGACATGGAAATGGATTTTTCTCTAAATAAGTGCAGATCCTTGAACTAAATAGCAAAAAGCCCTTTGTAATCGTGAGGCACAAGTAGCCATTTCTAGAGTCTGAGTCAGCATATAAAACAAGTACAAAATTCCCTCAAATAGATCAGCCAGGCTGTGGCTGTGTTCTAAAAATATTTTTTTCTCTGCAGTTAATGTCAAGAGAAGTGATGGTGGCTTGATGTGGAGAGATCTCCATTGCCAACATCTCACCCCAAGTAAAATGGATCCCCCCCACAGCTGCTTACACAGAGAGAATGTTAAAGTACCTGCTTTATTGGTTCTCAAAATGCACTTTTGAACTGTGCACATTCTATCTAAGCTGGTTTTTTCATACAGACAGAGCAAGTAATGGCAGTGATGGCTCAGGCAGCTTCAAACATTCCCTACCTGTGCTTGAATGTCCATTGCTGTGCACAGAACAGATGGGCTGCTGTGGGCACCCATTTCTGTGAAATGCATATGCTTTCCTATAGAATTAGTACATATTAGTACATAGAATTATACATATTAGTATATAGATAGTGCAAGAGTTAATGTGCATTATAATCCCATTGAAGAGCAGGGAGATAATTCCGGTTTTTACATCATCAGATTTACCCTTCACAGGATATTAAAATACAACTAATTATGAGGTTATGAGTGACCACTAGCCAGAAATTTCAGTGCAAATCATGGCACAATCATGTAATCATAGCACAGAAATACCATGAGGGAAAATGAAAAATGTATTGCAAATAATTAATTTAAAAATATAGATTGTAATTTGAGGCTGAGAATTTGAGGTGGAGATAATAGGACTACACAAAGTAGTATTTTTGGCAGAAAAAGTGTTACATAATTTCTCATTTTGAAATTATTATTGCATTATAAAGCTTTTAAAAAATTAAAAATTTCACAAATCTAAAATTAATAGAGCTCCTTTAGTTCTTCCAGCAATGTTATTCAGGGCAGCTTCCAACAGATTACCATCTACTTTTTCATTGCTTTTACTTTACAATATTTAAACATAATCTCTATATGATGTAAAGTGGTAAAAAAGCAAAACAGATAAAAAATAAAAAAATTCATGCAGACAAAATATTACCTGCACTGTGAAAGAACCAACCTTTCACAAGCGAGGAATGATCCAGAACTGAATGGACCTTTATTTATAAAAAACTCTGCTTAGAGGGAGTTAAATGCAGTCACATTGGTCATATTAGAGCACCACTTCCATCAGTAGATTGATCAAAAAATAATGAGACTCTTGACAATGGACTTGATTTGAAGTTCAGAAACCAAGAAAAATAGTCTCAGCTGTCCACTGGGAAATCTTATGGGAGGTATTATATCTTACTTTTACTAGAATTTAAAATACTGCACAACAAACTATAAAATTTATGAGACAACTGTTATATATCTTCTTTGGGTAATGACATAGTTCTTGTTCTCAACCCAACTAGAACTTTTTTTATAATCATATATCCTCTTCAAGGAAATATGCTTCCTTGGTTCTCAAAATAATATAGGAGATATCATATGACATACTATAATAAAACCATTTGGAAACCATTTATGGTATAAACAGACATATTTGAATATTTTTTGGCTATAGACATCTAACAGCTATTTAAAATAATACATCTTCAATTATAAAAATAGATACAGGAATTTTAGAAGTCATAAATATGCAGATATACCCAAAAAGACCTCTTAGCTTACCACACAATGTAAATTTTTGAAACATATACACAGATGTCTGGTCATCCATCAATGGTATGAGGACTCTGATTTATGCAAAGAATTATGCAAAAAATTACTTGCATTACTTTATTCAGAAACTTAAAACTCTTATAATTTTCTCATTCTTTAAAAATATTTGAAAGCAATTTTCTTGTGGACAAGGAGGGGTTGAGAGCTTTGATTTATACAGGAAAAACCATGGGATTTTTTTTTAAATTTGTGCTTTACAATGAATTGAAAATAAGTATCAATTGTGGGGGCAGTGTTTGAGTTTGAACTGTTTTTAGGGAAGCAAAAATGAGTGTGAATCACTTGTTATCTGATGTTCACTCATCATGCAATGTTCCCCATGTTGTGATATTAATTTATTCTCATCAGTAAGGAAATAAACAAACAAATGAAATGGAACAAACAAACAAAAAAAGCTGAGATGTTCCATGATGTCATTGAGCCATATTCACTGAAATACAAGAACCTTAACTAAAGACAAAGACTTCCTTTGTATGATAAGCAAAATGAAAAAACACACAAATTTCACATACAAAAGCCCTTGGAATGTGTAATGTTTTTGCACTTCATAAAGTCCAAAGAGAGGGAAAAAGCACCAAAATCCCAAAATTTTTAAAAGCACATTTTATCATATTATTTAAACCTCAACATAGTTATTCTTCTCAAAATACCCTTTTTCCCTCTCTTGTCCAGAATTATTTTGGTTTTATTTTTATTTTATTTTTTATATTATTTAAGTAATTGCTCACATTTTCCTTAAAACTTTAAAAATTATTAAATCCTGAAAAAAACTTTTCACCATCAGAATGGGTGTAACATCTGATATCCTAACAGGTTTTTAGTGACTATACACATTCTGGAATGTTTGGAAGCACATAGATGCCCATCAGAAATTATCTGCCACATTCAGAATCATAACTAATACCTTAAAATGCTGCTTTAGAATGACTTACAGACATCCTTACAGTTAGACTATTTTGTAAGATAGAGCAGGAATATTGACTTCCCTAGCAAAGAGTCTGTCTATTGGTAGCATATTAAGTAAGACTTTAAAGTTATTAAATATGTAAATGAATTTTTAATTATTCATTATGTCATAGTGATGCAATCATGAACAAGAGGAAAAAGAAATAAAATTTGTCATAATACCTCAATCCCTAAAATGAGAAAATGTATACAGGATCAGGCTGAACTGATATAGAAACTATAAAGATTGACTGCATCTTAGTGAAGAGGTTTTACTGAAAGAAAGAATGTGATGTAAAACAAATAAGCTCCAGAAGATTTTTCAGAAGATAATTCCATTCCACCAAAAATATTTATCATTTTCTGCAGCTAACATATTTTATTTTATTATATTTATATATACATAATTATATTAATTGCATTCTTCTTTAAAAATATAGGCTATCTGACAAACTTTGTAAAATGTAAAAGTCTGACCATGGTAAATGTCAGGGCCTTTGTTATATCCACTGCATCTCAAGGCTATATCTCAGGCTTTTCCTATCCCCTCCTTTTAACTTGATTTCATGTTTCAGCTTGTCTTAAGGACAGTGAAGAATAACTGGGTATGACAGGATCACAGCTAAATTTTGTTGCCTAATGACCAACCCTTGCTACCTATCTTCCTGATCTCATTCAAGGTCAAGTACAAGAAAACCTCTAAAATTTATCTTTAAATTCTTCTTCCTCTCTTGTGTATCATTTCCCTTTTAAATTGAAGTTTCTCAGGCTACCTTGAGGATAGATTTGTGTGGTCATAAAATGAAGTAGTTATTATTATTTTTATTGCAATAAATATATTCTGTTTTGCTAAAAAGTGAACTATTATATTTAGTATTTAATGAGAACATATGTAGGTAGTAGGTTCATTTGCAAATATCAGAATTTCCATTCCATATTTTAAAGGAAGAAGGTTAACAAGAAACAAGAATTAAACTTTCCTTTCACAGATTTATAAGTGTAAAAATAGATAGTAGGTGTAAACCTTTAAGCAGTTAAGCAGCATTTTCTATGAATAAAGATGAAATTAAAGAACAAGAAAACTGTTTGATCCAATTTTATATGCCCTATCATTAATCATTGTTAGGAAGAGACTAGTGCATGTTAAATGAGTCTTATATATTAAGTACAATGCTTTGAAGTAGTAAATTAGTCTATTAGATCTGGAGAAATTAATTCTTTGTTGAAATAAATCTACAAAAGCTAGAAGACTAGCAAATATTTCCTTTTTTTTATTACAGTACTGGTTCTATGTGATATTGAAGATTGTCACAGTTGAAATTACTATTAGAAAACTTCTACATTTCTATTGACACAAAAAAATTTAAAAGCATATCAGAGAATATCAAACAATTTGGATGCATGTACAAAAAATCTTATTAATTTGAACATAAAAGGAATGACAAGGTAATAGTGTATTATATAAAACCATGGGCATTTCAAAGGAAGAATGTAAAAGAGTGCATTAAAAGTAAAGTATATGCATACTAAATCTTCTAAAATCTTTTATATATTCCAGACAGGAGAAAGATGCAAGAAAGTGTTGAGGCAATGCAGGACATAAAATGCATAAAATTTGGTTCAACTTCAGGAAGAGAAGGGAAGTGGGGGAGGAGTTTTCATTGTTTAAAATCTAGAACTGTTCATGACCATGAATATTAGCAAAAGTCAGGGAGAGTTTGCACCAACCTCATGATTCATTTGCATCCCAAAATTGCAGTTTCATGGTGCACTTGGTGCTGCACTTCCACGACAGCTTTCCCTCACCAGGACAGATAACAGTGGGAATATGCAATAAGGGCAGTTGTGTCTGATTGAAATATATACATATATATTCATTCGTTTTTTGGAGCGAGCACATTGCAGTATGTATTTTGACTGTGTGGCTTCAGGCTCTGCTACAAAATAAGAATATAAAAATATTCAGTAGTTTTAGTAAAATATAATTATACAGTGGACAGGCATGCAGAGTGTCTTGGACCCTAGCTTGATTATGATCTTAAAATTCAAATTCTTGAGATTCAGCCAACCTAACTTGCTTACTATGGAACAATTTGAGTCCATTACTATATTGACTTTCTGTTACAGAACAATATAAGAAAAATGCAAATGAAAATATTCAACTCACCTAAAAAAATTTATTGTTTTCAAAGATAATGCTATGTCAGTGATATTTTTTTTCTTTTCTTTAGAACAATTTAAGTTTTGATTTAGTTTTGATTAATGCCATATGCAGAAAGGAAATTAAAAAGCTACCAAATAAAAATTTGCATGTATATTTATAATTTCCATTAAAAAATAATTAAATTAAGAACTGAAGACATATGTAGAAGATGTTAT
Organism: Muscicapa striata striata; assembly: GCA_030060385.1. Lineage (NCBI taxonomy): Eukaryota > Metazoa > Chordata > Aves > Passeriformes > Muscicapidae > Muscicapa > Muscicapa striata. Next base: position 1,538,950 of record JAREIS010000018.1, on the reverse strand, counting down.
GTTCTGCTGATAGATACATCTTCGTGTGTATATCTGCCATATCTCTTTATAACATTAAGATACAACTCATCTGATTAAGTACATTAATCTTCTCATAGTATTAACATCATATATAAATCACAAAATGTGTCTTATTTTGGTTTGTGTTATCATATATTATAGAAGCAATTGTTCTTTTATTTTGTTTGCTTATGAATTTAATCTCTAGCTCTGGGGAATCTCCTTGGTCTTTAACAATGATCACATATGCTCCTTTGAAAAAATCCACACAAATCTTCAGCCAGAGCAAATTGCTGAAGTTCTGTAATTAAATGGTTATTGTAACAAATGGAGGCAGATGCCATGACTTCATTACCTGAAGTCAATTTTTGTTGCACACTGTAGAACAGCATGGTATAGCTGATAATAAATATAGCCCATGCACTTCTTTCCATGTGGAAATGAGGCTGTGAATAAATACAAGTGCAAGAATACCAAAGCTGAACTAGTACTGGAATTGAACTACAACATACTTTTAATTCAGTGAGGTAATTAACTTGGGAATTTGGAAATATTACAGTCCGCTACAGAAAGGTATCAGCAACAAAACTGATTGTACAAAGAGCTTTACTTGGGATCCTTCTCTGCCAGGGCTGACCTGCTGGCATGGTGTACATGCAAGGTACTGCCACCAAGTATGGACTGGCTGTTGATATTTAGATATAAATATTTATGATGGCTTTCTCATCCCCTGCTCCCATTATATAGGACTTAAGGACATTTTATAAGTATTTGTTCAAACAAGCAGCAATGGAAACATTAACTGAAGGCACTGCTAAACCATTTTAGTTGATGGAAGTTTCCTCTATCTATTCCTGCAAAATGCTGCAAGAGTATTCTCTGGTCTCAAGCAGTGGTAGAAATTAAGTAGAGCCTACAGTCTTTCTTTTCCAGCTCTATATGTACATTTAATATGTGTGGAAGGAACATTACACTGACAACTAAGCTTTAGGGGTAATCAGATATACTGTCTTCTACTTCGTTGTATCAGCCTTGTAATCTTCAGTTATTTTCCCTTTTAACATCACACTCTGAAGCATAGTTGATTAGATTGTCTAATGGTAGGGAAGCATATGGAAAAAATGGAATTATTACTTGCCAAAGAAAATAAAAAGCAGTGAATTAGATTCAGTCTACATGCTATTAGAGCAGTGTTTGAACTGCATTGCTTGATTTTCTTAAATCAAATGCCTTATGATTTTAATTATAATATTTATTGTGTGTGGGGATGATTGTGGAAAATCTGCACTCACATATTGTGTTTTATTTACTCAATACATATTATTGTGCAGAAATTGTAAGAAATACACTGAACACGTGGAAAGATACTTGTTTATTTCCTACCAAAAGAAAAAGTAAATAATTTTTTGTGCAGTATTCAGTAGGGACTGGCAACTACCTTCTGTCTTCATAGTGTGATATTTTTCTGATAATGATAATAATTTACTTTTTTTTTTTTTTTTTTTTTTTTTTTTTTTTTTTTTTTTTTTTTTGTCCGTAGCAATTGTGCTGCTACTAGAAGTAAAGCTATAGACATAATTTTGGTTTTGTTAATATAAGTAATTATAGCTAATTAGAAATGTGGTAAGCCTTATTTTGATTTTTATTAAGCTTCAATTATTATTCACTTGGAATATTAAAGATTGTCTATCGTCAACTTCTAGAGACTTGCACCTAACATATCAGATCAGATTTTTCAATCACTAAGTCTCCAGTGTTTCAGAATTTAAATTAGTGAAAAATATATCCTGAGGCCATTTGTCTCCTTTAGCTACAAAGGTTCAACTAATAAAATTACTTATCGCACACATCCAGAAAAAAAAAAAAATGAGACAGATGGTGGCATCAATTTCCAAATTATTTCCTTTTAAAATATGAGATTACATAAAAATATTTTCCCTAGGACAAATTGTTGAAAGATACATTTTTGATGCATGAGAAACCAGGTAAAAACTGTCTATGTTTTAGCTGTCAGGTCTATAATTCTTTCAGTACCAGTTTCCAACAGGACAACATGTAAATATCATAGCTCTCAGGTGATGATAAAATTTTTTAAAAGTCATCAATCTCAGTAGCTTGAAGACATCCAGGAAAGTGTAGTTTTCTTTAACATATGGTTCAGCTGTTTATTTTTAGCAATATTATTTTTTTTAAAGGAGGTGGCAGAAGATAACTGCTGTATTACCATGAAAACCTACCATCAGTATTGCAAAGTGTTCAAAATCTATTTGCATTATATTAAAGCTTTTTGATATATCTCTTTTAAGCATCTGACATATTTCATACTCCGGATAATGAAACTCCTTCCAGATGAGTTAAGGTGCAATATAATTAAATATTTCTGTTAATTATTATTTTTAATTTGGTATGGAGAAAATAATAATTAAAAAAAAAAAAAACACATTGAAAGTTTTAATTGCCCAGGAATTTTGCATAGCAATGTAAACACATTAAGAGGAAATAGTTTTCCTCTATTCAGTTCCACAGTTCTAGTGCTTCTGTTGGTGATAAAGTGTCACAAAATTTTGAAAGGTCTCAGCTCTCCCTTGCAAAATGGAACATTGAAATCTCACTACATTTTGTAAAGCAGAAAACCTCTCCTTATCTGAGCTCTGGCAATCTATCTATATACTTGAAAATTTGCAGAAGCTGAACTGATGAAGTGGTTTAACTCCTCTGCATTCCTGAGTTTCTGTTGTCCAACATGGCTGACTGTTTTATTTCTGCACAGTGCACTTGTAATAAAACAGACTGACCATAAAGGTCAGAACTCCATGCACAGAGATTACCCAGCCTTAACTGGCCAAACACTCTTTGTAGCTTCCCACCACTTGGCCAAAATTGGTTGATGGGTCAAAATTGTTTTGAGATTAGAGAAGGAAAAAATCTGGGTAGAAGGAATGCAGCAGGAAGGAACATAAGGGACACAACAGTTACTTTGAAGATGCTGATCCCATCTGCAGAAAAGTTACAGAGAGTAATGAATGAAGCTGCAAAGGATAAAGGATAAAGAGTAACAGACATGAAAGTGTAGTTCTCTAAATGCCATTGTTTTGTCTTGTGAATCCCAGATGACTTGCCAGGTCCTTTCTATGGTTGAAGCTTTGCCTTGGCTTCAGCAGACAGCTGACATTGCTTTAGGAGAGGCAGAACATGAAAATAGTGATCAGAATGCATCCTTGCAAAAGTCCATTAAAATAAAATGAAAATCCTTTTCTTCATTCACTCTTTTTGAAAACTCAGGAAAATATAGCTCCTTTCTGTCATATTTTATTAGACATAAGTCTCTCTTCAGTTTATCTTCAGTGAACAAACATTACAAATTGCAATGACCCATAAATCTCCATATGTAAGTAAAAAGAAGACACTGAGAGGTATTTTTTATAGTATTGTAAGTTTATAGCTTAGTTTTACCAATAAGATCTTCACAAACATCCTTTTTGAAGAGCAGGAGAATGTAATGTGTGAATATTGTCTGCTAAGGAAATAAAAGTTTGTCCTTCGAAAGAGGAGGGGAGAACTTGAGCTTATGTGACTAAAGCTAAGTGTATTAAGTCACATCCCACTGTGAGTGAAATGATACATTCAAAACTTTAAATGCAGTTTTGAGATAAATTCCTCTGTGACCTGCAATCTGTATGGTATTTAGCCCGTCAAAGTTTGAAGCAAACTTGAAATGTTTTTTTTTTGAAGTTTTTAATCAGTATCTTCAACAAGACAGTTATGATTAAGTAACTTCATTGTGAATGTTGTATGCTTGACTAATCTTTTGCTTTAAGGCAAAAGGGAGAACAATCCCAAGAAAAATGGGCTGTCTGGACCAGAGCCACCAGGAATGAAGTCAGCAGAACTGAGCAGAAACCAAGGAAAATTTAATTCTGGCATTGGGAGATCATGACCACTGACTCATTGACCAGTGACAGATGTAGTTAGCAAACTGAGTTCTGAGTACTAATTAATGAAACAGTCATGTAAGCTGCAATAAATGCTGGTGTCTTTATTTGTTATTGTGTATAAATAAAGTCAGGTTTTGATGATCTGGAGGCCAGCTTTTTGTGGGTTACCATCTAACTCCTTTGTTTGTGTAAACAAATGAAAGGAATATCTCAGAGTGTGAATTGGCCCTTGCCACTGGGTAAGAAGCCAACTTGCAGGACAACATATGTAAGGAAGGAAATTATGTATGAGTCACCACCACTTTTTAATTGAGTTGTACAATAAACCAACTCTCCTTCAGAATTATTAAATAAAGCTGGTCTTCTGAAGCACCTAAATCTGATTCCTTTATAGTGATGATAAATGTTAAATAATTATTTATAATGTAAACTATTACAAACATAGTTCTGAGTCTGTAAGAACCAAATAAAGATAGAGATTTCAATATCTATGTTTTTGCAGTCTATAATGATTTTGAGGAGGTTCCTTAGTATAGATGCAATGTAATTTTCCAAGGTTGATTAAAACTGTTCTTTATGTAGTGTGGTAGTAAATTTCTCATTGGGTATTATCTTCACTGTTTACACTTTTAACCAAGCTCTTTTTCCAGGTTAGAGTGTAGAAGACCAAAGGGGAAGACAAATCATGAAAGCAAGAAAGTCCAGGTGCAAGACAGGGTTGATGCCCAATATTTTATCCAGATAGAGCGTGATTGAATTTGAAAGCTAGAAGCTGTCCAGCCACACATTAGGTTAGATACTATATTTCCTGACTTGAATGTGTTTATCACTTTGTTTTGTGGACAAATCACTTGGTGGATGAACTGAGCAACAGCAGCAAAGTGTCCTTATGGAATTAATTCTGACACACTCAATTTCTTTAAAGTATCTTCCATAGACATAAATGAAACAAAGATTTTGGTCAGCAGAAATTCCTTGTTAGCAGGAAAGATGGGAGAAAAAATGCCCAGGATTGGAAGATGAATAAGAATTCCTAATGCTGAAGAGCTGAACTACTCAAGATTTTGCAGACAACAGCTTTTTCATATAAGTCTTTAAGCTAAGATATACAGATGGAAACATATCCAAAATCCTTTGAAATCAATGGATATCACTACAGAGCTTCAAATGTGCTCTGTCATAGATCTTCATATGTAGTCATCTGTGACTTCATGTGTTCACATACTAATAGATAAAAGGATAAAAGACTGTGTGGGTGTTGATTTTTTTTTTCTGTGAATTTGTTTAAGAGAAATTGCTGTTCCAAAGTAAACATGCTGTAAAACAATCACATATAAAGAAGCAACTGTTGAAATGTAACCAAATATAGAGAAAGTTTAGCTCTAATTCAGGTACTTTTATCTAAGTTAGTTGGGCTGATTAGGCATATTAGTACTTACTCATTAAAATTAATTTACTTGATGATATCTCTTGCCTAATAATCTTACTGAAATTTTAAACAAAATGTATGTCAGTTGTTTCATGTTGCTGTTTTCTTTCTCTGTTCTCAGGAGATTGCATGAATCTTACAGAACAGAGAGAGGCAAAGCAGTAAACAGGAGCTGCATAGAACTAGATGTGGCTATAAATATAAGCATATTTATTAGAGTATAAACTAGCTGAAACCACAGGGTCATAGATGTGCTTGCATGAGAATGACACAACTGCTATTGACACATGGAACTGAGAAAAAAAAAGGTTTCACAAAAGCTTTCATGCAATATATACCTCTTTCACAAGGTTTTTTTTCCCTAATAAGAGAAAAACAATGCTCAAAATACATGAATTAGAAGCAGCAATTGGGGTGGATGAATGCAGCAGATGGAATGAGTTTGCCTGTATCAGACCACTTTGCTAAGCAAAGAAAGTCAAATACGTTTCCTGATTTCTCTTATGAGGCAGCTCACCTCAAATATTAAAACAACACTCAAATTTAAGCAAATATACAAGAAGTAGTTGTTTAGGCTCCCTGAGAGCAGTCAGTGCACCTCTAGGTCTCACTACAGAGATGTTCAGTGTCCTTTTGTGCAAGGGAAGGCTCCACTGCTTCTGTGACATCAGATAACATCTAACACTAATGGTTTTGTTTGTTAAAACATAATAACATAATGTTATTTCAAATGCACTTATTGTCCAGGATATGTAGACAGAGTTTGCAATTTATGATACAAAAACCTACAAAAGTCTTTCAAATATGTAAAGGCAGCTTAAAGGCCAGAGGGAATCTTAGATGGGACTAGGTGGCTTGTATCCATCATTTAGACACTGTAGGTTTCTTCACTTCAGAGCTCAGTTTCAGCTCCTTGCTCTTTAGCAAGCCCAGGAAGGTTAAAGTACCAATGTTAAAAATGCTAGGAGAAGCCAAATTTTCAGAGAAGGCTTTAACTGCAGAGCAGTACTGCCTTGGCTGGTAACAGGCCATAACCTGAGTACTGAGTATTCAAGGCCTGGGATTAACTAGCTGGATTAGAACTTTTCATTGCCTACCAGCAGCTTTCTTTTGCCCATTTTATCTGCAAGTTGCTGGAAAGGAGTACCTCAATCCATCTCACTCCTACCAGTTTGATGCCAGCACCAGAAAGTGATGCCCAGAAAATGAAGAGGAATTGGAAGACAGTAGGAGAACATCTGAAGAGCAGCACAAAGGAGCTCCAGCCACTCCAGCCAGTAAACTGACTTCATGGGAGCACCAACCTAAATGTCTCTATAATAACATATGTATAATGGGAATAAGCAAAAGGAGTTGGAGACATGCATTTGCAGGGCTATGGTGTTATCAGTATCACAGGGACATGGTGACTGGTGTGCTAGAATGAAAGGTGTTCCTCCCTGGAGGGATTAAAGCTGGGACTGGTGACCCAATGGGCAGTGGGATGGAGTGCACCCTCAGCCAGTTTGTCAAGCTGTGTAGTGCAGATGACATACTGGAAGGAAAGGATTCCATTCAGAGGGACCTTGCCAGGATTGGGAGAGGGGCTCATGCAGCCCCCAGGAGATTCAACAAGGCTGAGTGCAAGGTTCTGCACAGGCATCAGGACAAACTAAAGCACAAATACAGGCTGGCCAGAGAATTGATTGAGAGAAACCTTGAGGAGAAGGGCTTGGGGTCACATCCCATATCTGTGATTCTGTGATTGTCTACCAGTAAGTCTTGTGTTTTGACTGTGTGACAAAGTTTATTTGTGTTCATTTTGCCTTACACCAGTGCAGTTTGGTATGGATATCTGTAATGTGCAGTTTCTCAAGGCAGAAAGACACATTTATGTGGCTAGTGCAATAATATAGTGTTAAGCAGTACAGTACAATGCAATACTAGGGAAACAGCAGGGTCTTGTGAAGTGATGGCACAGAACACAGCAGAGAGCACTGAATGATGGGATGATAAGAGGTAGGACAGAATTTTGACACTAGAGACCCCATGGCAATGCTCATCTCACCAATTGTCAGTAAAAAATACAAAGCAGGACCAAGACAGAATCAGTTTTAGGGGTAAGAAGGAGAGCAATGAAGAAGTATATAACATAAGCAAAAGCACCATGTATAGTAAATTCACATGTAATATGCAGCTGCAGAACAATGAAGAAAGCAGCCTATGGATTCTGAACATTATATTTTCCCAAAAGAATTCCAGAGGTTTATAACTTTTGCGGTACCCAATCACCTTAAACAAAAAATGAACCTTAAAACCCAACTTAACCAAAAAACTACACACCTCAAAAGGAGATATGGAAGAGTGAGAGTAAAATCAAGAAAAAGAATAGAAGAATTGCACATTAGAAGACTGCGCATTATAATTTTAATTTTATTAGTAGTTTTTGTAGGGGCCTTTTCGCTATGGAAGTTATTTTTTAATACTTAGATCAGGAAAAAAATATTTTCCTGACTTGAAATGCCAATATTTCAGTTATATTCAGAATAAATTCTTGACTTTATATAGAAGATACATGAACCTTTTAGTTTAGTAGAAATAGATATGACAAACACTGGTAAGAAGTTGCCTCCCACAGCATTTTGACAGAAGGTAACTGCTCTTCCTATGCTGCTCTCATGCAAAACACACACAAAGCAGTGGCTTAAAGCCACTCAGGGGATTATGTTGTCATATCTGTACTGAAAAGGAAAACATATCTCTTTCTTTGAGGTATATATTCTGATTTCACTACAAACACAACTGAAGTTTTTAAGAATGCCAAAATAACCTCTTTTTTGGATCAATTCACTCTTTTTGGTAGAAATAAGATCTGAACACCGAGGCAGCTCAATAAACACAATTATATAGTATCCCCATTTTACACTGGTAATAAACAGGACATGTGCCCAGACTGCTTTGTGTTTCTGCTGTCTTCTGTGTACACTGAAGCATTTTTGATTTCTGTACTAAGGGTCTTCAATATATTTATGGGAGTGTTTTGTGAAATTATTCCTGAGCATCCTTCTACATCTATATTACATGACTGCCTAGGGGGATATGATTCAAAGAATGGAGAGGCTTCTTTGAGGCTTGTGTAAGCCATTGCACACTGGCAGAATAAAACACCATGTTCTCAGGGGTATGGAAACACTATCCCTGAAGAAAGACTTCTTTCTAAATGTCCATCAGATGGTGTAACCCACATCTCTCTCTGCAAACTGCATGACACGAAGAACTCAAACCTATAAGCGTATAAGGAAATATCTTTTTACGTTTCTTAAACACTATTCCTTATTTAACTTGTACTAAATGTCACTAGAATTTTCAGCCTTTGAAAAAGCAACCTTTTGAGCAGTAGGTTTTGCTCTCAAAATCTTATAGTGGGCAAAAGGAAACACACCAAATAGGTGGAGCTAAAAGTTTGTTAATCCAGTTAATATCTTAGCAGTAGAATAATCTAAATTTCTCAATTAAGTTCTAGATAAGTCATTAATAAAATAGTATAAAATGTTACAAAAGTCTTCCAAGCTTCTAAGCCTTGGATATACAGTTAGATCCTCCCTATTCTGAGAGACCTATAGCTGGTAGTTTCAGTCTTCTGTTAGCAGAATGTGAGGGAGGGGGCCAGTTCCCAGGTTTCTCTAGCACACTGTGTCTGTAGGCTCAGGTAGGGGGGAAGGCTACAGGCATTGCTTGTGTAAAAAGTGTCCAGAAGCTTCCCCTATGTGCAATAGAGATGATGCCAGCCAGCTCCCAGATGGACCTGCCACTGGCCAAGGCTGAGCTCTCAGTGGCAGTGGTAGCACTCTAAGATAAGGTATTTAAGTATGAGAAAAATTGCTGCATAACAGCAACTTCAGGCAGGAGAGAGGATGAGAGCACATGAGAGAAAAACTCTGCAGACATTGAGGTCAGTGCAGCAGGAGGGGCAGGAGGGGCTTCAGGCACTGGAGCTGGGATTCCTCTGCAGCCCATGGAGCAGCCCATGGTGAGGCAGCTGTGCCCCTGCAGCCCACAGAGCTCCAGAGTGGAGCAGAGATCCACCTGCAGCCCATGGAGATCCACAACAGTGCATGCCCAAAGGAGCCTGTGATCCCATGGGAAGCTCATCCTGGAACAGGCTCCTGACAGGAACTGTGGGCCCATGGAGAGACGAGGCTACACTGGATCCCATCTGCTGACAGAACTTGTGACCCCATAGGGGACCCATGCTGAAAGAGTGCACAAAGAACTGCAGCCTGTGGGAAGGACTCACACTGGAGAAGTTCATTGAGGACTATCTCCTGTGGGAAGGATATTACACTGGACCAGGGCTAGAGCGAGAGGAGTCCTTCCCCTGAGGAGGAAGGAGCAGTAGAGACAATCATTATTGAACTGACTGTAACCAGCATTCACTGGTCCCCCTGCACCACTGGAGGGAAAGAAATTGCCAATGTCTTAAAGTTCAGGATGAAGTGTGTACATGATGGTCAACTTTGTATGCTGTTAACAGTTATCACTGATTTCATTAAACCTAAATCTTAATTTTACCAAAATACTTTGAAATAAGACAAGTAAGAAAACAGAGGAATCTAAATAGAATCATGCTGGTTTTAGAGGCAAATCTTGTGACAATTCTTGATGCATGAACCTACAAAATTGCAAAAAGAGTGATAGAACATTTATGGCTTATAAATTCATCATTCTTGACAACAGTTACAAGCTTGATCATTTTATTCACTTGTTAGCAGAGGATGAAATAGCACCATGATTGCACTCAGTGAATCCTCTGCATAAGAGTGATGGGTGTAAATCATGGGAGGATTTGACCAAGGTATGATTTATGCAATATTTCTAGCCAACTGCTCTTAATTCTTAATGTGACTACATGTATTTACATGTAAATATATTTACATCAGCTCAGTGCTAACTGGGGACAAGATACTTGTGTCTTTAACAAGTAATCTCCATCAAGGGACAAGAAGGTATGCCAGTTTCCATCACCAGCAACTTTTGGACTCATAATTAGTTTGGGTATATTACACATCAGAAGACAAATAGTATCTTTGGAGGTCTATTAAAATATTCCCCCAAGGACTAAAGGGTTTCTAGTATTGAATTAACACTATCTTTGTTCTGGTGCATGACAAATGATACAAATCTTGAAGAAATATCTGATTAGGAGAAGATAAAATTAGCCTGTTACAGCCACAATTAGTATTATAACAGTGGACCCCTTTTCTTTGTAGCTTCAGCATCCTTCTGACCTTTAATTTAATCAAATGAAATAAATTCTGGAATTTTTATCTGTCATTGTGTGTTTGCAGTTACCATAGTCCACAAATAGGACTGCCTAGGTGAAATGGCTACCTTTTCAAACAACAATTAATAGAGCATCATAACATATTGTTAAAGCTAATTATTTGAGCCAAATTCCAAAAGGAGAAAGCTAAAAGTGTACATGAATAGTCACTAGGATAATTTGATAAAAGTGGTATGAATATTTCTATTGATATGTCCACAATATATAGAAAAACTAGAGAGGATTGAGATAAATGAGTCACTGAATTCTAAGTTACTTTACAAACAGCCATCATCAAGGGACTAATGTTTCAGATATAGAACACAAATGATAGACTTAATGTTATTATGCCATAGATCACTGTGTGATCAGGTTACACACTGATAGTATTTTCTGATGTAATTCAGTGTAATTTTTTCACTAAACTTGTGACAGCTTAGGACAGCAGTGGGGAGTGAATATACCTATTGTGTTACCTACATTCTAGAAAAGCAGTGTGTCTTACAATGTCACTGTCATTGTTTAATAATTCATTCTCTCCCAACATCTTATCAAACTAGTTAAGATATGCTTGGCTGTTAGCTTTGACACATGGTCAAGATATAACAAACATGACCAGGCTGAAGTAGAAACAGTAGATAGACTATCATTAATGTACCACTAGAATTCAGCTAAAAACTCCCAAAAATCATTCATGGTTCATTATGATTCCTACTTGGTGCATGCATCTATCAATGTGATCTTGCAGGAAGTTTATGTGTATCTCCTTGTGTTCAAGAGGGCAGAAGTATTGTTGTCTTGCAGTAGCTTTGGAGAGTCTGGCTTCCTCTGAAACTAGTTTTGATACCCAAACTTGTCTGTGCCTTAAGTCTGTTTAACTAGAACATAGGAAATCTCAGTGTGTTGCTTCCAAACCATATAAATATGGATATGTACTAACATCTCTGTGAAAACAAAACCAAATTAAAAAAAAAAAAAAAAAAATCCACCCAAACAAAAAACAAAAAACCAAAACCAAAACCAAATCCAAGAACCAAAACCAAAAAACCAAAATCAAAACCAAAACAAGACAAAGACAAAAAACAAACTAACAAAAAAACACAAACAAAAACCCAAACTATGAACAACACCCCCCCAGAAAAAAACCAAAATTCTCTAACTAAAATGATCAAAATCAAAACAAAAATGGAAAACCAAACCAAATAACTTTCAGAACTTTTCCTGCTTTCATGCTTGTCTGTCTTGTCACATGTTCTCATAAAGTGATGTTTGACAACTCTCAATCAGCTGCTTCATTCATTGGTAGCTGAAGTCTGTAGCAGGGCAACATGTGCTGACTGTTTTGTTCCTATCCCCACTCCATGTGCTCCTCAAGCAGTGCCTACCAAATGCCCATTCTCCTTTGGTGGCATGTGAAAAAATGTTCAGATAAAACAGGAAAGTAAGTCTTCTCCACTTCTACAGCCCTGTTGTCTTCCTTCCTCCCTCTTTTAGGCAATGAAAAGAATAGGAAAATACATTTACCAGAAAAGAGAGCTGAAATGACCACAGCTCCTTCACTTCTGTGACAGAGCCTGAGAGCATCAATGTCCTCAATAGTGCATAGAGAGAGCCTTTTTTGCTTTCTTCCCTTCTATCCCTTTCTTCACAAAGCTGTTGTAACCCCAAGGTTTATAAAGCTGTTCTTACCAGTACTTAATTGTTATGTTAACTGTATCTTTCCTGATTTGATAAAAGGATCTGAATTCATATTTGAGTTCCCCAAAAATGTAGTTCAAGACAGATGACTACTCTCTTGACCTTGGTCTGTTTTCAAACAAGACAAAACTGTCCTTTAGCAGGAATGAACATCTAGATGTAATTTCTCCTGAATGATTTGTATTCCAATGTGACATCCTCATGTTCCCATATAAGACTTGATTGCCACTGTTAACCTGCTATGACTTCTAAAAGAGTCTGTCTAAACTGAGAGAAGAGAGACAGTAAGATGTTGTGTCGAGTGCCCTATGATTGGATGCAAAATTTTATGCCTTAGCTTTAATAAAAGTCTTCAAAATGGGGCATTTGTACACACTGCTTTCCAAAGATGTGGTGTTAAATTTGAACATCCAGTGCATCTCTATTCTGGAATTTGCAGATTAGATATTATGTTTTCAAATTTTACAAGGAAGAAAGCTGTTGATGTATCTATGCTCTTAGCTATATTTTGACATTGGCTGTGTTTTCCTTGGTGCCCTAAGCAGTTTCTCTGCTGTCACTGGCACCAGCTTAGATGTTGGGAAAGCTGTACCTGTGACACTGGTTACAGTATAGGGCAGGAAGGCAGAGAAGTATATGCAAGATATTGTGGCCTGAAAACTGTGAGTGCCATGGATGGTAAGGTAGGTTAAGACAACATCCTCATTTCAGCAAGGACAAAGTCAAAATTTTCACCATAGCCATGACAAAGTGAAGCCTGGAGCAAAGTGGGCATGCCTGGGTTGAGTATTGAGTAGTTTTGAGTATTTTTTTTTTAATCTCAACCTGTAATCTCTGCCTTTTGCCTTCCACCAGAGGTGGTGGGGAGGGGAGAAGTTCGTGGTTTTCAATTTAGTGGGAGCACCATGTGCTGTTCCTAAACCATGTGCTGTTCCTAAACCATGACAGACAATGAATTGTTTGAGTTCATTCTGTTCATAAAAGCTGAAGAGGGGGAAATACTCCTAGTCAGTACTGTCTCTGTAGCTCTCACCCCTCCTGTAAACTAAAAGTCAATTTGATTTCTTCAGAATTAAACTAGACTGTGAGCATGCATATAAACAATGTGGCTGATCATGCAGGGCAATTGTGCAACCAGAATATAATTAATTAAGGCAATATTTATGTGTCTCCAGGATTATCAGAGACAAAAATTTTGAATGAGACTAAGCCAAGATATTTCTACATTGTCTTTTCTACTTTTCTTTTATGCTTATAGGTGCTGCATTTCACTTAGTCTTCAACACTTCAATTTAGCATTGTCCTGAAAGATTTTAGGAATCTCTGAAAAGTATATGCATATTTAATAAGCAGGAGAGTCCCACACTTATTAAGTTTTGCTTAAGATCTTCAACAGTGAGGATCTTCTAGATGACAAGAGCTGTTATATTTGTAATTGGAACATTATTGTAATGTAGCAAAACCCATTAACTTTAACCTTTCCTCGCATTTAAACATGCTAGCAATAGGCAAAAAAAACCCAAATGATTAGTTTGGTTTTATGAAAATTGTCAACAGCTAGTCTTTGGCACTCCTTCTGCCTCTGAATGGAAATCTGTCTTGAAAAATAATTGTAAAATCAAATCAGGCTACATCCTAAATACAAAAGCAGTTCCTACTGCCTAAATAGTCAGAATGAAATACATAACCAACACAGATTTGACTCCAGCTCTAATATGACTTTCTTAAGTGCATTACTTCCTAGAACTATCATCAGTGGCAACCAAGTTTCTTGTAATAATTAATAAACTGTGTTTAAATCAGTAAGTTCTAAAAGCTTCTGTACCAATTGATTCTTGCTTTTAATGTCAAGTGAATTTAAGAAAGTATGTGAAAGTTAGAATAATCTCCTACTCTGAAAACTCCAAATCTGTGTTTGCTAGTTTGTAATGTTATCGTGGATTCTGTTTCAGAGAACAGGTATAATTCTGCCATGTCCTCAGCATTTCCTTCCCAGTACCACTTAAGTTGAAAAGAAGATGAAGCATCCAGTTGGGTCTGAGCTAGTTATTTTTGACACTGTATGGCAGTTTAATGAAACAACTTCAGGGATATTTCTTTTCAGATTCATGCCAGAAGTAAGTTAACCCAAATATAAACAGGATCAATATAATTTTATAGTGTATGAATTACCATACACAGACTTAATATTTATGTTCATTTTAGCAGAAGCAGATTGTAATTTGGATTTATAAAGCATCTTTCATATTGAAGATATCTTGGAGCACTTTACAATTTAAGTTATACTCTAGCAAGGCTCTGACTATGAAAGTAAATATGTGCTTAGCAATTGCTCACATATATCTGTAGAGATTTTTATTGAGGAAAAGATGTTGGACCTCCATTCATTTTCAAACATGCCACAATAGAGCAACTCAAATGATCAATCACTAGAGCTATAAAAAAAATGCATTAATTAATTGAAATGCATGTATATGCCAGATCTTAAACTTCCAGACATTTCACAAACTAAAACCTTACAGAAATACTTGTTTCCATGAACAGTCAGTGAACTGCAGAGGCTTTGCTGTGTTAACACAATCTTGTACAGATAGTCCTTAAGGGACTGACCTTTCTCCTAACAGTAATCTTACTTAGTTCTTGAAATGATCCATATCCTAGTGGGACTTCAGTAAGCTTTGAAAGCTGATCCTTTGTTTGGAATTCATACATCATATTTTCTAAGAAACAGCTGCTCCTTAGAAAAAAGAATAAATTCTGACAAGTTTTGAACAGCTCTAAAGACTTATTTGTTTCTTCATTGGTTTTTGGCCACTATTTTTAACTATTTTTTATTTCTTGTATGCATTCATATTTTGTCACTGTTTTCACACTGCCCGTATCTCTTCTGTATTATTTCCCAGGCAACAGTTAATATTATTACTATGGGCTAGAAATCTTAGAAGAATATTCATAAAAATTCCTGTCCTAAGACAATATCAGCGTTCTTCTGAGAATGCTTCTGAACTTCAGATATTCAAAATCTGCCTTGAAGATATTTTTATGTGGCATTTGAAAAGTTTCCAAGTCTTAATAAATTTGAAAATATGAACTAATAAAATTTGAATATTCCTTGAGACCTCTGGTAATGTCACCTTTTTCCTCATGCCTCAGCAGAAACTCCAGCAGTTCTTTCTCGTGAGAAAAGCCAGGGATGGACTTTGGGACAGGGGGGATAAGGAGAAGCTGAGGTCCTTTGCTTTCTCATAATTTTGCTATTATACCTGACGACAGCTCATCTTTTTTGACAACCCTCTCTTTTAGAGTCTATAGGCCAGATTTTGAGTTCATGCATGTCTTGATTTCAGTCAGTATTCAACAAAGAGCAGAATAAGGTGGCCTTTCCTTTTAATTTATTTCCATTGCCTTCTGACAAGCTGTTCTTTATGAATAATCTCCCAGCTGTCCAATGACACCAGTTCTCACTAGACTTACATCCATCCAGATGTGTCCCTGGTGTTAAACTGGCAATTTTTTCTTGACAGTGAGCATTTCCAAGACAGCAATAGCAAATATATGTAGTCTCAGTGCCAGATGGCTTTTGCATACTGCCTTATTTCAATTCCATGATGTTAAAATTTTAGTTATACATTTCACATTCATTACTGCTTCCCTCTACATATAATGTATTTAAGTGGATTCTGTCAAAGAAATACATGTATGAGGTATGGTAAACCGTTTCATATAACTGACATCTCCATTTTCTGGTCCTGAAATAATGTCATCTCCATTAAATATTTTCTCCATTTGCATAGAAATTTTGCCTAGTCAGGTATTTTGGGGGATTTGCTGTGCAATTAATTATTATCATATTATTAATGTTATTGTGACGCATTTGACCAATATTCTCCTAAAAATTAAAGAAAATGTCACAAAGACATAATTGGATGACAGAGAATCATTTCCTCAGAAAACTTTTCATGAAGACATCACCACAGTATGTATGCACTTCTTTATCAAAAACCCTGCAAACTTCTGACTTAGTAACTGAGGTTTACTATTCACAACAAAGATTAATCTCCTTCCAAGTATCACGATATCAAATTGTACTTTCATGCTTTTGTTTGAAATATACTTATTTTGGTCACAAAACCCAATTATTTTGAGAATGGACAAATCAGTGACAAAGACAGATTATTGTAAATGAGCATTTATGACAGCCTCCTTTAGAATGTGTGCAGGATTTGCAGAAAAATCTCAGATTATGTCACTGACTACTCCCTTCCTGTATTAAAATTAATTTGGCTGACAGGAAACGTCCTGTTGCATATACTAAATTGTGACTTTAATTAGGTATAAAAGAATAATAAACATATCTTTCTGCTCAAGATCTGATAAGTATACAGCATGGACCTTAATTGAAGTCTCAATAGTTTGGTTAAGAATATATCACTTCTGGTGATTAGGCAGGCCTGGCAAAGGGGTTTCAGGGGTGCCAGGAGCCATCTTACCTCAGCACTATGCACATACTTCCAAGAGATTTCATAGGCACATATTTGTTCTATCTAGAAGTTAGACAAATGATAATGACAACCATATCACTGTAATAGTAGCAATGCAGACCTCATGTTTAGAGATGTTTACAAATAATAATGAATAGTATGCAATCCTATGTTATTTTTATTGCAACCAAAAATTAAAGAATAGCGTCATCAATCCACTGCTCTGGATATCACGTTCATTAAAAATAAGTACAAAAAATATTTCATCTCTCTCTCTAAACATATCCTCCTGAAAAAGCTTAAAATATTAGTTACAATGTGGAGGAAAAGGATTCAAAAGTTTAAAGTGCTCTCACAAAATTCTCCTTAAAAGTTCTGCAACTGAGAACTCTGTTCAAATATATCAGTTATTTCAGCTGTTGTATAACTAGATCATTCAAGCAGGTTTTAGAGTAGTTAAAAATACCTATATTTAAATAAATAAATTCAAAGCCAGTTTACAAAATAAGAACCTAGTGAAACATGTCTGTAATTAAATGTTCATGTTTATTTTCAATTCATATACACACATTTTGACAACACATTTATATGTCTTCATTCTTGCTTTTATATATGTGTGTACAGGGAAGTTACTAAATTTCAGAGAAACAAAACTAAAATAAGATCATAATTTTCAGAATAAGAACTCTGTAAATAAAAGAAAATGGAGATAAAGTGTGTTCTGGATTGATGTGACCTGAAATATTCAAATAAAATATTTGGAAGAAGAGCTTCATTATGAAAAAAAATTGTTTCTCTCAGAGTTCCCTAAATGAGGAAAACTGTTAATGACTGAATAATACACTCAATTTGGCTGAAAACAAAAATCTGACCAGTTTAGTCTTTTGTGGCACTGAACAATTGCTATGGAAACTTGGGTTTTCTTTTCAGTGTTTTGTAGTCTTCACATAAAAAATTATTTCAGCAATTAGGAGATTGGAGCAAATGTTTTTTCTAGTACAAGGGCAGGTAATTTAAAGGATAAGTATGCACTATATTAAACAATGATTTTCTGGTGGTCTGAAAAATGTGAAATCTTTACTAGATTTACTCTAGCTGAATATTAAAGACTGTAAGTGCAACTATCACACATATTTACTTTTTTCCAAGAAAAAAAAAAAAAAAGAACTAGGAATGATATAAGAATATTTCAGATTCTATTACCTGAAAGTTGTATCCTTTTAAAAATAGTATATATTTCATAACCCTTGTCACTGTGTAAGATCAGTGGTAGTGTAGATGTCCCTGTATTACCAACACTTTTTTCAGCACAAAATCAAAACATAGCCCTATTATGTCTACTGTGAATAAAACCATCTCTATCTCACCCAAAACGAGTACAGCAATGCAATAAATGATTTAGCACAAAGGGTGCTTTCCCAAAGCTTGCTGGGTTATTTAATGTTTATTTAATTCACAATATAAAAAACAAGCTGGAAAAAATGTTTTTTTTATGTCTTTCTAAAGATAAAAAAGCTTAGAGAATCTGCAATAGGGGTGAAAGTTGCACAGGATCTGGCTGGGATGGAGGTCACTTTCCCCATAGCAGCTCTCCTAAGTGCTGTGCCTTGTATTGGTGTCTGGAATGGTGTTGGTAACACCAGCAGTGTTTTGGCCACTGCTGAGAGCTGCTTGACAGCTTCAGCACTGTCTCCCCAACATTCCCATAACCCCAAAAGCCGCATGCCTTATTCAAACCATACTTTATATACCAAATTGAAATTTTGTTTACTCAAATTAATTACCTAAATTGCTAAATTTGATACTATTCTATATATCCAATTTTTATTATAATTTATTTAATTGTTATTCATTAATAAATATCATTAAAAATTATAAAATTTAACTTTGTTGTTTGATTAATTGGACAAAATTGAACACATCAAATTTTCATTTATAACACCATGGAGTGTTGTGCTCTGTTGATAAAGGCTCAGAGAAAGAAGGAGACAGAGGGGACATTTGTCATTAAGCTTTTTGTCTTAGTAAGAGATCAATAAGCACACTGGGGCCCTACTTACCAAGGGATTTCTGGACCATGACTGCTGATGGGAAGTTGAAAACAATCTTTTTGCTTAATCTCAACCAGTTTCACATTTGGCCTTTTTCTTTACTAAACTGCCTGTATCTTTACACATTTTCATCTTATTTTCTCCATCTGAGGTGAGCAATTGAGGGAGTAGCTGGGTGGGTACGAGGAGCCAGCCATGACATTGAAATTATAATATAAACTGGAATGATTTCTTAATCTTTTACATTGTTTCAAACTTTCAAAAGCCATCAGATGAAGCATGGAGGACACTCAATCCTGCTTCAAAGTGACTGAACACAATTGAAAAATATATATTTTAGTATAGTAAAGTGTTTTGAGATAATACTGCCTTTCTTGGAGATGAAAAAAAAAAAAAAAAACTAAAGAGGTTTTTAGTTCTAAACCTTGTGGTTTATGATTTGCACACACAGACTCTTGATGCAAAAGTCTGAACAATTAAAGCACTGTAAATCATATATTTACCATGCATTCTATTTCAAGGCCTAATTGAGTTGGTGTGAGGCACTGAAGGTTTCAGAACTTCCTTTCACTTCAAAGTAATATTTTTAATTTTTTTTCTGAATTTCTCATGAAGATTTTCAAAGTTCTAGAAAAGATATTCATTTAAGTGTACTTGTAATGATACATTTAAAAACAATAATAGGCATTCATTGCTCCTGAATACATCTTTGGGGACATATTAAAAATATCTAATTATTTTTTTGTCTGAGAACAAGAGGTGTTTTTGTACTTCTGCATTATATTAACATTATTTTTCTACCTGTGTTGTAGATTTTGAGATAATAAGCCAATATTCTTAAAAACTAGGAAAAAATTATCAAATGACAGTTTTAATGTATGTTATAGTCACTGGGAAGGTTGCCTTCTGTTTTAAATGTGGTTTGCAGTCTTGAGTTCCTTGGTATTTTCATATTTAGAAAATAAACTTTTAAAGGAAATAGTTTGCAATTTCAGAGATTTTCAGGAGTTCAAGAGTATTGAACTATGTTCTTATTCTGAGAGTATTAATGGGGAACAAATTAAGAATCTAAACTTAGGTCTTGTCTGAAATTGGTACATGCTAACCTTTTTTCTGTTTGGTTTTTTGGGTTTTTTTTTTTTTTTTTTTTTTTTTCTTCTCCCCCACCAAGAGGGTTTTTCTACTGGATAAGTATCCTTCAGGGATTAATTTCTCTGTGGCATCAGGGAGGAATCAGCATCATCAAAAGGAAAAGGATTGTCAAGATGTATAAGTGGGATGATGGCAATGCTGAAGCAAATAGGTGTAAACTGGCACTGAACAGCACTAACAGGGACCTGATTTCACAGCACATTTTAAAATTTCTAAATTTATAAATTGCTCTGGTTATTGCCTCTTTGGGCCCTGATTATATATAAAATATGCATGTAAAAGTTATATCAGAAGATAGAGGAGACTGAGATACAAAAGGCAAGTTGGTGAGCTACTTTGAAATATATTGTTTCGCTAGAACTAAGACTCTTGCAAAAGTCCATTTTCCCCAGCCGAGTAAAATAAAAAACAAAGATACAATGCATTTTCAACTTCATGTGTAGGAACTAAAATTGAACATTAAGTTAGAGAACACAGTATTTCTGGTAGAAATCCTTTCTCTTAATGGAGAAAATAAAATTTTTAATGCATTTTCCCAAGAAAATAACATTCAAGAAATTCCTTCATAAATAAAATATGTTAAAACTCATTCTTATTAGCTGTCACATTTATTTATCTAAATGAAGTACAGTGGAAAGTGGTTGTCATAGCTACAGCAGAGCTCTGGAATAATTTTGCTTCTTCATATTTGTTGCATATTTGTATATAAACAGCCTAAGAATATGTTACCGTTTTAGTCTGAAACCTCAAAGCAACTAACAAAACTTTGAATTTGAACCTCCTGCTGACAGAAAAGTAGTCTATAAAAGGAAATATGATAAATGAAAACTTGTCACTATTGAAAGTTTTCTATAACTGTCTGCATGAAGCCGTTCTTCTCTGCAATATATTGATTAAATACTTTGCAGTTTATTTACTTATGAAATATTTATAATCATATCAGACTTTGGAAAGTTGAGTTACCTATATATTTTTTTACTAGGAAAATCACATAAAGTCTTCTATTCCCTGAATTTCAGATGATTAAATGGGTAGAAAGAATAACCCTTTTTCAAAGCTTTCTATGACACATGGCATCTGACTTTTATGTAGATAATGTCATCTTTGTCCATTTGTTTAGCAGAATAGCACTACTAGAAATGTATTTTCAACTTGATCAGTTTTATATTTATTCTTAAAATTGAATGCAGACTTTAAAATAGATTCATCATGAAAATTACAAAGACATTCTTACATTTTTATAAATTACTTTGTATCACATTTGGCAATATTATTATTCTTGCACACATCAAATAGGCACGGAGATTGGTACAGTTATGCTCATTAACAAAATAGTGAAACCACACATATTAGTATTAAGGTCAGTACTAATTTCTGAAGATTAATAGTTAATGAACTTACTTTAAAACCTGGCATGGCATTGAATGTCAAAATTTAATCTCATCTCCATCATTGGAGTTCAAGGAGTTCATTGTTCTAACAGCCTTCCAGTGCCTGCTATAACTTCCCATAGATTCTGTCATTGTGCCACAATCCACCACAAAATTTTCACACTTTATGACTTTAGTGAATATTTTTCTGGAGTAGTAATGTCAGGATTTGGTCCATATTGATCTATGTGCACTGAAAAACTGCTGGTGAAGCACAATCACATTTAAATATTGCTATTTCCTAAGCAACCCAGCAAAACTGAAATCTCGCTCTGGCTCTGTGCACTCACACAAACAAAATCCTAAATGAGACCCTGCTTTTTAGAGTTTAAAATACTCAATTATAATCAATTTGGAAATTGGCAGACTTCCAAAAGTTGTTTACTGTTGTATAAAACAAAACAAAACTTTTTCTTCTTTGTATTCAGGAAGAGATTATTTAATAGTGATGACAAATTCTTGATCCTTGCTTATTTCTGTCTCGCAGAACATTTGAACACCACCAAAAATAACATATTACTTGAAAGGATTTTATGATCTAATTTTGTATAAATTTTTGACACTACTGCACTACATTGAAAT
Organism: Muscicapa striata striata; assembly: GCA_030060385.1. Classification (NCBI taxonomy): domain Eukaryota; kingdom Metazoa; phylum Chordata; class Aves; order Passeriformes; family Muscicapidae; genus Muscicapa; species Muscicapa striata. Next base: position 1,516,890 of record JAREIS010000018.1, on the reverse strand, counting down.
ATAGGTTTTTTAGTAACAGAAATTTTATACATACCTACTACTGAGGTATCAAATTTGTATTTAAGGAAGTAATAGTCTTCATTTCATACCTAGTGATCTTACTGAAGAAAATTCCCTCATTATTTGATTTGCTCATGGATTTAATCATTCATATAGTGGCAGTGTAGTTTAAACAAATTGAAATGAGATATTTAAACACATCTGTCTCAGATGATAATTTATAGTATTTCAGAATCTGGATGATTTGCTCTTTAATAGATCTTTTCTCTTCATGAATTCTATATTTATGATAAATCTGATTTCATTGCACTCAAGAATAATGAAGTTAGTAAGAAATAATTTTTAAAAGTAGATGAGTTTTTACATTTTAACAGTGTTTTTTGAGTTAATCTTACTGTTTCATATAGTTATCAAAGTAACAGCTAAAATTATGTCAAAGGACACAAAATTATGTAAACTCAGAGCTTAGCTAATAGGCCTACATAAACACATTTTAGGATACATATCACTCTTGTAATTGAGTTCATTGTTCAGCACATTGCAAAACTAAATTTAGAACAAATAATGTTTTCCTTCTTAGGATGTGAAGTTGAATTTACAAGTACTGTGTTCTTATATTCCCAGTCAAGATATCTTTGTGTTATATATTTTCTGCTACCTTTCTAGTCTTATTTTGTCATTTTGATTAAGTCCTTTTCTGCCTTGCAGTGCAGTAATGACAGAAGTTTCAGTCAAAAAACCCAAAAAATTGTTATTTGACTTCTTTAGAACAAGAAGAAAAACAACTCTCTTCCAAAGTAATGTTTCACCATTTTCACTGGCAATTCTCCTCATTCATGTCTGTATCGTTTTTGTGATTAATTATATTTTTTCTTACTTACAAGGGATTAGATTGCAGTTCCATTCTGAATTCTCATTAACAATCTCGAATATATAAACCTTGAACTTTACACTTTTACAATCTACTTCATCCCTATTACCACAGCTTCCAAGATAGGTTATCTCATTGTACTATGTATAGATTATTCAACATTCATGTCAGAAATACCTTTCATTGTACTTTCATAGCTTGATCATCATTGACATTTTCAAAATGTTTCCATAAAGAATCCAAAATGATTCTTTATGACACCACTTGCAAATATCTGCCATGGTTTAACCCCAGCTGTTAGCTAAGTCCTATGCAGATGCTTGCTCCCTTCCCTTACCAATGAGTTGGGGAGGAGAATTAGGAAAGGAAAAAAATAGAAGTAGTGGTTTAAGATAAGAGTAGTTTAATAATTTAAACATTATTTTTTAAATAATAATAATAATAATAATAATAATAATAATAATAATAATAATAATAATAAAACATTTAAAAGAGGAGAGGGAAATAAATCCCAAGTGAAATAAGTGAAGCACATTACAACTGGTAATCACCTGCTGACTGATGCCATCTCTCACTTCCCAGTAATTCTCCCCAGTTTATATACCAAGGATGACATTCTATGAATATCCCTCTGCCAGTTCAGTTCAGCTGTCCTGGCTGTGCTCCCTCCCATCTCCTTGTGCACCTGCTCACAGGCAGTGCATGAAAAGCTGGAAAGTCTTGGACTTAGGGTAAGCACCACTTAGCAACAGCCAAAACATCAGCGTGCTATCAATTTTATTCTCATACTGAATACAAACACAGCACTTTACCAGCTACAGAGAAGAAAATAAGCTCTGTCAAAATCAGAACAACACCCAATCCATATATTTTTCTTTCTAAGATCTCCAGTAAAGTCCACACAGTAGGCATTTTATTTATCCTACAGTTCATGAATTAGGTTACATTTTCAATACCTTCACACACATATAGACAAGTCATGTGACCTAATTATTTTATTAATATTCTGATAGAAAAAAAAAAGTTATGCTCTGGTCTGATATGTATCACAGAACTCCTGGCCCTGCACAGAACAGTCCTAAGAATTACACCATGTACTTGAGAGAGTTGTCAGCACTTTACCTCTGGCAGGCTTGGTGCAATGACCTCTGTTCTGGGAAGAGAGCTCTAGCTCTCTGAAAAAGACAAGGGTGCATATCTTGTGTCTCATATAAATTTTTAATATATTTATTATCATCAGTAGTATCTTTTGTTTGTTGAACATATCTTTTGCCTAAAATCACTGATGTTTTATTTTTTTTACCCTTTGTTCCTATTAAGGCTCAAAATCCATATGAACTGTCATGACCATATAATTAAATATATCCATGAATCAGCTAAGCTATTAAAACTGGATACCTGCATGCAAGGTAACTTTTGTTCAGTTAAGAAAATGCATATAAGCAAAGTCAGTTCTATTTGAATTTTTCATGGCATTAAGGGGATGTCATCAGATGCAACTGGCAAATTCCACTGAATTTTTTCTGCTAAGGTTATCCTACAGACTGAATTTATTAAGTGTATGGGAACTATTCCTGGAGCATTTTAGCAGCACTTTCCCAGGTACCACAACATATGAATTCCAAATAATCAGGTTTATGTGACTTCTTGAAGCATTACACACCCAGATACAATATTTCTGGTGATGACATGCAAGTACTGTAATGAAACTTCGACCCTTTAGTCCTTTCTGATATATTTTCTTTTCAAACCAACTATTAACAGAAATTCTAGGATTCATTTTTACCTCATTGTACTGCTTCATTATAACCTACTCATCAGGGACCATGTGATGGGTTAATTCACACCAACGTTCTTGTGTTTGAAAAAATCTTCTCAAGGCATTCTATTTTTCTAACTGAAAGCATTGCTTACCATGCTTTACTATTGTCTGGTCTCTTCCACAGAAAGACTCCTGTTATGATTTCTTGAAAGAATCAAGCACCTTAATTATTAAGTAATATTTTAGGAAAATATACATTTAGTGAACAAAAAGAGCACCATATTTCAGAAATAAGCTCATAATTAACAAATCATTTCATTTCCAACTTAACCTTTGTGAAGTTGGCAGAGACATACACTTTCAAAAAGGAGAGAACATTTCAAGATGAAGCAGTATATTCACAAAATATCATTAGAAATGTTACTACTAGAGTTGTTAAACAGATTCACAAAACAAACCATCATGGCATTGATAAGAAGGTAAAACTTAATGTATTCAAGTGTATTTATGTGTGATCAAATAAATAAATTATTATATATTTATAAAACTGTTGAAGATTCATATTTAATTTCCAAAATTAAAAAATAAGGAAGAAAAGAAAATCAGATTTTTGTGTACTGATTTGAACTGAATATAGTTCAAATTTTCTTAAGTGAAAAACAAGCAGGAAGATCATCTACAATTACTATCATAAAATATATAAAATAAATATCTAGGAGAGACCATCAAGCACAAAATACAGGATCTGTGTGCTGTAAAAAGTGTCACAGAATAATATTAATCAGGATATGGAATTTAAAATAAATTCATTTTTAAAAAATCAAACAAAAAACAAAGAAGCCTTCCTTTTCTGGACAAAAATACCCATGGTTATACTACAACAGAAGAGTAGTTTGCAAATCAACTCTATCTTAATTTCACTCTTCTGTAAAAAGATTGCCTTTGTTAATGTGGGAAAGTGTTATGTTAGTCTCATTGACACCTTAGGCAATATTAGCAGAACCATATTCTTCAGCAAATTATTTCTTTTTCTAATTGACCTCACTATCACAAATTTTAATATGTAAATATTAAATATATAAATTATTATTTCCTGTCTGAGTTTCAGGTTATTGTTCTTGCTTTTATCACCTTTAGTAATTTTAAATAATTCCATCCCATTTTCTTTGCTCCTACCTATTTAAATTTTATAGGCAGTTACAACCTACTAACTAATCTATTCCTCCTCTTCTTCAGTTTTTCTTCCCATCCCTCTCTCTTCTCCACCACCTCTCTGTAATTCATACTAATGTTTTTGTAATATTAATATCTTAATGTCCTAATGCCAATTTTGCCAGTTTTCTAAAGGAAATACAATAGCAAAAAACACTTCAAATCATTGCAATCACACTACATAGGATAACCATAGCTAGGAGCTATTGCTCTCAGAGAAGTTTTTAAAGAATGCCAATAATGGTTAAAACCAAACCTTGCTAATTTTTGCAACCTCCCAGGAAAGGTATAACAAAGCAAGAATGTGAGGAAACAAGATGGACAGAGATCTATTTGCAGTGTGGCTCAAGCAAAACCTGTGGAAACAAGACTGAGCCCAGAATGCAGGTGAGAATGTTCAGGGCCATTAGGACCTGGCAACCAGCTCATTGTTTATATTTGACAATACTTGGTAGTTAAAAAGAAAAAAAAAGCCTTTTTCTTACCTTATGTATATTTTCCCCATTTTTTCCCTTCTGCTCAAGCTTTTGTGCTTTATTTCTACCTATATCTAGCTATGATAAATAATGTATGTGAGATGTAATAAAAAGGAAATATGGAGACTTACAGTTGTAGTAAAATATATCTGTTGTTCTCTCTCTCTCTAATCTTACAGTGGGCATTGCATGACATTAAGCACAGGCACTACATGTGGATGAGAAAGCCAGGCATTTCACAAGAGGTGCTGAGCATTTCTGAAGTAATCCCTTATCCAGGGAAGAACACTAAAAATGCAAATGATGGAGAAAGATTGACCCCAGTGATACTCTGATATCTGTTAAATTCTGAAATTTTAAAAGTATTAGGAAAATTTGTAAAGGGATGGGTGGTAGCACTTAGAAGAATCTCTTTCAATGTGCAATGATATTTTGATAATCTATGATAAAACATGCCAACATATAATCTGAGGGAGCTTATTACTTGTGCATTTTGTTCTGGTTTTGGTGCAAGGCATTTCTATCTGGAATTTTAGAAAAAAACACTCTGTAATGTCAGAATTCAAATCTCATTTGCACTAAGGTTGCAAGAATTTCTCCTGTGAGAAATGTGCTTCCTTGTATAAGGACAAAAGAAACAGATGTTTATTTGTGTTTATACCATGCAATAATAACTCCATGATTCCAACAGAGACCAATGCCTGATGCAAAAAACATTTTTCAGTTGCTTAGTGAGTAGATCTGTGCTGAAAAACTAATACATTAAAAGCCCAGTATTGAAAGCAATGAATGTGTAATTTGGGGTATTGTAATCTTTAAATATTTTAGAATAGTCTGTCCTAGTACATATGAAATGACCAAATTTTGGAATGAAGACATTTATGTTAAAAATATATTCTCGAAAGGTCTTATATCTTTCTTGTTCATTGCCTGTAATTCTTGAAGTGATTAATCTCTTCTTGACCTATATGTAAAATAATAAAGAAAGGAGCTGGAAAACACAGGGGTCATGGGCTAGTTATGAGGGCTCATTGAGAGAGCTTTAATCTAGATTTTAAAGGGTTTGGGGACAGGGTCAGGCTAGACAGAGATAAGGTGTGAGAAGGGGAGACCTATAACAAAAAATGGATTACAGGACTATGGGGCATCTCTTTGCATCCCACTGGGATATTGATGTAATCAAATACTACTATGAAGCTGTACAGGAACATGTGCACTATAGGAAGCAAACAGGATGATCTGTTTACTCAGATGCATCCACAAGAACAGAGAGGGCTAGTGAACACAATATCTCTGTCAGTTATGATCATTTTTTAAAGGCTGTAGTGATCAGGAGAGGTGTCTGGGGGCTGGAGGAAAGCAAACATCGCCCTGGTCTTCAAATATGGCAAGAAGGGGGAGCAAGGGAACTACTGGCCTGTCAGCATCACCTCTACCCTTGTAAAGGTGATGGAGTACCCCTTTATGGAGGCCAGCTCTATCAGCATGGGTGACAAGAAGGTGAACAGGAGTAGTCAGCATGGACTCACTAAAGGCACATCATAGTTGACCAATCTGACTGATTTAATTCTATGATGAAATTACTACCTGGCTGGATAAGGGGAGAGCAGTGGATATTATCTACCTCAACTTCAGGAAGGTTTTGGCACTGTCTCACAACATCCCTACAGGCAAACTCAGGAGGTATGGACTGAATGAGTGGACAGAGAGGTGGTTAGAGAACTGGATGAGTGGTCCAAGAGGTGGTCTGAGAACAGGCTGAATGGCAGATCCCAGGGGGTTACAGCACAGGGTCTGGTTTTGGGCCTGTTACTAGTGGTGACCTCCAAGGTTCAACACTAGACCAAATACTGTATAATTTATTCATTAGAAAGTTACATGAAGGGGCAGATGCCTCCTTGGCAAGTTTGCTGATGGTACAAAACTGGGAGGAGTGGCTGATAGCCCAGAACGTTGTGTTGCTGTTCAGAAGGACCTCAATGGGTTATAGAGAGGGACAGAGAGGAATATTCTGAAGTTAAACAAAGTGCAAGTGCAGGGTCCTGCACCTGGGGAGGTACAACCAGTACAGGCTGGAAAGCAGATCATCAAAGAAGGACCTGGCAGTCCTGGGGGACAACAAGCTGTCCATGTGCCAGCAGAGTGTCCTTGTGGCCAAGGTGGCCAATGGTACCCTGGGGAGCATTAGGAAGAGCAGATGATTAAGGCAGGTGATCCTGCCCCTCTACTCAGCCCTAGTGAGGCCAAATCTGGGGTGCTGTGTGCAATTCTGGGCTCCTCAGTACAAGAAAGACATGGAGCTCCTGGAGCAGGTCCAGCAGAGGGCTGTGAAAATGATGAGGGGATGGGAGCACAAGGCTGAGAGAGCTGGGCCATTGAGCCTTAGGAAGAGAAGACTTAGAGGCCATCAGTGCCTGTCAGTATCTGAAGGTAGGGTTTCCAGAGGCTGGAGCCAGGCTGTTCTACAGTGGTGACAAACAAAAGGATGAGAGTCAATGGCCAGAAACTAATGCACAGGAAGCTGCACCTGAATATCTGGAAGAACTTCTTTGTGTATGGGTGACCATGCACTGGAACAGGCTGCCCAGAGAGGCTGTGAGGCTTTCTTCATTGGAGATATTCAAGAACCACTTGAACAAAATCCTGTGCCATGTGGTCTAGGAGGACCCTGCCTGAGCAGGGAGTTTAAACAAGACAACCCACCATGGTCCCTTTAAATCTTACACTTCCATGATAAGAAGAGGCTAATCTCCCTTCTTGACTGCATAAATCATGGATTCAAGATGCAAATATGCTGCATATATATAAAATAATTTTAAACACTCTTGATTATATATCTTAAAAATTACTTGTTATATTAACTTTCCTATGACATAAACATTCCTTTATTTTAAATTTTGGTATTTTCAAATTAATTTACCAAGACAACTCTCTTCAGACAGAAAAGAGTACAGAAAGGGTTTAGATTAAAATGACTGTGACTAAGCTGCTGCTGGCTTTACTTCATCAGTGTAACTAATGTATTATTCCTATAGCCTTTACAGCATCACTGTGTCCTCTGTGTTGTTTTTGCCCAAAGCACATGTTTCCTCCTTATTTGAGCTGACAGCATGATTTTATTTTCTGAATATTCAACACCTTCAAAACTCCATGCATAGTTTGTGATGCAAAATGTTAGTCATGTAATTTGTCTTCCACGATCATTATATAATCATATTAAGAATACACCTTTTTTTGGTAAATGAATTAGCAAGTGAAATGTGAGTCATAAAATATACCGTAAGAACCTAATTTTGTTCTTGATTGCCTCTCCTATTTGGCAATCTTTTTTAGGAATCCATAGTCTCCAGTTCTCTTCAGTTCTTTTGTCCTTTGCAATAATGACAGTGGTGAGACTCCAAAAGTCATGTTGAAAACCTAGCTGAAGCATCCCCATGGTCTCTCTAAAAGCAAAGCCTCATGGTACAGAGATAGATTTTATGGAAGAGTGAGAATGAGAGTTGCTTTGTTTCTCTTGACTTGCCAATTTTGTCCTTCCTATGATCTGAGGAAAAGTACAGAGGATGAAGCTGCAGTGGTCATGCACTGCTGGAGTTCACAGATCTGAGGGATGTTGGTCAAGTGAAGAGTAAACCCAGCAACCTAACCCTTCACAAAGCAAAATTCCAGATCTTCAAGGAGTTAGTCAATAGGACACCCTGGGAAGCTGCTCTCAGAAATAAAGGGGAAGAATATAGCTGTCAGAGCTTTAAGAATTCCTTCCACAGAGTACAAGAGCTCTCAATCTTTTGGAATATAAATAAGGAAAGAATAGCAAGAGACCAGCATGGCTGAGTGAAAAGAAATTAAAATTAAGGGGAAGAAGATATATATGTATAGAAGAAATGGATTATCTATGTGTAAAAATATATAATTCAAAAAATGTACCTTGGACTCAAATTTCAGTGACTAACACATGCCTACAATTTAATTATTTTAATTTCTCTCTGAAATTTTTCTGATGGGCTTTGAAAACCTCTAATCATCAAGGTCATTGTCAATTATCCATATTCTTGGAATTAACTATTTAATCAATCAGATGGACATTTAGTTGAGAAAAAATTATTTATAGAAAAGCACTTTTCCATAGGACATTCTTATAAGATGAGAGAAGTCAAGGAAAATATATGTCAAGCAATGCTGAGAATCACTAGGGGATGTTGCTATTAGTCATTTTATATTTCTATCAAAGTCATCATTCAAGCTGAAAACTAAAATTCTCTCCCTAATAAGCTGCTTCAGCACAGCTTAATAGAAAAAAATGCAGTCTTTTCTGACAAAGAGTTTGTTTGCTACTAATCAAACATTTTCTTCTTTTTTTTGTGTTCAACATTTCCTTTCCTATACACCCTAAAGGCATCTCACCAACAACTGATGTTATCTAGTAAAAGGCTATATGCAAACTTTAAGGTCAGAGAAAACCTGTCTGTTCTGACCTAGAAGCAAATAAAAACAAAATGTAAATATGCAATAGTTTTAAAAACTGCATTCAGAATGGAGTTATTGAGCAGATGCTTTTAATATATTTTAAAACAGAGTTTAATTTTTTTTAGCCCAAAATTTCAGTCTCTTTGAGTATCTTTTTCTCCTGTGCATATGTTATTGCCTTCTTCTTTCTTCCATGTAAAAACACACAAATAATAAAATAATCAAATCAATGTACACTTGTGGTTTATTCTGGTTAACAGAACTATATTTAAGACTTTTTTATTTTCTGAGAGTGCTCTATTTATAAACTACTTAAGTTAATGGAAATTAACTACAGAATTGTTTCCAACTTTTGATGTGAGACAGGAAATTCCCAATATTGGTATACCTTACTCATTGAGTGAAAGAAAGCCCACTGAGAGTTTATTTGCTTTGTTTATTTTATGATTACCCTCTTCCTGAACACAATTTTCATCTCTCTGGGATTTCCCAGGAAAAAAAAATTGAAAATGAATTCTCTAAAATGCTCACCTATACTCATTGAAAGCCTGGGAATTTAGTTTTGACGATAGAATGAATACTACTAATAGTATGGCAGTACAAGACTAAGGAAATAAAAGCACATCTAAGACAATTGCACAGAGAGACTATTTTTATACTGAGGATTCAAGAAGATCCTGCAATAGTAGAAGCAGTAGCTCTTTCTGTCACTCAGCTGGAAAAATTACAGTCCCAGGCACGCATGCATGTCTTGTCTTTCCAAAGTGAAAGTTCTATGGGGAAATTGCTCCTACTGAATTCCATACTGTAGTTTTGTACCATTCGAGACTGTAGAAGTAAAAAAAAAAAAAAAAAAAAAAAAAAAAAAACCAACTACAGAAAAGAGAAAACAACTGTAGAAATAATACTACCAAAATATTCCAGATTTAAAGCAAGACAAAATGGCTGACAAATCTGGAATTTTTTTTATTGGATTTTATTGTTGTATTTCTTTTATGACAAGAAAAAGCTTAAATTCTTAAAGGAATTGCTAATATCTTCAGGCTTTGCTTGTCAAAATGTATCTTGAAAATCTTGTAGAGGCCAGATACTGAAATCAGTTTTGGTTTGATCCACCTCACCATGTGGGCTATTAGTCACTTCTTACACACTGGGTGCTTAGCACTTAGCCTCTGGGCTCAGCATTTAGAAAATTCAGGAATATTTAGATTAAGGTAGGTCCTCGTATATGAACATTGCCAAATATTTTTGAAAATTTAGGTACTCTACAATCATGTTAATTACTAAGTTAGAATGACTATTTCCAATTGGTTGAAAAATGACTCCTAAATAAAATTGTATTGTCCCTCAAACTAAAACTATTTGAAACAAAAATTTGTAAATTACTTGAGAAAAAAAATGAAACCAGCATTTCGATTATGCAAAATAATTGACTCTGAAATGAGGCATTTTTTCTGGAACCCTTGAGTGTATCCTCAGAGATATTAAGTCTTAAATCAGGTTCATTTAAAAAGAAGTTGTTAGTCTTTTGGGAGGTGCTCAGCACCTTGAAACATAAGGCTTTTGAGAGGTGTTTTAGACATTATTCTCTTCATTCTATACTTTCCCAGCCCACACTTCTTTACATCTCATCACTAAGTGACCTTACACAGTAATGACTGCTGAACTGTGTAGACACCTGCAATTTTAGAAAGAAATCAAAACATCTGCTTTAGTGACTCCCTGCTGCTTTAAACAATTTATGAACAATAGCTGATGATGGCTGAATAATTAGTAGAGCTGAAAAAGAAAGAAATCTCTGAATAGATTTCATATTGTTAGGAGAAGCAAAATGTCAAAAGATGTAAAGAAGAAGGAAGGAAACTCTTCTTATTCTTTTTAAATACCACATTTTCACACTTATTTGTGAGAGATGTCAGAAAGACATTGGAAAATCATGATGTCCTACCTTCTTTCAACAGATACAGCAAGGGTTTTTTTCTGCTTCTTGGTCCTCAAATTGAAATTACATCTATGCCATCTATGAGTATTAGTCTGAATGAATTCCTGGTAGTTCTTGATTTTTACTTCATTGTCTTCTGTTAATTCCTTCTCTTGGTGTTTCTTGAGAAAAAAACTGGTTTTAAGAGTTTTGACCATGAGTATTTATCTTCTGTAAATCATATAAATTGCTGTCAGATTAAAAAAAATCCAGCATAGACTTATATTTTGTAATCCTGAAATTCCAATTTATTTAAGCCAAAATAATTTTAAATGACCCATTGAAAGAAACATGAGTAATCTTTTTCCTTTCACACATGGAGTAGCTGAAGAACACATTTCATTATTTGGGGACTTCTGTGATGTGAATCACACACACACACACATAAAAAAAAGACCCTAGTCAGAACAGCTGATAGCAGCTCTGTACATACAAGAGACTTGGGTCTGGAACACAATTTAAAGAAATGTGAAATTACTCTTATGCCACTGGACAATATACTCTGATTTTCATGAACAGCATGACCATTTCATATAATAAAAGTAAGTACAAGTTAAAATCACTTCCATTTGAAAGGCTCTTTTCAGTAAAAAAGCAGTATCACAATATCTATTTTCCTTCCACAAATATAATTTACTTTGTCAGTCTGGTCTAACTCCAGCCAGCAGCCAAGGCCCCACGCAGCCTCCCACTCACCTCCCACCAGCAGGATCAAGGACAGAATTGGAATGGCAAAAGCTAGAAAATTCATGGGTTGAGATAACGACAGTTTAATAGGAAAAGCAAAACCATGCACACATGTAAAGCAAAGCAAGGAAATAATTCTCTGGTTCCCATGGGCAGGCAGCAGTTTTGCCATCTCCAGGAAAGCAGGGCCCCATCCCATGTAGCAGACACTTTGGAAGACAAATGCCATCACTGCAAACATTTCCCTTTTCCTCCTTCTTCCCTTCACTTATACACTGAGCATGATGCTACGTGGTCTGGAATATCCCTTTGGTCAGGTTGGGTCACCTGTCCCAGCTGTGTCTTGTCCTGACCTCCCAAGCACTCCCAAATTCCTTGCCAGCATGGCAGTATGAGCAGCAGAAAAGACCTTGGCTCTGTGCAAGCCCTGCTCAGCAATCACAAAAACATCTGTATATTAACAGCCCTGTGTTCAGCCCAGATCCAGTGCCACACAATCAGCTGTGAAGAAAATTAATTCTACCCCAGCCAAAACCAGCACAAAACATTATGAGGAGTCTTTTCTGGATAAGAGATGGTACATACTCAGAGAAAAGAAATGCAGTGTTTTAATCAACACTGTTAGCAGAATATTAGAAGGAAATCAGTATTAGAACTGAGAAAAATTGACTATGAAATGTTTTTATGAATCATGAAAGGAATCAGATCATATAAGTGAAAATTTGTTAATGCTGGTTCTTTTGATAAAATGTACACACTGAAATATGCTATATTGTAATAAACAGAAAGTGAGAAACATGTGTATATATATTTCTTTTATTATGATCAAATATATGAAGAATAAAGAAGCTTACAAGGGAAGTTATTAATCCATATTTGAAATATAATTAGAATTAGAATGACTCATTAAATGTTTAAAAAAATATGAATGAGAATAAATGGCCTGAAAAACAACTCCATTTAAATTAGGCTCAAAACTTCCCTGAGGCTCTTTTCTTTTAGCAGATTTCATTGCTCTGTAAAAGACATAATTTCTAGAACATAAATGAAGGAAAGTTATATACTGATCTTCAGTGCCTCCAAGGTTTGCACTTTTTCTCTCACTATAAATATCTTACTCACTTTTTCCTACTCTTCAATGTTTAATCTGACTTTCAAGTAATAAACACTACCATGCTGTTTGCTACTACTCCTCTCCTCCAGTTAAAAAAAGACCATTTTCTTGCTTCTCTAAGCTTACATAACTTTGCCTATTACATAAAAAGATATGGGTGGGATAGCATGAGGATAAGGAGAGCAGAAATTTCCTACAATTGAGTTTAAAAATTGTGACATCCTCTACTGCTGAAAATACAGCATGGTTACCTCCCAAATTAAACCCTTAGTAGATTTCCTAGAACAGATTCTGTAAATTTCACAAGCATTCTTTTTATTCTAGTAACTGTTATTTTTCAAAGATTGACAGAGTTAGGATTTCTTTTCATCTACTTTAGTCATAGCAACAAAAAAATACTTTGTTATACAGAATGCTGTCTGAAAAGGATGGTATGCCTCCAGCATATTCCCCAAAGACTTTTTTGGAAATCAACTTTATTCTGGAAATGTAACAAGACATCTAAAATTCCACCCAAACCCCCACCCCCTGCCTTTAAAAAAAAAAAAAAAAAAATTATTTATTTATTTATTTATTTATTTGCTTACACTAAGAAGAACTGTCTTTTCTTTGACATCTGGAACTAAAGCTCAAATTTCCCAGAATTCAAACTTGCCATGTTTACAGGAGATACCAACTATCCAGAATTTGTCCACTTATTATCTAATTAAACTTCATTTAAGAAAGGAGAAATACTATATTTTCCATTAATGTTGATAACTCCTTCTTTTAGTTATAAATGTGAACGTTCACTCACTTCTGGAATACCTATTTGAGGTGCATGTTTGCAGTGATATTCTGACCAGAGATTTGCTTAGGAAGAAATTCATCTAATACTTGTTTTCATTGAAAATAGGTACAAATACTCACCAAAATATCTAAATTCAGGAAAAAATATTTTAAAAGCTAAATTAGCCCAAAAGCTTATATTTGTACTCTAAAGCTCTAAAGTCACCAGGGATACTCTAGAGTGCCTAATGTACTTAGAGAAATAAATTCTCATCCATCACTTCCCACCAGCTAGGCAGGAGATGCAGTTCCTATTTATATTTTCTTCTTGTGTAGCAAACCTTCTTATCTTTTTTACTATATTTGTCATCAGTGATAGTTACCCTCAGATACATAATGTTCCCTTCACCTGTGTAAATTCAATGTCAGTTTGAGGTCAAGTAGAAGCAAAAAAAAAAAAGTGTCAGAGGTGTTACTGCACTCTGCATCTACATTGAAAATTTCTCTTGAATTGTGGGACACAGCCTGACAAATCATATTTAAAAGAAGATAGCTCCAAGCTTAGAAGTTTGTTCATCAATTTAGGTTAAGTTTTCAAGGTAGACAGGATACTATTCCTGAAATACCTATGAGGAAACTAGACCTAGATAGCTATTCTGAATTAACATGATTCAGTGATTGCCTCTTCAAAACGTCACCTAGAGTATGTGCCCATTCATCTGAAATCTGTTTAATGCAGAAAACAAAATAAAAGAGGACTTAGAAAAATATCTGAAAACTCAGCTTAAAGTCACATCTCTATTTACATTCTTACCCATGTGGGACAAATTTTTAGGAAAACTGATCATTCTGTCTCTCAGGGAAATCAATGTGACTTGCAGATAACCATCTGTCTAAAATACTTTGGCCAATTTTTAACTGTCTTCAGTACTCCACATTTATCAGTTCTGTATTTTCAATTGCTAGTAAAGAGAAGATTTTATCAAAGGCATGAAAATCTCTTTTATTTCGTGCTTTTCCCCCCACATTATCTCTTTGCAAAATAGTACTTTTAAAATTGGTGTTGTTGTCATCAAGTTAGGAGTTTCTTTTGTATTTGTATGTTGCTCTTTTCATTGTCCATTATCATATATTAAGAGATTAAAGAAAATAAATAAAAAAAACTGTATCATATCTTGTCTCTTCTTATCAAGCAACCATCTTCTAAAGAGCCAGTATTTCATCACAGAAGCCCAGCACTGTATTTGGAAAATACAAACTCCTGCCAACTGCAATTTCATCTGGAAATGATGGATCTCATCTCCCTTGGCAGACTTCTAAGAAAATATTTCAAAAGAGTGTTTGGTGATCTTACAGCATAACTACTTTATTTATATATATGACTCTTAACAAAGTACAAACTCTTATCTCTCATCAAGGATTATTATATCTGTTTTCCTTATCATGCCTTTTTTGTCCATTTGCTGGGATTTTGTAATGTGTCTATTTTTTTCACCCATAAGAAAACAATCCTGAGATATATTAACCATTCTAAATGCTATGATCACCTGAAAAATTCATGTTACTGAAAGTCAAGCAGAAGAGTCACTTCCATTATGAGAAAAATAGTTTGGTTTACTTCTTATTCAAGTTCATTCTCTTACAGTAAAAGCCTTCTCTTAGAAACAAAAAACCCCAAGCTAATAGTTTTCCTATGAATGCACAGGCTAAAATAAGTGCTAAATCAAAGGCCTCAATTTAATCTTTTTATATGTCATTATGAAAATTGCCCTTTTATTGTTTGTTTCTCTTATTTTCTTCTGTTATTTGACAAAACCTATTCAGTTTTTCTGGTCTTCCAACATACTCCATTTCATTCAGGTAACAAAAGACTAAAATGAACACTAGCAGTGTGCAGTATAAATACTCCAGAACATTTTCAATTTCTTTAGATTTTAATTTTCTGTTGATTAGTGCATGATAGTTTGATTATATAATATTCCAAGAAGTGTTTTTTAACATTGTTTCAACTCAAGATTAATATTAGACTCTATAGCTAAATGGAGGAAATGGAGGATTGACTCAAGTTTTATATTTCAAACATTAAAATTGAAACGATCCCTCTGAATAATACAATTTCCATCTTCTTTACTTTAAGCATCATTACAAGCAGCTGCTAGAACAATACAAGCTGTTAGAGGGTTTTGTCCTCATATTTCCTGTAGTCTAAGCTTCATACTAAAACTTTTCAGGACAGTTAAAGAATACTTCAAATAAATTGTTCTTTGAGTGAGAAAGTACATGAATGAGTAGCAACATGCAAGATTTTAGCCAAAAAACTGGTGCCATTACTTAGGAGTAAACTGCAAAAATTCTTTAATTACCTCCAAAATAATCTATATATCTAGACATACATATATCACATATAAGACACAGCACTATATGTACCAATGGATGTGTACAGTTACTCAAAAATGAGACAATTCAACGGGCTGGAAATTTTTCAGAAATGTTTTGGCATCTAAGAAAAAAGCCCTCCACAGTCAATGAATTAGTAAATAGGCTTCAGAAACCAGGATGGAAAATCTGACAAACTGAAAGGATCAGATACTTGACTTTTCAAAGTTAATAAATGTAATACACACAACCCAAATAATGAGAAGAAATGCATTGTGACTCCTTTGAGACTTTTCAGCAAAAACTGTTCTTAGTCATGAGTAGAGTATTAGTTATATAGGTGCACCAGAAAAATCAGGAACAGTACCTCTCACAGTAAAAGTAACATCAAATAGTGACACTTTCTCTATAGAGAAAGTTAAATACTACCCCAGTCAGAGATTTCTTTCCTGAGTGCAGCATCTTACCAGCTCAAAAAAGTTACATATTTTTGAGCATATACAGAGCTCAGGCTCAAAAATATAAACTGAGGTTTATCATTATGTTTATTAGTTCAGTGAATTAAATATGTAAATGTTAAATATAGTATCTGTCAGCCCACTTGCCTAATAGAAGGAATTTTCTAATTACATAACTAACAAAAAAAACCTTTGCTTTGCAGGAACATATTTGGCCAATTCTGTGGCATCTTTAAGAGTTAAATATAGGAAAGCAAACTAAAGAAGAAAAAACATAATATTTTTTTTTTTCTACTTCATCACATCAGTGTTTCAGTGAGGCAATGATTTCATAATATAAAATTGTATTTTTAGTCCTTAAACTTTAATTTTTTTGTAAAACTTTAAATAAGGAAGTTGATACATTTTAGGAGACCACTGTCACAGATTCATTACCTTGGTTTAAAAGATTACCTCTTTTAAGATGCAAGAGTATAACAAAATTAGAAACTTAAGTCCATTAAGATTAAAGATTTGTTAAAATATTGTCTCATGAAGAAACAACTGTTAACAACTGGTAACTGTTAACAACTGATAGCTTTAAGACTGAGAAACTTTAGATTACTACTTTTTGCCATCAAAACTAGCATATCAGACTACTGCTACAAAAAAAAAAAAACTTTTTCTTCCATGCAATAAAAACAAATAATCAGAGTAAGAGTAATTAAAATATTTTTTAAAAATTATTTGCAAGGCATTTGTGCATATATATATATATTTTATTTTATTATTTATTTAATTTTACATATAGTCTAAGTTAAATATTGCCAGGACAAATTTATATGAAAACATGTTTTAGAAAAAGCAAGCAATGTAGAGGACCTTACGAACTGGGTATTACATAAAGGGAAAAGATATAAAAGAAGAAGCAGAACATGGGATCAGATGGACAGCATACAGTTCTGAAGAGGACTTTTGGTTTTCACTTTTTTTTACAGACCAATCTGCCTGAGAACATCTAATCCACAGGCTACCAGAAAATGAAAAGTTGTTTTAAATGCAAATAAAAATTAACCTCCACTCAGCCACTTGCTCAGTGCCCCCATCTTCCTCCCTGCCAGGGTGAAATGGGGAGAAGAATCTAAGTAAAATTTTGTGTTAAGACCAGTTTATTAGTGGAAAGTAAAACAAAATAAAATGCAATAATAGAGGTAAATTATAATAAGAATTATTATGAAAAGGGAAAAACTATGCACACTGCAATTGCTCACTGCCTCCTGCCCAATGCCATACACCTTCCCCAAACTCAGATTGGCCACGCCTCCAGATGATTCTGCCCAGTTTACTGGGCATGATGTTCTGTGGTGTGGAATATCCCTTTGGTCAGTTTGGGTCACCTGTTCCACCTGTGCTCCCTCTCAGTTTCTTTTGAATACCTCTTCACTGGTGGAGCGTGAGACAAGAAAAAAAAAGCCCTTGATTTGATAAACATGAATTCACAAAAAAAAAAAAAAGCGTTCTCAAACCCTTTAACCTTACAAACCTTTCCAGAAGTTTATACAATACTTTTAAATGTGCCATTAACTAAGAAATCATTAATTAGACAAAAACCTTAGGCTTGCAACCATATAATCAGCTATATAACTATTTTAAAGGCTTGGAAGCAGAAACTTTTCAGTACAACTGAGTATAAGTACTAGCAGTCACAACTACAATACAATTTGTCAAATCTCAAAACAGAGTCCCTACCCATCTTTCCTGCAGGCCACCTTTAAGTACTGGAAGACCACTATTAGGTCTCCTGGAAGTCTTCTCTTCTCTAAGCTAAACACCCCCAACTCTCATCCTGTCCTCAAAGATGAGATGCTCCTGTCCCTGACCACCTTTATGGCCCCCTCTGGTCCCACTCAAACAGGTCCATACCTTCCTCACAGTGGGGGTCCCAGAACTAAACACAGTACTCAATAGCTCATGCCATGACAATTACAGAATATCTTTATTATTCTAGGCATCCTAACACACAATCACTTGCTGATAAATCTACACTTGAAGCCTTTTAATATACTTCTTTCCAAAATAAGTTTTGTCATAATTCAAGCATGGCTTCCCTTTTCTTTTTGAAACATTGGATTTAGCCATTTTAGAGCAAGGTTGCATAAGTCTCACTTCTGAGGAGATGCAGGTCAGTGTTAAATAAATCTGGCTTTATTTATCCCCAAAAAGCCCCACAGCATCTAATGGTAATTGTGTTCTCTTTGTGCTCAATGTGTTTTTTTTGCAGGCAAAGCCTATCACCTGAGTGTAAATCATAAATTTATAGAATATATTGACTTGGAAGGGACCCACAAATATAGTCAAAGCCCAACTCCTGGCCATGTACAGAAGAGCCTCGAGAATCACACTATGTGCCACGTGTGAGTAAGTTAATGGCCTAGAAATGTAGGTATGCAGCTGTAAATTTAAAATCTCATATCCACTCAAGTGAAAACCAGGATATAAAATAAGACAAGACTTATGCCTTTGGTTTCTTTACTCACACAGAGGTCACATTTTTTTCAGGTTCTTTGTAAATTCTTGTACTTGACAGGAAAGAAAAAATGAAATGCACGTTTTAGTCTTATTATCAGCTTGCATAAATGAGCAGTATTTTGTAAACTTTAATAGAAAGACTGTCACATGCCAGTTGAGGATGTGTTCTGTTTAGAGTAATTTCAAGCATTTTTCAGGCTGTCAAAAAGCAGTGGTGATTACAGCCCTGATGTCTTGTCTTCTTGCATCATGTCATTGAACCACAGAAAAGAAAAGCACATGTTATTCAGCTTGCTCCAGCACTGCTGATTCTCTCTGGCTCCCTGCATCTCAGAGTTCAAAAGTCAGGAGAAAACTGCTGCTATCAAAGCTTTATGTTTAGAAATAGGAGTCCAAAAATGCCCTCCTCTCTCATCAATACAGAGCTGATAATAGCAACACTTGCAGAAGAGAATCAGTGTGACCGTGGTATTTAAGTGCCAAATTTGCTGAGAATAAGAGCTGATGTAGGAAATTGAATATGAGTTAAAATTTTCAAAGGCCTGAACACAAAGCTAAACCCCACTCCCTACCACACACACACATACCACCCATGCATTTGAGAACAATATTTTTCCTACTGCTGTACTCCACACATGGGGGAGGAAAAAAATGAAGGAATGAAGGCCTAGAGTGTGAGTTTCAGAGAGCTATCCAAAACTCTGTTTTCAATGTTCCAGGTCCCTTGGGTAGAAGGCCAGAGAGACACTTGAGAAATTCAGAAAACTATGAAAAAAATCTATAAATGAATGTGGCACTTTCAGGAAGGACTTCAAAGATGCAGAAAGATGCAGTTCCTGGTCCCAGAATTCAGTGGTGTTCCTCTTCGAGGTGCAGCTTATTAAAATAATAATAATAATAATAATAATATGAACATAGGAGCTAAAATCTGTCTGCCTGTTAAGATCTGACTGTCCAAGCTGACATGTTGAAAAATCACCATGTTGCTTCCTTTTTTTTCGAAATGTCAAGTTTATTACAATCCCTTACTTTTATGATATTATTCTATCACCTGTTTGAGCAGAAAAGTGCCATGTCCCTTCTACCTCATGAATCTTGCAAGTTAAGAAGGAAATTAACAACAAAAAATATTGACATATAATACTATTGCATGGCTTTTCCTTGAAAAGTTTTTTTTTTTTTTCCAGCTACTTTAATTTTATTTAATTAGTCATATACTTTGCATTTCATAGTGAATTGTAGGCAAGACTACAAGTGCAGAGAGAACTTCCAGTTCAAAAGCAGTAATCAATTTTTATTCCTAAGTCATGTGACTGCTAGGCAGATTTATTAGCTTGAAAGTTTGGACTGAAACAGTCCAAAACAATGCTGTGAGCATCTGCATGTGTAGTTGGCTTACACACAAGGTTCAACCACATTGCTGGAGCATTGAGTTCAACCAATGAATGACTTAAGGCTTTATTTGCTGTAGCATCTCATGGTTTCAGGACAAGTTCATGGAATAATTTTTCTGGAAAGAAAGTTCATGCCACTTGTCAGTCCTGGGTTTACTGTGCATGGAAGGAAAGCTAATTTCCTAGAGAATTTTACATACAATGTGCATACAAGTGTCTATCCATGCATTTAGAGCAAGACATTATTTTCCTTTTTCACTCTAAATATTGACTGAGAGCAGTAGAATTAGATATAGACTGGGTACCTTGGCAGGCACATAAGAAGAATGAGCCTTTGAAATATGTGAAGGAACTGTTATTGCATTGCTCATTTTGTGGCCTGTAAGGTTAATGAAAGCCCAAATTAGTAACTGTGTAGAATATAGAAGACATCAAAAGCCTAGAGTATATCCCTTGCTTCATTTTATCAACATCCCAGCTAAAGGTTATAGGTATCAAAATGTCTTTGCTGATTGTATCTACTCTAGAATGGATCCCTGGATTAAATTTTTTAAATTTTGGTTCCATTTAAAATTTATTTTACATTTTCCTTCTGGAGTAGCTTCATCATAAAAAATGACAATTTATTTATTAAAACATAGTATTCTCTCTTCAAAAAGAAAAATTTAATATGGTTATTTTGCTTTTGAGAGTCTCTCCCCATCAAATAGGCATACAACTCTTACAAAGCAATTGAGTATCCAGAAATCTGTGTTTGAATTCTACTCAAAGCAAACAACACAGTCTAAGGTACTATTAAAGTTAAAAGAAAGGAGAGAAAAATATTTCTAACTCAGATAAAGACTTTTATAGCTTGAATGACCTTTTAGTGGATTTTAGTTTCTTTATTAAGCTTCAAAATATTGTGCTGCATAGTTTGATATACTGAATTCCCTTTTTAAATTCTTTTTTTGGAAACTACATCAAAAATATCAAAAGGCATGGCTGTATTCAGAGACTGAGAGGATGGGGAGAACAAAAGCAGATTGCGACAAGAATAAAAAAATAATCAGAAGTCCCTATTCTTTATAGACAAAGATTAAGGTTCAGCCAGCCTAATAAGTGTATATACTATTTTGAAAACCTGGTAACCTTGTCTGAAAGAAAATAACCTGAATCTGTAGCATGTTGGGAAAAATATTCAGAAAATCAAATCCTCTGATTATTAAGTCTTTGTTAAACCAGCTATACTGGCATGTGGTTAATCATAGAATATGTTGGACAAGTCCAACACCTAGTCCTGCAGAGGACACCCCAAGGAGCTCATCTTGTTCCTTTGAGCATTATCTAAATACTCCTTGAATTCACACAGGTTTGGTGCTGTGACCACTTCCCTGGGAGCCTGTTCCATGCTCAGCCACCCTCTGGAGTGTTAGGAAACAGAGTGACTCAGACTTCCCAGGCAACACACCCCTATACACAACACTAGAGGAAATCCTTCTCCTGATATCCAACCTAAACTTCCTCTGACTGATCTTTGTGCTATTTCCTGGAGTCCTGTCACAAGAGTGAAGTGATTGGTACTTATAACTCTGCTTCTCCTTGTGATAATATTGAAGACCACAATGAGATCCCCCATCAGTCTCCTCCAGCCTGAACAGACCAAGTGACCTCAGCCACTCCTGATTCAGCTTCCCCTCCAGACACTTCACCATCTTTGATTGGTCACTTCACACTCTCTGATAGTTGATCTTTTTATACTGTGATGGCCAAAAATTTCCCTAAGACTTCAGGTGAGGCTGCCCCAGTGCAGGGCAGAGCAGGACAATTCCCTCCCTTGCCCAGCTGGCCGTGCTGTGCCTGATGCCCCCCAGGAGAGGGTTAGCTCTCTTGGCTACCAGGACACTGTTGACCTAGTTCAGCTCAGGTCTTTTTCTGTGGTGCTGGTCTCCACTCTCTCATTCCCTAGACTATACACACAATCAGGGTTGCCCCATTCCAGGTGCAGAATCTGGCACTGGCACATGTTGAACTCCATATGATTGCTGATTGCCCCAAAAAGACAAAAAACCCCAGTTGCTTATTCTCCCAAAAGACATAGCTTACAGATACTCTTTTTTAATTTTCATTTTAGAGAAAGTTATCTGGTCCTTGGATAGGAAAGTCTACTATAATTCCTTCATTTGTAGGAGTATTGTGAAGTAGAACTGCAGACTGGGCATCAGAGG
The DNA here is from genome assembly GCA_030060385.1 of Muscicapa striata striata. NCBI lineage: Eukaryota > Metazoa > Chordata > Aves > Passeriformes > Muscicapidae > Muscicapa > Muscicapa striata. The sequence continues at coordinate 1,494,609 of JAREIS010000018.1, read as the reverse complement.
GTATTCACAAGCCGTCATAAAATATGAAACTTTTTATTGCCATTTTTTTTTAGTTTTAGAAATACTCTGAATTGAAATACTTCAACAGTCATGGAAATGAAGAATCTGTCTTCTTCGGGCAAGAAACTAATTAATACAAAACTGATAGGTCCTTAGCAGGAAACCCTTCTTTCAATATCTAGTCAGGGCACTGATAGGAATATGTTGCCTATGTTGCCTCTTCTTTCCTCTCCATAGTTTCTCATAAATGCTTGCCAATACCACAACAAATTTGTGGCAGATCAAGAAATTTCAATGTCAGGTTTGAGGGTTTTGTTGATTTTATGGCATTCTTAGATTACTAAATTGTATATTAGCCAATAGTTCTAACATGAAGAGGTGCCATTACTAATGAATAATATCACTAAGTTTTGCAGCCATACCTAGTCCAAAGTCCTAGTCCAAAGACTAGGACTAAAAAATATGTATAATTGATGTTTTTTGAAATGAAGTGGATCTGCAGTGTACAACTCTGCTACCTAAATAATCTGTTCAGGCTCGAACTTTCCTATAAGGACTAATGAGTAATAGCATGCCCTGAAACTGAATCACCAGGTACTTCCATTTAGCTTGTGGAAGCAGAATGTGTGTTTCTTAAAAGGAAGAGGTCTAGATATTTCTAATGTTTCTCATCTGAAGTGTTACAAATCATGTATTAGGAAGACCATCCTATATTAATGCAAATCACTAAAATTTGTAATCAAATTTTCTCTTTTTGAAAAAAATATTTAAAAACCCATTGTGTTCTCTAATGGTTTACTTTTTGAGTCCCTGTTCTCTTACATTGCAAATAATTTATACTTTTCTACATGTAAATAATAATAAATTAATTAAAAAGTATGATACTTTTCTTCTTGTGTGGAAAAATTATTTTATAATGTCATAAATTGCCTTACTTTGTACTGTATTTACCCTGTGGGAATGGGGTGAGTAGTGGTGTCTACATACTGTTACAAAACACCAAAAACTTTATTAGACTAAATCGAAATATGGTGTTTATCAACTTAGATTGTGAACTGCAATAGTTTTCAGTTTGCCCCTGCTAAGAGGAGAGAAATCTCAGGGATTGCCTGAATGGGGCCTCACTTAATCTGGATGAGTTTTTCCCCTCCATCTGGCTGAACTGCAGTGTTGTAAAACCAGCTGTATGAACAGATTTGCAATATGTGTTTGTATTCTTCAGTGTGCTCCATTCCATTATCTAATGTTTTTTGAGTAGTCATTGTCTTTAAATGGTTTCACCTGAGAACTTCAATAAATATATATTTGACTTTGGGCACGTTGGCATGATTTAGGAACAAAAAAATTTATTTATTTTGAGCAGCTGCATGCAACTCAGTTTTGGAAAGAGAGAATCAGTTCTCTGTATTGCTGCTTGTACCAGGATGAACACTGGCTACAGCATTCCTCAATTTATCTTTTTTTTCAGAGTGCATGAAGTTCTTTGTCCTACTCAAACAGACAATAGTCTGTGCTTTTTAGAGTCATGGTACATGTTGCCATTAAATTAGAACATCAAGGGCAAATTAAAGAGAATAATTTATTTTATTTGTTTTTAATCTGTTTTCCAATGTTTCAGTTTTTTAATTGAAACTGCAAACAGTGTGTGAAAGAGTAGACTAGGAATGCAGAGAATGCAATAGGAATAAATACACTTATTAAACTTTCCGAATACTTCAGCTACTCTTGAACTTGTCACATTGTTAAAGTGAATTATAATGATTAATATAAAAAAACTCTAGTCTAAGATCTGTAAACATTGTGACCTCTGTGACCTTAGAATAGGCTTTTGTTGTTTGTGCTTGGGTTTTTAGCATTGTTTTAAATATTAATGATCTAATAAATAAAGCCAGACAGAATTCACACTGTATACACAGTGGAGGAAGCATGAAGAAAAGCTGTTACATAATTTAGGCTATTGGGAAGTGTTCTATTCCTCTTTGAAAGCTTTCCAGGTACGTAAGTTTATCCCTGTGGCTCTTTGTTCTTTTTATATCCAGACTACATCTCAACTTGCCTAAATCCCCATAATTTGTTAGTCTTAAAATGGGCATTTTATGTAGGCTATGGGAAAATACATTATAAAGAAATTCAATAATGCATAAAAATCTGACCAAAATACCCTAATCATAGAATTCTTTTCAGACCGGATTTATTTACTAGAGAAAAAGAAAGAAATAATACTACTACATGAAGACTCCAGATGACGTCACCATTAAACTATTACACATAGTTACACATTCTGTGCCTTTCCGTGTTTCCATTGGGTGCCATGATTGATGGCTGCTGACTGGGGGAAGGTTGCATTGAGTCATCAGCATCCTAAGTACTTTAAAGAACGTTAAGGGGTGTTGATGACAAAAATTTCTTCCTCTTCACTCTGGGATATAATTAAGATAATTTTCTTACATTTTCAGCCATGGCCTACACTCTTCTCTTTATTCATTGCTCTATAATTCCATGCTCCAAATCCAAACTTGGTATATATGATATTCAAGATACAATAACAACCTGTTCTTTGTTATTCCTTAAACAATTGTCATGCAAGATTACAGTAATGGTATCTTTGGTAATGCTTGTATAAAGATTCCTCAAAGCAGTCTAGCAAGGACTTCAGGACTTCAACATAAGCAGATGGGATAGTTGGGTTTTAAGACATGTAATGGTTCAATTACACAGCTCACAGAGGCTTAGCTCTGGCATATTGTTTGCAACCCTGGACAGAAACTGTTGGCGGGTATGTGTGTGTCACAAGATTTATCTGGGGATTAGGAGTTCTATTAGAAAAGACTTCAAATGCTGAATATGCTCTCACTTCTTCTTTTCAAGGATGAAAAAGGACTGGATTACAATGTATAAATGTTTAAAAGGGTCACACATGAGGACCCTGAGAAAAACCTATTTTGATTCCAGGGGATTATTAAAGCAAGAAGTCACTGCTCTGAAACTAGTAAACGACCCTTCAGAATAAGCAGTGTGCTGGATTGATATGTATGTGAATAGAGAAAAACAAACTAGAGTGAGCTTCTAGGAAATCTACAGTTATTGATTACAATTATTGTATTGACTTTGTAAGGAATTGTAAAAATTTTAGCTGATGTTTTAAAATTTGTTGCTAACTGATGAACATGAGGGTAACACCTAGTGAATAGATTATGTTGCTTGTATTTTCCTTAGTGCTCTGAACATCTTGCATCTGCCCTTGAAACTTTAATAGTTGACAAAATCCTGAATAAGACTGATTATGGCCTAGCAGGGTAGCAGACACAAGTAGTAGAACTACTTTGAGATATCCAAAGTGATGAAAGAAACTCTTCTTCACAGTAGTGACGAGAATCTGTACCTCATGGCAAGATCAAAGAAAGTACTAGATAAATTTATGAACATATGTTGTTGACCTTGAAACAGCTGTTTTCAGTACTAGAACTAAGAATTTGTCTCTTTTGCATCTATTTATTCAGAAACAAAGTCACACAGTCTGATTATAAATTAAAAATATAAATTATTAAAATTATATAATATATAAATATATAAATATATAAATATATAAAGATATAAATATATATTTATATAAATATATATTTATTTATATAAATATATAAATATATATAAAATTATATAAAATTATAAATTAAAATTTAAAAAATCTTGAGACAATAGTGACTTTTTTTGTCTTCTGGAAGATTTGTCCAGATGCTTGTGAAAATTCGATATTTGTTCAGAATTTTTAAATATTTGTTTAGAACTTTCTGGGCTTGGTGTCCAGGCTGCAGAGAGGGAGTGGAGCTTAGACCAGTGTGGGAATGGCCAGGTTGACATTCTATACCACTAACATCATTGCTGGGGTTTCAAGGGGAAGAAAAGGGTGAGCACACCCTGTAAAGGAACCAGTTTGTTCCCTCTCTCCCTCTGGGCAGCTGCCAGCTGTGGTAGTGCTGCAGACTCTCATGTGGTCTCTGTCCCTCTGCCAATGTCACCTTTCCCTTCCTGTTCCTCTGACACATGGCTATGAAAGCAGCTCCTTCTCTTTTGTATACTTCTGTTATTAATATTGCTGCTGTGACTGTGTGGTTTTTATTCCACTGTGGTTTGCTTTCAGTAAATTGTTATCTCAACCCACAGTCTCTGCCTTCTCAGTGGAGCTGAGTGAAGAATGACTGGCAAAAGACAGAAATTTAGCCACCTGAATATGAGAAATAACTTCACTGTGCAGGTGGCTGAGCCCTTGAACCGGTTTCCCAGAGAGGTTATGTAGTCTTCTTCTTTGGACATATTAAAAAAAGTATCTGGACAAAATGTTGAGTAACTCTTTAAAAACTCTGCCTGAGCAGGGAAGCTGGACTCGATGACCTGCAGTGATTCCTTCCAACTTTACACATTCTGTGATTCTGTGATTCTTGGTGGAAGTATCCTCACCAATCAACACCAAAGTCAGCAGCTGGTGATGAGAACATGTCAGAAAGGGAGAACCATCTTAAAGAAAGACCTGGATAGACTGGCAGAGTGGGCAGCCAGTGTGGGTTCCTATCTGTGTGACTGGGGAGAAGCTGTGGCAAAAGTGACCTGTGAGTCCTGGTAGGCAACAAGCTGAACATAATCCAGCAGCCCACCACTGCAGACACAGAGGTAAATTGGGTCTTGGCTTGCATTTACAGGGGCACTACTAGCAGAGAGAGGGACATGAATGCCCCACTCTGCCCTGCACTGCTCAGGTAGTGCTTGGAACAGTGTCCTGTTTTGAACTCTACAATTCAAAAAACTGCAGCATCTTCCTTTCATGTTCTAAATGTTTCTTACAACTACAAAAAATGTTTTCAGAAGGACCATAATATTCACATTAGAATGGAGCATCTGCCATAGCTGATGGAAAATAAGACACCAAATTCAGCTGGTACAATAATTCTTTGAAATCCTTGTAGTTTACAAGAATAATGTTCAATTCTTTTTGTCCACAGTAAAATTGAAGCTGTGCTATGCATTCATGATAAGATATTTTTGATCCCAACTAACTGTTTCCTGGGAATAAAAAACTTTCCATCATACCACATAATAATTATCCTTGTACAAAGGAAAAAATATATATACTGAACCCTTCATGCAGCTAGAAAAAACAGTAAGTAATTACTTTTTGCAAATATTGCTGAGATAACCTCAGCCTCAGTAACAGGTAACCAAAGAATGTTTGTTGATTTTAAGATTGCTTTTTTTTTGCTAAGACCTCTTACATGTTTGATAACAGAAAGATTAACTATCCCTTTTTTGTGATGATGAGCTGAGGCAGAGTTCTATCCTTTTCAGCCAGAAGACATATTACTTCCATTAAAGGACTTAATCCATTCCAATTCTGGGGGAGATTATTTTTCAAGTCTTCATTTGGTTTTGCCAGTAATACCTTTTAAATGAAAAACTCAAAATTGGAAACTAAAACCCTTTTTTTTTTTTTTTTTTTTTTTTTTTTTTTTTGTTAGGTGTTTGTTGTTTTCTGTATAAAGTTTTAGTCTATCCTGATAATTTTCACTTGAGAGGAGAAAATGCAGATCTCCCTGAGGTTTGTATTTTGCCCACTTCACATTGCTGAATCCATTTGATCACAAGTAAAACAGGCAGTATAGCATTGCCTCATGGTGTTCAGCTCTAGCACATATTATAGCATGTAGAATTCTTTTATGACTGCCTTAAAGCTAGTGTTTGCTCTCTATTAGCTAGTTCTGTTCCTTTTCTCACTTCTGCTGACCAATATTGAGATTTTACATTTTCATTCTTTCACAAAGGAGGCCATAGCAATCTGTTGGTCAGGAACTTCTTCCAAGAGCTTTAAAGATGATCAGACAGATGAGATGTTTATATAATTATAATAGATATACATATAAGTATGTGACTGAGTGCACAGAAATACATTCACAATTATATACGTGTGTGTACATATGTATGCATACACACACACAGAGATTATTTGCAAGAATTATTCTTATGTGACCTAAAAGATCATAGATTTGTGGAAGATGGTTTCTTGCACTGAAAGTAATTTTGAAAATAATCAGTTTTTTAAAAGTCCATGATGCTTCCAAATCACTTTGTCAACAATTGCTAAGTATTGTCTCAATCCACTCAGTGGATGTACAGAAATAGGATATATGTGGTTTTCCTAAAGCATGACAAGAATTGTGTTCATTAATTTCTCTTGTGAAATTTTTGCTTAGAACCTCGGGTACTCTGAGAGGTGGTAGAGTACTTTTGGTGAAAACATTTCAGGGAGCCTGAGAGATCATTATTTATCATTTTTATTTTTTTTTAGATTTTACAGATTTCATTTGAACCTTCTGAGACTGAAAGTGAACTTAAATAGCTCAGTTAGTATAAAGTAGTATTTTGGTGGTTTTTTTTAAACAAAAACCAAAACTAATGTTTCTACACTATCATCTTTTCTTCCTTAATTAAAATACAGCTTGATAGACTGTGCCCTCCTAAGGTTTCCTTCTATGAAAATAATTCCTTTCTAGTCTCAAACTGCAGCAGCTGCAGAGCTTCATGTTTTCCCTCACAATGAACTTAGTTTTTCTATTCTGTGTGTTAGCTCAAAACTATTCCAGATTTCTATCATAAATAATCTTTTTATATGCAGACAAAGTAGACTATCAAGGAACTAGGAGTATTTTGCCTGTCTTGAAATTATTTCATTTACACTCTGTATGGCATACCTCCATTAAAAGTAATGAATTATCTTCAATTTCTGCTGAATTACAGTCTCAGTGTTGCAATATTTGCCTACTCCATTCCCAATGTATTGACATTTCAGAGGTGTTAAATGTGGAAGTTCCACTGCTCTTGGTACTGATGCTCTACATTCAAAAACTAAAAATCTCCTTACTTAATCTCAATAAGGTCTTCCTCGTGGAAATCATAAATGTATTATACATAATTAATTTTAGGAATTATCTAGTGCACAATCTTTTGGATGGTGCAAATATTAATTTTTACTGTGATTTTTAAATTAATTAAAAATGTATTTTGTAAGCACACATAACAAAGTTCTTGCTGACATTCAGAAAAATCAGTATAGTATATCTTGTGACAATGTAGATGCATATACATATAAAGGTTTAATTAGTTTTAAAATTTTGTTATTAAGCTTTTAATTCATCAGTCAGTATGCTGGGGGAATATATTTTCTATGTTCAGCAAATACAGAGGATAAACAATTCCCTATGAGTCAAATCCTGCAATTCAGTTTTCTAGATGACAACCAAAGAAAATAAGAAAATAATAAATAGGTTGATCCATTATGTCACAGGGTTACATTTGATGTATGAGTTATTATAGTGGGACAATTTATGTTTTCAAACCCAGAATTGAAGAGCTGAATTCTCTTTAGAAATATTCATAGAGTGAACAAAAATTTAACTGCAGATAAAATCTCAAATTTCTACCATAACCAAGGCATCTTTGGCAAGTGAAGCCTCATAGTTTTGTTCCTGACATGGGAACACAAGTAGCAAAGTATGATAATGTGACATCATCATCTGGAATCTTCCAGTCTTGCATGGCTTCCAGCCAAAAGGAAGGAAACACAGTTGCTTACTGGCCTGCCCTGTTTCAGTTTCATATTGGTGTTTAAAAAAAAAAAAAAAAATCTGTGCTGAAATTCAAAAATTATTTACCTTCTTAAAGATCCTATGTAATCTGAGATTCCTGGAATTTAGAGCCATATTGCATAACTATTCTGAAGACTCAATATAATGAAAAATTATGTAATATTTATGTTAAAGCACTTGTACTTGCCTTTCTCTAATAAGTGTTTGTGATTGAAATATGGCAAGATTATCCTTATTTTATATTCTAGAATGTTCTTTATCAACTTCTGCATACTACCCTGTGCACTTTTTAGGCTTAGTCTTTGCCATCCATTTTGAATTTACAGAATAATTTGAAAACCTCCTGCATACCTTCAATTTCTTCTTACTAGATTTTGAAATTGTATGGGTGATACATTAAGACCCCCAATGTTAGACTTCATTTGCAGTGTGTGAAGCTGATTATACAGTTGTCTTGTCTACCTGAACTCCTTTTTATGTTGGCAGTCTTCATTAACCACGTGTTCAAAGTTCTAAATCATCAGAACATTCAACAAGTTGTTAACTGCCAAGAAACATATATATAACTAGAGGGTTTAAGCAGTCATTTTCTATCATGTGTTTGGTATATCCTTTCCATCTATGTACTACTCCCTGATCTGATGGTAGAACATGAGCAGTGCAGCTTCCCATTGATGTAAAAACATCTTCATATGATATTTTTCAAAGTAATATCAAGGTTTTCATCTTTTGATCTCTTTTACTATAAGTGCCAAAGGAAAATAAAACATATCCCTATAATTTATCAAAGGACTAAGAAAGTCCCAAAAAATGCACTCCTCTCAGCTACCATTGTTATAATTTCTTAACTATTTTTAAAAGGATAAAGACATTAGGTAGGCAATATATTACTTTTCTATATTCATTTGGGAAATCTTCTGTTATCTCATTATGGCACGGGTGTTCTTTTTATGCTATTGCTTAATATAGTCTATTAGTTTGCTGACTCTAGAGAAAAAAATGTCCTAGTTAAAATATTGGTGGATGTTAACATGTTTGAAAAATGAAAAATGTAAGCTCTAATAAATAAATTACTTTCTGTAAAACCCTCAGTCAATTTTTCCCTGGTTTGCAATGATATGATCCTCTATCTTCCTATATTTGATGATTTTTTTTAGCCCTCTAAGATAGCAGGAGGGCTAGTGAAATGGTGAGTAAGAGAAAATAATGCCACTGAAGTCAAGTGGCCAACACTGGAGAAAAAGCTATTTTTAGACATTGGTATTTCATTTTCAATTTCTGTCTTGTACTCCTTAGTGTATAAAATAAAGAGGATGATTTGTGGGCAAAATTCTGGATCTGCTTCCACTCCTTTAAAGCCTATGTGATTCTGCTAATGTGAATGTTTGAATTTTGGTTTAGAATTATTGAGCAGAAAATCTGGAAGGAGAGCAGAATCTGCATTGTGAAGATGTCCACATCTTCCCCTGCAGAGACTCACTATTTATAGAAATATTTATCCCAAGGAATGTCACCACAAAGTTAAGAGGTCTTTTTAACTTGCACAAGGATCATATTCAGAATTGAAAGTTACAGCAGTAACTTTAACACACATCATTTTGACAACAGAAATATGATGTGGATTAACTCAGTTTTTGAAAAAATAGAGGAAAAACTTTCGTACAGAGTAGGAAGTGAGTTGAACCTATGATTACCTTCCCACATTGATGATCAATTACATTATTTAATCACTGCTTCATGGAAGTTGAATAATCCTGAGAAGCTGGTTCAGCCATACCTAAATCTCTCTTGAGCTTGGTGTGGCCCTGTCTTCCTCTCTTTTGATCTGATTTCTAATTTCTTATTATTTGCAACACAGTTAATGACTCAGTTACATATTCCAGTGCATTTTGCACAAATAGTATCTCTGTTTGAAAGGTCTTTGGATATTCCACAGATGATAGCTTATTGCAAAAGTCACCACACCATAGCTGTACCAGAGCTGGCTTTCTGTCATTGTCTGTTGTGTATTTCCAGCCATACAAATGCAGAGCTTGTGGACCAGCAAAGCACACTTCTAATGCATGCCCTGTGTTATCACACAGTAGACCAGTCAAAGCTAGCTATGGCTACTAAATTAAAGCTAAGGTATAAGTAGGAAGTCAATAATAAATCAATATATTGATGAATTGGTGTTTTTCAAAACAAACATTTGCAGCTCTGAAACTTAAAAAAGAAAGTCACTGAGATGAGGTTCCCAGTAAAAAAAAAAAAAAAAAAATCAGGGCATTTTTCTTTTGAGAAGACTAGTGTGAGAGGCATTAATATGACTTAAAGAGGGGTCAGAGGAAAATGTAAAAGTCAGTAATATACTACTTTATCTTTTCTCAGGTTTTCTAGGAAAGTGGAAAAATATCTTTGTTTATTATATCAAAGGATATTGTTGTCACCTTGACACAATTTTTCAAATAGAAGAGCAAGAAGGCAAAATACTCTCTTTTGCATATCAGGATTCAACACCAACAATCCCTCAAAAGCTAATTTTGAAGTTACAGTCCATGCAACCCTTTTATTACTGCTTCACTAATATATTAATAAATACTTAGAAAGCAAATTACCTCAGCTTGCTGTATAACAAAATACATTTTGATGTATTAAACACCTCATAGTCCCATAGCAAAATCCCACAGACAGATGAAAGCCTTTACTTTGACTGTGTTTGGAACATCAGGAATATCCCAGTCTAGTAGAATAATTGAAAATTAACAAAGAAAATAGTTCTAACAGCAGCGTCCTGACTTTTGACTTCATTGAACCTCATTTTCAACCTTTACAAGTTGCTGTAGCAACCAGCTACAGTTTGACTCCATCCATGCTAGATTTCACAGTTGCAATAATGGTACTCTTAGTGAATTCCTGACCTTTATTTCAAGCAAAATAGGTTCTGTTAAATATTAATACTTAGAGTACCTTCAGATACTCTTGATTCATTTCATTTGATTACAAGGTCGATTCCAGCTCTAGTAGCACAAGTCCTTTTCTACATGAGAGCATTCTTGTATTGGCTTAAATGCAGTTGTTTGTGGTTTTGTTTGCTTTGTTCTGTTTGTGCTGGTTCTATAATAATTTTGTACCACTGTAAAGAATGAAGCATGCACCCAAAGAGGCTTGTTGTTACCACTCTTTTCATACTTGTAGAGAAAGCTAATGTTTGCTGTGCTTTCTTAAGAGTTTATATTATTCTGAGCTCTACTGTATGTCCATAAAACACCTTTATTTAAGACCATTCTGCTTTACAAACTTTGTAGTCCTAATATAGCCAAATGGCTGTTCAAGATGGGCTCTTTGGAGCTGGTGGATAGACTCCAATGCCATATAAAGGAAAGGACATTACATCTGTGAGCAGTTCTGTCTTTACTACAGTGGTGAAGGGCTAAATATTTCAGCAGTAAGGGAAGCCTGTGTCTGGTTGAAAAGACAAGCAACTAAACTGAGCTCTGCTGGTGTTCCCTAAAGTGCATCTTGCCTCATCTGATCCTGAGACACCACTGCTGTCAGTGGTAAGGTGTCTTTGCACAGGAAATATGTGGTTTCAAATCTGGGAATGACACTTATATTTGGAGAGTATTTGCTTTGGAGAGATCAGACTTCAAGTTGTAGCTTCCACTCCCAATGACTTAGTTCTGTAATAACTAATTTTCTTTATAGTTTCCAGTACTTTCTCTCATTGTCTTTCATCTAGACATTTCATACTCCCAGAGCCCTCATTGAGGCACAAATGTTTATTTTCTATAGTATCGCTGCTGCCAGCATGAAGAAAAGCAGTTGTGTGGATAATAAGGATCTATCTTTAGGAAGAAAAAAATATTTATTTCTCAAATAAATTTTTGATTTGTAGCTTTAGTTATTCAAACTGCTCCTTTTGTGGATTTGCTGATGTGTGGTGACAATTCTTACTGTTAAATGTAGCAAAGTAAATATATCTGGGCTCCAGGGAGCACCAGGGAACTCATTTTTGTTGACTAGAGTAACTAGAGGGGTAGTATTATTTTTTGGCTATACCTTCTAAATTGAGGTCATACATACCAATTCATTCTCACTTTCTTGAGCTGCTCCTGCATGCTAAGAGATCTGAATCATATATATTTTATAGATTCCATAGTAGCCCTTCATTTTGAAAATGAACATTCCATTTCTCTCTGAAAGAGCATTGTATTTAAAATTCTCTATATGTAAGTGTATTTTCAATATCCTTAAATGAATTGCATACATATGTAAACCACACAACCTTTAAATAAGATTTGTGTCGTAGTAACTATGGAATAGTGTGCACCTCTGTAATATTTGTTATATACAGTTATTTATAGATATGTTTCTCTGACATTGCCAAGAATTTATGCTTCTACCCATTGCCTTAGTGTGAGAGGGAAGAATAGAGAGGTAATCCATTTTCAGATGAGAGCACAGCATACTGAGAATTTTTTACATTTTCCACTAAGAATCTGATAACAACAACTTTCATTAACATAAAAATAATATTTAAAATAAAATTAATGAATGCTTTCAGAGGGGTTTTGATGGTGGGGGTTTTCATAAATTCATAAATGTGAATACCTTATATACTTGGTTTTAATTTGTGGTGACTTCATTTATTTTTCTTAGTTACAGATTTCCTTTTTTATTTTTGCATCAGAACAATATTTTATGCTTTAAAACCTAAAGAGTATAACATCTGACTTTCTTATCCTGTAGTAAAAAGAATATAGCACTTTTGGAAAGAATGATTTTCTGCTCTCTTAAGTTTTAACAATTATTTCCCAGGGAAAAAAAAAGGGAAGAAAGTTATAAGCCATAAATTATGGCACCCTGAGCCTGGTAAAGGTGAGATACAGACAAATGTTAAACAGAGAGTGAAGAAAAGAGAGCAAGTTTATTGTACACTGCAAGTCACGTTACTTAAATGAGCTATTCATAACCTATTGCTCTTTGTAAGATAAGAATTAATATGCCATTACTTTGATGTCAGCTCTTCCATGGGAGATGTTCTAAATTTGTTTGGTTTTTTTTCCCTCAAAATATTTTTTAAATTCTTTGGTTGGGTATTATTATTATTGTTATTATTTTAATAATAATAGTTTTAAATCTGCAAAGTCTAAAAAAAGTGAGCAGAATTTCAGACTTTTGGGGTTAAGTATTACCTATGTCTGTAGACTATATGGAAAGGAGGATTTTTTTAAAATGTTTATTTTTCCAACAAATTATTCTCTTTGATACAAATTTCCAATTTCAATTTTCTTTCAAATATGTTTTATTATACATTTTAAACTGATTACATTGATAAAAGTATTTTTAATATAAACTATAAACTCAACATAAAACATGAAAAACCAGAAAATGTTCCTGAATAGAAAGCCGTGCACTTTGTTATGAACAGATTTAAATGTACATAAATGTCTTTTCTGTTAATATGTGTTTCATTGACTGATTGATACTGGAAATAAATGTGATATTTTCAGTGTTGCATTTGAGTGCTCTAATCTCCACTAAATCATTTTCCCCAGGTGTCACCTCCAAGACAATGATTAATGACATACTAATAAAGTTCACTTGGCAGTCTAAAACTAAAATGTCATTTCTATTGGGCATTAATAATTTTCAGCTAAGAAGAGCCTTGAATCAGAACTATGATATTCTTTGTTTAAAAACTTTATTTTTAAAATCTTTTAATACAGCTGAAAGTGGAAAAAAAAAAGTGGATGCGAGTTATCTAAATGATGAAGTGATGTTTTTGTTGGCTGACTCTTTTAGTCTTGGCACTGTGCTGTTTGAAATAAATGAAGCAATATCAATCACTAGGTATAATCAGGTTTACAAATCACTTTTCAGTGCCATTAGCCAATCACAAATGGGTACGCTAATCCCTGTCCTCATACTAATATATATATTCTTGTCTAGATTGTGTGTCTTGAATGAAAATGGAAGCCAAACCTCAAAGTAATATTATTCCTTAACTGTTAAGCATTAAGAGCTGCTCAGAATGAACGGCAGTCTGGAGCCCAAAGAGCCTAAAATCTTAGACAAACAAAGATGTCAGGAGAATACACTGTGAAGTTTAGAGAAGGAATGCAGTGGGGAGTTGTAAAACTAATATTGGTACTGTTTTGTATCTGCAACTGAACTGACTTTTAGAAAGGATTTAACAGTGAAAATGTTTCCTAAGGAACAGATATTGTGTGTTTAGACATAAAAAAAAAAAAAAAAAAAAAGTGAAAAAAGGAAAGAAGGGATACCCATAATGAGATAGTGTGAAAATATGAAGACAAAAAGAAAATATAGGAAAAAAATAAGTTACAAGAGGAAAGATCTGTGAATTTGTACAGATTAAGGGAAAGGGAGAGTCTAGAAACATTTAAGGAGGATTTGTTTTGATGAGCTATATGAGCATTAAGAGAATGTGGGATTTTTCAAAACCACCTATATGTAACAAAGCAAAAATCACACTGATTTTCATTTGAATTCAAGTTTTGAAATTTGGTATTTTCAAACTGTGGTATATATCCTACAGTGACCCTACATCAGGATACTATTAAAAAGTATTATTTGGACATGATGGCACAAAGGCAGAACCCATTCTTCAAACAGTGATGTCATTTTGTCCTCAGCTTTTATATTATTACTCCTACATTTTTTATTACTGAACTTTCTGGGTTTTTTTAATTTCTTTCCTTTACTTACATTTTCATGTCATAATAAATAAAATACCTTTATAATGTGCAAACACTGCTCAGTAACAGCTGAAAGACTAGTGTGTTTCAATGCTGTTTTAGTCACCAATGATGAATTTGATTTCGACAAATTTTTTCAGCTTACATTTCCAGTCATAAACACTATAAAGCAGACAAGATAAGAAAAAGCAAGGTATAGCAAAAAATGTTCCTGTTTAAGTGCATGCTCTAGGGACTGAGATGAACTCCTTAAACTCACAAGATAATTAGGGCAAGACAAAAATATACATAATCAGCCTTGCATACTCTGAAGATGGAAAGCAGAACAAGTTTTCTAGTTGCATGAAGACTGGTAAATTCCCAGAACAACCTTATGAAGGGAAGATTGAGAAAAAGACGACTGGTTTTAAAATTAGGGTGATCCATTTTTTAAATGGTTTCTTCCTGTAATTTTGATTTCTTCTCTATCATTCTGATTTTCAGTTACAGTAGAGGTCTAAGAGTTCATGATCCAGTGTTCCTTTCCAGGACCCAGTACCACAAATCTCTCAAGATAAGGGTTATATTTCCCAAGTTATTTTTTTCTATCATCCTCCTTTGAGAGCTCTGTTTCCACAGTACTTAGAATCAAGTAGTAAGACTTGTTCACAATATTTTATTGTACACTGCTGAATACTTAAACAAGATTCCTCCATGGACTGCTCTCAGTAGTGATAATAAGTATACAAGTAGGTCATGTAGGATCAAGATTCAAATGTTGACAGCCATAAGAGAATGTTTTTCAAATGCAAAACATGTTCAAGAAAGTTATAAAGTGAAGAAGAGGGTCAAATCATCTTCTAAATAATTCATAACTGTCTGATTATATTAAAGAAGACTGGTTTGAAGATAGAGTACATGATAAAATCGATGTTTTCAAACACTAAAAAGACTCATATAAATATCACAGAATCTCTGTAAAACAGCTGTTTTTGCAACAATGTGTCCAGTATACATCAGTATACTTAGTTTTCAGATACCTTGAAGTGACCTGATGGGCTTTGGCCAGAAGAACTTTATATTTCCCAAAAGTGTAATAAACTTTATTCCCCTCCTTATTTTCAAATTGTCTTCTACTAACTATTATAATTATAAGAAGTGGTAAGTTCATCCCATTTGAAATGCTGCTCCTACCCAGTTGCTTCCTGACTTTCCCCAGCAGTCACCATTAACTACTACAGCACACCTTGCTTGTTATTATTTGAAATAAGCTGAAAGGTCGTTTAAACTTTTAAGACTTTTTTTTTTTTTCTTTAATACCAAAACTCAAGATCCTGTCAAAGTGAGTTCTGTTGTCTGTGTCTAATGTCAAGTGGTTGAGATTCCCTTTTACGACAATTATATGTAAAATTTAACCAATTACTAATCATTAGAAGAAAAATTATGAACCAGGATTGTAAATCAATATTTAATTTGGAATTAAAATAACACCCACTATGTTAACTTTTCTCTATGACACCTTATATTCTGGCAATTACTTTTGGAGCACCATACATAAGCATGATACTTCACAAGCAAATGAAATAACAAAAGAGTAAATAATATTTGCCAAAAATATAACATGTAGTCTTAGTCCTTTATTGAAATTTTGAGAAAAGCTAGGAAAATCTACAAGATAATGTATCTTCCCAATATTTAAAAAAGGCACTTTGAAATAACAACAGTAATTAAAAAAAATACATTTGTGTATTAAAATCCTAAATAAATGAGTGAAACAAAGGCTTCTGTACTTCAGTCAGATAAAGACAAAAGATAATCTATACTGTTTTATTGTAAAGCTATGGCAAAGTGATTTTCCAGTGGATTTTTTTCAGATATTTTCCTCTTCATCTTTCTTTTAGAGAGGGATTCTATGCATTTTTTGCAATTCTTTCCCATTTAATTAAATTTTTATAGAAAGAAAAAGGTATTGAGAGACATTTTCACACTAATCGCTAAAAATTTAATTTTGGTTTTGAAAAGTATTGATCAGGACGGAGAATTAAGAATTATGTTAAGCAAGAAATAAGCCATCATAAAGAAATGTTAATAATGATCCAGGATTTATGTTGTTGAAATAGCATAGGTATTCACTGAATTAATAAAATTTAACTGAAAGCACATAACACTGGTTCAATATAACATGCATCATTTTTGCTGGTATAATCAGAACAGTTTCTCCCTAACACTCAGGAGACGAGGATTCAGAATTGAAGCTTGTGGCTTCTAACTGCAGGATTGAGGTCTGTGAATAAAATGCCCTGAGTTCTACAAACAAAACTATGGAGTGGTTATGCAGTATATGCCTTTAATGTTGGGCATTCTCCCAGAAATTAATTTATACATCAGCTTCTGTAAAACCTACATGCCCTTCTTGAATTCAAATATCTATTGAAGGTTTAAGGCTGGAAGTCAGCACTGGAGATCATGGACACTGGACAGCCTGTGGGCTGTCTTCTTCTTAAGACCACCCATTATGTTCTTCCTAGCCGAATTCTCTGAAAATGTTTTAAAAATTGTTTCACTCTACAGACACCATAGACATTTGGACCCTTTGAATTGCTGAGCCTATGGGTATGTTTGATTTTCTGAAATTATTTAGCTGTAGGCATTTCATATATATGAGAAAAATTAAACCTACATGAAAGAAGATAGCAAAACTTTCAGGAACCATTCATAATCAAGCCAACTGAATACATTTACTATTGAACTGTGTGTTAACTATGCTTTCAAAAATCAAATTTTTAAATAAAGTCAAAGCCAACGTTTTAATAACAGAGGGAAACCAGAAAGCAACTTTAGCTTAGTAAAATGAGAAATATGTAAAACTTAACCAATATGGAAGACTACTAAATTGTTTTGTTTCATGATAGCCTGCAGAGATTTATCATTGTGAAAGTGTATCTGATAGAAACTTGGATTGTTCTTGGATGGGTTTGGATTTATTTTTCCCTGTATTTGTCTGACACATATTGCAAGTGCAAAAGATTTTACAACAGTGAGAAGAGTTTTTGTTTTGAAAAAAAATTCAGAATCAAATCCTTCCAACTTTGTTTCCTTCTTTATTGCATGCATAAATTATTTATTGGGCAGCCCAGATATTCCTGCTGTGAATTATATTACAATATGTGAAATACAATATTTTCTTTATTTAACATTTTTCTACCAAGTGGATGATTAGGTACAGTATCTGATGGCATTTGGGAAATTTATAAAAATTTTCACTCTTAATATACAGCTGGCAAAATAAATAAATATAATAGTAGAGCAATGAAAAAATGTAGTACATTTTTTTGTTTTTTAATTGTTGTTACTTTACTTCATGATTATTTGAACCAGTAAATGAAGATGATAAGCACCTGTACAAGGAATAGTGGAAAATAATGAGGTATATCCCTATAAATGGCTAGTTATGTCAGTCAGGCACAATACTCAAATCTTTCCACAAACCGGTGGAAAATGACTCCTTTTAAATACATGCCTAGTCCCACTGATATAAATTCACTGGCAGCAAAGGGATAAACTTCTTAAATTGTTGGAAGTAGTAGTTAGAAAGTAGTTGGGAAAAAAATCAAATTGTGAGGCATCAAATTTGAGAGAAAACTTGTTCTTGCTTTTTGTCAAAGCAAATTATTAACTTATGCAAGGCATTTATCTTTTCAAACATGGAAAACTTCTTCACATGACTGAAAATGCTAGAAGTGAAATCAAAAATCCTAAAATTATCACTAACATCCAGTAATACCTTCCTCTGTTCCACCCGTTGCTGGTAGAAAAATCACATTTAATGGAAATTTTAACTTTGTCTTATTCCTTATTTGCCTTATTTTCCAAAATTATTAAACTGTTGTTATGATATAATTTGAAGGTATGGAATAGTCAAATAGTGGCATGTTTAATGATACAGAAAACAAAACCTATGTATGTATATGTACATGTGGACAGTTTCTTTGTTACTGGTAAAAAATAGACAAATAGCAAGTATATATAACTCAGGGAATAGTCATGAGGTCATAAATGGACTAAGTGACATAACAGATCTTCCATTTCAAGTCTTTTTAGGATTAGGAAAACAGTGGGAATAAGATGGGTATTTTTCTGGAGAATATTTCTTATTTATGTCTGAAAATATTCAGCTTTACTTAAAAATAAATAAATGCACAAGCAAAACAAAGAAAAACCCAGAAATTATTGCAGAATGCCAAGAAACTGCATTATCTCAACAAAACACAGGCACCCTAAATTCTAATTGATTAATTAAGAAACTCTGGGGAATTAGGGATCAATGTTGGCAAAACTTCTTTAGGGATAAATTTATTTGCATGAATCAAAGAGCTCAGTGAGTATGGTTGTTTAAAAGCAATGGGGAAAATCAGTATCAATCCCTCAATATTATTCCTCTTCCCACAAAAAACTTCTTTATTATTCACAGAAAAGAAAAATATATTCTATAACGGTGAATGGCAGTAAGTTGTGTTGTGGGAGGTTTAGGTTGGATATTAGGCAAAGTTTCTTGATCCAGAGGGTGTTCGGGCACTGAAAAAGTTGCCCAGGGAGGTGGTCACAGCACCAAGCCTGGCAGAGGTCAAGAATTGTTTGGACAATGCTCTCAGGCACATGGTGTGACTCATGGGGTGTCCTTTTCAGGGCCAGGAGTTGGACACAATGATCCTTGTGGGTACTTTCCAACCCACGGTATTATATAATTCTATGAAAGTTCCATCCCTCTGGTTTATAAAAAAGATAAAAATTTCTTTAAAAGAAGGATGTTTAACAAGTTCTCTTGAATGTGCTATAAGTATTAAAAGAAGTAGTATTATTTATTGCAATCTAGACCATCATCTGAATAGCTGTTTTATTATGTTACTGGATTTTTTAATACTCACAGAAAACACTAGGCTGTAATATGATTTTTTTTTTTTAAATGAAAGTAATTTCCAAACTGCAGCAACTGAAATAAAAATGGGTTTATGTCAGAAGAGGGAAATTGTAATTTCCTCTAATCTTCAGGTCATTCGGACAATATATAGGTAGTTATTTTCTTACTTGTTTTAATCCTTATGGCATAAAATCATGAAATAACTTTCTTTCCTAATAGAGAAATGAAAATTGGTAATTTTTAATCTATGACAGCAGCCTAATTGGACGGACAGAACCTCTCAATTTTTATTAAAATTTCTTTTTCACAATTTGTGCAAAAAATTAGATCCTAATGTAAAGCCAAAATAAATAAAGGGGACGTTGATGTTAAAGTAATTTTAAATATAGAATCAAAACTCAGTGTATCTCAGTAGTATGTTTACTTGTTTCAGAATAAACTTAGTAATAAAATTACACTGCATAAGATAATTATTAATAAAACTTAATTTTTAAATTCCTGTTATATTTAAATGAAAGATAATGCAGGCTACAGTTTCACTTGATATATAAAAATAAATATTGAAAATTTCAATATTATATTTACATCATACTATCAAAAATAGTCCTGGAAATAAATAATATGGTTTCTTTATCAAGAGGTAAACAATTTCATGCTGATGAAGTTGATGAACAGAAATTGCTTATGCAAACCAAATGTCAGTTTAAATCTTATGTATGTCTAATATCAATTTAAGCTGTCAGAAGAAAGATACTTCCTGAGAATAGTCTCTATTATTTTGCAGGTTTGAAAAACACCTGATTTCTTTGGAGATAGGTAACATTTTTTCCTCCACATGAAATGTGTAAGTGTAATTTATGTGCTAAAAGGCAGGGATACAGATTCAGGAGAGCAAAAACAAATAAAAGGAATGAAAGGTACCATTTCTTAGGGTTGGGGTTTTTTTTTTCTACTTAATCAAATCTGGAATTTCTCTTTTAGACATTTAATAAGTCTTTCTTTCCCTTAGATCATACAATTTAACTCTTTCTATGTGGAGAGATTCCTACACTGTTATTACTTTTCCTAATCATTCTAATAAATGTTTTGAAGTGCTGCTTCTAATTATGAAACTCCTTTTTAGATAGAAGTACTCTAAATGCCATAAAATATTCTAATAAATTATCCATGCAGATCATTTCTCACTGTCTTAAAAGACAATGAAGAAAGTCCCTGCAAATTAAACAACATTTTAAATTGATTAATTATATTACATGAAACATTTATTGTGACTCTTCTTCCCATGGAAAGAATTATTTATTCAACTTGATTCACTTAACTTCCAGGTGAGTTGGAAGCTCTTTAACTCAAGTTCTGATTTTGAATCTCTTTTAATCTTTGAATAGGGAGCTAATAGTCTTTAACTCAATAAATTATTTGAAATTAATTTCCCTAAGCGTCTCTCTCTAGATATACCCTAAAGGGAAACATCTTGACAACTAGAGGTTGAATTCAAGATTACAAAGGAAGGTAAAAGGGTTATTGATTTGTGAGGCTTTAGGTTCTTTTCTCCAACTGGTGGAGGGCTTTCCTGCTTCTGTGTTCTTAGGTAGGAGTAATCAAGAATGTAACTCTATTTTCTTCTAAAAAGAATTTATATAGGCAATATGTCTTAGATATATGCACAGGTGGTAAAGTATCTTTTCTATTCTGCTTTTTGAATATTTTGAGATTATGTTGATCATAGATGAAGTGCCCCATCAATCCTACACAATAACAATTGTCCATTACTACTGTTATTAACTCTTATTTTTTTAACAAATACTAATCAACCTTATTTAATAGTGTATTTGGTTTATGTGGTCAGGTTTTGGTAGCCAGGGGGCTACAGGGGCAGCTTCTCTGAGAATCTGCCAGAAGCTTTCCCCATGTCTGGCAGAGTCAAAGACAGAGGCTCCAGGACAGAGCCACTGCCAGCCAAGGCTAAGCCAATGAGAAAAGATAACCATAAATTCTATTACCATTGATGATTCCATGAGGATGTTTAAGAGGAAAAAAAAAAAAAAAGAAGAAGTGTGGGGAAATTCATAACCAATATGTGAATAAAGTGCTGTTTGGTTAATTTGGATTCCACCAACCAAGTCACTTAATATATAAGGGTGAATTTGTCAAATTTGCTTCCTAGAAACTGTCTGGCTCCACAGAAAGGGGATATTTAGATCTCTGTGGGATTTCAGACCAAAGAAACTACTGCATGCAGTCCTAAGCAGGAAAGACGACTAAATCTGGTGAGGATATCTAATATTATATATAATCTGCTGCTGCTGCACAAGATCATGCCTTTTTTTTTGTCACTATTAAATGAGTGTATGGCTTCATCTCTCCTGAAACACACTAATCCCATGCACAAAATTAATGATTATTTGGTCTTAAACTTTGAGATGAGAGAAGTTTACGAACTACATTTTTTCCTTGTTCTGTATTAATTACATTATTTATTTACTTTTCAGTTTAATATTTTTATGCTGGCAGACTAGAGATTAAATTATCCTTGCTACCAAAAAAACCTAAAAATTTTTAAAGGAACAGTTTGTCAATTTCTGTGCTTCAATAATTGACACTTTTCACACATTGAAATAATATGAAGTCCCACTTTAGCTTGGAATGGGTGATAAAATTCTGCAAACTTGCTCTGAAGATGACAGACTGTTTGTGTTTTCAAATGAGAATTAATAATGTACTCTACACTAACATTGCTAGAAGTTAACAGAAAAACATGGTGTTAAAAATGTCATTCTTTTTACATTTCATATTAGATTTTTATTGGCAATGATGATTCGTGACATACAGTTGCCCAGCAATGTCTTATTGCTCTTTAATTCATCATGACCTCCTGTA